>CAOKZL010000040.1:0-1321945 GCA_948472985.1 Iguana delicatissima | reverse complement strand
AACCATTGAGAACCACTGCATAATTTTGCTCCAAAAGATCTCTGCAAGAATCTACAAGAAGACCGTAAGTCTTACATATTGTAGGGAAATAGAGATCTCCTATGCATATTTTCCCAGGAGTAAGCCCCTTTAAAAAAAGAGAGAGAGAGAGACTGAGATTCACGGCTCTGTAAACACACATCAAATTGTGCTGCCAGGTTGCAGATCTTGCAGGATGGGTAGAAGCTTCATTGAACACGGAAGAGCTTACTTCAGAGGACTGTGCTGTAAATGACTTGTAAAAGGAAAACAATGGTGGTGACCCACGTATGTGTCCTAAGTCCTGATCCACCAGCAGAAAGACTGTAAGAGGGGAGGGACTTCAGTTGACCAGAAACATCCTTCTCCAAATACAAGTCTTTCCCAGTAAACAAGGGTGGGTTTGCCCCAGGCAAGGGAAGATCAGCTTCTCTTTCTTCTTCTCCCTTAGGTCAGCACAATTCAAGGGCATCAGCACCAATGGGTTTACTGGGTGCAAGTAGGTGTGGTCTGCCCTAGAAGGTGTTGTGACTGCTCCTGGTGCTCACACACCTGTCCCCAACAATTATGGCACACAGCGCTGTTTGCCTTCAGCCTGAGGCGCAACGCTGAAACACGTTCCTCCCTGTCCCGGCTGAACTGTTCCATGCTGGAAGCTCAGCTCTGCTCCATTCTAGGATCTTCCCCACAATGCTTTGCTTACGTCCCCATTGGACAATGGTCGCACATTCTTCCTATTCAGAATCTTTGGCGGGGCCAGTATTCTGGGGCCAAAGTGTTGACGGGAGTCAGTTACAAGGTGCGTATAACTCCCTTGTTGAAAAAGCTCTAGTGGCTACCAGTTCATTCCAAAGCACCATTCAAAGTGTTGGTTATGGCCCATTAAGCCCTATATGGGTTAGGTCCAGACTGTGAAAGATGATATCTCCTTATATGAACCCACTCCATTCTTAAGATGCTAAGGGGAAGGCTTTCTCTTGGAGCCCTTCCGTACTACACAGTTATAGAGCTATTATTCCACTTTCAACATCCTGTGGAACTGTGGAGTTGCTTACTGAGGCCAAATAGCTGTCTGGCTGAGAGTGCTAAATGCCTCTCCCTAAACCGGAAATAAGACAGAAACACAAGACTGCCGTGTAGCATTTTCCCAGTACTCAATGGTTCCAAGCTGTTGAAGAAGATTATGTGGCACAGAAAACCGTTTAGTTTTGCTGTGCAAAAACATGTCTTCTCTATATGTTCCGCACAGAAAATACGGTATTTGTTTTTGTTCAGAAAAGCCACGTGTGTTTCTGTGCTGAATAATGCATGAAAACAGGTTTCTTCCAGAAGTTCTACACAGAAAGCATGATTTTTATGGAGAAAACCCACATGTATTTCTGTGCAGGTTAATCCTTCAGAACATTTCAGAGTAATCACATACAGGGAGAATACTCGGCAGAAAACTTATTTTTCACCCACATTGGGGAGAACAGCAATAATTATTCATCTTTGCACCCAAGGATAGAATAGTTGGGAATTTACATTCTTGCTATAAATTGTCTCTGTTAATTTTTCTTTCTCAGTCTTTCTCCCTCTGTAAATCTTTAGGAAGGTTGGATGTAGGGCCAAGACTTCACCAAGATCTATTCCAAACCAGCTGGAGGTGTGTTTTTGAACAGCGGCACATGGAGGAAGAACCCTGCCTTATGCCGGTGAAAGATGAAGGAGTCAAAGAGAGACCTTGTTAAAGCGAACAGTTTGATCTTCAGGATTTCCTAACTTCTATTTTGGCTCTGTCTTCCAAGCCAGACCAAGGATTACTCAGTGATGAGAAACTATCCTGACCTCACTCAAGGATTCCTTGTTAATATCAAGATTGAGCATGACCAAAAGAGCTCCTCTTGTGCTCTCAAAGGAAGAGATGAGAGTTCCCAGGAAGAGTAAAAAATCATTCTTGGTCATCCAATCCACACTGCTGTTTATTTCTTGGATGGAGTCCTTACTGCTCGCCAAACGACTGTGAACTTTCCATCCTGCTTCCATGCTCTACAAACCTCTCTCTCTTTTTTAGAAACCTCCCTCTAATACTTCCCTTTCCTTTTGAGGAAAGTGACTCAGTGTGGGTTTTTAAGTAAAACACGAGGAGGTGGGGAAGGCAAGCTGAATTCACAGGCCTGTCCATTGAGAGAATGAAGGTGATGCCTGGCTACGTGGAAACTCCAGGCTCCCTTCACTCACAAGGAACATTGGCCTGTCCGTGCGCATCTGCACATGCGGGTGGGGATGGATTGCATAGGCAACATCTGCCATGCAAAGGGAGGTATGAAGAGTCAACGAAGCAGAGAGACAGTGTTGTGTAGTGGTCAGAGGAGCTCCAAGTTCTTGGACTTAGGAGCTATAGATCCAGACCACACTTGGCCGTGCAACTGTTTGGGTGATCTGAAGCCAGAAAACCCTCTTGGCATGGCCTACCTGAGAGGGTTGCTGTGAGGAAAAAAGGACAGAGGTGGAAAGCCATGTAGGCTGCCGTTAACTCAGCAGTAAAACAACTGTTAGAGAGTGAAGGAACAATTGATTCCAGGGGACCTTGGAGAACCATATCTCTCACTATGTCCTTGGGGTATACTCAAGAGGACCACAAAATGACACTGGTGAGAATACGCACCCAAGGACCTCTCTTTTCCCAACCTTGTTTTAGCTCACGGGAAAGGTAGGATATAAATGTAACTTAACAACAACAACCAATAATAGCGTAGCCATATGTGACTCATCAAACTGCCAGCAACTCACTTCCATACCTCAGTATGGCAAAGTCTACATCCCCAGTGTACAAGCGGGTTGTCTAAGCCAAGATTGGATAATGTATGACCCACACATCAAGGTGTGCACAGTCCATCATTTTCAAGTAGTGGCAGTCCACTAGCACTGGTCTGAGCTTCCTTCTTTCGCCTGATTCGTTCGTTTTACGGATATCCCTTCCTTTTCCCCCAGAATCATGGCTCAAGACAGCTTCCTTCCTGGCTAGCTGATACACACCACGAGCGAGGGATTCCAAAATCAACTGGCAGGCTTCAACATACCAAATGCTGTCACCATTTGATTGTAGTGGGTCATAGGTTGGGTTTGCCTTATCTTAGAAGGGGGAGAATTATTTCCAAATCAAACAATGGTTATTACTTACAAACTGGTGATGGGTTTGAGTATTCTTGAGAATTTTTTTCTCCCATGCAACTTTGCATGGAATTAAAAATTTTTAGAGGAGGCCTCTGTGTCAGTCCTGACAACCTCACAGCTACCTTTGGTCGGGGACACAAGAAAGGGCCTTCTTGGGGACTTTTGCAAGGCTCTGGAGTTCCCTTCCAAGGCAGCAGGGTTATTAGAGTGAAAAAATGCAAAACAGTTCTTTCTGGTTATATAGACAATGGAATTTTATCCTGGGGTTTGCAGTTTAGAAAGAACTATTTAGAATTCTCAGCCAGAGAGCTCTTTGAGCTCAGTAAACTACAAAGCCCAGAATTCCACAGGATGTTGAAAGTAGAATAATAGCACTATAACAGTGTAGGGCAGAAATGGCCTCAGTTTGCAGCAACTGAAGTAAGCTGAGGGGGAAAGGGGAAAGTGGGTGGAGGAAAAAGAAACTGGGACATTTTAAAGCGGCTGAAAAAGTGGGAAGGCAGAGGATTCATTGGGACTGTCTCTGCCAGTTCAGGAGGGGATGTAAATAGTGTGCTATTTACATCCCCTCCTGAACTGGCAGAGACAATCCCAATGAATCCTCTGCCATCCCACTTTTTCAGCTGCTTTTAAAATGTCCCAGTTTCTTTCTGGAAGGGAGAAATTTCTCCTAAAGGCAAATGCTTTTAAAATGTCCCAGTTTCTCTCTGGGAGGGAGAAATTTCTCCTAAACACAAATTCAGACCAAAATTGTGTTTTCCGTCTCAGAGCAACAAGGTCGACATTGTTTGGAAGGAGGCCTCCTTTTGATTTTCAGTAACAAATCTCTCAGCAGGCTGGGGAGATGGGATCAGCCCATCCCTTCCAATTGTTGTTGAGGTTTGCCTCCAGCAAAATAAGGAGCAAATATGTTGGTTACTCTTCCGACGAAACATCCGAGGAATTTCAAGGCAATCCAAAGGGATTTGATAAAGTCGCCTGAGATATCCGAGAGAGTATCGGCCCAACTCTCCCACAAATGAAAGAAAAGTGCTCTCTCACCATAGGGCAGAAGAGAGACCCTTTGTCACAACCAAAACACCAATTATAGATGCCACATTTAGTCCCAGGCCTTGGATTTCTTTAGCATTTCCCGTTCTCCCGCTCAGCCTCCTGTTTCTGAAATAATAATCCCTATTTAGAGTTCAACAAAGTTGGCAGCTTTCGCCTGGGTAGAGCTTATAGCAGCACTGACCTCATCGAAAGAATGAATCACTTGTCCCCTAAGGGAAGGAATCCTTCTTCTAGGATTTGAAGCTGCTGTCTTATAATCGTGGTTATCAGCAGAAAAAAAGGAGGTGGAAGCTGTCAGGGCAACACACCTGGTTTGTAGATGGGTTCCTATGCCCGCCGGCCATTTTACCAACTATTTGATCTGACATTTGCCAATCGTTCAGAGAAGGGGGCTGAGTGGGGAAAAAGGAGGAGGAGGGGATAAATTTTGGAGGCAAAAGCTTTGCGAGAGATCCTGGTATCACAGATTGGCTTTGGTTCCCACCCTCAAAGCTGGGGGAGAAGAAAACTCCAGGAATTTTTAAAGAAGTCTATCGATCTTTTCCAACGTTGTGGGAGGTTGTAGGGAAAGGAAGGGCAGGAGAAGGATTTTTCCAGGGTCCTGGGTAAGGTTTGGGCATGGATCCAAATGCCCAGGGCGTGCTGCAGTTGGGCAGAATGAGTACAGAATTCCCAGGGCGTGGAACACTATGGGAAATCCCCGCTCTTTGTCTGAGACAGTGGGGTTTTGCCAGCATGTATCTAATTATCATACCTTCCAACATTTCGCAGATGAAAATCAGGGCAGGTGTGGCCAAGGAACCTCAGTGTGTGGTCAACATGCTGCAGGTTATTAATGAGGAAGGACACACGAACTAGGAGGGGCTGCAGCAGTTTGCTTTTGGCTAAACCTGCTGGGAAGGGCAAGATTCTGCCCCCTTTTTCTCTGCTCAGTTCCATGCATTTTATGAAATTCTATTAATAAAGAAATATGTAAAAAAAAACCCAGTCCTCTTGTATTCCTTCCTCAGTATGCAATTGGATTTGTTAGTTCCATCACTCCAATCATTTATTTTTATTAGGAAACTTCTATATCTTCTAACTCGTATCAAAGTAACTCCAGAGTCTTTAACTGATCTTGAAATGGACTTATGTTTCACTACATTTGAATAGCCCACCCTTATTTGCAATCATTCTATAAAATATATGAATATATTATCTAACCTAAATTCACATACTCTCCCCTCGAAGCATATCAAGTGTATTGTATTGTCAGTTGGGAAACCGGTGACTCTATTTCTGCCTTATTCTTTTGTGAAGCTTAAATATAATAATATGGTGATCATCAGTTTGTTATCTCATAGCTCGGAGGACAAAAAGTTTTTAATTACCGGAGTCCACTCCTTTTTAATTTTTTCCTCATCGTTCCCCTTGATTATGTGTGTTAGACTGTCCATACTTTTCATTTCGAAGACTTCGTGTTGCCATTATAGTTGGAATATTGCTTTTTTTCCCCATTTTCTTGCAAGAGTTATTCTAGCTGCAGTCAATAATAAGGTTAATAATACAATAGGATAGCATCACAATGGTTAAAGTTTAAATTAGTTACAATGAAAGATGGGAGATTATGGATATAGCGGTACTGTTTAGTTTGACGGCTTGTTCCTCACGTGACTCTTCTTGTTTTATGTTTTGTTTTGTGTGTGTATTCAATAAAAATTATCTCAAGAAAGAAAGAAAGAAAGAAAGAAAGAAAGAAAGAAAGAAAGAAAGAAAGAAAGAAAGAAAGAAAGAAAGAAAGAAAGAAAGAAAGTAAGTAAGTGGAGGAACTACTGTACAGGAAAAGAGATTCCACCTAAGCACTAGGAAGAGCTTCCTGATGGCAAGAGCAGTTCAACAGTGGAATATGCTGCCACCTCGGAGTGTGTTGGAGCCTCCTCCTTTGGAGGTTTTTGAACAGAGGCTGGATGGCCATCTAGCAGGAATGCTTTGATGGTGTATTCCTGCAAGGCAGAATGAACCCAATGGCCTTTGTGGTCTCTTTCCACTCTATGATCCTATTTCTGCGGTGATCCTGGCATGACTTCCTTTCAAACGTTGCCACCCAGGAAGGGATCCTAACCTCACCCATTCTAGATACCTGCTATTGCATCTTCTGGGGACAGTTTTATAAATCAGAGTAGTCAGTCCCTGTGAGGAGGAAAAGGTGAGCCCCTCAGGTATTCCAAAGGCCATGATTTAGCAGGCGGTTGTCTGTTGACCTCTCAAAAATAAATAAGCTGTATATATTAAGCACAGAAGTTTAAATAGGGGATCACAAGAACAGCTGGATGGAAAGAGTCTGTTGGTTTTCAAGATGGTTGGAAAAGGTGGAGGGCTTCCCATAAAAGATTATTTCTCTTTTCATCACTTCACAACCTTCTGGTCTTTATTTATTTATTTATTTATTTATTTACTTATTTCAGAATTTTGCCTAGATGAAATAGTGATGTAAACTTCAGCAGGAGACTACAATGCTGCTTTCACATTGAGAAACTGATTCGATATTCATCATTTGCTTTACAAAAATATTTATTTTTAAACAACATTGGGAGCATTTTTCTCTTGCCTGCTCTGGAAAATGCTGGAATGAGAAATCACAAGTTTTGTTCTGAGTTTTCTTTTTCATTCTAAAGGAGCCCCAGATGTTTAAATGGTCTTGGCCAAGGTGGTCTCCTAACTGGTGGCATCACTAGTGGGTGGAGAACCTGTCTGGGTTTTAGTCCAACTTTAAAAGAGTTATCCAAGGTGCCCAATATTTTGAAGGAGATAGGAGATAGAAAGCCAGAATGCTTTAGTGGTTTGAGTGTTGACTAGGACAATGGGAAACCAGGGTTTGAATCTTCGCTCGGACATGGAAACCCACCGGGTGACCTTGGGCAAGTCACACTTTCTCAGCCTCTGGGAAAGGTAAGAACAATGCCCCTCTAAACAAATCTATCAAGAAACCTCTGTGATGGGCTTGCCTTAGGATTGTTGTAAGTATGACTTGAAAGCACAGAGTAACAACAACAACAAGGAGATTTGGAGTGAAACCCTGTTAATACAGTTTACACTGCTGCCCAGAAGAGGTGGGAAGGCCAGTGGAAGACATTGCCCTATTCATAGGTGGCTGGGAGCTCCCATGTCATTGGAGCAGTGAATCCATTCTAGGTTTTAATTCAGGCTTCAAAAGAGCTCTCCAAGGTGCTGGACTTTATCCCTAAATGAGTCCAGAACCTTGGAGAGCTCCATTCATACTAGTCAAACCCTCCCATGGATGCATTCTCCTGCTAAATAGGAGCCACCAGCTGCCACTGCATAGCTCCTTTTTTCTGCTGCTCACTCTGCAATTAATAAGCTAGATCATTCATCCTGGGGTTTGCAGTTTAGGAAGAGGCATTTAGAATTCTAAGCCAGAGAGCTCTTTGGCCTTAGTGACCTACAAACCCCAGAATTCCACAGGATGTTGAAAGTGGGTTAATAGCACTATAACAGTGTAGTGTGGAATGGTCCAAAGAAGAACACGATGGTCACCATCAGGATCTCACCCCTGTGACAAAGTGAATTGTGCCTGCAGAGATTGTTACATTTGAGATGCTTTGCTGAACACTGACATAGAATCTCCCAGGTATCCCGTCTTCGAAAGAGAAAGCTTTCAAGTGAAAAAAATAATAATAATAATCTCCCTGAACTTTTGTAAGGAAAGGAGGAGGGGCTGCTTCAGCCTTGCATCCAGCGTATGTAAAGAATGGCCCCTTTTATACAGAGGTGAATACTTGCGGTTTGCGGAGGAAAGGCCGGTTGTAAAACTTCTCTGCTCTTTGAACACTCCATTGGCAAGTATCAAAGTGGCAATTATCAAGGCCTCAAAGAGACGTCCTGGGCTCTGCCCTCCAGGAACAAGAAGAGGTCACTATGTGAAATAGGGGAAGATGAACCTCTTAGATACAGAAAAATCTCATTTGATGAATATGTTACCGGTTGAGGAGTAGTGCAGGGCAGGGAGGAGGTTGCTGAAGCTGACAAAGAAAAAAAGTACTGCCTTGAGGGCCAGTCTATTGGAATACAACAAACTGACATTGATTGTCACTGACAAATTCAAACATGAATGCCCAGGTCAATTTAAGGACTAGCTTAAAAATATTTAGGGCCCACATTTTGCAACACATAGAGAAAGCTTGGATTACATGAAAGTTTGGTGAGGTACTTGGCAGTGTTCTTCATGCTAAAATACCCCCAACATCAGCGTCTTCCTTCAGTGCGTTTGCCTGGAGGAGAAGGCAGCAGTAGAACTTTGATCACCACTGGAAGTGGGGGTGCTCTGTCTTCATCTCCCACAATGCCCCAAGAATGACACTGCATTGTGGGAGATTTTTGTTGGGACTCAGCATCAGGGATTGTTTGAGGAAAGTTTGGTGATAGGGCTCATAGCATAGAATCATAGAAGATTATAGAGTTGGAAGAAGCCACCAGAACCGGCTGGTCCAACCCCCTGCCGTGCAGGAATGCACAATTACAGCACACCTGAAATTGCCCATCCAACTTCTGTTTAAAGATCTCTAAAAACGGAGAGGCCACCAATCCCCAAGTCTGTCTATTCCACTGTCCAACTGTTCTTACAGTAAAGACATTTTCCATAATTGCTTAGTTGGAATCTCTTTTCTTGTAATTTGAACCCACTGGTTCACCTTCTAGTCTCTGACACAGCAGAAAAAGAACCCACTCCTCCTTGTACATGATGTCTCTTCAGATATTTAGAGGTGGATATCATGACATCTGTCAGTCTTCTCTTCTCCAGGCTAAAGACACTCAACTCCCTGACTCAACCACACTCCTGCCTTGGAGCGTGGTTGAGTCTCCTTCTTTGGAGGTTTTTAAGCAGAGGCTGGGTGGTCATCTGTTGGCAATGCTTTGATGGGTGTTCCTGCATAGCAGGGGGTTGGACTCGATGGCCCCTGGGGTCTCTTCCAACTCTATGATTCTATGACTTGTACTTCATAAGGTTTGGTTTCCAGACTTCTGGTCATTATCTTGATCACCCTTCTCTGGGGGCAATTATCTGATCTCCATAAGTCGGGAATGAACACACGTTGCCTGTGTGCTGCCCTATGTGAAAATTTGACATTTAGATTGAGATCCTTGAGTAATTACATCCAATATATTTCACCAGCATAGCAATGTATTGCGTTTGCCCATCCCTATTACATATGCTGCCTGGGACTGTGGTGGAATCTCCTTCTTTGGAGATTTTTAAACAGAGCCTGGGTGACTGTCTGTTGGGAGTTCTTTGATTATGTATTTCTGCACAGCAGAATGGGGTTGGACTTGATGACCCTTGAGGTATCCTCCAACAAAACGACTCTAGGATGAAATTTGTGCATTTTGGTACATTCTTATAAAAAATGGACCTGAAACCAAATGTTTGTGCCACCTTAGTTCTCTGTGCTGTAATAAGGATGTCTAATCTCACCTAAATGCTGAATCCTAACCGCCCCATAAAAAAGCAGTTCAGCACCTTGGACAGCTCTGTAAAAGTTCAGACTAAAACTTGGAGGAGAGTCTCCACGCTGCCGAGTGGGAATGCATAATAACCAAGAACCCCAGCAAATCGGGTTTTCGTTTTCCACCTGCACGTTGCCACTAGCTCAAGGGTGTACTTACACGGTTGCCTTTACAAGCCCCTGGCTCTTGAGAGCTCTACAGGTGTTTGCACTAAGCAGGTTTTAGTAGCCTACTGTTGAAACCAGCCACCAGGGAATTTTGTTTGTGTGTCTGTGTCTGTGTCTGTGTGTGTGTGTGTGTGTGTGTGTGTGTGTGTGTTGGGGGGGTTGTCATTCTCCACAAAGGCCCTCCGTCCTAATACCTACAAAGAGTAATCCATTTGGACTCCCTAATCCAGTCCAAAAGAAGGGGCAGAGGACTTGAAAGGATGGACTCACAACACCAAAACATCTCACCTCAGGAAAGGAGGGAGAAAAAAGAAACCTCCTTTGGGATGCGTACAGGCCCACCTTTCCAGTTGCTTAATCTATTTAGCCAAATTAATGAGAAGGCGATGTGGATCGAGTTTCATGGGCTGAGCCTTTGAAAAGACAAGAATGCTCTCATTGGATCTTGGAGGTTCTCAGGGTGAAGACAGCAATCCCTCCACCATTACCAAAGGGAAAACAAAGAAGCTTTAAGCTTCCTTTTTTGCTGGTTGTCCCCACGCCCCACTCTGGCAATTATATGGGATTACCAGTATCCCATGGATGTTGGCTACCGGCTGCTATTTCATTCCCCCATCTTGTGCATTTTATAGCAACAACAAAGGTTCCCTTTAGGTTGTCCATTGGTCCATACGGATATCGGGACATGGGGGGCGAAAGGAGGGGAAGGGAGAAGTTGGGGGGGGAAGAGTGCCCTCGTTTGTGTTTTTGGATGGGTAAGAAAAGAGACCGGCTTTGCCAAGATCGCAACATGAAAGAATGAAAGGAGATGTTTCAGACCGTCATGTTCGGTCCTCGTCTAATCAAGTCAAATCTGAAATTAATGAGCAGTCCCGGGGCGGGTGGGGGATGGGGGAGGAAAAGCAGAATCTCGACGCTTCGGGGCAATTGTGAGCTATGCAGTTTTTATTTTGCAAAAATGTAAAGCAATATCCTTTTTGGCTGCAGATAAAACATGGAGAGAAACATTTTTCATCTTTTTTACCATTTGATTTAATACCCCGCTGACTAGCCTGTAGTTTGCGTGTGTGCGTGCATATGTGTGTGTTTTAGAGGCATATTTTCTAGTGAGCTGAACAAATTGGAAATAATTTTGTAGATCGTACACATTCTGGTCTCTTTTGGCTTGTAACCATAGTTAAATATCTGCGGGGGGTGAAGGTGGTCTACAGAAACAAAACTAGGATGTCTGAGTGTGTAGTGTAAGCCAACTGTGTCAAAGCTCCATTCTTATACCTGCATGAAGCTAGAAAGAAGCCCCATTAATCACAATGGAAAACACGTTTGGGCAGACCTTATTGGACTTCATTGTAATGCTCTTATATCACCACAGGTATTATGAATATCAGTATAAAGTCATAGAATCATAGAGTTGGAAGAGACCCCAAGGGCCATCAAGCCCAACCCCATTCTGCCATGCAGGAATATACAATCAAAGCACTGCCAACAGAGGGCCATCCAGCTCTGTTTAAAAACCTCCAAAGGAGATGCCACTACACTCCAAAGCAGCACACTCCACTGTCAAGCAGCTCAGCCGTGAGGTTCTTCCTAATGTTTAGGTGGACTCTTTTTTTTCCTGTAGCTTAAATCCATTGCTCCATCTCCTAGCCTCTGGAGCAGCAGAAAACAAGCTTGCCTCATCCTCCATTTGACATCCTTTCAAATACTTAAACATGGCTATAATGTCACCGCGTAACCTTCTCTTCTCCAGGCTAAACATACCCAGCTCCCTAAGCTTCTCCTCACAGCACATGGTTTCCACTTTACCACTTTGGTTGCCCTTCTCTGGACACATTCCAACTTGTCAGTATCCTTCTTGAATGGTGATGTCCAGAACTGGACACAGTATTCCAGGTGATGTCTGATGAAAGCAGAATAGAGTGGGACTGTTACTTCCCTCAGATCTAGACACTATATTCCTATTGACGCAGCCTAGAATAGTATTAACTAAGTTTCCATCTCCCAGCTATAAACACAGGCGTGATTGCTGGAAGTGGGGTTGAAGGTATTGATCATCAATGGGATTTTATGGGATTGGTACAACATTTGTGGTCCTTCACTGCCACTCCTTGACATGAGCTCACACAGCTATCTCCACCACCTCATTCTGCAGGTCAGGCTTTATGGATACCCTTCAAAGTCCTTGGAGAGAGAAGATGGAGCTAAGAATATAGGCCCTTTCCACACGGGGTAAAAAAAACGGCTTAGGGCGACCTCATCCGGAGGTCGTCCACACCGTGGAGCCTGCTAGAGCGGTATGAATAGTGGAGGTTCCACACCTCAAACCGCGCTAGCGCAGCCGCAAGGGGTGGCACGTCGCGTTTTTTAAAAACCACATTTTATGTGGTTTTTACGAAACGCGAGCGCGCTAACCCGTTGCAGCGCCCCGTGTGAAGCTGCAGGGACGCGCTAATGCGTCCCTGCAGAGCTGCCCACGGGCGGGCTTCCGGCTGGCGCGCTGCCCTGATTGGCGGAGCGCCGCCGGACGTCGCCAGCCGCCATTTTGGGCGCCGCCGAACGCCACCGAAACTCGCCAGCATGTGGAGCGGCGAATGCGCGCTCCCCGCAGGGACAGAGCAACCCGTTTTCAGGTAAGATCCGTCCCTGCGTGCGCTGCCCCGTTCCCCCGTCCCCCGTGTGGAAAGGGCCATAATAAGGCATGAAAAAAAGATATTGGAACCAAAGGATGATCACTATGACTGAGTCTCAGAAAGTTCCACTTATCAACCCCAACTCAGTCCACAGTGCCGAAAGAAAAACCAATCAAGCCTGAACGCTCCCTGGAAACCAAAATGACTTAAACCGAGGTAGTCATAACTTTGGAAGCATCATTGGCACAACATGACTTGTTGGAAAAGAGAACAATTCTGGGAGAGAAAGAAGGAGATAGAAAAAGGGGAAGACCATGCTGCAGGTAGTGCATGGACTCAGCAAAGACATTGCATTTGCAAGACCTGTCAACAACAGGATCTCTCAGAGGTTTCTCAATAAGTCAAAGCCACTTACCACCCAAATGTTTCAATCTGGCACGGACAGCCCCAGCTCATCCTCTTCCATCCCACTTTTTAAGCTGCTTTTAAAATGCCTTGTTTTTTCTCTCCTCCTCCCACTTTTTCCCCCTTTGTCCTCAGCATAATTCAATTTCTCAAACTGAGTTTGAAGTGAAAAAGGAGTTGCATGCAGTTAATTCAGCAGAGGGAGAGGAGAGGAAGAGAGGAGTCTTGCCCTTCCCCGTAGGCCAAGTCCAAAGCAAACTGCTGCAGTCTTGCTTACCTGTTTTAACTCCCTAATAAGTTTTCCCATCTCGCCCACACTCTCATTTTGCTTGGCCCCATGTATCTCAGCTTCCATGTATGAAATGTTGGAGACTATGAAGCCCACTTGAGAGCGCATACCAACACCATCCTTTTTTTAACCATTCACCATTATAAAATTTAGCTTCTTTCAACACTGATCTTTCCTATAATAATACAATCTACATTTGTCCCCCAACCCCAATTCAATTTTTTAGCATTTGCCCCAAGTTATACCCTCTTTTCATTTTTTTAATTACATTCTCTTTTTATATAATCTCCTTTTCTTATCCTCTACACAAGTACTAATTTTAAGTTAAAAAAGTAAACATCTATTAATTGCAATTTTCAACTAAGCATCTCTCACTTTCTTTCTTCTATTACATCTAATAATCTTCTATCTCTCCTTACGTTTAATCCAATCTGTTATTGATTGCCATTCTCTATCAAACTGTTGAGTAGAATTTTCTTTTAACAAATGAGAGAGTTTTTCTGTTTCCTTCATGTCCATAACTTTAATTTTCCATTTTTCTGTAACTGGACCATCTTTCTCTTTCCAATGCTGGGCATAACATAACCTCACTGCTGTTATTAAATATAGAAGTATCTTTATATTCTTTCTCATTTCTTTCTGTGGCCCCAGTATATTAAGCAGGTACATTTCAGGTTTCATTTCAAATTTTAAATTTAGAATCTTGGACTTTTTTGCAAAAGTTTTTTGCAAGCTGGCATTTGAGGGGCCTTTGGATAGCCACCATAACTGCTTTGAAAAAGAAACTTTCGATGCCATCAAACTGTAGACAAAGCAACATTACTCAGAAAGACTTGGTGACTTTGGCACACTTCTAAACCAGGTTGCTGTGAGTGCGTGTCTATTTATGTGCGAGAGAGAGAGAGTAGAGAGAGAGAAGCAACAATGGATTTATGTATAACTTGAAAAGCTAAATTATACTGAGACAGTTTCAAAAAAACATCTATTTAAGGAAAATGTGTAATCATCATGGAGATCAACACTGGCAAAAACAAGTAGGATGTGGTGAATCAAAACCTCTTTTATCGTTTTAAAAAAAAACTCCGTCTGCAAAGTACATCTACCCAGCTTTTTAGCATTTTAGCAACAAAAAAAAAACTTCATCTTTATTGGCTTGCCTTGACCTCATCAGCATTTCGTGAGGCCCAGCGCCAATCCTGGCAGACAAGTCACCTTGCAAAACTTCAAAAGTGCTTTACATAATGAAGCCCCTATCAAATTGCCTTTGGCCGCAGTGAGGCCCAAAACTGCTAGGAGAAGTCAAGTCAAGAGGTCAACATCACATTTAGTCTTTGAACGCCAACAGGCCCAAACAGACTTGAGTAATAGGTGGTGGTGGGATATTTTTGTTTTTAAGTCTCTGTACCAGAGAGCCAGTGTTGCACAATGGTCTGAGCATTGGACTACAAACCTGGAGATCAGAGTTCAATTCCCCACTCAGCCATGGAAGCCCACCTTGGGTACATCACACACCCTCAGCCCACGAAAACCCCATGATAGGGTCTCTTTAGGCGCAGTGGTTCTCACCCTGTGGGTCCCCAGATGTTTTGGACTTCAGCTCCCAGAAGCCCTGAGCATTGACCAGAGTGGCTGGGGCCTCTGGGAGCTGAAGTCCACGAACATCTGGGGACCCACAGGGTGAGAACCACTGCTAGGGTCACTGTAAGTCGAAAACAACTTGAAGGCACACAACAAGAGCCAGAGTGTGGAAAAGTTCCTTTTCTGCACTGCAGCTCTCAGCATCCTCCAGTGCCAGCGCCACTGACAAGTTGCACTGTAGACAAAGGTCTCTGTCAGGATCTCTGAGTGTCTTCTGACAACTTGACATGTTTTCTTTCACTGTCCAGCTTCTATATGAATAGTGGTAACATCACGAGTTAAGAGGCCCTCTGGCACGCCATGAATTTCTAGGAAAACTTGGTTTCTAATAGTGGAAGGAGATATACTGAAGCCCTTCCTCTCCAATTCCTGTTTAATTTGAGAGCAGAACAAAATGCGGGAGTTGCCATCTCCAAATAAGAATTCATCCTCAACAGCTGAAATTTTCCTTCAAGTCTCTGTATTTCTAGCACTGCCGTAACTTAAAACTTCAGTTGAACATTTAGAAATACAGTTCAGGCATCCAAAGAAAAGAGGCAGGCTGTGTTACCAAGGCAATGAGGACACAGCAAATAAAACAGTTCTAGGTGTAAATAATTTTTTCTCTCTCTCTCTGCAATACTAGAAATCTGAGGAAGAGAAGAAAATTCTATTGGGGGAGCAGAATTCTTACTGGGGGCAAATCCTCTCATTTTGCCTTCCCCATACCTTCATCCTTAGTGGAGGCATTCTGCCCATGCTCAAGAGCACTTAGGTCCAAGTGAAAAAATATTTGGTAGGAGAAGACAAGCAAACACTCTTTCTTCAAGTATACTGTTGTTTTTTCATTCTTATAATGTATTTTAGTATACCCTGACTGATTTGGCTGATACTGTAGGGGGTGAATGTGAAAACAAACACAGAGTAGAAATAATTGCCAATATTCAGCAGTCAACAGCTTTTTAGAATTGCTTTGTATGTTTGTTTGATTTTGGTTAAAAGAAAAGGAAACTTTGCACATCTTGAAGCACACAACTCTGTCTGAAAAATTTACCTGCCTGAAAATGGATTGAATTAATCCCCTCTTAAAAACCAAATGATATGCAATTTTGAGGGGTGGGTGGGATTAAAAGTTGCAGCCATTTTTGTTTTCCCAGTGCAAGGTCAAAGAAAAGGACCGGTGATCTAGATGCCTGAATCTTAATTTAGATTCAAGCTCCAGTTCAGAATAGATTAGGTCCAGATAAATATAGACCAAATTGGACCCAAATCTCAGCTGCCAGATCAGGTTTCTAAATTGGAGAACCTCAATGTGATGTGGCCCCATGTCAGTGGAGCAGTGAGTCCACTCCAGGTTTTCAGCAAAACTGTAAAAGAGCGATCTGGCAACAAGGTTTAGTACCTTGGATAGCTCAAAGTTCAAGATAAAACTCAGAGGAGATTACACGCCCTGCTGGCAAGAAAGCCGCTATTGATCAGGATGTGATCAAAGTCTAAGCCAGTGGTTCTCAACCTGTGGGTCCCCAGATGTTTGTGGACTTCACCTCCCAGAAGCCCTGAGCATTGACCATAGTGGCTGGGGCTTCTGGGAGCTGAAGTCCATGAACATCTGGGGACCCACAGGTTGAGAACCACTGATCTAAGCCAAGTCCAAGCCTTGGAATCAACCCAACTATTCTCTGATGCTGCTTCCCAAGACCAACTGCACACCAAACGGGATGGATTTCCCCATCAGTCATGGCACTGGGCAGCTTCCAGGTCAGTGGGGCAATAAATCCACTCCAGGTTTTAGTCTGAAATTTAAACAAGCTGTAAAAGAGATGGGAACGATATCCCAGAAATAAGTTCAGCACCCTGGGCAGCTCCTATATAGAACTGAAATCCGAAACAAATTCACCACCAGCTGCCACACGATGTGTTACTGTGGAATTCAGCACCAACATCTGTTCTGCCTATAATTTTAAGGACTTAAAGACTTGATTGGGAGCTGTAACGTTTGCAACGGATCCATTTCTTGATCCAGGCCAAGTTTGTTCAGATCCCCTGGACTGGGTAAGGACAATTTGCTCCAGGCTTTCTACTGTGTGCCTGAGAAAGCTAGAACAGTTGTCTCATGGGCCCTGGACAAGGAAGAAATCATCACTATCATCATCATCTGTACATACATCTCATGTTTTTCTTAAGATAGAGACTCAAGGTGATAAGGTCAATGTTGGAACTGAATTAAACTATGAACCATGTTAAAAACATACCCACTAAAAATATTTTTAATGTTGAGCAACACAGTTTAAAATGATACACCATCTACAGCCCCATGTCAAAAGCTTTCGGTCCTATAGGCCTGTCTGAATAACAAAAAGTCTTTGCAAGCTTCCCTGGGAAGGGAGGGACCTCCAAAGCGTAGGGGCAGCCACGGAGGAGGCCCTCTCTCACAATCTCCTCAGCCCTATCGGTGAAAGTGGTGGGATGGAGGGAAGAGATCCAGGCAGGCTCATATTGGGAGATATGGTCTGCAAGATAGCCTGGACCCTAAGATGTATAGGGCTACAGAACAATAAAGTCCACATCTTTTAAGTATCTATGAATGAGCTTTCCAGACTTTTCATTCTGGTGACACACTTTTTAGACATGCATCATTTCGCAACACGGTATTTCAGTAGTAACTCGGAAAGTGGAGGCAACCCCTCCACCTGAGCCTGGCTTGCCGCCGCTTCCACCCTTGCTTCCTCGGCCCGGGGGGCAGCAGCAGGAGAGGCAGCCCCTTCACCCAGACCTGGTCCACCGCTGCTGCCTTCACCGGGGTCTTCCTCAGCCTGGTGTCACCCCCTTGGCCGACCCCATCCCAGGGGGATATAAAATTGATATCAAAAATATGCCAGAGAGGTCACCCAGGTAGGTCAAGCGACCGGACATAGGTCAAGGCCAGGAAAATCCCCAGTCACATTTCCCCAGGAGACCTCAGGCAAGGCACGTCCACGGAAACAAAGGGTCCTCAGCCACAAAAGCCAACTTGAGGGGATTACCGGGTTTGAACAATGCTTTCTTCGACAAATCCTACAAGGGTGAAGTCCATTTACGTGAACCAATCATGCAAGCCATCAAGTTACTATTGTGCAGTATTTTTCCTTCAGTTTCAGCTATTGTTCTTCCTGCGAAGGGGCCTGGCCCCGAGGTACGTTCTGCCCTATAAGTAGTCCCCTTTTTCAAGACCCTCCTCAGAGAACTCCCCGCCATACTAGCAGACCAGCACTCTGTTAGTCAAGTGCTCCCCTCAGCCACCTCTCTTCGCTGGGCTCCTTCCTTCTTGCCACTTCCCAGACCGAAAACTTCTGTACAGGTGCAGTATTACTGCCCTCACATCTTCTCTTCCTTATCCCCTATAAGCTTTCACCTCTTTCCTTTCTCAATAGGCCTTGTGTGCATGGGTGAGTAACTGCATTTGTGCATGAGAACATATTGTTAATAAAACTCATTCATTGATACAATTGGCTGGCTTTTGCTTGGTCTCACCCCGTAAAAATTGGGTGGAAGGTCTCGCTGCCCTCATTCTGCCATAGCCAGTGCTCCACTAATTCACCCAGCCTTGGCAATTTTGGAACGGATCAAGGTGTCCCCCAGGGGACCCCCAGAAGTCAGGGTAACACTAGGGAGGTGGCAGGAGACGCAGCCCCTCCACCCTATATTCACACACCTACACACTGCAGCTGACACACAGTTTGGGAAAGCTCTGACCTATGGGGCCTACATTCTTACTTCTGAAAACTCAGATCTCCAAACGCAGCAAGAGCCACAGAGCAGAGCAGATCCTCTGTGTATGCAAACTATCGGCAAGCATGCAGAAGACAATTCAAGGCAACCAAGGTGACCCTTCAGCAGCAACTGTAGCTGATCAGAGTATGACATTAGCAGAGCAATGAAAGTCTAACAAATGTGGAAATACACACACACACCTGAAATTATCTGAGATTTCTCCCATTTGCCCAGAGGACCAGAGAAGAAGAGTTTGACTCTAGGATCTAGCAACTCTAGCACCCATCAATATTGTTGGACTAAAATTCCACCACCCCAAGGTTGGGGTGGGGGATGATGAAGGCTCTAATCCAACAACACTGGAGGACCTGAGGTGGGGGAATGCTGGTGAAGTTGCTGTCTGCGTGAACATGTTAAACCCCTCTTTTCCTGGCAACTGGAGAGACATTCTTTAGACGATCATTTTTGGAACATACAGGCACACCTTTCAGAGCAAGTACGTATAAACCACAAGGTGTTTTTTTTTCTTTTCCTTTTGGAATATTTATTCTGGTTTCTGCATCTTTCATGTTATTTTTAAAATCAGCATTTGGTTTACCTTGCGGGGTGGGATTTTATAATCCTATGACCAGATATATCCGTGGGACTCTGATCCCAATAAAAACTTTACAGCGCTCAAGGTGCCAAGAAAAATCCGTTCACAGTTTATCTACCTCCTAAAAAACATATCTATCATCCGATCCCTGTTATTAAATGCTTTAAAACAGTCGTCAGTTTCTTAAAGCCTAGCAGGTGTTCCTTTGGAGTAGCAAGAGTTAAAGAAGTGGCTGAAAGAATCACTATTTCTGGAATGTGATTACTTACCCAGCATTTATTTTTAGGAAGAGCGTAAATTTTTTGGGAGGGGGAAAGAACTCCTAAATGCTGTGTTAACAAACTTAAGAAAATCCACTCTAAACACAAATTGCCTTTGGAGATTAGAACGATAACATGGCACTCTTAATTTAGATACACACACACGCCAGATGATATATGAGTGGGTGGGTAGGTGATTTACATACGGGACTAAAATATATCGAATGAGGGAAATGGTTCAGCCACTGCCTTCTCTGTTGTGCAAGATTGCTGGGTGTTGTGTGCATATACAGAAAACAGTCTTGCACAAAAATAATCACACCTGGCTGCTCAGAAACAGACTCAAATACTCTATTGCAATCTGCATTCGATAACTGCCAGTCGGTGCATTAGGTCTGCCAACTGAGGCCTTGCTTGCTGGTGGCATGAGAATAGAAAGAAGATCCTCAGTGCACCCCATTGAGCAGCTAAACAGACTTCTTTCCCTCAGTGTGGCTGCTGGCTATTAAGATGGGCCAGGGGGCAGCAGTTACATAGAGCCTTTCCGCACTAGACTGTTATAGTGCTATTATTCCGCTCTCAACATCCTGTGGAATTCTGGGGTTTGTAGTTTACTGAGGCCAAAGAGCTCTCTGGCTGAGAATTCTAAATACCCCTCCCTAAATTGCAAACCCCAGGATTCCATAGGAGGTTCAAAGTGGAATAACAGCACTATAACAGTGGAGTGCAGAAAGGCCCATAGTCTTCCATTAAGACTATGCACTCTTACTGAACACAGAGCAGTTACAGATCTGGAACTCTAAGCTACGAATCTCTTTATCTGCAGAATGATCTCTAGGCTGCCCTTGATCTCTAGGACGTTGGGTTGTCCTCACAACTCTCTCACATTTTTTTTTTCAAAAAAAAAATTACAGATAGTGGTGTGTTGTTGTTGCTTTTTTAATGGCATTCCTCAGTAAAGTAACCTGATGTCATTTCGGTCTCCAAATGCAGTGGATTTAATTACTGTTATTAGCCTAAAAGGATCCTTTTTCGTTATTGCAATTTTATTCCATTTGCTCTCATTATATAGACTCCAGGCCCATTTCAGTAAATAAGCAAGCTTTTTACTGTCATTGGTTATGAAACAGAATGCCTTCTAAGGTTCCTCTCTATCTGAACTAGGACATCCTTTGTACTTTGTACCTATGTTCCTAGGAAGCTAGCCTATTCTACCAGGGTACAGGCTGGAACTTTCTGACCTGTTTAATCTGGATGATACAACTTGTCACCTGATTAAGTGACGTCTCAGCTAATGAAATCCATTATTCCTAAAGCTTTGAGAAGCCAGTTGACCCAGCAAATCAATAAAATGCATTTTTTTCATTAAAAAAATAAAACAGGACTAGTTGTCTCCAACCATAGTGTTTTCCTTTGGAGCTCTAATTTTGGAGAAAAAAATCCATTCCGCAGCAAAAAAAAAAGGGGGGGCAGACTTTTAAAATGACACAGTCATGTCTGTCTTTTAATTTTCTACCCTGCTCTCCATGGCTTCAGTAGCATTCTAAAGTGCCTCATTCAGTTCCAGGCCCTCCGTTTTGAAAAGGACTTTGACACAGAGGACTGTGCACAGTGGGCTGGTGACCTCAAAGTGGGAAGCCTATTCAAAAATATTCCAAAAAGTGGTTGAAAAGCATGTACCTCGAGTGCTGAGGAATCCTCAACAATACAGTCCAGAGCTGATGGGGATCTTTGCAACTTGAGACTTATTTTGTGCAAAATTGAGAAATGGTTGTTTTGCACAGGAGACGGCCCTTTCCTGAGCAGGAAAATACTATTCTTAAGCCAATGCAATTCTAAGCTGCATCAATAGGCATATAGCATCTTGGTCAAGGGAAGTAATATAACCACACTATTCTGCTTGGACTCCACCTGGAATACTGTGTGCAATTCTGGGCGCCACAGTTCAGGAAGGATATTGACAAGCTGGAACATGTCCAGAAGAGGCCAACCAAAATGGTAGAAGGAAAAAAAATGCAAAACAAGAATCAGCAATTGGTCCTAAGAGCAAACCATTTTTTTTTTTTCCAAAATGGTAAAAGGCCTAGAAACCATGCCCTCTGAGGAGCAGCTTAGGGAGCCGGGCACTTTATCCTGGAGAAGAGAAGACTAGCCATGTTTAAATATTTTAAGGGATACCATATGGAAGATGGAGCAAGCTGGTTTTCTGCTGTTCCAGAAGCTAGGAAACTGAGCAATGGTTTCAAACTTCAGGAAAAGAGATTCTACCTAAAAATAGGGAAGTGAAAGCAGATTGACAGTGGAATACAGTGCCTCAGAGTGTGGTGGAATCTCCTTCTTTGGAGATTTTTAAACAGAGGCCAGATGGCCCTCTGTTGAGAAAGCTTTGATGGTGTATTCCCGCATGGCAGAAGGTTGGACTCAATGGCCCATGTGGTCTCTTCCAGCTCTTTGGTTTTATGTGTGGATGTCCTTTTTTAGGAATGGTGGAGTTTGGTGTTCCCTTCTGTTGGAAATTAGAGTTTCCCAGGGTGTTAGCCCCGTTGGGAAATTCTGTGGAAGCTAAAACTGTAAGTATTCACCCTCCTTTTAGCAGAGTAGCAGAAAAAGCATGTCTAAATTTGTGTATCGCTTTTCTGATCTCAAACTGACTGAAGAAACAAAACAAATGCAGGCAGCTTCAGGTTACAAACTTAGAAAAGTTTACTAATGGCTTCTACATTTACATATGCATTGGGGAGCCTACATCCTAACTAGTTAATGAAGAGTAGTAGCTTCATTCTTAACTCATCATCTTCTGGTGGAGATGGAAGCATAGTCGGAGAGGAGGAAGAGGAAGCAAAAATGGAGGAGAAGAGGGGAGGTCAAGAGAGGGGTCTCTTTCTTTTATAAGACCGATGACCTAAGCAACTGTCCTGGGTCACATGATCTGATCACCCGAACACCAAAGGTATTTATGATCACGCAATTAAATGACAGAAAGGCAAATGGTGGAGCTCTGGCATGCAAAAGAGAAAGGAAGCCCTATGTTAGCTATGCCCACTTGCTCTAAGAACAAGACAGGGGAGGAGAGAATGCTGGAATTTTTCAACACCTTCTTTCTTCTGCAGGACCTAAAGCCCCCTCTCCAAGCTTACTGCAAAATCCTGAAACCACTTTGCCTGACCATCCCATGCTCTGTGGCCAGCAGACAGCAGATGGAGAAGTTTGTGATGACCTCCCCATAGCCAAACGCACAATGATGACATCAGCATTGAGATCCATAGAGGTCATCAACATCATTGTATGCCTGGCTACAGGGACACAGCCAGAAGCCTCTCCACTTCAGCTATGCTGGAGCGATGCTGGATGGAGACCAAACCATGTCAGCCTTCTTATGGCCTTTGATGCAACACACTTGCACAGTTACTTCCCATTCCCATCAGAAATCCCCACTTTTTTCTTTTTTCTTTTTTTTCTTTCTTTCTTTTCTTTTCTATTTTTTGGATTTCCGTTGCTCTAGCCCCACTGCTGGAAGGTGAAATTATAACACAGTGACCTTATAAGTGGATTATCAAGTATGCCTCTTTGCCTGAAATTAGCAGCCATATCATATCCTCCTCCACAGGGGTGTCCTAACAAGTGAGATAGGGTAACGGAGGTGCCGTCAGGCCACCCAGGATGAACATCCTTTTCTGAACATCCATCACAACATCCTTTTCTGAGACTGGAGTGTTCTTGGCAGTCCTGAAGGAAAGAAAAATGGAAATCTAAGTAGGAAGGAAACAGTGGGAGGAATCTGAATTAATTCCGATGGTATACCACAATAGCTGATGTGAATAACAGTTTTGTCCTGGATATCAAAGTTTGCCCGAATGGAATGCAGCCGAGGGATGGAGATCTACAAGCAGGAGAGATGGGCTTGTGTTTGCACGCTGTCAAGAAGGAGCCAAAATGAAGGAGAAAGCCAAGATCACAATTAAGAAGAACGGAGCCAGAGGCCAATTTATTCAGACACAGTGTGCCTGTCATCAGGTCTCCCGAGGAAGCGAGATGCTGCAGATAACAGGCCTGCGGAGCTGCCGATTCATGCTGGGATGTGCCGAGCCTGTTTCTCTATTTCAGCAGATGCTGAAGTTCATCAGGAGATCTGGATTTCATAGAAGGAGCTGTGTTGGTTATTTGCAGCATAAGAAGGATGATGGGAGGGGAAGACAAAAGGAATGTGGCAGCACCCTTAAGAATAACTGGGTTTTATTTCAGCATGAGTTTTCTGGAAATAAACCCATTTCTTCAGATCCAGTCTCCCTCTCTCTTTTTATCTCAGTCTTACCTACCTCACAGGGTTGTTGTGAGGATGAAAAAGGAGCAGTGGCAGCTCAAGATGAAAATCCCTGCGTATTACATCCTCACATGCAAGAACAAATGAATGCAATAGTTTTGCGTCCACTGCAGGAGTTTCTCCACAGTATTCCCCTGGCGTTGGAACATAGTAAAACGTTGCAGAAGATTTAATCTGTAGAGAAAAATAGTCTTTTTTCTTTTCTTTTTTTTTTCAAAAAACAGGTTTCCTGGTCAAGAAAGAACATTTTCTGTCCAGGAAGCCCATTTTTTTCTGCTCCATAAACAGATTTTTGTGCAAAAAGTCATGTTTTTCTCCTCGAATAATTCCTTCACAACACGGAGTCTTTTGGCCATCACAACATGACCACAGTGAAGAGAAGAAGTAGATTGGATCTGGGATGGGGCTCCCATAATTTTAATCCTTAGCAGGTTTTGGGATCCATCAAAGTGAGGCAAAGATACACATCCTCTCTCATCTACCAAACTCCTTGAACTGTTGCCGTCCTCTCCCAACAGTGTCCAGTGAAAAGATCAGAACCGGCTTCTCCCCCATGCGTCCGTCCTCTCCTCTCCACTGGTGACACACCAACTGTGTTGGAGGGGGACAGCTGTGGCCAAAAGCTGGAATTTGGAAGGTGGCAGAGCTCTACGTTCTGCTCCAAGATCAGTTCTAGACTAAACTTACAGCTACCCTGTCTTGAATCCAATCTGTCCATCCAAAATAAGAAGTGAAGCCAAACTATATCACTCTACAGATAAACACGCAATAGATCAGATAAGGCAGTGAGGAATCATGCTAGAGAACTGTAAGGAAGGAGAAACAGGGGTTTCAGTCCTGAAATCCAGCCCTTGATACCCCATTGTTTCATGAAGGCCCTTCAGTTACAGACTTTCCAAGATTAGGAGAGCTGCATTCCTGAGCAGCCACACTAGTTTAGCCAGGGTGACTGATCTGACTCCCCTAAGCCTCCCAGTCTCCCGCCAGTATAGAGCAAAACAATGGTTCCCTTTTTCTCCCCGTTGGGTTAGCCTTCTGTTTCCAAAACGTTCCGAGGGCCAAAGTTCTGATTCTTGACGGGCAGCCTCCGCAGGCATGCCAAAGATGACCCGAAAGGGAGGGAACCCTTTCTTTAAAAAAAAATAAAAAATCAGAGCATTGTATTTCAAACCCAACTCCAGTGGAATGTTATAAGGTTACATGACGCCATGTGCACAATGAACCAGTCTTCCCTTCCGCAGCTGCTCCTGTTGATTTACGGGAAATGGTGGCTTTTGCGGCAAAAACACTCGTTTTTGAGATTTCGCTCAAAGTGACCCTCAGCTTCTCAGCCAGACGATACTGCCACAGATAGAGAACAGAACCAGCAAGGCTTTCAAGAGATGAGTTAACTGGTTGAAAACATGACACATGTGGCCTCTCTTGATATCCAGGTCAAATAGGGCTCACTGTTATTCTATGCAGGCCACACAAAGAGAGAGAGAGCGCAAGATAAGGCTCATGACTAAGGCAGATGACTAATCCTGGATGAAGAAATATGAACAGACCTAAGGATATGGGATAATGCATGTTCACTAGCAGCTAATTTTCCAGGGAAATTAGTAATCTGTCCAGTTTTAGGCACATTACAGTTACTTTAAGGAAAAGGAGAGAGGGAACTCTATGGCAGCTGTATGGTACCTCCAGAGCAGGTATGTCCAGGTACACCTAAGACACTGGCCATTTCCACCCTACACTGTTATGGTGCTATTATTCCATTTTCAACATCCTGTGGGATCCTGGGGCTTGCAGTTTAGAGAGGGGAATTTAGAATTCTCCACCAGGGAGCTCTTTGGCCTCACGAAACTGCAAACCCCAGAATTCCACAGGAGGTCGAAAGCGGCGGCTTCTGGCTGTATGCATGTTAGCAAGAAGCGTCACGTGATTTCTCACAGCCGCTCACCGTCATTCTCTTGCATATTCCCACTGCATGCGGAAGTAGCAAGTGCTGAGCACATTTTTTACTATCAAACAGTTATTTTCCTAACTTTTGAACAGTTTGAGACATTGTGATGAAATTTTGCACAAATGATGCCTGTCGCTGGCCAAAGACTCCTGCCCTTTGAGATCAATATATGACCATATATGACCAATTTATGACCATCTATGGCCATATAATCCAATATATGACCACCCATCTATCTGTCTGTCCATCTATCTTGCTTTGACATTTCTTCAAGCCTTTGCAGATCCCCTGTGAGGACATCGTGGACCCCTGGCAGCCCACAGGCTACAGATCAGTCGCGCAGGGACAGGGTGGGGAGAAAGTTCACCCCAGGCGGCAATGTTTTTAGGGTGTCTCAGCCCATAGCCATGCCCCCACCTGCCTTGGCCATACCCCCATGTGCCTTGGCCACACCTCCACATGCCCTGGTCACGCCCCCACGTGCCATGGCCATGCCCCCACGTACCGCAGCCACGCCCCTCGCGCCATAGCCCTGCCTCCCTTCACACACTCCAAGCTCCACCACTGCTACAGACTACGAGCTGCTGTAATAAAGCACCTTTTAATCCTCTCACTGCTTCGGACTTCAGTTCCCAGGAGCACTAGTTGATGTGGACTTCTAGGAACTGAAGTCAAAAACGCCTGGAGAACCAAAAGATGAGAACCCCTGGATTGAAGAATATCTTCCAAGAGGGGACTGCCCTTCTGTAAAGCAAGCCACGTGGCCACCCTGCCTTCAGGCTTCCATTAATCGAAGCTCCACCCCACTGTAACAAAATGATTGGAATACCTGAACTTTACTTGTTAAACATGACATATATATTAGGTGGAATGTCAGTCAAGAAATACTGGCGAATAATATTATATATGGTGACGACGGCCCGCATTGAGTACGCACGACTTTGGAAAAATGAAACTACACCTACTGTTGAATAGTGGTGGACGACCTTTATGGAAAATAGAAATGCGGACATTCTTACACAAAGATTAAAAGGGAAATCAGATGAAGACATTAATAAAGAGTGGAAGATGGTTACAAATTTGGGTTGGGTGTAGACAGAAGGCTACATAATTCATGATATCAACTACTATACAGGGTAATAATCATTGAAATATCATGTAACAAGTAAAGTAGAGAAATATAGCAGGAACTAACAAATTATTGATTACTAACATTTTATTGCGATACGTGGTATAATAAATAGAGGAAATATTAATAATTGTAATCCAGGAAGGAAAGGAAGAAGAAAAAAATATTGCATGCAAACATTGCAGAAATAATTTGTTGAAACTTTAATAAAATTATTTAAAAAAAAATGATTGGTGGCCACAGTAGCAGCGTTGTGTGTCTGTGTGCGATATCCAAATATGTTGTAGAATTCTAATAACCCAGGAAAGAACTAAAACAGGTGGAGAGATGAGTGGGAGGGGGTATGTAATATTATGGCAACTGTGTCATGTTCAATTGCTATGGGAACCAAAGAGTTTTTGTTCCGCAGCTACTTTTGCCACCTACAGAAAACAGAGTGACTTAAGAAGCAGATATCTACCACCACCACCACCCCCAGCTGAGTTCTGTTCCTGTAATGTCTGGCAGTGTTTAAATGAACTCATGGAGGAAAGTGTTGACTAGTGAAAGACAAATGACCTTTTCCATCTGGGAAAGGTCTCTGCATCCTTAAAGCGACGCTGTCGGCTGGCGAGCCGAGCCGAAGGGAAAGAGAGGAACAAAAGAGAGGCTAATTAAAGAAAATCAAATTAAATAGAAAGAGATATAGGTAACAAAAGAGCCAGTGACCTTGTAGAGCGGTGAGGTATAGGGGAATCAATCACCCAATCCATGAGTTTAAAAAATTGCCTTTGGATGAGTCGAAGGACTGCTGGCTCCCCGGCGGATAGGAAAAGAGGGAGGCCAGAAACGACCAGACTTTGAATGAATAAGAAAGCTTCACTTGGACCAAAATCGTCCATCCAGAACATACCATTGCAACAGACCACTCATTGAGTTAATCCGGACCAGCTTTCCTTATTTATAACAATAGACAGAGTTATAAATAAAGAGAGTTGGGCTGGATTAACTCACAAGCTAAGTACATTTTGGAACAAAGGGTGCTATGTTCGGCATGTTGCTGAGCAGGACCCCTAAGGCAAATCAGGGACCCCACTGGGGTGCAATAGCAAAGCTCCCTGGTAACTCTCTTGTTTTACCCCCTCCTCAAAATGGTCACATGACACAGTCATGGCAGAAGGTGGATTACGATGGGGAGATTCGAAACGCTCGGTGCCTGCATAACATCAGGAACACGCCGGCTGTATCCTGTGTTCTGCAGAAATGTTGCCAAGGTGGGTGCAAGAGAGACAGCCTGCGACGGCTATTTCCAACGCTTGCCAGAGGTTTTATCAGGCACTATATCTAGCAGTGATGTAACTGCTGGCCCAGAGGGGGATATGCAATCTATAACGGGATGGTCAAGATAGTAACTGGGAACTGGCATCAATCAGAGCAAGTTCAAGTGAGGTGAAGCTTGGGGAGGCTCAGAGCAAGGAAAAAATGACTTTTTAGAAAAGTAATTTCTTAGTGTTATACACTACGTGCACTACTGTTGCAAAACTAACTCAGGCCATTTCCGCTCCAGACGGTTATAGTGCTATTATTCCACTTTCAACATCCTGTGGAATTCTGGGGTTTGTAGTTTCCTGAGGCCAAAGAGCTCTCCGGCTGAGAATTCTAAAGGCCCCTCCAGAAACTGCAAACCCCAGGATTCCATAGGATGTTGGAAAGTGGAATAATAGCACTAGAACAGTGTAGTGGGGAAATGGCTTTAGTCATTTAACTAGCTAGTATCTCCTGGCCTGACCCCATCGATCTTGTTGCAAGCAGTTGTTGCAAGCAACAGAGGTCTGTTCTCCTGTCAGTTGGGTGTTAATCAATGGCACCTTTCAAAGATGATTGAAAGCTTTATAATTCGTTAAATGTTGAAACCCTGTTGCTCAATAATTTCTTCTGTTTCTGAGGTTCAGGTTATCTAAATAACATTGTTTATGTAACTGAAATAGGGAATGTCACCAAGGTTCACATCTCACCGAGATACAAAAATCAGTAGGGAGTGAAAAAGGATAAGGAACCCCAAAACAAGCCAGGAAAAGACAGATCATGCTCAGGAGGTATAAAACACTGGTTAAAGGTTGGTGAGTGAGAGAAGAAATAGAAAATCAGACAGGGGGATAATATAGGGTCTCCTGGATACGGGCATTCTACTCTTCAACAAATGAAAGAGATATTCTGCTCCCAGGCTTTTGAAAGGTTTTTAAATGTCAGATTTACATAGACTCCAGCATTCCATAGATGAAAACTGGGAGACCTGTGGCCAAGCAACATCAAAGTATGGTCAAGATGGCAAAAAGTTACTAATGAGAAAGAATACATAATCTAGGAGAGGCTGCAGCAGTGTGCTTTTGCCTCAGCCTACTGGGAAGGGCAAGATTCCACTCCGCCCTCTCCTCTTTCCCTTTCTGAGGCCACTTCTGCACTACCCTGTTATAGTGCTATTATTCCACTTTCAGTCTCCTGTGGAATTCTGGGGTTTGGAGTTCCCTTAGGCCAAAGAGCTCTCTGGCTGAGAGATCTGAATGCCCCTCTCTAAACTGCAGGCTCCAGGATTCCATAAGAGGTTGAAAGTGGAATAATAGCACTATAACAGTGTAGTGCAGAAATGGCCAGAGTCAATAGAGTGTATACTAATTTTGCATTTTGAACTCCCTTTTCAGGAACTGAAGTAAGCTGAAGACAAAGGGGGAAAGTAAAAGGAGCACAGAAAAAGCCGGGACATTTTAAAAGTAGATGGAAAATTGGGATAGCAAAGGATTAATCAGGACTGTCCCTGTCCAATTGGAACAATTGGAAGATACGGATTTATGCTAATGAGTCTTTCCTTAGACTTGCTTGGGAGGTTGTTTTGTATTACATTATTCCCTTTCTAAACATTTTTCTGTATTTTAACTGTGAAGTGCTTTGAGTTTCTCTTAGGAAAAAAAGAGCAGCTTGCTAGAACGAAAGCAATAGCAAAAGCAACAGCAACATATTTTGTTGCCGCACCGGTTTGAAATACTGAATGACCTCACAGGTGTGTTGTGACTACAGCAAGCAGATAACATACGAGAAGTACCTTAAGCTGCTAGAAACATTGTGCATTTGGCCAGAATCCTATGGTCTCTATATATACATAAGCACCATACTTATGGTGCTATGGAACGAATCCCACCCAATTCCCCCTCCCCGTTTACTATACAGCAGCTGCTGCAATCAATGTGGGTCTGTTCCCCTCACTCAGAAAGCAGCTGGCTGCCATGTCCACCTCCTACCATCAGCAATCTCCATTGCCAGGGGTAGAAGCAAAACCCTTGTCACAATTTGTCTTTGTGCTGGAGACTGCTCATCCGGCCTGGGTGAGAGTTGAAACAGCAGTCAGCTGCTTCCCGATCAACAGGGAAACAGACCTCTGTCAATTGCACCAGTTGCTTCTTGGCAAGTGGAGATGGGGAGACTTTCGTGTATGTATTTTCTAAGTTACGGGCTACATAGGGATCATGAGTACATTAACATTCATGAGTACATAACTCAAGATTACGCATGCATAATTGTAACACAGGATTCTGGCTATTAATAGCAGCAAGTAATATAATAGCAATTCATTGATCAATGCATTTTGGTGCAGCACTCACTAAATATTGAATCACTTTGTGCTGTTGTTGTGAAGAGGGCAAGCAGATAATACAGAAGAAACGCCTTGAACATTTGAAAATATGCAAACGTTGACAATAATAACAGTAGTAAATAATAGTAACAAAAATCAATCAGGAATCTTGAGCAGTTAAAGAAAACTCGATGTTATACATCTCTCAATCTCTCTGTCTGTATATCTATCTATTGCTTTCGATGTTAAAGAAGTCTAGGAACAGGGGTTTAAAATCCATGTCTCAAAATGCAAATTGCTTCTTCAAAACCATTGGTGGTTTTTTCAGATTTGCTTTTGCAACGCTAGGGAGTGCTGGTTTTATGGTACGAGAGTGTGCAACGACGAGTCCTTGTGATCTTCCAGTGTTCGGGGGCAACAAAAAAATAAAAAAGCTTTGCAGTAATGTGTTTGACCCTTCCTGAAAAGATCACTAACCAATTATCTTCCTAACAGCTTAGGAGATTAGTTGAACTCTATTAGTATGCATCTGTATGTTTGGGCCATGAATTTAACTAGCAACGAGACCACCTACGGCTTGCCCGATGAGACCTCTGCATACTTAACTCTGGTGGCCTGGTATGTAGCCACTTGGAAAAGAAGCAGATTTTCTTCCAGACAAAGGCAAGCCATTAAGGCAACAAGGAGGGAATTCCAAAACAGTTTCATAAACTACCTGCTCCTCAACCCATTGAAATTCCATTGCCGTGCTGGACACAGCCTGACACTAAAAACCACCACCTCTTCCCAGCAAAGACAGACTTGATGGTTGCACTCTGTGGTTATTTTGTTTGATTTTCAAACTTTTAGGCCACCCAGTAGTCAACGTTCAATTTCCAGATCCATAACCGCGTTGAACGTCCAGATCCACAGCGAGAATGGTTTTGCTCAACATCATCATCTTCATCATCACCACTATGGAAAATGCATGCATCCATCATTCTATTTCCATTCAATGTCACATCTGCGTGCACTCTATATATTGACATTCGGTCCCATTGCCATATTTCTCTTTCTTTCAGTCTCTCTCCCTCCCCCACTTAATTCACATAAAAATGAGCTTTTCAATCAGAGATGGCAATGAGCATTCCATACCATTCAACTGTGCCAATTGGGCACGGACAGTCCTGATTAATCCTCTGACATCCTAGTTGTCCAGCTGCTTTTTAAATGTCCCAGCTTCTTTCTTTCTCCTTCCACTTTCCCCCTTTGTCCTCAGCTTACTGCAATTGCCGCAAACTGAGTTCAAAGGGCAAAATTAGATTACACTCAATTGGCTCAGAAAGGGAAAGAGGAGAGAAAGAAGTGGAATTGTGTCCTTCCCAGTGGGTTTCAGCAAAAGCAAACCGCTGCAGCCTCTCCCAGCTTGTGTATGTTTCCTCATTCATAACTTTTGCCATCTTGACCATGCACGGATGTCGCTTGTCCACACACGTCCCAGTTTTCCTCTGTGAAAAGCTGGACGGTATGGCAACCTGCAAATTGTATGTGGCCTGTGTTTATGGGCCTGCAGAACACTCGCCACCCCTGAAAATTGATGGGGGTTAAAAATGGCTCATCAGTCTGCCAAAGGGGAACATTGGGTGCTGTTTTAATACACCTTAAATCTATTTTATGTCCTGGGATTTTTTGGGGAGGGGAAGCTTCCTAAGTCTAAGACTGACTTTAGATCCCCCTTCAATCTAAAATGCTTCAGTGCACTCCCTGAAAGATTTCTGGTGCACCGTGCAGGGATCCACTTGTCAAAGGGCAGGTACGGGATAAATGTGGCCTATGAAGTCCTAGAGGATACACCATTAACACCTAGAAGTTGCCTGTCCCCAAGTAAAATACTCTGCACAGTTTTCAGAGTCCCGTCCTACTAATCTGTTGCAGCAAAAGAACCTGGTGCCACATTAGAGACTAATACACTCCTTCCTCCACATTTGTGGGTATGACCTTTGCCAATGTGATTATTTGCAAGGCACACACATGGCTTCCCCCTAGCTCCATTTTCCTCTTTCCATACCCTTGCTTTTTGCCAGGCACAAAGAAGGAAGGCAAGCATCCGGAGAAATGGCAAGGGAATGGAGGGGGAAGAGATGCATCGGCCTTCCTTCTCCCCTCTTGAGAACTCGTGCTGAGGCAAAAGGCAAGGAAATTGGGGGAGAGGCATGTTCTGGAGCTCTCCCATTCCCTTGCCTCTGGCCCCATCACACAAAAGGCAAGAGAATGGAAGCTGGGAGCCCTGGAAGGGAAGGGGAAGGGGATCAGGGTAGTTATTCATGTTTTTTTCCACTTTGGTGAGAATTTTGCACCTCGAACTCTCATGAAAGTGGAGGGGCCACTGTAAATTTGTTATAGCATGCACTTCTACTTCAAGCTCATGTGAAAGTAGGGTTTTTTTCAGTCTTTAAAGCTCCCCATGATTCTTTAGCCAGATTCTTGTCAGTACCTGGCCAGAAACTGGGGAAGGAGGTATGCAGCATAGTGTACCTCCTTGCATAATAGCTTTTCCCCAGTTACCCAGTCAGCCAGAGCCAGGTACAGATTTGCTCTGCAGCCACTAACCAGATATGGGGCTTTATATGGGCACTGTCTGGCTGTTGTTGCACAGCTGGGGGGAGTTGAGGAACAGACTTCACTCCCTTCTACTTCCATCATGACTACACTGAAGGAGTGTTACACTCCACTAACATGTAATAGGATCTCAGTTCTTGCTGGGAGGGGGGGGTTTCTGCTACAGTTTTACATGCCAGCTCCTCTAAAAACTGTACAGAAATGTTCCTTGAAATATGTCTTGGAATGCACATTGCCATTGTTTTGACATTTCTCAGTCCATTTTCTCTCTTGCAAGTGGGGCTTCTAAATATATTTTGATATGTTTTTGGAGCCAGCTGTGGCATCAGAAGGTTGGAGAAGTGCGAGAACTGGAGGAGAGCTCCCAATCTGCAAATTAGGGTCATGTTGGTTTCCATCTGAATTTATAGAGATCAAATTCCCCAAGCATGACATTACTGGTAATATAGGCATCTGTTGGTGAGCTGGGCGCACTGCTGTGGCAAGAGGGGGGCGCTATTTCCACACTACACTGTTATAGTACTATTATTCCACTTTCAACATCCTGTGGAATTCTGAGGCTTGTAGTTTACAGAGGCCAAAGAACTCTCTGGCTGAGAATTCGAAAGAGCCCTCCCTAAACTGTAAGTACCATGATTCTATAGGATGTTGAAAGTGAAATAATATCGCTATAGCAGTGTAGTGTGGAAATGGACAGATACATATATTTTATTTGTTTATTTATTTGATTTATATCCCACTTTTCTCCCAAATGGGACTCAAAGCAGCTTGCAATGTAAGTAAAAACAGAACTTCTAAAACAATACGGAATACAAAAGTTCTAAAAGTATTAAGCCATATGTCCCGCATGATGGTTTGCCTTGCAGTTCATCTCCCTGTGGCTTTGATTTCCTGTAATGAGTGACTTCTGCCTGAGTGACTAACTTGGGAAGAAAGCCCATCGAAGCATGATGCTCAACTTCCTTTTGACAACATTCATACGCTTTCAAAGAACACTCCTTGCCATATTCCAATGAGCCACTTAGGTAAGCCTGGACTGAGAGGAACAAAACACACAAGGCATTCAAGTCAACCCTGTGACAGGTGAACAAGAGGCAGCCGCTCAGCTAGTAGAGCATTTGCTTTGCAGAAATTCCCTTATTCAGCCCCTGGCATTTCCATTAAAGGGATCTCAGGTAGCAGAGCTGGGAATATTGATGGGTGAGAATTTTGTTTAGTTCACATATATGAATGAGAGCAGTTATGTTCCAGATAAGTGGCTAATGAGCCATCTTTTCTCTGCGGAACTTGGCTTGAGCAAAAAAGTCTACCTGAGCTTTGATGTGCCTTGTATTTTAGACCCTGATATCTAGGAATTGATTTGCTCCTCTGTTCTGTTTTGGCCTCTGAATCACATTGTTCCGTAATGCCTGCTTCCCTGATTCCGAGGCCATTTCTACACTACACTGTTATAGTGCTTTTATTCCACTTTCAACATTCTATGGAATTCTGGGAATTGAAATTTAGGGAGGGGTATTTAGAATTCTCAGCCAAAGAGCTCTTTGGCCTCAGTAAACTACAAGTCCCAGAATTCCACAGGATGTTGGAAGTGGAATAATAGCACTATAACAGTATAGTACGGAAATGGCCCCAGACCCTGAGTTGTTCCAGAAACCCAGTATTGAAAAGCAAAAACAGACTGACCCATCCCTTTGTAGGTAAGACAGAGTCTTCTTTGTGGTAGAGCCCAGGCTATGGAACTTTTTTCAGTATTGACACACTGTTCACAAATATTCTACGGTAACATGCCTGTTTATGGTTGAGGTCAGCCACACTTTTAAGAAATAAAATTGGTGTGATTATTTGGCCATGTGACCCCCTTTGCTCTCCAAATGTACTTTCCCAACTTAGGTCGGATTTATTATGATAATCCCGGAAAATGAGTTCTGAATTTCTGGAGCATAAATTCAAAGAATCATCATCAACAACCACTGCAGCACATTATGCAGCTTCAGGCAATTTCTCTACCTATAGCCCTGCTCTCTGTGGGTAGCGCATAATGGAATTTCATGCTCCCATAGAAGATTTACTTCAAGGTCTCCATATTCCTCCTGTCAGAATTGATCAGGATCTGATGCCAGCTACCTTGAAAGAGGCCTCCTGAGAGCAGCTTGTCATTTTCAGCCACCGTGGAGCAAAAAAGCAAATCACCAGAGTTTCCCACCTGTTCCTGGGCCAGTCTGGGTTCAATATTTATCTGTCGTTGTGATTTCTGGATGTCAATGAGGTGGGTGAAAAGAAACATCTGATGTGACTGATCTGTTGTGAATTCCATTGGGCAGCTCTTTGGTGGCCTGGCAGCTGAAAAGATGTCATTTCATCTTGAAGCAACAAGACAATTATCATTGTTTTTTAAAGGTTTGAGTCTGTTCTCTTGAGCTGCTTCATATGAGTTCAAGATGGCACTCCAGTCCTCTTCCCAAGAGTGATGACCAACAAATCCATTGATGGAGGGATGGTGAACCTGTTCTCTGTCTTACCGCTGCTCTGACCTACGTCAAAACCATCCAGATACTAGGCCTATTGCTAATGGAGGTTTGGCTCTGGGATAGAGGTTTGGCCCTGGGATAGGTTTAGTGCAACCTGCAGCAGATGAAGGAGGCATGGACCCATTTAACCAGAGCTCCTCAGTCACCCACGTCTTGTAGCCTTGCCCCTTCCAACATCACACGAAGAATGCCAGACTGAAGCAAAGAGCCTTCTGTACATGCGGAGGCTCTCCATGGGATTCTGGACCCTGATTTCCTGGCATCCAGTACCATATGGAGAGCAGGTATGGCAAGTTCTTCCCTTTAGAGTATCGTTCTCACAAAAGCATAAGAAGATCCATGTGAAGGAGTCCACACCCTCCAACACTGTCCCCATACATAGGCCATTTCCACACTACACTGTTATAGTGCTATTATTCCACTTTCAACATCCTGTGGAATTGTGGGGTTTGTAGTTTCCTGAGGCCAGAGAGCTCTCTGGCTGAGAATTCTAAATGCCCCTCCCAAAACTGCAAACCTCAGAATTCCATAGGATGTTGAAAGTGGAATAATAGCCCTAGAACAGTGTAGGGCAGAAAGGGCCATAGTTTACCAAATGGTTTTCTCGCTTCCCCAAGAGCGTTCTGTGCCTCTCTGGTCTCCCACCACTAGTTGAAAAACCAACACCCCAGTGATTAACACAAAGACTTGGGATCTTAAGACGACAGAATATCAAGTCAGCGACACCAAATCATGTGTCAGGCTTTTTATTAATATTTTGCAGGGACAGAGACATGCTTTCTTCTGTTTCTTCACCTAAAATATCCCTGTTTTTTTTTTAAAAAAAAAATCTGTTTTCAGACTCAAACACCGTGATTCATCATTCCTTCAGGAAATTAAAAGGCATCACACCTGGGCTTGATGATATTCTAGGCTCTTGCCAACAACATCTCCCAATCAAGAAACAGGAAGAAATGTTGATTCATCTGTTCCAATATGAAACCGGAAGCCACTAACACAAGCTTGGAGGTTTGGACCGTACAATGACAGCTGCTTGCCAAAAAAAAATTTGCTTGCCATAGAGTCAACAGTCCAAAGCTGGATCCAAGATGTTTTTTGGAGTTTTTACACAGGTGGTGAGGCACTCCTTACCTCATTGAAGGGTCTATGAGCACCAAGATGTAAGGAAACTCTTTCAGCCTAAGGGACAAATTCATTTCCAACATTTTCTCGGGGGCCATGTTCAAGTGGTGGTTGGAGCTAAAGGCTAAAGGGTGGGACCAAAACTAGCAACACATTTCAGAGCATCTTCTACCCCTCCTCCAATTTGTTCTCTGGTCCAAAAATGAGTTTCTTGACAGTTAGAACTCCCATCAGGAGCAATAATAAACCAGTGAGAATTCACACAATTTTTGTTCAATGTTCAACATCCCAAAGTGTTGCGCAGGAATTATTATGTGGGAATAAATACATGTGTTTGCAAGGGGAGAAAATGAAAACAGCCTGTTTTCTGCACAGAAGATATGTTTCCTACACAGAGAACGGCTTTTAGACAACCAAACACATTGCTTTTTCCTGCAGAATAATTCCTACATAAGAAGTCAGGACTGTCCTGTGCTAGCAGCCAGCCAAGGTTTACAGCAATCCAGTTAGAGTCTTTTATCAGCAGCTACCAGCAAAGGTTTTAACAGTTTGTTAGCCAGTTACCAGTTGTTGTTTTCGCAGTCCGAGTCTATAGTAAATTCGGAGTGACAGTCTGTACACAAGGCAAGGGTCAAGGTTTCAAGGAACACAAGTAAGGGATCCAAACATAAGATGTGTTGCTTCTACCAAGAACATCAGTTTTCTGCAATGGCTTCTTCTCATCTCTTTTCCTATTTTTATGGGTTGACAGCCTCCCCCAGCTGTTTGCCTAATTGATGCATCCTTACTATATAAGCACTCTGAGTCTCGTGGGCTCTTTCTTTTTCCTCTACACTGCCTGCAGTAAGTATTGTCCCGTTCATGTCTCTGTGTCATGGCTGTTGGGTAGGGTCCTTTCTGGGTCCTGGGATGGGGGCATGACAGATGACCCTATGAATGAGAGATCTCTAAGAGCCCCAGTCGTCAACAGCCCTGCTCAGGTGTTGCAAACTCAGGGCTGTGGCTTCCTTGATTAAATCAATCCATCCATAGTGCCCTCTTTTCCTCTCCCTTTCCACTTTACCACACATTTTCCAGTGAGTCATGTTGTCTCATGATGTGTCCAAAGTTTGAAGTGTGTGTGTTCTGGAAACAGGGGCCCGTACCCTTCTTGCCCCACCGTGGATACACCTCTGATTTTTGAGTGGAATTTTTAGAGGCATTTTATGGAATTTTTTCATGTTTTTTTTTCATTGAACCTAATATCTTTTTTTAAAAAAGTCACAGAAGGTAAACAAAAAGTGCGTGACACCATGATGAATCACCCAACTTTTCCAACTTTTCCACTTTTCCAACATTGAAATGCGTTGCTGCAATGGATTGTCGATGTTTTTTAAGCACTGTCATAAGTAATGGGAACAAATCACTTTTTTAGAAAAATGGAATTTTCCAAGCTGACAAGGCTTCACCAGCTGCAACCTTTTCACCACCTCGCCTCAGTGAATGAGCTGCACCCTCTCCTTTCAAAAGGATCTCTCACACAAGCCCACATGTCAAATCATTCAATCTTTGACAGCAGGGCAGAACGAGGTTGGGTTGTTGTTGTTTTTTCAACACTTCTTGTTCTGGAAAAATTAATTTTGTTCAAGTCATATACCATCAACAGGAATAGAGGCCTGCATAAAGGAGAGGAAGGAGGGGGGCAAGACCCAAGAATGGAAGACAGCACCTGAAAGCCCATCACAGACTTATATATCTGAGGCTCTTTTCCACCTGGGCAAGACTGAAAACATATCCTCTTCCCTGCAAGATGAAATGAAGACCAATCTGTGCATCTGGCACTCGGAATGTAAACTCTCCCTGTCGTGAAAGATGCCCCAGCTGCTGAACTGGAGGGATTTAAACCCTGCATTTATTTTTAGCAGATTATGGCATCTTTTGAAAACTGTCTTTTGCACTTCACTCGGGCGCACGTGAAGTGTTAAGCTAAGACTAGAAACATGCTCTGAGATGGGCAACTGAGATACCGAAAAGCTGAGGGCATACACTGATTGTATATCATTTCCTGGTAGAGAGGCAATTAAAAAAAAAAACTTTCTATAGGCTTATATCTCTCAGACACAGTACCTTTGCAGAGTTTCAGGTTCTGTGGAATCTGGGTAAAAAAATCCTTTCTCTAAGGACATTTCTGCACTAGACTGTTATAGTGCTGTTATTCCACTTTCAACATGCTATGGAATCCTGAGGTTTGCAGTTTCGGGAGGGGCATTTAGGATTCTCAGTCAGAGAGCTCTTGGGCCTCAGTAAACCCCAGAATACCACAGGGTGTTGAAAGTGGAATAATTGCACTATAACAGTATAATGTGAAAATGGCCCTAGTCTTTGAGTTAGTGCCCTATCACACTATACTGTTATAGCACTATTATTCCACTTTAACTGCCATGGTGAAATCCTGTGGAATCCTAGAATGAATACTTTAGGTTTCTTAGGAGCATTTATAATTCTCAGCTCAAGGCCTCACTAAGCTACAAACCGCAGAATTCCACAGGAAGTTGTCATGGCAATTAAAATGGAATAATGGCGCTACAGCAGTTTAGTGTGACAGGGCCTATAGTTTGGACCCAAGCCATGTACGGCTTTATGGTTCATAACCAGCCCTTAGAATACTGCTGAGAAACAGACTGGTAGCCTGTGAAGCAGTTTCAGGAGGGGAGTTACACATTTCCTATAAGCAGCACTAGTCAGAAGTCTGGCTGGAGCATTTTGAATCTGCTGAAATTTCTGTGAACAGTTTCCAAGGGCAGCCCCACATAGAGTATGTTACAGTAATCAAAACAGGATGCAATTAAGGCACTTCTCAACCCTACCCAGATTGCATTCCCTGCAACATTTCACGAGTGGCCAAACAACCTCAGAGTGTGATCAAGATGGCAAAAGTTCTTAATGAGGAAGAATAGACGAGCTATAAGAGGCTACAGCAATTTTGCTTTTGCCACTAGGAAGAGCAAGATTCTGCCCCCTTCTCCCCTCACCCCTTTGCTGAGTTCATAGAATCATAGCGTTGGAAGAGACAGAAAGAGCCATTGAGTCTAACCCCATGCCATGCAGGAATACACACTCAAAGCATTCCTGATGGATGGTCATCCAGCCTCTGTTTAAAAACTTCCAAAGAAGGAGACTCCACCACACTCTCAGGCGAACTGAAGTAAAGCTGAGGGCAAACGGGAAAAGTGGGAGAAGGAAAGAGAAACTGGGACATTTTAAAAGCAGCTGAAAAAGTGGGATAGCAGAATATCTATTGGGACTGCCCAATATTTCCAGGAATGGGTGCAGCTTTACTCCTTCCTGCAATATGACACCAAAAACCTGCCCAGATGGTTCCTCAGCCCTTCAGAAGCAGGTTTTTGGGGTGCATGAAGCACTGCTGGAGAAAGAGGGCACTGATGAGTCTGGCAGAAGCGATGAGATCCAGAACCATTAGATTCTGGCCTCAGGAGGGTTCTGCAAACTTCTCTTCTTTAAAACTAGTAGGTTGCAGCTTGCAAAAAACAGCAGGGGTTGTTTCTTTGAAGGAGAAAGCTTCTGAAACATGAACAGATGTTGTTGTTCTTCCCTGACATTTTGGGCATTTCTTTGCTTTGGTTCTTCCTCCCCCTTCCCCAACGCACATCACTTCCAGAATCTCTCTTGCTAATTGCTAATCCTGTGGTGGGATTCATTACATGCAAGCTTGAGGAAGTTTGGAGAGGAAGGAGGGGGGCAAGAACATGACTCTGCGGGTTTTATTAGCACCTGAAATGATTTGTGGTTTCCACACAGAGCCGGCTTTCAAACAGATTTCTTCCAACTGCCTTGCTCTCCAATTCCACCTCTCTTCGAACCAGAGAGTGGGGGAAATGAAAGCCTGTCCTATCAGCTGGGGTGATCTGTAAATATATATATATATCTCAACATAGTGATGGCTCAACCCTTCGTCCACCTGTAGACTAAATTATTGCTTTTATAAGAAAACCCAGAGCAGGTATATCCACCAGAAGAGGGAAGCTGTAGCAAAACCAGACCTCTTTGTTCCTTCTGAGCAGCCCGCATTCCAGGAAAGATGCCAAAAGAGCTCTGGGGCAACTTTTTGCCATCTGAAACATGGACATGTAGCAACTTCTGTCAACTCAGCAGGCTGACACAAGCACTTCCTACCTCCAAAGGAGAACTTGGCCAGCCTTTCAACTGCTCTGCCCTGGGGTCTGCGAAAGGCAACAAAGCTGTCAATGGAGACTCCTTCTTAAGATCTCCCACATCAGGATATAAGAGAGGGCTTCCAGCCTGCTTTGTGGCTTACCCAAATTCTCTGAATTGCTCTTTCCTCAGCCAAAAGAAGAGCCCAAATGTCCTCTCCTGGAAGCCTCCAGAAGTGGCAACCTTTAAATAGGTTGCTGGGTGTGTTGCTGTTACTGTTCAGTGCCTTCCAGTTGCCCCTGGTGTACAGTGACAAATGCAGCAACTTCAAATGCAAGTAACTTGCCATGCAAGGGTGAAATCAAGATTGAAGCTCATTGATCTTTAATTTTGTCATCACCCACTATTTTTAATCATTTCTTCATATACATACGTAGCTCAGGTAACAGGGTTCCTAATGAAGAAGCTCCTTTTTACAAAGTGTTATTATGCTTGCTTTTTCCCCTTATCCTCTACCTAGCTGTAAGTTTCTTAGCAGCATCAGCACTGGGAGAATGGTGAAGGAAGGCTATTAAAACACAGGCTTTAGATGCCAGGTTGAAGCTGCCTGTTTGCAATAAAACAAAACAATATAGCTTCAAGCTGGGGGAAAAGGAGGATTCTGCTCTAGCCAACCCTGTGTGTGTCTTCTTCAACAGGCAAGTTAAATAGTGGATGCCTTAAGAATCCTTTATTGTGCATGGGTGAAGAACACAACAGAGAGAAGTGAGGAGGCCAGCTAAGCCTACTGTATCAATACCCAGCACATTTTTTTTCATTTTATTTTTATTAAATCATACATATTAATACCCAGCACTTTTTGAAAAGCACAGATCTAGAAGTTTAGCCACTGAAATGGAAATCATAAGAAAAGTGGAGGCTAGTGGGGGGAAAAAATCATTCCTAGATGCATTTTGGAAGAAGTTTTCAAAAAGTCTCTAGAAAGTTTGTTTACTTGCACAAGGCTTATCTGAACTGGTTGTTTCATTTCACATATGCGTATTATTCAGTTTTGACGAATAAGTTTGCTGAAATATACTGAACTGTTCTTCTTTTTTTGTGGTGAGTAGGAACCTGTTCCTATTCTTTCCATGTTATTTCTGCCTCTGGTAACAAATTTTCTGTCAGAGAAGTAATGCCCAAGAACACGTCTGCTGTATTAACTGAGATATACTTATAGCACCATCAATATAGATGGCATAATAAAACATCCGAAGATAAGACAGCTCAGCCAAAGGCAGATGAGCTAATTTTAAAACAAAAACCAAGGAACGTGGGAAGAAAGGACATAAAACCAATACAAGGCAGTTGTAAAACAAGCTGTACAAATATCAAAATCAAGGCAATGCAATACAAAGGCAAGTTGATACCTACATACAATCAACACTAGACAAGATGATGAAACTAAATTCGATTAAAATGTTCAAAAGCTTTGGAAAAACAAGAAAGATTTTGATGGCGATTTGAACATGATGAGGGAAAGAACAGCTCACAAATATGCCGGGAGACAATTCCAAGTGTAGGAAGCAGCATGAGAAAAAAGATGTAAGTGCAATCCCTGCATGGGACATGTTCCAACAATGTTGTGGGTACGTTCCATCTCCTGATCCCACACCCAACACCCCAACACCCAACTTTTCAATCCAGGCAGTCATCCCAAGGGATTGAGTTCTGTGGTGCCGGTGAGTGGGGACCTGAAGGATGACATATCCAGCCACAGCAGCCATCAAGTTCAACCCTCTGCCATGCAGGAACACACATCCAGTGCATCCCCAGCAAATGGCCATCCAGTCTCTGTTTAAAAACCTCCAAAGAAGGAGACTCCACCACACTCTGAGGCAGCATATTCCACGGCCGAACAGCTCTGACCATCAGGAAGTTCTTCCTGATGTTTAGGTGGAATCTCTTTTCCTGCAGTATGAATCCATTGCTCCATGACCTAGTCTCTGGAGCAGCAGAAAACAAGCTTGCTCCATCTTCAACATGACATCCCTTCACATTTTTAAACATGATTATCATGGCACCACTTAACCTTCTTTTCATCAGACCAAATATACCTAGCTCCCTAAGTTGTTCCTCATAAGGCATGGCTTCCAAACCCTTCACCATTTTGGTCACCCTCCTCTGGACACTTCACTTAGTACAGCTGCCTGGATTTTAAGGTGGATCTTAGGATAGTGTGTGATAGTGGCAATGATGCTACAATTGTAGATGTGAATACCAAACAGTTATGAGCTGGTACATCTAACTTAGAGACCCAGCATAGTGTAGTGGTTTCCATGTTCGGCAAACAGAGTTCGATTCTCTGCTCAGCCACAGAAACCCGTTGGGTGACCTTGGGTGTGTCACACACTCCCAGTCTCCCAAAAAGCCCGTGATAGGATCTCCTTAGGATCACCATCAGTTGGAAATGACTTGAAGGAACACGACAACAACACCTAGCTTGAGGACACTAGAACTGCATATCGGGATCCGAGCTATTGCTGAGCCTAAGAAGAGGAAAGTCTTGTTTAGGTGAGAAAGCTAGGATACAGAGAAAAAAGATCCCAATCAGAAATGAAGGCTGAAGGATGGAGCAGGGGAGGTAGGTTACGTTAGGCTTTAAGAGGTTAAAACAAGTTGATTACACTGGATCCTAAAAGGAACAGGCAACCAAGCAAGAGCAATCAGATGCGATTTGGGTGAAAAGAGGAGAGAATGATGAAGAGAAACTGGCATGCCAGAGGCTGTTAACAGCCTCGTTGTGTCTCAAGGTGCATGGAGTTCCAGTTAGACGTTTCCCAAGCTGCAGGCCCACACAAGTAAGGAGGGGATGGTTCCAAACACAAGCCAGGCCTGGCACAGATAGATATATCCAAAAGGCAACATAATCAAGGATGGTTAGACTTATGTCTGCTTGGGTGAGCAGATTCCAAAAAAGAAAAGGTATCGAGGGAGCATCAAGATCTCTCCTGAATGAAAAGTAACTGCCTCAGTTCTTACTTTAAATCAGGAATTAAAAGTAACAGAGATGTCTCTTCCAAATCAAAGGTCTTTCAGCTTTCACCCAAAGTATTGACGAGAAACCCGTGGGCCTCCAGCTGCAGCTGGATTGTGGATCCAATTGGAACTGAGGCTGATACAATGTGGAGGACAAGAAATTCAATGGTTTCATGATGTGTTCCTGTATGGCAGGGGTTTGGACTCAATTGCCCTTGTGGTCTCTTCTAACTCTATGGCCATTTCCGCACTACACTGTTATAGTGCTATTATTCCACTTCCAACAGCCTATGAAATCCTGAGGTTTGCAGTTTATGGAGGGGCCTTTAGAATTCTCAGCCAGAGGGCTCTTTGGCTTCAGTAAACTACAAACCCCAGAATTCCACAGAAGGCTGAAAGTGGAATAATGGCACTAGAACGACATAGTGCGGAAATGGCCTTAGTCTTCCTCTGTTTTCTTCGTTTCCAGTTAGGAACTGTGTTTTGAGCATTGGACTACAACTCTGGAGATGAGGGTTTAATTCCCCATTCGGCCACGGAAACCCATTGGGTGACCTCGGGCGTGTGACACACACAAAGCCCCAGAAAATCCTATGATAGGTTCACCTTGGGGTTTCCATAAGTTGGAACCAACTTGAAGACACACAACAACAACAACGCGTTGGCATAAAACACTAGCGTTGCTGGACTCTGAGCTCCTATCAGCATTCAGCTGATTATGGAAAGGCATCAGGGCCCTGGCGAGCTTAGACCCACCTCTGAAATGTCCCCAGAATGTCCCCGTTTTTGCTCTTTCCATCAGTAGCACTCCAGCAGTCAACCACAAATGGGATGAAACAACTAGCAGTAGCAGAGAGTGGCTTCTATGTCAGTGGAGCAGTGAATCCACTCCAAAATTTAAAGGAACTATCCAAGGTACCCAAGTAGGTTCAGCACCTAGGAGAGCTCCCTTAAAATTTAGGCTGAAAACTGACACATTCTTCCTTGATTTTCTTCCACAATCAGGCCAAGTCTTTGCTGTTTTCTGCTAGTAGTATGAGGTCATATCTTAAATTGTTGATGTTCCATCTTCCAGTTTTCATACCTCTTTCCTCTGAGTCTAATTCAGCTTTCTGTACGACGCGTTCTGCATGTTCTGTTAATATACTGTTGATTTATTGGGATTCCTGTTTTAACCTCACTCTTTTCTATCAGCTTTGTTTTTCTTAATTGAGAATATGGTTGGAGTTCCTTTGTTTGTTTGTTTTTGAGGCAGAAAAGGCAGAAATCAAAGAGTTAGAGAACAAATGGGGAGTAAACAAACAGTTTTTCAAGATCAGCGACGTCAGAAACCTTTTGCTCTCCACAGAGGAGAATAAAACGCTGCAAAGAAATGTCATTAATGTTGATATTTTTTCAGACCAGCAAAGGAATATAACTCTCTGTTGAGCTTTCCCTTTTGAAAATCAAATTTCAACTGAGTCACCTTGCCCAATAAAATGGAAATCAATAGCCGCCCTGCCTATATTAAAAAGGCAACCCATAAAACCTGCGAGGAAGCTTTTTGGCATAAAGATGAAATGATCTCAAGGAGTAAAATACAAAGTATGGATTTTTCCCCCGCTTTTAATTGCTGCAAAGGAACTTGAAAGCGACAGTAGTGAGCGTAGAATTGACCAGCTGTCAGTTTTGGCTGCCATCATGTTATGGGCGCCTGGGCAATCTATTAGAGCAGAAAGAAAACGAACAGCAAAGTCACCTTGTTCATCAAAAGAACAGAGCTCAATGTTTGGCTAGGAATACTTGAAAAGAAATACACAAGCTCCTTATCTGAATTTCTTTCTGTATTTTGTAGCTCTACAGTATGAGGACTAGAATGCCAACTTGAGCAGATTCATTGAATCAATAGGATTCACCAGTATGTTGAGCCACCATTTAGCATTCCCAGTCTTAGAGGCTAAGATCCTCCTCTCAAGACTGCAGAGGAAGGGGGAGGAATCTCAGGGCAAGGGCAGCATCTTCAAAATGGTGTGTGTGTTTGTGTGTTTGTGTTAGGGATGTAAATCCTCAACTGTGCCTTCTTTGCGTGGAAGGATTGATAATTGCTGCTATTTTCTTCCCACTGCAGAAGAAAGCAATTATTGCTGTCCACTATTCTCCTTGCATTTGATTGCCGTGAAATGTTCCAAAAGATTATTCTGCACAAAAATGCATATGGTTTGTCTGGGGTAAAGAAAAAGGCAAATGTTTTCCTGCACAAAACATGTGGAGAAACCATGTGGACTCAGAGAATACCATGCAAAAGAATCACACCTTTTTTATCCCAATATCATTGCTTCATTTCTACCCAAGCTTTCCCCCATAATTGAGAATATATTTTCTATCCTGCGTGTGTTTCTCTGATTTGTTAGACTTGGGAGTTTTTGATTTGCAAGGCATGCTTTCTGTTCCCATGGTTGATGCTTGAGGTATCGTACTAAATGATATCAGAAAAGACCGTTCCTGATCATGTCACTCTTTAAACATCCGCAGGACCTACGTCAAATCACATGGGATCGTCCTTAGGTCTCAGACTGAGACCCTGAAATCTCATGGCCAGCGACAGTCCTCACCTGGCAACATTGTGCCTTTTCATACTATTGAATTGTAGTTCTATGATTCCACTTTAACTGCATCCTATGGAAACCTGAGATTTATAGTTTGGTGAGGCACTGGAGCTCTCTGGCTGAGAATTCTAAATAGCCCTCCCTAACCTGAAAATTCTTTAAATGTTTCCAAATTCTAATTCTCCTTCACACAGTGGTAAGACAAACACTTTAGGAAAGCTCACAAGCATGGCACCAAGTCAGTACTTCTCTCCCATGGTTACTCTCCAGCCATTTGCATTTAAATGCATGCTGCTCCTGAAGCTGGAGGCTCCACAAAGCCATCATCTGCTTGGTCCAGAATCCATTTGCACTGGTTATTTGTCTTCTTTTTTCTCCCTCCAGTGCCTGTCACTAATCCGGCACATTTGATGTTGCTTTTTGCTCACTCCAAGAAAGATACGTATGCCAGCATTTCCCATCTACAAACAGAACTGAGCCTTGGCCTAAGGCAAGGGATGGGCCAAGGGAAAAGTTAAAGCCGAGCCATTAAGGAAAGAAAAACAAGCTTTACAAAGACACCCATCTTCACAATTAAAAAAAAGGAAGGAAAGGAAGGAAGGAAGGAAGGAAGGAAGGAAGGAAGGAAGGAAGGAAGGAAGGTAGGTGGGTGCAGCAGCCTTAAAACACATATATATGAATGAAGCCTTAAAATATATACACAATCTGCTTTGATATGGCAGGATTTAGAAGGCCCTCGAAAACTTTACGCAGTCTCAGGAGCTGTGTTGAGTCTCCATCAGTAATATATGATGGCAAATTATTTAGGTAACCTGCAGGGTTTTTGTGCCTTCACATAGCAATTTCCACCTCCCCGCCTGTCAGCCAAGAGAAACGTTTTCCCCTCAGAACCTCCGACAACGATCAGGCCAAACAGCAGGAATGGAGTTGCAGAAATGAAGGCGACTGAGACACTGAGCTTTGATGGATGTGAGAGGACAATAGAAGTTTTGATCCCGTTAGGGAATATCGCAAGGAGGAGAGGCGGGTATGGGAAACCAGGTGGGCAAACCAGAAGAGGCAGGTTCTCAAATAAATCTAATCCTTCGACATGAAGAAAAAAATTCCTCCGCACTGAAGAAACTCCAATCATTCATTTTCCAACCCATCACTCAATGGATTAAAAGAAAAAATTATAGGTATTCAGTTTTTCTGAGTACAAAGACTTGCCTTGCTGTTTGTTTTTCTTTAAATATCCTTTTTCTGCCTTTTTTTTTTTTTAATGGCTCTCTTTTTAATTGTGTTTGATCCCATCTTTAAAATCACGTCTGGAATTTTCCCGACTCCTTCTGTGAATGAGAGAAATCATTGGGACTGGATAGGTAATGTGTTTCTCTTTTTAAAAAACAAAGCAAAATAGGACTTATCCAAATCATACTGCCAAGATCACATCCAAGTTACAATTGTTAAAAATTTATCGAGCACAATGGCCTCAATGAGAGGTATGGATTATTGAACTTCCCAGATGCTGTGGAACTGCAGTTCCCAGCATCCTTCTCATTGGTGAGGCAAGCTAGGGGTGCTGGGAGTTACAACCCAACTATATCTGGAGGCCCGTATGATGCCCAGTCCTGGATTAAACCCACGGTTGGGGACATGTAGAAAATTTGCACACAGTTGCTTTGTGCAGAAAAAACATAAAGCATTTTCTGCCCAGAAAATGTCTTTTTCTGAACAGAAAATTATATTTCTGTGCAGAAATGTTATTTCCTGCACAGAAAGAGCTGTTTTCTGTGCAGAAAATGCTGCCCTTTGGGGACTTATTCCGCACAAAATTTGCACTGGTGATTTGCATAGCTTTTATCTGCACAATAATATTTCTGCACCTACAAATATCGTTTCCTCTGCAGAAAAATATCCCCCCTCTGGTGGAAAACAGCCACGTGTGAATTTTGCACAGCAGTTGTCCTAAATCGGAAACAGGCTTTGAAAGCAGCACGGTTTTTTAAGACTCTCTTGCAGTGGGGAAAACATTGCTAAAATTACTTGTTGCTTCACAGCACACAGTGGTCAGTTGTGCCCATTATGTCTTCCATTCTTTCAGCTTTATGGGAAGGACTTGTTTAAATTTTGTTAGTCGGACTTGAGAGATTTGTCAAGGCTTTCTTTCCCCATTGCTGTCTCTGTCTTTGACATCCCATAGCATGCCACCTGGATACCACTTTTGCTGCCATGGCTTCCTCCAGCAGAATTCTGGAATTTGGTAAGGCTCTAAAGTTCTCTGGCAGAGAATTCTAAATGCACCTCCCTAAACTGTAAACCCCAGGATTCCACAGGATGTTGAAAGTGGAATCATAGCACTGTAACAGTGTAGTGGAGAAAGGCCGAATGTTGAAGTACCTGTTACAGTTCCCTCAGGACAAGTAAAATGAAGGACAGCTTCATGCAGTGCAGAATTGAACCAGGGAATGTACTACCTCGGGAGGAAGCAATGTCTCCCAACCTGGACAAATTTAAAATGGGGATTGCACAAATTCGCAGCAGACAAAGCCATCCATAGCTCCTAGATACAATAGATGTTACTTCTAGAATCACAGAAAGCATGCACTTTCTGGTGGCTTCCATGTCCGTGGCGCAGCGATTGAATTTGGTAATTTTGAACTCCTAGAAACTCCCAGGTTTAGCGTGAACTTTAAGGAAGTGATGGTACTGGTAAGTTCAGCACCTCAGACAGCTTCTGTGAAGTTCAGAGTGAAACCTGGAACAAATTCACTGTCCCAATGACACGAGAAACCATATGCCGCTCAGTACCGGAGAATAGGAGAAGAAGGACTCATGTCCAACTTGTGGGTTTCCCATGGGGGCAACGGGTTGGCTACTTGGGCAACAGAATGCTACACTAGAGAGGTGTTTGGGCTAACACAGGAATGGGAAGTGGGCAAAGGCAACAACCATTTTGGTATATACCTCCCACTCTATGCTTTAAAACCTTTCAAAGTCAGGTAAGTCACTTATACCTAAGGTTGAAGAATAATACCAGCAGTCACACTCCCTTGTTGTGTTCGTGTCAGATCCGGTGATAATAACCCCTGCATTCGAAATGTCAAGAGACGGATCTCTGGAAATGAAGGGCTGCCAAACAAGGCCTATTTCTGTCTTGCGCTCTTATTTTCCCAAGCGAGAGACAGAAATACCAGGTTTCCCTGCTGAGGAGCAGAAGACATCTAAGACAACTGATGCTTAATGTGCTCTTTCTTCTGGAAAGTGGTGTGCAATGAGACATCGGAAACTTGTTGACTCTTCTGCAGCTTAAGGAGCCAAGAGATTTGGAGATGCGTGAGAACTGTGGTTCATCTCAGTTGTTTATAAGAATTTTTTTCATAATCTACACATATCTTCACGTTGGTGGATGCTGAAGTGACAACAGGATGGATAGGAGGGGAGAAAAGTATGTTTTGAACTGCTGGCCAGTGGCTCATAGCACTCAAGGTATTTTTTTAAAATAACCTAGTTTCAACATTGCAAATTAGACTTACGGCCTCATAACTTCTTTCCAATTTACCTTTATGATTGTGACATAATGGCCTCTCCATATTCTCAAGGGTTCAGAAAGCAGAACCCTCAAGCAAGTGAAAAAACCATGAATAACTACCCCCTGTGATCCCACTCCCACTCCCCTCCAAAGCTGCCCCCCATTCCCTTGCCTCTGGCCCTGGCACTCTTGGGGGAAGAAAGAAAGACAAGGTAAAGGGCTTACCTATACTTTCCCCTCAGATGGAGAAGAGCAGAATGCTGAATTCTGGCATTCTAGGTATTTCCAGTGGCCATCTTGAGAGAGGAGATTCCTCCCAGAGAGGAGGGATAGGAGCAAAGAGAGCACCTGACCAATCAGTGGCCATCCCACAGCAGAATGTGCAGCCACATGGCAGAGAAGGTACACCTCCAGCAGTCCCAGTTAATCCCCTATTTCCCACTTTTTCAGCTGCATTTGAAGCATCCCAGATTCTCTTTGCTTCTCCCACTTTTTCACCTTGTCCTCAGCTTATTCAATTGCTGCACACTGAGTTCAAAGGGAAAAACTAGATTGCTCCAATTAACTCATCATGAAGGAGAGGAGAAGGGGCTAGAATCTCACCCCTCCCTGTAGACTTAGGCAAAAGCAAAAGGTGGCAACCTTTCCCAGATTCTGCATTCTTCCTCATTAATAACCATGGCCAATTTGACCTCCCTGGCCATATGTGTCCCTGTTTTCATCACCAGAGAGTCCACAGCAGAGCTCGTCTTATATTCTTATGCATAATAGCAACTAACTATTCGGGGGCTTAGAAGAATAACTGTGACTAATTGTTCTGGAAAAGTAACTTTCCAATCTCTTGTACAACTATGTAGTTATTTTTTGTTAAGGTCTGAGGAGATTAAGAGAATGTCACACAGCAGTTCTGAAACGTAAGTGTCCTTCAGGTACTTTCTAAACCTGTTTCCAGGCTTTATGAATAACATTAAAGTTAGGAGACTGTAGCTTTGGTTACACGTAAACAGGCAGAGGTCTGCAAGTAGAAGACACCGTTAATCATACTTTTGGGCCGGCTGCTTTGCTGGCATTGTCAAAATATATTATTTCAAGAGGTAGGAGTGTCTCATCAGTCCCTCCACGAAAGGGAAGGCTAGCTGGCATTTGCTTAAAACTGTAACCCTCTCCTCAGAAAGACAGAAGCTTCCACAATTCAGAGACCTCAGGTCTACAAGACTGAGGCCATTTCTGCACTAGACAATTACAGTGCTATTATTCCACGTTCAACATCCTACAGAATCCTGGGGTTTGCGGTTTAGAGAGGGTCTTTGAGTCCTTTGAGGCCCCTCCCTAAACTGCAAACCCCAGGATTCCATAGGATGTTGAACGTGGAATAATAGCACTATAACAGTCTGGTGCAGAAAAGGCCACCATCTAGCACTGTGACTTTTCTGGGGGCGGGGGGGATGCAGCGTTGATAGACTCAGTTTCACTTTCTCCTTCATTCGATTTAAAAAAAGCCCTCAAAATCTTTCTGTCCCAATTTGCAAATTTTCTGAGTTCTTCAAAAAGGAAACAAAATGAAATTCCCCTCCATTTCCAAATTCAGTAGGTCCCACTGCCCCTAACCCAGAGAAGCCCTTGCTGTAGTTTCTGACATTTCGGTGTTAAAGATGGTGCAAAACACAGAGGTACAAAATCAGATTTTTTTTTTAAGGATTAAACATTCAGAACCCCAATCCTGGAATTAGTTCTTTTATTAAATAAGCAATAGATACATTTGTGTGTGTGTGTGTGTGTGTGTGTGTGTGTGTGTGTGTATTCTTATTTCTTGGTATGCTCTGGTAATAAAAAAAAAATAAAAAGAGATGGAAGAAAAGAACCCTGGCCCTGGAATGGACAGATCTGCCAGTTTTGATTTCTCCCAGATTTGATTTTCTTTCTTAAATCTCGAATTCCCAAATGCAAAGACACATTTGCAAGTTTTGGTATGCAGGTGTGTGTACACATACATATATAACCATATAAAATTTCCAGCATCCATCCCTAGAAGTTGTTCAGACCAGATTGGCTAGTGGCTTCCATGTCAGTGGTGCCGTGAATCCACTCTGGGGTTTTTCGAGAGCTATCCAAGGTGCCGAACTTCATCCGCAAAATAGGTCTACGGCCCCTCTGCCCAAGTAGCATCATTACGGGTGTGGTAGAAATGATTCAGAGGGAGAGGGAGATGGCACGACTCTCCATGAATTTCTCCACTTCCCTTTCAAAGATTAGTGGCTGCGACCACATCGTTTGACCATCGTTTATTTTCTCCTGTGCCCTCCCGACTGGACAGCTGCCCACAGCTATAATAAAGTATGCTGTCTTATCTATCACCAGAAATGCATTACGATTCACCTGCTGGTTCTGTACACGAAACCGGTGGAGCAGATGTCTCTTCCCTTCATCTCTAAACAGCCAAAGATCTCGGGCTGCCTGGAAAAGTTACATTTGTACCGACAGCTTCCAGAATCCCCCAGCCAGCACATGTTTAGTAGTTAAACATAGTAGCAGTTGAATTGAATCTGGCAGATCTGATTTCTCCCACATTTGATTTTCTTTTTTAAAATCCCACTTTCTTTCTGTTCCAAATTACAAGAAAATTGGCACCAGTTTCTACACATAAATTTCTACAGAAAGATTTGCAGTTGATGAGTGTCGTAGTTGAGTTTTAGACTGTGATTGGAGACGCTTTGGTTCTTGCTGCCATGAAACTCATTGAGTTACCTTAAGCCAGTCTCTTTCTCCCCCCAACTATAAACTCCCTCACAGGGTTGTTGTACAAGAATAAGACAGAGGAGAAACTATTTACAGTTCCTTCAGTCACTTGGGAAAGAGGTGGGATATAAAATTAATAAATTAAACAAAATAAACAAAACACTAAAAGGGGCTTTCTGATCCAGCATTCTATTCAGAGGTTGTGAAAGTTATCTTTTGGCCTACAAGTCCCAAAATCCCCAGAAGAAAATACTCTGATGAATAATCTTTGAGCTGCAGCTCTTTCTGGAAAAATGACACCTCCTTCTCACAATCTCTGGGTGATGGACTCATTACATGTTTGCAAAATCTGAAAAAAGTTACTTCTTTGAACTAACGTTCTCATAATCCTCCAGCCAGCAGTAGCCATGCTGGATGGGGGCTTATAGGAGATGTCATCCACTCTCTTTGCTTTGCTTTGTTTTTCTGGACCCATGCACGGGTTCCAGGGTGTAGCAGGTCCTGTATCAGCTCCCAATGTGATTTTTCATTCATAGCACCTGCCTGCAGGGAGAAAAGGCCCCTCAAGATACACCTTTTGTGTCAGGATTCTCCAGTGATGTATTGCTCTTTAAATAATGTTGGTGGAGAAGACAGGCTGCAATGGCAGATATAACCCTAATTACAGGAAGGAAGGGAGGAAGGAAGGAAGGAAGGAAGAAGGAAGGCATTTAGCCATTAGGAGATTCATCATGCCAGAATAGAATTTCTGTCACTGAGTTTAAAGGTTGATGGAGAATCAAGCTGAGAAGGGAGGAACCCTAACTCAAACTCACATATTAGGGATTGACAACTGCGATTTTCTGTTTCTCACTTTTCTAGCAGTCAAGTTTCATTTTTTGCATTCTGCTCTTCACAAATTTGCTTTTTTAAGCTCGCACAGATATTTGCGAGGGTTTTCATATTCCTTGCTCTTTGTATGTTGATTCTCAAACTTTGGTCCTTCAAGGTGCTTTGGACTTCAACTCCCAGAAGCCCCAGACCTCTTGGACAACAGTCAAGAACTCTATAATTTCTCACACTTAGACTACAAACCAGCCTCCCCTCGGGGTAGCATCAATATCCACATGCAGAGATGAGCTGCACCAACACAATGCCATCCCTCATGCAGAAGAGAACATTGTGCAATACATGTCAGTGATGAGGTATCATGGAGTCATGCACAGCGCACAACTGCAATACACAGCATTGCCATGTGCACAACTGCAATTCTGTCACTGTCAACAGAATGCGTCCATTGTACTAGACGCCTGGAAACCATGAAGCCCTGTGAGGAGAAGCTTACATAGCTGAGTAAGTTTAGCCTGAAGGAGAGAAGGTCAAGAGTAGATATGATAGCTATGTTTAAATATTTGAAGGGATGTAATATGGAAAATGGAGCAAGCTTGTTTTCTGCTGCTCCAAAAACTAGGACATGGAGCAATGGCTTCAAACTACAGAAAGATGTTCCACCTAAACATTAGGAAGGGCTTCCTGGTGGTAAGAGCTATTTGACAGTGGCATGTGCTGCTCAGAGTGTGGTGGAGTCTCCTTCTTTAGAGGTTTTCAAACAGAGGCTGGAGGCCATCTGTCAGCAGTGCTTTGTGTAGAGTTAGAATCATAGAATCATAGAGATGGAAGAGACCCCAGGGGCCATCGAGTCCAACCCTCTGCTAAGCAGGAACACCCATCAAAGTATTCCCAACAGATGGACATCCAGCCTCTGCTTAAAAACCTCCAAAGAAGGAGACTCCACCACACTCCGAGGCAGCAGATTCCACTGCCAGACAGCTCTGACCGTCAGGAAGTTCTTCCTGAGGTTCAAATGGAATCTGCTTTCCTGCAGCTTGAATCCATTGCTCCTTGTCCTAGTCTTTGGAGCGGTAGAGAACAAGCCTGCTCCCTCCTCAATATGTCATCCCTTCAAATATGGCTATCATATAACCTCTTAACCTTCTCTTCTGCAGACTAATCATACCCAGCTCCCTAAGCCGTTCCTCATCGGGCATGGCTTCCAGACCCTTCACCATTTTGGTCGCCCTCCTCTGGACACGTTCCAGCTTGTCGACATCCTTCTTGAATTGAGGTGCCCAGAACTGGACACAGTATTCCAAATGAGGCCTAACCAATGCGGAATAGAGTGGTACCATTACCTCCCTCGATCTAGACACCAGACTCCTATTGATACAACCAAGAACCAAGAGTTGGCCCTTCACATTCACTAGGGTTAGGGGCAAAAGATCATTGCAAAAGTGGAAAAACTGCAAATACCAAAATGTTTATGTGTGCCTGTGGGAATGAGGGCAGGGCATGGTGGGGAGAACGGGCACCCAGAGTCCAAATCTAGTCAGAAAAAAAGGTTGGCCCTGTGCTTCCTCTCTCTCAGCCACCTCCTTCCTTGGATATGTGGAAAGCATTGGAACAGGGTTTGTGGTGCTGAGGAATTGGACTGCAAACGGGTGGAGTAGCAGTGGCTGGTGGAGGAGGAGGAGGAGGACCAACTCACGAATAATCAAATCCATGAAAGTCAAACTGGCAAATGTGGAGGGCCAACTGTATTCTTGCATGGTAGGGGGTTGGACAGGATGGCCCTTGGGAGTCTCTTCCCATTTTATGTTTCTACACTTCTCCTATGGCAAATAATTCACTCTGCATGCATAGCACAACTTAGACATATGTATGTCACTAACAGGATGCCTATTTTAATAGTTAAGGGTAACCAATCCAGCGCCAATTCTGATCTATTTTAGTCACACTTTTTATTCCTGTGCTCTTTGATACTCAAGAAGGACAATTTGATACTATTTCTGTGCAGTAGTTCTCCCGCACTCACCCCCACCACCGACACACTCTTCTATTCCTCCTGGTTGTTGACATTTTTCAGCAGGCAAGTACTCTTAGGTGAATGCTATCCTTCAGGTGGGTAATGCAGCTCAGAAGAGAGAGCACGACACTGCAGAAACTGCGCAGCCAGCCAGCAATTTAAGCCAGCAGTAGCATCATCTTCACAGCCCTGGGAGCAGCTAGGAGGAAAGGTCACTTTCAGCACCGAAGCCCTGTGTCATGCTCTCAATTGCTTTCTGCAAAAGCCCAGCCAGCAGGAAGGAAGGAATCCTGAATCAAGATGGCTCATCAAAACAGCATCCTTATTAAGGCTCAGTCGACTCTCTTCCCTCACCCAGTTCTGCAATATTTTTCAGAAGGAAAACCAACCAGTCTTTCTGCTTTGCTTGGTTGCCGAAGGAGAGCAAAGCATCTTGCTTATTCCTCACTTATGGTGTGCCGCTTTTTTCTGCAGGGTCAAACAGACAAATAAATCAGTCAGTAAACACTGCAAGCTCAACTGCAATGTTTTACAGAGCCTGCAGACATAAATCCACTTTTTTAATTTTAAAATAAAATACATATTGTTTATTATAGTACCTTTCATATCAATAAGGGTACAATTGATTACCTGTGGTGTTGAATTTGGTTAACCTTTGAACTGTACGCTGAAAGCTTGCATTAAAAATTACCAAAAAGCAAACAATAAATGCATAGGTTTACCAAAGATGTGTGATCCACCTTCAACTTCTGCTAGAAAAGAAAGCTGTTCTTTCCTGTTCTATCCATCAACACTAATTGGCCATTTCTTATTCCTCCCATATACCCTTTATTGGAATTAGTTATGTAAATTTACATAAAACTTCCTCACTTTTAGATTTATTTCAACCTTGCAGGCTTTTCTGCCTCTTTCTTAATTTCCCCATCTCTGTCTTAGGGCCTTTCCACACTATGCCATTATAGCACTATTATTCCACTTTCAACATCCTGTGGAATCCTGGGATTTGTAGTTTACTGAGGCCAAAGAGCTCTCTGGACTGCAAATCCAGTTATTATATAGGATGTTGAAAGTGGAATAATAGCACTATAACAATGTAGTGCAGAAACAGTCTCTGTTATTGGTGTGGTGTGTATTAACAAATGCACAAGGATGCTGTATTCTGCCACACACAAACTCAGGTTCTTCTGTTCTCTCTGAACTCAGGTGCAATCTTCACTGTGGCTGGGAAAGGAAGAGAATAGATTTACCCAGCAACAGTTTTTATTTATTTCTGCGTTGAGTTTATATCCTGCCTTTCAAGTAAGACATGGAACCCAAGAAGGCTCACAACAAAACCAAAAACAGATAAACAATTTAATTATTTTATAAACACAACATAATATAATATTTAATATAGGTGAATATTCAGTATTCCAGTTACAGATTCACAACCTAGAGTTATGTATCTGTAAGTGCTCCATATTCAGCAAGACTACGGCCCTTTCTGCACCTTACCTTTTTCCGGTGCTGGGGTGCGGGGATCGCACGAGCAGCCTCCAGCCAGAGGCTCTTGCGTCTGGGGTCCTTCAGCTCCTTACGAGCTGCCTGCTTGCACAAGAGCCCCTGCCCAGGTAAGTGTGCGCGGGGCCCAGGAGCAATGCACAATCGCGCACCATTTTCGGCTTCCAGCTGAAAATGAAAAGGTGCACGAGTGGCGCCTGCCAGGCCCTGGAGTGTCGCGTGATTGTGAGTATGTCGTGCAGGACACTCCTCACAATTGTGTGACGCCCCAGGAGCCCTTTTGCATAGTAAATACCATGCAGAAAGGGCCTATATCTGGAAGGTGAACTCCAAAAGGGTGACTTTTTCTAAGTTCTGATTCTGACTCAGTTTAAAGTAGCTTTCAACGATCCTAAACATTGAGGATCAGATAGTAGCAGCTGAAAACAGCCCTTTGCCTTTTTCTCCCATTTGTCTCCGGATTTTTTAATCTCTTGTTGTTCATCTTTATTTATTCTCAAAGCCTAGCAACTGTCAGCCTGTTTCTTTCCCCATCTCCTTTTGTATCTGTCATGGAAATCCTATGCCTGCAGGCCGGGTTTGTCTCTGAATCTGATTTTTGTGCACTGCCATGGGAGATCTGAGGTGTCTTTGAAATAAATCGGTCCCCAGTGTTCCCGTCTTCAAAATTCATTCTGTGGAAGCTGCAAGGAACAACCCCAATTTCAGGTTCTCTCCTTTACCTTCCTGGTTAAATGGCAATTAAATGATTAAAACCATAAAAAGAGCAGTAAAACCAAACAGGCAAGAAGGCAATAAAATAATCACCGCAAGTAATTAAGTAGGAGGCCCAAAATGAAGCCGTTTCATTCAGTGACATCTGAAAAGAGTGTGACTCGCCCAAGATCACCCAGGAGGTTCCTGCAATCGAGCAGGAATTCGAACCCTGATCTCTAAAGTCGTAGCCCTTACATTGAACGAGTGAAAACTGGGGAACATGTGACCAAGTAGCTAATTGGTCTAGATAATATGTAGAACAGCTAAAGTAAAGATAGCTTCACTTCAGTTATCTTACACCATCTGTGGCTAGATTACTGCAATGCATGGAGCTTCCCCGACAACTGTTCCACAGCTCAGACAGGAGAAGCTAGTGTATTCCATGTCACTGGGGCGTTGAGTCTACCTGGGACTTTATCTCACACATTAAAGGAGCTATTGAACCTTATCACTCAAAATCAATTCATCATTTCCACTGGAAGCTGCCTTTGTTTCCGTGGTTCCATAGAGAAGCTCCGAGCAGAAATATTTCTCAGCAGAGCAACTAGGGAACGCGGGTCTCCATATGCTTCTTGTGAAGTCAAGTGTGGCCGCTGCCGAGAAGTGGGCATTAAGGGCTGACCTTTTGTCACGGCAAGAAAGGGAGCGATGGCATGGGATGTGCAGCCAAGCTTTGGACGCATTGTGCATTGACATTCCTGTCGCTCATATGACACACCTTGAAGCTTCTGAGTGGAGAGAAGAAAAAGCCCCTGTTCAGCTTTCCTTAAGCCATAAATCTGAGCTGGAATTCCACCTCGGTGGGTGTGCTTATAACTGAGCGGAGAGCAGAGGGCACTAATGGCCCCCAGGTTGCATCACAGACAAAATAGTTACTTATTGCCAGAAGCCCATGGCTTTAACCTGCCAACGGCATTCCTGACTCCCCTTTCTCTCTATCATTCGCAGATAACAGAAGCCCAGCACCATTCAACCTGCCAGGCTAATTGCTCCACATCATCCTCTCATTTATCAAACACAAACACCCGTCCCTTAAAGAGCTAAGGAAGGCATCCAGGGAATTCCTAAATGCCCAGGCTCTTAAGTCCTCTCAGTTACAACCACCAAAACCAGTGGCTGAGCAAATAACCCATCGTCTTTCACCACCCGATTGGTTTTCAATCGGTTATGAAAGGGTTTATCAACAAAATAGGTGAATCATTAACAAATGCACAAGGACAGCTCTTGTTAATAGCTATTAACTATCTCGGTGTGAGTTAGCACGAGTCCGAGCTCATGGCGCGAGGTAGAGGCTACAGGGACTTGGAAGACTGCTAATATATAAGCGCGTTAAACTTGAATTGTGTTTTTCTGTCCCATTTCCTTTGTCAAGGTTGTCAATCAAATACTAAGGCATGGGTTCACATGCAGCTCTGTTTTATTCAATCACATTTCATTCTGCAGTGTTTAACACAGGGTGCGAACCAGGGATTGGGGAATAATTCTTCAGTAAGATGCAAGTCCCAGTTTGTGTTGCCCTCATTTGCAACATTTCAAATTTACGCTGTTTCTCCAGAAATAAATTTTTAAAATCTCACCCACAGTGCATGTGGGGGAAAGCAACTCTAATCTTAGCATTGCTAGAAGGAAGGGGTTTATTTGCCTGCTTAGAAGGGAGCTTGGGAAAGGAAGAAACTGGAATCTTAGGCCATTTCTGCACTACACTGTTATAGGGCTATTATTCCACTTTCAACATCCTATGGGATCCAGGGACTTGTAGTTTAGGGATGGGGGCATTTAGAATTCTCATCCCAAGAGCTCTTTGGCCTCAGGAAACTACAAACCCCAGAATTCCACAGGATGTTGAAAGTGGAATAATAGCACTATAATAGTGTAGTGTGGAAATGGCCTTACTGTTGGTTGGAGTAAGGGGTGGAATCTTATCTCAGAGGAAGAGGTTTTATTTGCCTGCTTAGGCAGTGGTATAGCAAGGATGAAGAAATCTTAAAATCTGGTTGTGGCTGGAATGGGTTTCTTTTGCTTGAGAAGATAAGCAAGTGAACAGCTGAAGTCTTATCATCTAGAAGGGATGTTTTCTACTTTAAACCTCTTTAAAAATTGGCATATTGGTATATTGGATAAAAATTTCTAAATCTGTGGCTATTTCAACTCATTGGAATGAACCCTTTTCTCAAGATTCTCCGTGGAACTGGTTCCCCTCCCCATGACATCAGTAAATCAAGACTCCTCACTACCTAATTCTGCAAGTTTGAAGGAATATATCAGCCCAAACTCCGCTGTCTTTTAAAGGTCACACTTCTGAATTTTGCTATGGTGTTCTCCAATCATGATCTGTGTACAAAAGGATATACTGAGGAAAAGTGCAAGCAAAAAAGAAAGAAAGAAAGATAGGATCATGAAGAAAACCTTTATATACATCGTTAACATGTCCATTTGGTATTTCTTTCTTCCCTCTATCTCTCTCTTTCTTTAATACAGCTGGGAGTGTAAGTAGAGACTTTATTTGAATGCTTTATCTGTTTCATTGAACTACAATTAAACTAATGTTGATACAGGATGTGAAAAATCTCTTTAGGGAAGACATTATTGTTTTTGCTGTATTTGATTATGGATAAACAAGGATTATTAAGTCACCTATATTTATATTTCAATACTTTTCTCCCCATATATATATATATACCTTCATTGTTTCATATTATCATGTTATTTTTATAATGGTTATAATGTCAAAGAATTGTTAAAATCTAGGTTAACGCATTCCTTTTTTTTTTGTATTGTAAAAGCAATAGTAATAATAAAAATTTTAAAAAACGTTAAAAAATGCAGAATTGTATAAACTAGGCAAAACTGCGTACAAAAACTGAATCATTACGAGAGCGGTGCGCAAAAATGCATATGAAATTTGATGCCAACTTTTCTAAAATTCCCAAAGTTCTGGGAAGGAAAAGACTTTAAAGAGGAAAATAGAACCAGAAAGAGACTGAAATTGAAAGAATTTTCCATCCTTAATGTGAACTGTCTTCTACAAATGGCCTTCAAGGATTATCAGCATTCCGTCTTTGGCCACTGATCGATCACTGCTCATTCACATTGTCAAAACTCTCCCCTCCCATTCTGCTATTGACATGCCAATGGGGGCAGCTATTGGCCCCCATGGAAGCATCTAATGCTGCCAATAGAAGTTTCCACTGAAATAAAGATAGCAACTTCTGAAAGGCAGTGGTTGCCCTAACATACCTGGGAGAAGAACTAGAAGTGCCCAGACTACCACCCATGATCTGGAAACTGCCTAAGTTTCCCCACAGCTTATATCTGCATAGAAAGATATGCAAGTTCACTGCATTCGCACATTTAACCTCACATCAACCTCACTGTGAACCCCGAAAGATCCTGTTTGGGTTCAAAGGATGTGGCTGATTTAGCCCAAAATCGAGCCATGTTCAAACTAAATCTTCTCCCAAAGCCATGGATGACAGGTGTCTATTCTCTCCAGGATTCTTATTAAATCTCCTCACCCCCCCTTTTTTTTTCCTTTGCAGACAGAGAAGAAATAAGGCATTAAATCTCTCATTTCTATAATCCAAGTGCAGAAAGATGTGTGTGAAAATGAAATTATGCCGAATGCATTGAGTTAGGAATCAACTGAACACCAGACGTAATCCCACTAAAGCCAAACGGGCGACATTTGCCAAAATCCAAGTACTTGGGGGTGGCTGGGTCAGGCTATAAAACTCTGAAAAAGCTTTACTAGAAAGATTTGTAGCCTCAGCTTCAGATCCAACAAAATTTGCATATCGTACATGAAAGAATTCCAAACGTATTAGGATAAGATTAGGTTTCACGGAGGCTGGTATGCTCTTATTCATATTTCATAGCAAAGAAAACCCACCCAGAGCCCACTGATATCTGTTTCCCCACTACACATTAGTTCAAAAAAATGTATTTAAAATGCCACGGCTCTTATAGGAAACTGCAGTTTAAGAAACTTAAATAATCCTAAAGGTTTACAATCCACGTTGTGAAGTAAAACGTGTCTCCTGCTATCATTACGGATTCTGAAAATGGCTCAGAAAACGATCGGTTTGAGGCATTTTCTGCTGTGATAGAACTAAATCCAGTTGCTAGAGTAAACACATTCCATCAATCGCTGAATGCAAAATCAATGCTGAAATAAATCCCATTGATTCAATGTGTCTGCTGTAGTTGAGACTAAGCATTTAGGCCACAGAGCTGGACTGGATTAAGGCTGTAGGGTTCCCATTGCAACAGGGATGTGGCTTTGGGGTAGGATTGGAGAATGAGGGCATTGTCTCCCCCAAATAAACTCTACCCCCATGAAATTTTCTTTCATTCGCCAGATTTTTACCGTTGCAGAAAGGAAAACTTCAAACATCATCCACACCTGCAGCTCTCCTATTGGCAGTGTTTGCATTCCCTTGGTCAGTCTCTCTGCTCCTGTGCTTTGGATATCTAAGCAGTATTTCTAAATGCTCAGCTAAAGGTTTAGGGCAATGCTAGACGGAAGGAACATTTTCTTTACAGGGGCGGAATATTCAGGGAAAATCCCTCCATTTTTGTCTCCTTACCCCTCTAGCTTACTCCTGTGGTACAACTTAATCTTTTAAGGTAGCAAATCATGAGGGCAGGTTGCAAGGAAGTCTCAAAGGGCCTTTCTGCACTACACTGATATAGTGCTATTATTCCACTTTCAACATCCTGTGGAATTCTGGGGTTTGTAGTTTCCTGAGGCCCAAGAACTCTCTGACTGAGAATTCTAAATGCCCCTCCCTAAATTTCAAACCCCAGGCTTCCATAGGATGTTGAAAGTGGAATAATAGCACTCCATGGTGTAGTGCAGAAAGACGCAAAGTTGGATCAGAAGGGCCTCATGTGAAGAAGGCAGACTAAAAGAGCAACCAATTCCAGCACAGAGAGCTCTGGGAGGAGAGGGAGGGGTCCCAATATAAGGGACAAAAAGTTTTTAAACAGAGGTTTTGCCCCTGAGAGTTGGGGAGAGTCAATTGAAGACAGTTGGGAACAGACAACTGAAACAGTTGAGAGAGTCCAAGAGGAGTTACTAAGTATTGGGTGTCTGAGTGATTTAAGAAAAAGATCTGACACAATTCTATTTAAACAGCAGTAAAGGTTTGGAATGAAGTATGTAACTTGAGGAAGCAATCATTCTGCATGGCATTAAACAAAGTGTTTATTTATCCTGAAAAACCGACTCTGGATAGCATCATTAACCCTAACACAAGAGTGAGTCACACTTACCATAAAGTGTGCAAAGCTAACACACACACAATGGATGTAACGCACAACCTATTATGGCCAATAGGCATTAGTAGTCTTCTCTCCTAGACTTCTGTAGGACTTGACTTTCTCTTTGGCTCTCACTCCAACTCTTGTACTTGTCTCAGGTTCTCTGCTCCTTATCAACTTAATCTGGTGATTGGCTTCCAACCCATTTGTTACTTTATTGTCCTTCTGATCTTTGTCTGCTGGCACTCAAAGTGGACCTGAGCTGCAGCCCGGCTCAAAGCTAGGCTGAGGCCTGACACATCTAAACTTGGAAGGACGTTTGGAGACTGATCTTTCAGATCTGAGTCCCTTTGAGCGTGAGCCAAAAGAGTTAGGATAAAATTCATGAAATCCCTCAAAGGGATGCAGCATCATTCCGTTGGCCCTGAATTCTGACTAAGTGACTTATAAAGTAAATTGGGAGGTCTTGCCTCAGAGGAAATATCTGAGGAATTTTAAAGAGTTTAGGTAAAACCAGCAATAACTCTCTGTATGGATTTGTGCATTTGTAAATGACTGTATCATTGCTGTCCATTAACGTTGGACTGGATTAAGAAAGAACTGAGATGACTTCAGCTACTGTGGTTTATATATTTCTTGAAATTCTAGGTTTTGTTCTATAGTGACCTTCAATTTTTTGCCATTTTTTAAGTTGATGGTTGATGCCATGTATTTATTATTTTATTCCATGACAATTGTTTATTTGGAAGTTTTCATGGAAGACTTCTCCTCTCTAAGACAGCATAAAAGCCTCCTATGAAAATAAATATGAAGTATGTGTTCCTGGACTACTAATAAGATAAATAAATGGGTCTTAGAGCAGATCGAGCCTGAACTCTCCCTAGAGGCTAAGATGACAACACTAAGGCTGTCATACCTTGGACATATCATAAGAAATAATAATTTTTTTCCCTCTCTTAGTACAAACAAGGGGACTCCTTTCAGATTTAAACCATAACTGTCCTTTAAAGCCGTATCTAAGCTGTATCTGTCCTTTAACATATAGCTGTCCAACCTCTAAAGGAGCTATCCAAGGTACTGAACCTATTAGATGGGACCTTTCAATATCTCCTTTAACACTAAGGCTCAACCCTGGAGCAGATTTATTATCCCACTGATGTGGAAGCCACCAGCTGCTCTGCTACAAAGTCAAAGATGGCTACCAAGGTGGGCCAAAGATCTGGAAACGTTCTAGGAGGAAAGAGTTATGGGGTTAGTTATGTTAACCTTGGAGAAGACAAGGGCCATTTCCATCCTACACTGTTATAGTGTTATTATTCCACTTCCAACATCCTATGGAATCCTGGGGTTTGCAGTTTAAGGAGGGGCCTTTAAAATGCTCAGCCAGAGAGTCCTTTGGCTTCAGTAAACCACAAACCCCAGAATTCCACAGGATGTTGAAAGTGGGAAAATAGCACTATATTAGTGTAGTGCAGAAATGGCCAAGGCGATGAGGTGACAAGATAATCATCTTTAAATAGCTGAAAGAATATTATGTAGGGGATGGAGCAAGCTTATTTTCTGCTGCTCCAGAGACCAGGACACGAAGCAATGAATTCACTTTACAAGAAAAGAAATTCCACCTATACATTAGGAAGAACTACTTGACTGTAAGAGTTGTTCAACGTTGGAACGAGGTTGGATGGGCAGCTTTTGGGAATGTCTTGTATATTCTTCCGTGGCAGGCGATCAGACCTGATAGCCCTTGTGGTTCCTTCTAGCTCCAAGATTCTATAATCCCTGCTCATTATCCTAACCAGCACTCCCAAGTATGCTTCAAAGTCTTTCCTTGATGGCACTATTACCCAAGTCAGAGACAAGCCAGACTCTTGTCTCTAAGATGTCTCTCTTCATCCTCCTGAGATGATATGAAAGACACAAGGAGGAACATGAGGAAAGCTTCAAAATGCGCATCTACTTTTGCATTCATAGCCATGCATTCCATCCTACCAAAACTCCTATCTCACTCTTTTCCACTATCTCCTCTGGTTTTGATGGAAAGGCCCCACTGAAGGAAAGGCAACCTCTTCTCTTGGGTTTGGTCTTCTCACTTTCAATAGCCAGCTTTTTGATCCAGCATGTTTTGCTGGGGTGGTGCAGAGTGAATGAAAACAATGTACTTGGCAGATCTTGCTACATCATGCGACTCATCCAGGTGGACTCAACAGGTGGCCCCTTTTCAATGAATCACTTCCCTTAGGAAGATTTTGTCCTCAGACAGAGCAGAAGTTGGATTGCTGCTCTGCTCAACAACTGCCACAGCAGACTTGCAATTACCGCAATAATTACCCTGTCACAATTACCTGCAAAAGGAATGAGAGGCTGTCTGATTTGTCCTCCTGGAAGTCTATGACTCTCAGAAACAAAGGGTTTGGTGGCATTGTGGAAGAAGAGGCATCCGCATGCTGAAAAGGCTATATCTGGAGGGCTTTGTGGTCCAATTATTCCCAGAAGTGAAAAAAGGAGCCTACCTCTTCTACGATATTTAGCTCCCATGGAAATCTGCAGGAAGAAAGCACCCATCTCTACAAGATGCCAACCCGCATTACCAAGCTTTCAGAGCACTTCAATACCCAACATTTTCCCTTTTATTTCTTCCAGCCGCCTTTCAGCTCCTAGGATGAAAGACGAGAGCGCTCCCTTCCCCTGTAATTAGTGGTTTTAAAATTTAAATGACTGTGTTACAGACACAGAAAAGAGTACTGTTTTAAGGGCACCCAGACGATGCCAGGGGTATGGAGCAGGGACCAAAATGTCAGCTATCAGTGTGTCAGTGGCATTTTCACTTTTTTTCCTGGCCTATTTTCAGGAAAGATAGGACAGAGAAATTGAATGAACAGAGGGAAGAAAGAATACAAGGACACCAAGACTGACCAGGAGGCTGGAGAGTTTGGATTTGTATAGGCTGGAGAAGAACAAAGATTATGGGACAGTGGCAGCTGGGGGATTCCATGTCAGTAGGATGGTGAATCCACTCCAGGTTTTAGTCTGGACTTTAAAGGAGCTATTCAAGCTGCTGAATTTTTAAATTTAGAGTAAAAACAAGACTTGATTTATTACCAATTGATGTGGAAACCATCAGCTCTCGTGCTAAGACAACTTCTTTGAACCTGGATGGATGGAGAGGATTATAGCTTGCAGAAGACACTTACCAATGGCCATACTGTAGTATACTGGAAATTGTGCTCCAAAAAATTAATTTTTCCAGGTTCTGCGTAAACCATCAAACCACAAGTCTATCTTGCTCCATGTTGCCATCACTGATTTAAGAGCTCCTCTTTGAGGCTCCATAAGGCAGCACTGACTGGCAGAAACTCTCTAGAACATGAGTGGGAGTCCTGTGGCCTTTTAGGTATTGTTGGACCTCCAGCCAATGGCAAGTGATGCTGGGTGCTGCAGTCCAACAACATTTGGAGGGTCACATGACCCTCAACTCTATTCTAGGGGTCCTCCTTCTGGTTGTCATGGCCTCCTTCATGCTGAGAGGGGGTGCAAATGTCTTCCTCTTGTGCCCTGTTCAGTAGCTAAATGGACCTTCTTCACTCAATGTGGCTGCTGGGTTTGCAAGCCATTTACTACTGTGGCTATAGGGACATTATTGTGACTCTGTAGTCTTACTGAATATGGGGCAGATATGGATCCATAACTCTAGGTTACCAATCCCTAACTGCAATACAGAATGCCAGCTGATGTCATTACGCATCATGCATTAAGCATCAATCCAGAGTGCTCAGAGTAGGTCATTTACATTATAAAAAACACATCTGTCCTGTTTAGAAAACCAACCACAGTTCCCAGTCCTTAAGTAGAGTCTATAATAGCAGCCACAGGCAAGGTTTACAGAAACTTGTCAGTCAGCTATCGTTCTTGTTTCATCAGTCCAGGTCAGAAATAAATCCAAAGTGTCAGTTCAAGGGAGTACTCAACAATGTAGTCAGCCCACAAAGCAAGAGTCAAGGTTTTTCAGGAACACAAGCCAAGGATCAAAAGAAGAACGTGTTGCTTCCACCAGAATTGGCAGGTGTCTGCAACAGACTTCTCCCAGCCCTGCCTCTGACATTTATGAGCCAGCAGCCTTCCCCAGATGTTTGCCCGATTAATAAAACTTCCCTATATAAGTGCTCTGAGCCTCATGGGCTCTCCCGTTCTTATCAACACTGGGCTGCAGTAAGCATTGTCCTGTTCATGTCTATGTGTCTTGGCTGTTGGGAAGAATCCTGTCTGTGTTTGCACCTGGGTCCTTGGCCTGGGGAATGACACCATCTAACTAAGGAAAATGTTTTAAAAACTCACACTTTTCAAGGCTGTGCTGCTACCCTGAGATTTCTCCCTCTCCTCTGAAAACTGAATATGGGAAAATTAAAGTACACCCTATCTTTTCCACCCTTGCAACAGGTCTTTTGGTGTAACTTAGCACAAACAAGTCATCTAATGTTCTAAGTCCAAACCTTCATTAAGTTTCTCAGCCAGGGTTCAAAGGAAGGGTTAGAGGACAGAAAGACACAACAATTTAGATGTCAAACCTGTTCCCAATGTGCTGAGTTTGATCATTCCAAGTAAATAAAATTATAGAACACATTTTATCGGCATAGAGCCACAGAGATGAAAAGAGAGTTTTTCCTCTCTTCCCCCTCCCTCCCATCAATCTTATCAAAAACAAGTTTTAACTTTCTGGAACATGTTAAATATGTGGTACAATTAAAGAATTGGACTGGAGGTTTTCTTTTTCCACAAGCAAAACATTAATTTAATTTTGCTGATTAATAGGGAAAAAGAGTATATATTCTGTAGAGAAAAGTGTGTTCTCTCAAAATGCAGAGCCCTCCAGCAGGTTAATTTAAGAGAAATCCTTCAGCGATATTACATCAGCGAGGAATTGAAGGTGCAAAGACTGACATAGATTGGATTGAATAAATGAAGCCTTACCACTTTGTTTGCAGTTTAACCGTTGAGATGTTAGCTTGCTCATTGATTTATCAATGCTTTCTCCTTGAAGACTCGATTCTCAGAAGTTGGGGCTGGAGATGTCATAGTTCAGCCTTGCTTTCCCTCAGTAGATGGTTTATTCTTAAGGAATTCTTCCTTGGAATCAGAGATGGCTCTGAGGTCCATCCAACACCTAATGGGAAAAGATCTGTTAGACCACTGCTTCTGAAACCTTTTGTCACTTGTATACTCCCTTGGCAGCCCGTTTCCATAAATTGTGTCCTCCATCACCACCACCACATCCTTTCTTTGAGGGAAAAAAGGACCATCAGAAAGTTTTTGTTAGCTCTGAGATGTCCCCACACCCAGGGAAGGAAAGGCCACCAGCACCTTGCCTGGGACTCTCCATCTCACTGCGCCCTGTTACCCCCCAGACGGTCTCCAAGCTCTTAAGATCCAGCTTGTTCCCAGCCAAAGGGACAGGAAGGAGTGACCAGTGCTGCATGTCCCCCCCGCCCAGACAGATTCAAGACAGAACTGGGGGTCTCCACCAGATGCACTCTCTCCTTGTAGAGAGGGACACAAGGACAAAAGAGAGAAGATGTTGTGTGCTCAAGACTTGAGAAGCCACCTACTGTGGGCAGGGCTAGGGTCACAGCAACTCAAATAGAAGGCTGTTTGTGCATATGCATGTGAGAAAGACTCTTTTTTTTTAAAGTTTGTGGACCAACAGCAGACAGAGGTTGGGCTTGTGTGTCACTCTACTCTTTCATCTCTATGATTTTCCCCTCCCGTCCCTCAAGGTTCTGGACAAGAACGTGAACAAAGTGGGCAATCGAGACCTACATCAAGTTGTGACATCCTCTGAGAATGGCTTATACTTTATACTTTTTCTGTCATATTCAATTTTTTTTCACACACTCCTAAATGTCCTTGTTTGTACCCCTATCCTAGGTTTTGAATTACTGTGTTACACCAACCCGTGGTTTGTAAGGCAATGTCCTGCACTGGAATATTTCTTGAAAGCATTAAAGTAGGGCCTCTAGAAACCACTTCTGTAGAACTTTAAGCCCTCCAACAGCTCTCCAAAGCACTCCAATCCCCTGCCAAAAAAAAATTTAAATAACTTGGCCCAGTTTTCAGGCACTTGTGCATAAACCCCCCCAAGCATGTGAAAGTACCTCCACCTTCACCCCTACACAAGGACCCCAAGTCCCTGGACTACCCCAAATACTTCCATTTTCCTCTACCGTCCCTGTCAAAATGGTAACAGGAAATGATGGGCCATTGTTTCCTGTCATCTTTTTTTGAGAGGGGCTGGAGAAGAAAACAGAGATATTTGGGCTTACTGCAGGAAATTAGCTCCTGGCCTGCATAGATTTGACCGACCCTGCTTTAAAGGAAGTGGGTGGCAAAGACGAAGATCTACAAAGACAAGATTTAATCGAGAGGAGCGGCCCTTTTTTAAATAATAAAAAAAAAGTGAATGTTTTATCTGATCTGGAGATGAGCTAGGAAAATTAAAGAAAGTAATTTGAGGAAATATAAAATTAATCAACCATGTTAGATAAAGGCCCTTTCACATTACGCATTTATAGCCCTATATTCCATTTTAACTGGTTCCTATGGAATCCTGTAGTTTGTAGTTTGGGGAGGCACTGAACACTCTAGTGCCCAAACTCTCTAAGAAGAAGGAAAAGCTGGCATTTCCTTTCAGTTTAAATTCCTACAGCCTAGGTGCCAATCTTTCACTAGGTGCCTTTGGCTCTTTTGCATGCTCAAAGCAGGGTGTAAACATTAATTAATTTATCATAATGAACAATGCCTTGTTCAGTGTCCTCCGTGACTCCAGGGAGGGCCAAGTTAAGTGCTGAAGATTATATATTACCATAATTACGGAACAACCTGGAATTTTTGTGAGGTTCTTCTCACCTTCTCTTCCCCCTTCCCTCCCCGCCAAAACAGCCTCTCGGTGCTACCAAATGCGCTCGAGTGCAATATGACATGATTTTACATGTGTCTGTTCAGACAGGATCTGTTGAGATTGGCTCCAGGGGGGTGACTTCTGGCAGCGAAAGGGAAGAAACTGTGTAAATGCAAAGCATTCGGCAGAATATCAAACATTTCCTCGCCGGGAGATTTATGAAACTGTTGGGAACACAGAATTAGAGACCTTCGACGAAGGGAGAGGAGCAAAGACAGCAAAGAGAGGAGAAACCCCATTATGCTCAAGTGGGGCGTGCGAATCTGTTTCAGCTCCCTTAATAATTGCTAAGAAGAAAAGAAAGTTAAATATCTACCTGGGTACTGTCTCTGAAATTAGGGGTGGGCAGCTCTCAGAGGCTGAGAGAAGCACATTTGCCCCACAGATAACTGTGAAGGGCCGCATCCTATATTGCATTCCTTGGGGGGGGATGACATATTTTTGCTACCCTAAGGAATGTTGAAAATGATTTTGCTGTGTTTTTGGTCCTCTCTGAACTAGAATAGGGTAGTGATTTGACATTGATCTATAACTCTGTAGACCAGGGTTCAATTCCCCACTAGCCATAGAAGCCCATTGGGCACACCTTAGCCCTGTCACACACTCTCAGCCCCAGAAGACCTTGTGATAGGCTTGCCTTAGGGTTTCCATAAGTCAGAAACAACTTGAAGGGACATAACAACAACAAAGGGACATTTTAGGCACAGGAAAGACCTTCTTTTCATACAGGAAGTAACCTAGAAGGCAACTTCCTGTGGCAAAAAAATAAAAAGGCAACCAACTGCTTCCCTGGATTGGGACCCAGAGCATCAACTGGTCATTGCACTCGTGTAATATACAAAAGTTAATGTCTGTGTCAGGTGAAGACCTCATATAATTGGCTGCCTAAGAAGATTCTATGGAATCTTGGGATTTGTAGTTTAAGGAGGGGCCATCAGAATTCTCAGCCAGAGAGCTCTTGGGCCTTGCCAGTTGCTATGGAGATGAGGCCTAGCAGCAAGGAGGAGGGCAGTGTACTTCTCTCAGGGACCCAATCTCTCCCAGTTAATAACTCTGAATACAGATTGGATTGGGGAATATGGGGAAAAGTCACAAGTATTGGACAAGGCCATTTGGGGAATTAGAGACACAAGATCTCAAATCTTTCTAACAAGTATTACCTATGAGAAAATAAAATCCAGGGAGCCACTGCCTATATCTACTAGTTCTTCTTAAAAGTCGTTTTCTGAGCTATGCTAATCTATTGCTCCTGTTTAGAAACACTTGCCACATTCATTCTGAAGACCAGAAAAGAGCAAGCAATCTCGTGCTGCCTTTGTTAATATATTAGCAATATATCTTCCTTAACTTCCAAGCACAATGTTCACTTATGGATATAATTGAATTGAAAAAGAACAGGATGAGCCTCAAGGAACTGTGTGGTCATCTGACTTTTAGGACAGAAAGAAACCCAAACGTCATGACGGGAAAGGCTTCCAAGAGGCACAACCACTGTGGATTGACCATAAAGCCCTTCTGAAAGAGAAAACTTACGTACACATCTCACCTTGGTTAACGGGAACTCCCTGCTTAAGAATTCTGTTCCAAAGGCTTAACAGTCTCTCACCTGTGCAAACACTTTCTGCAAAATAGTAATTTCAAGGTACTAACTCCTCTCTCTCTTTTTTTTTTATCTCTCCCCTTTTTTATTTCTCCAAGCATTGGTAAGCTTGAAGCAAGGCTTCATCTTGGCCCCTGGGGCAGAAAATCAAAATGTTGTGCTCCTCACTTCTCCAGCAGCTCCCCTAAGAGATATCATGGCTTGAATCCCGTTCTTTAGTCCTAACCAGAGTGAATCCACTGAATCAACTGCGGAAGTGCCAACGCATAGCTAATCTCGTTGATTCGGTGGGCGTAGTCCGGTTAGGCCTAACAAACAGTGAGGAGAGCTGGGTATGTTTAGTCTGCAGAAGAGAAGGTTGAGAAGAGAAGGTTCTGCAGAAGAGAAGGTTGAGAGGGGACATGATAGCCATGTTTAAATATTTGAAGGGATGTCATGTCGAGGAGGGAGTGGGCTTGTTTTCTCCTGTTCTTGAGACCAGAACAAGGAGCAATGGATACAAGCTGCAGGAGGGGAGATTCCACCTGAACCTCAGGAAGAATTTCCTGATGGTCAGGGGTGTCCGGCAGTGGAATGTGCTGCCACGGAGTGTGGTGGAGTCTCCTTCATTGGAGGTTTTTAAGCGGAGGCTGGATGGCCACTTGTCGGGAGTGCTTTGAGGGTTTTCCTGCATGGCAGGGGGTTGGACTGGATGGCCCTTGTGGTCTCTTCCAACTCTACATTTCTATGATTCTATGATGAAGTCACGCTGAGAGCCATGACGTTTAGCAATCCCTTCCTGGGATAAACAGTTGGTACATGGCCATAAAGGTTGTAGTTCTGTATGGCATAGCATAGTGGAACTGATTTGAGAAGCAGAACTATGTTACCTCTCTCTCACTTCCCTGACTTAGCCACCACATTCCCCTCATGGCTATTCAGTGACTTGTGGAAGATCTTGCAGGATTTGAGAAGTGTCTCACTATGCTCTCCTAGCCAGATGCAAATGGATAACATTATCTGCTGAGATCTGCTGGAGTCCTGGGAGGCCTCAGTGGATGACATAGTCTTTCTTTATCTGGCTATGAGGACATAGTCAGACATTTGTCCAATCCTTCCCTGCTCTCTACTGACCACCGAATGGCCATAGTGACTGAACAATAAGTCCAGGAATTGGAGGGGGAGGTTGTCTTTGGTCATGATGGAAAATTTAAAAAGATGTCAACCTCCACAATGACCAGAATGAGACCTACATAGGCATAAGGTGGGCTCACATCTGTATATGCCACATACCAGTCTCCTTATCTAGATAATTTAGTTATCCAGAGATATTTTTACATCTTTGTGATTAGTGAAATAGAAGTTGAGATTGAAATCATTAAAAAGGTTGCCATAACTCGACATAAAATCCTCCATAGGCTGTTATGGCCATGTCAAGATACGCTGAATCAAAATCAAGACAATTGGCGATTGTTAGGAGTTGAGGATATGGGCATATAAATTGTGTTTCTTGGTTGACTGAGAGAGTTAGTCAACCGACCGTGTTTGGGGACCCACTTGTGGAATCATCTGAGTAGGGACCAAAAATCCTAACCTGAACGTGCCACTGTTTCTACATTCTCTGCTCCTGGACTACTTGTTGAGGGCAGCTACTAGCAGTTTTACTTTTATGCATTCCTGCTGCATTCACCTCTGCTCCAAGGACAATTTGTCTCTTTTTGAGCCACAGAGACTAAAAGGGTGAGTCACAGTCCAGACTTTGGAAGGTTGTGATTAAGTTCTCCTAGATCTCAGAGTGACATGCAACTACACTCCCCTCAGGGACTAGGGGCCACACTGCACACCTGTAGCCACCATTTTGGGAAAGCAGAAGTGATGTTCCACTACTCCTAGACACTTGGGGGAAGACATTTGGAGCATTTTGCTTACCTCTTTGGTTGGTGTGGGGGGGAGAATGGCATTACAGTGACAAATCTGGTCCCAAGAAGTGTTCCCAGATAACAAAATTTGGGGGGCTGGACTCTCTCCAAAAAGTTTCATATGGCCCATGAGTTGCACAATTCCTAATCAAAATCACCTATGAAAATATCTGGGCCCCCATCATTATCTGCTCCCAATTTGAGAAATTTTATCACCTCAGTCCTTTTGTTAGTCCCAAGTAAGGTAGACCCACCAAATCAATATATGTTGACCCAGCATCAAACAATTGATCCAATAAGCCTACTCTAACTGAGACTAACCAACTGTTTTCAAGACATTAGTTTTTCCTTTTCTATTCACCACTCTCACAGTCAGCAGCTGCCTGGATTTCCCACTGCGTCCTTTTACATCATTAAATATACCTGGAACTCTTTGTTCCCTCCATCCCTCATGTCTAAACAATGCACCAATGGGCTGCCATGGCATGAACTGAAATTGCGCTTACAAATTGCCTGGGGTTTTTCTATTCGGCTCATCAAAGCATGACCTGGCCCTAGTCCAATGGGAGAAGGCAATGAGTCTCTTTGCCAGGATGACTCAAAGAGTGACCTCAAACATTACCCAACTGGAGACGATGGAGCAGAGGAAGTTCAAGTGACTCATACTTCCGACTCTCCTGCTCCTTTGGACCAGCCACCATCTTAAGAAGCCATGATTCACATGTCTTCTTCCTACACTTCCAGTTCAACAGTACAAGGTAGTAGGAAGGCCTGTGTTCAATTCAATGTGTGTAGCAACCCAGAGAAACTGGTAGTTGGACAACAAAGACAACTACTAGTTGGAATCTCCTTCAGATTTTTAAGCGGAGGCTGGATGGCCATCCATTGTGGGTGCTTTGATATGTGCTCCTGCATGGCATGGGGTTGGACTGGATGGCCCCTGTGGTCTCTTCCAACTCTATGATTCTATGAATACTCTTCCACCAATGTTAGACGTGTTTCAACAGTCTTACTTTTAGATGCATGATGAAGATATATCTATTTCTGCATATTTTATTTATTTTATGTATTTGTATGCCACCTTTCTCCCAGTATGGGACCCAAGGCAGCTTCCAACAATTTTACCATATTTTTGGCTGGACAATGAAGAAAGCTGACAAAAAGAAGATCAACTTATTGGAAATGTGGTGCTGGAGGAGAGTTTGATGAGTCCCATGACTGACAAATAAATGAGCCAGAGAAAAAAAACAAGTTTGAGCTCTCCCTAGTAGCCAAAATGATTAAGCTCAGGTTATCGTACTTTGGACATATCATGAGATGGCATAACTTACTGAAAAGATCATGATGCTCAGTAAGGCGGAAGGCAGGAGGAAAAGAGGAAGACCATGCTATAAAAGGATTGATTCAATCAAGGAAACCATAGCCCTGAGTTTATAAACCCTGAGTAGAGCTGATAATAACAGGAACCCTGGAGGTCTCTCATTGATAGGGTCATGTTACATCAAAGCTATTTCACTATTGAATGACTCTTACCATCAAGAAGTTGTCCTTAATGCTTCAGTGGAATCTCTTTTCTTGTCATTTGAAGAAACAGAAAATAAGTTTGATCTCCCTTCTACATGACATATCCCTCAAATATTTAAAGATAGCTAATATTTGAAGGGATGTCTTGTTGAGGAGAGAGCAGGTTGTTTTCCACTGCTCCAGAGACTAGGACAAGGAGCAATGGAAAGAAGGTTCCACCTGAACCTTGAGAAGAACTTCCTAACAGTCAGAGCTGTCTGGCAGTGGAATATGCTGCCTCAATGAAGCATGATGGAGTCTCGTTCTTTGGAGGTTTTTAAGCAGAAGCTGGATGGCCATCTGTTAGGAGTGTTTTGATGTGTGTTTTGGCATGGCAGAATGGGGTTGGACGGGATGGCCTCTGGGATCTCTTCCAACTCTATGATTCTATGTCAGCTGAGAGTCAGCATGGTTTAGTGGCCTGAGCATGGAATCACAACTCTGGAGAGCAGGGTTTGAATCCTCGCTGAGCTGTAGAAACAAACCTGATGACCTTGGGCAAGTCACACTCTCTCAGCCTCAGAGGAAGGCAAAGGCAATCCCTTGTTGAACAAATCTTGCCAAGAAATCCCTGTGATGGGTTTGTCTTAGGGTCACCATAAGTCCAAAACGACTTGAAGGAATACAACTACAACTATGCCAACTCTTTAGAAGGAGAAAGAGAAACTTTTGAGCAGTGGTTCTCTACCTGTGGGTCCTCAGATGTTTGTGGACTTCAGCTCCCAGAAGCCCCAGCCACTATGGTCAATGCTCAGGGCTTCTGGGAGCTGAAGTCCAAAAACATCTGGGGACCCACAGGTTGAGAACCACTGCTGTAGAGGGATATGTGGTTTGTACACTATGCTTCAAATACTTTTGATGCAGAATGTTCTGTAGTTTGCTTAGCACAACAGATCACATGTGATTTCTAACCACAGAAAAGGTACTTTGCTCCCTCCTCAAAGCAGAAACCCCGGTTCAGCTGTTGTTTTTCTTTTACAAATCATCCCTAATCTTAATTTAATTTAAAGCATACAACTTTGGAAACTCAACATTAAACTCCAAAGATTAAGAGAGGAATACTAAGAAAGCTCTCTTGGGCAAACTTGCAAGGGCAAATAATAAAAATAAAAAAAAAATATTTCCCATTTGCCTTGATAATTACATACTCGTGAGTTTTTCAAAGGCCTTCTTGAAGTAGAAGAAAAAAGAGGCTTAAATGGAGATAAATTGAGACTTAAAAAGCAAATACGCTGAAATGACGGCAGGAATATGTCAGCATGATTTAAAGGACTTTTTTCATGTGGGATACAGAACTTTCAAGGGGGCTGAATGGCTGCCATTTCCATAGAAGTTTCTGGGGTTTGGGTGCAGGCTGAAGGAAGAGGAAAAGAAGATCTAAGAACCCAGTCCTTTATTTCTTCTCTTAAGGGCATCAAACGCCTTTCATGTGGCTTCTGGACTAGGGCTACTTCTATCTGTTCCTACAAAACCACCATCTTGGGGCAGAGAGGTTTGGGCTGGCAGATCTCTGAAAACCCAGAGCAAATAACACTTCTAGTCATGTTTTGACTACTTCTCTCCAAATGGAAGATCTGAAAGGGTTTGGCAGAGGGGCAAGGGCACAATGAAGTGTCAGAAGCCACGTTGTGCCTCGAGAGGAGACACAGCCGTCCTCGTGAGAGCTTCAAGCTCAGCTCAAGCAGCACTTTCACCTCAATTCTTCACTACTTTTCTTCTCTAAGCAAACAACAAGCAGTTTTCTTCCTGCTGTCAGGAAGGCTACAAAAACTGCAAAGCCTATTCGCAAGTCAGGACTTATTCTGTGCAAAATTCACACATGGTTATTTGAGGCAGAAAACAGCCTTTGCTGTGCAAAGAAAAAAAAAATTCTGTGGATAATATTTCCGTGACTAGTATGTCCTGCACTGAAAAAGTAGTCTCCCAAACAGAAAATGCTGTTTTCTGCACGGAACAACCACATGCAAATTTTGTGCAGTGTAAGCTCCAAACTGCGAAGTTTCTCATCATTCCAGGATTCTTCTCATCGGGGTTTAGCATCACTCAAAAACATACTGTTCAGTCATTTATTAATATTCCTTCCCTCCCCAATTTCACCATATCTCTCCATATGAAGTGTGCATAAAAGGTTTCTTATCACTATGCATTTGAATACAGATAAGCAAGCTGCTCACATGGACTTTAGAACACAGGCAGGGGCGTAGCAAGCCCACCCAAAACTAGGAAGGCCTGAGCTGTCCTCACTCCCAATGATAAAGCAAAATTGAACCAAATGTTGTGTGTAATTGTACTTTTTCCAGTGTCACATCAGGAGGCATCCATTTGCCATGTTGGCTAGGGAGTTCCGGGAGCTGTAGTTCAAAAATTATTTTTCCAAGCTTGGGTCACTGCTAGGAAGGATGAAGTCTTTGCTGATTCATGAGCAACATCAAGGAGGTTATTTGTGTTAACCTGGAAATAGGAATGCATGATCTCTCCCTCTCTCTGGTTATCATCAGTGTTCTGCATACTCAGCCAGAAGTCCATTTCATCCAAGGTCAGCATCATTCTGCTAATATTAAAACATGCTTTGAAACATACATTCACATCTCTTTTTGCAAATGTGCCCATTTATATATAACAGATTCTCTGTGTAAATAACATATTTTGGCATGCAGATTTCCCCATGTGCATATTTTATACACATGGACTGGTATCCTGTTAGTGAAATATGTGTACCTAAGTTACCCTTACATGTGTGCATGTCTTTTGGGGGGTGTATAAAGGTTAATATTCCCTTTCTCCCTCTGCGGTGCCAAAAACCTCCCATCTTACCTCAACTTACCATTTCAGCTATTTCATGCCTTGTGGAGAGCAGGTTGATTCAAAGAAACTCCTGTCTGTTTCCACATAGCAAGGCACAAAATGGTTACAGGAGCACTGAGACCTCCAAAGGATCCCAGTGGATTCATTCATTCATTCTTTTTTTTTTAATTGAAGTTATTTCTTCAATATATACCCTACTTTTCTCCTGGGATGGGACCTAAAGAGACTTACAAAATTTTGAGATAAAGGTTTAGTTGAGAAAAGAAAACCCTTAGTTTAAAAGAAGTTTGTTAAAAAAAAATAGCAATTCTATTAATAAATCTCAGCAGATGATATAATGATTCTGTGTCTGTCTACAAGGACATAACCAGCTATTTCTCCAATCCTACGCACTCCCCATGAAGAATGGAATGGCCGTGTCGGGATGGGATGCATTGAGAAGCTGTACAGTAAGTCCAAAGGGTAGCATATGGCTCAGGCTATTTCCATACTATACTGTTATAGTGTATTATTCCATTTCCAACCTCCTATGGAATCCTGGGGTTTTCAGTTTAGGGAGGGGCATTTAGAATTCTCAGCCAGAGAGCCCTTTGGCCTCAGTAAACTACAAACCCCAGAATTCCACAGGATGTTGAAAATGGAATAACAGTACTATAACAGTGCAGAGCAGAAATGGCCTCAAACTAGCATAGCTCTGCATGAAAAACTAGTAATACTGATGTCTTCATGCAGAACTGCTAAACTGCAGTATTGCATTATGGTCAAGAAGTGCATTACACAATTCAGAGGACCAGAGGCCAGCGTGTAGCTATGGGGGGGTTGGAAATTATGGCATCGCCCCACAATAATTATTCCCTCCTCCAATCAAATTCTCCTTCAGTCTCCAAATTTCTAGCATGGCAGTAACTTAAAACTTCACTTGGGCATTTATAAATAGAGTTTAGCCATCCAAAGAAAAGAGGCAGACACAGTTGCCATGGGAATATGGACACAACAACTATAAGACTTCTAGGTGTGAACAATTTTCACTTTCTGCAATGCTAGAAATTTGGGGAGTGGTGGGAAAATTCAAGGGAGGGGCAGAATTCTCATTTGAAAGGCCAGTGCCCTCCTTTTGCCCCTGTAGCTACACCCTTGAGGCTTCAAAAGATAAGCATGTTCCAATCTGCACATTAGACACTGAATTAGGTTATCTTTAAAAGGCATATGCAGTTCCCTGCCATCCTAGCTTTTATGGATGCAGCCTATGTGTATTCTTTGTATTCTGTTCTATGCAGACTTTTCTCATTAGAATCAGCTAGGGATGGGAAAAAATTCAAAAATATTTCCCCTCCAAAAAATGGTTGAAAACAGCCATTTCCACCCTACACTGTTATAGTGCTATTATTCCACTTTCAACATCCTGTGGAATCCTGAGGTTTGCAGTTTAGGGAGGGACCTTTAGAATTCTCAGCCAGAGAGCTCTTGGTCCTCAGGAAACTACAAATCCCAGAATTCCACAGGAGGTTGCAAGTGGAATAAAAGCACTAAACAGTGTAGGGCGGAAATGGCCAATGTGTTTCTTGCCTGTCAGGAAAACGTGGACTGAGACCTAGTTTGCACAGGCCTTTTGAACAGAAAATAGCATTTTCTGTGCAGAGGACAACAACATTTTCTACAGAGAAAATATAACTTTTTGCACACAAAATGCTTTCTCTCTCTTTTTTTCTTTCTTTTTTTTTTTTTTTTTTTGCAGAGAATGCTACAAACATGCTATGCGTGAATTTTGTGCCGAACAAGCCTCAGACTGCGAAAAATCTTCAGAAACTTCTCCATTTTCAAAAACTGTTTGGTTTTAAAAAACTTTCTTACACCAGGAAGAAAGCTGATAAAATTACTCTGTTGCTTCTTTCAAAAAGAAAAAAAAGGAAATTAGCAAGAAATGTAAACCCTATTTTGTCTCTTCTGCTTTCTACTTTAAATGAGCTAACAGCTCTCTTCTGGTAAACACAGATCTGCAAACTTTATGGTAGACCACATGTGGAATTTTCATATCTCCAAAGTCTCTTGCTGTCTCAAGCCAGTGGTTGAGCTTGGTGCATGTGGAGGGGGGGCTCTGACACAAGGGGCGTGGCCACTGTGCACAGGGACGTGGCCAGGACACACGGGGGCGTGGCTATGGGCCAGGACCCCCAAAAAAAATTGCCACCCAGGGTGAATCGCCTCCCCCTACTCAACTGTCTCAAGCAAAGGGGAGAGTTTTCTGACTTGATCCAGAAAAGTTAGTTAGGAATCATAGCTCTGTGTTCTTACTAATTGATGTCCCATTGCAAATGATGTACTACTCATGAAATCACTATACTGCTCTGTTGTCTTATCTTCAAGCCTGGGTTACCTGGAACACAAAACAGAATAATTATGAAGGTATAGAGAGATCGTGTACAAAAATGACTTTCAACCTTATTCAGCATCCTCAGTGTCAATTCACTACTGTGGGTAGCATGGCCACACCGTAATTGCTGCCTATATGATTAACCTGAAATGGTTTTCCCAAGGAGTAAGTGTAACGCCTTCCCTATAGAGGGGACAATTCACTCTGCAAAAGCAATCTGTCCAATGGAAGAATTAGAGGGGTCCTTTCATGTTGCGGGAGATCGCCTGAAATTAATTAGCAGTTTCTGATGATTTGGCTAGAGAAGGGAAATGGCTTGGTCCCTTTCCAACCATAATCAGCAATTTCAGATAATTCTTGGAGGACTGACAAAAATCTTTCACATACAAGCATTGGGAGAGTGGGTTTTATGAATGCCACACAACTAAAATCCAGCCTTGCCTATGACTGTCTTGAAGAACATTTCCAAGGGCTTGCTGTCTTCTGTACAAAGCAAATACACAAATTTCAAATGGACCCATAGCTGCACGATCCAGTGGCTTGTACCAAGTTGATGCGCACCTGACAATGGTCATCTTTTACCGTATAGCTGCTGTCATCGGAGGTTCTCACAACCAAGCCCCTCTTTCTCTTTTGTGAAATGACATGACAAGTGTACCCTATTTATATACACGAGTGACCATCTGCATCTCAAAATAGAAAGAGCAAGGCAGATTCATCCAACAGATTCTGTCATCCTTTTGGCTGCAATTCACAAAGGCAATTACAAATGTGTAACCTAGTTTACATTCCCCATGCATTCCCTAGTTTAGGAGATACTTAGGGACTGTAAAAGTCCCTCCACCACCACCATCCCCACTTACTGGGCAGCGGCTGCTGCAATTGACGGGGCTCTGTTCCACTCTCAATGAAGCAGCTGACTGATGTTCTCACCCTGCTTCTAGCTGTCATGCTCGAGATGGTGCCCAGGAGGGAGTAGGAAGATCAGTTAGCTGCTTCCAGATCAGCAGGGGAAGAGATCTCCAACAATTGTAGCCTCTGCTTCTTAGGAAGTAAGGATTGCGGGTTCAGCAAACGCCATGTACATATCAGTGCTTGTGCAGCTATGTAGCTGATAGAAGATTCTAGCCAATATTTCTTTAGCTTCTGGGGTTTATAGTTTAACACTGAGGCCAAAGAGCATTCTGGCCGAGAAGTCTAAAGGCCCCTCTCTAAACTGCAAACTCCAGGATTCCATTGGAGGTTGAAAGTGGAGTAATAGTACTATAACAGTGTAGTGCGGAAAGGCCCTCCGAGCCATAGTCCAATTTTCACACCACTTTGCCACACTGGCATTCTCTCATTTCTGCTCTACATGACCTTAGTGATATCAGTGTCCTCCACTCAAGACCACCGTGCAACAGGACATCTCCCGTAGATTTGGACATCCCAGTCTGTTTCCATTTTGGCAAAGTAACTCAATGATACCAACCTCAATTTTAAAAAACATACAGACACGCACAAAAAAAAAAACACCTTTGCATCATTTTTTTGTCATTTGCACGGGGTACATGGAGCTTCTGAGGCATTCCTGAAAGGGTGAGTCATACAGCAGACATAAATTAAGCAGCAAAATCACAACAGATTAGAATTAATCACGCTGTTAAAGGATTTAGGCAGGCTGATACAGAACTTTCCAAAAAAAAAAAAAGTCAGCCCCTTAACAGGATCACACATTGCCGAACGGAGGGGAGAGGATTGCTGGCTACTGTAAATTGTTTAATTGGGAAATTAGAAAAGAACATTCAGAAGTCCCTTTTTCTTTCTCTCCCTTTGTTTTAAAGATGTAACAAAGCAGCCAGTGTTTCAAGCGATTGACAACAAAGGCACGAAGATGAACGATAAAAGCACATCTGCAGGATTTCTTTCAGGAGGGAGATTTGCTTAGTGTTCCTGAACCAGCAGTTTTCCCCCAAGTCCCTATAAACAGCAAATAGAACATTCTTGGGACTTGCCTTAACAGTGACTGCAATCTACAGCCATGTGGAGATGGAGGGTTAAAACCCATAGCTAGCAACGGGGGTGGGAGTGGCAAGGGGCAGACGGGAATTCAAGCAGAGTTGCTGGGTTATGGAGTACAAGGAAAGTTTCAGGAGATTCAGGAAAGCTAAAAGCCAGCGGCCAAGGAACAGAGAAACTGGCCACAGGCCGATTCACTCTGCACAGCTATGGTAGTGTGAACAGGTCTTAGGTGAGAATCAGTGCGGCCAAGTGCATAGAAAACAAGTGTCTTTGGGGCAAACAAGGCACTCCTCTGCACAGAAAAAAAAAATAGCATTTTCTGTGCCCAAAACAAGTGTCCTGTACAGAAAGTGGCATTTTCTGTGTAGTAAATAACATTTCTATTCAGGAAACTGATGTTTTCTGTGCAGAAAACCCCATGTATTTTGCATGCAGAATAAATCCCAAACTGCAGAAGTTCATACATGTCTAGGTTTCTCTTCATCCTCTTCTTTATAACCATTTTCAATTTTTTTTCATTCCCTAACCTACAATGCCCTGCCTGTCATGTTCAAAACTTAATGGGGGAATTGTTGACCAGTCTCTTTCCCAGGACCATCCCAAAATATTTTCCTACCTGAAGGAAAGGAGAAGGTAGAACCCCCCTTCATTGTACAGAAGCTGACTTGGATGACAGTTGTATCTCACCTTCAACACTGATAATGAAACAGGGTCTTCCACCACACCTGAGGGAAGCAGACCAGTTTAGGGGCCAGACACAACTCTGTCTTCCTAGGAAAAGAAAAGACAAGGGACTCAGGAGATACAGCTCAGGATCCTGTCCATCAGAAATTGCAACCTGAAGCTCTTGTCTCATCCTGCCTAACGGTAGGGCTGGCACAGCTCTTTCTGCTTCTGTTGACAGGAGTTTCCAAGAAAGATAGGAATTCACAGGTGGCTTCCAGAAATTTAAATCTCAAAGACTTAAGGGAGAAAAATTCCAATGTAACTTTCTGCCTTCTACTCCTTTCATACAAACCAAGGGTGAGAATCATAACTTCTTCCAGGGCTTGTTTAGGAACAGACACCAGCCACACTCCCAGCAGATAGATGAGGATTTGATATCTATGCAGCAATCGGGCCTTACATACCAAATAGTCTACCTGATTGCATCCAGCATGGTGCCTCTCTTCCTCTTCTCTGCCCAGCCAGGGCGATGGCAAGCAGCAGAGCGAAGTTCTCATTGTGCAATGGCTGGCTGGCCGGCCAGCCACCACTAGATCTGTATGGGTTTGGGAGAACCACCAAGATCTGGAATCTTGTGGCAGACCTTAGATCTTGCAGAGACCCTCCTCTCATGAGGCAGCCTTATATAAGCTTCCCTGACATGTCCTGGGTATTGCTCTGCAGAAAACCTGGCAACCCTGTCTGAAGCAGGCCAGTTTATTCGATACACATCAGGGTTGGAAATTGTGTGACTCTCTAGAGTGACTCTCCAACATCATCCTAGAGATGGGAACTATGTGAATCTGTGCAGTGACTCTCCAACATCTTCCCAGAGATGAGAACTGTGTGACTCTTCCAGCATAACCAATGGCGAGGAACTCAAGTAGTGGCAGTCCACCAAAAATTAGACTGGACTCTCATTCACAGCGTTCTTCACTCTTAGATATACTAAATAGGGCTTCTGGGTCCTGCAGTCCAAGAAGAACTGGACAGCTGCATAATTCCCCCCTCTCTTGCAAGTCCTGTGCAGACATAATGGTTTTGTGCAACAAGGACTGCAAATGAACTAAACCCATTGATGGGGATTTTTGCAAGAATACAAGAGCCCCTTCCCTGCCAAAAAAAAAAAAAAGGCAAGAAACCTAGAGTTGCCTCCTTTCAGTTTCTTCCAGTATCCCCTTCCATCTGTTCGTGTTATGATCCTTGGAATGCTGAAACAGCATGCCATTGGAGGGCAGGGTATCTCTGTGATGACTTAATAGGTCAGTCCTATCTTTAAGTCTGCAATCCAAAATAGAAGCAAGTTCTTGTCAAAGCTCTGTGGAAAACTGCCATCGTGAGCAAAAAGCACACCAAGGCTCACTAATTCTCCTTCTCTCAGGGAGTTTACCCTCAAAAATGCACCATCGGAGTTTTTAAAATGATGCAACAGGACAGATGCTAAAGAATTATATTGTAAAGAAAAGTCACATTATCTCCACAAGTATAAATACAGTATGGAGTTTTGGAAACACTGCTAGGTCTGTTTAACACAGTTTGATTTCATTTTTTTTTAAAAAAAAATTCTTTGCACCAAGGAAGACAAGTGGGGACCATACTCACATTGGGAATCTCTCTGGGTTTCTTTGTCATTTGTTGTTAAGGGTCAAGAAAATACAAGCGCTTGGAAATGAGTTGGAAGATCAGAGAGCCAGGAAGCTGGAGATGTCAGATGGGGTTGGACAGAAGTTTGGTAGCTGTTACCTTGCAACAAGAAAAAGGCCTGGGGTCAGCAAATTCATTGTTACGGTATGAGGTCAAGTTTCACTTATGCTAACTCTGTGAATCAGAAACCTCCAAGATCACCACTCAACAACCACCAAACTCAGGGCTGTGACTTCCTCCCTTCCTTGACTGAGTCAATCCACTTGTAGAGCTAATCTGTAGCCAGCAGTTAATTAACCCAAGTGGCCTAATTAGCTCAGCATCCCCTATTTAAAGTGGAGCAGGGCCTTGTACCTGATCTTTTGCTCCTAGTGCTTTAATTTACATAGAATCATAGAATCATAGAAATGTAGAGTTGGAAGAGACCCCAGGGGCCATCCAGTCCAACCCCCTGCTATGCAGGAACACCCTCAAAGTACTCCCGACAGATGGCCATCTAGCCTCTGCTTAAAAACCTCCAAGGAAGGAGACTCCACTGTGAAGTGCTTATGCATCATCATCATCATCATCATCATCATCATCTGCACCTTGTCTGGGATGGATTGAGTTCTCTCTTTGGGGCAGGACTTCCAACCTCCTCTACCTTCAGCTTGAGTCCATCATCCTGCCTCTTTTCTTCCCCTTCTTCATCTGAGGAGGTCTTCTCCAGGTAGGACACGACATTTGATAGGTGTGGGCCAAAGACTGATTCATATCAATTCTGCATATCTCTCTGCCTTTATTCATGGGGAGCTATGTACATTGTCAGTCAAGAGTCAGGGTTAGATGATGGATGGGGAATGAGTGGTCCTCCAGATGTTGTTGGACTGCCGCTCCCATTAGCTCTATCCAGAATAGCAGATGGTAAGAGGTGATGGAGTTGTCATGCAACAACATGTGTATCCTAGTCTCTGGAGCAAGAGAAAACAAGCTTACTCCATCTTCCATGTGACATCCCTTCAAATATTTATATACAGCTATTATGTCACCTCTTAACCTTCTCTTCTCCAGGCTAAACATATCCAGCTTCCCAAGCTGCTCCTAATAATGGTTTCCAGGCCTTCTACCACTTTGGTCACACTTCTTTGGACCCATTCCAGCTTGCCAATGTCCTTCCTGAACTGTGATGCCTAGAACTAGACACAGTATTCCAGGTGGGGTCTGACCACAGCAGAATAGAGTAGTGCTCATTTCCCTTGATCTAGTCTTACAGCCCCGCTACACAGTTTCAGCCAGGCCAAGGCATATTTCTACAAGAGTGTGTGATCAAATGCATGCTAAATAAGTGAGCTGCAGTGACAGATCCAACCATCTTTTGTCGGGTTGTAGGAAACATGTCCTGTTTTTAGGATCCAATGCTTGCTCAGGTGTAAGTTTTGAGCTAGCTATGCCTGTGAAAGAAAATTTGAGGAGGAAAATCAATAAACATAGTGTAGGATATGGACTCACGGGAGAATTGCCTCAGGCAGACTGTTATACCACAGGCTTCAAAAAGCTGTAAATAAAGGAAATGAACCATAGATGCCATAAGTCTCCAGGGCTTTCTGTCATGCAAAGGAAACCGCATAACGTTGACCATGGAATTTTTCGCCAGTTGTGAGAAGAGGGAAATATGGAATAAACAATACTTAACATGGGAATTTGTGTTAAGCCATGTTAGATCTTTAGTCCACCCAATTCAATGTTGTCTACTCTCAGTAGAACTTGGAAAAGTTACTTTTTGGACTGGTAGGGGATTCTGGAGGGGGATTGTAACCCACCCAAGAGTAACTTTTCCAAACTCTGGTTCAGACTAACAGTGATTCACCTAGATTTTAGATCATTCTCAGCTTAACGTAGAGATGCTAAGAGCTGGACTCAGGATTTCCTGCATCTAACAGGTATGTTCTACCACTGCCCTACAACTCTTTCCCTAAACATTTTACAGCAAGTGTACATATTGTACAATCATCCTTTCTCAAAACACTTAGACAACTGGCTTAGTTCCTATCCAAAGGATTTATTATCCTGGGATTTTTTTCAAGACTACAAAAATAATAATGGACAGTTATCTGCTGGGGGTGGTGATGGTGCTGTTAGGTATAAGACACCTGGTATTATTTTGAATTCCTTCCAGTTTTAGAAAGCCAAAGTCTAAGAGGTAGACGGAACCAGAAACGGGAAATCCAAACTAAATTATTCAAGAATGTTAGGGTCATCTTCTAATAGGCTGTAGTGGTCTCACAGGGAAGGCCCGTGTCAAGAACATTACCTTTGCTGGACGGAAGCTTGTATATTCCTTTGGACCAAGTCCAGACCACCAAAAGGGAACAGAGGAGAGATGAGTAAAGATTTTTCCAAGTGCTATCTAGCTCACGCAAGCGGTGGACTGAGAGATACGACTGGCAAAGAAGAATAAGCATTGGCACTGAGCCTCCATTTCAGACAACAGGAGAAGAAGCACATTTCCAGCTGAGGTCAACATTCGGTCGGGAGGGGGAATGCCAGTTTCTATATACATGTTAGCAAATAGTTGTGCTGGTTTATTAGCTTCCTCATCAGTCCATGAGCCCAACAGCAGCAACAGTCACTTACCAGAGCAAAAGTAGGGAGGGAAATAATCTTAAAATTCTTTCAAAGCCTCAGTGCAAAGGACAAGATCTTGCAACGACACCAGTCTTTAGGATTATTCAGGATTTTTGGAGCTCTTCTTCCTTTGAGGACAGCACCACTTGAATTGTTCTTGCTGCTGTTGTAGTTAAGTCAGGATAACTCCCATGCTTTCTCTCAAAGAGTTCTGGGATTGGTAGTTTGATTGACTTGCTGAAATTTCTCTATGAAAGATTCCTAGAAAACCACACCAAGCAATAAATCCCATAAATTCCCTGGGAAACAAGGCATGATAATTAAACAGGGTCATGTTTGTAGTTTAGATGCAGGATTAAATGAGACATCCGTAGCTTCACAGAAGTGTAGCTGAATGAGAGCATAGATCTGCTCAATAAGAATTCTGCCCCCGTGAAATTTTCCTTCAGTCCCCAAGTTTGCAGCATTTCAGTAACTTAAAACTTTTGCTGAGCACAGTTTAGGCGTCCAAAGAATAGAAGCAGGGAATGCAACCGTGGGATTGCAAACACAGCAAATATCAGACTTCTATTATTGTATTTATAATTACATTTATTTATATCCTGCATTTTTACAGTATTGAGAAACCACTACTCATTACAGTTCATCCAGCCTAGACAATAAGTCTATTGCTGATTTATGCATGCATACATTTCCCTGCAGAAGAGGTTGGATGGTTCTGTCCAGTACAGAATGTCTGAATCCAGTTCAATATTCTGGAAGCAGAGTTGCACATAGGAGGCCAGTACATCCTGGACATGTAGATGTACATGACACAACATGATTTGCAGGAAATTAGGGACAGATGCACATACATGCATGCCAGGCAAAAAACTCACCATTGCACAATGGACTTGTTCTGCTGCAGAAGCAGAATTGCACAGACGACACCTTCTTCTGTGCCTCGCCTTTGCACCTTGAGATTGCACGTTGCATGTGGCCATTCCGCATTGTGCACTCTATGTTATATTTTCAAAATGTTCATTGTGTGTTGCAGTTGTGCATTGTTTGTTATGCATGGAGACTGTGTATAGCATTTTGGGCATGGTGTTTGCGCAACGTGTTTTGTGCATCGCAGTTGTACGTTGTTTATTGTGCATTGTGCAATGGCACCTAGTTATTGACCAGGTTGTTGTGCTGCCTGGAGGTTGCATAGTGCTGGCATTGCACATCTCTGCACGTGTACATTTACGCTACACTAAGAGATCATTGGACTGCAGCCTATGACTGTACTGTTCTTGCTGATATGCTTTGAGTATTTTACTTCAGTTGTGCAAATGCCAAAATTCACAACAGGTTAGCATTTTGCAAGCATCATGAACTCCATGAGTATAGTTATGCTCCATCACTTTGATGTAGGATCTTAGCCATCTTATGGCTTCCTTTCACTCTCGTTACCAAAAAAGTAACTTGCCACAGGTAATTCTGTTCCTTTTAATTCATTACTTCCAAACACTGGGCTTTCCTTATCCCTATTTTATAATCTGTGAGGTGAATTAAATGTTTCCAGAAAGGAATAAGGATTTGTTTGAAGAAGCAAGGAGAACTACACAGACTGGGAGATGTCGTTTTTTACAGACCTATACTTAAGGATGTGTGAAACCCCACTGAGAAATTTGTAATCTCTCGTCTACATTCTGCCCTAAAAATCCATCCAAAGTTTTCCCTCAAAAGGAATCCTTACATTTGTTCTGGCTTCTGCTTTCCAAGATGTTTTGGTGGCAGTTATACCAAACCTGGACCTAGCTTTCCTATTCATAATGAATTAATTTTCACTTTTTTTGTAATAACCCCCTCTCTTTCCCTCTTTTGCATTGTTTCTATTACCCCCTCTTTCCCATCTACCCCATTTTTTTTATAAAAGTTAAAAAAAGGGAAAACATTGTTGTAACTCATCTTAGCATGGAATGCAGCCCGATTGTCAATTCAAACCCACCAGTGGAAGAACAATTGTGCAAAACCCAAGTTCCCATAACATTTCACCCCCAACGTTACACCACTAATGAATTACGACTTGGTTGTTTGTCATCCTTTTCCAAAACAGGCCGTGCCTATTATGCTTCATAACCACTTTCCCAACCTCAACTTACACCCAGAACAAAAAACAGGATTTTCATAAACTCTGTCAACTCTTTTTCTCCCCTCTGCTGGAGGAGAGGACAATGAGGCAGAGCAAATTTTTCATCTGAGAAGTCCTGGGTGGGCGCCTCTGATCTGCCAGCGAAAGCAAGGAAATGTTTATTGGTGGATGGAGGACTAATGGTGAAGTGATGTTTGAAAGAGCTTGACTTGAAAGTGGCCAGGAAATACTGTTCCGCAACCTGTTCCTCAGCATCGTGTAGAAAAGTGGTACTGTTCCTCTCACCAGAAGATTAAATAATAGTGTTGGCCAGGATCCTACATCACAGACCGAGGGCCTTATCGCACTACACTGTTATAGCACTATTATTCCACTTTAACTGCCATGACATCATTCTATGGAATTCTGGGGTTTGTAGTTTGGTGAGCCACCAGAACTCTTGGCCTGAGAATTCTAAATGCCTCTCCCTAAATTGCAGGTCCCATGACCCCATGCAATATTGCCATGGCAATTAAAGTGGAATAATAGCACTATAACGGTGTAGTGTGATAGGACCATAGCTGCAAATGCGTAATTGTATATTGTCTTCTCATCCAGTTCCCCAAACCCACCTTAATAGCCAGCAGCTGCATCAGGCAACATAACTCTGTTCGGCTGCGGATTAAGGTGAGGCAGGATGACATTTCCAGCCCCCTGTAGTATAATGTGGAGTTGCAATAGGGGGTCCTGCTTCTGATTTTCACCCAGCTTCACATTGGTGAGAGGAAGTTGAAAATAGCACCTGCTGCTCTCCAATCACTAACAAGACAGACTTCCATCACTTGGTGTGGCTGCTGGCTATTAAGGTAGGTGGCGGGGGGCATTTATGATCACGGCAATAGGGCTATGATTGCAAACATGGATATCAAGCCATTGCAAATGTGTAAGCCTAGCTTACGTATTCCAGTCTGTCACTACTACCATTATTATTTTATATTCTGCTTGCTGTTATTTTATATTCTGTCTTTTCCTGATGGGGACTCAAAGAAGCTTACAAATTATTAAAACCAGTACAAATTAAAAGCATATAAGAACGGCAATTGCGTGTGTTATTTTAAAAGGGATCAAAACAATCTATAGCATTAAAACCATGTTGTTTTCTGTAGTTTTAACAAAAATGATGTCAACATTCCAATTTTTCAGTAGACATATAGTATTTAGGTATGACTTCAAAACATTGTTGAGGGCTTGTTTGGGAGAATTTGTTTTATATTTATGTGTATGTATATGTATGTATGTACACACACAGACACACACACATATATATGCTTTTGTCAGGTACTAACAGGTAACAACAAGCAAAAATTGTTTATACTCTGAAGCTAATGCATTTTAACATCTAGAGTAATTTTTCCCAGTTCCAATTCCAACATAAGAAAGAGAGATTAATATTTTTGGCACAGTTTAAATGGCATGGGGGAGAGAGAGAAAGAATACTAAATCTATGTGGCATGTAGCAACAGCCTCAGAAAAACAGGTCTAATGGAGGATTGGTTGGATAGACAAGGGTTTTGAGTAAGTGAGAATAGAGCACAGTTGGCCCTGCGCGTTTGCAGAGTTGGAGGCACAGGAGCACCACAAAAGTAGAAACATCACAAATATCAAAATGTGTGTATGTGCCCACAGGAAGGGGCCAAAGCATGGTCGGGGGAGTGGGCACCCAGGGTCTGAACCAGCTCAGAGAAAATTAGATTTAAATATTCAAATGTTTGTTTAAATTTTCAAATTTATTTATTAAAGTCTTCTGAGGACTAGGATTCAAATCCCTGCTCAGACACTGGACGACCCCAGCAAGTCCCTGCTGCTGCAGCAGCTGTTGGCATCCAGCAGCAAGGCTTTGCGGACCCCATGCGAGGGCTCCGCGGACCCCCAGTAGTCCCTAGACCCCAGCTTAAGGACCACTGTTGTAAGCCACTTTGAGTCCTATTTGGGAGAAAAGCAGGATATAAATCCATATATCAATAGCTTTGGAACGGTGGTGATAAAGATACCTATTTCCTGAGTATGTTCCAACAAGTGAAATCCAATGTTTCTACACAGGTCGACCTCCTCTTCGCACCGCCCTCCGACCGATAAATGCTTCTTCCAGAAAGTCAGTTGGGTGAATTTAACTGTTTTATAATTGGTAAACTTTTCATGCATGCTAAATTCCTGAAATGGAATTTGAGATGAAAGAAGACGCGCCACTTTGGGAGAGAAATAAGTCCCGTGCCCTCTCTTTCTGACATTTTATTTAATAGCTTTTTTGTGAAACTGGCTTTTCTTGCCTAGTGGAGATAGCTTCAACAAAGCCATCTCAATTCACGCTGCACGCTGGCGAAACTGAGCCTACAGAGAATAGATTATCTCTCCTCTCCCCAACTTCACTGCCACCCAAGTTACCTATTTTTTGAAATGTATTAGAGTCGTCTAGGCTGCTGAGCCGTGAGGGATGCGTGATAAAATTTAATAGTATGAAAATGGATTGCATCTGTATCTCATTTTCCACAGTGGTAAATATTATATCTTCAGGTAACAATTTAATAGCCTTGGACATCTTATTTATGTTCAAGAAGAAGGGAAAAAAGACCACCAGAAATGAGCTGCCATCTGCTTCAATTAAGATAGCAGAATTTTAAAATGGCAGAGTTACTACAAGGGCTGCAGCGCTGACAGTCCTAGCAATATTCTAGGTGTATTTGCTCAGCGGTGCATCATTTGAGCTTACTCTTAGGTAAGTGAGCAAAGGGCAGCAACCGAGGTCGGTACAGCCGGCCCTCCACAGACCCCAGCGATAGGGGCACAGGACCCCCGCAAAAGTGGGAAAACCACAAATATCTATGCCAGTGTGTGTCTGTGGGAAGGGGCCAAGGCATCGTGGGGAGAGCAGGCACCCAGGGTCCAAATCAGGTCAGGAAAAGAAGAGGGAAACGGGGTGGGTCAGGCAGGGTGGCTCCATACTTCCTCTCTCTTGCCCATCTCTTTCCTTGAGTGTGTTCAGGGGGGCATCAGGAGAGGGTCTGTGCTGCTGAGAAACTGGACTGCAAGCTGGCCAGCCCAATCTGGTGGTGATAGTGGTGGAGAAGAACCAGAGGCGGGTTTTTAAAGGACTGTGCAGCCTGATCGTAGCTGCCAAATAGGAAGGTTCCCCTAGAAAAGAAGCACTTGGAGGGGCAAGGGTTGGCGAAACTCACAAATAATCAAATCCATGAAAATGAAACGCTCAAATGTGGATGGCTGACTGTAATTCACCGATCAATTGTTTGTTTAAATCCAAAAGGTGTCTCTGATCCCAGGGAGCGATCCACAAATCAGACATAGGTTTCCAGGTGTCTTACTTTAGGATCCTCAGTTTCGTCCAAACTGAGGACAGCCCTCCATTTGATGGCATTCTCTTGTTGAGGAATGTCTCTTTCCCAATGAGATCAGCAGATATGGTCCTCTTTGTAGGAAAAGATGCCACAGGGAAGCATCACAGTCCTTTAGCTGAGACATTCCAGCAACATCATGGTTGTTGTGTGCCTTCAAGTCACTTCTGACTTATGGTGATTCTATGGAGAACCTATCATGTGGTTTTCCTGGGAGAATTTGTTCAGAGGCAGTTTGCCTTTGCCTTCCTCTGAGGCTGAGAGAGTGTGACTTGCCCAGGGTCATCCAGCGGGTTTCTGTGGCTGAGCAAGGAATCGAACCCTGGTCTCCAAGGTTGTAGTCCAATGCTCAAACCACTACATCGTGCTTGGTCTCCGCTACAACCTTACCTGGTAGCAATTGACTTGTATCTTTCTACACCTGAGGCTCTTTCTTTTTGAGTGGTGAGATGCAGAAAGGAGCTGAGCTGCTCGGATGTGCCTAGAAGCCCTTGGGTGTTAAAATGGGACGCATGCTATGGGAAGAAAGAAATTAAGAGTTGAAGGGAGGCAGCTGGCAGGCATTAGAATCAGCCCTCAGAATTTATTGACCTACAGTTTAACCTCAAGGTGTAAATAAACCTGAAGGAAACTTGTGTAATTAATTAACTTTCCTCTTACCAAATTGCTATCAAATAAAACTCTCCTCTTGCAATTAATCTTGGTCTCCAAACAGATCAAGTTCCTTTACTCACACAACACTCCCTCAATGTTTTTCTGGGAGGGGGGACCTTGAGAAAATTGGATTCAATGGTTTCTCAGTCGGATTGAGGTGGGAAGAAAGGTGCACCACAGCTGCAGAACTCATGGAAAGATTTCCTGAGCATTTGATTGGTATCAATTATGGGCAGAAAGGCTGTGAAATCGAGAGAATGTCCTTGGGTGTCCTGGAGAATGTAAAGAGTTGGACACTGCAGTCAAAATAGCATTGCTTCTGTTTATCAGAAGGAAGTTCTTAGCTCTCTTGTTTTGCAGAATATTAATTGCTATGGTTTCTACACCACTTGGTTTGAGCTGGGGCCTTAAACAAGCTTAATTGTCCTGAACTAGGTCTAAAGAAAAAAAATTGACAACACTGGAAAAATTGTCAAAGAATACATTTCTCAAGGATCAACAAACCCAACAAGAGAAATCCTGGATTAACAAGAAGCTTCACAGTTGGGGACACTGTCTATGTAGAATTCACATATGGCTGTTAGCTGCACAGAAGAAGCGATTTCCTGCGCCAAAATTGCTGTTTCGTGTGCAAAACAACCAGAGGCAAATTTTGCACAGAATGAAGTCCCAAATTGCAAATAGTCTTTGAGAACTGTGCAGTTGTTGAAGACTTGGTCACAACGAAATGGCTAAGAATGACATTCCTTCCCTGAGCATCTAGAATGCACCTTGGGTGAAGGGTAATTTTCTAGATTAGTGCCTACAGTTTGATGGGGCTTGCAGTTGAATGGTCCTTGGAGCTGGCTTTATACACATCTCCCTTGAAAGATGAGGATGGTAAGCAGGAAAGATTTTGCCACTGAAATGGATGGCCAATGACATGCTGGAGAAAACACATCAAGGCATAGGGATTTAGGTGTTTAATGGCAAGGGGAAAGGGGGGCAGTCCTTCAGCCTCTGCCATTTTCTGCACTAGAGAGGCCCCTCTGCAGGTTACGGTTCTCCTCCTTGTTGCATTAATGACGTGCAAGGTGCTTTTGCATTTTGAATTCAATTTGTACTATTAGAGGAGGCTGAAGACAAGTGAGAAGCCAGGGTATGTTAAAAGAAACTTTATAAGAGGCACAACAGAGGATTAACTGAGACTGCGTGGGCCAAATCAGGACTGTTGGGGAGTGTGGAAGTCAGAAATCATGACTGATTCACTGTGTGTATGATCCTACCGTCTATCAAGCTATCTTGGGGTACCTTCTGCTTTCTCTTGCTTACTCTCAGCCAATTGCAGCTTTTCAAAGGTTTCAATCCACTGTGCAATGAGAGATCATCAACAATGTATATTCCAAATATCCAAGTGGTCTACTTTAGCGGGGAGTGCAAATGAGATTCAGACCCAGAAGTTGGGGGCTCCCTGTGTGTGTGTGTTTTCCTTTTCACCCCAATCAAAACCTGAAGATTATCTTTCTTTGGGAGTGTTTCCCAATAGCTGTGGTTCCCAAATGAGCATTTCCACCTGGCATAAGCAAAACATTCTTTGCAATGAAGCAGGGGCATGATTTATTCTCACAGCTGACCTGCCTCCTGGATGTTTGTGTAATTCACTTGGCATCCTGCTTTAAAACTGCACATTAAACACAATGGGCTGAGGTCGAGCACATGTGTGTGGGAGAGAGGGAGGGAAGTCTACTGACTATTCATTGCTTTTTAAAAATCGGAACTGTTGTGCTGTGTTTTCCTCTTCTGCCAAAGATGGTATGCTAAGCTCTTGATTTGTAGTCCGGAGCTATACGTTTCCAAAGGGCCACTTGGGCAGGAGGCTCAATACCTTATAGCAGCCTTTGGGAGAGAGGGAGCTATTTTTAATTCACTTCCTAAGCAGCTTGAAGCACTGAGCTTTAGGGACCGTCCAGACCCTGGAGATTTGTGCTGCTTGGCTCAGCCCCATTGAGTACCACTTCTTCATACTCCTTGTCACTTCCTCATTCAAATTCTCTCCTGACTTTCTTAAACAAAAAGGTGAGACAATTTTTAGAAAGTGAATTTCTGCTTCTAGAGGCTCAAGACAGTTGCTATCTTAATATTTCTCAGTTCTGGGTCATTCAAACCACTTCTCACGGATGTCTCCTGAGATGCCCAACTACAAAAGAGTCTTGGTGGTCTGCTTTTGCTAGACTGTTTGTGGGTACCTCAGACTAGTCTAGCTTCCACCTGAATCCCCACTTCTGGAGTCCAGGTCTCTGTTCCTTTGCAATCCCATCCTCCCACAATGCCACCTGCCTCCAGAGTTGCTTTTACCCCATAAGGAGTCCATCTCGCTGTTCTTATTTCAGCAGGTTTGTTGCTATGAGCCTTCAAGTCCTTTCTGACCTACAGCAACCCAAAAATGAACTGTGGTGTAGTAGTTTGAGCATTGAACTACAAACCTGGAGACCAGAGTTCAATTCCATGGCCACTTGGTGACCTTGGGCACATCACACACTGTCAACCTCCAGAAAACCTTGATGATAGGTTCACCTTAGGGTTGCCATAAGTCAGAAATGAATTGAAGAACAAGAAAAGGAACCTATCATAGAGGTTTCTTTGAAAGATTGATTCAGAGGAGCTTTGTTTTTGCCTTCCCCTGAACATCAAGAAAGTGTGACTTGCCCAAGGTCACACGGGGGGTTTCCAGGACCGAGCTGAGATTTGAACATTGATCTCCAGCATTGTAGTCCAATGCTCAATCCACTATAGTGGCTTTCTATTTCCACAGGCACCTCTCAGCATTTTCCTTGCTGCTCTCACAACTTCCCATGTATGTGTATTTTTTTCCCCTCTGCCTTCCCTCACTTTTTTGTCTTAGAGACTGGATACTGGGGTGGGATGTGATTTCATCCAAGTGCCTATCCAGATGAAATCACACAGGGAAAGCAATGGAAACTGGGGAGGCTCACAGGTGTGTGGCATTGGAAAGGAATGGAGAGGGCAAGAATTTGTTCAATCTGTTCCAAATAGGAACCTGGCAGCTGTGGGGGTGATCTCGTTGCAGCAACGACCAAAAAGAAGAGAGGGACAAGCCAAAATATGAATGGCTGCAAGAGACATCTGATGGGGCAATGGAAAGGGGAGTTGTTATGACAGCAGGTGGCATCGCAAAGGAACAGAGAAGGAAGTGGCTTCCTTTAGCAAAAATATCCCTGATATTTGTAGCCCTCCATATGTTGGGCTACAAATCCCTAATATCTCAGACTTTGGCCATGCTGAGGGATGGGAGCTGTAGTCCCAGACATGGAGGGAACTTTATGGGAAATGTATTGGGTAGCATTAGCATGAAGGAAGCCTTGGTACAATGAGCTGCCTTAATATCTTGGGGAAGGGGGGCATCCATGCTACAAAGTTATACCACTATTATTCCACTATTAACCACCATGGTTCCATCCTATGGAATTCTGGGGTTTGTAGTTTGGGGAGGCACTAGAGCACTCTAGCTGAGAATTCTAGGGGGCCCTTCCTTAAATCTCCAATCCTAGGATTCTATAGGATGGAAACATGGTAGTTAAAGTGGAATAGCAGTGCTATAATTGTATAGTGTGAATGGGTCCCAGATTAGATTATTTCCATGAATGATACAGTGGGCTGTCCTTGAAGACACTTTCAAAATCTCAATTTTATGAGGATTTCATTTAGTGCTCCCCTTTCCCTCCATCTATCTCACTGTCCAGTAGATGTCCAGCATAAATCTCTCACAAATGGAAACAGTCTTCTAATTTTCAGATACATTTGCCCTCACGGTCAAATTGCATCCCAAAGTGTTGGCTACAGATATCGTCATTCTTCATAGAATACTTATCAATGGATAGAACACAATTCGAGTCATTTCACTCGAAGTCTGAAGGCAAAAGAAGCTTTTTCCAAATCTCTTGTTTCCTTATATGGCAAAAACGCTAGAAAAACGAGGAGTTATTTATATCACACTTTTTTTTTTAATTTTAGAGGGGAGGCTGGAATGTTTGCAGTTCAACTGGAGTATCACGAATGAAGCAGAAATCTTCAAACGGCAGCCACTTTACCCCTATAACCCTATAACGTGGTGAATTGCCATCGCCTTGGTCATTAAAATGTTTGTGGTCATGGCTTTGCAGTCATAGGAACAGACTTGAAAAGTGCAGATCATAGGATAGGCAGAGAAGTCAGGGAATGTTATTTATTTTCATGCTTTATACCAAAAAAAGATTAGAAGGCACCCTGGCCAAAGAAATGGTTGTTTCATCTTTGGCAAAGCACCGCGGGTCCAATACAGACACAATCCTGACCCTGTGCAGACTGTGGGTTTGCAAATTTGGAGCCATCCAAAGGAATGCATGCTCTCTCACCCTTCTCCCATGCAAACTCTACCCTCTTTTCCATCTCGGACTTAACCATAGTTTAGCATCACATCTGCACTGAGATAAACCATAGTTAATACTAAACAGGGTTTCCCTCTTAAGCAGAGTGGGGGGGACAGGGTTTTGACATCCATGTGGCATGTTTTGGAGTTGACATATAGACAAATTTCAAGGAAGCTCAAACAAATGAATGGCCTTTGTGATTCCACTAGGTTCTGAGAAGTAAAGGCCAGCTCCCATTTTACTTGCCCACAATGTAATCCCATTGGGGGTACTGGGGGGATTTAAAAGGATCTACCCAATCCCATTGGCCAGGGGGTCAAACAAAGCTGCATTTTATCACCCCATTTGTTTAATTGATATTCAGAACATATCGTATGGAAAGCAGAATTAGATACAGAGGAAGCAGGGATGAAAACTGGGAGGAGGTAATCAACTCTTTAAGATATGCAGATGACACCATTTTACAGTTGGAAAGTAGCCACGACTTGGAACGACTAGGGATGAAAATTAAGGAAAAAGTACAAGAATAGGACTACAGCTGAAAATTAAGAAGACTAGGTAATGTAGACATTGAAATAGATGAAGATCTCCTATACCATGGCTCACTCATTAGCCAAAATGGAGACTGAAGTCAAGAAATCAGAAGAAGACTAAGGTCATTTCCGCACTACACTGTTATAGTGCTATTATTCCACTTTCAACATCCTGTGGAATTCTAGGGTTTGTAGTTTCCTAAGGCCAAAGATCTTGAAAGTGGAATAATACCACTATAATAGTGTACTGTGGAAACGGTCTAAGACTTGGAAAGGCAGCCATGAAGGAAATAATTAAGATCTACAAGTGTAAAGACATCTTAAACACCAAAGTCAGAATCATCTAATTTCCAAGCAGACTCCACCCCAAGGCACTGCAGTCCACTGTCAAACTGCTCTTACCATCAGGAAGTAGTTCCTAATGTTAAGACGGAATCTCTTTTTCTGAAGTTTGAAGCCATTGCTCCGTGTCCTAGTCTCTGGAGCAGCAGAAAACAAGCTTGCTCCATCTTACACTTGACATGCCTTCAGGTATTTAAACATAGTTATCATGTTTCCTCTTAACCTTCTCTTCTTCAGGCTAAACATACCCAGCTCCCTAAGCCTCTCCTCATAGGGCTTCATGGTTTCCAGGCCTTCTACCATTTTGGTTGCCCTCCTCTGGATCGATTCAATCAAAGAAGCGACAGCCCAGAGTCTGCAAGACCTGAGCAGGAGAGACTAGGGCTCTTGGAGATTTCTCATTCATAACATTCTCATTCATAGGATTGCCATAAGTCAAAGTTGGCTGGAAAGCAAATAACAGTGACAAAAACCCAATTAGGAGTTTAAAAATCCCCACATTGGGAACTTTCTTGCAAGACCTCAGAGAAATGCTCCCTGAGGAATATTGAGGAAACTGAAAATGGGGATCCCACATCCAAATGCCACCCAGTGTTGTTAGTGGAGGAAAAAATGTCAAAGCACGCAGGGAGAAAGAGGTAGGCACTGGCAGCAGCCACTCAAAGATCTCATTTATTCTTTAAAAAACTAGTCCTATTTATTTGCTGACCTTTTTCCTTTATAGCAAGAGATTTATCCAAGTTCCCTCAGAGGACGTGGTCTCAGAAGGTTCCAAAAGCCACTGCCCTGTTACCCTTTCCAAATGTCAGCTTCTTTCTGCTTCATAGGAAATAAACTCTGCAACGGGAGGAAAACATTTCTTCTCAGCATGTGCTTTTTCTCAGCAGTGAGCAGGAGTCATGTGGAAATAAATCCAGTTCTCCAGGTGCCAACTTATTTCCAGGTAAGATTCAAGGCGTGGGCAATTCTCTTCGAGAGTCTTGTTGGCTTCCATGCAGCAGCCTATCTGAGAGAGTGCTTTGCCCCCATTTAAAACGCAACCCTGTAAAGATAACATGGAATGCAGAACCGTGAAAGTTAAACCCATGAATGAAGAAAGCCAACTGTACTGGCTAACAATAACAGAGTCACAGAGATAAGAGACTGGCATAGACATATGGACACAGACATAGGCCATACTGGACTGTTATAGTGTTATTATTCCACTTTCAACATCCTATGGAATCCTGGGGTTTGCAATCCTACAAACCCCAGGATTCCATAGGATGTTGATAGTGGAATAATAGAACTATAACAGTCTAGTGTGGAAAGATGTGCCTCCATTGCCTATCTCAGAGGGACTGCAGCTCAGGAGCAGAGAACCAGCTTTGCACACAGAAAATCTCATTTTCAGTCCTCAGCATCTCTAGTTAGGGCTGGGAAAGCTCTTGTCTGAAAAAGAAAAAGAAAAATGGAGAACCTTCTACAGTCACTCTCAACAGTTCAGGGGCTAAATAGACAAATGGCCTGGCTCAGTAGAAGGCAGCTTCCTCCACTAGAACGGATGAATCTCAAGCATGCCGGAGATGTTAGGTATGCTTTGGAATGGAATGATGGCTTTTCAGGCATGCTTCTTTTTGCCGTCCTAAACTTTGAAGCGGCCATTGTGAAGGACTGCAAGGACGAACAAAGATGTGCCTTTGTAAGCACAAGACATAGTTTTCTCCAAATCACAAATTCCATCAGCCTGACTGCATTCCAGCTCTCACTTGTTGCTAACGTAAAAACACTTAATGCAATGACAGATCTCCAGCTTTTTGGTGGAGCTGGAGAAGGAAGACAGGCTGCAAGCAACCCTTCACTTCCAGAGTTTTGTTGTTATGGGCCTTCAGGTCATCTCTGACTTAAAGGTGAACGCTTCAGAGAGAGTTCGCCTTTGCCTTCCTCTGAGGCTGAGAGTGTGTGACTTGCTCAAGGTCATCCAGTGGGTTGCCATGCCTGAGCAGGGATATGAACTACATTCTCTGGAGTCACACTTAAATCACTACACCACAGAGTTTGTTGTTCTGTGCCTTTAAGTCACTTCTGACTTATGGTGATCCTCTAACGAAACTATCATGGGGTTTCAGCTGCGTAGGAACGTGGAGGTGTGGCGCATCACCCTGGGCAGCAATGTTTTTGGTGTGTCTTTGCTTGTAGTTCCGCCCCCACATTCCCTAGCCATGCCCCCATGCATCGCAGCCACACCCCTACGCACCACGGCCATGCCCCCACGCACTGTAGCCTCGACCCCCCCTCCACACACTCCAAGCTCCGCCACTGAGGGGTTTTCTGGGGCTGAGGGTGCGTGATGCGCCCAAGTCCCACCGAAAGCAGTAGAACAGCTCTACAGCCAGCATGTTGCAGCCTGTGATCAGAGCTAAATTATCCTGAGTTAATTTGTGCATATGAAAGGCTGAGGTTTTACTTCTTTTTTTCTTCTTTCTCTTCAGGGCAGACAAAAAATAAAATAATCACAATCTCCAGACCCAAACTCAAAATGATAACCATGGTGAGACGATGAGCCTCCCAAGCCGCCAAGGCAAACAGTGTATATCCCAATGTGGCAAAGGTTATATTCATAGAAAAATGGAGACCTTCCCTGAAGACTTAACTACTAGCATACTTCAGTTATTGCTGTTTCAACAGGGAAGACACACAAGAGGTGCGGGAAGGTCTTTGGATTTTCTACTTTGACTTCATCACAGATGAAACCCTTTGAAATTGCCTTAAACCAGGCCTTTTTCCATATGGATGATGCAAGAAGGATAGAATCACACAGCTGAAAGGGGTTTCAAGGATCGTATAGTCCAATTCGCTACTGAAGCTTATGGAGAAGATCCAACCCCTGCTTTTAAACTTCTTGTGATGGAGGTTCCACCATCAGCTATCAGTCGAGCATAATATGTCCCACACACTTTATAAGGAAATCCTACAACATCCCTTTATCATAATTGAACCCTCCTATGTTCTGGGCCAAGAGAAAATAAGTTTGCTCCTACAGTCCTTCAAATATCAGATTAAAAGATGATAGATGATTACTACCTCATCATTAAGGAAGAATGAGTCCACTGGTTATGGTGGTTTCCATGTCAGTGAAGTGGTGAATCTACTCCTGAGTTTTAGTTTGAACTTCTTAGGAGCTCTCCAAGGTTCTGAAGTCTATCGTACAAACAGGACTGGCGCCTTAGATAGCTCCTTTAAGGCTAGTATTAAAACCTTGAGCAGATTCACCGTCCCACTGACGTGGTAACCCACCATGATCAATAATTATTTATCTACTCAGAGTAGTTCCTACAATCCCAGAAAGAGTAAAGCTACAGAACTCCAGGGCCAGCTCTACCGTTAAGGAGAGTGAGCTGGCTGTCTCAACTTGCAGATTATGAGTCCCACAAAAGAGCGACAAGTTTTGGGCTGGAAGTGCTTGAAGACTTTTCTGCGTGAAGAGCTGTTGAGCAGCAGAGTGAAGTTCTCACCACACAATTGCTGGCCTGCCATCATGAGATTTGGATGGGTTTGGGGGTTCCACAAAGATCTGAAACCTTATGGGAGCCCTCAGATCTTGCCAGTGGTCCTCTTCTCATGAAAGTTCAGGCAGCCTTATAGAATACACACCTTGCCAACACAACCTGTAGAAAAGCTCGCAACCTCAGCTGAAGTGTACCAACTTGCTTCATATAGGCCAGGGTTGGAAAGTGTGTGGTTCTCTGAAGTCACTTTCCACCATCTTCCTAGGAATGGGAATTGTGTGGCTCTCTGCAGTGATTCTCCAGAGAACTGTGTGATTCTTTCTAGCTGGCATAACCAATGGTGAAGAATGTAGAGAGTGGCAATCCAGCAAAATCTGGATACTATTGGACTCCCACTTCCAGCCTTCCTTATGAGTGGCTATGCTGGCAAAAGTTGTCGGGAGTCACAGCTTGACAACAGGTGGAGTGTTGCACAGTTCTCACCCCTGATGTAGACATCATTGAAAGGTCCCTGTGAACTTCTTTTGCCCGAGGTCATTCACATTTTGTTAAAATATGGTTTCTTTTTCTTTCCCTGGCATTTTCTGTCCCGTCTGTTAATCCAGCTGGAAATATGCACTTTCAGGTGAAACAGAGAGAAAGAGAGACTGTGATGTGTGGACCAAAAAAAAATGTATTGATGGGTTATTTTTGGTTTGAAAAATAATCCTTGGGCTCCTACCTTAACACACAGCTGTGCCACGAAAAGAAAAACAGGATGTAGGGGTTGTAATATCAAGAGGAACTGACTATAAAACTAAGATGACAAGACTGTTTCTCCCTTCTGAGTAGGCCTTGCTTTGTGAGCAACTTGATGCTTCTTGCTTGCTCATAGCTCTGCTTGTAACACCTGTTTGGGGAAAATATTTTGTTGGAAAGGAACACGGAAACTGCTCATCCTCCAACTGTCCCAGTTTGGGAGAGACAGACCTGATTAATCCTCTGTAATTGCAGTTTTTCAATTGCTTTTGAAATGTCCCAGTTTCTCTTTATCCGCTTTCTCCCTTTGTCCTCAGCTTACTTCGGTTGCTGCAAACTGAATGCGAGAGTAGTTTGCACTCAATGGGTGGAAAGGACAGGAGAGGTCAGAATCTTACCTTTTCTAGTTGGCTCCAGCAAAAGCAAACTACTGCAGCATCTCCTGGTTTGTGTGTTCTTCCTCATTAATAATTTCTGCCATCTTGACCACACTCTGATGTTGCTTGGCCACACACATCCCAACTGTGAAATGTTGAAGGCTGTGCTCTCAGCAGAGAGTCAGTGTGGTGCAATGGTCTGAACACTAGATTATGACTCTGGAGACCAGGGGTTCAGATCTCGACTCAGCCATGGAAGCCCACTGGGTGTGTCACACTTCCTCAGCCTCAGAAGATGCCGATGGCATACCTCATCCAAAGAAATCTTGCCAAGAAAGCCCTGTTGTAGGTTCACTCTAGGGTTGCCATAAGTCAAAAAGAACTTGAAGGCATACAACAAAGTAATGCTCTCAGAATAAGACCAAAAATTGCCTGATGACAGAAGATGACCATTCTAGGAACTGAGTTCAAGAGCCAGGAGCAATGACTGACCAGTACTGCCACCAGACATGCCTGTGTCAGGGTGGTGGGACTGAGAGAAGGGCCTCTTGAAGAGGTCAAGTCCTCAGCTGGTTCATGGGGGAGAATACAGTGCTTCAAGTGACAGTGACAACATTCCTAGAGCTGGAAGGGGCCCTATAGGCCATGAACCCAACCCACAACTCAGTGCAGGATTTCTAGCTAAATCATCCCCAGCAGATAGCTGTCCAGACAGTTTTTGAAGACTTCCAGAGAAAGAGACCTTACCAACTCTCTAGGCAATTGGTTCCATGGCTGAACCTTTCTTATACTATCAAGAAGGTCCTTCTAATGCTCAGTTGAAATCTACCCTTCTGTAACTTTAAAGCATTAGACATGGTCCTACCATCTGGTGCAGCAGAAAACAAACCTGCATGCTCCTCTCTGTGACAGCCCTTGAGGTATCTAAAGAGTACAGTCATGTCATCCCTCAGTCTTCTCTTCACCAGGCTGAACACGGCCAGCTCTCTCAACCTTTCCTCATAGGTTTGGTTCTCCACACCTCTTATCACTCTCGTTGCCCTTTTCTGAACTTGCTCCAACTCATCTATATCCTTCTTAAAAGGAGCTGCCCAGAACTGAACATGGTACGCCACAGGAGGCCGGAATAGTGCAGAATATATTGGGACTAGTACTTCCTTTGCCTTGGAAACTACAGTTCTGTTAAGTCAAGAGTAGGAGAAATTTTGTCTTTGGATGGAAAGTTTAGGTCAGAACCAAGGGAGAAGACTTTTATGGGCCCTCACACTCAAAGTGAGGAAATTGCATTGACAGGTGAGGATGCACTTTAAAGAAAGAAAGGGATAAACATTTTCCCACGGTATTTCTCCTCTTCCCAATCACAGCTATGTTGTCGCTGAACCTTGACTATCAAATTTCAGCTCCACGCATTGCAGTGGCGGATCTTGGAGTGTATGGGAGGGGCTACGGGGGGGCACAGTGCATGGGGCATGGCCATGGTGTGTGGGGGCATGGCCAGGGCATGTAGGGGTGTGGCTATAAGCCGGGACACCCCAAAAACATTGCCGCCCGGGGCAAAGCACCTCCCCGCCCCCGCCCCCGTTCCTACACAACTGACACATTGAGGTTGCTATCATGGGTGAGGGCTGGGAGGAAGAGGAGAGGTCTGCTTTTTTAAAAAAGAAAAAATTGAGTTTAAAAAATGACCTCCACACTGCACCTAGTTTGACCTTGACGTGGCTGATTTGGGGATATCAATAAAAAGGAAGGAAATCAACCATTCAGCATATTATTATGGTTAGTGTCGTTCCCATGAGGGCCATGATTATATCAGGGGATCATGGCTGAACTTCCTCAAGGGAGTGAAAACTACAGGCAGCCTGGAGGGTGAGCATCTTGCTTGGGAACGCTGCGAAAACACAGGTAGCCTTTATCCACAGAGAGGGCGGACGCTGCTTTTATGTGGCTCCGTCTCCGAGCACCACCGCAAGATTTAAAAAGCCCACAGCTGGGAAAAGGAGACCAATCCAGTTATTTCCACCAAATTTGCCACCCACCGCCCAATCCCCTCCCTCGTGATTGGGAGGGTCTTTTAGAGCAGCCCCAAGTGAACAGAACTGGTGGCAAAATGACTCTGAGACCACCACCGTGACCTATAAAAGATCCCACAGGCCTAAAGACCAGAAAGCAGTTCAGAGCTCAGCAGTTACTATTGGTAAACAAGGTTTACTATTGGTAAACAAAGTTTCCTGCTTTGCTGCTAATGAAGCACCCAAATAAAAGCAAATTAATGAAGTGGCAACAGAGAGAGATAACAGACACTTTTTCCACTGAATGGACATGTTATTTATCTGCCTATATGCTTAGAATCACCAGCGTGCTGGGTTAGGGGGATGATGATCATCATCATCATCATCATCATCATCATCATCATCATCATCATCATTTTAACTGCTTTGGTACTACTGTCATGTTTCCATTGGTTTTCTTGTTCATCTGTTTTTCTCTTTCTCCTGCTGCTTTTCTTCTTCTGTCTGTTTGCCTGCCTGTTTCCCTTCCTTCCTTCCTTCCTTCCTTCCTTCCTTCCTTCCTTCCTTCCTTCCTTCCTTCCTTCCTTCCTCCCCCCCCTCTGAATTTCTTCTTTCCCCTTATGGAAATTTGCTACTCCCCGATAGCAAATAAATAAATCAGTGCAGCTCACAAATGGCAAATGTTCCAGACTGTCCTTTTTTTTTTTTTCTCTCTCTCTCAATCCTTTTTGTTTGGGAAATTGCAATGCCCAAACAGCAGGCTTCAAAAACATGTTGCCATGGGAATGAGGTCTGGGCTGAGGTAAATAATAATAATAATTTTAAGAAGTCTTGTAGAATCACCGGGCCAACAGATGCAAGCAGGGAAAGAGACAGTCGGGACCGAGGGCATCAGGGCGTGGATCCGATACAGGGGGATGCTGGAACGGCTGACTCACGCAGAAAGATAAGTCTAATGTCTGTGTACATGTGGTGTGCGTACTTGGTAAGTTATCATCCAGATGATGACTATGATGAGCTGGGTGGGAATCACAGAACTCCTTTTAGAAAGATATACACATACACACCTTTGCATGTCAAAATTCTCACCTCCTAGCAATGAGAATCTGGTAGATTACAAGAAACAATAGTCTGGTTTTGGCTGACAAGAATTGCTTTGTTTCCACAGCCCAGAGAATCATAGAATCATAGAAATGTAGAGTTGGAAGAGACCACAAGGGCCATCCAGTCCAACCCCCCTGCCATGCAGGAAAACCCTCAAAGCACTCCCGACAAGTGGCCATCCAGCCTCCGCTTAAAAACCTCCAAAGAAGGAGACTCCACCACACTCCGTGGCAGCACATTCCACTGCCGGACAACCCTGACCGTCAGGAAATTCTTCCTGAGGTTCAGGTGGAATCTCCCCTCCTGCAGCTTGTATCCATTGCTCCTTGTCCTGGTCTCAAGAGCAGGAGAAACAAGCCCACTCCCTCATCAACATGACATCCCTTCAAATATTTAAACATGGCTACATGTCCCCTCTCAACCTTCTCTTCTGCAGACTAAACATACCCAGCTCTCTAAGTCTGTCCTCATAGAGCAGAAGATATGTGGGTGTCTGCTATTTATGAGTACACAGTTTTAAGACCCATAGCTATCCCTCCAATGTGTCACAGGTGGAAACCAGGACACACATGACCAAGCAACATCAGAGTGTTGTTCGGATGGCACAAAGTTATTAATGAGAACAAGCACACAAGCTAGGACAGTCTGCAGCAGTTGGCTTTCTCCCGTACCTGCTGGGAAGTGAAAGATTCCGTCTCTCCTCTTCTCTTCTGTTGGCTTGAGTTGAGTGCAGATTGCACTTAGAAATCCAGTTGCAGCAACAGAAGTAAGTTCAGGACATGAGGGGAAGGGAGGAGGAGAGAGACACTGAGACATTTCAAAACAACTGGGAGGACAGATGATAAATTGGGATTGTCCCTGCCAAATCGGGACATTTGGAGAATATGCTGTCCAAAGCCAAGAAACCTCAAAGGTCTCTTGGCTTGTCCAAAAGAACCTTGAGGGAAGATTTACAGGAGAAATTTCCCAGTCTTATGATTCCAGTAACCATGGAGTTCCTCAGGTGCTTCTCAGTGGAGTTTCCTGGAGAATATGAGTTGTGGCAACAGACACGTTTCTCCAAAACAAAGCTTGCCCTTCACTACCGGTCTTTCTCCTCCAGTCTCAATGCTCATCATTTTCCATTAAGCCTTTTGCTCAGGGTCTTTGTGACTCCTCACTAAGAGTGAAAGTCCTTCGCTGGATCTAGGTGATGGTCAGACATTTAGCACAAGATTTGAGGGTTCAGGGGAACATCAGGAGTTGAAGATGGAAGCACTCAAGGAAGTCCAAGGGCCTTCCAAAACATGAAACTATCCCAAATGAGACAGGCTGCAACTTCAGTACCCCTCATAGTCTTCCTGAAATCCTGAGCACATTGCCTTTGTGGTAAAGTGAAATTCTATTCATGCTTTCCATCCCACTATCTAGATGCAAGATTCTAGAACAGGGTTGCTCAACAGGGTTCCACAAGAGGATTTCAAAGGTTCTTCAAGAGATCATGATTGACACAAAAAAAGGGGGGGACATTTTTGACCTATAGATAACAGGATTTTTTATTTTTATTTTTTTATACAGGGTTTTCCAGAGACCTGAACATTATTTCAAGGGTTCCTCTAGGTTGAGAAAGGTTGCTCTAGAAGGTTGACTGTGTGTTGTGATCTTGGTGTTTTGTTTGCAGAGGAGCTGGTTGAACAAATTCAGCCAGGGAAGAAGAGGGAAACCGCATGACCCATTGCCAATTTTCTGAAAAGAATTTGTTCCAATCAATAATAACTGAACATTATATTTAAAGAACATCCTTCAAAGGTTGTCTCTCCTGTAGCCCATCAGCAGATCGGATGCTGAAACCACCACCTAGATAGATGGCCACTTGAAGTCTCAAAAACAGCTTTCAAGTGACCAACCTGATTCCGTTCCAGGCCAGCATTTCATATCCCTCAACATTTCACAGCAGAAAACTGGAACAAAGATAGTCAAGCAACATGAGCTTGTGGTCAAGAAGGCAAAAATTATTAATGAGGAGCACAAGAGTTTTTAAAAAGAGGCTGAGTATGGATCACACCCCTCTGTTGTGACTTCTTGTTAATGCAGGAAGCTGGCATCAGCAGACAGATTTTCCTTCTATTTCATGTTGACTGGTTCCAAAGAATAATACGACGAGTTGTGTGAACCTGAGGGAGCTCTCAGATTATATTTAGGAATGCAGAAAGCTGAGTTGGGCAATTGGTTCACTTTGCTCATTACTGTCTATAAGGACTGGGAGTGGGCATTTTCCATCTGTATTGTGAAATGTTGCAAATTGAACCTGGCACTTTCTAGATGTAAAACAAAAGCAATGCCACAGAGCTATTTCTGCACAAGCAACCGGAAAGTTAAACTGAGTATTATGGTAAACGCATGCATTCTTTTCCCTTTTACTCATAATAATTTATGCTCCAGTAATTCACTGATACAAAAAGGGACACAGGTACCAAGCAATGTTAGACTGTGGTCAAGATGGGAGAAGTTGTCAATGAGGAGGAACACAAAAGCCTGGTGAGGCTGCAGCAGTTTGCTTTTGCCTGAGCCTACCAGAAGGGCAAGACACTGCCTGCTCTCTCCCACTTGCTGAGGGAGTGCTTTTGCACTCTGAACTCAGTTTGCAGCAACTGTGACATAAGCCAAAAAAATAAAAGGGTTGGGGGAGTGGGAAGAGGGGAGAGAAGCTGGGATAATTTAAATGTAGCTGAAAAAGTGGGATGTCAGAGGATTAAGACTGTCCTTGCCAAACTGGGACAGTTGGAGGGTATGGAATTTTCTGTGGAGGCATTAAACAGTTAGCAGATCTAGACCTTCGAATCATAGAGTTGGAAGAGACCCCAGAGGCCATCGAGTCCAACCCCCTGCCATGCAGGAACACGTATCAGAGGACTCCCAACAGACGGCCATCCAGTGTCTGTTTAAAAACGTCCAAACAAGGTCATGCCAAACCGTTGCTATATTACTGTAACAAACAGAGCTGTGCTCTTCTTTTAACCCCCGCCCCCCAAATTTTGGTATGTGTTGTTTGTCTGGCTCCTCTCTCTCTCCAACTTAAGCACTACAGCTGCAAGTTAAACTCATCTTCTAGGACAGTGGTTCCCAACCTGTGGGTCCCCAGATGTTCATGGACTTCAGCTCCCAGAAGCCCCAGCCACTATGGTCAATGCTCAGGGCTTCTGGGAGCTGAAGTCCACAAACATCTGGGGACCCACAGGTTGGGAACCACTGTAGGACCACTGACCTTCCTTAACTGGGCAACAGATTCTGGCTGCCAGCCCATGGGATATGGTAGCCATTCAAAGCCCAGTGATCTTGGATCAAGTCTGGGTATGTGTTTGTCTCTGCATGCTTTCTTTGGCCTCTCAGCGTCCTACACAATGACTTCTCCCCCAACTAGGTACATTTCCACTCAGAGTGGGCTTGTTGAGCCCTCTTGCTATGATCTCACCATTCTTTAACCTTAGCAAGTTGCTTGCTCTGAGGCTGTTGCTTCAGTGAGACAGAGACTTGTTGGCAGCATGTCTTTATTCTCATTCAGCAGAAAGACGTGTGCCCTTCAGTCTAATGGACAGTCCTTCCCCCACATTCATGGCTTTGAATCTCATAAATTTGATTATTCGTGAGGCAACTGTGCCTCCCCCACCCCATTTTACTCCTCTCGTCCCTTATGTTTTGCCATCTTAGAGAAAGAAGGCAAGTGTGTCGAGCCAAAAAGTAAGGCAATGGGGGAAGAGACATGCACGGGACTTCCTTGTGCCCTCCAGAGCTCTCCCCTCCTATTTCCTTGCCTCTGCCCCAGCACTGAGAACTCACACTGGGGCAAAAGATAAGGCAATGCGGGGCACACAAGCTCCTTTCTTCTCCCCTCCAGGGCTCTCCTCTCTCTCTCCCTTGCCTCTGGCCTGGGCATGGAGATGGAAGGCTCCTCCACCAGAGCCCTGGAAGGGAATGGGAGAGGGATCACAGTGGCAGCAGGGGGGAGTTATCCACAATTTTCCCACTTTTGTGAGGATTCTGCATTCCAAACCTCGTGAATGTGGAGGGGCCACTGTACGTCCAAATTTTGCATCAGGTTAGAACATGGTCACAACTCCCCAAACATTGGGGGGGGGGAGATCAGCAACAGCTTCCATCCTGTCCCAGCTAACCACTAAAGATCCAATACAGGCTCCAACAGAGTCATGAATCTGGAAAAAAAAATCAAGATCCTCATATGTGTTTGTATTGCACAAACAGAGAATAAGGCGGGGGAGAGTGTGTAAAGCACTGAGGAAGAGTAGGATGAAGAATAAGGTCATTTCCGTACTAGGCTGTTATAGCGCTATGATTCCACTTGCAACATCCTATGGAATCCTGGGGTTTGCAGTTTAGGGAGGGGCCTTAGAATTGGGACTCAAAGGCCCCTTCCTAAACTGCAAACCCCAGGATTCCATAGGATGTTGAAAGTGGAATCATAGCGCTATAACAGCCTAGTGTGGAAATGGCCTTGGAAGATGAGGATGAAGAGGAGGGGGAGAAAGATGGAGGAGGAATAAAAAAGAGGAAAGAGATGAAGGAACAAGAACTGCTGCTTCTTCTTTGGTACTTAAACAGTAGACTGCTCACTTGTCTTCGAACAATTTGCACTCAGATGTTAACCAGTTGCTAAGAAACAGTGAAAAACCTGACATCTATGTGACCTCCCTCTCCAGAGCTGACCCAATGCTACAAAATGGAAAGCGAGGTCTCTGTTTGCTTGTTTACTCATTCACTTCATAAAAAGACCAGTTCCTCTGGCAAAAGAGGGAGACCTGCTGGCCAGCTTTTGCCTGCATTGCCAGAGGCCCTGGGTTGTCACCCCACCGGGGTCTGCTTGGGCACCATAGAAAGTCTGGATACCACTCAGGTCTTGATGGTAGCCTTCTGCCAGCATGGAGGGACAGCATATATTCTAGATTCCCCCCAGTATCAGCAAACTGCAGCAGCGGTGGTCTTCATCGGAGCACACCAAGGACCATATCTCCAGCTCTTGTATCCAAGCTGGAGGTTGGAAATCAAATAATATCCAAATTTCTCCATGGACCACTAAAATTTTCTTGTGGACCATCAGTGGTCTGTGGACCACCGGTTGATGACTGCTGTTCTAGAAGCATTCTTGGGGTAACAGAGGATCCAAAGCCCCCTGGTTTCCCTGATGCTCCAGAAGATTGCCCCCATGTTAAATCAAATTCTTTCACCATTGGAGTCAATGGGAGGAAATAAAATATTCTACTTTCTGCTTCCTTTTTTGGCTGTAACAGTTTGGTACAGCTAAGGATATGGGGGTTGCTCTGCTAGAGAATTCCACCCACACCACCATCACTGGATTGCTTATTTCAGCATCTTTATTGCAGTTTCAACTAGAACTATTCCAAGTGGTTAACGATTTTTAAAAAATGCTGATGAAAAAAATGCAAAGCAAGAGTGGCAATATAGGACCCTCTAGATGTTGTTGGATTGGAACATCCATCATTCTGTGCTGGCTAGGGTGGATGGGAGCTGCAGGACTACAACATCTGGAAGGCCACACATTGCCCATCCCATACCCTCCGACATTCTACAGACGAAAACTGGGATACACTTAGCTAAACAACATCAGAATGTGGTCCAGATAGGAAAAGGTATGCATGAGGAAGAACACACAGCCTAAGAGAGGCTAGGGGATATTTCCCCTTAGGCCATTTTGGTCCTCGGAAAGGTCTTTTTGAGCAACAGGAAGTGAGTACAGGTCACTGCCTGTTCCAAAAATGTCCTCTCCTGGGCCAACAGTGGTTCAGAAGGGGCCCACAATGTGATGGACATGGCCTCCTACATCTTGCATGTCATTTTGGAGACAAAAAAAAATCACGCAATGCAGTGCCAGAATGCTACAAGTCCCATTTCTAAGATATTTTAAGGAGAGGATTCAAAAAGTGGGGGGCTACTACATAGTCACATATGCTACAACTGTCCTCATTTGGCAAATCCTCTTATGATCCTGCTTTTATAAATGTCCCAGTTCCTCTCTCCTCTACCCAGCTTCCTCCTTCTTCATCAGCTTATTTCAGCTGCCGCCACCTGAGTTGAAATTACAAAAGTAGCTTGCAGTCAACTAACTTAGCAAGGGGAAAGGAACAGGAGGAATCTTGTCCTTCCCAGTAGGCTCATGCAAAAGCAAACCGCTGCAGCTTTCCAAAAGAATGGAATCATTTTATAGTGCTATGGCACAAAAAAAAAAAAAAAAAACTGGGGAGTTGCATACAGCCACGATATGCAGGTACGTATCTAGTAACGGACTCCCGTTCTCCTCTGTCGTCACTTTCTTAATGCAGCAATACGACTGTGCTTCTCCACCATCTAGTTCACTTATCATATGATTATCCAACACTAAGCATTTCCTGCTTGGGTGAAACTTGAAATGTTCTCCTTTCATGTATTAATAGCTGTTCTTTGTATCCTCACCCTCCCCTGTTCACTGTACTGCCACAAGATCTGTGTGTTTGACAATTGTGCAAATGAATCCCTGTCACTCCAATAAAGCAATTAATATCGTTTGCCAGTTGAAAGGGATTTTTTTTTTATTTAAGAAAAGAAAAGGGGGGAACTGTCTACCGAAGCATTGTACGTGGGTTTGTTCTCCTGACAAAATGAGGTGGCAGCTTTATAAAAGCAATCTCGGCTGAGCTCGCAGCTCCCCGTCTCAACAGCAAGCAAACATGAAAGTTAAATTAGTTTCGTGGATTACAACACTAGAACATTGGACTGGAGCAGAACTGCTTCCCTCTTCAGAACTCTTTAATAAAGCTTACGGAATGAATTGTGAATGTTGACTGTTGACTTCTTAGAAAATGTCCATTTCCCTTTAGATGTCTTTGGCTTGTCCACATAATTCCGTAAAATGGTTTGTATCACTCCTGGGCCATTTCCACACTAGACTGTTACAGTGCTGCTATTTCACTTTCAAGATCCTACGGAATCCTGGGGTTTGCAGTTTAGGGAGGGGCCCTTGAGTCCCAGTTCTAAGGCTCCTCCCTAAACTGCAAACCCCAGGATTCCGTAGGATGTTGAAAGTGGAATAATAGCACTATAAAAGGCTAGTGCGGAAATGGCCCCAGTCCCTTCCCTGCTCCTCCCCAAAAAATTGCTCTTCAAACACTACTTTAATATACATTGCCTCAATTGTTCTAATTGTCAACTGTGATCAGCTGGAACATGAACTAAGTTTCCAGCCTGATTTCTAGGACTTTTGCCAATTTGCTGGCAGCAAACTGTTCAATATTCTACCCATATATAACCATTTTTGCCATAAAAGGATGGAAGGAAGGTAATGAGACACAACCGAAGTGTGCTATTAGCTCTCTCTTTCACCGCAATGCTAATCTCTATTCCTATTTAGCAGCTACTAAAGGTTAAGTCTGCCCAGCCGTGCAAACTCCTAAGTATTCCTCCTCATATGAACATGCTTGTACGGTTAGAAGAGACCTCAAGGGCCATCCAGTCCAACCCCCTGCCTTGCGGGAATATACAATCAAAACACTTGCAACAGATGGCAATCCAGCCTCTGTTTAAAAACTTCCAAAAAAATTCAGAACTCCACCACACTCCCAGGCATCATGTTCTACCATCATAGAGCTCTTAACATTAGAAAGTTCCTTCTAGTGTTTAGGGGGAATCTCTTTTCCTGTATTTTCAATCCATTGCTTTCCTAGCTTGTCTTCCTCACTAAGAACGTTTGTCATTTTCAATACATTCTGATGCCATTTGGCTACATGTGTTCCAGTTTTCATCTAAGAAATGATAATGATGGAGGAAATGCCATATACCTTAAAATGGAAAACAAACAAAAAAAATGCATATAGCTCAAAAGGAACAAATGAAACAGAAGAAATGAACAGAAGAAAATGTGTATGTTCAATAAAACATGCAAGAAATGCCTACAGTGGATAAAATGCAGAAAATAAATCTGTGCATCAAATAAAATGTGTAATGGAAGGGATTCATCAGGGAAACAGCATTTAAAAAATGAATCTGTTTTTCAAGTCCTTCTACACCACACAAAGGATGGACAGGAAGAAAATGCAGATGGGATTCAGAGAAACAGAATGAAATTGAAACCAACAGCTTGAAGATCCTCCTGTAAATGTGCAGAGGTACATGTGCGGAGCATTTTCATGGAAGATGAGGTCCTGATTTGCCCTGGACATCTGGGATACGGCAATGACTTTGCCTTCAGAATATTAAGCTGCACTCCACTTATGTGCTGATAATTAAATCAGATCAGAAAATGTCTTTAACAGTGCAAGGAACACTTCTTCCAAAGGAAACCAAGCCATCTGTAGGACAGAGAAAAAGAATATCCATGCCGCTTGTCCACCATGCGAAGACCATCACTGGGTGAGTTAGATACCATTAAGCCAATCTCTCTGTGTTTGGCAGTTCAGCCTGGTTGACAAATAAAAGCCCTCTTAATTTTGTAAGATCGATGTGTGATGGGTTTTGCTCCAAGTACCTCACCTTCTGAACCAGCCTCCAGAATCATGTGGCTCTCTGGGTGTGGTTGGACTGCAGTTCCCAGCATTCCTCTCCATTGGCTACGCTGGCCAGGTCTCCCAGAGCACACACCTCAACATCCAGAAGACAGTACGATTCCCATCTCTGTTTTAAACCATTACTAATATTTAAAAGGCAGAGAAGTTGTTTATGTGCATCTATAACTTGTCTTTGTTCTCAGGATGTGTCCGTACTAAACAGCTTGGATTGGCCTGATACCATTTTACCTGTCAGGGAACCATATCACAGAATTCTGGAAGCAGTAGTCCAGTGAAGTACTTAGACACACACACTCTTGTATTCAGGCACTAGAGTCTGTTAGAAAGCTCTATCTGTTGTACATTACCAAGTCCCCGTTCACCAATTATAGCACTATGATTCCAATTTAACTTCCACAGCTGAATCCTATGGAGTCCTGGGCTGTGTAGTTAGGGACAGGTTATGCCACAAATCCCAAACCATGTCCTTTAAAGTGGGATTGTCTGGTGCGAATGGGCTCCATGGAAATGGAAACTGAAGTCATGGTATACCTGTGCAGTGTAGACACACTTAACAAAGTCTTAACAAAGTAAGATGTACGGGGCAAAGCCGTTTTCATCTTCACAAACAACTCAGTAAAGTACATAGGAACGAGAGAGGGAGATTTCCAAAGCCAGTGAATTGGTAAAGTGGGTATCTGAATCCTCTTCTTTACCCTCCAACATTTCATAGATGAAAAACTAGGACACGTGCAGCCAAGCAACATCACACCATGGTCAAGGTGGTAAAAGATGTTGATGAGGAAGAACACACAGCCCAGGGGAGGTTGCAGCAGTTTGCTTTTGCCTGAGACTACTGGGAAGGGCAAGAATCTCCCTGTTCTTCTCTTCTGCCCCTGCTGAGTTAGCTGGGTGCAAACTACGTTGCACTTTGGACTCAGTTTACAGCAACTGAAGTAAGTCTAGGACAAAGGGGACATGGAGGAGGAGGAGAGAGAGAAACCGGGACATTTTAAAAGGAGATAGCAATAGCAGTTACATTTCTATACTGCTTATCAGTGGCAACGCACTTCCTAAGTGGTTTACAATGTGCTTACCTAATTGCCCCCAACAAGCTGGATACTAATTTTACTGACCTAGAGAAGGACAGAAGGCTGAGTCAACCTGGAGCCCGGCAGGATTGAACTCACAACGTTGTGGCTGCAGTACCGGCATTTAACCCTGTGCCACCAGGGATGAAAAAGTGGGATGACAGAGGATGAATCAAGACCATCCCTGCCAAATCAGAACAGCGGGAGGGTTTGCTCTTCTCAATCCTTGGCTATTTCCGCACTTCACTGTTACAGTGCTATTATTCCACTTTCAACATCCTATGGGATCCTGGGGTTTGCAGTTCAGGGAGAGGCATTTAGGATTCTCAGCCAGAGAGGTCTTTGGCCTCAGTAGATTACAAATCCCAGAATTCCACAGGATATTGAAAGCGGAATAAGAAGTGGCTCTTGTTTTGCCGTTTTTCAACCAGCAAGTTCTCCCTCCCCTGCCCCCATAGCCAGCAGGCCAGAAAGGATGAGACCATCTCCTGACCAAAAAAATAAAAAAACCTGCCACCAACCCTGATCCAAATCCAAAAGCCTTCCGGCTGCTTGAACAAAAATGGCACTGGGAGTTCAGAAGACAGGCACTCCAATTAACAAGTAATTTCGTCTTTTTGTTGCAACTGATTGAGGCTGTATACAAACATTGCGGTGGCTTAGAGACAGAGGAAATGCATGCTTTTCTCCCTCAAAATGAAATTTCAGTCCCCAAAAGCAAAACCATAGAATATTAATAGGACATAGTCAACACTAAAGGCGTGAAATTCCAATTACATAAAGAGCAGACAGCTGCATGTTCTGATAAAACAGGCCTTTAATATATTTTTTCTCTCTTCTCTCCCTGTCTCTCTCTCATTCATTTTCACGCTGTCTGCTTAGGCAAAAGAATATATAATTTCTTTTATTGGCAGCCATCTCAACAATAATTTGGAAAGCCACGTTAGACACAGAGAGAGACAAAACCTTGCAACGCGAGATAAAATTGAGGGAAATAACTCAGACTGCTTTGGGGCTGGAAGTCAGAGCTGGCACTGTGACAGAGTCCAGCTTAAATTGGCCTTTTTTTTTAATGGTACTGTTCCTTTGCAGATTTGCTCTGCAAATTAGCAAAAAATGTGGGGGCAGTTTCAGGTAGCTGATTCTCACTGTCTGAACATAACAGCCAGTTGTTTGCTTATTGTCATTATGACTTAGGACATTTCCACACTACATTGTTATAGTGCTATTATTCTACTTTCAACGTCCTATGGAATCCAGGGGTTTGTAGTTTAGGGAGGGCCAGAGAGCTCTTTGGCCTCACTAAACTACAAAGCCCAGAATTCCACAGCATGTTGAATGTAAAATAATAGCAATATAACAGTGTAGCGTGGAAATAGCCTCAGTTTCCTAATGTTGACTTTTTACAGCTGGGGAGGGCGCTTAAGGAGTTTCCTGCCCAGCATTCCAAAATAAATACGATGTACCAAGTGTGGAGAAACTGGCAGGGTGAGAGAAAGTGGAGTGGCACCATTTTCTGCTTTGCTTTTGGCAGCAAAGAGCTTTGGGCCAGCCCTCCTCCTGGGCTTCTAGCATTGTCTTGACAGTCTGAAATTCATCAGGTTAACCTATGGAAGAAAAACTTGACCTGTCAGATTTCTGAAGCTTGCTGAGCACTGGAGAAGAGCTGGTGGAAAGAGGTGGCAGCTATGCTAGGAACACATCAACGGGTTAAAAATGAAATTGAAATAGATTTAAGCCTCCAGCAAAAGGAAGCGTGCAGGGAAGGAAGCAATGTAGAAGGCAGGAGAGAAATGGAGCGTTAGCCCTCCTGAAGGACATATGTTGGAGTTCTGAAGGTCAGTCAAGAAGATGACCATATAAACCGCACTGTGGCCATTTCTGCACTAGCCCATTATAGAGCTATGATTCCAGTTGCAACATCCTATGGAATCCTGGGGTTTGCAGTTTCCCCTCCCGAACATCCATAGGATGTTGCAAGTGGGATCATAGCGCTATAACAGGCTAGTGCGGAAATGGCTAGTGGCTCAAATAAGAGTTTCATTGGTCTAGGCACACGCACCAGGGGCAAAAGGCAAAGGAATGGGCGGAGGGAATTGAGGTTGGCGGAAAGCAAGTGGCCGCCTTGCAGATCATCCAATTCCTGAAAGCCAAACCCATGAACGTGGAAGGAGGACAGTATATCAACCTACAAACACAAGAGAACAAACCTAATAAACCTAATAGACAAAGCATCTAATAAACTAAGGGCGTTTCCACCCTACACTGTTACAGTGGTATCATTCCACTTTCAACATCCTGTGGAATCCTTGGCTTTGCAGTTTATGGATTTAGAATTAGAATTCTCAGCCAAAAAGCTCTTGGGCCTCGGTAAACTACAAACCCCTGAATTCCAAAGGAGGTTAAAAGTGGAATAACAGCACCATAACAGTGTAGTGTGGAAAGGACCTAAGAAGCTAAACAATTAACTTTCAAAAAACGCAAAGTGAGGGCTGTGCCCTGAAATTAATCTGAAGTAGTTGAAATAATTAAACAGAAGGAAAAAGAAAAGAAAATAACGAGAGAGGAAACTTAGGTTAGCTGCAGAGTAACAGATGAGAGGATGTGTCTTGCACCCCATGTTCAGTGCTGGATTAAGGATATAAGATCTAGAGTGTGGCACAAAACCAAAGGTATATAAAGCTGGTTATGTGATATACTGGAAGATGCTATTGCTAAATTGCACCCGCCTTCTAATTAGATACCATTTTCTTTTTTTTGCAATTTTGCAATTATGTGGATTTCAGCATCAATCCAGCAAGTACTTATAGTATGTTTAAATAAATTGTTCTAAGAAAGGCACCCCCAAAATAAATAAATAAATAAAACCATGAGGAAGTATAAATCAGAGGCGGCCGTCAAGTTCTACCTTATGAGATGAAGGTCAGCAAAGGTTCACAACTGTAAAATGCTCCTGCGAGATATGAAATTACACCAAAGGGTTTTCTTTCAACTCGTAGCCCCCAAAAACAGATGGTGGCTGCTGCATCTGTGACATCACAACAAGTTGCAGCAAGCCTGTCTGTTCCTTGCATTCATTCATTTTTTCCACTTCAGAGGTTTTGCTCTACATCACATTGCTGAGCATTTCAAGTCCTCTGGAATTTGCTTTAGACCTTAATGTTTCTCCTGCACTGAAAGAAGCGGGGATTAATGTGTAAATGGCCACATGGGACAACCCCGATGTCTTGCTAGAAGCATGCAATCATTTAGCCACAACTGGCCTGGGTTCCATGTGTGAGTCTACTGTGAACACACACACAGGACAATGCAATGTGGTACAATCATAAGCAAGAATGTCAATGGGAATGACTTGTAAGGTCTCATATAGTCATTAGTCATTTGTGCGAGTAGTACACAGTTGTATGCAGTCAGTCATTTATTTATTACAGTCCATGGATCTGTCAAAAGAAGACTAAATCAGGACACATGCAAAACATTTGAAAGGAGAAAATCAGCACAGTAAGACAATCATGATGAACTGTCATCTAATCAGTTGCGTAGGGACTTGGGGGCGGAGGAGGCAATTCACCCTGGGCAGCAAGGTTTGGAGGGTGTCCCGGCCCGTAGTCACACCCCTGCGTGCCCTGGCCACGCCCCCACACGCCCTGGCCACGCCCTGTGCACAGTGGCCACGCCCCTCACAATGTAGCCCTGCCCCTCTCGCCCCCCCTCCACAAACTCCAAGCTCTGCCGCTGTATCTAATACACAATGAGCTCTAAGCCTGGCCGCTTCTGGGAGAAATTTTGCGACAGTCAGGGTCACTTTGGTGTTTTTGTACAAAGCGGCCCCTCCGCTTTTGTGAGGTTTTGGGGAGCAGATCGCTTGCAAAAGTGGGAAAACCATGAATAACCCCCCTTGCACTCCCCTTCCCTCGCCTTTTGCCCTCACGTGGGTGCTTTCCTTCTTCATGCCCAGGCAAAAAGCAAGGGAATGGGAAGAGAGGTATTTGTGCCTTCCCTCCATTCCCTTGCCTTTTTTTCTCAGCACGTTCTCTATGCCTGAGCAAAAGGCAAGGGAACGGAGGAGGGAAGGCAGAGGCACATCCTCCTTCTCCACACATGGTGCTCCCACACCCAGTCCCTTGTCTTTTGCATGGGCATGGACAGTGGTGTACCGAGGGGGAGGCGAGGCACCCCGGGCGGCATGTTTTTGGGGGCGGTGCCAAGCCACCTTCCATACACTGGCAGGTGTCCAGTGACTATATGGGCACTGGAGCCTCCTAGAGAGGTCTACTGGAGGGGTATGCTACCCTGAGAAAGGGGGCTGTCCTTCCCCCCTCCTCCCCTGCCCTCCCTCTCTCCCTCCCAATCTGGAGTCAAACCAGTTTCCAGCCAAAGCAGCAGCACCGACACCAGCTGACTTCCGGGTTGGGCAGAGAAGGCGGGAGAGGAGAGGAGAGGAGAGGAGAGGAGAGGAGAGGAGAGGAGAGGAGAGGAGAGGAGAGGAGGTGGGGAGGGGTGCCCGCTTCCCCCCACCTCTGAGACTGGGGATGAGCCCAGCCTAGCCGACCCTCCGAGGAGGAAGGGGGAGAGAGAGAGGGACAGAGGGCACTCACCACCACAGGAATGCTGGCATGTCTCTGAGCACGTGCAGAGCACCCCCTCTGAGCGTGAACGCCCAGAGCCCAATCACCCAATGCCAATTGAGCAATTTGGTATTTTGGATAGGTCCTCCGTCTCTGAGAGGGGCAGCAAACTCAGTGACCACCCCTGGCCAGCAAACTCAGGGACTGCCCCCGGGCAACAAAAGCTCTAGCTACACCACTGGGCATGGAGAAATAAGGCACACACATGAGAGCAAAAGGCAAGGAGATGGAAGTTATTCATGGTTCTTCCACTTTGGTAACAATTCTGTGCCCCCCAGATCTGTTTTTGTGGCCCTTGGCCATCCCAGACTTTTTTCTGGCAAGCAAGGTGATGTGCTTCTCCTAGGAAGCCACCAACAACAGTGATTCATTGTGATTGTGAGGACCCTCTGCAGCTGAACCTTAAAGAAAAAATCAAAATCAAACAGGACTACTTTCTGACTTTGGTTTGGGTCTGGGGACCATACATTTTTGGCAGGGTAGATAGGGTTGTGAAAAGAATGTGAACAGAATTTCTCACCTGTAGATGAACAGGGAACTTCAGTACTCTAAAGGCACCAGACCCCATCTGATCTTGGAGGCTAAGCAGGCTCAGACCTGGTTAGTATTGGATGGGAAATGGCCAACCAATACCAGGTGCTATAGGCTATGTTTCAGAGGAAGGAACTGGCAAAAACACCTCTGAGTATTCCTTGCCCAAGAGGAGTCTGTGAAATTTACGAGGTTGCCATAAATTGACAGGTACCTTGAAGATACATCTGCACAAACAAAAGACTGCAAGCTTCAATCAGTTCCAATGCGCAAAATGCCTTTGAAAATGATTTCTAAGTAGATTGTCTTTGCATGAGACTGTGGATTCTTTGCATGAGACTGTGGATTTGGGGGTTCTAGTGGGAGAACAGAATTGAGCCTACAAGCCGTTGGGCAGGGTGGGGAGAACTCGGAGAATAAACCTCAGTCTGAGAATTGGAGCATTTAAAAGCACATTCCTGTTGAAATCTGTGAAATGCTGGAAGATGCGGGTTAGCTGTTAAATGCATGAAGCCCTCATTCCACACCAACGCTACCACCATGTGTGAAACTATACAGAGGCATTCAGTTGTCCAGTCTGAATAAGAGGACTTATGGAAAATACAGTAACTTGAGCTGTGCCTGTCTAGCTTGGCTCTGTGGGAATAAATTCTTATTTCACATGGGATCTGCTGAATGTATTTACTTTCATTCCATTCCTGGAAGCCAAACAAACCCATTTTCGTGAGCTCTTCTGCTCACTAATTGGGAAACTGTCCGATAACAAATGCCTAACATATTTTGCAAAGCAAGACGCCTCCATACACAAGGTGGTCAGAGTGAGGTATTGTTTTATTTCTGTTTAGGAAAAAAAAAAGATATGGTTTAAAAAAAAAACTGGGAGGGAGCACTGAAGAGAGAGAAGTCAATCTCTTCATGCCACTGGATTACCAGTGCAATTCAACTTGGAAAAACTTCTGTGGGAAGCTGGAAAATCTATATTCCCTACTGCTACTTGAAAGAGTCTGAGAAATAAATCTTATTTTTATAATGCTAATAATATCAAGATAATAAAAACAGAGGCTTCTTTTTAAGGAGATAATGAAAAAAAGGGCTTTGGGTTTTCTGGAACAAACAGCCTTCTCAAAGAAATATTCTGTTTGGATGCAATCCTTCCTCTGGGTGCTTTATACTTCAGCTCCCAGAATTCCTGACTGTTGGCCATGCTGTTTGAGATTTCTGGGAGCTGAAGTCCAGAACACTTGGAAGACCAAAATATGGCCACCATTTCGCTAAGAACATTTCCGCACGACACTCTATAGCGCGATGATTCCACTTTCAACCTCCTATGGAATCCTGGGGTTTGCAGTTCTGGGAGGGGCCAGCCGGCCCCTCCCGGAACTGCAAACCCCAGGATTCCATAGGAGGTTGAAAGTGGAATCATCACGCTATAAGAGTGTCGTGCGGAAATGGCCCAGGACATCCTACACGTGAGGTTACATCATTTTCTCCTTGCAAGGCAGGACAGGTTAGGCTGAACGATAGCAACTTTTCAAAGGCTCGCCAACAACTTGCATAGCGCATCAAAAAGTAAGAAAGAGAAACTGGGACATTTTTTAAAACAGCTGAAAAAGTGGGAAGGCAGAGGATTAATTGGCACTGTTCCTGCCCAATCAGGACAGTTAGAGGATATGAGTTTCTTAACCAGCTTCCGGCTCATAATTGTACTAAAGATTTGAGGCCACCGCATGGCCGCTGAGAGCATAACATCTCCTTCAAAGTAAAGGTGTGCGGGGAGCGACCGTTAGAATAAGAGCATCTCTTGACATCCACACATAGGCCCTGAAATCAGCACTTTTATTTCCAGTCCCTCATTTAATATTTAAAAGTCAAAGTGTTCTCAGGCCAAGACCTCATATGATTGGCTGCCTGTGGAGATTCTATGGAATCCTGGGGTTTGCAGTTTAGGGAGGGGTCTTTAGAATTCTCAGCCAGAGAGCTCTCGGGCCTCAGTCCACTGTGCCTGTCTTGAATAGGCCACGTGCTATACGAGGCCTAGCAGCAAGGAGGAGGGCAGTGTATTCCCTCAGGAACCCAACCTCTGTATGTTAATAACTCTGAGTACAGATTGGATTGGAGAATATGGGGGAAAGTTACAGGTACTGGACAAGACAGTTTGAGGAATTAGAGACACAGGATCTCAAATCTTTCTAATAAGTATTACCTATGAGAACATAAAATCCTGGGCAATGCTGGATATATATGCTAGTTTAAGCATAAAACTGAGGGAATACATGCTTGCTGGAGGAGGGGGAGTGTGTGCCTGTCATAAAGTGTCTGATAAATTGTTGCTGAAACCCAGGATGTGAGAATCTGAATTTGCTGGATCGGCGTTGCCTTTGTATGCTCCACCGCCATGGCAGTCATGGGTGAGTGGCTATTTTGATATCCAGGAAATGATGCGGGCAGCGCAACAGCCCTGTTCTAGTGATAGCACAACAGCCTTGTTCTTCAGTGCCTTATGATTTGTTATGATAAATGGGGCAAACACCAGGTTTCCATCCATCTAATACGTCCTTGGAAGACATGGTGTGAGTTTCAATCATGCAACTAAAGAATGTGACGGGGAAATGAGAGATACCACCTTATGATACTTAATGCTGCAAAGGTAAGGCACGTGTTTAAAGAAGGAGGACACCAAGGGGGCTTCAAATGCTAATCCACCCCATGATTTAAAGTCATGCATCAAGAAGTCATCGTGCTGTGCTGGCAGCTCAGCACCGTGCCAACATACATCCTGGTCACCCATGTCTTTGGAGGCCATGAAGAGAAGACCTATGTAAGTACCAATTAGTAGGATTCATTTCTAACCCTTCCTACTTAAATGGTTAAGTTCAACGATGCTACAAGTGGTTAGCTTTTCTCCAGGATGATAAATACGAGAGGTTCATGCTTGGTCTCTTTGTGGCATCCTCTCTTCCCAGATTTAGGTGCATTTCAATATGGTTTCAGAATGGAAGAATCATGGAATTATAGGAGCTTTCCACACCACAGTGTTATAGTGCTATTATTCCACTTTCAACGTCCTATGGAATCCTGGGGTTCGCAATATAGGGAGGCATATTTAGAATTCTCAGCCAGAGAGCTCTTGGGCCTCAGTAAACTACAAACCCCAGAATTCCACAGGATGTGGAAAGTGGAATAATATCATAATAATAGTGTGGTGCGGAAAGGCCCATAGTTACTTAGAGTTGTAATGCTAACACCGGAAAAAGTAGTTTCTATTATAGTTGCCATTTTTAAAAGGTAACTATTTCCCCTTTCTAAAAGCAAGTTGGATTACTTTTGTTGGTTACTTTTAAAAAATTTGAATGCTACAAACTGCTGACCTGTGGTACAAAACACATTGGTCATCATTTCAACATGTGCAACAGGGCACAGAAGAGCAGTGTAAGGCACAACTTTTGGGCATGTCCACACTGTACAATTACACCAGTTTCATCCCACTTTATTTGCCATGGCCCCTTCTTATGGAATCCTGAGATTTGTAGTTAAGTGGAGCACTACAGCTCTCCGGCAGAGAATTCTGAGTCTCTTGCTACCCAACTGCAAATCCCAGGATTCCAAAGGATGCAGCCATGACAGTGGAACTGGTATCAAAGCAGTAAACTGTGTAGTGCAGATACATCCTTGAGGCACAGCATGCGGAAGCATTTGAGCTGTTTTATGTGGTCACTCTCAAAGTAACCAAAATTACCGTTAACACCACAAAAGGAGGGAAGTTATAACCTCAACTGAACTGCAATAGTCATATGCCACTTATGGCCTTTGGTATTGAGAAAAAGAATTAATTTCAGCCCACTCATTGTTCGTAGTGAGTTACTTCCAAGCTCTGCTCCAGATATGTAAACTGAATCAATCTCAGTGCTCCAGTGAAATGCCAGCTTCTTCTCCCAGGAGCACCCAAACGGTCTTGTTCTCTTAAAGAAAATCTTTGAATGAAGCTTGCTTTTCCAATCACACTGCTGCATTGCTAGGAGCCATATATTTCAAGTTGCTTTTGCAGCACTGCAAGGTAAATCAACGCCCTCTGCCATCCCAAGCATCTGGGGCTTGGTTAGATCTATGCAACCAGCAGATGAGGTTGCAGAAATGTAGATAGGAATGGCGTTGTGGAAGAGTTTCTCACAGTTAGAAAAACAAACCAGACATCCGTCATTGAGAACTAGGATGGTAGGGAGAAAGATTCTAGTTTGCCTGCCCTGCGTGGTGATGTCAGCATTCCGGAGAACTCAGATCTGGTATCCTTCATCTGCAGTTTGGCGTGCTTCTGGCCATTTTATTACCTTTGAAAACATAGGCTACAAACTAAACTCACTAATACATTTCTCTGGAAGATGTTAATACAGTATGTTTTTTAAAAATCCAAAGGTAACTTTTGTACTGGAAAAGCAAAAGCAAAATTGGGAATAATTCCACTGCTTAATTTTTTATTACAGTGTTGCTTTAACCCCGTTGCTCATTTTCTGCCCCTCGAGAACTATACTTCACATTTCAAAATATGGAATTGGGCGGATCTATCAAAGAAATGCTATGTTGTTGTTGTTTTTATGGTGGCTTCATAAGGACAACCAAGTCATTCAGAGATGACAGCCAGAAATCCAATTGTTCTCAGTGGCACAGCAGCTCTTTATGAACGATGATACAATTTTGTATATGAAAGCATCACTGCTCCACAGTATCTCTGAGCTGACTACCCCCTTTGCCTATCGGTTTTGAAAGGAACCTGAAATCCTTGCAGCAGCAGCTTTGCTTGAGACTTCCAGCGAGGCAAAGGACTTTCGGGTTTTTTAGATATACTGGTACTGAACTTGCCTTAAGGCTTTAAGTCTCAGACACATAATTACTGAAAAGCTCTTCATCCAATCTTCAATTTCCCATTCCTTTGAAGGCAAAAATCTTGGACTGGCACTGATAAGATGCATGCCCTTACTTGCTTGCTCTCTCTTTTTTTCAGAGAAGTGCATTTCTTCTAAGGGAACATCATTTTCCTTAAGGCTGCAACCCTATACCAGCTTACCTAGACACAAGTCCAAGAGGATTCACTGGGACTTACTTCTGAGTAGGCAAGTCTAGGATTGTGCTGTAAATCTGCTATGCATGCACAGATTTCAGCCCAACAGGCACTCATTTTGGACCCTTTTCGTATTTCATTAAACTCTTGATTTACTAGGTGGCTCTGGTTTCAGGTACCAAGCACACTTTTTGGGCACAATCTCTGCCAAGTCCAGTCAACACTGGTTTTCCCAGCGACCCGCAGTGCTGATAGAAAACAGCAATTTTTACTCTCCCAGATTGAAAATCTTCCGTTTCCTTTGCCATACTTGAATTCTTACAACACCCCAATATAATGTGCTTCACAACTATACACCAAAATTAAGGGCAGTCATGAACAACTGTGAGCCCTCTTGAGTGACACGTGTATTTTTCCAAACCTTCAGCCTTGCATTTTCATTTCTCTATATGTTTTTAATCGATATATGAAATCTATAAGGTTGTGGGGTTTTAAAATAGGGGTGGGGAGGGGAATCAAGACTGAAGCAACATTACTGCTCTCCCACTCAGACATAAATATATAAATTACATTTTATACATTTTTTTTTCCTTTTTCACGTAGACACATACATTCATGTGAATAAACATTGCGAGACTGTTACACTTGGTGGAAAACAAGCACAGACACTTTTAGCAAAACTTTTTAACTCCCGGTCGAGATATCTTCCAAAAGAAACACAGAACTGTGACTTTCCAAACCCAAGAATGCCTCATTTTCATACAAATTGCTTTGATTAGGCCAAGTCTGCACAGGAAGGATGGGATGGAAGTGTCAAAAAGGAACAAATATGAATAATTGGATCTAGAGAAACGTTTGGCCTATTTGAAACCAAAAGCAGCTCATTCATATTGACATTACTGGGAGGAGGAGTGTTCTCCTTGTCCTTCTTTGTACTTTTCAAAATGAGAAAGATCATTCAACATAGATACATAAAGCATATCCACATTTTGAATACACATATTGAAGACAGTAGCATTTATCTTCAGTACAAACTCCCTGGTCCATTCATTTTGAGGTGCTGGAAAAGAGACTGTTTCTTTGGAGACCATTTTGTAAGTTAGCTCAGTAGTTTTATTTTTACATAACTAACATAACCAAAATAGAGTCCTGTGGGGGAGATAAAATCATATGCAAGAGATTCTATTTATCCCACACTCCTTGTTATCTGAATTCACTAAGAACTGCCCAGCACATTATGAATTTATGAGGTTCAAGTGCTCCTACACAGATTCTGCAAGTCTGAAATTAGAGAACTTGGGATCTGATACATGCTGCTGTTTGGGGGGAAAAAAATCTCAACTCTCACTTTTTTAAAAAGAAAAAGCAAATTTCCTGTTTCCTACAAATTGGAAAAAGAAAATAACTTGGAGAAGTATGGGCTAAGCCAGAACTTCTCAAGTTCAGAGGACAGAACATCAGTGCAAAAGTCCTACTTCCATATCAGCGGGAGCAGGATAAATTATGCCAAGAGCATAATTGTTTTAGGTTTTTTGCTGCTTTTTTGAATTACCATATGGCCTGATGTAAAAATCTAGGTTATTGTGAATTTAAATGGGGGTGCGGGGAATAGGAGAAAAGCTCTGAGAAATTATGCCACCGGCCTTTGTAAACCAGCGTTCTGCTCCCATTGTGGGTAGGCAAATGCCTCCGGAAAGCCCAGAGTCAAAATTTAAGTGCAACAGCTCCCTCCTATTCACGTTCTCTTGAAACTGGCACTCAGCAAGAAAGTGCCTCTTTGATAATGGAGGCAATATATAGACATCACATTTCATAGCCACTGATAGACTCATCCTCCAAGAATTTGGCTAATCCAGCTTTTTAAAGCTGTCCAGGTTGCAGCAGCCTCACCCCTTTCAGTTTCGGGAACATTAATAGGGAGAAATTTGCACAAAACCTAATTAAGTAGCAAATTCTGGCACTCCTATTAGTGCCCGTAGTTAAATGACTTCTTTATTCTTACATTACAGCCACAATCCAAGGGCTGAAATAAATCTTGGGTTCCCATGAGCAGGCATTGGAAGGGAACAATCCATATGAACACAGAGTTCTTTGCCATCCCATAGCCAACACCGCATAGCCTCCAACATTTCACAGATGAAAACCGGGGCACGTGTGGCCAAACAACCTCAGAGTGTGGTCAAGACGGCAAAAGTTATTGATGACAGAAAAAGAAAGAGAGAGAGAAGCTCAGACAGGTCGCAGCAATTTACTATTGCCTGAGCATACAAGGAAGGGTGAGGTTCTGCCTCTTCCTCTTCCCTCGTCCTGCTGAGTCAAACGTAAATTATTTTTGTACTTTGAGCTCAGTAAACTAAGAGCAAGGCCACTTCCGCACTACACTCTTATAGTGCGATTATTCCACTTTCAACATCCTATGGAATCCTGGGGTTTGCAGTTGAGGAAAGGGCATTTAGAATTCTCAGCCAGAGAGCTCTTGGGCCCTAGTTTCTCACTGAGGCCCAAGAGCTCTCTGGCTGAGAATTCTAAATGCCCCTCCCTAAACTGCAAACCCCAGGATTCCATAGGACATTGAAAGTGGAATAAAAGCACTATAACAGTGTAGTGCGGAAATGGCCTAGGACATTTTAAAAGCAGCTGAGAAAGCGGGATGACAGAGAATTAATCAGAACTGTCCCTGTCAAACTGGGACAACTGGAGTTCATGATACCGCCCAAGCCCATCAGGCTGGTGGCTTGTGCTGACAGAAGAGAAGTGTGTAGGAGCACTCATTTGCTATGAATTCATAATATGGGAAACAGACCTCTGGTATCCCCATAATATCAATATAAACCCTCCGTTAGCAGCACTTCTGTTTAGTCTGATGTGACTAAACAGATAAATATCTTGAATGATCTGAGGAGGGAGGTAACATACTATAAGCTAAGCCGTGGAAAGAACATCAACGAGCCATACAAGCCGGGCTAGCACAAAGTTATCTTGCATAGTCCTATATTTTCAAAGAGGATGACAAGTGTCATCTCAGAAGATGCGGGCCGAAGTCAAAGGCAAAGCAGCCCAAGGACAGCTTGGGAAATCCCAGTTTGGGATGAAGGTCTTCACCTAAACAAGAGTTGGTCTCCTTCCCATTGGTGGTGGAAAGAACTGTATGCGTGCCATGAACCTGCATACATGGAGATGTCTTTTCAAACACCCAAATGGAACAGTAACTCCATGGGCCTTCAGCAACAGTGGATAGAATACCAAACTGTGCATTTTGTCCTTTGAAAATATAGGAGATGAGGTTTGATTCACTTCATCTGCCCTGCTGTAATGAAAATAAATATACTTTAAAGTTATATGGGCTCTTACTGCTAGAAAAATATGTCCATAAAATGCCCAGTCCCACCCGATCCCCTTTTTATTCTTTTTTTGGTTCAAGAAAACATAGCAGGCTTTCTCGGGTATATAAAACCATTAATTTTAGATTAAAAAATACAAACTTCACCTTTACAAAAGACACTTATTTTGTTGAATACACATAAAGCATAACTTTGTTTTTTTAATACCAAAAATAAAGAATTTTAGGCTTTCCGACAGGGTCGTCCCCACGCCGCAGTGACATCATACAATACGGATAACAAGAAGACTTTTTACATCTCACACAGCTCAAACATGTGAAATAGCAAAAGAGATTTCTTTAGGGAGGAGAACAACAATTGCGACCACAAATATCACTCGTGGGCAATTGGTATATGTCTTCAGAATAAAGAAAAGACGAAAGAAAGAAAAAGATGATCTCTGCTTGCACAAAACCTAAGGTCGCTTACGCACATCAATTGTCTTTTGTGATGTTTTTAAAACAGTGACTTTCAAACTTGTCCTCAGAAAACCTTTTTTTACATGGATTTGTCTGCTGAGGAATCCTTTGTGTTATCAACCACAGAACTGTCTGGGATTCTGCATACATTTAGGGCACACTTCAGGTGGCATCCTGCTGGTTAGTCACAGCTAGAGTAGACTGTTGAGTGGTGAATCAGTCAGAGGTAAATCTCACCGAGGCCACTTCCGCACTAGACTGTTATAGTGCTATTATTCCACTTTCATCATGCTATGGAATCCTGGGGTTTGCAGTTTAGGGAGAGGTCTTTGAGGCCCCTCCCTAAACTGCAAACCCCAGGTTCCATAGCACGATGAAAGTGGAATAATAACACTATATAACTCTACATCAATGGGTCTGCTCTTGTTCTTGTGTGCCTTCAAGTCATTGGCAACTTATGGGAACCCTAAGGTGAAACCATCATGGGGTTTTCTGACCAAGATTGGTTCAGAGGGGGTTCACCATTGCCCTCTGCTGAGGTTGAGAGCGTGTGGCTTGCTCAAGTTCACCCAGTGGGTTAGTTTCCGTGGTCAAGCGTGGATTAGAACTCCCAGAGTCCTAGCGCAATGTTCAACTATCGATATCACAATGGTTTTAGGGCAGTGGTTCTCAACCTGTGGGTCCCCAGATGTTTTTGGACTTCAGCTCCCAGCAGCCCTGAGCATTGACCATAGTGGCTGGGGCTTCTGGGAGCTGAAGTCCACGAACATCTGGAGACCCACAGGTTGAGAACCACTGTTTTAGGGTTTACTCTAGTCAGGACTAACACCTTCCGCACTAGCCTGTTACAGCGCGATGATTCCACTTTCAACATCCTCTGGAATTCTGGGGTTTGCAGTTTCAGGAGGGGCCAACCGGCCCCTCTCGAAACTGCAAACCCCAGGATTCCAGAGGATGTGAAAGTGGAATCATTACGCTATAACGGGCTAGTGCGGAAATGGCCCGGGATTTAGCTCTTCAACTTATACAGGATACCAGGCAGTACTGTCAGGCTTTGCTCTTGTCCATAATGTTAAATAAAATATGTATCCCAGAATGTGTCCAGTGCCTCCCTCTGGCCTCTCCCTTCCTCCAGAGTTACAGACTGGAAGCGAAGGTCAGCAATGAGAGACAATGGTTATCTTCCAGTGAAACTTCTCTCCCATTACTGCTCTTCTTTTGAGAATACCAAACCCCTGTTAACACTTTGAAAACCACTGTTTTAAATAAATCGGTGAGGCAACAGGGGCAGGGACATAAACCAAGAAACATTTAGAAAATTATGCATAGGTATACCATTTTTATTTTAATACATCTCATTCGATTGCATCCTGCTAGGAGAGATTCCATACTTGTCTGTGTGTCCTTTGTCATCATCACCACTACAGAAGTCTTCTATATGGGTTATTGGTAAATGTAGTCCAAAGAGATAATAAAAAGCTAGGCAAAGAGTAAAAAGAAAGCTTAATAATAACTTTATGGTGTAAAAAACAAAAAAACAAAACAAAACAAAAACATCCACTTAAGGCGCCCAGAAGGATTTTTTTTTTTTTTGTATAGACTTTAAAACACCACCAAGCAAAAACTCGCACTGTTTCTATAGTGTCTGCCGTGGCATCCGGTACATTCCTGCTCTTTTTGTGTGTGTGTGTGTATGTGTATGTGTGTGCCTAAACAGTGCCCAACCATCAGTGTCCATCCATCTTCATCAAGAATGCAGGCACACATCTCTTGACAAAAACAAACAGAAATAAAGCACCATTGACTTGCTCTTTTTAAGAGGAAATCCGCACTTAACTTAGTGTCTCTTTTCCTTCTTTTTTTTTTTTTTGTCACGTTGCTGGAGTACTTTTGTCGTGCTCCATTCATGTCCTCTTTCTCTTCTTCTTCTTTTTTTGGGCAGGGAAACTTCGTATTGTTCTGTAGAGTGCTACAATACTTGCTTTGATGTCGTATTACACAAATGTACATTGTCTCTTTTGTTCTCGTGAAGTGTTTGTCTCTCCTTCTCTCTTCCTCCCTCCCTCTTTTTTATTTTTAAACCAGGTTTTTTGTTTTTTGTTTTTTTGTTTGTTTGTTTTTTGGTTCTCCCGCGTAGGAGAATGAACGAAGTATACTGTCAATAAAGCACCATACACAGTAGGTTCAGGAATGTAACAAACCATGTACATCCATGTCCCAGAGAGAAAACGTTTTCTAGCTTATTTTCACCTTACATCTGAAAAAAAAAAGGGGGAAAGAAAATGGGCACACTGTAATTCTTAATTAGATCTGCATTTTTTCCTTCCAGAATCCCTCTACATACCCACACTATTCCTAGCTGGGGGGGGGGGAACTTAGGTGGAAAACAAAAATATGGCAGTGGTTTTGCCATATGTCCATTCTCATAGCACTGTTTTATTTTACTGATTTATCAGTTATGTTTATGTCATGCCTTATCTCCAAGATATTCAAAGCAAACTTCATGGATCTTCCCCTCCCCACCTTACTCTCCCAACAAACTTCCGCGGCTTGTCTGGATCGGAGAGAGTATAATAGGTCTGTCCAACATGCTAATCACGACACCATAGCTCTCAGCATCTAAAGGCACTGGGATCCTCCCCACCTGATATTTGAGATCCTCAGAACTGGCCCTGTTTCATCTCCCAACACCCTGCAAGATGAGATTGGTTTGCCCACATGACAGGGCCTTCCCTGTAGCAGCACCTCAATTGTGGAACTCTCCTCCGCAGGAAAGAAGTGAGGCTGTTCAATCTCTTTTGAGCTTCCCTATGGCAGCTAAAATATTGCTGTTCCACATGGCCTTTAATGTTTGAAACTGCTCTATTTTAATGGTTTCAAAATTGCATTTTAGTATCCTTTTAGGGGTTTTTTAATTTTAAATGAACGTTGTAATGTGTTATTACATTTTTTTAAAAAAAATCTTTGTACGATCTTAATTGCTTTTACTTGTTCATTGACTCAGGAGCCCTTGTAAGCCAGGGGGAGGGGAGATAATTTAGGAATACCTTAGATAAATAGTCACCCCTGATCTTGCACAGGCAACTCCATGAGAAAGGGCAAAATAATCAGTTCCACCATAAGAAATCCCATAGAAAACTGGGCCCCTACTATACAAAGGGGGAGTGCTTGATCAGACCCAGAATGTTCTATATACAGTTCACCCTCCACATTTGCTAGGATTAGGGGCGTGGGACCTTTGCAAAAGTGGAAAAACTACAAATATCAAAATGTGTGTGTGTCTGTGGAATGGGGGCTAAGGCATGGTGAGGTGAACAGGCACCCAAATCAGGTCAGGGAAAGCGGGTAAGTCAGCATGGTGGCTCTATACTTCCTCTCTCTTGCCCATCTCCTTCCTTCAATGTAGGAGACCACTGGAAGAGCGTTCGTAAAAAAATTGGGCTGGTGGAGGAGAAGGAAGGAGAAAGGTTTTTAAAGGGCTCCTTAACCTGCTCAGAGCTGCCAAGAGGGAGTCTTCCCCCTGGAAAAGAAGTACCTGAGGTGCGGGGTGGGACAGAGGTTGGAGAACCTTGCAAATAACCAAATCTGTGAAAGTTAAACCTGCAAATGCAGAGGACCCAGCTATACTGTTTTGGTAGCATGGCAGGCTTATTTTCATAGATGGCCTTCATGAAAAAATCTTTAGTTATTTCACACAGCTTCCCCATATTCTTGCTAATCTGAAGGACAGAACTTGAGACAGCATACACTATCCCTATTATTTCTTTTCCCAGTCATTAATAAAGGCTAGCCAGTTAATATCAGATGAAGAGATCTCCTTGGCACTTCTCCATTCAACAGCATATTAAATGAACCAACTTCTACAGGGTGTGGTACCACATAAAATTTGGATGTACCTCTATTCCCCCAGGCTTCAGGGGATTTCCACTATTCAGAAGATTATGATGATGCAAATCTCCTTACAGCAAAGCCGCTACACCTTTTCATTTCCACTAGATCCCTCAAACCTGGCTTACATGTTAAAGTTCACTTCAGGTATGCCAGCGTTCTATCATTTCAGAACGCAGGCAGCAAAGGACATGACTGAACACCATCTCTGTCTTTGCACCGGTTCTGAGCACCATCTACCTTCAGCAAAGAGCCTTCTCGTCAGCCCATCAAAGAGTCTGCCAGCCAGCTGTACGCAGTAGCAATTCCATTTACAGAAGGCAGCTTAAGTTCACCCACCATTCTAATCAACATCCCAGGGAACTGTGAGAAATCAGAATGGGAAGGAAAGGTCTAGAGACAGCATTAGAGCCTGATGGGGCATCGGGATCCTAGCAGCTGCCTGATGGTACCAATGGATCGCCTTGATTATGCTCTACTTTCCTCAGCCTCCCATGCTGACATCTGTCCTATCCAAGTTTCTCCTAAACCAGGAAGAGGGAGAAGTTCCACAAGAACTCTAGAAGGTCAGCTGTCCAGCAACCCCTTCTGGTGTGACCGTGTGCCTTATTTCCACCAACATGGATGTCCCTTTTACACATGAAATATTTTCAAGCACATTTAAAAAGAGGAAGAGCCTTGAGGAATTAGACCAAAAGCTTATCTAACCCTGCATTCTGTCCTCACAATGGCCAATTACTTGCCATAGGAAAAGCCATAACAAGCACATGAGCTCAACATTATTCTCCTGGCCCATGTTTCCTAGCAACTGGTATTCAGAAGAAAGTTATTTGTTCTGTACAAAATTGGTTATGAACCCAAAATGTTAAGTTTTCAAAGGTCTGATTCAGAAGCTTACTTCTCATACTAGAGGTAAAATATATCCATCATGAATAGTGCTGACTGCTAACTTGGGCCACGATCATACATTACAGACATTTGTAACTATGGCCATTTCCACATGACACTGTTATAGTGCTATTATTCCACTTTCAACATCCTATGCAATCCTGGGCTTTGCAGTTTAGGGAGGGGCCTTTAGAATTCTCAGCCAGAGAGCTCTTTGGCCTCAGAGAACTACAAACCCCAGAATTCCACAGGATGTTGAAAGTGGAATAATAGCTCTATAACAGTGTAGTGTGGAAATGGCCTATGTATCATCTCCTGATCCGACTCCCCAAACCTATCTGAGCTGCACTGAGCAACAGAGGTACATTCTGCTGGTGATCCAGACGCAGCCGGTTGAAGTTTCCAGCCCACTCCTGCCAACAATTTCAACAGCCAGCAAAACAAGCTTTTTTGCTTAGTGCAGCTCCATGGAGTTTAAAGTGGGTTGTGCATGCCATTTATGATCATGATAATCACACCACAATCATGAATCTGTAACATAGCTGAATCTGTAACATAGCTGAATACGGAGCAGTTAACGGATCTGCAACTGGAGGTTACGAATCCGTAACTGCAATGCACGATGCCACCCTTTATTCTCCACAAGTTTGTTCAAGCCCCCTTTCAAAGCTGTCAAAGTTTGCAATCATCATGACATCTTGTGGCAGTGAATTCCCATAGTTTAAGAATGCACAAGGAGAAGAAGTTCTTTTTGTCTCTCCTAAATCTGAGAAATTCCAAGGACTGACCTTATATACATTGTGATTTTTCAGCCAGCTCCTGGTAAGCTACACCATTTAAGTTTCTATTCATTCTAGTATTAACACAGAACGCCTTGTCCCCCAGAAATCAACAATAATTAAAGAGGAGCAGGGTATGGCAGATAAAAAAAATAGTGTAAATATTAATACTACCCCTCCCAGGTTTTTTTGGAAAGAGTGAGGAAAGGCAAGCAATTCCAGAATGTGGGATGCTTTGTAGTAGCAAGTGGAGATTTAAAGGTTAAAAAAAATCATGAGAAGAATTATCCAAGCCAATCATAATTGATTTCTTGGCTGTTCAAAGATAGTCAAAAGTCAGTGTGTTGAACAGTGATCAGGAAGGAGAGTGAGAATAGTTGATTGTGTTTTCCATTGCTTGTGATATTAGGGGTACTTTCAGCACATGGATCCTACCTGGTCCTCGGTAGTATTTTTATGAGGGCTTTAACTTTTTTCGTTTCCGTTTTTTACCCTTTCCCCTAGGCCTTCCTGTTGACATAAGGGCAGGGTTGGTGTAAAATAAAATAAAAAAAAAGCAAACAAATAAAAACCCCAAAGGCAAAGCATTTTTCATTTTAATAAGAAGTTAAGCATTTTCATTCTTTTCATCAGGGGTGAGGAATCCATGGTGCTCCAGATATTGTCAAATTACAACTTCCATCCTCTTGGTGGCTAAGGAAGATGAGAGTTGGAATCCAATACATCTGGAAGGCCTTTAGTTCCTCCACTATGATTCAAGCCTCAAATGGGGCAAAAGAACATGAATTTTTTTGTACCTTTCACATTTGTGGGTTTCACTTTTGTGGATTTGATTATTCACAGATTATTTGCTGTCACCTCTGCTGCCTCCCTATGCCATTCTTAACAGGGACTGCAAGCCTCACGAGACCGAGAAACTGCAAACAAGACTTTTAAGCCCTTATTAAAAATGGTGTGGGGCAGCAGTGGAGGTGGCAGGAAGCCCCCCGGCCCCCCATTTCTGCCATGTGAAGGAACCCTGATGCCTCAAAGGAATCCACAGTGGGTCGAATATGGTGATCATACTTTTTTTGTCTGTTAAATATGGGTTTGGGAGTTATTCATGGTTTTTCCACTTTCACCGGGGGGGGGTCCTGTGCCCCTAACCCTAGCAAATGTGGAGAGATGACTGTACTTCTTAGGGTGTTTCCTTTTATCTCTTTGAGAAGTGATGCCCTGTGTGTAGTCCTGTCATGATGGTTTGTGAAACAAACAAAAGGACCGTTAAGATGCTACATTTGTAAAAGGATTTAATGGATGTTTCACATTTGTGAAACAAACAAAAAGAAATTTTAGATGTATTGTTTACATTGTGCCTTCTTTTTTTTTTTAGGCAGCCATCTTTAATTTGCCAGATGAAGTTTCACTCCAAAATATAAGAAAATCTAGTCCTGTCCACTACTGGATGGGTAGCCACCTGGAACCCCCCGTGCACTGATCCAAGTTGCACTGAAGGATGGAATGAGAAGGGCCACCACTCCTCCTCTGATGGTCTTCTACTACTTTTGGAAGATCACAGGTATTTGGCAGGAGCAGCTATTCTTTTTAGCCCTCTGGGCAAATGCACCCTTGTCATTTCATCCGGTACCTCTGTTTTCTTTAGCTATAGTTGCTTACTATCACTCACTTTGTATTTTGTTGCATAGGCATCCACCACTTATCTGACAGGTTAGGGAGCAGAACACTGTCAGAAAACAGAATGGGTTGAAAAGCGGACCTCATGTGCTGTATTGTAGGGAGCATGAAGGAGTCACAGAGGCTCACTTGGGACCAACCATGCACAGGCTGCTTGCAAAATCTCTCAGCCAGTTTGGTGTCCTTTTTTTCTCCCCTCGGCCCACTTTGCAAGCTGTGTGCATGCACGTGCAATCCCAAGCAAGCTTCTGTAGGCAAGAAGAACTGATGAAGGAGCAGAACCACTGCTGAATTAATGGAACTCTTACATTAGATGTGTCAAAAGAGCACATTGTCAGATAATGGGGCATCAAAAAGCAGGGGCTTTCTGAAGTCTGGTAGGCTTGCCCATAACATATACTGCACTGTCAGCCACTTTGAACTTTTTATATAAGAGATGGGATATAAATATTTTAAATTTAAAAAATACAATACTAACTCAGCAAAAAAGCTCCTAATAATAATGTGAGTGGAATTTTTCTCCATCACCAAGGACATCCTACCACCATCACGTCTTCCCTTCTTGAATGTTAATGCCCAAGATCCCAAACTGAAAAAATCTGGAACCCCACCATTTCCATCAGCCCCAAATTAACATTCCCCAACCCATCCCACATACCAGTTTCTTCTTCTCGAAAATCTGAATTAGAATTTGAAGACGTACAGGTGCACTCCATATGCTCTTCTAGCTTTACCAGGACTTCTTTTAATTTTGGCTTTTTTCTAACATATTCCACTTTTGCCACCTGTGGTTTGGGAAACAAAAAAAAAAGGTTCATTAGGCTTCCTGTTAGAAAGAACAAGGTTTCTGGATATAGTATCTATGTACCTATTTTATTTTCTAAGGTTATGAACTGGATCAAGTTTTCATTGTATAGATCCCTTTAGTTTACAGTTCACTTGTCTTCAGATAGGTACACAAAAAAAGCTGTTGGTTTCCCAGCTACCAAAACCTGTGATGGTTCAAGGAACTCTGTATATCATAACAGTTAATTATAAGGACTTGTACCTGCAAAGCTTTTAAAAAGATTTTTACCAGCACGCTCAAACTCACCCGCCTGCCAACATAACTCAGATGCAAAAGCAGGACATTTAAAAAGAAGCAAGCCTACAAGGGAAGTCATGCTAGGCTGGGAACCCAGATCCGAGCAGTATTTGGCCATCTGCCATTCAATGTTTATAGAGCTATCGTGGATAACTTCCGGATATGAAAGATATTGCCTTCTTTTCAAAAATGATTTTATCCACCCAGCCTGCTGGCTGAGCGAAAGAATGCCACTGTGTTTTGCTCTCATGCAGGAAAAAGGCTCTTTCAATCTACCTATACTGAGTGAAGAGCCACAAAATGCCAGTGAGAAGTCCTGCCACTACGCAAACTTTCTCTGATCAGTTCCATGCCATTCTACAAGCAGCAAGCATTGACTGACTTTATCAAAATGGCTACAAAACTACTATTTCAATTTCCAAGCACAAAAAACATAATCTGAAAGACGTCTTTGGGGGTACAACCCTAAGTGTATGGTATGGATACTAAAAATTAAAACAGTTCCCATCTGTAGGGTCACAATCTAGTTGACATGATACAAAAGGGGAAAGGATCCAGAAGGGAAGAGGAAAAGAAGAGCTAATTTTGAAGATGGGTGGGTGCTAGTTGGTCTCTCTCCTGCCATGTTGTTACCCCTGGGAGACAAGAAGAGCAAATTCCCACCAACTCTTGGTTTGATGTTCCTGGCATCCGAAGTAATGTGTTCTTTCCGGCAACGATGGGGAGGGGGTCGAACTTATGGGGTTCAATTGAACAAATATTGCTTATGCACCTTGTAACCCAAGTTCTCTTCACTTAATACAGAGCTCTCTAGCCTACAGCTGTCCAAGCACCAGTGACACTGTACAGCCAGTGGAGCTGTGATATTTTTGTCTGCAAAGCTTCACTGTCAAAGAAGCAACTGCCCTCATAAGAACTGGAACGGGCAGAGTGAACACAGATCAATGATAAACTCCCTACGGAAGAACCAAAATAACAGTCCTTCATGCCATTAGAAATGAAAGAAATTAAAAGGTCAACTCATCCTTTTCCCTACCTCCACAGATCAACCTGAGCAATCCAATCTTCAGCGTACCCAAAGCAGAAAGCCATGCTACACACCTCAGAGGAAAGCAAGAGCTAAGCAAAACATCAAAAACCAAGAAACCAGCCAAGAAACATCATTAGTCATCTTGCCTCAATGGCTTAGTCAGAGAGTAAGCAAAATGATTCTACCACGTCCCTTCCAAACTGAATTTTGAGAAGGTGAAGAAGTGGACCGAAAGTTGGACACCAGAAACATGAAGTCGCAAGATACTTTATCACATCTTTAAGATGCCACAAAAAAGTTCTTTGATTTTGGTCCAAGGTCTGAAGAAGAGGGTAGCCTGATCCTAGTCTTTCAGCATTCACAGCTGTTATACACATGGGCCACAGTGTAAACTCTATAATCCGTAGCCTTAAAGCTTATTTTCTCCATCTTGAATATTATGGGATATGTACCAGTGCAAAATAGAAAATCACCAAGATGACTGTGATTCAAGAAAAGAATAGAAGAAACCAGTGTGCATCAAAGCTGAATTTAATTGTTACTTTTATTCTTCCAGGGTGCTTTTCAACATTATGTTTTACACATCTTGCTTCATCTTTTGTTTTAGCTATGCAATATGATCATAAAGCTGAAAGCCTGAAGTACTCTGCAGCTTCAGTTAGCCATCTGTGAAAAATGAGATGTGTGCCCAATCATTTAGGCCAGAAACAGCCAGTTCACATACACGTACACCTTACAAATAAAATGAAAATTGCATAACACCCTAAAACGTTCCTAAACAATAAAAATAAACAAGTAGTATTTTTAAAGAAAGATCATAAATGCAATAAAGTAAGTCACACAGCTGATTAGACATATAATTATTAAAAAAAAATACTCTCCATTCTCTCCAATACTCTACATCAGTATAGCTTCCATTTGTCTCCTTTATCTAACCAAAACAGTATCAGACAATTTACACTTGATTCTCAGAGAATCAAAGCTATTTAATAATGGATGAAGAACATGGGTTTTCCCTGCCCTTCCTCCCTGGTATTTTGGGTCGATGCTACACTGGCTGGTGTTATATTGCCATTGCTAAAAATCAGCAACAATAATGGTTTCGATCCAACTTTTGTTATTGTTGTTGTCTGCCTTCAAGTTATGGGGACTCTAAGGTGAACCTATCACGGGGTTTTCCAGGGCTGAGTGTACGTAACACGCTCAAGGTGGGTTTCCAAGGCTAAGCCAAGACCCTGGTCTTCAGAGTCATGGTCCAACACTCGAATCACTATTCCACGGTGGTTCTCTTATGTTAAGTCCCATTTTTAAGTTTGCTATGACTAACTTAAGTCCTAATGATTTCAGTAAGATTTGCATCTGGGACAGGTCAATAGGTACAGTTATGGCACGAAAACAGGAAGATTTTTCATGGGGATACACAACTTGAAATATCGGGGAAGGAAGTTGGAAATACCCAACAGTATCTTCTTCTCTCCCCCCCCCCCCTCCAGGTTTAAAAAGCACTCAGTCCATTCAGTAAGAGAAAGAATATTCTTTGGCGTGGCTGAAGGTACAGCAGAGGTAGCTGGAAAAGTGTTCCCTACTGAAGCAAGACATAGTTTCTGGGTGGAAAAATTATGACTGGCAGCCAACTATTCTCAAAAAATCATTTTGTCCAAACTGTGCACAAAACCACATGCTTTAAAAAAATACTTTGGAGGGAGGGAGGGACCCTTCCCCAATAATGTTAAAACACCCCTAATGAAAGTGGCTAAATTGGGAAATTTTGCTTAGCCTTAGCTGGAACCTCTTTAAAGATATCTAGTGGCACATCATATCTGGTCATTTTTTTGGTTTCATATAAAACTAGGTCTCAAGATGATATAACCTTAGAACAGTTTTCAAAGGAGCAACTATACCAGTCTGCTCCAGGAAAACAACTAAGAGACTTGTGGCATCTTTTAAAACTAATAGAACTACAATATCATTCATTTTTCATGGATTACGGTTCACTTCCTCAGATGCATGGAGTGTCATCTTAAGAGTCGTATAAAAACACAAAGAGCAGTTCCAAACAGGTGCATATATAGCCACACCACCATCTCTTCCCCTCTCATACACACTTAAAAATTACTTGATTAAGGACTTCTTTCTTTCTGGCATGCTGAGCTTCTGAAAATCAAAACATCATCTCTTCAAGGCTCAGTGCATAACATCCAGGAAAACCATTACCACAATAAAATCCCACCAACTAACTGCAATCCTTCTTCTTACTCCAAAGAACCGAGCTGTAGTAGTGCCAGGCTTACTATTAGGCAAACTGAGGCAGCCTCAGGCAGCTGATTTTGGTCACCACAAAAGGACAAGAAAGTGTTTTTTAACTTACTACTATTGCACTTTTATTGCCAGAGAAGGGAGAGGTGTTTGTGTGGTTTTCTGTCTCAGACCTTTTGTACCACATAGCTCAACTCTGGGTGGGTGATGGAAGTTGCTGCTCTTGATCAGGAAAACAAATATTCTCCTCCAGGAAAAAAAAAATCATTTGTTTATTTATTTTATATTCCACTTTCCTCCCGAATGGGATTCAAAGTGGCTTACAATATACATTACTATTCATTTGAGATAAGAAAAAAATGCTATTGCTTGGAAACAACATGTCTCATCCAGCTTCATGAACATATGAAGCCGCCCTATCTGGAGTTAGAGCAGTGGTTCATCTTATCTAATACTGTCAACTCTGACTGGCAGCAGCAATATAGACTCTCAAGAGCCATCTTTCCTAGCTAGTCTATCTGAAATTCTTTTGTCTTGAGATGCCTGGGACTGATCTGTAATATTCTACTTGCAAGACATGTATGCTGCTACTACACCATCTCCTTTGGAAAGTGGCAGGCACAGCTCTAGGATATTTTCTGTATCTCAAATCTGTACACGATTAAACTATTATCATCCAAGAATATTCTTCAGCCCTAGACAAGGACTACCATACCAAGGCATCTGAAGGACAAAGGAAAGCTGTCTAAAACACATCTGGAAGTTCAACGAAACTTTTGCAGACACTTTGGGTGCCAGTCTTCCTAGCGACAAAGTTAGCTGTCCTTTTTATCAACAGACGTAGTGTCTGGAGTGTTCATATTTGCAACATTTTCCAAAGCTACCAGTTTTCCATGAAGAAAGATTTACATCAGGCTACAGATCATAAGAATGCTTTTCTCAAAAGGTCAACCATGGGTTGAAGCAATACACTTTGAGCTTCCTCTGGCATGGTCTAACTCTTACCAAGTGCAACGCTTGAAGAAAAATGTATGGCAAATCTGAATCACTCAACATCAAAGGATGACTAATCCATCACATTTACAACAACAAAACACACATTAAGACCTCTGCAATCAAAGACCCAGATGAAATGAAACTCCAGTAATAATGGAATAACTTTCATATTGGCTACACTTATTTCAGATGATGGAATGATTCAGCACTGCAGAAAATTACATGTGCCAGAAGCTGTAATCAAATGTTGTTTTATTTCCGTGTTTTTCAATGCAGATAAGCTGTCCACACACATTTCACATTCCATATTCTATAAACATGCTAGTTACAAAGTAAAACCAAGTGTTTTGAGATGCTAGAATGAGAACATTGGGTCAATAAACAGGTACCATCAACCTCAAGGGAAATGTCAAAATCAATTCACAAGAGGCATAAACTGTACATATACTTGGCCAACGGGAATCTCTTCCATGCAAAATGAGAGCCCAACACATTCATTAGCTGAAAGCCATGACGTACCCTCCAACTGTCCCAATCTGACACTGACAGTCTCAATCTGCTGTTGTCCCACTTTTTCAACTGCTTTTAAAATGTCCCTGTTTCTCTTTCCTCCTCTCACTTTTACCCTTTCTCCTCTGCTCATTGCTGCAAACTGAGTTCAAAGTACAAAAGCCATTTTCCCCTCAATTAATTCAGTGGGGCAGAGAAGACAGGAAGCGGAGAAATTTTCACCTTCCCTGTAAATTCAAGAAAAAGCAAACTGCCCTTTGCCATTCTGATCACGCTCTCACGTTGCTTGGCCACATGTGTCCCAGTTTTCATCTGTGAAGAGTTGGAGAGTATGGTGACCACAACTGGTGACCCTTTGTTGTTTATTTGCAATTTCTTCCAGAGCATCCTTCCTTGTGGGACTCACAAAACAGATCCTAGGGTTGGTTTAAAAACCATCAAAATGAATCCAAAGCCTGTGCTTGAAACATCTGAGCAAGTACATAAAATTAATGGAGGAAACTGTCTACCTCAGCTTTGCAAGAACCACCAGGAGAAACAAAAAATATCAGCAGCTCCCATATGATGGAATGGCTTTTTAAACTCAAGCCACTTTTCTCAAAAGACCTTTTATTTGCCGCAGCTCTCAAATGGATTAAGAAGAGTGTGATGGAATGACAGCCGATGGAACCGGGCCATTCCAAAAGGGTTGCAAGGGTCAAGATAGAGCTCCGGGATACAGGTCTGGCATTCTCTTGAGGTTTAAATAGACAACACAAAGTCAGCAGGACACAAAAGCAACAGCTGAGAGACCAGGGATGTTTGTGTAAAGTGGCTCAAGAAGCAAGAGCTGGATTATGTTGTAGAGAGAAAGGAATTAATTGATGGAGGTTTTTGGAAGACAGAGTGGATTTACAACATTTATTCATCCCATTGAAAATGCAGTACAGAAGATAGCATCTTAACTATATGACAAGAGGGAGAGAGATCTGAGTGGATAGCAAAGATATGTAGCGATCAAATTACCAAAAGCCAATTTGCTAAATGGAAGAGATTCATTTATTTAGCCACTAACAACGAATTGCCAAGACCTGTTAATGCAGTTTTTCTCAACCTGGCGACCCCCAAATATGTTAAACTATAATCTCTATCATTCCTCTCTGGCTCTGGATGACAAGAATTGCAGTCTCAAAACATGTGGCATGGGCTGGGGATGGCTGCATCACTGTTGTGCTTTGCACAGCATCTACCAAACATTTACCTCTTGCACGCTGCTCTTAACTCACTAGATATTAAAATTTAGAAACTGCTGTGCTCTGGACTAATACAAGAAGAAAGATTTAATCCCTGGGAATAAAAGTAGGGAAACTGATTAACAGCATGTGATTTTGATCTGCTTAATTCAGACTTTGCAAAAGTTACTTTTCCAAGCTCTGGCTGACTTGCTCTAAAATACTGGGAGGAAGCGAAGTTCAGTGTTATGATTTTTAAAATAACATCTCAGAGTTAGGCGATACATTTAAAATGTTTCTCCTAAACAAATCTATATCCAAAGCAGTGTACAATATCATCAACACGGCACCCCCCCATAAGAACAATTCCCCTTGAAATAAACACAGCAAATGGTAACGCAACTTGCAGTGAAACCATAACAGATAAACACTAAGTAAAATAGAACTAAAGCCAAGGACCACTCATCATACAATGAAAATTCTTGGAGAGTGACAGCTTGGGAAGGGATATCCGAATGATAAAGAAGCCACCATCAATTAAACCTGCCTAAAAGAAGTGTTTACATTATGAAAGGTTTGCCTAATCCAGCACCCTATTATGCACAGTGGCCAGACAGGATGCATTCACTGTAACCTCTCCGAATCTTCCCCAGCTATAAATCATAGAATCATAGAAATGTAGAGTTGGAAGAGACCCCAGGGGCCATCCAGTTCAACCCCCTGCCATGCAGGAACAGCCTCAAAGCACTCCCGACAGATGGCCATTCAGCCTCTGCTTAAAAACCTCCAAAGAAGGAGACTCCACTGCACTTCGAGGCAGCAGATTCCACTGCCGGACAGCCCTGACTCTCAGGAAGTTCTTCCTGAGGTCCAGGTGGAATCTCCTTTCCTGCAGCTTGAATCCATTGCTCCTTGTCTTGGTCTCTGGAGCAGCAGAAAATAAGCCCTCTCCTTCCTCTACATGGCATCCCTTCAAAATTTAACCATCAGGATCTTCACTGGCCAGTCTGGGTTTCAGCAGCCTCCACACCCATCACCTTTCCACCATGTTGTGGTTAATTGTGTGCTCCTCTGTTGCTTATACTCTGTCACAACTTTTGTGGTGTTGCCTGGAGACTGGACCCGTCTCAGGGAGGACATGACCAGAGTACCTGTGCTTCTCATGTTTGAGGGGTTCCCTTAAAGGACCTTGGGGTGTGGCAGTAAGACCTGGGCCCAGCTTGAGGATGGAAGTGCATGCCTCACCACCAGGTGTCAGCTGCCACTCCCTATCTCCTCCAGCAAGCAAACCAGAGAGGGGTTAGCTGCACAGCGATCAGGTTAGCAGATCTAGACCTTCGAATCATAGAGTTGGAAGAGACCCCAGGAGCCATCGAGTCCAACCCCCTGCATGCAGGAACACGTATCAGAGGACTCCCAACAGACGGCCATCCAGCGTCTGTTTAAAAATGTCCAAACAAGGTCAGGCCAAGCCGTTGCTATATTACCGTAACAAACAGAGCTGTGCTCTTCTTTTAACCCCCTCCACAAAAAAAAAAATTGGTATGTGTTGTCTGGCTCCTCTCTCTCTCCAACTTAAGCACTACAGCTGCAAATTAAACTCATCTTCTAGGACAGTGGTTCTCAACCTGTGGGTCCCCAGATGTTCATGGACTTCAGCTCCCAGAAGCCCCAGCCACTATGGTCAATGCTCAGGGCTTCTGGGAGCTGAAGTCCACAAACATCTGGGGACCCACAGGTTGAGAACCACTGTCCTAGGACCACTGACCCTGCTTAACTGGGCAACAGATTCTGGCTGCCAGCCTATGGGATATGGTAGCCATTCAAAGCCCAGTGACCTTGGATCAAGTCTGGGCATGTGTTTGTCTCTGCATGCTTTCTTTGGCCTCTCAGCGTCCTACACAATGACTTCTCCCCCAACTAGATACATTTCCACTCAGAGTGGGCTTATTGAGCCCTCTTGCTATGATCTCACCATCATATCAATAAAACAAGGGTGAGAAGCAGAGGTCTTTTCAATACCATTCCAAAAGGGGAGTTTTACATAAGCCTGACATCACAGAAACGGAACAAGAGAAGCTCTCAGCTCTCTTGTGGGAATAAGCAAAACAGATACCACCCTCCACCCTCACCACCGTCTGGGTGACCCCAAAAGAGGATCTTCTGGATTATGGTACACACAGGCCATTCATCTCCAAACATGGGAATTCCAAAGAGCTTGTGAAACAATTAACTATATCAAAGGCAGTGGTGGGGGTTGCCAGAGCATCGGAGGCAAGAGGAAATAAATATGGATTTTCTGTTTGGAAATGACTGGTGTGACAGTGAGGTCAGATAGCCCTTCTCTACAAAGGCTACTTTGCTCCTGCTTTAATTAACGTTTAGAGCAGGGAGGATTTTCTCAAGACCTCTGGAGCACAACAGTTTTTATAAAATGGGGGTTGGTACAGATCACAGTAATCTGATGGTGCTTGTTGTAAATACATCAGCTGACTGAAATTTTCCTTTTATTTCGTGTTGACTGGGATCCAAAGAATAGTGCAAGCAGTCGTGTGAACCAAAGGGCTGTCTTGGATTATATTTAGGAACACAGAAAGCTGCCTCATACTGACTTATGACTGTTGGTTCACCTCACTCATTACTCTCTATGCAAACTGGGAAGGGAAGTTTCCAATCCTTACTAAGAGATGTCAGGGACTAAACCTGGCATCTTCAACTTTCATGGATCTGATTATTTGCATGTTTCTCCAACCCCTGCCCCCGCCCAGCTCAGGTACATCTTTTCTGGAGGACCTTGCCTCTTGGGGGCTCCAATCAGGCTGGCCAGTCCTTTAAAAACCCACTTCTGGTCCTCCTCCTCCTCCATCAGCTACTGCCTGGCCAGCTAAGGACGACTCACAGCCCTATTTTCAGCACCACCTACCCTCTCCCAATGCTATCTTTCGCACCCAAGGAAGAAGATGGGCGAGAGAGAGGAAATACGGGCCCACACGCCAACCCACCCTCTTTCCCCCTCCTTTCCCTGTCCTGGTTCGGACTCTGGGTGCCCACTGTCCCCGCTACCCCTCAGCCCCCTTCCCACACCAACACACACACACATTTTGATATTTGTGTTTTTCCCACTTCTCTGGGGCTCCAGTGCCCCTAACCCTAGCAAATGAGGAGGGGCAATTATAGACAGAAAACAGAAGCACTGCCAATGAGCTATTTCTGCAAGAACACTCATTGGATATTATGGTAAATGCACGCATTCTTTCCCTTTTTATTCACAGTGACATACCCTCCACAGATGAAAATTGGGACATATGTGTCAAGTAATATCTGAGTGTGGTTAAGATGAGAAATCTTGTTAATAAGGAGGAACAGAAAGGCCAGGAGAGGCTGCAGAAGTTTGCTTTTGCCTTATCCTACTGGAAAGGGCAAGATTCTACCCCTGCTCCTCTCCTCTCCCCACTGATGAATTAATTGGGCACAAACTACTTTTGCACTAGGAACTCAGTTTGCACAATGAAAGCAAGCTGAGCACAAAGATGGAATGTGAGAGGGAGAGAATAAAACTGGGGCATTTTAAAAGCAGCTGAAAAAGTAGGAAGACAGATGACTCGTTGGAATGTGCTCTGTGAAATCAGGACAGTTGGAGGACCTGACCCATCTCCAGCCCACTGCATTTGGGTAAGGGGACTTAACTCTCCAAGTGCAATGTTTATATCACATTCAGGAGGAAGGCTGTTGGGGGACTAAAATATTTCATGGGAGTTGTCTCCTTTATTTTAGATTTAGTAAATAGTTGTGCAGTGAAGGTGGATAATTTATCTAAAAATGGCTTGGAGTAGGGTTTGACAGTTCTCCTACTCATTGGTAATGGGCTTGATCCAGATCAGTATCCCATATGCTGAGTTAAAAAAGAACTTACAGCTGTACACTATACATTCAGTGTAGTTTCTCCTTTGCACTTAGAACACTGTGCAGAAAAAGTAGCTTGTGAACCCGGAAGGAATTTCAAAAGTAATTTGGCTTGAGGCACGAGAAGAGGGCCTCCCCTTCAAAGTGGAGAAAACATACAAATTCTACTGGGAACACTCAGCGTCTTGGATAGGTATAGCTAATGAAGTTCTTTATATTTACAATCATCACTTTTAAAGCCAAGACTAGAAAAATACTTCAGAATTTCTAGCCAGCAAAATCAACTTTACAGGTGAGAGCAGGCATTACAAAGAAAACAAGTGCACCATGTTGACATTTCACTTGCTTTCTCTAATGTCTAATCTGACCTACTCCTGAACTGATGTTGATGGCTTCCCTGTCCACGTTTCACACAATGGCCTGTCCGTTGCATTGTTCAAAACATCAAGACCCATGTTAAGTTGCATCTTAATACTGACAAATTACCTAAACACTGCATAGTGATCAGTACGCCCAGAAAGAGAAAAGACAAAAAGAATTAGGCTCTGTGCTTTCGAACAATATGGAGCAGTCAGTAGAAGAACCTCATTCAGCAATCTGATGTCTGGACTGAAAGAGTGGAGAAACTTTGTACAGGGTAGTGGTACATGACTGGTTCTCTGAAGTCACCTCATTTCCCAGCCCTAGAAGCATTCTGTATTTTAACACAGCAGCGTCATGGCCTGAATTCCTTGCGTTTTCTTCCTTTAACCAGCAGCCCTGATGGCACATGTCATTGCCAATCGGCACCTACCCTATAAGATTCCAAGTTTGGCAGCAATGGATCCTGACAGGAACAGAACTGTATACCTTGCCACAACGAGCCTATTCATATGATACTTCACATTCTTCAAGGAAAAGGTCCAGGCAGCCCAAGGTCCATACAAAAACAGGACTGGAGCATCTTGAGCCTTTAAGAAATTGCTTATCAGTTCAGATTGAAGGACTGCATTGCCAGGAAAGAGTCCCAAGTCTCCTGCACTCTCTAGTTGTTGTGTTGTTGTTGTGTGCCTTCAAGTCACCTCCAACCTATGGCAACCCTAAGGCAAAACTATAACGGGGCTTTCTGGGGCTGGGAGTATGTGACATGCCCAAGATCACCCAGTGGGTTTCCATGGCTGAGTGGGGAACTGAACCATGGCCTCCAGAGTCCCAGTCCAATGTTCAAACTAATACACCATGCTGGCTTTTGCACTCTCAAGACTCACCCCAAACTGCTTAGGGGAGGTACGAGGCAAATTTGGGGCACACATATCTACCCTAACCAATTGCCTGCAAGGGAGGCACCAGCAAAGAAAGGCTCAAAATAATCACCTATGGCAAGTCATCACATCCAACAAGAGACCTGGTGAAACAGCAACCCTGAGTTGCCTCAGGAGGCTGAATAACTCAGCAGAAGCAGAAGTACTCCAAGAATGAGTAGCACAGAAATCACCAACTATATTAATACTGCTTGCGTTTGTTTAATCTTTCAGTTAGCTCTTCAGCATTCAGGTTAATTAGATTGCCCCCAGTCCTCCCTTGCTTTTAAAATTAATGTTTGCCAAGCATATTGCTGGGGATATAAATAAAAAAAATCATATTTGAACACAGTCTTATGACTGGGAACTGCAGAAAGTTTTGTGTAGTAATAACATCTGAAATGTCATAACAGTACCTTCCTCCCTCAACACCAACATACACACTTCTGAGTGTTTTGTTTTCAACTTAGAAGACTCCAGCTGGATTTGTTGCTTCATCCTTTAAACGCATAAATGTTGTGCTGCTTTTTGCATTAGCTACAAGGAGCCTGAACCAGAGCGTAGGAATATTCTGGGTTTCCTGGATGGAATATCAGTTGCTTGGGGGGCAGCAAGGGGAAGAGATCTTATGTCTTTACTTCCTACCAGGGCTGTGGAGCTACAGTTGGAATCATGGAGTAGGATTCAGAGTCAGAAGCCATTGTGGGAGAAGTCAGAGTCAGTAGAAATCTATTGGCTTTGACTCCAGCTTCAGAGTAAAAACGAATAACTATAGAAGGTAAATCCATCATATTATATTTAGGATTTAGTACTTAATCAAAACTTTATGTTCTATCAACCTAAGCAGCCTGCTGATTCACATGGTGGTCATGACATGTCTTGTGCTACCATTTAGGTAAATTAGTTATTATGAAGTTATTATGCCTTGTGCTACCATTTAGGTAAATTAGTTATTATGAAGTAATATACACTTGCCATTTATGAAGGAGTCAGAGTCAGACAGGAGAAAAACAAAGGAGCTGGAGACAGGATCAAAGTCAAAGGTTTGGCATACTGACTCCACAAGAACATATGAAGCTGTCTTAGGTCATTTCCACCCTATAATGTTATAGTGCTTTATTCAACTTTCAACATCTTGTGGGATTTTGGGGTTTGTAGTCTACTGAGGCCAAATAGCTCTTTGGCTGAGAATTCTAAAGCCCCCTTCCTAAATTGCAAACCACAGGATTCCATAGGATGCTGAAAGTGGAATAATAGCACTATAACAGTGTAGTGCAGAAATAGCCTTAGTCAGATCACAGGTTGCTCTAGCACAGGGATAGGTAACTGTCTGAAGTCCAGAAGCCACACAGGCTGCCCCAGGGACCCCAGGGGAGCTTCATACCTCTTTGCCATCCCCACTGCCAAAAGCAACAAATTCAAAACAATTGTACCCAAATGCCTCCCCTTAGGTTCCAATTTCACCATGTCCCCCTTGCCCATCACCATCACCAGGGCTTTTTTTAACAGAAAATCACCAGAAGGTCAATTTCTAGATCATTTCGCATTAGAAAAAGGTCTTGCCTGGGCTTGAAAAAGCCAAAAGTGGTGGTCAAAACACGGCAAAACTGATTCAAAACATGTGCTCCACATCTCCTACCCAGACTGGCATATTGAGTTCTGGCTGGCTACAGCTCTCAATGATTTCAGACAGGATTCTTTCTTAGCCCTAACTAGAAATGCTGATATTTCCTGATGGTCTCCCATCCAAGTGCTAACCAAGAGGGACCTCACTTAGTTTCCAAAATAAGCTGAGATCAGGACTCTATGGCGGGACTGCTACAGACAGCTTCGCCATATTTCTGCAGCCCTCTGAGACAGAAATTATGAAGGTCAAGGAACTCCTGCCACAGGATGCTCACAACTACTGAATCCTACCCTAGGATAAATAGGATAAATGTCCTGAGATAACAACCTGTGGCCTTCAGTTGTGTAAACAAGATCCAATAATTCTAATGTAAAAGCTGGCGATGAGAATGAAATCTGCCACAGACACACCAGCAAATATAACTTCCAAAGCACTGCTGCTGATTTTTACCAATATGAAACCAACAGTGGGAATGAGCTAGTGAATAAATACCATTTGTTTTGTACAAATATTTGTTTGGTAGATTGTGGCAGGGAGGAAAAACTGGATTTTGCCTAATGAGTAAATATGACATGAAGCCATAAGGCGTTTCAAATCTCAAGAGAAGAGTCTATATGAAACACATTTTTTCTCCACCCCAGTTCAAAAGCACCATGTTTCCACAAATAAAAGCTCGATTTTGCCTACATAACATTTAATTAAGGAAATATGGCTATATGGGGATTTTTTACATTCAAAATCTCCCCTGAGTCATTTTATCATTCCGAAATCAAGACAGAAGGCTGTGAAGTTTTGTGGGAAAAGCATAATCAGGTCGGTTTGCTAGTTTATGCCATTTTGCCTTCCAACGTATTCTGGGTCATAACTGGTCCCTGAGGAGCATGCAATAATATGGGGGGGATCCCCTAATACCTGAACTGCATTTCATTCTCTACATGTTCTGTTAAATTAAGAGAGCTGGTTCTTATGAGTATTTCACAGAATCACAGGGCCCAAAAGAGCCATCCTGTCCAACCCCTTGCCATGCAGGAATACACAAATAAAACACTCCTGAAAGATACCCATCCAACCTCTGTTTGAAGACCTCCAAAGACGGAGAGACCACCAGCCATTCCACTATTGAGCAGCTCTTATTATAACCAAGTTCTTCCTGCCGTTTAGGTGGAACCACTTTTTCTGTTATTTGAATCCATTGGTTGATGTCGTACCCTCTTAAACAACAGAAAAACAAGGTCAGGCTCCATCTCTATGCGATATCTCTTCAGATATTTAAATACAGATCTCATGTCATCTCTCAATCTCCCACTAGTATGGTGTGTGTGTGTGCATACCTATGCATCATATATGTTATATTTTGAAGGTTTCTCAAGAATGCTGAAGAGTTCAATTAGACTCCCCTTAAAGTTAACTGAAATGAAATGAGATGGTGAGGCTGGGCTGACCCAAAATGTTCTGCTGTCTGAGGTGAAGAACAAGATGGCACCTTCTCCTCCATTCTGCATACAGAGGCCAACTGACTCTAACTTCAGTACTTGCTACCTTGAGTCCCACTTCTGGGGATATAAGGCAAGATATAAATACGAAGTTGGAGGTTGAGGATTATGACAGTGATCATAATGACAATAATGATGCCAGCAACAGCAACAAAACCCCATCTTCCACCACCTCTAAGGGACATCTAGCTAATTAGGCTGGGTGGACATGCATAATTCTGTCCTGACAAAGAGGCATGTTCAAACAACTCAGAAGGTACAGCTAGGGAAACCATCACCATTGAGCCACACATACACACACACACACACACATCTGCCACCAGAAGTTGTTGTCTTTCTCTGGTTAATAGTAAACCATCCCTGTTATAGATACAGCTCACCCCAACATAGTCACAACTCTCATTTCTCAGCACAATAAATACCCAATTTTTCTGTTACATCGTATATTTAAGGTGTTTCCCATTCAGCATTGCATTTTCAGTTCTAAATCTGAGAGGATTTCAGCAGAAGGAGTAAGGTAGAAATTAAACGAAAGCTATAAGGCAGATTTAAGAACATAGAGGAATTCATAATGGTCCCCACCCACACTCACTGTCTAGTTGTGCTTTTCAGTTTTGCTTCCTACCACATTAGGAATTTGCAAATTTTGGCAAATTCCAACCAAACACAAACTGAAACAGAATTCTCATTCATTCCTGGTTGTGTCCCTGCACAACAAGCAACAAATCTTGGCTATAAGGCATGGCTAAGAGGATGCACAACTCTGGATACCTCCAACGCAGATCTTGCCTCTAACATATAAACAATTGGTGGCGTCAAGCCAGTTTTGCTCTCTCAGTCATTCTCTCATTCTGCCTACCTCTCTCTCATACACACACACTCAGCTTCTTTTCCCCTGGAACATAAAAGCAGTGAGCTGCCTTCGAAGCTTGTTGAAAGGGTCAAAAAATGATAACTCATATGAAACATTTTCAGTATTCATAGAATCAGAGCATCTTTGGCCCTTTCCACATGTGGGAAAGGAGCCGCAAAAAAACGCTACTCACCAGACTTCTTCAGCGCCCAGGCGAGTCCATCGGGACGAGGAGAAGTGCGAGCTTGTCGCTCCGGAATGCTCCGGCATTCAAAATGGCGGCTTCCGGTTGATGGAGGCTCTCCACCAACCAGAGGAGCTCGCCAGCCTAAAGCCCGCCCCCGGCAGATCTGCAGGCATGCACTTGTGCACGCCTGCAAATCTGCACTGGAGTGCGGGGATGGAGCAACACGGAGTTGCGCGCTCCGTGCTTTTTAAAAACCTCTAAAAAGAGGTTTTCAAAGAGTACGCTGCCCGACCAGTTCCAGTCGCTCTGAACCGGACTGAGGTGCAGAACTACAAAAAGTAGTCCGCCCCAGTCCACTCTACGGTGCAGAAGACCTCCATAGGAGGTCGCTCTGCACCATTTTAATAGCCCGGTGCGGAAAGGGCCATAGAATCCCAGAGTTGGAAGAGACCCCAACGGCCAGATCCAATCCCCTGCCACGCAGGAATACACAATCAAAGCACTCCCAGACAGATGGCCGTCCAGCCTCTGTTTAAAAATCTTCAAAGAAGGAACTCCACCACACTCTGGGGCAGCACATTCCACTGTCAAACAGCTCTTACCACCAGGAATTTCTTCCTAATCTTTAAGTAGAATTTCTCTTCCTGCAGTTTGAAGCCATTGCTCCACGCCCTACTCTCTAGAGCTGCAGAAAACAAGCTTGCTCCATCCCCCAAACATCCCCTCAGTTCTAAACATCCTATATAAACACTATGTGTTTAGAAAACTGACACCATACAGAAGATGATGAAGAGAGGAAATTCCATGCATAAGAAACACTAGGAGAAAATGGGCAGAGCCCACTGAAGGAGCAAGAGACTTTTGCATTTCTGAAGTGTTGTTGTTGCTGTTGTTGTTATGTGCCTTCAAGTCATTTCCAATTTACAGTGACCCTAAAGCAATCCCATCATAGAGTTTCTGGGGCTGAGAGTATGTGATGCATCCAAGGTCACCCAGTGGGTTTCCATGGGCAAGTGAGGAATTTAACCCTGTTTTCCAGGGTCATAGTCCAATGTTCAAACCACTACACCACGCTGATTCTAATATTGCTAAAGCAGGTGGAGTCAAAGGAGGATCAGGACAGGGATGGATCAGACGGTGAAATAAAAAAATAGAATGAAGTAGAGAAAAAAATAAACAGAAGGAGCACTACATGTCATGCCTGACTGCCCAGACTGAGGCCATTTCCACATAGACTGTTATTGCGCTATGATTCCACTTTCACATCCTATGGAATCAGGGTTTGCAGTTTCGAGAGGGGCCAGCCGGCCCCTCCCGAAACTGCAAACCCCAGGATTCCATAGGATGTTGCAAGGGGAATAATAGCGCTGTAACAGTCTAGTGCAGAAATGGTTTGAGTGTGGACACTACAGCACGGTGCTTGTGAAGGTCTGAAGGGCATCAAGGGAAAGCAAGCTGTGTGGTTATGGGTGGCAGGGAATTTTGGGGTCTCTAAGAGTGTTGCTGTCAGAGCAAAGGGCTCAGCCATAAAAGTAAGGGCAAAGTATCATTAGGTGTACAAAACGAATGCTTTCTGCTGATGGTGAACAGGAGAGATGTCCCATTTGCCTCGTGCAAGGTGTTGCCTCTGGCAAGGAAAAAAAGGAAGAGGTCGGCGTAAACACTACGCCTGTGCACATCAACTCATACCAGAAGAAAGAGAGATATCTGTTTGGCTCCTTAGGTCATATGGTGAACAGGTATCTGCCCAGAATGGGATTCCTGCAACTGTTCTTGGACACTCTGTCCTCTGGGCCGCCTTAGCACACCAACGTCCCATCCCTTCTCACCTTAACATTTCTGTGGTGTATCCGCGATGGCTGGCATTTCACACTGCTGGTGTTGCAACAGCCTGTACAGCGCTTCACCTCTACGCACGGTGGCCATATCAGAAAGTTAGCAGATGTCGGGTCAATCTGACTCCGAGGTATCTCGTATATCACGGTTCGCGTTTTGCAGACGGCAGGAATGGCTTCCTCTGTAAAGAGAATAAAATACATCTGGATTAGCCACATCCTTTGTTTTGAAACAGTTCACAAATTGTGTGTTAGGTTATCACTGCTGTGTGGGACCGGGCTGTGAGAATCCCCTTCGAGGCACGAATAACGCTGCTATGGTAGCATACAAATCAGCTTTTAGATCACTTTTTAAAAGATTAGACAAATCCATGGAGAACAAGGGCCCTTCCCTCCTCCTATTACTATTATTATTATTATTGTATTATTGTATTATTATTATTGTTGTTGTTGTATTGTTACTATTATTATTATTATCATCATCATTATTATTACTACTACTACTTTCTTTAGGGACTCAAAATGGCTTACAGTGAATTAAAAAAATAGTTAAAAATCACAGAATACAAAAGTTAAAACTCAAGTTAAACAATCAAGTAAGAATTAAAACAAAGTCAAAATACATAATTAAAACTCAGACATCCATAAATTCAGCACAGTTAACTTTTTATCAGACAGGTCATAATAACACTTTGAACGCCTGTCGGAACAAAAATGTCTTACACACAGCACTATGATTCCACTTCAACTGCCAGCTTTGCCTTATGGAACGCTGGGATTTGTAGTTTGTTGGGGCACTAGGGTCATTTCCACACTACACTGTTATAGCGCTATTATTCCACTTTCAACATCCCGCAGAATTTTGGGGCCAAAGAGCCCTCTGGTTGAGAATTCTAAACATCCTTCCTTAAATTACTGCCCATTTTATCAGGGTGTTCTGTGATGAGAGCTGTAACAAACTAGATCTTGGCTTGCTTTGGGCTGACAGAGTCCTTCCATCGTTTAATTTCTCTCTCACGGGATGCTCACTGTTCTCTTGAAGACAATTTACCAGTCAGTCCTATGCATAGTTTGAAAATGGCTGAACTGAATCAAGACAGCACGGCATCTTTTAACTCACGCTTCAGTACGAACAGGCTGTGACATGAAAAGAATGAATGTAAAGAATTTTTTATGTACGCTACCTTATTAGAATATGACTGACTTGTAGAAAGGAGCAGAAAATACAAAATTGTAGTGTGTGTATTTCTCCCTTTGGGTTTACAATATCATTCTTTCTTAAACAACTACCCTGTTTTGTTTTTAACCCAAAGGATTTCCATTGATCCCCACTGCCACATGGCATTTTTGCATATATATTCCAAAAATTTTTTGTTCCTTACCAACACTTCTTTTCCTGCGAACGGGCCTGGGGTGATTTTCTTGTTGGTGTTTGGTGGAATGAACACTGTGAGATATTAAGTTTGTCTCTGAGATATCATCATACCCTAAAAACAAAGAAACAAAGAAGTAAAACCTTTAGAGTCTCATATTAACAGAACAGCAGGTTAAATAGTTTTGAGTAATTAGTTGTTTGAAAAGAATTTCCTTTCTTCAAAAGTTCTGAATAATTACTTATTTGAAAAAGGTTTCTTTTTTCAAAAATTTTACACAATGAGTTGTTTGAAAAAAGTTTCTTTTCCCAAAATAAATTTGACCAAAATCCTGCAGGTAGCAGGTCCACATGCAGATCTATGCTGGGTTGAACCATATACCACATCGCAGACTTAGGCTGTTTCCGCACTACACTGCTATGGTGCTATTATTCCACTTTCAACATCCTATGGAATCCTGGGGTTTGCAATTTAGGGCGGGGCATTCGGAATCCTCAGCCAGGGATCTCTGTGGCCTCAGGAAACTACAAACCCCAGAATTCCACAGGAGGTTGAAAGTGGAATAATAGCACCATAACAGCGTAGTGCGGAAATGGCCTTATGCATGCGCATGTCCCTAAGAGGCTGCCAGCCTATACTCCAAGTTAACACGGGATAATTTCACGCCTTTTGTGGAACAACAGTAACTTTTTAGTTACTTTTACAGCTAAAGGGACTGATTTCACTATTAGATGTGTTTTGTACCACAGGCCAGAAATTTGTAGCATTCTGAAATTGTGGGGGTTTTTTTAACAGTAACTACCTAGTTACTTTTTAATACTAAACAAATTAAATTTTGCTTTTAAATATGGCTTTGCATAGTAACATTACTTCTTTTTTTTTAAGTATTTTTATTGACAATAAAAAAACATACATAGATAAAAAAAAATATAAGCAAGTATCACATACAGAAATAACAAATAATAATATTAATATAAACTCCTCATTCTATATAAACCTCTTTCCAGTCCTTTTTCCAGATTTTGGCCACTAAGGACCATTCCTTTTCAACTTTAACCTTATCAATCTTATCATCCATTAATGCAGTCAACAAATCCATTTGAAACATTTCATATAATTTCAATATCCATTGATCCTGCGAATGTATCTCTTGACTTCTCCAGTTGGAAGCATAGACAATTCTTGCGGCCGTCACCATATATAGAAGAATTCTACCATATTGCTTCTGGTACTTTTTATTAGCTCCCACAAACATATTCAACAAATATAGCTCCGGACTAAGTTTCAAATCGATTTCCAATATATTTTTAACTAAATTATGGATCTTTCCCCAATATTCCTTTACCCTCTTACACTCCCACCACATATGATACATTGTTCCTAATTTCTTACCACATTTCCAACATCTATTACAATAATTGCTAAACATTCTGGCAATAGTTTGTGGTGTAATATACCAACGATATAACATTTTATAGAAATTTTCTCTCAAATGTACACTTCTCGTAAATTTTACGTTTATATTCCAGGCCTTTCTCCGTTCAGCTAACTCAATAGAATATCCCAGATCCAAGTCAAAACATAGTAACATTACTTCTATTTGCCATGTTTTGTATATTCACCATCATTTGCTTTGGGTTTCTTAACTGCATTGTTTGAAGATTTTTCAAAAACACAAGAGGAATACATTAAACTAGCAGTTCTTAGCCTTTTCTTTACCATGGACCCCCTTTAAATATCTTTTGTTGCCATGGGCCACCATGATGTAACTCAAGATTTAAAACCCTGAAGCACATCAAATATTTAAAGTTGCTCATTAAGGATCTTCATATTTGGAGAGGAGGGAGAAATAAGTAAATGCACACACAATATTTTCACTGGAATTATTCCAAACAAATTATTTAATTAAATCATCACCACCACCACCATCATCATATCTCAACACTGGACCATGGCCTAATATTGCTTGTTAATTTTAATTTTACCTGTAAAAGCTCATAACATTTCTTTAAGCCTTCACAGAGCCACTGGTGGACATTGTGCCCCCCTTGGGAGTCTGTGGACCACAGGTTAAGAATTGCTACATTAAACAATTCATTAATCAACTATGGCCATTTCCACACTAGACTGTTATAGTGCTATTATTCCACTTTCAACATCCTATGGAATCCTGGGAATTGCAATTCAAACTGCAAACACCAGGATTCCATAGAATGTTGAAAGTGGAATAATAGCACTATAACAATCTAGTGCGGAAATGGTCTATGTTAAACAGAACCAAGTTTCACTTCCATACTTTCTTCTCAGAGCCACAAGAGATTAAGTTCATTGAAAGTATGGTACCCATGTAAGACTGAGTTTAGCAGACTATTGTACACATCCCCTTCTTAGAAGCAATATATACTAAGAACAAGAAATACTTGTCTGAGAAACAACCCTTGAAATTTTTTGTGCTGTAAACAACCTTTATACCCCTCCAGTCCTTTATAGTCCACAAGCAATGAGACGACGGCCATTTCCACACTGCACTCTTCTAGTGCGATGATTCCACTTTCAACCTCCGATGGAATCCTGGGGTTTGCAAATCCCAGGATTCCATCGGATGTTGAAAGTGGAACCATCGCGCTATAACAGTCTAGTGTGGAAATGGCCAAAGCTTCTCTGTTCCACGAGACTGCAATCCCGCAATCCTTTGGCTACATCTGCAGGCCTTTTCACGGCAAACCCTCCAAGGATCACAGAGTTCCAAATTAATCCCCCCTGGCAAAATGGTAGAAGGCCTGGAGACCATGAAACCCTATGAGCAGAAGTTTAGGGAGCTGGGTATGTTTAGCTTGGAGAAGAGAAGGTTAAGGGACGACACGATAGTCACATTTAAATATTTGAAAGGGTGTCATATGGAAAGTGCAGAAGCTTGTTTTCTGCTGCTCCGGAGATTAGGACCATTTCCGCGCTTCCCTCTTATACCGCGATGATTCCCCTTCAACGTCCTATGGAATCTTGGGGTTTGCAAACTGCAAACCCCAGGATTCCATAGGATGTTGAAAGGGGAATCATCGCACTATAAGAGGGTAGTGTGGAAATAGTGCTGGACATGGAGCAATGGCTTCTAACTTCAGGAAAAGGGATTCCACCTAAAAACATTAGGAAGAACTTCCTGGCAGGAGGAGCACTTTGACAGTGGAACATGCTGCCTGGGAGTGTGGTGGAATCTCTTTCTTCAGAAGTTTTTAAACAGAGGCTGGATGGCCATCTGTCAAGACTGCTTTGATGGTGTATTCCTGCACAGCAGGAGGTTGAACTGGATGCCCCTTGCGGTCTCTTCCAGCCCTGTGATTCTAAGTCAGCCACATCTTCGCCAACTTGGCAGTGGTGTTATATCACTTCTAGTTTTAGCCTAAAATAGGCTGTTTTCTAATGGGATTATAGAGATCAAATCAGCCCAGACTCCTGTGTTTTTGTGGCTATTTTGGGTGACTGTCATGCAAAACATCTGACGATTTTTTTGAAAAAAATAAACATTTCAAAGGTTAAGCTCTTAGGGGAGTTTTCTGTGGGTCCACAAAATATGGATTGGGACTTCATGTAGCCTGCAAGCCACACTTCCCCCACTGCTGCTTTAGAGAGTTTGTGTACGTGGAAAAGGAAGAATTTGACATGTTACCCCTGACCTCCTCCAGAAAAATATTTTGAGTTAGTGCTGCTGCTAAGAGCTTCTGTGATGTAGTGATTTGAGTGCAGGATTAGGAATTCCAGGGTTCGAATTCTCATTCTATTATGGAAACCCACCAAGGGCAAGTAACACTCTCTCAGCTTCAGAGGAAAGCCACGGCAAACCCCGTAACAAATCTTGCCATAAAATCCCCGTCATGGATTTTTGTTAGGGTCACCATAGGCTGGAAACAACTGGAAGCTGCAACAACAATGCCTTTTTTCTGTATTCATATGTTTCTACATACCAGCCAACTGAGGATAATTTTGTATGCAGTTGAGAAAAGTCCAAGAAAGCTTTACGCTGCAATAAAGGTTAGTCTAAGGAACTACAAGACAGTTCTTTTTCTCACCTTAGTTGTCCTTCTACATCCACCCAATTCTCCGCTTCCTCACCAAAACTGTTCCTAGATAAGGCATTATCTCCATCCCTATGTCTCAGACTCACGGACAGCCCTTCACACAATTGCCTACAGCAGACAGAAACTATCCCCAGGCAAGGAAACTTCTGTAAATGGGGAAAAAAAACTTTTTTTGTTCTCTGTTCTCTGTTTGCTGCAGGCCAATGACATGAAACAATTATCTCCAGGCAGGCTGGACAGTAAGACACCCTTAAGGGCAACTAAACATTTGTGAGTTAATTTACAAGGCTCCTATGCACCTTGACTGCTTCTCATATGAACATCCATGTTAAGTCTACAAAGACCTGTGGGTTAAGCCTTCCTCTGGCTTCCAACTTTATGTAGGGTGAGAGAAAAATCTACAAAAGTGAGGAAGAGGGCATTTATGGGATGCCTCCCAAGATAGACTACTCTACAGATGTTTAGGAGTCAAGCTAATCTGCTTGTTTAGACAGGCAGTCTGTATAGTTGAGTTTTATGGCTCTGGGAGGCATATTATAGCATTTTACACTATCTTCCAAGAGGAACAAGCTTTTATTATTCTGCAAGCAACAGGAGCCATGCCAAGCTTCTCTCTAGGACAGAAGGCTAGATAGATTCAGTGCCATCACTGAGCCAGGTTTCATCAGTTCACTCAAACTGGTTGTTAAAATTCGTCAGGTTCGCAGAACTGCTTGTTGTGTGGACAGAAAATGAAAAGTTTCATTGTGCCCCCCCCGCCTCCCTGACTGGCACACCCTTTGATTCATTCCTAGCCACCCTTTCCGGCAAGGGCAGCAACAGCAAGCCAAAGGTTTTTCCAGCCAGCCCCAGCTCTGCTGCAGCGGCATGCCAGGAAAGACTATGGAAGAAGAGAAAGGAAAGTCAATCCCTGGCTTGAAGGAAGTCCCATTAGAGTAGGAAAGGCAGGCAGGGAAGAAGAAGGGAGGGGGCACAAAGGACTAGAAATGGAGATAACATCCATGAGTGGGTAGAGATTCGACAGGTTGCTCTGTTACCCATTGAAGGTACGTATGTATAAGGTATACTCTGGTTGGATATTTGTAAATGAAGCACACAGTGCAAATATAGCACAAATAATAACAGAACTATAGGGTACGATTACATCTTACAACTCCAGGACTCTCTCTCATCCAAAGCAAGCTAAAGCTCATGAATGGAAGATAGTTTCCTTTACTCCCACTTCCCCAGAACTTTTGAGCAATACATTTTTTTTACCAGAGATGAAGAGGTTCATGACAAGTGTTATCCATGAAATGCTGCATGTAAACTTGCTGAATGTATGAAGCCACCCTAAGCTTAGCTAGACCACTGGTCCATCCAGTCCTACTCCATCTCCTTTCTTCCATCTGGAACCAGCTCCCTAAGATTTCAAGCAGAGGTTTTTCCCAGCCTGGAAGTCTTTTTTTTAAAAAAAAAAAACAACAACAACTGGAGGAGCTGAGAACTGTACCTTTTATATGTAGATCATGTGTTCTACCTCTGAATGATGGGTCCTCTCCAAAACAAACAGTAAGAACTGCACGCAACTGTACATTTATCCAACACACCGTTATCAAGGAGAGTGTTGAGCAAACAAACCCTTATCTACACATATCCAGGGCCACTTCAGGGCTGCTTTCATAAGCGGAAATATCATTTAAGGAAGGACAATAGCAATTCTACGGCTTGTTTCAGGAACTTCTGTATGTCTGAACAAGTCACACTTTGTACACATCCAGCTGAATATTTTTATGCACTGTCAAATGTTCTCCAGGTCTGAAAGCTCACAGATACAAATCCAGGTGTGGATTCAAATACAAGCCTGGACTGCTACATTCACACTGGAGTTTTTCAGGTCCCCTTCCTGATCCAGTCCATCCTACCTCTAAAAGAGCATGTCAAAGGATCTGCAATTTCTCTAAAACGGTTGCTCTCAACATTTGGTCCTTCACATATTTCAGTCTACAAATTGCAACAGCTTCAGACAGCAAGGTTAATGGTCAATGATTCTGAGAGTGCAAGTCCAAAACATTGGGGAGGACCTATGATTGAAAACCACTGCTATAGAATAGCATGGAATTTAGCACATGAACTCTGCATTACACATGGGACTGGAGGGAGAGATCATCAAACATTCCTTCTATATGTATTCTCTCCAACATTTTACAGATGAAAACGGACATGTGTAGCGAAGGAACACAAGGTGTGATCAAGACAGCAAAGATAATTAATGGCGAAAACCCGTAAGATAGGAGAAGCTGCGGTGATTTGCTTTTGCCTGAGTCTACTGGGAAGAGCAGGATTCTGCCCAATCCCTTCCTCTCCTCTCTTCCCACTTCAAACTACTTTTGCACTTTGAACACAGCTTGCAGGAACTGAAGGAAGCAAAGGAGGAAAGGAGGAGGACAAAGAAACTGGGACATTTCAAATGCAGCTCAAAAAAGTAGAACAACGGAAGATTAAACAGGAATGCTCCTGCCAAAATGGTTCAGTTGGAGGGCATGTTATATGTATTCATTATGTAATTTCCTTGAACTGTTCAGACCTTCTTTTCAAAACAAACTTCCAACAAAAACCAAATACAGCATCAATAAAAACAGTAATAAAAGCAGATTAAACTTGAAACCATGGAAAAATACAATAATGTAGAAAGAAGCAACACACTGTTTCAATAAGAAGAAATCAAATGCCTTTCAGATTTTCATTAAAAAGATACACTATCTTAAAAATGGGTAACAAGGGTATTTGTGACATTTTTATAGGGTCAGCATTCCGTAGCTGAGGTGCCACTACCAAGAAGGCCTCCTCCTCTCAATTTAAGATGTCATACCAGAAACTAGGGTCTCTAAGCCCAATAGGGCAACTCTGTCTGAGCCAGTCCTAGATGTACAAAAGTACCTTCAGCTCAGATACAGTTATGCATCCTAGACAAAGCTTACCGTATCCAGGTCAAACAAATTATCATTAAACAGGCATCATTCCACTAATGTGTAAGCATCCAGCTGAAATACAGTCGGTCTACTACATTTGCGTCTTTGACTTTTATCGATTCAATTACCAGCAAATTGCTTCAACCTCAGGTACTTCTTTTTGGAGGGGAGAACTTTCTTCTTGGCAACCATGATCAGGTCATGCAGCCCTTTAAAAACCCACCTCTGGTCTTCCTCCTCTTCTACCAGCTGCTACTTGGCCAGCTGGAGACAGCTAACAGACCGATTTCTCAGCACCAGAAGCCCTCTCCCAATGCCCAACCCACACCTAAGGAAGGAGGTGGGCGAGAGAGAGGGGGTACAGGGCCACCACGCCAACCCACCCCCTTTACCGTCTCTTTTCCCTGACCTGATTTGGATCCTGGATGCCCATGCTCCCCACCATACCTCAGCCCCCTTCTCACAGACACACAGACACATTTTGATATTTGCAATGTTTCCAATTTTGCAGGGGTCCTGTGAAAATGGGTCTAGTGAATATGGAGGGCCAAACGTATACACAGTTTCAAAGGAATTTTGTAGCACCTTTGAGACTAAGGCCATGACTGATAAAGAAGGAAGATGGTAGTATAAGCTTTCATAGACTCAAGACTACTTCATCAGACACATGGATTGAAGTGCCTAACAACAGACCTTTATAGCTATACAGGAGCAGATGGTACGTGTGAATAGTAATAAGAACACAAAACTTGTGGGTGATGAGGTGGCACGTTCAGTCTTAACAATGGTTCCTGGGAACAAAGGCAGCAGGAATGATGTTGCCTAAAGCCAAGGTGAGTAAGATAATCCTATGGATGGTGAAGAGTTGTTGGAATATCGCGTGATGTTGGCTCGGAACCAAAAATGAGATGTGATAATCTGGGCAAGAGAGCCCTCATGAGGTTAGGGTGTTAATTAGAGCTATAATATGTGTAGTGTGTGAGGAAACCACCATCTCCATTCAACCCCTAAGTGACTGATTGATTGATTGATTGATTCATTGATTCATTGATTCATTGATTGTCACAGGTAGAATAAATTGATCACATCAGTGGAATTTATGTGTAGACTCAAGATTTAACAATGGATTCAAAAGTTGAGTCTAGTTGGGACCAACCAATAGGTTTCAGGCCAAAGAAGGTTGATTGTTTCAAAGACTACATTCCAAAATACTCTCAATCTAACAAATTAACAGCCATGTTTCTTCACCTTTACAAAGTATTTCATCCAGATTTCTGGAGTATTTGCTACATGTAATACTCTTCACTGGAATGAACTTTCAAATGTTTCTGGCCTGATTTCTTTTGCATTTGGAGGGAGCAATTTCAGCTGCAGAGTGGTATAAAGCTCACCAGTACATCCACCATTTATCTGTGCTGCCAGGAGCAATGTTTAAATTGCCATTTTATTCTCGTTCCAAAGGTAATTCTATAACCAGAGCACCCCTTTGGAAAAATGCTGCACTGTGATGTAGCACTGGTTGGGGACATTATGGAAATTTTCATGTATATCTCACCTTTCTCCTGGCCCAGAATTCAAGGCAGCTCAAACCCATTTAAAATAAATTATGATTTTAAAAACACTATTAATAGAAAAATTAACACAGAATTAAACCACAGTTCCGTTTAAAACTGTACACTTTGGGCAAACACCAGGTTGGGAAAGGCTGTCCTAGATCATACACATGAGCCGTTAAGTCTAAAAAGGTGGCCTTGGAATAACTTTAAAAGCACCACGAGCCCTGAGGTCACCAAATATGAAGAAAGACGTGATCATATTTATCCCATGTTCATCCTACCCTTCCTGGAAGTCACTCAGGACACTGTCTTGGCTCCTTCCTTCCCCATCTCATCCTCAAAGCAGCTTGCGAGGTTGGTTAGGTGGCTCAAGAACACCCACTGAGTTTCATGGCCATTTAGGAATTTGATCCTAGTCTTCCCCACTCCAAGGGCCTTTCCACACTACAATGTTATAGTGCTATTATTCCACTTTCAATATTCTGTGGAATTCTGGGGTTTGTAGTTTACTGAGGCCAAAGAGCTCTCTGGCTGAGAATTCTAAATACCTCTCCTTAAACTGCAAACTCCAGGGCTCCATAGGACGCACCGAAAAAAGCAAAATGAGACAACTTGCTGTACAGATTACGGTAAAAGCTAACAGCTTTAATAAGCTAGGGCTTCATGAGCATTCAAATAGAAAGATATATATATATATAGAAAGATATATATATATATATATATTCTGCATAGTACTTCTGCTAGAGATGAGACTGAGCCAGCGTAGTGTAGTGGTCTGAGCACTGGACTACAACCCTGGAGAGCAGGGTTTGATTCGCCGCTTGGCTATGGAAACCAACTGGGTGACCTTGGGTGCATCACACACTCTCAGCCCCCAGAAAACCCTGTGATAGATTCATAGCCTTTCTCTCATGCAGCCTTTCTTCTGTTCCATCATGCAGCATTTCAGTAAGCCATATACCCTACTCCTCCTGATTAATCCTCTGCCACCCCACTTTTTCAGGTGCCTTTAAAATGTCCCAGTTTCTCCCTCCTCTTCCCACTTTCCCCCTTTGTCCCCAGCTTACGTCAATTGCTGCAAACTGAGTGCAAAAGTAATTTACACTCAATTAACTCAGCAGGGGATGGAGTCTTGCCCTTCCCAGTAAGCTCTGGCAAAAGCAAACTGCTGAAGCTTTTCCTAGCTTGTGCGCTGTTCCTCATTAATAACTTTTGCCATCTTGACCACACTCTGATGTTGCTTGGCCACGTGTGTCCTGGTTTTCATCTGTGAAATGGGGGAGGCGGAGATACGGTGTAGTGGTCTGAATGTTAGACTATATGACCAAATAGGCTCAGGTGCAAATTCCCACTCGCTAGAATAAGCCGGGTCTAGTCATGCTCCCTGGGCGCAAGCTTCGTCACAGAGGAAGACAACATGGGAAGAGAATAAATCGTGCACTCTGCTCTGAGCACCTCAGAAGAAAGTCCAGACATAAATACAGGAAAGAAATAAGAAAGGCGATTTTTAGGTAAAAGTAAAATTTAGCATGACTGATTCTGAGATGGAATGCCCCTGGGCAGGGCCTTGCGATGCTTGATTAGCATTCCACATAGAATCTTCTTTGGAGGCTTTAAAAATAAAATACGAGGATTGCCGCTCTCCCTCTGCATCGTAACAATGACGCCTCTATAAATTCTCTGTCCTTTAGCTTCTCCTCCCCACCACCACCAAAAAAAGAAAAGAAAAGAAAAACACCTCAAATAATTTAAGAACAAGCTGCAACCTGTCAGGTTTCCCTTTTCAGCCTCTCTGTTGCAGAACAAATCTTTCACAGACAAACTTAACCTTTCAGAGTGGCACCCGAAACAACTGCAAACTCTGGGCCCATATCCAGACATGTCCTGTTCCTTAAATAATCCAACCACATGGGTTAAAGGGCCATGAGAAAAAGCAAAGATAGAAAATTTGGCATTTCACTTATCAGAAGGCAACAACAAACCAGTTGAGGAGGAATTTGGCTTTTGTTAAGGGAAGAGGCTTCGGCAGCAAAGCTTCAACAGCATATACTGCAAAATAAAAGACTCGGGGGAGAGAGAAAGAGAAACTAACTTGATTCCGATGGATTAACAGAAATCTTATTTTCAAGGCCTTGGGTTTGTAAAAAAAAAATCCTTTTGCAAGGGAAGATGATCCGTGGGACTGACTGAGTGACTTCCACGCAGCCTGCAGGATCTAGTTAAATCCTTAAAATACACAGATTCCATCAGGAAAAAAATTGGAGAGAATCCAGCAGGAATGTGCTTTAAACGTTCACACGCAAGACAACGAACTAAAAGAAGCTTGAATTATATGCACACCCCACACCTCTACCTTGTGATTTTTAAAAACAAATCCTGTGATTCTAAGGAGCTGATTCATGATGTTGAACATTTTCGGCACCTGATCGCCCTCCTCGAGTGGGTGGAGGACTGATTCATGAGATCCTTTTATAACACAGTAACCAGAGCTTTATATACGAAACAGCACAAGCACCCAGAATAAAAAGCATGCATGATGCAGCAAAAACACTGGGAAGCTTGCCAGGCACCACCAAGCGACAAAGTACGATAACCAACCCTGCTCTTATTTACTGCTCTTGGGTCAAAGGATGAGAATCTCATTGAATGACTGAATAATCTAAGGAGCCACTGTGATATCCCTTAAGTATCATACCAGCTTCTTGGAGGCAAGCTGATCAATAGATAGATAGATAGATAGATAGATAGATAGATAGATAGATAGATAGATAGATATACAGAGAGAGAGAGACAGAGAGGGGATGGAAAAAAATATTTGACATTTTTGCAAAATGGTAAAACAAAAACCTACTTTTTAAGTACTTTTTAAGTATTGAGAAACCCTAACAAGAAGAATGCTGGACCGACAAGAATCTTCGCAGTTCAGGACTTATTCCTGACACGGTGATTTTGTGCAGAAAACAGCATTCCCTGCTCAGAAAAAAAAATATATTTTTCTACAAAGAAGTATTATTTCTTATGCAGGAAATGTCGGTTCCTGTGCGGTAAATGCTGAAATTGAGGATTTATTCTGTGCAAAATCTGCATATGGATTATTTGCACAGGAAGAACGTTTTCTGTGCAAGGAACAGTACTGTTTATTTTGAAGAAAATGCTTTTTCATGTGCAGAAAATGCAGGTTTTTGTACAAAACAACCATGTGTGAATTTTACACAGAAGAAGTTTCAAACTGTGAATAGACTTCAAAAACTACGTGATGTTCAAAGACTTTCTCATAGTGGAAAGAAAGCCGTTAAAATTACTCACTGATCGTTTTGAGAAGGAACACAGTGAACAAAGTGAATAATTACATTTATAACATAAATGCATTTTTAAAAGTGCACACGCACATATAAACACAACAGGCAAAATCATCTGGAACACAAAAGGTTCCTCCTCCTTCTTCTATCCCTTCCTTCTCTTTCTAGTTCCAATAAACCATGGGCTTTGCACAACCACATACCCTCAAAAATTTCACAAATAAAAACCAGAACACTTGTTGTCAAGCCACATCAAGAGTGCAGTCACAATGGAAAAAAAGAAAATTAATGAGAAAGAACACACACACCAATGAAGGAGGCAGAAATTTGCTTTTGCCTGAGCCTACTAGAAAGGGTAACAATTCTACCTTCTCCGCTCCTCTCCTCTCACTAATTTAACTGAGTGTAAATTACATCTGCACTTCGAACCATTTCTGTACTACATTGTTTATAGTGCTATTATTCCACTTTCAACCTCCTATGGAATCCTGGGGTTTGCAGTTTAGGGAGGGGCATTTGGAATTCTCAACCAGAGAGCTCTTTGGCCTCAGGAAACTACAAACCCCAGAATTCTACAGGATGTTTAAAGTGGAATAATAGCACTGTAACAGTGTAGTGCGGAAATGGCCTGAGTTTGCAGCAACTGAAGCAAGCTGAGGATGAAGCGGGAAGAGGAGAGAGGAACCAGGACATTTCGAAAGTAGCCGAAAAAGTGGGATGGCCTGTGATTAATCTGGGAAAGTTGGAGAATATGCAACCACAGTATCTCTCTATTTTCTCCTATGGCTGAAATACCAACTTGGAAGCGGAGAGATTGATCCGAAGGGAGGAAGAGTTCACTCGACCCCAGGGTGCTCTTATGGGTTTTGACCCAATTTCCTTTCTCCTCTGCCTTGAACTACTCTCTCCCTATCTGTCTGTCTGTCCACCACAGGAGACCTTGACTGATGCATTTAGTTTCCTGCTTTCCAAACCTTTCCTTCAACGTGCTAAGTAGCAGCCCTTGCCCCACGAGATACATTTACAAAGAATGCCTATACCCTGTGAAACCAATTAGAAATCATCCCCAGTGTCTGACACATCAAAAAATAAAGATGTGGAATCAAGCCCTAAAGATAATGCCCATATTCCAATTTCTCACGCTGCTAACATTAGTACTTCAACGGAAAAAGCAGGCAGCAGAGTTCAGTAATGGAGCAGGCACTGTCTTGTGAAAATGATGTCTCTAGATTAATTTCTATGGATGAATACAGAGACTGACCTTCTCATCTGTCACACCGGAGGGCACAACTGAGATGGTGGCCTGCATGCATCATCTCAGTTCCTAGCTCTGTGCCAGGGATGGGCAACTGCAACAAATGCAGAGGTCAATTTTCCACCCTAGGTCCCTTCAGGGACAACACGGAGTGCCAAAAATGCCCACCACCACGTAGGGTTGCCAGTTCAGGATTGTTCCATGCCCTGAGGTTTCCAGGCCAAAACCTGGGGATGGCACCAGATGATGTCATTAAGCATTGTAAATTAAGTACTAATCTTGTCCCCCTTGCTTCTAGCCAAAAGATGGATGCAGAGAAGAGCTGAGAGTGAGCCCTGGCATCACAATGACTGGGAGGGAATTAAATATATATACCCTTGAGTCTACTGTAGCAACAAACTATGCATTGCAAAATACAATCAGCCCTCCACATGTTCAGGTTTCACTTTCATGGATCTGATTATCTGTTTCTCCAACCGCTGTGCCCCCCGCCCCGGCTCAAGTGCTTCCTTTCTGGAAGAATCTTCCCTCTCTGCATCTCCAGTCAGGCCACGCAGTTCTATAAAAACCCACCTCTGGTCCTCTTCCATCAACAGCTGCATGGCTGGCTGAGGATGGATCACAGCCTGATTTCTCAGCACTCTGAATCCTCTCCCAATGCCCCCCCACACACACACCCAAGAAAAGAGATGGGCAAGAAAGAGGAAGAATAGGGACCCCACACCAACCGACCCCTCTCCCTCTCCTTTTCCTGACCTGGTTTGGTCTCCGGGTGATGCTCTTCCCACCATGTCTTAGCCCCCTTCCTACAGACACACACACACACATTTTTATATTTGCAGTTTTGCCACTTTTGCAGCGTTCCTGCGCCCTTAAGCCTAGCAAATGTGGATGGCTGACTATATAGCCAGCTGCTGCTCTAATATCTGAGCTGGAGACTTTCAGAGTCTTCTCCTCTTGCCTGAAGCTGACCCCCACAGCACTGAATTTTCACTCTCATCTTTTGCCGGGAGATGATCACGAAAACTGGAGAGTCAGAGCCAGGAGCTGAGATCTGGCAACCCTACCGGCAGAACACTAAGGCCATTTCCACACTACACAGTTATAGTGCTATTATTCCACTTTCAACATCCCACAGAATCCTGGGGTTTGCAGTTTAGGGAGGGGTATTTAGAATTCTCAGCCAGAGAGCTCTTTGGACTCAGTAAACTACAAACCCCAGAATTCCACAGGAGGTTGAAAGTAGAATAATAGCACTATAAACAGTACAGTGCAGAAATAGCCTAAGTGTTGAACATGCAGCAGGGAGATGCAACTCCTGGAGGCTTTGCGGAGGAACGATTCACCCTCTCTTTTTTGGCAGAACAAAAAAGGTGGCCTGAAGGGTCTGGAGAGGTCAAGAGCTGCAAAAATAGATCTGAGGGCTGAGCATGGTCTCGGACTGCACTTTGCCTGCCCTTGCCCAAAGACCTCTGATGATTTTTCTGACTCCCAAAATTAGGTACGATCCAGATGTTTCAGATTTTTCAACAGCCACTGGTCCCCTGCACCATGGCCAATGGTCAGGAATGCAAGGATCAGTCTAAAACATCTGGAAGGCATAAGCATGAAGAGGGTTATTATATTGTGATGGGCAATTTGTGGCCCTCCATATGCTGCGGCACTGAAACTCCCATCAGCCTTGGCCAGCATAACTAACAGCTGCAGTCCAACAACATCAGGAGGGCCACAAGTTGCAAGTCCACTATTATATATGATATCATGACATCCTCGAGATCTTGTTTTTAATAGTTAATGTGTTTTAGGGGGTTTAGATGGGTTGGTGGGTGGGGAGGATAGGTTATGTTTTAATTGCTTTTAATGTATGTATGTAGTACCGCCTCAATCCATTGGGAGAGGCAGGATATAAATATTATTATTATTATTATTATTATTATTATTATTATTATTATTATTATTATTATTATTATTATGCCCTTTTGTCAAAACAGCTTTTAATAACATTGCGACCTTAGACTGGAGTGACAAGTTAAACCTGAACACTGTGGCTATACTATTTATGTGCGAACAAGATTTGGAAACTGCAGATATGCAAGAGCACAGGAAGCCATTTTATTCCAGATTAGAGTACCAGGCCATCTTATCCCTTCTGTCTGGCAGCAACTATCCAAGGTCTCAAGCACAGAGGAATCTTGCCCCTCGTATGTTTTTTTACAACTGGAGACACTCAGGAATTAAACCTGGGACTTTGCATAAGCAAAGTCACAAATTGGAAGAGACACGGCGTATCTTGCAGTCCAGCATCACAGAATCTTGAGGTTCTTGTGCTGTTTAGTGGATAATCCCTTGATAAAAAGATCAATATCCGCAGATTAGCAACCCCACTGCTAAATATGTATCTATTTAATATTTATTATACTTGTATCCCACCTTTCTCCCAGAGTGGGACCCAAGGCAGCTTCCAAAAGAAGTTAAAAACATTAATAAAACATTTAAAACAATAAAAACTAAAATTATAAACACCAACAAAAAATTTAAAAACATCTTGACGAATAAAAAGCTCCCTGCTCACACATTAAAAGCCTGCTTAAAAAGAAATGTTTTTGCCTGCCAGTGACAGAAGAGCAGGGAAGGGGCCAGCCTAGCTTCCTGTGGAAGAGAGTTCCACAGGGTGGGAGCAGACACTGGGAAGGCTCCGTCTCCCATCTCCTCACAAGGTAAGCCTGGGCTGGTAGCGGGAGGGAGAAAAAGCCCTCTCCTGCAGATTTTAGGGCTCTGGCAAGTTTGTAAATATGTAGATTAGGAAGCTCCCTTTCCCTTGTCTAAATACCCTAAAGACTTCAGATCCCACCTGATCTTGGAAGCTAAGCACGGTACACCCTGGTTAGTACTTGGATGGGAGATCACCAATTAATACTAAGTGCTGAAGGAACTGGCAAAACAATCTCCAAGGATCCCTTGCCTAAGAAAACCTTGTGAAATTTATGGGGTCACCATAAGTCTACAGGTGACTTGAAGGCACATACAGAGAGAGAGAGAGAGTGTGTCCCTGAAAGGCCATTTGCCCACTGCTGTTAACCTTTGCCTGCAAAGCACACTTGTCTCCCTGCAATAGACGTATCCTAAGATATAATCTCTGGTTATATCTGCAGGAACATTGGATGGGAATTAGACAGCAAAATTCCTAGGCGGTAGAGTGAATTGTGCCCCTTCAAGCTGTGGTCAAGAAAAAACTTTTTTTTTTCCTTTTAAGCTTCTCCTTTCATTTGAATTAAAATTTAAAACCCCCACAAGAAGAAAACTTGTGCTAGACCAGGCTTTCCTAACCTTTTCACCCTAGAGGAACCCTTGAAATAATGTTTAGGTCTCAGCAAATCCCTTCATAAAAATTATATTTACAGCTCAAAATAATGTTTATTTTTGTTCAACCACAAATTCTCACACAACCCTCGGGTTCCAGGGAACCCCGGCTGAGACTCCTTGTGCTCTCTGTGAGTTAGCCATTTTCCTGCCAGGAAATTTTAAAACAGGGCACTGTTTAAACACCTGGTATGCCTCCACCATTCCGCCACTTCATTTCACAGCATTTATAAGCCAGACCCCCATTAAAAATAGGACTGCACTAATGCCAAAGGGAAGATCCCACTGTCTCCTAATGGATCTTCCTCCATGGACGAACTGCTCTAATCATCAGACCATTCTTCCCAATGCTTAACCTCCATCCATGTCCCTGCGGGGGCAAAAAAAACCACGGCTTCCTGTCCTCTCCCCCAGCAGGTGGGTGGCTTGTTTGCCTTCTTTTCTTCTCCACGAAAGGATCACCAAGAAAGTCAACTGCAGCCCTACCCAAGGCATGCCGCGTTTCCACGACCCACCCTTGTTTCAGAGATCTGACAAACGCTTTTGAGAAGAATGGATAATGTGCATGAAAAATCGCAAGTGGGTGGCAAGCAAAGAAGAAGAAGAAGGGGGGGGGATCAATTACGCTCCGCTGGTTAAGAGAGCATGCAACGATCTTGTCGTTTCCGCCGTTTTTTGCTTTCCTAAACTTCTTTTCCCCCTCGGCCCTTTCCGCTTCTAAACCCATTTACATGCATATTTCACAAGGCATCCGCATTAGGCTGTGGCCTGCGACCTGTTTGACGTCTGGCTTATGTTAACAGTAAAGCTCACACCCGACTTGCTCTGTAAATAAACCAACCCCGTTCCTTTTACTTTCCCGAGGAATCACACCCAACAGGGCCTGCGGTTATGAAATCATTTAAAGCCTCAGGTGTACAGCGAGATGAAAAGACACTGCCCAGGTGCCTTCAGCACCTTTAAAAGGAACCACATGCCCTCCAGGGGAGTAATTCATCATCAGCACTTTCATCATCTTTCCTTTTCTTTTTCTTTCCATCAATTGCGGTTTTGCTGTCAACCTACAGACAAGCAGCAGCCATGGAATCTTTACCTGGCCGCTGTTTGTGCGCATTCTTCGGGACGCGCTATTATTTTAAGTCTACCTAGCAAGAGGAGGGAGTCCTCGTTCATTAGTCATTGGACTTTTAACTTACAGTTTAAACCAGGGGTGGGCAACTGTAGAAGGGTAGGGGGGCTGCATGAGCTCCCTCACTCACACACACACACACACAATTTGCCCACCCCTTTTTTTAAATATACGTACCCCTGTTATTATTTAGTTAATGCTATCAACATGCATAGGTGCTTTACCAAGTACCAGAAAGCAGCCCTTCGCTCCAACAGCTTCTACTTCTGAGGCAGTATGCTTTTTAAGGAATTTTTGGCAAAAGTGGATCACCCTAGATGAAGAATGGGAATGAACCGTCATTTTTTGCCTTCTCTTCTGCTTACCTACTGATATATAAAAGTCAAAGTTGGTTTGTCTGTGGTAGACAGGCAAAGACCTTTTAGGATTGGCTGCCTAAGAACACTCTATGGAATCCTGGGGTCTGCAGTTCAGGGAGAGGCCTTTCAGCCAGAGAGCTCTGAATAGGCCAGATGCTATGGAGACGGGGCCTAGCAGCAAGGAGGAGGGCAGTGCATTATTCCCTCAGGAGCCACCTCTGTATGGTAATACCTCTGAATACAGATTGGATTGGGGAATATGGGGGAAAGTTACAGGTACTAGGCAAGACAGTTTGGGGAATTAGAGACACGGGATCTCAAATCTTTCTAACAAGTATTACCTATGAGAAAATAAAATTCCAGGCAAAGCCAGACATATACACTAGTTAAAAAAAAACTAACTCATGTCCCTTATTGCCTGCACATGAAAAAAAAAATTGTGAATCTTGCTAACTTCTTCTAAAACAAATGCAAACAAATTTTGTCCTCATTTCCACTGGTCAAATGTCGCAGATGCAGCTATTCCCAGAAAGGAGAGTACAGGCAGGTCTCCACATTTGTGGGTTTGACCCTCACATATTTGGTTATTTGACAGTTTCTCCAGCCCCATCACCGCAGGCACTTCCTCTCTGGGGGAATCTTCCCTCTTGACTGCTCTGATTGGGCTTTGCAGCCCTTTACAAACCTGCCTCTGACCCTCTCCCTTCCCCTCCACCAGCCACTGTCTGGGCAGCTAAGGACAGATGGCCGCCCAATTTCCTTGCACCCCAACCCTCTCCCGATGCCCCCCACACACTCGGTAGCAGACCTATTGAAACTACTGAGTAAACACCCTTGAATTTCAATGAGATTTCTCTAAACATGACCAAATCTGGATCCAATATAAATGTCTCCGTTTACAACACGGAAGGAAACACAAGCTTAACCATACAGCTTAATAAATAACCACTACTCCTTGTTAGAAAGAAAGGTAATATTTAACATATTTTTATTCCTCGTAACAGTTAACATCCCAGAACCGGAATTATTATATAGTCCTATCAACAAGTAAAGAGGATTAAACCACATCACCAGACAAATGTCCATATTCCGATGAGCTTACAATTCAAACCAAACCAACTCTAAAAAGAAGTACCCTTATCTTTAATCCCTACTAATTGCAAATACCACTCATCAATGAACTGATTTGATTTTTATCAAGTTGCGGTGAGGGAACCTTTGACTTTCCAGATGCTTTTGGACAACAACTGAGATAATCGTGCTTATCATTGGTTAGGCTGTTGGAGCTTCTGAGAACTGAAGTTATCATCTGGATTTCCTTCTCTAGCAATTAAACTATGCAACTTTAACCAACATCCATAGTTCATCCCTTTCATACAGGGGTGCATATACATCTGTTTCATATACCAGGTTTTGTTTTTGAGCAAAACAAAATAACACAGGACACAACATTTGCTTGGCGAGCAGAACAAGGAAATGTTGCAGCATTTCAGACTCAACATGGAGACAGCCTTAACATTCAATGTGGAGATACACTTTGCGCTCTATACCAGCATGGACTATCCCAAACAATTTCGTCTGTTGAGTGGGCAAATAATGCTCAGTATTTTTCCAACTATAGCAACCAAGAAGCCCAAATCATCACCATTGGTGAGGCTTATGCTAATTACAAAGAATTAGTTAACTAGTTAACTAGAATGGCTTGCTTCTGACTGATATATAACTCATCACAGCAGCTTTACAGAAAAGATAACAAGAAGTCTTTGTTCATAGTCAATTTATCCAATTCACGACTACAAGATGTAGTGACAGATGTCAAGTTGGATGATTTTAATAACAGTAATAATATTTATTTCTCACCTACCTATCCCTGTAGAGTGAATCAGGGAACAACAGCGATTAGATACATAATATCAGCATATAAATATCAGCATAATATCAGCATATAAAACCAACACATTAAAAACAATCAGTACATACTTTAAAATCATTGGTTTAAAAATCATCTGTGTAGACCTGCCAGAAGAGACTGGTCTTTACTACTATTTTAAAGACAGAAAACATATCCATGGCTGCCCCAAGATTGTGGAATGACCTGCTAGATGAGATTCATCATCTCATCTAGCAGGTCATTCCACAATCTCAGGGCAGCCAAAGAAATTGTCCTCTGAGTAACAGCTCTCAACCCAACTTTGGCTGAATGAAGTAAATGTCCCCCAGAGGACCAGAGTGTACAGGGCAGGTTATATGGGAAAAACCAATCCCAAAGGTAACCTGGATGCAAATAATGTAGGGCTTAAACAACCAATACTTTGCTCCTTGCCTCAAAACTAACTGGAAGCCAATGGAGTGATTTTAATATTGGTGCAATGGAATCACAGCCAGTATGGTTGCCACATTTTGAACCACCTGAAATTTCCGAACTTGGCACAGAGGTAGCCTAATGTACAGTGTATTGCAGAAGTCTACCCTTGTAATAGAGACAGGACAGTTTCAGGGAAGATGGAACTATCAATGGCTGTAAGTGACAATTGATATATACTCCATCTTGTACCAGAGGCAGTGTGCCTCTGTGTTACCAATTGCTGGGGAAGCACACATAGAAAGATGCTCTTGAATGTTCGTCTTGCTTGTGGGAATCTCATACATCAGCCACTATGCAAGCACACCACTAGAACTGGTTACACCAAGCACCAGCTCTTAAAGCATGGAGGGAATTTATTTCCTACAGAGAACAAGTCAGAGCCATTGGCAGTTCTAAGCCTTTTCCAACGATGACTGCATGTGGTTTCAGTCTGAAGATGCCAGAAGTTAGAAGAGGCAGGTTCAGAAGGACAATTTGGTCTGTGCTTTGTAACAGGAAAGGAGGAGAGAGGGTCACAGTTCCGTAGAGTACAGGTTTTGCATGCAAACAGTCGCTTGGTTGATTTCTGGCCATCTCTGTTTAAAAACCAGATCAAGCAACTGAGAAGACCTCTGCCAGAGAGACAGACAAACAGTTATATTTGGTAAAACACAGCCTCTTGGGTTCCCTGTGCCAGGAGTGGGGTTGTATGGCCCACAGGCTTCCTCAAGTCCCTCCTAAAACTCCCCCAAACTCTCTAAATATTTTTGAGTTAAAAAATAAGCTGGAAAAATGGGCTAACATGTCCCTCACAACCCGCAGGAGGGACATTTAGGCCATTTCCGCACTAGACTGTTATAGTGCTATTATTCCACTTTCAACATCCTGTGGAATCCTGGGGTTTGCCATTTAGGGAGGGGCATTTAGAATTCTTAGGCAGAGAGTTCTTTGGTCTCAGGAAACTACAAACCCCAGAATTCCACGGGGAGTTGAAAGTAGAATAATAACACTATAACAGCGTACGGCTGAAATGTCCTTAGCTATTCTCGATTAGAAAAAATCAGGGTAGGACCACAGTGGGCATGGGAGAAGCAGTGCAGCCCCTCAGTTCCTGACAGCTGCCAACTACAGTTTTCAGACAATAGATTTGCCCCCTACGATGATGGAGGCCTAGGAGACAAGAAGTTCTCACTCCTGCCCTTGTCAATAACCTTATCATTTATAAGTATCATTTATACCTAAGCTGCCACCTCACTGTATACTGGCATCCTTGCTTTTGTGGCATGTTGTCATACCAGAGCTTGGAAACATTACAATTTTTGACCACAACTTCCAGAAATATAAATTTCCCAGGCTCTGGGTCAAACACACATGTGATGAGTTAACAACAAATTCATAACAATTTGCAGATAAAATATATATTCTTGCAAAATATCTCCTCCACACAAGACACATTCACTCATGCATTCAGCTGTTCAATTCAATGAATTCTGCATCCATGGAGTCAACCAACCACGGCTTGAATATTCTTTTAAAACAAAACCCAAAAAGCACATTTTGATTCTGCCATTCTATACAAGGGATGTCACTTTACTACACCAGTGTACATCATTGGACTTGAGCATCCACGAATTTGAGGGCTCCTGGCAGATATCGAGGGCCCACTGTATTCTTTCAGTCCTGCAAGCCAAGAACTCTGATTAAGCCAGACTTTTGGCTCAATCCAAAAACAACAACCCTGCTTATATCCCGATGGGAATCAAGCCCAATAGTCTTTCAATCATCTTTCCGGAGCCTCCTTTGAAGTAAACGGAGATAGAAGTGGTTTTGCCCTTAAATATGGCCTGTAGTGATTTGTTACAATATAATTTTCTTTTCTTTTTTTCCTTTTCCCTTCTCCGGATTTTGTGGCTATTTTCTTTGCCTCCGCATAATCAATCCACACACAGAAAAGGCCACATTGATTTTTCTCATATTAGATTCTGGCTAAGCATATGGCCTTTCTTACTCAGGGTTTTAAAAATAAACCTTAGGACAATCTGTTAAAAAAAGGAAAAAGAAGCCAGTGAGCTGACAGATGGAAAAAGTTTTTTATGGCCATTTCCGCACTAGAGTGTTATAGCGCTATGATTCCACTTGCAACATCCTATGGAATCCTGGGGTTTGCAGTTTCGGGAGGGGCCAGCCGGCCCCTCCCAAAACTGCAAACCCCAGGATTCCATAGGATGTTGCAACTGGAATCATAGCGCTATAACAGGCTAGTGCGGAAATGGCCTATAACAGGACATACATTCTTACGTTAAAGGATTGCAAACTCCACTTAAAATGAGGATTATTCAGTTATACCTTAGAATCATATTCGGGTGGGGTGGATTCTAGCAACCAAAACAAGAACGTAGGTGCCCATGAGCCTAATTGTTGTTGCTAACTGCCATCAAGTCAACTTCAACTTATAGCAATCTTATGAGAAACTCACCTTCTCCCATTTTCCCCCTTTGTGCTTGGCTTGCTGCAACCTCTCCAAACTAAGCTCAAAGTGCAAAAGAAATTTCCATTCAATTCAATGGAGACGGAACAGGAGGGGATGGAATCTTGCCCTTCCCAGTAGGCTCAGGCAAAAGCAAATGGCTGCAGCTTCTCTTAGCTTCCTCATTAAGAAACGTTGCAATTTATTAGTGGAGGAAGTGATTCTTCAAGGAACCTGGTCATTAGGTATGCTGTCGTCAATTAGTCAGCTAAAAAACAGAGGATTTCTTCATTAAAAGCTCATTTGTTGGATGACAGCCCTAAAAAAATAAGGCTACTACAGACAGCAGCTGGACTCCTTAGATACCATCGTGCAGTTTTGTTTCAAGATGGATTTTTTTTTTTACAATAGACTGCTAAAAAGCAGTTTCTTCTGAATCTTTTATGTACTGCAGCAGTAACAATATATATGAAGGCTGTGAAACTCAGACAACTGGTCCTGCGTTGTCCCTTTTTGTAGCCAGAATTAGCCGTGACAGGCATCTTTTTTAAACTTTTTTTCCCCCCCCGTCAGGTCATAGACTATCTTTGTAGCATTCTGTGCCCAAGAAAAATTGCTTTTCTGCCTGATAGAAAGGACCTGGAGAACAGGCTTTCTGGTATACAAAGTTTGTTTGTTTTTTACACAGCATAGCATCACTTTCTGGTGGAAACATAAATACATTTTTTTAAAAAAAATAAATTGCAGACAGAAGCTTTTCCCTTCTGAAAGTGGAAGAAAGAGTATACAAACCAGTGGAAGGGGGAGCATACAAACCTGAAGATTCACCTTGGCTCATTTCTGAAATTTTCAGATGTGCCATTGTTTTCAGTGGAATTACTCTCAGGTAAGTGGATATAGGAGAGCCAATGTGGTACAGTTGCTTAAGCAATGGACGGTGAGTTCAATTCCCCGCTTGGCAACAGAAACCCACTGGGTGACATGGGCACATCACACACTCTCAGCCCTAGAAAACCCCATGATAGGTTCACCTTAGGGTTGACAGAAATTGGAAACAACCTGAAAATCCAAAATGCTCCAAAATCCAAAGCTTTCTGAGTCAGGAATGATGGTGGTGCCAAACAACCACAGACTCTCCACATGGACAGCTGAGATACCGACACATCTTCTCTCTGATGGTTCAATGTACATAAACGTTGGCCATTTCCGCACTACTCTGTTATAGTGCTATCATTCCACTTTCAACATCCTATGGAATCCTGGGATTTGCAGTTTAGGGAAGGGCCTTTAGAATTCTCAGCCAGAGGCGATTCTGGCCTTAGTAAACTACAAACCTCAGAATTCTGCATGATGTTGAAAGTGGAATAATAGCACTATAACGGTGTAGGGCAGAAAGGCATGTTCCCTGGTACGTACTCGTGAAAGCTGCAGTGGACATAGGTTTGATATGAATAAAATTTAACTTCATTTGACACACATATCTGACCAGACCATAAAATAACAGGGGTCACTTTTGAGACATAGCTCATGATTCCAGAAAACTAGAATCTATATTCTTAATTCCACTGTCTACAAACTACTACAAGGGCTCTTTTTTTCTCTGAATATGTATTTGAGGTCTATTTTGTGCATTTCCCTTTCTTTTGAACTGAAATCTCACAACAACAACAAAAAAACAGGATGCTATGTACGGGTACAATCCACCATAGCTCAAGACACAGCCCTCAAAAGCATCCCAAATATTCAGTTGGAGGCTGGGGAACAATGGCATGTAGCAATCTCTCAAACTCTTTCATAAATTTATTTAGCCCCACTGCAGACACCATAACTCATCTTTCCCCATGACACAAGGCTACCACATCAAGCGATTAACAACAAACAAGTCAAACCTTTATTTTAAATATTAATATAGGTATGTATAGGGCAGGATGAAGACCCGTTGGCCCTCTCCATTTTCCCTCACAACTCCCATCAGGTTCATCCAGTAGTGCAAGTGCTAAGGGAATATGGAACTTTTAGACCAAAACGTCTGGAAGGCCGAAGTTTTTGCAGCCCTGATATGGGACAGTGTATATTTGGACAGAATTTAAGCATGACACCTCTCTCCAGATCCAACAGGTTGCAATGAAAACACAGTTCATAGTTCAGATTAGGCAAATCAACCCATTTTCAGAGCTTAAACTTGACAGGTCAAATAAAGCACTTTTTCCCTTGTTTCTTTCAGAAGCAGCTAATCAATAAAACTAGATTCACCAGACTGTTTGCCCTCAGAAGACTAGCCTTTTGCTACGGCATTCGCTCCAACATTTCACAGATTAAAAACCGGGGCACATGTGGCCAAGCAACATAGGAGTGTGGTCAAGATGGCAAAAGTTATTAACGAGGAAGAATACACAAGCTAAGAGAAGCTGCAGCAGTTTGCTTTTGCCAGAGCCTACTGGGAAGGACAAGATTCCACCTCCTCCTTTCCTCTCCCCGCTCAATTAGAGCATAAACCACTTTTGCACTCTGAAGTCCATTTGCAGCTACTGAAGTAAGATGAGAACAAAGGGGGAAAGAAGGAGGAGGAGGAAGAAACTAGGACATTTGAAAAGCAGGAATGACAGAGTATTAATCTCCACTATCCCTGCCAAACTGGGACAGTTAGACAGTATGGTATAGTGCAATTTTCTATTTCCATTCAAAGGCCCTTTTCGCACGTTACCTGTTCGCGCTGCTGGGTTGGGAAGACTTGGAAGGAACAGTGCTGCTTCCCTGCTGCTTTGGTTCCGCAGCTCCTTCTTCCTTGCACGAGCGCTCCGCCTCTTCCGATCGCAGTGCAGCCTGGGACCTCGCAGGCTGCACTAAGCAGAGGACGCACGACCGGCCCGGCTCCCAAGGCACCGCACGCCGGGTAAGTGCGCGTGGGGCCCGGGAGCATTGCATGACGGCGCACCATTTTCGGCTTTAAGCTGAAAATGAAAAGGTACGTGCCCGCTCTGCGTCTGGCCCTTGAGCGTCGCGTAAATGCAAGTGCGTCATGCAGACCACTCTTCACATTTATGCGACGCTCAAGGGGCCCTCTGCTTCCAAAACGCCGTGTGAAAAGGGCCAAAGACAAGTAACCAGAATCTGAAGACTGCTATCTGGCCTAGAAACTCCGCTGCTCTAGACTTGTTATTCTGGAAAAACTGGAAGGCACACAAGATGCGCTCTTGAGAAAATAAATGACTGACCTTAGGTAAAAAAACAAGGTTTTGGAATTAAAGAGGCCTCAGGTTATCAAATTCCCATTGATTTTTTCTGTCTTACAAGAATGTCTTGGTGCCTTTCTGCACTACACTGTTATAGTTCTATTATTCCACTTTCAACATCCTGTAGAATTCTGAGGTTTGTAGCTTACTGAGGCACAAGAGAATTCCAAAGGTCCCACCCTAAACTGCAAACCCCAGGATTCCACTGGAGGTTGAAAGTGGAATAATAGCACTATAACAGTGTAGTGCAGAAATGGCCCTAAGACTCAACAGAGCCTGGGCTGCAAAACTTCCTTATAGATACCTAGGCAAGCCTCAGGTTAGGACAACCTGTTTCATTTGCTCATCTTTCTGGGCTGGGATTAAGGACAACAGAGTAGAAATCACAGAACCATTCCCCATCATAAGTCCTATAACTGTAATCAAAACAGCAATACAAGTATAATGTGACTTAAACAAAAATAAAATAGTGGCAGATCAGTATTCCTGACTCAGGCCTGGGAAACAAGTGGGAAGCAAAATACAGGAATCTACAATAAATCTTGTAATGTTTCCAGCTGGCCAATGAAAAAGATTCGTGAGTTACTCCTTAGAGAAATCATTCAAGCCTCCTACCTCTTCAACTTTGGCTTTGTATAAATAAGAAAAGGACTATAAATAGATTATACACTTTATGCAGTTCATCTAAAATAGTAGCCCATTAAAAATGGAACAGCAGACTCTTACAATTTTCGCAGGTAATGTCAGGAGTGGCAATACAGAACAAATGGCTTAGGTCAAACCACAGAACTAATAAACCTTTTAAGAGGGGAGTCTTTTCTACAGAAACATCCACCAGTGATAGCCATGTGATCTAAATCATGGATATGCTGGAGTTGAGACTTTCAAAAACTGGGTTCAACGTAAAATTTACCAGCTTCTGTTTCCCAAAAAGGGTAATAATTACAGTTGGCCCTCCACATTCACTAGGCTTGAGGGCGCAGGACCCTGGGAAAAGTGGAAAAATAGCTGTGGGAGGGGGCTGCGGCATGGTGGGGAGAGCAGGTACCCGGCTCCAAACCCGATGGAAAGGGAAGGGAGTTGGCGTGCTGGCCTTGTTCTTCCTCTCTTTCATCCATCTCCTTCTTTGGCTATGAGGTGGCATCAGGAGAAGGTTTGCGGTGCTGAGATATCGGGCTGTGAGCCATCCTTAGTTGGCCAGGTAGACGCTGGTAGAGGACGACGACGACCAGACGTGGGTTTCTAAAGAACTCTGTGACCGGATCAGAGCTGCCAAGAGGGAAGGTTCCCCCAGGAAAGAAGTGCCTGAGGTGGGTGGGACGGCAGTTGGAGAAACACACAAATAAATCCATGAGAGTCAAACTCGCAAAGGTGAAGGGCTGACTGTATCACCACTGAGTGCCTCTGAGCATGTACAGAATGACTCCTATGAGGATAACAAATTATTCTTCAGATTCTCCTCACACACCAAGAATGAATTCCTCCTTGACCTCCTCACTTTCTATTGTCCCTTTGTTGTTGCTGTTGCTGCTGCCAGTTTGGAATCCTCTTTATGGCCTGGGTTTAACCACCAAAAGAAAGATTTTCTTTTTCATGTATTTACATACTGGCAGCTGGTGGCTTCCACGTCAGTGGGGAAGTGAATCCTTTTCTGTTTGTCGTTGGTATTGCTGCTGGTGCGTGCTTTCAAGTCATTTCTAATTTACGGTGACCCTAATGCAAACCTTTTGCAGGGTTTTCTTGGGAAGATTTCTTTAGAGGACATTTGCCGTTGCCTTCTTATAAAGCTGAGAGAATATGGGTCTTTCTGCACTACACTGTTATAGTACTGTTATTCCACTTTCAACCTCCTGTGCAATTCTGGGGGTTGTAGTTTCCTGAGGCCAAAGAGCTCTCTGGCTGAGAATTCTAAAGGCCCCTCCCTAAACTGAAAACCCAGGATTCCACAGGATGTTCAAAGTGGAATAATAGCACTATAACAGTGTAGTGCAGAAAGGCCCTACGACTTGCGCAAGGCCACCCAGTGGGTTTACCATGATGCAATGAGTATTTGATCTCCCAGAATCCTGGTCCGACACTCAAACCACTCCACAATGCAGGCTTTCACTGACTCTGCTTCTCTTGATGTCACCGGCAAACTGGCCCATTTGCAGCAGCTACTGGTAGATAGTAAAGTGACAGTAAAGTCAAGTCAGCAGACAGTCTCTTTGGCAGCCATTTGCTTATCTGCACTGACGTCACAGAAGGGAAATGTGGAGGGCAACCTTGAGCTAAGTAACTGAGTGCTGCTCAGGAAAACCCAAGAGCAACTTCTGTTGAATTAAACTCTCCATCAATTTCCAATATGATAGGGAATCTCAGCAGGTGAGAACACAGAGGAAGCCTCCCCAAAGAGACCAAATGCCCATGTGGTCCAGCGTCCCATTTCTGACCAGTGGCAACAGGCACAAAAATAAACCTACTGGTTTCAAAGCTTATTGGATTGTTTGTTTATAGCAGTTGTTTATTGCCTTTCTGCCCATTAGAACTACCAAGACAATGCGTAACAAAGGTTGTTTTGTTGTTTGTTTTACAAGACAAAAACACGCTTTCAAAACAGAGCAAAACAGCTTTATAAAAACTAGTCTTTAAAAAAAAAAACCCGCACAAACAATTGCAACGATTAAGGACGAAAGGCTATACTGAACAATGCTATAGGCCGGTTCCTGGCTGGGAGGGAGTTTTACAGCCAAGACACTGCTACTGAGAATCAATGAAGACCATGCCAATTAAAAGTTACTGCATGTGGTATATTAAGACACGCTGCAGACAAAGTACATGGAAGCACAGCGGCGGTGGGAATCACGCAGCCCTCCAGATGTTGCTTGACTTCAAGCCTCAAGAGACCTTGCCAGCATAGTCAGTGGTGAGGCACGCTGGGAGCTGCAGTCCGGCAGCACGGCCACGCAATTCCCAACCCTGAAATTTAAGAACCAGCATGGCGGTGGGGAAAGTAACAAGGACCGACATCTGTAGAGCCTGCAGAACAAGCAAAAGACCAATATCTTTGGAAGGTTTGGCTGGCTGCTTGATAAAATCAACAACACAGTTGTAAGCTGGGAAGATCAGGGAGCTAGTCACACCAGATAATTACAGCACTATTGTTCCACTTTAACTGCCATGGTTCTATCCTGCAGAATCCTGAGGCTGGTAGTTTAGGGAGGGTTATTTAGGATTTTCAGTCAGAGCCCTACAAAGCCTCACCAAACTACAAATATCAGCATTCCACAGAACGCAACCATGGCAGTTAAAGTGGAATAATAATGCTATAATTGTGTAGTGTGACTGGGTCCCTAGGAAACAGAGATGTCACACTGGCAATGTAACCCTGCCCCAAAACACGTGCCTGGTGCACCAAGAAGGAAAAACAAAAACCAGCAAATGAGTCCCGCTGCCTTCTACAAAGCACTTGAACCTGGAAAGAGCCTGAACAGTTATCCAGAAGCACGTACACCCAGCTGCCATGGCCACTGACTGCTTTGAGGCAGAATTCTGGGAGATGTAGTCCAAAAAGATAACTTTCCCAAGCTCTGGATTTGGAGATAATTTCCCCCCTTCTCAGTAGGTGTCTTGAACAAATTGTTCTCTCCATACACACACATCCTGGTATACGTACACCGAGGGCCCCGTCTGCAGAGTTAAGAATGCTAACAAATCCACTCCCAGGGCTAGGGCGAGGCTGAGTGTGATAAGGACTCCAGGACAACACGTTCTGCTCTGGGAAAGTGTGGCACGAAGACGGCTGTTTTGCTTCTCCAGCCTACTACTGTGTACTCTGATGAAGGGTTGCCAGCGGAGTCTTACCCATCACTTCCCACCCAACCCTTTTTAACTAGAGATGCCTGGGACCCAGCACTTCTGTTAAGCCATGTGAAGGATCCATTTCAGGCCACAGATTTGGAGTGTCATAAAAGGACAATTGAACTGCTATTGCTGCATTTTAAAGCCACGGGCAGGGAGAAGTATTTGTAGGATTTTCTGCTCTGTGCCTGCATAACAGGGATGCTTCAGGTAGCAAAATATCTTCAGCCAGCCCTGAGCAGAACCTGGATTGTCCACCTCTAACCCTCCTTAATGGGGACTGAAGATGAAAGCCAGCAGAAAGGACAGTGCTGATCATAATTTTTACAGAAAGAATTATAGAATTATAGTGATCTATATCAACAGAAGGGATGTCAATCATGTCGCCTCCAACATTTCACAGAGGAAAACCAGGACACGTGTGACCAAGCAACAAGAGAGTGCAGTCATGATGGCAAATGATATTCATAAGATAAAATATGTTAAGTTAGGAGAGTTGTTTGCTTTTGCCTGAGCCTACTGGAAAAGACAAGATTCTGCCCACTCCTCTCCCCGCTACTAAGTTAATTGAGTGCACACTGCTTTTGCACTTTGAACCATTTGCCTCATTTGAAGCAAGCTGTGGACAAAGGGGGAAAGAGGAGAGAGAAACTGGGACATTTCTAAAGTAACTGAAAAAACAGGACAACAGAGGATTAATCAGGACTGTTCCTGCCAGATCGGAAGAGCTGGAGGGTATGAGAAGGGTTTTCTGAATTTCAAGGCTCATCCTCTGCCTTGGGGGACTAAGGAGAACACTGACACATACTTAAATTTGGATTAATGTGTCTGACTGCCTACACGGAGTGCATAAGGCACTTTTTCACACCTAGCAACACAGGGGTTTCTTCAGCATCTGAATTCTTGTGAGCACGAAGTGGTCCTTGGTACAGGGCATGCCCATTTTAAATCTTTGAGAGATTACTATGGCATGAGTGGTCACAGGACTCAGTTTAGGCTGTGTACACAATTAGAATATTCTGCCACAGTCCCTTCTGTACAAGGGGAAGCTAAAGAAACCTCTTTGTACCAAGGCAAACAATCTTTTCCACTGTAATTGTTGTCTCTGGGGACAGCTCCACCTAAGTCTCTACTCTTAAAACATATTTAAGTTACATACACATAAATATATACACAGACACTACAATCAGTCCGCCACTTTCATGGGTTCAGCATTTGTGGATTTCATTATTCACAGGTTATTTCATTTTATTTATTTGTTCAAAAATTTAATACTGTATTTGCCCTGTCATAATTGCTAGATGACTTTATGGGCCATTTTTGCCAGAAGGACAAAAGGACCTAGAGATCCCTAGGGAAGCACTCTCTGATTTAAAAAAAAAAATAATTCACAGATTTTATTTTTATTTGTGGTTTTTCAACTTTTGCAGGGGTCTTGAGGCCCAACCCCCTCAAAAGTGGGGGGGCCGACAGTGCTTTCCAAATTTATTCTGTACCTGGCCCCTAAGAAACCACATTCCAAGTGTGTAATAAATGTTCTCAGATTCACTGCCCTTTCATCTGCAATAACAGGCAAATATTCAGTACGGGTTATTTTAACTGTATTATTTTTAATAGAATTACATTAACTTCTGTTTCGAAGAGGAAGAATGAGCCGGCTCCTACATGTACACTCATAGTTCACAAACTTGAATGTGCAAATACAACCATGTGCAAGGGAATGGCATCAGAGATTAATCACTGCAAGCCAAGTAGTTTTCACTATCAGCCAGCACCAATGCAAACCCAAAAACTGTTCAGCAGCAACAGGACACACACTGGCTCGAATTCATCAACAGTGATGTACAGGACTGGGCAAGCCAAATGGTTTCTTAAACTGAAATAAATTAACATGCTTTCATGGTAGAAACACATATGGTTCAGGAATAGCTACAAACCCCTTAAATGGCCTGTCCAAAAAAAGAATGTATTTATCATAAATGTAGTGATGTACACTCACATGGAGATTCTAAATAATTTAGGCATGGCAGACTTGAGAAACAGATCTTGTGTTCCATCAAGATCTTTAAAATAAACTAAGCATGGTCTTGCGCAATAACAGTAACACCCCTATGCCACACAGGCATATGCTCACATGGACAGACATGCTCAGAGCTACCCCAGAGTCATGGAAAGTGGAATGTAGTGTTTAGAGGGGCAAGGTAGTAATGGAGACACCTGGATTCGAATCTCCCACTCAGCCATGAAGCTTATTGGGTGACTTTGGCCAAGTCACCAACTTCTCAGCATAAACTATCACAGTGGGCAAGGATAAAATGGGAAGGAGAACTATGAATACCATCTTAAGTTGCTGGGAGGAAAGGATATATACATATGTAAATAAATAAAAAAATGAGAACTGAGAAAATATTTGGATGTTACATTTTGCTGGGGTGGGAGATAGAAAGTGTAACATGTGCTCTGTTCTGCAAACTAGTTTCTTACAGCTGAACTAGAATGTGTGCATCTCCCCAGGCAGAAAGATGTGAAGATGCAAAGACAATATAGCTTGGCAGACAGGGAAGCAGAAGCGTCTTCCACTTTATTCCACTGACACATCCACTTTGAACGTAACGAACTGCTGTACTTTAAAAAAAAAAATTAAGAAACAACACCCGCTCATCCTTCCTGCTGCTCTCTCCCAAATCCTAACACCCAAAGCCAGAGGTTTCATTGACATGGGCATATTCAGCTCTAGATTATTATTAACACTGTGTAAGGGCTTGTGTGTCCGAAGACGGCCAAAGCAGATGAAACACCATCATGGACAGAATCTTTATCACCCTAGACACAGTACTTTTTGGTGGAAGTGGTTCACATATTAAGGCAAGGATCATAAAAGAGAAGGCTATGTATACCCATGTTCACAGGAGCAAAATGCAGGCATGTTTGAAACAGCCCTGTTGCATATCTTTCAGAAATATTTACAAACTTTATTTATACTGGTTTCAGGGGACTGTAGTGGGTTTAAACAGTGAGAACAGACAGTGTGTTTAGAAGTATCTTATTTTAGCTCTTTCAAGATGTTCTTATCTAAGAACCTGGTAGAGGTAAACAAAAGGGGTGTGAAATAAAATGTGTATGTCAACCAGTCTTTCTCTAAGTACTGCATTCCATTCCCCTGCCATTTTCCATTTTTCTTTTTCAATCGGCTATGGAGATACACGTCTTAATTACATCCCCTTTAGATTACTGTTATGCAATCTATGTGGCTCTGCCTTTGGAAGCTATTCAAAAACTGCAACAGGCCCCAAATGCTGTGGCCAGACTGTTGACCAGACTGGCTACAATGAACATCTTGACTTCCATGCTGCAACAACCTCACTGCCTAGTTGTTTGTTTCCAAAGACCTGAACGTTATTTCCAGACTTCCTCCATGGTAAAAAGGTTGAGAACGGCTGGTCTAGACTCTACAGCAGAGGTTCTCGATTCTTTGGTCCTCCAGATGTTTTGACTTCAGCTCCCTGAATCCATCATTCGTGGTCATGCTGGATGAGGTTCTGGGAGTTAAAGCTCAAAGAAACTAGAAGATCAAAGACTGAGAACCCCTGCTCTAGAGATATGTGCCTCAAACCTTCTTGACGGACTAATGAACGAACTTGAACATACCAGCTTGCTTCCTCCAAACATCTTCTGAAGCATAAATTTCAAAGTCAGCATAACTGAGTATGACCTAAGAATTTGCAATCTAATTTGAAAAGATCTGATTCCGAGATACATTCAGAACCATAGCTTTCTTATCAAATTCAAACAAGACCTTCTTGCTTTTCACACCACAAGACCAAATCATAAGAACAACAACTTGGCCTTAAATAAATTTTAAAAAAAGGTTGAAAAGATTGATAAGTACGATGTAGTTGAATTTTGCAAATATCATGAGATGACATGACTCATTTGGAAAGACAATAATGAGTAGTAAGGTAGAAGGCAGTAGAAAAAGAGAAAGACCACATTACAGATGGATAGACTGAATCAAGAAAGGCACGTTCCCTGAATCTCCAAGATCTGAGCAGGGCAGTTGAGGACAGAGTGGCTTGGAGGTGTCTCTCATCTATAGGGCCTCCATAAGTTGAGATCAAATTGATGGCAATTAACAAGAACAACATGTTGGTGGATACCGCTTATTCTGTTTTAACATGATGCCAGATGATCTGGAGGTGTGGTTTCTTGTTTTATGTGTGGAGTTCCTTCACTGATCATCAAAATCTGCTGCAAAGCAAGACAGAACATCCTTCCTGGCATAGTAAGTCATGAAGAAAGACTAATTATTTCCAAGAGAAGTAAATTTTCTCTACTGAATCTACTTGTATGAGAATTTCTAAACAGAGAAACAGTGGGAAAATACTAGAAATTAAATTATGGCTCCTCACATTGATACCCAAATGCCATCTCCCAATACACTATATTTAAAAAATGCTTGCATCACTTCAGTTATAAATTAGAACTGTTCACCTGCATCATAAGCATCTTTGTCCTTCATGCACTTATACCACAATAGCCCAAGGAATATGAATCCCAAGAATTCCTCTAACGCAGGGCCGACATCACTCTGTCATAGGTCTGATAAGCACGACTTCAGAACATTAGTAGACCACAAGATTGCATCAGGTCCAGCCACTTAAGAGTCATGGTGTGATGCTCTTCCACTCTTTACATGGGAAGATATTAGTTGCTACCAAAAATCATCATCCTTGAGTGTTCATGTATGGAAAGAGAATAAACTGGCTTGCAAGTACTTGCTTGTGTTCTGCAATTATTCAAATATTGGCCACCCTGATCAAGGCCATTTCTGCACTACACTGTTACAGCGCTATTATTCCATTTTCCTGTGGATGTTTGTAGTTTCCTGAGGCCAAAGAGCTCTCTGGCTGCGAATACCAAATGCCCCTCCCTAAACTGCAAACCCCAGGATTCCAGAGAATGTTGAAAGTGGAATAATAGCACTATAGCAGTGTAATGCAGAAATGTCTCTCCCCAAAAAGTTGAGAATTCCACAACATTCATCCAGCAATTCAGTTCCCTATTAGTATCCAAAGATTCAGGCAGGATGGGAGAATCTGCCAGAGATATCCATCTGGAAGCAAAATAAAAGCTAGTAATGGCTTACTCCCAAATAAGAGGTTGTCACTACAACCTGAAGCAAATTAGAATGATAAAGTGAGAAGGGTGCTGTTGTTGTGTATCTTCAAACTGACTTGGACTTATGGCAACCCTTTCACAGGGTCATTACCTCCAAATTTCACAGATGAAAACTGGGGCCCGTGTGGCCGAGCAACACCAGAGTGTGGTCAGATGGCAAAAGTTATTAATGAGGAAGAATGTACAAGCTGAGAGCGGCTGCAGTTGTTTGCTTTTGCCTGAGAAAAAGAGGAAGGCAAGGGAACGGTGAGATTTCTGCCTTCTCCTCTCTCGCCTGCCGAGTTAATGGAGCACCCACCCTTTTTGTACTTTGAACTCAACTTGCCTCACCTCAGGTAAGCCAAAGCAGGAGGAGGGGAGAGAACCTGGGACGTTTTAAAAGCAGCGGAGAAAGTGGGATGACAGAGGATTAATGAGGATAGACTGGGATAGTTGGAGGGTATGCAGAGTTTTCTTGGCACGATTTATTCAGAAGAGGTTTGCCACTGCCTTCCCTCTGAGGTTGAGAGAGTGTGACCTGCCCAAGGTCACTCCGCGCATTTCCACGGCTGAGCAGGAGATCCAGTCCTGATGTCTCTCAGAGCTGCTCCAACACTCAAACCACACAACGTCACGTTCTCGAAGGCTGACCCACCCATACAAAACTACCTCCTGGAGGGTCCCTCCTTTGTATCCCACCAGGGGACATACAACGTGACAACTTTGGGAAGGATCTTTTCTGTGGTGGCACCCCACCTGCAAAATATCCCCGAATCTTTCCAGCATCGCTTTTCACCAAAGCCTTTGACATCTAACAATTTCGCTCAGATATGGACAAGTTCCAAATTGTTTTATTCTGTTTTAACTGTCAAATTGTCTAATGTTTTCATTGTTTAATAAGGTTTTTTTTCCTTTGGACTGTTTAAAATTATTCTTACTTGTTGTAATTGCTCTAAATCATTTTAAACTGATGTTATATGCATGCTGCCCTGAGATCTTATGATACAGAGTAAGCTATAATTATTTAAGTTAATAAATATTTAATAATAAATTGAAGGTGAGTAAGAGGACATGAGAGAATGATATAAAATTATGCATGATGGTGGAGGAAGTGAATAATTGGTGGCGTTTTTCTTCCTCTTTTATAATGATAAAACCCAGGGGCCACCCACTGAACCAGAAAGGTTGAAAATTTTCAACAGGTAAATCAAATAAAAAAGTCAATATGGAATAGTGTTTTAGCTATCGGCCTAGGAAACTTGGAGACCAGAGTTCAAATCCCTACTCAGCCATGGGAATCCACTGGGTGACCTTGGCCAGGTCATACTCTCTCAGCCTCAGAGGAAGCCAAGGGCAACCCTCCTGAACAAACTCTGCCAAGAAACCCCTATGATAAGTTCACTTTAGGGTCACCACAATTCAGAAACGACTTGAAGACACACAACAACATTATATATAAAAAACAACAACAACATATCTTCATGCAAAATATATTTACAGAATTTGCTACCATAGAATGCAGCAATGGCTGAAGAACTGGTTCAGATTCAAAAGGGGACTGAACATGTTAATTCGGCGGTCAAATATATTTTATTTTTTGTTTATCTGTTTAATATGCCACCTCCATTCCAGCATAGGACACCCAAGGCAGATTCCAAGAAATTAAAACAAAGCAAAGCTAAAATCTTATTAATACAAAAGTTAAAAACAGTTAAATAACCAGTGGTGTAGTGGTTTGAGGACTGGACTACCATCCTGGAAACCAGGGTTCAACTCTGCAAGTGGCCACAGAAACCCACTGGGTGAACTTGGGTGCGTCACACATGGCCATTTCCGCACTAGACCGTTATAGCGCTATCATTCCACTTTCAACATCCTATGGAATCCTGGGGTTTGCAGTTCAGGGAGGGGCCAGCCAGCCCCTCCCTGAACTGCAAACCCCAGGATTCCATAGGATGTTGAAAGTGGAATAATAGCGCTATAACGGTCTAGTGCGGAAACATCTCAGTCCCAGAAAACCCCATGATAGGATTGCCTTAGGGTCGCTACAAGCTGGAAAGGACTTGAGGCATGCAACAACAACAATTTTACCAACATTTATCATGTCCTCCAAAAGCACTCCCCCACCCATATTTTTTTAAACCAAAAGACTACAAGCAATCAAGGAACAATTTTATCATTTTGGCTGCCTTTTTACTACCCCTTTTGTAGCTCTATGGAGAAAAAGGCTTTTATTAGAACAGGCTTCCAGTGGACTACCCCTTTAAGCCACAAAACATGAAGCTAGTTGCTCCAGAGAAGACCCAGTGAAAGAAGAGTACTCTTCCTGAGAAAACAGCACAAGTGTTAGAGCTCAAGTTCAACTTTCAAAGGGCCCCTGGAATCCTCCTCTTAAAAAAAAAAAAAGCGTGACAACTATGCAGTCTTTGTTTAAATGGAGCAGCTCCACTATTAACAACACAAGCAACAACTTGCCAGATTCTTGGCTCAGGAAACAAGATGGGTAGAGACTTCCCTTGGTGTACAAAAAAAAGGGGGGTTATCTTTTTTTTTCCCCCTTCCATATTTTTGCAAAATAAACAAAACAATCACTCCCATCACAGTACTTCATCAGGAATCTACTTGGGCAGAATGCTGACAACTGTGTGAGATCAAATATAACAACAGGATTGGTCTCTTGCAGTATAGAAATATTAGTAAAATTGCATGTTTGCCTTTCGAAGCATTTGTCATTCCAATGATGCAGAAAATAACCTTGGGGTATTTTTTTTTTTTAGTATGTGAATGTTGATTGTTTCAAAGCTCAATGGGGAAGGCTTTCTGGTTAAAGTCAAAAAGGAGGAGTTTATTTTCCCTTTCACTTAGTGGGAAAAAAAACAACCACCATCTTGTAGAGACATGACTTCATTCATAAACATGATGTGGAAGATATTTTTTTATAAATGACCCTGAGGCAGTGGATCTTAAAGATAACAACACAGTGGTATAAATTAATGGCAATATGATGGGAATTCTTCCTGGCTAGAGAAATTCCCTTGGAAAAATATGAGGCTGACCAAAATAGAAAGTCATATCCAACTAGGAAGAATCTATAGCATTGCAGGATGGAGAGGCTTAAAATATGAGGATGCACTGAAGCTGCAGTCTCTATTTTATGAAGCTGTTGAGTTCTAAAATGCAAATAACCTCTGAAAGGAAAAAGCCAGCTAGAAACTCTACATGCACAAATCAAAAGACTACTACCACACACAAACAAAATCCCCATTAATATTTGGTTGTGGAATCTGCAATTCAACTGTTCAAAGATTACACTGTCCTCAGTAGATGGCTGGAACATCACACAACTAGTCTGCACATGTGAACAGGGTCAACACAGATCTAAAACATCAGTCAGAACTTCCCTATCAATTTAAGTGGGATGCCTTTCAGTTGGACCATTTCCCACGTTAACCCAGCAATGGGCGGAGCAAACCTGCACAATTTAGTTCAACGGGACTTGCACTGAATACATGCAAGTGTAAACTGGATTGCAACCCTGGTTTTTCATCAGGAAAATCAAGGGATAGCCCATGCACATGTGCACTAGCACAAAATCTACTCAATGAAAAGTACGGATTTTTATCAGCGCTTGCCAGACTTCCCAAGTTCAAATCGCAACTTCTGCAAAAATCTCCAGAAAGCTTTGGGAATCAGCCTCAGTTTCCCATCTGCAGAATTGGAATATTAATGGCCTACCCATCCCACTACCATCCATCCATGAATATAAACCAAGTGAAGGATGTCTTGTCAACATTTTAAGTGCCACATTAATGAACAATTATATTTTACAAGGCCTAGAAAGATATATCATAGAAAGATCAAGGTATAAATGTCAACCATAAATGATACTGATTAAAATGCAATGGGTCTATCTAGTTTCTGTCTCAGGTGCATAACTTAAAACCAGAATCCATCTAGACAGTCAACATCCAACACAATCAAGACTATCCAACCAATATTTCAGAGGCATGAGAGCTTTTGATCTGGCCAGCCGTGTAGCACTGTTAGCTGTAACAACTAAGCTGAGCTTCCAGGTTCAGAGGCTATATATACGAGACAGAATTCCAGATGCAAAGTAAGGAGAGCAGTAAGGGAACTGGAGAGAGGAGATGCTTGCAACAGAAAAAGCAGAAGACTCCACCATAGCTGGGACAGACTCCATCAAGGAAATTTTGGCTGCCTTTAGTTTTCAGAACCTGAGCTGGGCTGTTGACAGCCGGGGGCTTCAGAAGTCAAATCCAATCTGACCAACATAGAACAGAAACAAGATCAAATCAGGTCTGACTGCTCACTAGAAGCCAGAATTATTCAACTGAGATTGTCATACTTTGGACATATCCTGGGACAACATGATTCAGTGGAAGAGACATATGAGGATTTTCCAGGATGCTTTAGCCGTGTATTCCTACATGGCAGGGGGTTAGACTAGACAGCCCTCAGGGGTCCCTTCCAACTCTTAAGATTCTGTGATTCTATGACTGTTCTCTAGCTCCAATTATGGAAAGATGCCAACGGACTTCCACACAAAGCAAAAGAGACAAGAAGAAATCAAGCCAGATGGCCTCTTGTTCTGATCCAATAAGATTCTTACATCCCATATTTGGGTTTAACGTACATTTTAAGAATTGCAGGAACTCAAAATACAACATTAGTCGAGTTGGAAGCCTTGGACTCTCTGTTCCAAGGCCAAGATGTTCTCAGTAGCTCCCAAAAAATGCTTGACGCAGCCACTTGCCCTGAAACCTGACCTGTGGGCTACACAACCGTCTCCCTGCCCAAAGCGGGGAGTGAATGAAGAGCGAATCGAAACGCCTTCGAACACCCCAGTCAGACCTGCCAAAACCGACTTCTGCAGAGTAGCTGGCCTCCCTGCAATGCCTTAACAACACAACGTACTCCTTTGCAAAGACATTTTCCTTTTTGGAGAAAAAGATACACAGGTTATCATCGTCATCTTTTCAAAAGTAGGAAAAGCATGGGAATAATTTACCTACGGAGTCAATCTCCAGGAGGCGCTGCAGGTCACGGATGCTGTGAATTTCGCTGTGAGCCAGCCTTTCAATCACTTCTTGGGGGATTTCAGCTTCCTTTTTTTAAAAAAAGAGAAAGAGAGAAGCAGCAAGTTACTCTCTCTCTTTTCTGGCTCCAAAAAAAAAAGAAAGAAAGAAAATCACCTTTTGAACACAGAGAGCTTCTGAGGTGGCCATCATGAGGCTGGGGTAAAGTTTGGATCTGTGCCCAACTCCTCGCACCTTCCCCCACAAACCGCTAAATAAAAACAGGCAGAAGGCTATTTTAAAAATAAATAAATAAATAAATAAGCCCATCTCCAAGCTGCATCCGACACCCTTAACCAGCAAAACGAATCTGTGCAAAGCTTTGGAACCGGCAGGTGCCTACAATACTAACAGGTTCCAAAATCTGTTTCCAAGCCCTCCCTGCTCTCCTCTCCTTAGGGGATGGGTTCCTAGAACAGGGAGGGCTAGGTCTACTTCTCCTGCCCCCAAAACCTTCCTCCTTCAATCTCTTGGATACTTTTGTAAAAGCAAAAAAGAGAAAAGCTGTTCTTGGGGGTGGGGTCGACCGGGGACAGACATTGCTTCCGCGGCTTAGGAGTAAATCTGGCTGAATTCAGTGGGACTGGCAGGTTGAGTAAATGCGTTTAGGCACTGTGCAGCTGAAATTAAACGCACACGTAGGTGCGAGTAAGTCCTATGGGGAAAAAATAACGGCGCAGATTTCTTAGTAAGCACGCTTAGGACTGGGCTGTGGTTACATGAGCGTTCCTGGGGCGCGTGCATAGAGAGATACGTAGATAGGCATCAACAGCATGATACAGAGATCAAGGTGAAATGCGCCAATGCTCCGGAACGGCCAGCTCCTAGCAGCCTTCTCAATGCAGTTGCACCCCACCTAGGCATGCTTACTTAAGAGTAAATTCTCCTGAACTCTGCAAGAGGGCGTGCATGTGTGTGTATAAACATGTGATAAAGAAGGCAAGGGCGTTCCTCCTTGTGTATGTGTGTACAATTCCTTTATATCTATAATTCACACCGTTTCCATGCCAAGAGGAGTTCCTCTATGTTCACCAACAGAAAACTTAAGTTTTAGGTTCACCAGACTTTATAATGCCAAGGCAGAACTTTGCTTCCCCTCTCCCTTCCCACACACCCTCGAAATTTGTCTGGGTGGGGCATCAGGGTGTGCATACACACACACACACACACACACACACACACACAAACACACACACACAATGTAGATCCAAAACTAAATTCAATCCTACAGGTTTCCCATGTAGGGCTCATTTCTGCTCCACAAGGTATATGCTTTAGTGCTCATACATAAACCTTTAAAAAAAATCTTCCCACAGGTTATTGAATTCCCACAAACGTGGCCCTTGGAAATGGCTATCTAGAATAATCCTAAAATCTGAAAAATGGGGGAGAGGGTGAGTCTAACCTTCGATTCTCTCCAGCTTCCGATACAGGCAGATAAAGCAAAAAAACGAATATAGGTTTGGCTAACACTCCCTTTGAAATCCCAATTGCTCCCAGTAAGGCTCCAGTTCTGGAAAAACATGCTTACTGGGGAGGTGAGGCATGTTTCCTAGTAAGCACGTCTAGGCTGTAATATTTTCATTTTAAAAAAATCGGTATATTATTATGACTATTATTACGATGATGGTTTTTAAGCTTCCAAAGTGAATTCCTAAGGGTGGATGGAGGGAAGGGACAGCTCCCTGCGGATCGCCAAACGCCGACCCGACATCAATTAAAACCCTACCATTCTTAATTGCTTCCTTATTCTATTTTAGCAGTTTCATGCTAGTTTCTCATTAACAGGAAACCGCGCTATTAAACCCCCGGCCTCTCCGATCCCTGGCTCTGGCTCTCCCCACTCCTTTGCCAACCACGCCGACCAAGCGCAAGCTGGATCCAGACGCGACTCGCTTCTCAGGGCGTTCACACGTTCGGGGCCCGACACGCGTGTCAGAAGAATCACACTCCTGGGGGGGGAGAGGCGGGGAAAGAAGCCACCCCAAAGCCACCTTCTTCCCCAACGTTCCCAGATCGGCGTGACAAGTGGATTTCCAGGTTCCCCACAGACCCCCCACGCAGACTTTTTGCAACATTTGGGAAGCAGAGCTCTTCGCGCCCCCGCCCCCCCAAAAGACCATCCTGCAAAGCTGGATCTCGCCCAAGAGGAAAAAGGGTTGCAGGGAGGGGCACGGCCCCCAAAAAATTTTGCAAAAAAAGGGGGCAGGGGTTCCACATGGCGTGTCCAAACTCCCAACAGCGGGGGGAGGGAGGATATTGGGGAGTCGGAGTCTTCCCCTCTCCTCGCCCCCGTGCCCCTCCCAGTAAAAGGCGCCCCGCGAGGCTCGGGGGCCCCGGTCCCCCCGCGGCCACCTACCTGGGCGAGCGCGAGCGCCAGGGAGCAGACGCCGACGAGCCAAACTCGCGCCCAGGTCCTCATCGCGCTCGCCGGCCCGGGCGCCAGGAGGGAGCCGCTTCCACGGGGCTGCGCCGGCGGAGGAGGAGGAGGAGGAGGAGGAGGAGGGCGACGGCGACGACGCGGAGGACGAGGAGGAGGAGCCCCGGCCCGCCGCCTCCTGGGGCCGGGAGGAGAACCACCATCCCTCGGAGGGCCAGCCACCGGCGGGGCGGGAGGGGGACGGGCGCGCGGGGAGGGGGCCGCCGCCTCCCTCCCCGTCTCCCCGCTCGCTTCCTCCGAGGGGCTCCTCCGCGCCTCTCGGGGCGCCGGCAAGGGGCGGGCGGGCGGGCGGGCGGGGTCCCCGCTCGCGCTCTCCCCAGAGGGCGGGAAGGGCTCTCCTTCGCCGCCGCCGCCGCCGCCGCCTTCGCGCGCGGCTTCTTCTCGCCCCCGCTCCGGCCCCCCGGTCGGGCCGCCTCGGCCCCGCAGCTCCGCCGGGGGCTTCTTTTTATGCCCGCCGGAGAGAAACCAAAAAAGGGGGGAGGGCGAGGCAGGAGGGTCGGGAAGGGAAAGGGGCGCCAGGAGCCGCGCCTCGCCCGCTTCGCCGCCCGGGCTGGACCTTCGCCTCGCCTCGCCTCGCCTCGCCCGCCCGCCTCCCTCCCGGGCTCTGCGCCGCCGCCGCGGGACTAGACCAGCCGGTACTTCTGCATATTTGCTGAGCTCTCCCCGGGCAAGGAAGGAAGGCAGGGAGAAGGGGAAGGGGAAGGGGAAGGGGAAGCGGCGGCGGAGCAGCGGAGAGGAGCCGAGGAGGAGGAGGAGGAGGACGCCGTCTCGAAACGCCCCTCACCTGTCTGGAGAGAGGAGCCCGCGCCCCCGGCCAGACAGGCGGGCGGGCCCTCCGCCTCCCCCGCCCCCGCGCGCGCCCGCGCCCCCGCCCCCTGCCAAAAAGAGAGGGCTCCCTCCGAGAGACCGAGGCAGATGGGCATGCATGTGTGTATGGATATTTCATAGGCATGCACACACACACATATATAGGCGCACATAGAGAGAGACACACATGCATATATAGAGATATGTGCGCGCACATATATGTATACATGCATATATATATATATATGCGCATATATATAAATGCACGTGTGTATATATATTCCTATGTATATGTATCTGTATGATCGAGCACGCTTTTATGTATATGCAGTTTTTTTATATTTTTGTGTTTCTTGTTTATATAAATATGTGTGTAGGGGTGGAATTTTCTTTTCTTTCCCCCCCCTCTGCCCAGGCACTCGCTCAAAGACTCAAGGCGCACACTTGCGCGCACACGCGCCTCCGCCCCCGCGGACGCACGCCCCTTCCTGGGCTGTAGGAGCGGGCGGTGGGGGGCGGAGGAAACGATCGGGGGGGATCCAGCTCGCGGATTTTAACGCTGCGGGAGGGGGGATCAATGATCAGTCTCTTGGATTTAAGACGTGGGGGGGATGATGAGCGATCAGTCTCACGGATTTAACCCCCGTCTGGGGAGTGCGGAGTAAACGATCCGGGGTCAATTGAATGAATTGATCCCTGCCCGAAGAGAGAGGGGAATCAGGGATCAATTTCACGCCTTTAATCCTGTCCCGGGCGGGGCGGAGCATAAACGATCACGATCAGTTCCATCGATTTTTAACCCGATCCCAAGGGAGAGAGGAAGAAAGGATCAGGGATCAGTCCCAAGGGCGGATTAAATGATCGCCGACCAATTTTAGGGACTTAACCCTCTCCTGGCCAGGGGTGAGTGGAAGAAATGATCGGGGGTCGATCTCATTCCGCTGCCCGGAGGGGGAAGATTTGGCTTGACGGCTTCTGATGGCTTTTATATAATGATTATTTCGCGGCGGGGGGGACCAATACTAAACAGTGGGCTTGCTGATCTCCGGTGGTTCGTTTCATTTTTTTTGCGGGGGGAACAGTTTTGAAAAATTGGGCTTGCCAGTATCTCTTTTTTAAAATTTTGCAAGGGGGCGGGGAACCAATTTTTTAAAAAAAAAACATATTTACAAACTGTATGTATATATATGTGTGTATATATATATATATATATATAATAAATAGTGGTTTGAAGACGATTCGGAGCAAGAACCGCTTTCCAAAATCATGGCGATGATGATGATGATGATGCACAATTTTTAAGAAAAATCTCCGCCAGGTGCGAACAGGAATTTGGGGGGCGGGATCCGTGCCCGCTCTTAACTTAGGGGGAAGGGGGGTGCACTCTCTTCGGGCTGTGAGGAGGGTCTCGGGAGTCTGTGACATCCTCCCCGGGAGGAGCTGAACCGGGGCTGGGCTGGGGGTCCCGTCCCTGAGTCTCTATTCCGGCGCTTGCTCTCCTCAGCGCCGCCTTCCGGCTCACACAGCACTCTGCGGCGCTCCCGACGCGGGCGAATCGTGCGGAAGGCTGGAGACAGGGGTGGAGGCAGATAGGCAGGAAGATAAATAATGATGAGATAGGTACATAGATAGATGCTGTAGCTAGATCGAGTAATTATTATTATTATTATTACTACTACTACTATGAATTTTCATTTTTTGCTCCCATCGCTGGCGACTGCAAGAGGAGAGGAAGGAGAGCCCGGGCCGCCCCTATGCACCGCACTGCCCAAAATTTCCAAAACGCCCTTTGCTCCAAGGCTGTAGAAAGGGACGGAGGCGCGCACGCGTCCACACGTCCCCCCTCGCCGGGATTTCCGCCGCCGCCGCCCCCGGGTGAGGTGGCCCAGCTGGCAAACAAGAGCTCGGATGTCGGCGAGAAAGCCCAGCAGGTGGATTTGGGTAGCGGGGGCAAGGAAGCTGCTGAGACGCCCTGCGCTTGGGCTGGGACGGCTGAGATCGTTGGAGCTGTGCGTACAGGCGCGCACACGCGCGCACAGACACACGCGCCTCCTGCCGCTGCTGTCGCCTCCTCCTTTTCCTCCAGCGTTGCCTTGTCACCTCGCCCTGGGTTTTTCTGCCGCACTGGCGAGGGAGGAAGGGACGCCCAAGCTTCTGCGCAGAGCCCCACAAACGCGCACACACATACACACACACACACAAACACACACCCGCCCGTCCGCCCGCCTTAAGGAATCCACCTCGCGCTTCTTCTGAAGGCGAAAGGGAGCGCCATGATTCAGCCGCCGCAGTAACCCCCCGCCAAGCCTCTTCCCACCCGGTTCCAAGACGGGGGGGCCGTTTCCGCACTAGACTATTATAGCGCTATGATTCCACTTTCAGCATCCTTTGGAATCCTGGGGTTTGCAGGTTAGGGAGGGGCCTAAACTAGTGCGTAAAGGGCCAGGCTCTAGTCCAGTGCGTAAAAGGCCAGGGTCTTTCCTTTGCAGTTTTGGGTGGAAACAGAGAGCCTTTCCACACTAGGCGGTTACAGTGTTATGATTCTACTTTCAACCTCTTATGGAATCCTGGGGTTTGCAGGTTAGGGAGGGGCCTAAACTAATGCGTAAATGGCCAGGCTCTAGTCCAGGGCGTAAATGGGCAGGGTTTTTCATTTGCAGCTTTGGGTGGAAATAGAGATTTTCTGCACTACCTTGTTATAGTGCTATGACTCCATTTTCGACATCCTGTGGAATCCTGGGGTTTGCCATTTAGGGAGGGGCATTGAGAATTCCCAGCCAGAGAGCTCTTTGGCCTCAGTTAAGTGCAAACCCCAGAATTCCACAGGAAGTTGGAAGTGGAATAATAGCACTATAACAGCCTAGGGTGGAAATGGCCTGGGATGTAGGAAATGGAAGACACAGATAGAAGATCTTAAGCATCTTTGCCTTAAGCTGAAGGGGGAGGGGAGTTATCCAAGGAGTTAGTTTTGAGCATCTTCATCTTCATCGTTGTGGATGCTGAGACCCAATATCACAGTCTGCACTTTGTAACTTCACCGATCCATAGCTACATTGAAGAAATACATCAAAACCCCCTGAACATGAAAGGAACTTCTTGGCAGTACTGGAATGAGCCCAAATGCCAAGTGAGATGGTTGGGTCACCTTCCCTGGACCTCTCCAAAAAGAAGTTGGGGATGGTTTAGCTGGAGATCCCGCATTGCAGGGATGCAATGGCATACGAGGCCCCTTCCAACACTATTCTATGAATGAATGGAGAAGATGCCCATCAGGTCCCTAGCAAAAGCGCTCCCCATGTGCACCAGGCACTTTGGGGATGCATCGGGCACTTCTGAGGAACATCGGGTACTCCTTTTCTAGTCCAGAATCCCGTGTAGTCTCGGAAGCTAAAGAGGGTCAGCCCTGGTTAGTACTTGGGTGGGAGACCGCCAACAAATAAGAGGTGTTGTAAGCTGTATTTCAGACAAAGGAGCTGGCGAAAGCACCTCTGAGCATTCCTTTCCTAAGAAAACCCTATGAAATTCATGGGGTTGTCATAAGTCAACAGGCTACTTGAAGGCTCATACACACACACACATGTAGTGCTAATCAGTATAAACATTACTGAAGCTACTTAGACCACCCCTCTTGACTATATGAAGATTAAGACAAATTTCAGTAAAAAATTAAAATGTTACTGAATTAGAAAAACCCATTAGCAGCAGTAAAGTAACTAAGTAAAGGGCCCAATGGCTTCGCAACCGATATCTTGGATCCCAAGAGGAATTACTTTACTGCTGCTAACAGAGTTAAAATTACATTGTTGTTGTGTGCCTTCTAGTCATTTTCCAACTTTTGGCAACCATAGAACAAACCTATCACAGGGTTTTCTTGGCCAGCAGATTTGTTCGGAAGGGGTTTGACTTTGCCTTCCTCTGAGGCTGAGAGAGTGTGACTCACCCAAGGTCACTCAGGGGGTTTCCATAGCCATGCTGGGATTTCAACTGCGGTGTCTAGAACTGGAGTCCAATAATCAAACCACTACACAACACTGGCTCTCAGAGAGAAACACACCATTGTAGAAATCATAATGTCTTGGAATACAAATTTGCCAAAATTCAATTTTCTGTGTCATCTGGAAGTACTCTCTGTATCAGAGGGTACATTCTGAGTCTCCTGTTTGGAGGGACAATTGTACTAATACGTTCCCAGCCCTCCAGAATCTATGTAATAAGGGAGTCTGGGATTATGCTTTGACCAAATTTCAACTTCCTATCTCCTAGTGGAGTGTTTCCCACACACTTCTCAAGCTACACCTTGAAGTATGCATCTCACACTTTTTAGGTGCCAGTATTTAAATAGAAACAAGAGTAAAAGCACTACTTGAAACACAGCGTCTTAAAAAAGAATCTAAAACCCAAACCTTAGCCTGTCTACAAATTACACTCTCTGAAAAAGAGGGACTTGTAGTTGTGCTCGGAGGCACCTGTTGTCCCAAACAACTCTGTATCAATACAGGCATACCCTACCTAATGAAGCCCCTTTTTACAAAGTGTTTTTATGCCAGGTTGGATCCTGGAAGGTTGAATTTTTTTTAGCAACATCGTTCTTGGAAGGATAGTAAAGGAGTGCAAGAGAAGCATAGGGCCTTTCTGCACTACACTGTTATGGTGCTATTATTCCACTTTCAACATCCAATGGAATCCTGGGGTTTGCAGTGTACGGAAGGGCCTTTAGAATTCTCAGCCAGAGAGCTCTTTGGCCTCAGCAAACTACAAACCCCAGAATTCCACAGGACGTTGAAAGTGGAATAATAGCACTATAACAGTGGAGTGCAGAAATGGCCAAAGTATCAAATGCCAATTGTTGATTGCAATTGCTTAAAGCTTGCTTGCATATTCTAATGAATCGAATGGTTAATTGCTTTATTGCCCGCTACTGCAATGTATCTGGTAGAAGGGAAGAAGATCAGAGAAGAGGCGGGAATAAAAGTGCCAAAAGGTGTTGTGAGAACTGAAAGTGTTCAGCGATAAGGGGACGGGAAACATGTTCCAGCCTCAAGGATGAAAGACGAGTAAACAACTGCGAGTCTGAAGATTCTGCACAGTTCCCCATTGTGCATCACTGCAATTGTGTGGTTGCATATTGCATCAGTGATGTAGCTCCAACATCACTAAGTTCCCTTGTAGACTCTAATGCAGAATCTCGGCCAATGGATGTTTGCTTCTGTTTATCCACCTGCAAATTTGTGCCAAAGGGGAAAAAAAATAAATAGAAGCAGATCTGATCAACTGACTAACTTTTCTTTTTTAAAATGAGCTATTGCAGTCATATAGAATATTATTTCCTCAGACCTCTCTAGCAGACCTTGGAAGTGACCTAGAGGTTCAAGTGTGGAGAGTTTCGCCCTCTCCGGGACGAATCTCTGCTTGGGGTTGATAGAGCGAATGCAGTTTCTGTCTCACTGAATCTTTGCAGCAGGAGTTCAAAGTCAACACCACAACCCTCGGGTTACACATTAAACCCATCCTGCATTGGTTCGGCCCCACCTTGGCCTTCTGGAAGCTCAGAACCCAAGACGGAGATTACGCAACCAAACTGATGCCTCTCGAATGGACTTCTAGGCAAACCTGTTAAAGATTAATATTTGGACATTTTCTCCCGCGTCAGTGGCGTTTTCCATTCTCTGCTTCCTTCCAGGGATAAGATCTATTACCTTCCTCCTGTCTCACACACATGTGCCAGCTCGTACATTACCAATGAACAACGGCAGAACTGTACCTTCCGGCTTTTTCCTAGAAAGACGTAGATGCATTTGTCTTAACTTTGGCAAGGTTTTTCACCTGATTAAAAGGGTCTTGTCTCATTATTCTTGAGCGAGTTTTATTCCATGTAAACCTGTCTGAATTTACATTTGGTGTAAAGGGCATAATAAACTATATTATTATTATTATTATTATTATTATTATTATTATTATTTTTAAACTACTGCAATTATTATGAAACTGAACAGTTTGGGTACTGGGTCTCCCAGACTCATTGCAATGCATAGAAGGTGTGCAAGAATTTCTGGAACATCCTGGAAAATTCTTCTCCCTAAAGATAATCCCTAAAGGTTTATATATAGTTTGGTCCTGGTGGAAATGCAGATTCCTGGGCTTTGCAGTTTAGGGAGGGGCCTTTAGAATTCTCAGCCAGACAGCTCTTTGGCCTCAGTAAACTACAAATCCCAGAATTCCACAGGATATTGAAAGTGGAATAATAGCACTATAACAGTGTAGTGCAGAAAGGCCCTAAGTCTTCTCTCCTTCAAGCTAAACATACCCCGCTCCTACGACATGCTTTCCTGACTTTTCATCATCGTGGTTGCCCTTCTATGGACATGTTCCAGCTTGTCAATATCCTTCTAGAACTGTGAGCCCCCCAGGACTGGACACAGTATCACAGCTCCGATCTGACCAAGGCAGAATAGCAATAGCAATAGCATGTATATTTCTATACTGCTTATCAGCTAAGTGCTCTCTAAGCGGTTTACAATGTGTTAGCTAATTGCCCCCAACAAACTGGGTCCTGTGGAAGGATGGAAGGCTGAGTCAACCTGGAGCCCGGCAGGATCGAACTCACAACCTTGTGGCTGCAGTACCAACATTTAACCACTGCACCACCAGTGCAGTAGAAGTGGTTCTACGACTCCCTCAGTCTGGATGTTATACTCCTGTTGATACAGCTTGGAATTGCTTTGTTGTTGTTATTGTTGCTGCTGATTCGCACTGTTGACTCATGCTTAGCTTGTGGTCTATTAAGACCCCCTAGTCAGGTTGCACCCATCCTATATTTGTGCACTGAATTTTGTTTTCCTGCCTAGGTGAAGTACCTCCCCTTTATCGCTGCTGAAATTCATTCTGTTAATTTTTGTCCGGCTGTCCACATTGCCAAGATGATTTTCAATTCTGATCCTGTCCTCTGGGGGCATTAACTACCTATCCACCTTTAATTTAGCGCCATCAGAAAATTTAATATAAGCATCTCTTCTATTCCATCATCTAAGTCACTGGTGCCCTTAGACAATCTCATCTCTCAGCCCTTGACATTCCCATCTGTAATGTGGGAATAATACCACTGTCCCGCCTTCAGAGGGCTGTCTTATGGATTGTAGTGGCATCCATGGAAGGGCTTTCAAGTCTCTTAGATATTGCAAGGGGATAACAAAGTTAAGATCAGAGAATGCATTAAGCCAGGGAGACTTCAGTCCAATCACAGCTTCTATAACTTAAAAATTGTTGTTATTGTTGTGTGTCTTCAAGTCTTCACACACACACCATTTTGCACTCTCCTCACCCACTCTGTCATGCCGTTGCTCCCTGTGACTCTAAAACAGTTTTTTTTTCTTTTCTAAACAAAGCATGTTAAGAGAAGAAGCCAGGCATCCGGGCGGTGAGTCTAACAAGCCTGGAGAGCATTTAAGTGGATTAACTGCAATAACACAACCAAGGAGCGATAACTCGGCTTTGGGTGAGACAATTGACTGTAAAATGCACAGCCCCGAGGTTTCATCTGCAGCTTTTCTCCAGCATTTATAAAAAAAAAAGAGGAAGAACGGGGGTTGGAGAGGTTGTGTCCTGAAATGGGGTGGTCCACTGGATAGCTATAGCCTTGCTCTCCGCCACTCCATCTCATTTTTTAAAAAAATGTTCTTTTAATGGGCCATTTTGCAAGTTCCCACTAAAACACAAGTGTTCTTTGAAGTGCCTCCATGATGTCATTCAGCTTTCCAGGGTGGTCTTTATAAGAATCTTCCTTCCTGAAAGAATAACTGGTAATGTAGCCCCTTAGTAAGTGGTTCTTATCTTCTAGATGGGAAAGCAGAGCTTGAGAATAACAAATTACAAAGAATCATCATCATCATCATCATCATCATCATCATCATCATCATTATTATTATTAATTTCCTACCTGCCTCTCCCTATGGGTCAAAGTGGGGAACAACAGATTAAAATGCAGCAACAGATAAGACATGGAACACTGTCAAAAACACAAAAACTAATTAAAATGCACAATCATTTAAAAGGGCATAACATCAGTTTAAAAAGCATACATATTTAGAAAAACAATTAATTCATAATTTAAACATTTATAGTTTAAAAAAACATCTGGATAGGCCTGCTGGAAGAGATTGTTCTTTAATCCTGTTTTTAAACACAGGGCTTTTCCGCACTGTACAGTTACAGTGCTATTATTCCACTTTCAACATCCTGTGGAATCCTGGGCTTTGCAGTTTAGAGAGGGGCCCTTAGAATTTTCAGCCAGGGAGCTCTTTGGCTTCAGTAAACTACAAACTCCAGAATTCCACAGGGCGTTGAAAGTGGAATAATAGCACTGTAACAGGGTAGTGCAGAAGGACCCACAGACGGCGTATCCAGTGGTTGGATCTCTTCTGGCAGGTCATTCCACAATTTGGGGGTGGCTGATGAAAAAGTCCTTTGGTACCAAATGGAATAAATTATTTTCCCCAACAATGAAGATAAATTACATATATATTTTAACCTGTTATGGGAGAAAGGATACAGGCCAAATGTTCTCAGAGGCTGCAGTGTTTGTAGCTGGAGTTCTTGTTTTGGGTCCTTATCATACTATGCTGTTGTAGTGCTATATTCCACTTTAACTGCCATGGCAACATCCTATGGAATTCTGGGGGTTGTAGTTTAGTGAGGCCCAAAAGTTCACTGGCCATGGCAACATCCTGTGGAATCCTGGGATTGGCAGTTCAGGGAGGAACATTTAGAATTCTCAACCAATGAAGAAGAGTACACAAACTAGGAGATGCTGCAGCAGTTTGCTTTTGCCTGAGCTTCCTGGGAAGGGCAAGTTTCTACCCTCTTCTCTTCCTTGATGAGTTAGTTTTCCACCTTGAACTCAGGCCATTCCCGCACTACACTGTTATAGTGCTATTATTCCGCTTTCAACCTCCCTTGGAATCCTGGGGTTTGTAGTTTAGGGAGGGGCCTTTAGACTCCCCATCCAGAGATCACTTTGACCTCAGTAAACTACAAACCCCAGAATTCAACAGGATGTTGAAAGTGGAATAATACCAGTATAGCAGTATAGTGCGGAAATGGCCTCAGTTTGTTGCTGCAGAAGTAAGCCAGGATGAGGGAGGAGAAGTGGGAAGAGGAGAGAGAAACAAGAACATTTTAAAAGCAGCTAAGAAAGCAGGACGGGAGAAGTTTGATCGGGAATGTCTCTGCCAAGTCGCTTGGAGGGTATGCAGTAGGCCGACTGAATACATGGAGTTTATAGATAAGTGTTGGCAGCACATGAGTCAGTCGGTCTAGTCTGGCAGTAGCAAATGGATTCAGATCAGTGGGTGGAAATTGTTCCACCCTCCAGGTGTTATGTGGTTGCAGCTCTCAACAGCTGTAGCCAGCATAGCCAATGATAAGTTAGGCTGGGAGTGGCGATCCACCAACATCTGGAACCCTGATTGACTCCCACTCCCTGATTTAGGTCATGCTTGAAAAATGCACCCCCCCCAAAAAAAAAAATTCTGCACCAGGAGAAGAAGTTGTTTGATGTGCTTTTAGGCTAATGGAGGAAGAGAAGCAAGGGGAAGCGTCTGGCCAATATAATTTTAATTTAAAAAATCAAATGCATTTGGTTCTTTGAGTCAGGGTGAGGGTCAGTTTGCAGGAAAAGGAAAAGTTTGAATCACCCGTTCTCGTAGACAGAGGACCAACAAATGCATGGCCCCGTGCCAGGCAGACTGACCGTTACCCCCTCTCCCTCCCTCTCCCCTAATTCTGAGGAAATAGATGACATCACGCAACTAACCAAAAAAAAAAAGATTAATGTTAAAGATGCCTGACCTCCCATAATCATTCTCGGGGGTTAAGAAGTCTCTTCTTAACTCCCCCCGTATGATAAGCGTTGTCATGGCAGTAACAACAACAACAAGCACTCCTTCAGATGAGGCCTTGAAGATTTTTATAATGGGAATCTCATGGAGCAAGGATTCTTCCCCCACATTAGTTCCTTGGCAAGGGCTTATCTAGAAATGAAGTTGGCTGGAACCGAAAACGGGGAGAAGGAATCGTCGGTGGTCATTTCTTTTCAAAAGAAGAAGAGGAAGCCAAAGCTGTCAAAGCAGGTGAACCCAATATTTCTGGTAATTTCAGCTCTTAAAAAAAAACAAAACACACACACACACAGAACAAGGAAGCTGCTGGCGAAGGTGGTGCATGTTCACACAACAGAAGTACAGTGCAATGATTCCATTTTAGCCCCTTCAAATATTTAAACACGGTCATCATGTCACCCCTTAACCTTCTTTTCGTCGACTAAGCATACCTAGCTCCCCAAACCATTCCTCATAGGACTTTATGGTTTCCAGACCTTTCACCATTTTGGTCACCTTGTTCTGGACACGTTCCAGCTTGTCAATATCCTTCTTGAATTGTGGTGCCCAGAACCGGACACAGTATTCCGGGTGAAGTCTAACCAATGCAGAATACAACGCACAACTCCAAAGTGTCTAGAGGGAGCTGGTAGAAAATAAGCATGAATGCTACTTTTTACAACTTAATTCAGAGGGTAGAATTTGGGTTTCCATGGCACAGATCGGATTGGGGGCGGCAAGCGCGGAGCACACACAGTTCTGCTGAAGCCTCGTCCAGATTATATTTCATTCTGTGTCACCATTTGTGAAACTTTTATCTTCTGTTTGTTCAACGCAGGGGGGAAAGGAATGTGGCTGTAAATGGTATCTGGAAAAAGATGTTTCCTATAGAAAGAAAGAGGAATTTGGTATCCAGCTGTGCGAAGGCATCGTGAAATAAAAACGCTTGAAAGGACGGTGATCTGAGAAGGCTGATATTACATAGGATTCCTCCATGTTCCTCCCGCTTCAGCTGGGTGACCGCCCAGCCCAACCTCAGTCCTGTTCAGAGTGTACACATGTTTGTGTCATAAAAAAAAAAAAATCTGCTATAAAATCACACCTGCTTTGGCCACAAAAACAAAGGCAGAGGGACTCAGAGCGTGAAATGCCTCCCTTGTGCAGCAGGTGGTCTTCCCAGATCGATGGCACGGACAGAGGAGTTCAGAGGGACTGTATGGCTGAGCCCACCCCATGGCTGAGAATATTTGCTTGGCTGAGCAGCCACCACCGGGATTGTCTTCAATAGGAGAATATTTGATGGGTGTGGAATTCACACTGGCTAGGAAAGGCTGCAGCAGTTTGCTTTTGCCAGACCTTACTGGGAAGGGCAAGATTCTTCTCCCTCCTCTTCTCTCCTCCCTGCTAAGTTAATGAAATACAAACTAGAGTTAGGGCAGTCAGAAAGAGAGTGAAGACCAGCTAGGAAGAGAGGAATTGAGAAGATCTGAATAGAGTTTGGGGAGCGGGAATGTGGAAAGAGGTCAGGGAATTTGTGGTTAACTCAGTTGTCACACACTAAATTTTTACCAGTTTTATTTTTTGCAACTGAGTCTGACATGCCGAACCCATTGATCAGCACAGTCGTTTGTTTGCAATGGTGATTACCCAGACACCCGAGTACCTGATCCAAAGAGGGATCTCAATGGTGAAAGAGCAAGGTAAGGGACAGGAACCCAAGAACTGGAAATACAGGGCCAAACTAGACAGCCATTTTATTAGTTTATTTGTTTGTTTAGGTTTTTTTTATTATTGCTTCTTTATGTTTTTATGATACCATCATTTCTCTTGTTTTCTTTTGATCGCTATAGGCCACTTTGGAGACTGCTGGCAGATAAGCAATATCAAAAGAAACGAAATTGTAAGCATCTCACCAAACTCTTGATGGGTTTTCAGAGATATGTCTAAGGCTATAAAGGTATGTTTTCCTCCTGAGACTCACTGTGGTGTGGTGGCTTGGAGACCGTGGTTCAGTTCTCTGTTTGGCCACGGAAACTCACTGGGTGACCTTGGGCGTGTCGCACTCAGCCCCAGAAAAACCCCATGATAGTTTCATCTGAGGGTCCCAATAAGTCAGAAATGACTTGAAGTCATGATGCGGCAGTTAGCAGTAGGACCGGCCCTACCACGAGATAAGGTGGACACACTGATGATGAGGAATCCAAAATGGATGGAGTCGTATGTACCACACAAGGTTCCCTGTGACCCCGAGTTACTGTCCAGTCCCCAGTCACACTGGAGACTAAAGAATTATGCTTTCTTAAAAGAATCAGCAAGTGCGATCGGGCAACTTCTTACACTTTGCCTCAGGCGGCAAACTGTTGCGGTTCTGTCCCGGTCTGTTGGCTCACAATTTTTTTACTGGTTATACTGGTTTATTGACATACTGCAATGAGCTGCAGCAGCAAGCAGGTTGAAAAGAGATTGGAGCCTCTCATGATCCTTTCGGGAACCCTCTGGCCAGGTGCCACAAGTTTTCAAAGTACTTGATGTGCTTTCCTTTTATTTCTTTTTTTCTTTTTCTGAAACAAAGATGAAATGATTCTTTTCTTCTTTTTCTTCTTCTTTTTCCCTCCTTCTCTTTTCGTTCCTTCCAAGTGTTGTGAGAACAAGAATCTTCCCCCGTTTGCCAACTCCACATACTTTTTGTCATAAGAGAAGATGCGGACTGAAGGCTTTAGCAGAGGCTAAAAAATGGGGGAACTGCAGGGTATATTTTGGTAGCAGATCAAGCAAACAGAAAGTAATTGAAAAGGCCGAGGAGAAGGGAGAAAAAGGAGTTGGATGCCAGCTTTCCTGGCCTCGTTGGAGTAAAGGCCATGAAGAGACTTCTTAAGAGCAGTGGCAGGTTGAGAGAGTTGAAATAAATTTATTAGAGGCTTCCAAGATCCAAAAACATTGTTTTTGTTGTGTGCCTTTGAGTCATTTCCGACTTAACAGAGATCCTACAGGGACTCTATCACAGGATTTTCTGAGGCTGAGAGTATGTGATGTGCCCACGGACACCCAGTGGGTTTCCATGGCTGAGTTGGGAATCAAACCCAACATACTATCTAGATTTCCAGGGCTGAGCCACTAATATGGATTTTGTCAGCCTCCTCTCAGCCTTTGGTTTGGGGCATTCCCCTGTCCCTTTACATCAGATTCAGAGCTTAGGGAAGGCATTGGACTACAACTCCCAGAATTCCCCCAACCATCATATCCACTAGCTGGGGGATTCTGGGAGTTGTGGTCTCAGAAAGAAACTTCCATAAGTTCTGGTTTCCGGTGTGATTGGCCCATTCATATGGTTTCTCCCAGTTCTTCCTCAATCAGACTAAGCAAGGAAAAGCAGTCTGATCTGAGCTTAGAGTTGAGAAATCAAAGTCATATGGAAGATGGGGCAAGCTTGTTTTCTGCTGTTCCAGAGACTAGGACACAGAGCAATGGATTCAAACTACAGGAAAAGAGATTCAACCTCAGCATGATGAAGAACTTCCTGATGTTGAGATCAGTTTGACAATGGTATGTGGTGCCTCAGAATGTGGTAGAATCTCTTTCTCTGGAGGTTTTTAAGCAGAGACTGGATGGGCATCTGTTGGGAGTGCTTTGACTGTATATTCCTGCATTATCAGAATGGGCTTGGATTGGATGGGCCTTGGGGCTTCTTCCAACTCTATGAATCTGTATGAGAAGTAACATCAGGGCTGTAGCTACAGGGGAGAGAGGGGCAAAATGAGTGCATTGCTGCTTAGCCAAGAAATTTGGAAATTTTCCAGAAGTTGCCAAATTTCTAGTACAGCCAGCCCTCCAGAGTTGCAGGTTTTACTTTCATGGATTTGATTATTTGTGAGTTTCTCCAAGCCCTGGCGCCTGTCCACCTCAAGTGTTTCTTTTCCGGGGGAATTTCGGCAGCTCCAATCGGGCCACACAGTCCTTTGTAAAAACCCCTCTAGTCCTCCCCTTTTTCCCCCAGCTACTTCCTGGCCAGCTAAGGATGCCTCACAGAGTGATTTCTCAACACCACAAACCCTCTCCTGATGCCCCACACACACCCAAGGAAGGCGATGGGCAAGAGAGAAGAAGTGTAGGGCTACCATGCTAACCCTTCCCTTTTCTTTCCCTTCCCTCCTCTTTCCCTGACCTGCACCATTTCCGCACTAGGCTGTTATACCGCAATGATTCCACTTTCAACCTCCTATGGAATCCTGGGGTTTGCAGTTTAGGGAGAGGCTGGCCAGGATTCCATAGGAAGTTGAAAGTGGAATCATCGGACTATAACAGCCTAGCGCAGAAATGGCCCTGATTTGGACCTTGGGTGCCTGGTCTCCCCACCATGCCTCAGGGCCCTTCCCATAGGGGCTTCTGGGAGCTGAAGTCCAAAAACATCTGGGGACCCACAGGTTGAGAACCACTGCCATAGACACACACACACACACACACACACACACACACACACATTTTGATATCTGTGGTTTTCCCACTTTCTCAGGGTCCTGTGCCCCTAACCCTAACAAATGCAGAGGGCCAGCTGTATTGCAGAGAGCGAGATATTGGAAATTGTTCACAACTGGAGCTCTTAAATTTGCTGTGCTCGCATTCCCTTGGGTAACTCTGCCGCCCCTTTTCTTTGGCTGCCTTAACTGTATCTCTAAATGTTCAGCCTAAGTTTTTACGTTACTGCCATATTAAAAATATTTGGACTGAAGGGAAATTTCACTTGGAGGGGGTAGAATTCTAGTTTGGGGGGCGGAAACCTCTTCTTGTCTCTTCCCACAGCTGCATCCCACAGGTAGGACATTCACTGTGGATGGACAACTTCAAGGCCCTCCAGTCCTTTGTCTTCTTCTGAACTTGATCTGGACTGGATGATCCATCACATACAGGTTGACTTGAAATCCAGGAATATCCTCTGACAGCCCTTTTAATATGGGGGAAATGCTCCGTCCATGTAAGCACGACCATCCATGAACTTCCTGCAAGGAAAGCAGGAAGCAAGGAAACCAAACCAAACCAAGGTGGACAACCAGAACTAAGCTTGTTAAGAAACTTAGGCTGAGCAAACTAGTTGAAAGAATTCATGCCACATCACCAAACAATGAAGCCCAGTGCATACACCCAAGCACGGATGCTGAGAAATGGCTGGGGCTGATCAGCAACCTTTGCGATCCTCATCAAGAGGAGAAAGACTTTGCATGCTCTTCCACAACCTCTCCACAGCTGAGGTCTTGCCTGTCATAGCTGAGCAAGGAGGCCGTGCTGGTTTCTGTGTGTGGCAACATCCTTTCGTGGCCATTAGGGAAATGGCCAAATATAAAGAGATAATGGAAGGATTCAGGCTGGCTATAAAATGTGCTAAGGGTGATTAATCTTTAGAGCACACAGCATACAATTCCGCACAGTGGTGCCTCTGATGACTCTTTTACTGTGATTCTTTTTTCCCCCTGGAGAAGCTTAGCACAGGCCCAGCTGGAGGTTTCTATATCCAGGGGTGCAGTGAATTCACCAGGCTTTAAGTGGCTATCCAAGGTGCTGGACTTATTTGGGGGAATAAAGTTAAGCCCTATGGAGAGATCATGTTACCCTAAGAGGTGGGGGGCTTTGAGGTCCACCCAGAATGCCAGCTTCTCCTTAGAGTTTGGGGAATTATAGCTCAAAGGAGGCCGGCAGGATCTTCTCACCAGTACTGCAGTACTGACTGCAGAGAGGATTCCAGTTAGAAATTAAAAGAGTATTTTATTGGAAATTAGCAAAGAAATCAGACACTCTCAACAACCATACAAGGCTATCGAAAAACGAGGCAAGAAAAGCTGGATAGAGAGAAATTGGGTAGAAAAGGTGATAGTTACCAATCCTGAAGCAGAAGGTCAAAGCAAAGTGGCTCAGAAAGCAAGTCTGAGGGTAGCACGGAGAGAATGAAGATCTGGGTGCCAGATACTATGTCCAAAGTACTACAAATTATGGGGGCTGGAGCTGGGGGTTTTATACCCTATTTCATGCCCTGAAGGAGAGTGCGTGGACAAAGCTGTAATGGCTTTCCTGTGAAACTGACAAAGGAGTCCAGAATGGGCTGATTGCCTTAACTTTTGGCGACAAAACACTGGCCATTTCCACACTACACTGCTATAGTGCTCTTATTCCACTTTCAACCTCCTATGGAATCCTGGGGATTGCAGTTTAAGGAGGGGCATTTAGACCTCTCAGCCAAAGAGCTCTTTGGCCTCAGTAAACTACAAACCCCAGAATTCCACAGGAAGTTTTTTTTATTAAAAAATAAATTTTATTATACAACAAATTCTTTCAAATCACAATACATAGAACAATACATACACAAAATTTACACTTTCATACAACATAGATTAAAATCCCACATACAAACACAAATAGAAAAACCAATACCTACCCAAACCTAATCACACTTCTTCATTTATCTTCCTAGATGATGCATACTTCATATTTCTCCTATATCATGCATCATCTTCTCCAACCTTAGATAATTTCTTACCTTCCATTTGTTCCTTCATACCTAACCCATTCTTCTTCTATCATACATACCTTGACTTCTTTTATTTATCCACTGAGCGCGACCTTCCTCTTCTCTACCTCGTGCTCAACTTTACTATCCTTTTTCCAATTACTGCAATTCCTACCTTCTACTCTGCTATCCTCTCTCTCTCTTCTAAACCTACTTTATCTTTGTCTCTATCGTACCTCTCTCATGATATTATTACTTATTTATTTAATTTATTTAATTTCTAATTTCTAATTTATTCTTTTAATATTTCCTATTATTCTAACTATTATTTAATTATTTCATACAACTGTGTTTACCATTTTGGACTAAATTTCTGATCTTTAATAGTTCTTTTATCCTGATCTTAATTAATTCACTTTTTTTTCCCCTTTCCATTCTTCCTTTATTCTACCTCCATCATATTCCAATTCCTCCTAATCCATTTAATTATACATACCTATCAACGCATTTTTACCCCAATTCTCTTCCCACATTGGCTTTAATATATCTCATTCTCGATTAAATGTTTCCTTCGACTTATTCTGTAAATATAAAGTTAATTTATCCATTTCAGCAAATTCGTATACTTTCTGAGTCCACTCTTCTATCTTAGGTATATTCTCTGTCTTCCAATATTTTGCGTATATAATCCTTGCTGCGTAAATCATATAACATATAATTCTTGTATGTTTTTCTTAACTTTCTTATCTATCCCTTCTAGAATATTTAAAAGATATATTTCTGGAGAAATTGTAAATTTAATCTTAAATACTTTTTCTATTTGTTTGTGTATCTGTAACCAAATTTTTTCAGCTTTTATACATTTCCACCATATGTGGAAGAAGGATCCTACTTCCTGACATTTCCAACACGCAATAACTTTTTTATTTTTATTCATTTTAGATATTCTAACTGGGGTTAAATACCATCTATAATACATCTTATAAAAATTTTCCTTTACATCATAGCTTCTGGTAAATTCTTGATTTGTTTTCCAAACTTTTTGCCATTGATTTAAAGTAATTGGATGTCCTATATCATTTGCCCATTTTATCATACTTGTTTTGATTATCTCTTGTTCCAATTCTAAATTTAGCAACAATTTATAAATCAAACTTAAGGGCCTTTTCACCCCTGGTTTCATTATTTTGTCAAATTCATTTTCTTCCAGAGCTATTCCTTTATCCTTCATATCCTCTTTATATTTTCCCGCCAGTTGTCTATGCAGTAACCAATGTGTTGAAAACCCTTCTGCTATTAATTCTTCCCTAGATTTTAATTTAATATTAGCCCCTTCTTTTTTAAGTATATCCTTATATGTTAACCATTCTTTCTTTCTCACTTTCTCTAACTTGTAAAATGCTTCATGTGGTGAGGTCCAATATGGCAATTGTAGATATATTTTTTTCCTAAATTTTAGCCAAATTCTTAAGATTGCATTCCTAACATAATGATCCCTGAATTCCTTATTACTCTTATATTTATCATACCAGACATAAGCATGCCAGCCATGATACAGATTAAATCCTTCTAAATTTAGTAATTTTACGCTTTCCAATGAAATCCATTCCTTCATCCAAACTAACGTAGATGCTTCGTAATATAATTTTAAATCTGGCATGCTTAGGCCTCCTTTCTCTTTTGATTCTTTTAAATATTTCCATTTAATTCTGGGTTTCCTTCCATTCCACACAAAATTACTAAGATCTTGTTCCCATCTTTTAAAAGCTTTGTCATTCGCTAATATTGGTAGATTTTGAAATAAGAACATTATCTTGGGTAAAGTGTTCATTTTTATTGCGGATATTCTCCCCAGTAGGGATAAGTTTAATTTCTCCCATTTTTTCAATTCATCCTGTATTTCTTTCCAAATTTTATTGTAATTATTCTCAAATAATTCTGAATTATTTTTCGTTATTGTAATACCCAGATATCTTACTTTTTTTCCTATTTTAAATCCTGTATTCCCTATTAATTCAGCTTCTTGTGATTGCCCCATATTTTTTGTAATCATTAACGATTTATCTTTATTAATCCGTAAACCAGCTACTTGTCCAAATTCTTTTAATGTTTCCATAAGTAATTTAACACTTTTATTTGGGTCTTCTAAAATTATTGCCATATCATCTGCGAATGCTTGGATTTTAAATTCATTTCCTTTAATCCTCGTTCCTCTTATGTCCTTATTGTTTCTAATTCTTATTAATAATACTTCTAGACACATAATGAATAGCAATGGGGAAAGTGGGCAACCCTGCCTTGTACCTTGATTAATCTTAAACGATTTTGATTTCTCTCCATTGATTATTAAACAGGCATTTTGTTCCCTGTAAATCGCTTGAATCCAATCTCTATATCTTCTTCCCATTCCTAATTTAGTCATCACTTCAAACAGAAAATTCCAATTCACATTGTCAAAGGCCTTTTCTGCGTCCAGAAATACTAACGCTAATTCCTTTTGATTCATCTTTTGGTAATATTCTATTATATCTATGATTATTCTTATATTATTTTTCAATTGTCTACCTGGTAAAAAACCATTTTGATCTTCATATATCCATCCCACCAATATTCTTTTTAATCTATTTGCTAAAATTGAAGTGAAAATTTTATAGTCAATATTTAAAATTGAAATTGGCCTATAATTTCTCTTATCTTGTTTATCCTTTCCTTCTTTTGGGATTAACACAATATTTAAATCTTTCCATGAATTTGGCAAGTCTTTGTTATTAATAGAATTTATTACTTGAACTAATATGGGGGCTAATAATTCCTGAAAAATTTTATAATACATCGCTATAAATCTGTCTGGCCCCAGGGCTTTCCCTTCTTTCAAGTTCTTTCAAGTTCTTAATTGCTTCCTTAACTTCTTCTAACGTAATCGGTTTGTCCAAATCTTCTCTTTGCATTTCTGTCAATCCAGTAATATCTTCTTGACATAAATATTCCCTTATTTTAATTTTTTGTTCTTTTAATTGCCCTTTCTCTTTAAATAATTCCTCAAAATAATTTACTAATATATTCTTAATTTTATTCTGTTGATAATGTATGATCTGGCCTTCCCTCAATTCTGTAATAGTGCTTTTTTCCCTTTCTTTTTTTAATCTATATGAAAGCCACCTCCCTGGTTTGTTAGCATATTTAGAATATCTTTGTTTTATATATTTCAATTTCCTTTCCATTTCTTCTGTTTCTAATAAAGTGAATTGCTTCTTCAAAATTTGAATATCCTTATATATTTTAGTATCTTTAGGCTTTTCCTTTAATTCCCTTTCTTTCTCTTGTAATTTATTTAAAATACATATCTCTTTTTCCTTCCTACATTTTGTTATCCAAGCCTGTTGGTTTATAAAAAAAACCCTCATTACTGCCTTACTAGTATCCCAAACTATCTGAGCCGATTGCCCTTTATCCATATTATTATCCAAAAATTCTTTTAATTCTTTTTTTGCTTTCTCAACTACCAATTAATTTATTAATAAATTTTCTTTAAGTTTCCAATTCCAACTATTTCCTCCCAACTGTATATTCAAAATTATTTGACAGTGGTCCGAGATTGTTCTGGGCAATGTTTCCATATTAATTATACTTTTTTTCATTTCTAGAGATATGAAAAATCTATCTATTCTTCGACCAGCTTTTATGGCGGTCTGAATAATATGTAAAGTTTTCTTCCTTTCTATTTCTATTTCTATTATTATTTACTTCTTCCAAAGACAAATAACCTAGTAAATCAAAAAAGCTTTTTGATAATTTACCTTGATTTATTTTATTGCTTCTCATGCCAGTACTTGATCTGTCTAACAAAGGATTTAAGACGCCATTCCAATCTCCCATTAGAATCATTTTATAATTCCCTAAATCTATTAAACTCTCCATTAACTTTGAATAAAATTTACTTTTATTCTCTAAGGGGCCATATATTGCTACAACTAATAATTTTAAATCTTTAATTCTTACCTCTACTGCTATTACATGTCCTATATCATCTTTATACACTTGATTTGCTTCATATTTATTATTCACATATATTGTTACACCTCTTTTCTTTTTATCCATTGAAGAGGAAAAGCTTTGCCCTAATTTTGGATTTTTAATGTAATTCAAATCTTTATTTCTAATATGGGTCTCTTGGATTACGATTACATCTAATTTTAATTTTTCTAACTGATGAAATATACGTTTTCTTTTGTACGGGGAGTTCATACCCCGAACGTTCCAAGATAGAAATCTTAATTTCATTATTTTAACTCAATTTACCTTAATACTACTCTGTTTCTTCTATTTGTTCTTCTCTCAATTCTGGATCTAGCTCTTGTACCGAAATAGGTGGGATATACTCACAGTAGCATACGTAGGTTGCACTACACATGCAGGGAAAATCATCTGCCACATTGCACCAGATGTATTCTGCTAATGCGAAGTTGTGCATAGAGCAGTGTTACATGTTGCGATTGCCCCAGCACATTGCACATTGCAGTTGTACATCATGCATTGCATAGTGCCACTGGGTCATGGACATGTGTTGCACAATGTTGCTGTTCTGCATGGGAGTTGAGTAGTGCTGGCGTAACATGTCTACGCATGAGAGTATTTAGGGTACACTGCGGGAGTGTTGGATTAGCGCCACAGATTGCGATAATATTTTTGCACATTGATTTAGACTTCCAAATACGAATGCGGACCCAGTTACTACAATCAAGCATACAAATAAAGAAAAAACACTTTGGGTCAGTGTTGTGTACAAATGCTTTTAGAAAAAGGACACCTTGATATTGTCAGTTTTATCTTTATAAGCCAGAGCTGAGACCTAAAGCAGTTTAGAAAAATTAAAACAGTGACCAGGAGAGAACAGATTAAAAACAAATAACAAGTTATATTGAAAGTGCCTGTTAACTCTCTTTGGAATCAAAAACCACTGAAAATATTTCCATGAACAGGCAAGGAAAAACACTTTGTGCAAACATGGTTCCTCGCTCCACCTTAAAGGGTGCATCTTCAATTAACCAGCCTCGTCCCCAAACGCCTCCTAAGAATTGCTTCTTTTAGTACCACTCTAGAAACGATACAGATGGCATCCTGTAAGCTATGCCATCCATCTGCCAGCCCATGCCCTGGCATAGATCGTTTTCACACACATTATGTAAATAATGTGAAAATAAAATATGTAAATGATCCCTAACCTGCCAGCTCGTGACACAAGGCAACTGGGGCTCTCCGTGCTGATGGAGGAAACTGCCAGATGCAGAAACGGATGAGCCTTCTCCACTCCCCATAGCTGGGCAGGAGAGAGAATTCCAGCATGCAGGTGGAATACCATTTCAGCTTGTCATGCTTAAATATCCCTTCCTGCACAACCATTAAGACAAAGGTCGGCTGCAGAAAATTATTGTGAAGCTGAACAAAGCTGTGCAACACTGGGGCCATTTCCACACTAGACTGTTATAGCGCTATTATTCCACTTTCAACCTCCTATGGAATCTTGGGGTTTGCAGTTTCGGGAGGGGCCAGGCCCCAGGATTCCATAGGAGGTTGAAAGTGGAATAATAGCGCTATAACAGTCTAGTACAGAAATGTCTTGGGTCTTAGAGGAAATCAAGCCTGAATTCTCCCTAGATGCCCAAATGACTAAACTAAGGCTGTTGTACTTTGGACATAACAGGAAAAGATGGGACTTCTTAGAAAAAGCAATAATGCTTGGTAAAGTGAAAGGTCGTAGGAAAACAAGACCACACTGCAGCTGGATAAACTCGATCAAGGAAGCCTCAGCCCTGAGTTTGCAAGACTCAGGGCTGTTGATAACACGAAAACCTGGAGATCACTCATAGGATCATCATAAGTCCAAGCTGGCTTGAAGGCAATTAACAAGAACAAACAATGATCCCAAGTTAGTGAACTCGTGGCTTCATAAATTTTCCAGGCAATCAAAAAGTTATAACTCTTTAGAAGTAGAAAGATCAGCAAAGGTGGCTTGCATTTCAGCTGCACCTGAAAATCTCCAGTTCTTCACAAGGATGAAAGGGGCAGGAGCTCTGGCCAGTGGCCCCCTGCCACCCAAGGTGGGTGTTAAGGGAGGAACAAGATTGTCTTGTTGACAGCAGTCCTTCCATTCACTTGGTTCTAAGCCATGTAGGGCTTTAAAGGTGAAGACCGACACTTGGAAGGAATCTCCGTATAATCTTTGACAAATACTGCTTGTGCAAGAAGGTTTGTTTACCTTTGGAAATCGAAGCCAAAGAGGTTTCCGATGTAGATTATCTATCTAATCTGAGTGTAATCTGTTTGGCAAGCAGACAAAGTGGGGAATATGAATGATTTTTTGCTGAATCGCATCCCCTTTACTTAAACAAGGTGCTGAATGTGCAGGAATCCAAATGGGAAAAGTACACATCTTTGTATACATGTGCTTACATTAGACCTGTTAGCATAAAACGTGACTGAGAGACACAAATGCCCCCCTTTTAAAAAAAGATACAACTAAAGTATACCTAAAAAAATGCCAGTGATAATAAGAGGGAAGGACAGCATACCCTTCATCTGTCCTGATTTGGCAAGCACAGTCCTGCTTAATCCTCTGACATCCCACATTTTCAGCTGTTTTTTAAACTGTCCCCAGTTTCTCTCTCCTACTCCTCTTTTTCCTTTTTATCCTCCCCCCTACTTCAGTTGCTGCAAGCTGAGTTCAAAATGCAAAAGGACTTTGCGCTCAGTAGTGTGGAGTGGGGAAAGAAGTGGGTAGAATCTCGCTCTTCCCAATAGGTTCAGACCAACAGAATCTCGCTCTTCCCAATAGGTTCAGACAAAAGCAAACTGCTGCAGCCCCTCCCAGCTCACAAGTCCTTCCTCCAGACTCTTATCTACTGTAAACAGTGCCTAGGGCACGCATGGAAGTTGGGCCCCTAGCTTCTGGGCCACTTCTCCTCTCTTGTTAAATGTTCTAGCACAGCCTTTTGGGGGGCTTGCAGCATTGGCACCCAGGACACATGCCCTGCTTGCCCTACCTTAGATACACCTCTGCCTTCCTCATTACTAACTATAGTCCTCTTGACCCCACTAAGATGTTGCTTGGCCACGGGGGACCCAGTTGTCATCTGTGAAATATTGGAGGGTGTAAAAGAGAAGCGAAGGATTAAGATGTAAAGACGAGATGTGTCTTCACATCTTTACATTCACACAGTTCCCGACCCTGTCTGGTGACAGCTGCTAAGGGAAGCAGAGGTGGGAATGTGTACAGGCTTCACATTTTACCGGATTTCAACACCCATCAGTATTTGTGTTGTGCAAAATCCAGCCCCTCGTGCAAAAAATACTTCCCAATTCACCTCAAGCAAGACTGCCATTGTTAAGGAGCTGATAGCTAAGAAGGCCTCAGTTTATGGTTTGCTTTTCCCCAGAAACTTAGGTGAGCTTCTGTTTCTCAGCCTTGACTTACTCATCTGCAATGCCAGTATAGTGGTCTGAGGTCTTGTAAGGATTGCCAGTCAAACGTGCATTCGTTCATTCATTGCATTGATATGCTCCTTTCTCCCAAAGTGGGGCCCAAGGTGCCTTCTAGAAAAGTCAAAAAAGTTTACAATATATTTTAAAACTTGTTTTAAAAAATATAAAAGCAGTGTAAAAAATCGTTATAAAAACATACAGAAGTTTTTAAAAGAATAAAAATAGACACAACATCCCAATAAAACAAAAGCTCCCCTGCTCACCCATTAGAAGTCTACTTGAATAATAATGCGTTTGCTCAGTGTGCGTAAAATTACGTAACATCGACAACCATAGAGAATCCCAGCCGGCCTTTTCCAAAGAAGGACATCAGTGGTTTCAGCTGTTCTCAAGGAGCTTGAGAACTGCTTGGCCAATCTTTTTTGGTGAAAGCTAAGCAGGGAGGGGGCCAGCCTAGCCTCCTGTGGAAGGGAATTCCAAAGGGTGGGAGCGTCTCTCTCCCGTGTCCTCATCAGGGTACCTTGGGACAGTACTGGGACCGAGAGAAAACCTTCCCATGCAGGTTCATGTAACAAGATACAGTTTTTCAAATAATCTGGACCTAAAGTTGCTTGGGGCTCTATAGATCATGACCAACACTTTGAATTGTGCCAGGAGAGAACCAGGGGGTCAGTGAAGCTGTTTTTAACAAGGCAGTGTCGGTAGGATGCTCCGGGGTCTTATGAGGATTACCAAGAAAACACGCACGGAGTGAAACAATCTAAAATTGCTATGCCAATGCAAAGGTGCATTGTTGCTACAAAAGTCGTATCTCCTGGATACAAGAGATAAGATCATTAAGGGCTGCAGACAAGCAGCCTTTTAAAGAGAGATTGGAGAGCCATCTTTCAGGAAGGCTTTACAAGAAGCCCCCAGCTTTTGACGTCCCGTTGTTTGACAACTTGCTCTTTTGAAGCTTCCAGAGTAAGGACAAGTTCCATTAATTTGATGACGGTTCAGCTCTTTCATCAGTTCTTTTTGCCTATGGAAGCTCACTTGGGACCGCTCACACACACATCGTGCTGGCAAAGTGAGCTAGGAGGGGCAAGCTGCTAAGCCAGCTGAGAGACTATGCAAGCAGCACGCACACGGTCCCAAGTGAGCCTCCACAAGTCCTTCGTGCTCCCAACTTACAGCACCTGGGTTCTGCTTTTCAACCAATTCCATTTTCTGACAACGCTCTGGACCGTAACCTGTCAGATAAGTGGAGGAAGCCTGTAGTTATGTACCCCCGCATGGCAGGGGGTTGGACTAAATGGTCTTTGGGGTCCCTTCCAACTCTATGTTTCTAAGGCCATTTCTGCACTACACTGTTATAGTGCTATTATTCCACTTTCAGCATCTGATGGAATCCTGGGGTTTGCAGTTTAGGGAGGGGCATTGAGAATTCTCAGCCAGAGAGCTCTTTGGCCTCAGGAAACTACAAACCCCAGAATTCCACAGGAGGTTGAAAGTGGAATAATAGCACTATAACAGCATAATGCGGAAAGGCCCTAAGATTCTAGGAGGTTCTGGTTCAGATCTATGATTCAGCCTGGCCAGGCCACAGGCTTTGAGACTGGGTGGCAATGAACTCCATCTGTGCACCTGCAGTTACTCCACATCCTGAAGGCCTGGCAGGTGTAATCTTTGCTTCGAGTGAATAATGCATGTCCTTGGCCACCATTCTTCCCCCCTCCCCATCCCCCAAACTGCCAAGCTCAGTGGCCCACTTCCAGCAGCTCCAGCTGCCATCCCTGATGTGGTTCTTTGAGCCCTGACCAAAAAAGCAAACATGGTTGAATGTGCTCCTGGCACCAGACTCTTCCCCCCTTCACCCAGCCCCACATGCAAAGCAAAAGGAGCATTTTGTTCATGGCTCTTTGGACGAGGTCCCTTTGATCTACAGCCAGGTTCCGCTAGGGCTTGGCTTTGCGGTCGTGCCCGCCCCCACCCACCCGTCACCCCCCAGCAGATCGACCAAACAGTTCTTAAGCTCCTTGAGAACAGCTGAAGCCACTGATGTCCCTGTTTTGAAAAGGCCGGCTGGGATTCTCTGTGGCTGTCGATGTTACGTAATTTTACGCACGCCGAGCTAGGTAACAGAGATGCTAAGGAACCCTCCTTGTGAATATATTCTTCAGGACACCGGCAAGAGTACACGCATCTCCCGCTTTTCTAGGAATGATAGAAGAGAAACTAGAAAAAAAATATGGAAAAAATATATACTATGTTATATGACTGCAGCTGCCAGAATTATATTTGTGCAAAATTGGGAGCAAAATTCACTTCCCATAGAAGGGGACAGGATTTTAAAACTAGTTGACATGGCACAAATGGATAAACCGATAAGAGAAAAGCGTAATGAAAAATTTACAAACGTGTGGGACCTGGTAATCACATATTTATGAAACGCTTGGGGAGGATTGATGGTTGTAAGCTTTGGAGTCTGAAAGCAATGGGCATCTTCATAACTAAAATATCAAAATATAGATTCTTTTATTTAATGTAGTAATAGAGTGATACTTTATTATACTAGAGAGATAAAGGTTAAAATAGATACAAGTTAAAATGTCTTTAATAGTAAAGAGTTAGAATCATATTTGTTTAGTTCAAACAAAAGGATACACCATATAGAAATAGTTAAAATCATAGACCTGTCGGGGGAAGTCAGGGTATGTGATGAAGATGATGAGATTAAGGATGGTTGTGATTTTATGTCATTTTTAATGTCTATTTTAATTTTTAAAAAATTTAAAAAGGAAAAAAATACAAGCATCCCTTGCTTTTCAGTGGTCCACTTTCCAGTGCTCTGCTATTTCAGTGCTTTCCAGTTACAATTAGAGCCCATATATTCGCTCATTTGACCACATGCCAGATATATGGGTTCTGGATGTAATTGAACAGAATCCACAGACTATCATTTTGGGTAGCATTGACTTAAACTATACTACTGAAGTCAAGAAAATTTGGTATAACCAGGAGTCAATTTTTGTGTGGAAGGAGTGCAGTTTTGGTCATCAAAATGAAGTCCTCAGTTCAGATTTCTTCCAACCTAAAGCCTGAATGTTATTGATTAGTTCCCATTAAAGTATGCTCATTGAATCAATTGCTAAGTGGTGAGTTAACACGTAAGTAATACCATTGATTAAATGGATCTGTTCTCATCGGGACTAGCAACAGAGCTGGGGCTTAAGCGTGTAGGGTTTTTTTGCAGGAGACAACCAGTTGGCACATCATGGCATTGTAGTTGAATAACCAAGTAGATCATACAATCCTGAAGTCTTCCCAGCCCAATTTTGGGAAGTCGACATGAATCGTCAGACTCAGGCTGTGGGAGATGGGGAACTGAATTCTTTAGCGGCTGAGATTAAAATTTGGAAACCATCATATGTGGATGCAGTGTCTAAAACTCCCCAAGTTTTTGGTTTGGTGACATCCCTAGTTTCCCTCCACTCTCCCAGCCCCACTGCTCCAGGCAGCCTGAGCTTCCCAGCAGGTGCAGTGGGACACCCCCACCTTGGACACCACCACAGAAGAGACTTGTTTGCATAAGGCATCTTCACTGAGTCACTTTTCACCCTTCCAGTGAGCCCTCAGACTTGGAACACGCAGGAAAACCTTGTCTGGAAAGGTCTTCGGGAAGAGCCAAGCTTTGCATTCCAGCTCCGAGGACAGAATTAGAGAGTAGACATGGATAATATCGGAAAGATTTAATGAAATAATCCATATTGTTCAACCTCGGCCAGTTCCTGAGCCAAACATACAGCCAGGCCAGGAAGGCAAGCCTCCAACCACATCTTGGTTTCTTCCCAAAGTAGCAAGCAAGATTTAATCCTTCTCCTTCATTCTCTCTCTGTTGGAAAAAGATCCTTAGCCCACTGGGGACTGTGCTGAAGACGGCATCCCAGGCAAATCAATGATCTTGAAGTATGTGCTTGTTGGTTCGCACACTCCTTTTTTTCCCGTTTTGTTTTCCTTTTCCACCACAACTGTAGCTTAAAGGTGGTGATGGTGGTAGTAAGGAATAAAACCCTGTGGAAACGCAGCTAATCAACAGATTAGTTTAAACACATGGTAACATAATGAAGCCATTCTGCAGCCTGCAGAAATTCCACCCTTAGGAAAGAATGCAAAGCAGCTATTGTGTGCAAGCCCCTGTCAGATTCTTTTTCCTTCTTTCTGCAATCACTGCAGGAAATGTATCTGCCGGGTCATATGTACTCCACTGCAGGGATTTTAAGATCTCAGATCAACGCTGCGGTTTGGTGGGCTTTCTGTGGTTTTGGGGATGCAGCCCCAGAGCTTAGGTGTGTTACATTTCAGACCACAGTTTCCAGAATGTCCCAACAACCAGGGCCAGTAGACCTTATGACTGGGGGAGTCAAGGAGCTACACTCCAGGGGAAAAAAGTTACTTATTCCAATCTGTATAAGGAATCTTCAGAGGTGCATTCTCCCACATGAGCTTCTCAAACCCCCAATTTTTCACAGTTGAAAACTGGGAACTGTTTAGCCCAGCAACATGCCAGTGTGGTGGAGATGGCAAAAGCTCTTCGTGAGGAAGGACGCACAAGCTGGAGCAGTTTGCTTTTGCCTGAGCTGACTGGGAACGGCAAAATTCTTTTCCTTGCTGCTGGATGAACTGAGGGCAAACTATTTTTACACGTTGAACTCAGTTTGCAGCAACTGAAGAAAGCTGAGAACAAAGGGCGAAAGTGGGAATAGATGGGAGAAGCCAAGACATTTTTAAAGCAAATGAAAAATGGGATGACAGAGGCTTAATCAGGACTATCTCCAGCAAATCAGACAACTATGGAATATGTTCAGTATATCAATGGTGCTAGATAGGGGGATATGTTCCACTAATTTGTTTTTATGGTCGGCAGCCTGCTGGTTAGTCTAAGGCCATTTCTGCCCTACGCTATTATAGCGCTATTATTCCACTTTCAACATCCAGTCGCATAGGGATGTGGGGGCGGAGGGGGCGATTCGTCCCGAGTGGCAATGTTTCTGGGGTGTCCCAGCCCGTAGCCACGCCCCTGCACACTCTGACCACGCCCCTACACAGAGTGGCCACACCCCTCACGCCATAGCCCCGCCCCCTCCACACGCTCCAAACTCCGCCACCGTCAACCTCCTGTGGAATTCTGGGGCTTGTTTACTGAGGCCCAAGACCTCTCTGGCGAAGAATCCTAAAGGCACCTCGTTAAATTACAAACGCCAGGATTCCAGAGGGTTTTGAAAGTGGAATAATATATTAGATGGACTGCCAGTTAAGAAATACTGGAGAATAATATTGTACATGGTGACGACGGCCCGCATTGAGTATGCATGACTTTGGAAAAAAGAAACTACACCTACAATTGAACAGTGGTGGACAACTTTTATGGAAAATAGAAATGCAGATATACTCACACAAAGACTAAAAGGGAAATCAGATGAAGACATTAATAAAGAGTGGGAGATTGTTACAGATTTGGGTTGAGGGCAGACAGAAGGTAATACATTTTTCATGATATCAATTACTATTCAGGTTAATAGTCAACGAAATATCATGCAACAAGTAAAGTAGAGATATACAGCAGGAACTAACAAATTATAGATTATTAACATTTTATTGCGATACATGGTATAATAAATAGAGGGAATATTAATAATTGTGATCCAGAAAGGAAAGGAAGAAGGAAAAACATTTCATGTAAACATTGCAGAGATAATTGTTTATTTGTTGAAATTTGAATAGAATTATTTTAAAAAAGTGGAATAATATCACTATAACAATGTAGTGTGGAAATGACTTCACTCAGAGTAGGTCAATTCAATCAGTGGTTGAATGGTGAATCAACACATAGGTAAATATAATTGATTCTATGGGTGTGTTGTTAATCAGGACTAACAATAGGACTTAGGCCAGGGGTGAGCAACTGGGCAAGACTAAGGGGTGCCTTAGCCTCCCCAGGAGACCGTGGAGAGCTGCACTCCTCCAGTGGACCCCCTCTCAAAAAAAATCAAAACATTTGTGCCCCCCAAGTGCATCCTAGGGGCATGAAGAACATTAAAATGATGTTTTCAGACCTTTCCCCGGGCCATCTCCTTTTTTTTTAAGGCCTCTCCTCTGCCTAAAATGGCCCGAGTGGGGCAAAAACATATCAAAAACACCACTGATGCCCATTTGGGTGCAACGGAGGACCTGAAAATACTTTAATTCCTGGGGGCCCAATAGGCCACCTTTTCCCCACCTGTGATTTCGACCATTGGTTGTTTTAGATTTGTGCTGCTTTAGATCCCGTCTGATCTTGGAAGCTAAGCAGGGTCAACTTGGTTAGTACTTGGATGGGAAACTGATACATTTCAGAGGAAGGAAAACCACCTCTGAGTATTCCTTCACTAAGAAAACCCTATGAAGGTCATGGGGTTGTGATAAGTCAATAGGCAACTTGAAGACACATACACACAGGTATGTTGATAAACCAAGGTAAGTATTGCCTGAACAAGTAAAAGGGGAAGAATTCAGTCTCTTTCCTTTGCTGTAAGAGTCCCTAGGAGTCTGAAAAATCACAGTCTGCGTCTCTGCCTTTCAGGAGTGGATGCAAAAAATGTTAAAGCAAATCATAGGTTTCCTCTCCTGTTTCTACCCAGGAGAGAAAACAGATACTTTGCAGATAAGCCAATCTGGATACTTCTTGGACTATCTGCAGAACAGGGGCATTTTTCACCTGGAATCCTCTTTTCGATGAACTGCTGGCAATGCATCTTTTAAAAACTGCATTTTTGAAAAGAGGACACACACAAACATTCCTGTTTCAAAGGTGCACAGAAATGCTTAAACATGCTTTAGCCAACAGGAAGAATGCATTCAAACCATGAATGCAGTCTAAAACATGCATGTAGACATGCATACTTTTGAGAGAGGAAGCCAAGCAAGGAGCAGGTCTCAGCCCATTTTTTCCCCCCCAAAGACAACAGAACTCCAGCCTGGTGAATGTGGGGCTGCTCTGGAAGATGGCTCAGAAACCGCAGCTAGTGCAAAGCACAGCTGCGAGACTGCTGACGGGAACATCATTCAGAAACCATGTAGCACCAGTTCTAAAGGAATCGCACTGGCTGCCAATATGCTTCAGATTTGAATGCAAAGCAGTGGTGATAACATTTGAAGCCCTAAATGGCTAGGGACGTTGATCCTTGAGAGAGAGAGTGTCTCTCATATATGCTTGCCAGAAAACTGAGATCTATTGGAGATGCTCTCCTCTGTGTCCCACTCTTGGAACAGGAGATGGGAGAAGGCCTTTTCTGCAGTTGCACCCCAGTCGTGGAAATTTCCCTCCCCTTGGTGGCCCGACTGGCACCACCACTGATATAATTTAGGTGTCATGTTAAAACTTGGCTTTTTACTTAAGCCTTCGGGCCCGACTGGTTTTACCCAGGCTGTACATCTGCTGTGGTTGTGCGATATTAAATTGTTTTTAACTTGTCTGATTTTCTGTTGATTCATAATCTATTTTAGTCTTTTAAATTTTTGTTATCATGTATTGTTTTAAATTGTAAGCCACCCTGAAGTCTTCAGATGTAGGCGGGCCCCCAGAAAATCCCATGATAGATTCGCCTTAGGGTTGCCATAAGTTGGAAATGACTTGATGGCACACAACAACAACAACTATTTTAATTAATACATTAATTACCAGGACATGGACCCAGTGTCAAAATAGGAAAAGGAAGGTGTCCGTGGAGGCAAAGGCCATTTCCGCACTAAGCTGTTAAAGTGCTATTATTTCACTTTCAACATCCAATGGGATTCTGGGGTTTGCAGTTTAGAAAGGGGCCCACACAGACCCACTGAGGTTGCCCTGGATTAACTGATTAAACTTTGCAATCCAACTACCATTTGCTGCAGACAACCTGTTGCGTCTTGCAAAGTTTTACGCAATGTGATCTTGGTACCCCTTCGCTTGACTTGGGTCATTTTGGGGCCTCAGAGAAATGCAAACATCCCCCCTCCAAGATGGCAGTCCCACCCTTGCAGTTGTGTGCTGCAGGGGAAATGGGGGTAAACAGCAGGCGGGTTGTTGTCGGAGAAAGCTCACTCCCCGTTGCTGATCATCTTATGAAGAAAAAACTTGGAGAGAACCCCAGAGTTTGCCGGAACACCATTTGGAAGGAGCTGCTGTGAGCCATCGTAAATTTTGATTCCCCAAAGCCAAGCCAAATGGAAACTGGAATTGATGTGGCAGGCTTGTAGGGGGGTGGCTGCTGAAGATGGTGTTAGCAGCTCCGCCGCCTGCCAAGTCATTCAGCGTTGCTGGCGGACGCACCAAATTGGCATGTTTGGATCTGTTCGAACCTGGCACAGCTGCCTTCCTCTTTGCTCAGCTGACTTTTTACATCTCTCCCCGTGTAAGCCGTGCAGGAGAGAGCGGCAGGTTCCTTTTGTGACCTGATTACATTTGAGAGACCAGAATCCACAGGGATTTTCTGCACTTTTTAAAAATTTTACAGAAGAAATGCTATCTTCTTTCATAACAAGATGTTGGTGAACTGAAGGTCATATGCAGAAATGAGGCAATTTACCTTTTCAGGTCTTAGGAGCAGCTGTCAAGACGGGTTCATTTCAAGTCTCTAGTCTATTTTCGCACAGCCAATATAGGCCTAAATCCTGTCATTAGTCTTGACTAATGACTAATGACTTGACTAATGACTAATGACTAAAGTCAAGACTTCATTGAATCAATCCTATGGAAAACTGGGGTTTGCAGTTTAGGAAGGCGCCTTTAGAATTCTCAGCCAGAGAGCTCTTTGGCCTCAAGAAACTACAAACCCCAGAATTCCACAGGATGCTGAAAGTCGAAAAACAGCACTAGAACAGTGTAGTGCAGCAATGGCCTTAGTTAATATAGTCAGGTTGTATTTATGGGAATAGATGAGTGTTTTAGTAATGTGATACTAATGTGCCTTACTTTTAGTTTGGTTTCATTTACTTTAGCTTAGTATTAGTTATATATGTATGTTGTATATATGTAATATTTTTCTGTTTTCTTTTTTCTGTTGTGAATTTGTTTGTTTGCATTAAAAAAATTTTTTTTTAAAAAAAGTGGCATCTATATGTTTTTTTTAAATAATAGAAGCCTTCTATACATCCAAAATTTACAGTTTAGAATTAATACAAGGGGGCTGGGGGCATAGATCTGCCCCCTTTCCCCTTCTGGCAAATGGCCCAAAGTCCAAAAAGAAGAAAAAAATATCCACCAAGCAGGTGGGTTTCTTTATGGCCCATTGGCTGCCCCAATTAAAGGGCTGCAGATTCTCAGTTGATTGAATTTATTGTTCAATAATTCAAGGTGGGAGGAGAGGGACACCATTTGGATTTCACTGTCTCAGGCACCAAAATATCTCCAGCCATCTGTGCAAAACAGGAGTGTGGGCAGCCATCCCAAACCAAGGACAGGCCTGGAGTTAACGTGCCAACATCACATCTCTGCAGGCAGCTGTTAATATGACCAGAACTCTGTAGGTAAATTGTGATTAGAAAAGTTGGATTCTACCACTGGTCTTGTGGTTTTTGTGTGCCTTAAAGTCGTTTCTGACTTGCGGCAACTCTAAGGCTAACCTCTCATGGGTGTTCTGGGGCTGAGAGTGTGCGACATGCTCAAGGTTTCAATGGCTGAGCGGGAAACTAAACGCTGGTCTCCAGAGTTACAGTCCAATGCTCAAATCACTACACCATGCTGCTTTGTATTATATGTGTATTATTCTGTTGTGGGATGTGTGTGTTTTTTTCTTGGACATTGCAGAAGCACCCAACGTTGTGATAGGACCCCTAAGGATTTCTCCAGCCATCCGTCTCAACACATCCCACAACCAGGAGAGCAATGCTGGGGTTATCATTTGCCATAGCTCTTATCCTTAGCACCCTGGAAGCCCTTTGTTTCAGGTTCAGCCTGACTTAAGAGAAGCCAGTATGGTGTAGTGGTTTGAAGGTTGGACTATGACTCCAGAGACCAAGGAGACCAGACTCCATCCCACTGGATGACCCTGGGCAGCTCACACCCTCTCAACCCCAAAGAGAAACCCTCTCTGAGCAAACCCTCCAAGAAAACCCTGTGTTAAGTTTGCCTTAGCACCACCGTAAGTCAGAAATGCCTTGAAGGCCCACAACCACAACAGAAACTGGCTTAAAGAGGTAGGTTGAGGAAGGGAGAAGATCATCAGAAGTAGCTGTGGTGATGGAGCTCCATGGTTGTAGCTACATCAGACAATGCAGGATCTCAGCAGTACGTTTCATAAAGTGGATTTGGGGCGGGGGGACTTGAGCAAGCTCAGTGCCAATGCAGTGCAATCAGGCTGGTTGGCACCGTTTTAGATTTCACCCCTCATGCGCTGGCTCGGAAGTGCGATTAGAGCAGCCTGATGGAGCGAAAAAACGTCCCCCACATTCCAGGCAACGGCCAGATGGTAGCAGATGTTGCTTCAGTGTCTCGCCAGCTCATTCAGACTTTTACCATGCAAGAGGTGTTAACCAAATAAACCTGTCTTCCAAATAACAAGGATCCATGGGGAATGTTTGAAACCTCATCCTGCTAATCGTTTCAACTGATTATGATAACCAGATTTGCAGCCCTGCGGTCAGGTCCCTTCTAAAATAAAGATAATTTGGATGGGACTGCACAATTCAACTTTTTCCTCCAGATAAACAAGAGCAGGGAGCCAGCATGGAGCAGCGGTTGGAGCTTCTGAATACCTGCTCGGCCACGGACACTCACTGGGGAACGCAGACAAGTCACACTCTCTCAGCCTCCAGAGAAGGAGATTGTGAACTTCCTCCAAATAACTCTTGCTAGGAAGGCCTTGTGACAGGGTCCCCTTAGGATCACATAAGCCAGAAACAACTTGAAGGTACGCAACAACAAACCACGTTGTTACCGTGTTCCTTTAAGTCGTTTCCGTCTCATGGCAGCTCTAAGGCAAACCTATCACTGTGTTTTCTGGGGCTGTGTGACATGCACCCAGTGGATTTCCATGGCTGAGCAGGGAATTGAACCCTGGGCTCCAGGATCACAACCCAAAACTCAAACTACTGCACTGCACTACCCCCTTTTCTCCCATTTTCTTGATCATTCTCTGCTATACAGCTTGCAAATATCAAAATGTCTGTGTGTGTGTCTGGGAAGGGGGCTGAGTTATGGGGGTCGGGGGAAAGGAGACCAAAGGTCCAAACCAGATCAGGGAAAGGAGAGGGCAAGGGGTGAGTCAGCGTGGTGGCCCTATACTTCCCCTCTCTCACCCATCTCCTTTCTTTGGAGTGGGGGGTGGCATCGAGAGAGGGTTTCTAGTGCTGAGAAATCAGGTTGCGAGCTGTCCTTAGCTGGCCAGGCAGCCACTGGTGGTGGTGGAGGAGGAGGGCCAGAGATGGGCTTTTAAAAGGCTGTGCGGTCTGATTGGAGCTGCTAAGAGGGACTTTCTGTTGAAAGTCAAACCCGCAAATGCAAGGGCTGGCTGTACTTCTAAACATCTCCCCAGTCTTGCTCCTCTGACATCTATCTTCTCTGCTTTGTCTTCTTCAAAATCTTTATGCCATAGCACCGGTCCTCTTGTTCAGTCCATTTTGTGCCTGCATCTCTTTTCACTTCCAGCTCCCTCTCGCTGGAACGCCTTGCACCTGATCTTGGAAGCTCTTCCTCTCTTTTTTAAAACCTTCAACCAGCATCTTCTTACAACACTTCTGTTCACCCTGCTTTATCCTGACTGACCTTCCTTCCTTCTTAACTTTCCCTTCCCATCCTCCTCCAACATGCCTTCTTTTTAGATTGCAACCTGTTTTATTTTTAATTCCCGTGCACTCAGCCGTGCCATTAAGGAGAGGGAGATGCTGGAGAAGATAGCAGGAAGAAATGGGAGGAGGTGTTGTGGAAGACGTGGTCCCTTCTGTGGTGCTGACACATGCTTGTTGTTATCTTCTCAGCTTCTGAAGACAGGGCAGGAGGAAGCAGGACATGATCTTTCCCCCCAGGCAGCAAAATATCTTGGGTTGGTCCTGGACAACCCTTTGGGGACAGCAAGAAAAGACCACAGATACTTGGAGGATGACACAAAGACCTTAGGGACCTTGTCCTCCGTAGAAGGCTGAAAGCCAAGGCTGAGGTCTTTGGGAAGGAATATTTGGGTAAGGCAGAGTAGTTTTGTGGCTTTCCCCCTAAATTCAGTACATAAATCCAGCAGATCCTCTGCTTAAAATGCCACAGTTCTATGAGTTCCTTTCATTAACATCCTTTGCGCTTCAGACTTGGAAATGGACTGAAGAACCGGCGACAGAGGATTGGATTGTTAAAGTTGCTGAGTGAGCCCAAATGGCCAAATTAACATGGGTTTTAAAACATCAACCAACTGAAGATATATTTTTTTTTGAAAGACTGCAAACTGCTTGTGGACTTTTTGAACAATAAGAAACTGACCAATGCAGTCATTTGTGGATATGTTATTAAGAATATGTTTAGCTGGATCTGTAATGGCAGAAAAAATATTGTCCTGTCTTTCTTTTTTTCCTCATTACAGTTTGACGTGAGGGATCAGAGTTGTTTTGTGTATTGGTTGGTGTTTGGTTGTTTTAGTTTAGTGAGATAACAGTTCTAGCGAGTTAATGTTTAATTTGTGTGTGTGCTCGGTTTATTGTCCTAGGCCATTTCCACACCATACCTTGATCTCACAACACCCCAGCGTCATCCTTCTTTCTGCAGTACAGCTGGCCTCTTCCAGCACTATATTCCAGAAGGAAGCGCTTCATAGCGATTGGCCCCTTCCTTGCACGGTTGCCAGCGATGGGATCACTGCAAGAAGAGGGGCCACTACTGGATTTTTTTTCCAGTAGTGGTACACCGTGCAATCGCAATGGCTGGGGACACAACAACACCCGGTCAGCAACGACATCCTGCGACAGCACACGTCATGGACCGAGAGCAATGCGTCACCATGCTGTGATGGTGACAGCATGCAGTAGGGGCCTTAATATTTTATTTAGCATTTTTAGCTTATGTTAGAAATGTTAGAATTTATGTTATTTTGTGTAAAAACTGATATTTTAAAAATACCTTTAGTGCTTGACCACACCAGCCTGTTTGCCCTTTCATGTTGTTCAGCAACATGCCTTACAACTTCACACGGTGTCTTTTTCTGTCTGTGAAATTTTGGAGAGTACGTTCATTGCTAAGTTTGTGTAAATGCTACACAGGTCTCACTCAACGTCCCCAGGTATTCCCAATTTACTTCTGAGGTCACCTTTTTTGCTTCTTAAAAAAAACAAACCCAAAACACAAGCCACTTGGTTAGTTCCAACAGTTTTATTAATATCACCATTCCACCCCATTATCCCAATTGGTAATTTTGAAAGCACATTAGAACATGGCTTGTTTTGTTTCCACCAAATGAACCTCAGTGGGCCATGCTTCTGCTTTTCCCTGGAATGCATACAACAAAAATTGCAAGGTGGTTTTGGCCAAACGATAGTTACCTTATAAATAAGGGGTGCAAGCCAGAAAAATGTAAGCCTTACCAGAGTCCCACTAAAATTAATATCCCTAAGTATTTTACTGTGTGTTGCAGTTCCAGTTTGCAAATCCACCAAAAATGCTACTGCATCCTGCCCGAAATTTACTACCCCTCATGCCCATGTGTATGGCGGTAAGAAGGAGCAATCAATCAATAATCAATGAATGAATTTATTTATATCCCGCCTTTCTCCCGCATGTGGGAATCAAGGTGGCTAAACAGCTGCCAGAAAGATGGAAGAAACCAAAAGCAGCAGTGTAGCCATCTGGGGAAAGAAATGTTTGTTTCTGACCACTTTGAGACAGGATTGCCTTGTGATTATTTTAGATATGGTAAGCTAGAATTAGAATCAAGCAAAAAAAAAAAAAAAGAACAAAGAGTAGGGACCAACCTGGAAGAGGAATTTCCTGCTAGGTAAAGGGTGGATGCCTCTGTTCAGACAGTGCTTGTGATTTGTATTTTCTGTGCATTTTCATTAATAATTATGACTGGCACCCTGCTCAGCAGCCACAGTATTATAAGCTGGACTTAATGATATCCTGAGTGTTGGGGATTTATGTTTACAGTCATGAATAACCAAACATGCAAGAAAACCCCTTCCTTTGCAGCCCAACAGCATTTCTGAGGTGCTAGAGATGGGGATGCTGGGACATGATATTCCCAGTGCTTTTCCCCATTGCAAGGTGCCTTGGGACAAGCAGTTGTGGCAGAACCACGAGGGGTCTCAACCCACACCGCGGACACCATCTTCTAGCACCCTGATCTCCGACATCTCTGACACACTTTGGTCAAACTGCAAAGGCAGGCTTTTGGGGGACGGGGCTTAATCAATAGAAACTACAATGATGGAGCTCGGTCATCATAGTAATAAGACATCAGGATCTTGCCCTATATTTTTTTAAAGAGATAAAGCCCGCTGTGCAATGAATCAGCAGCAACCTTTTACTCAACTGGACATCTTTGGAACAGTGCACTCACGTTAAACTACTTTTAATCTCTGGTAAGCATGTACTGGAGTCTGCAGCTTTCCAGCCTCAGACTTTCTAATATATCCTACAGCTTGTTAGGCTTACTCTGGTCGTGGAAAAGTGGGGAAGAAAGGGGAGTCTTATCTTGTCCTTCCTGCCCCAGAGATAGTGGCTGGCCCCTTTCTCTCCCACTGCAAGAAATGGAGGGAGGGATTATTTCTCCCAGTTTCAGGGCTGACATGAATTCACCCCTATGTTACTGGTGTGGCTGGGAGAACTTTGGGTCCTGCGGCTCCAAATCTCCATAGATAAGTCTAAGCACAGGCCTCAATCTACCCACTTTTTTACCTTTCCGAATGCCAAAGTATCATTATTGGAGAGAAAAATTGTGCTCAGCTTGAGGCAAGAGGAGGGCTATGAGATTGGACCCTCTCTCTGGCTTTGTTTGGGACAGCAAGTATCTCAACATGCCTCCTAAATGAATTTAAGGGAATAGATGTATTATCAGTGGTACATGACAGTCTTCCATATACAGACAAAGGTACCACACCAGAAGCTATTGTAGGTAACTTTACAATGATGGAACTACATTGCTGATACAGTACACAACCATGCTAGCAAATTGTGATGACGCGTAACAGGAGTGTGCACAATGGGAGGCACTGTGCACTGGGACTGATACTAGCTTTGCTTGTGTTAACGGTGCCAACATCATTTCCGATCCTTCTGGAGAACAGAAACTCTGTAAAACAGCACAATTCAAAGTTATGCTATTGTATGTCAGTTCGCGAGGATGTAAATTTCCCAAAGAATTCCAGCCACAACAACCTTTGGTTTTGCTCCAAGTTGCATCTATTTCAATAGTACCTAAATTTCTTGTTGAATTCTACCCAATCTTTTAATATCTATAAACTTTTGTCCTATGGGTCGGGAACTCTCCACAACATGGCAGCAATCCAACGTTTCTGTGTGTTAACAACCAGTCACATATTAAAAACCTAGGTGGCCAAAGAAATACAATAAGCAAAACAAAAGGAGCGATTGAATATGTCCTCTTTTTAAGAGCGTTTTTCCTCTTAAAAATAAAAAAAAAATCCACATGGAACAGAATACTAAAACAATTCACAGGAATGATTTATACAACCATGGTTATTACATATAGATAGTTTTGATTTCCAAGAAATCTTTTTAATACGGTGCCATTAACATTATCAGTTATCTAACACAGCATCCAATTTTCCACATTTTGTAATACATGCAAAAACAGTAATCAAAGTCATAAATAAGAATAATAAATACAGATTGCAAAGATCAAACAAAGTTTATGGAAAAAAATGTGTCAGACAGAAAACTCTTCTTACAGACACAGGGATCTTCATGAAATGAAGGGCACAGGGCACAAGCCAGCAGGAGGCTGTTGGAGGCCAGCCCCCACGTGAAAATGAAGAGGGACGAAAACGTACCACTGCAAAGGGGCCAGTCCAGTGGAGTCCTGGGCCACCTCCACACTAGACTATTATAGTGCTATTATTCCACTTTCAACCTCCTATGGAATCCTGGGGTTTGCAGTTCAGGGAAGGGCATTTAGGATTCTCAGCCAGAGAGCTCTTTGTCCTCGGTAAACTACAAACCCCAAAATTCCACAGGATGTTGAAAGTGGAATAATAGCACTATAACAGTCTAGTGTGGGAATGGCCCTGTGGACTGATCTGAAGCATATGAGCAGTGTCAGATTTGCTCTTGCTGTGCACCTTAAGTCATTCCCAGCTTACGGCAGCCCTAAGGGTCTTCTTGGCAAGATTTGTTCAGAGAGGGTTTGCTACTGCCTTCCTCTGAGACCGAGAGAGTGTGACTTGCCCAAGGTCACCCCTTGGGTTTCCATGGTTGAGCAGGGATTCAAAGCCTGGTCTCTCAGAGTCCTGTGTCCAGTGATCAAACTACTACAGCCTTCCCCCATTTATCTGACAGATTAGAGACCGGAGAACTGTCAAAAACTGGTTGAAAAGTGGAACTCATGCTCTGTGGGGAGCATGAAGGACTTACAGAGGTTCCCCTGGGCCCAAATGCATGTGCTCTGCTTGCAAAATCTCTCATCCAGCTTGGTGCCTTTTCCCACCCTCTTAACTCACTTTGCAAGCAGCGTCCACATGCAAGTGGTTCTAAGCAGTTACATAGGGATAGGGGGACCATGGGGGTGCTTCGCCCCAGGGGGCAATGTTTTTGGGGTGTCCCGGCCCGTAGCCACGCCCCTGTGTACCATGGCCACGCCCCCTGTGCTGTAGCCCCACCCCCTCCACACATTCCAAGCTCCACCACTGGTTCTAAGCAAGCCTCTCTTAGGCAAGAACTGATGAATGAGTGGAACCCCCATCAAATTAACAGAACTCATCCTTAATTTGGAAGCATCCAAAGAGTGAGTCGTCAGATAACAGGGCATCAAAAGGCGGGGGCTTCCTGTATACCATCTTGGTTCTATTAAAGGGCAATTTGATTGGTGTGTCAAATCTATTTTATTTCATTTTCTTTATCTCTCGCCTATCTTCCAACATAGAGCCCATGGCAGCTGGATTTATCTGACAGGAGGGCAGCCTAACTGAAATGTAGGACATTTTGTTTTCATTGCAATCGCTTTGAAATGAAACATTTTCAGATTTCAACAACCTCCCTGCTTTTTCTGAGTGTCCGGTTTCAATTGGAACACCTTGCAAACGACGACTAAACTCACAACTCGGCTGCAAAAGGAGCAATGCTCCTGCAAAAGGCCGGCGTTTGCAAATTTATGACGCATGAAAAATGTAAAGTGTTTCATTTGAACATTCAGATTATAATCCTACAAAGTCAAACCTTTTTTCCTTTACATTTTCCTCATCTCTGAATGCATACGGATGCATACAGATGACTGAGCAGTGCTTACTTACCATGGTATACATAGAACTGGTATCCCAGTCACCTGTTTTATATTGGTGAGGAGGGAGGCAAATCCTACCACAGATTACTTACACTCATGGCCTTATCACACAGCTCCTTCCGCTGCGTTATGCTGCTTGAAATCTGCTCTGGCCATTCTTGTGAAAGTAGCTGATTCTTGATGCTCTCCATCATACCCCTTCCTCATTAGCACTTTAATAGCGGCCATTTCCGCACTACACTGTTGTAGTGCTATTATTCCACTTTCAACACCCTGTGGAATTCTGGGGCTTGTAGTTTCCTGAGGCCAAAGAGCTCTCTGGCTGAGAATTCTAAAGGCCCCTCCCTAAACTGCAAACCCCAGGATTCCAGAGGATGTTGAAAGTGGAATAATAGCACTATAACAGTGTTGTGCAGAAACGGCCAGTGACATTAATGTATTATTTTCATCCGCATTAAGGCGTCCTTACGGACTCCCATGGCCCGCCCCTTGCTTCATGATTGGTTCTTGCAGTCGTAATAGTGCCATAGCATTATGACATCACAACGCTACGGCACGCCCACACCACACTCACGAATGGTTCATGGGAGAATGAACTGGTTGCTGAATTGTTGCACAAAAGGGGGTCGTTAATGGACTGCTTTCACTGTGAAAAATAAACACATTTTCAACGACTCTGCAATGCAACACAATGCATTAGTGCCTGGAGAGCCGTGTGATAAGGCTGACGCAAAAGCAGAACTAAAGTACCGTTATGACGGTATAACACCATGATGTGCTAAGGTGAGAGTCAGAAATGCAGCAGAGGGGTGGCAAGATGCCTCTCTCCACCAGGTAGGACAAAAAAGTCCCTTGAGTGACATCCTGCATCATCAGACAGAGCACCATCATCATCGCTACATCTCCTAATTCAGCCCCCCACAAACCTACCTCAGGAGAAAAGCAGACTCACCCGTGAAAGGAGTTCTGAGTCACAGGAGAGCAGGGTGCAAAATAATGCCATTTCCAGCCCTACCGCACCACTATGGTGCAGAGCAAAAAGCAGCTGCAGAAGGACTTTGCAGGTACCTGGCTTCTAAGACTGGTTTTTTGAGGGGCGGGCTTTGCAAGCCACAACAACGGTGCACAACCACAACTGTGAATTGTAGTCGTAAGTTTACAGTCATTTGAATTTATGAAGTAATAAGCTGGATTTCTTCTTCTGTGCCTTCAAGTCATTTCCAACTTACAGTGACCCTAAGGCAAACCTACTATGGGGGTTTCTGAGGCTGAGAGTGTGTGATGCACCCAAGGTCAACCTGTGGGTCTCCATGACTGAGCAGGGAATTGAACCCCAGTCTCTACAGTTGTAGAAGTTTGACTTACAGCATCCTAAACACTGGACCGGATACCATTCCTTGCCTGTCACCGCTCACACACAGGTGCTAAGGTGGGCAAACCCATCAATTTAGCTTCCCTCCACTTTCAAATTTGGTAGATGTTGGTAAATTCTGATCAAAAGCAAACTGAAACCAAATTCTCATTGCTGCTTAACAGTGGTAAGTTGCCACTGGGTAAACGGCAATTGGACTCGCTGTGACCTCAGACCTCCTTTCTGCCCTAAAACAGCATTCCCAAGGGCTGTTCCCACAGCACTTCAGAAACTCAATTTTTGGACTGTAGCTCCAAGAATCCCCCATCCAGCAGGGCCAGTGCTATGACAGTAGGGGAATACTATGAATTATTGTCTTAAACAGTAGCATTTCCATACAGAACTGCTTATACCTTCGCAAACTGCTGGGCACTTTTAGGGGTTTCCAGTCCTACATGGGGAATTGTGTGCTGTTCTATTTTAAATATAATCCACACAGTTTTCAAAGGCTTCTATGCATGCCACTCCTGGCTAGATTGTGGCTCCATTCATTCAAGAATCCCCACATTAATGTTAGGATGGCATTTTTGTCACAAGAAGCTTTGGCGATCATCCCATCCCATTAACAAGAGCCTGTGCCCCTCTAAATTCTTCTGGATTCCAAGTTCTAGCAGATCTGACCAGAGTTTGGAAAAGTTTTTGTTGTTGTTCTGTTTTTAAGACTGCACCATCCTGAATATCTCAACCAGTATGGCTGGCAGTTGTACTCCAAAACCAATTTTTTTAAAAAACAAACAAACAAAGAAACAAACACACACTTTTCCAAGTTCTGGGGATTATTACTAGCTAGCCTGTCCAGGAGTGCGGAATGATGGGATAAGTAGTTAGGCAACATCTGGAGGGTTGCACCATGAGAAAGGTTGGTTGTTCCAGTTTGACAAAACTTAGATACGAATGGCTTTCAGCACAACTAGATTAAATAAATAAAATGCTGGGAACAGACGCCTGCCTAGCTTGCTTTCAGCATTGAAAATTGCATTATTAAAGTTGGAGTGGGGGAGCTGGTGATGGATGCTCTGGAATGCAAGTCAAAGTTAAAACTCCCAACAGTTTCCTAATGCCACTTCCATCCTGATCTCTGTTGTCTACCCTTTTGAAACCATAGATGATGATCGGACATCCAGTGCACCTGACTGTGAACATTTAAAAAACATACATGGACTGTGCATCTCTCTTGATTTCATCGTAAAGCTATGGAACGGCACGGGTGGAGTTTTAAGTGCAGACATTTTAACACAACGGATGGCAACCGGGACCACTTAAACAGTGAGGGAAATGAAACTGTTGTATCTCTGGATGTTCCTCTTGAGGATTTCCGAGCAGGGGCCGAGGACCCGTTCAAAGCGGGGGCGGTCCAGCTTGACACACTTCAGGGGTCCGCGGGCCACCACTGTAGCCGCCCGGGGCCGGTTGAGCAAAAGGGCGATTTCACCTGCAAGCAGGAAGAGACACATCACCGTCCCACCTCTCCGGATGACACCCTTCATTTGCTGCCTTGGCCACACTGACATCCTCCATCCTTTCCTCAAGCTGTGTCGCTTGAAATTTATAAAAGCTACATTTTGTGCCGCAGCTCCTAGATTCTAGACATTCGTGGCTACGAGTGTCAGATGAAGCAAATCAAGAGAACAGAGTTTACTTTGTCCTGTTCCCTTCACTTGCCTCACTTGCTGCTATTAGCCATGAATCTCCCAAAGGTCTTCTCCTTTCCCTTACGTCTCAGTTGATGTTTTCCCATCCTGTCCCCACTCTTACATCTGAGGCCATTTCCACACTACACTGTTATATTGCTATTATTCCACTTTCAACATCCAATGGAATCCTGGGGTTTGCAGTTTAGGAAGGAACCTTTAGAATTCTCAGCCAAAGAGCTCTTTGGCCTCAGTAAACTACAAACCACAGAATTCCACATAATGTTGAAAATGGAATAATAGCTCTGTAACAGTGTAGTGCTGAAATGGCCTGAGTTAACTTAGTATGTTGTTTTTCATTCCCGACCCTAAGGCAGGCCTGTGTTCTATGCAGGGAGATGGTCCGGGGAAAGACACTGGGAGAGGAGAAAACATATATCATATGCCACCACTTTCAAGTTTTTGAAAATAGGGGTGGGGAACCTTTATCCCCTTCAGATGTTTGGAGACTTTCGCCATTTCTGTCCTACACTGTTATAGTGCTGTTATTCCACTTTTAACCTCCTATGGAATCCTGGGGTTTGCAGTTTAGGGAGGGGCATTTAGAATTTTCAGCCAGAGAGCACTTTCACCTCAGGAAACTACAAACCCCAGAATTCCACAGGATGTTGAAAGTGGAATAATAGCACTATAACAGTGTAGTGCAGAAATGGCCTTCAACTCCCATGGCCAATGGTAAAGGACTGTGGTAGTCGCAGCCCCAAACCTTTTGGAGGGACACCTCTGCTTTCAACAAAGAAGTTTTCCACACCAAGATGGAATATGCTGCCCCAACCTATCTGGAAGCATTACCTTTACTAGCCTCATTCATCCCATTTCTTCTTTCTATAGCTACTTCCTGTCCTGGATCAACGGGGACCTGGGCATCACCCCTATGATGGCTGCCAACCAAATTTGAGGCAGCTCTAGGCAAAGCATCTTTGGAAACATCAAAGGACGTCTTCAGTTCTCCTAGCAGCAAGAGCAGAGGAAGCCCTTCAAGAGCATCTGGAAACCATCCCTTAGTTCAAACTATGTCCCCAGATACATGACTTCATGCCCTTCTAAGACACTGTGGGAAATTAAAATGGCTACTCCCAGATCCAGCTGCCTGGTCTAAGGAGGAAATGAATTCAGGGTCAGGGTTGGCAGTGTTTGACCCTGGGGTCTTGGCAGATGCCCTAGGATTCCAAGTGCTAGCGCCAAGACTGCTTAACTCTCATAGTTGGCCCACAGGGAGCCAGAGCAACCTTTAAATATTCTGAAATTCCCATGGTTTTCATTTTCTATTTGTGTGTGGCAACATCTATGGCCTTGGAGAGCCTGCAGCCTTCAGAGGACAAGAAGATTCTCTCTACTGGCTCCCATCAACTGCTTGACTACAGGAGAACCTAACCTGAAGCCCATTTTTTGGAAGATAACATGGCATAAATTCATATTACACTATCCTATGGACATAATAAGCCTAGCTTTGCTTCTTTTCTTGGACCATTTCCAGCCAAAGAAATGGAGGCTTACCAAAATAATCCGATGGTCCAAGCCGTCCGACTTCCACATACTCCTCCTTATCTGACCGACGCTGGAGAACAGATGCTGTGCCCTGAAAAATATGGCCAGAAAAAAGATAAATGATGAGGAGAAACCATAGTTCACAGGCTTCCTATGCAGAAATTCCTCAGTTGAGTCTCACATACTGAGAGTTAAAAAGGAGCCCAGCAAGCAAGTGACATGAAAGGGCAAGGAAAAGGAAAGAGAAAAGCAAAGAGCTTGGGTTGGATGGGAGCCCTGTACTTCCACTCTCTTTTCCATCTTCTTCCTTGGGTGTACAGGGGTACCAGGAAAGGGTTTGTGGTGCTGAGAAATTGGGCTGTGAGCCATCTTTAGCTGGCCAGCCAGTGGCTGGTGGAGGAGAAAGAGGGCTAGAGACAGGTTTTTGAAGGACTTTTCAGCCTGATCAGAGACAAAGAGAGGGAAGAAAAGAGGTGCTTGTGGGGAGGCAAGAGAAATAAATAAAAAATCAAACTTGTGAAAGTGAAACCCACCAATGTGGAGGGCCAACTGCATTTCAGCCCAAGGAACTGGCAACACTATCTCTGAGTATTCCTTGCCTAAGGAAACTCAGTGCAATTCATGGAGCGGCCATAAAGCAACTTGAACACACACTCACACAAACACACACACAGGGGACTCTGGGACATGATCTCATTTGGCATGGAAACTAAGCATCCTTAGGATGTCGTAAGCATTCTGTAGCAAATTCAAAACAACATACCAAGCAGAAAAGATAGATGTGACCCAGGGACCCCTACAGCCAGGGCCTTCATCCATGGATGGGAGGATGGGAAAGGAAGATAATAGATGTTGGAAGTCACCGGATTAGGAAAAGGACTGGAGCTCTCTATTCCAGAGGAGGTCCAGAGGAGGGCAACCAAAATGGTGAGGGGCCTGGAAGCCATGCCCTATGAGGACAGACTTAGAGAGCTGGGTATGTTTAGTCTGCAGAAGAGAAGGTTGAGAGGGGACATGATAGCCATGTTTAAATATTTGAAGGGGTGTCATGTCGAGGAGGGAGTGGGCTTGTTTTCTCCTGCTCTTGAGACCAGGACAAGGAGCAATGGATGCAAGCTGCAGGAGGGGAGATTCCGCCTGGACCTCAGGAGGAATTTCCTGACAGTCAGGGCTGTCTGACAGTGGAATGTGCTGCCACAGAGTGTGGTGGAGTCTCCTTCGTTGGAGGTTTTTAAGCGGAGGCTGGATGGCCACTTGTCGGGAGTGCTTTGAGGGTTTTCCTGCATGGCAGGGGGTTGGACTGGATGGCCCTTGTGGTCTCTTCCAACTCTACATTTCTATGATTCTATGATTCTATTCTATGATTCCTCTTCCCCATACCTGTCAACTCTGGCCATTTCCGCACTATACTGTTATAGTGCTATTATTCCACTTCCAACATCCTGTGGAATTCTGGGGCTTGTAGTTTACTGAGCCCAAGGAGCTCTCTGGTTGAGAATTCTAAAGGCTCCTCCCTGAACTGCAAACCCCAGGATTCCATACGAAGATGAAAGGGGAATAATAGCACTAGAACAGTGTAGTGCAGAAATGGCCTCTGATAGATCTTTTAAAAGTACTTATTTTAATAATTTTTTATCTAAAGCCAAAGCCTTATAGCCAGGATAAGGGTCACCTTGTTTCAGTTATACATTTTGACAGCACCTTCTTCATTCTGTTTCATACTGTGTCTTCAATTGGTATAAAAACACACTTTAATTGGGTTTTACTTCCAACTGTATTTGTCTTCATGCCTTGCCTTTTTAAATGGGGAGTCTGTTTTGTGAGCTGCCCACAGAACATATGTTTGGAGATGGCCGTTGTTATTTGTCATCATGTCAACTTTGACTTACGGTGACCCTACAGACAAGAGACATCCAAGAGCCCCCATCACCAATTGCTCTGCTCAGGTCTTGCAAACTTAGGGTGGTGGCTGTAGGGTGGTCCTACTCTTTTCCAACGAGCCATGTCTTCTTATGATGAGTCCAAAGTATGACAGCCTCAGAAGATAACCACCTTCACCACTACTGAGAGTTCAGGCTTTGTTTGCTCTCAGACCCATTCATTTGTCTTTTTGGTACCTACAGAACCTTCCATGACCATCACATTTCAAATGAGTTGATTTTCTTCCTATCAGCTTTCTTCACTGCCCAGCTTTCACAACCAGAAATCAGAAATACTATGTCCCAGATTCTTCCGACTTGGGTATTCAGTGATATATTTGGAAGGCAGCTATAAAGGCTATAAAGTAAGCACAGCGTAGTGGTTTGAGCATTGGATGATGACCCAGGAGACCTAGCTCGATTCCCTGCTCAGGCTATGGAAACCCACTGGGTGATCTTGGGTGCATCACACACTCTCAGCCCCAGAAAAACCCATGATAGGTTTGCCAAAAGGTTACCATAAGTTGGAAATGACTTGAAGGCACACAACAGCAACAGCAGCAGCAAGAAGAAGTAAATAAAAGTTTCCAGCACCAGTTCTCCTATGCAGGAGGAGGCATGGAAGCTTCAGTTCCCTATGGAAGCTCCTGGGACCCCAAAAGACCCGGGTTCCAGGTGTCCTGCAAGGTTATACCAACAATAAACACATAGACCATATAAGAGCAGTGAGTCATCTTTAGATGATATTTTGACCTGGTGTACTTTTGTTGAAAAAAAGGGAAAGTGATAATTTTACGAGAACTCTTCTCCCTAGCCAAGACACGACTTTTCCGTCTGGTAGTTCACATGCTTGGAAGAGCGTGCCAGCCAAAGGAAGGGGGTCTACAGGTGATCACGCAGGTGCACACATTTTGGCTGCCACGTGCAGCTGCAGGGCAATTAATGCCCACGGAATAATCCCTCAGAGATGATGGAGTCTCCTCAGGAGAATCTCAGCTGCTCAGGTGCTCCCCTTGTGCTCTGCCAGATCTTTCCGGTCTGCATGTCCCTGAGAGATCTTGGCCTCCTTCATTTCAGCTGGAGACTGAACACAGTTTGTGTCGGGAAGGCTGAAGGCGCTCAGAAGCTGCACACTGGCGCTTCTTAAGGAATATTTGCCCACGTTAAAAGTTCAGGTCAAGTCAAGTCAAATTTTATTTGCATCAAGCCAGTGGCTCTTGCAACGAATACAAATCCATACCAGGAGACATAGCCGACAGAAAAGCTTACCCATACAAACACTAAAACCATCTTATTTCTAAAATACGGCTCTGGTAGTAAAGCGGATAGAAATGGTAGAATCAAAGAGCTTCAACATGCAGATAAGACCAATGAGTTCACTTGAAAAGTACGCACACAGACACACACAGATAGATAGACAGACGGATGGATGGATGGACAGACGGATGGACAGACAGACAAAGACAGAGATAGGGATATATAAGTAATTATGCACTTTAAAAATTCAAGACTTTACCATAGCCCTTATTTTTTAAAAGCCTTTTAAACTCTAGCCATTGCTAAAGTTTTTGCTATTTTTTAATGTGACTTTAGGATCACAATCCTCAAGCAGGAAACTGGCCGGATCCCCCTGGGAGAGAGAGAAGCAAAAGGGCAATTAAATCTTCTCATGAATCTCGTATGTTATGTAGCCATGAGGTTCGCAGTATTGCCAGTCTCCCTCTTGTGACAAAAACAGAGGGGTCCCCTGCATCCACTCACAGACACTCTGCACATTTTGTTTGCCATTGCATTCCACTGAGATTGGGAGAGTGTGACTTACCCAATGCCATCCGGCAGGTTTCTTGTCCAAGGATTCAGACTCTGATCTCCTAGAATTCTAGCCCAACATCCAAACAAACTTACACCATGCTGGCTCTCTGGCTATGCATTCACCCCTCTCTCCAATGTATACAGTAGATGGGGTGTTACGACTTCTCAGGGGCCCATTCATACTATATGGCAGTGGTTCTCAACCTGTGGGTCCCCAGATGTTCGTGGACTTCAGCTCCCAGAAGCCCTGAGCATTGACCATAGTGGCTGGGGCTTCTGGGAGCTGAAGTCCATGAACATCTGGGGACCCACAGGTTGAGAACCACTGCTATATGGCATTATATTCCACTTTAACTGCCATGGCACTATCCTATGGAAACCTGGCACTTGTGCAGGGAGGCACTGGAGCTCTCTGGCTGAGAATTCTAAATGTCCCTCCACCTGAACTGCCAATCCCAGGACTCTGTGGCACGTTGCCATGGCAGTTAAAGTGGGATCATAGCGCTATAATTGTGTGGTGTGATTGGACCCCAGCAGATGTCTGTCCAGTTTTCTTCCGTGAGTTATAATATGGGTTATCTTGCAAAGAATGATTGTGGATAGGCTAACCTTGGAAGGCACTAAAACAGTGGTTCTCAACCTGTGGGTCCCCAGATGTTTGTGGACTTCAGCTCCCAGAAGCCCCAGCCACTATGGTCAATGCTCAGGGCTTCTGGGAGCTGAAGTCCAACAACATCTGGGGACCCACAGGTTGAGAACCACTGCACTAAAACTACCCAAGGCAATGGCAGTCTCAGCTCATCTGCTGCCATCTCTCCACTCTCAAAGGGCTATTACCTGTCCCTCTGTCAGGAAAAATGTCCAAAAAAAAATAGGACAAAGCAGTTGCCTGAGGGACCCCAGGGCTATCAGGCAGGCAGACCCCTCAGCGGGTCCAAACAAGCCATGACCAAAGAAAGGAACTCTATGACAGAAGCCTGATCAGCAAAGAAACCCTTTGAACCCATGATAAGATCTTTCTCCTCTCCCTTTCTCTGTCCCCTGCACACGCACCACCTCCCTGAAAGCAACAGATCAGAGGTAACCTCCATTACAGACGGGGGCAAAGGTTTAGGGATTAATCTGGCTTCACTGTGCAGCTATGGCTTTTCCGCGCTACACTGTTATGGGGCTATTATTCCACTTTCAATCTCCTGTGGAATTCTGGGGTTTGTAGTGTAGTCCAAAGAGCTCCCTGGCTGAGAATTCCAAATGCCCCTCTCTAAACTGCAAACCCCAGGATTCCATAGGAGGTTGAAAGTGGAATAATAGCATTATAACAGTGCAGTGCAGAAATGGCCTATACCTGGTTCATCTCAGCACAGCCTCCACCATCTTATGCCCCAAAACAAGAAAACCTGAGAAATGTTGAGAAAGCCAGTGTGGTATTATGGGTAGAGTATTTGACCGAGAGTCCAGTTTTAGTATATATGCTGCCCAAGCTATTTCTCTGAAAGTTGTTGCTATAGACGGTGCAGAGGAGTTGCTAATCTGACTTTCGGTAAGTATGTGTTCTTTTATTGGATGTGCCTTTGAGAGTCAGGTGGTAAAGTGGTTTGAGCTTTGGACTACGCCTCTGGAATACTTGGTCCAGTTCTGGGTAGCACAGTCCAGGAAAGATATTGACAAGCTGGAACATGTCCAGAAGAGGGAGACCAAACTGGAGGAAGGCGTGGAAACTGTGAAGCCCTATGAGGAGTAGCTTAGGGAGCTGGGTATGTTTAGCCTGGAGAAGAGAAGATCAAGAAGCAACATGATCGCTATCTTTAAATATTTGAGGTGGTGTCATATGGAGGACGGAGCAAGCCAGTTTTCTGCTGCTTTGGAGACTAGGACACGAACTGATGGATTCAAATTGCAAGACATTCCACCTAAACACCAGAAAGAACTTCTTTACTGTAAGAACTGTTCAACAGTAGAACCGACTGCGTCAGGGAGGGGGGTAGACTTTCTTTGTAAGTCTTTAAACAGAGGTTAGATGGGCACCTTTCAGGATTGCTGCAGTTGTGTATTCCTTCATGACAGGGAGTTGGGCTACGTGGTTCTTGTGGCCCCTTCCAACTCTGTGATATCTACTGGAGGAAGGCAGAGAGATGGCTAGTCTCCATGAGATGTATATTGAAAAAGTGAATAAACCAAAGCAAAGCAAGAGCTCAGTTTGGCAGCAGAGAGCAATGCCTTTTCCAGAGGATTTTCCTCCCATTTTTTTTAAAAACAGTCACATTTTCTGCCTCTTCCCAGCAAGAACAGGTCCCGCGTAGACCACAAAGCATGCCGCAGATATCCAGACAACAGGAAGCAGATGCGAGAGCAGATTAGATTGGCCTGCCTCTCGCGGCAGGAGCCCCGCGCTCCACTACTGTTTCCTGGAGCGCGGTGGGCGGCTGACCCTTTTGGAAATACGGTCCTTTGCAGAATACAAAGGGAAAGGACGCTCATAATTCATCATCCACAGCAACTCCGTTGTTACGTTTTGAACAAACCCCGTAGAATCTTCTGTCTTGACAGATCCACATCATTCTGTGCATAGAGGATGCAAAGGCCAGTTGTAGAAACACTGATAACGTAGCCAACTGTACACTGTTGCCACAAAGGTGGAAGTTTCCAGGTCCATACCACCGCCCCTAGACTAATTCCACACGATTATATGAGTCAACATGAGAATATCTCAGAACGTAGGGCTCCATAGGTTTCATCAGGGCTGGGCAGTCCTTTAACCATTTGGTTTCTAAACCGTGGACTGGGACCACTTAGTTATTGAAACAGCCAATGTACTTCAGTGCACCTTAATGCTACACAATTAACTCAAACAGATTTCAAAGGAAACCACATAGCAGTTTCTGAAAAAATACAAATAGACATTAATTTAACGGCTGCCTCCCAGAGATGTTTTTGATAGAAAGAAAGGACCTGCTTGTTCCTTTGCTTTTCTCATCTCCTATTTTTATGCACTAAATAGCCTCACAAATAAGTAAATTAAACAGCCTCCAAATAAATGAACATGCCCTTCAAGAAACTTCTGTTGATTTATCTGCTAATTAAACAGAGAGATCTATTTTTAATGCATGCGCAGAGATTTAAATCCGCATTTAACCATTAGGACAGAGATGAGGAAAATGCAACTTCCCAGGGGTTCCTGTGTAGCTCACCACTCCAGAACATTTTGGGTGGGTGGGTCTACTTCTTTTTGTTGAGCCCCCAAGATGTCCAACTATACCCTCAAAGCCTCTGGGATGGGCTGCTAGTGGCCTTTTCACTGTGTCTGGAGGTCTCCTTCACATTCCTTTTTAGTTCTGGAGAGGGTTTTATTCCAAACAGACTGCCAACTGTCCTGATTTGGCAAGGACAGTCCTGATTAATCCCCTGTCATCCCACTTTTCCAGCTGCTTTTAAAATGTCCCAGTTTCTCTCTCCTCCCAAACACATTGAATCCACATCCCTTTTTTTGTAATTTCAATCTATTACTTGAGTCTTACCCTTTGGATTAGCTAAAAAAAAAAATTGTTCCGCATTCTATGTGGTAGTTCTTTCAGATATGCAAAGACGGCTACCACGTTGATCTTCTCTTCTCCAGGCTAAACATATCCTCTCCTTTAGCTATTCCCTGTGGGACTTGGGGCTTTTCCACACTACGCTGTTATAGTGCTATTGTTCCACTTTCAACCTCCTATGGAATCCTGGGATTTGCAGTTTAGGGAGGGGCATTTAGAATTCTCACCCAGAGAGCTCTTGGGCCTCAGGAAACTACAAACTCCAGAATTCCACAGGATGTGGAAAGTGGGATAATAGCATAATAACAGTGTGGTGCGAAAGACCCTCAGTGTCCAGGTCTTTTATAATTTATCATTAATCATTGGTTGTGAGAGCCAGGCTGGTGTAGCAGTCTGTGTTAGACTAGGACTCTGGGAAACCAGGATCTGAATCTCTGCTCAACCTGTTCGCACTCCCAAATCCTCAGAGCAAATCTTGGCTCTCTCTTTGGCAAGTCACACTCTCTTAGCTTCAAAGGAAGACAAGGGCAAACCCATCTGAACAAATCGTGCCAAGAAAACCCCACGATAAGGTCATCACAAGTCAGAAACAACCTAGAGGCACACTCCTGCAAAAAATATTTGGTTGCCCTCCTCTGGACATGTTCCAGTTTGTCAGTGTCCCTCTTAAAACGTGATGCCACTATAACGTTGTGCTTTTTGCTCAAAACTGAAGCAAGTCTTGGTGGCGCGGTAGCAACGATCCTTTTCTTCTTCGGATGCTAAACACCTCTTTTGTCCCTATATTCAGAAAGCCGATTTCTTGCTGAATGGTAGAGAACTGTTAACCAAGTTAGAAAGAGGTTCCTCTAGATGAGCTGCCAGACTGGTCTAATCCTGCAAAAGCAGTAATTATGTTTACTGTGTAAAAGGGTTTACAAACCCTCTGCCTGTCTGGGTGGCAGTTTTCAAGGCTCCAAAAGTGGCCAAGTGCTTGAGCATTCATGGCTTCCGGAGTTGTTAAAACTTTCCCTCCGTGGGCAAAAAAAAAGATTCATGGCCTTATCTTGACATTTTATGAGCTCAAACATTTCAGACTGCCTGATGCCCGGAGAATTTGAGAAGGAGATTTGACCTCGAGACAGCCCGGTGAGCAAAAAGGCAGTCGCTTCTCCAGGCTAATAACTGGTTGGGGACTGAAATGATAAATCTTCCCCATTCTCAAGAATTCCAAAAAAGCTCTAGAAGGTCAGTCTCTTTCCATCTCTCTGTCTTCCCAGGAAATAATATCATTTAACCTCTTCTCCTCCTTATAAATGTGAGCATCGGGTTGCAAGAATAACAGAAGCCGGGGACCCAAAAGGAGCTTGACTTGGCCACCTATCCAGTATCTTTGCTGCCCTTCGTCTCTGCCCCATGCACCTGTTTGCCTCATCCCACGCAGCTCCCACCCCCTTTCCAGGAAAACAGCTCAGTTTGCAAGTAGCACAGAGTATTTACTAATGGTTTTCAGATGCCTCGGTGATCTGCAGTGCAAAAAAAAAAAAAATTACAGCTTATTTATGGTGCCATAATTTAGGATATTAAAAAAAAATCCATTAAAATTTACAGCCCGTGAACTTGCATCCCCTTCTGAAGTAATGAGGTTTTGGTGTGTTTTGAGTAGGGGGAATTCTACCAGGCAGTATATGTTGCATTCTGGATTGATGGCACTCGTCCAAAATGTCACAAAGGCATGACTGCAAAGCCTGTTTCATTGGGCTAGAAGTAGAAGAAGTAGTATTGTGCCCTGCGTCTGCACACTATCTGTATATTGATGAAACCATCCATCAATTTCTTTCCTGTGGGCTTCTATAGGGCTACACCATCTTCAAGCTATTCAATCTGAATTGGAGGGCCTGGGCATTTCCAGACAGAGTAAAATCACAAATTCATAGAGTTGGAAGAGATCACAAGGGCCATCCAGTCCAGCCTCCTGCCATGCAGAAATACACCACAAAAGCATTTCCGGCAGATGACCACCTAACCTCTGTTTAAAAACCTCCAAAGGAGGAGACTCCACCACACTCTGAAGCATCACATTCCACTGTCCAAGTGCTCTTACCATCAGGAAGTTCTTCCTAACGTTTAGATGGAATCGCTTGTCCTGAAGTTTGAAGCCATTGCTCCTTGTCCTAGTCTCTGGAGCAGGAGAAACAGGCTTGCTCCACCACCCCCCGGCTCCAATGCCAAGATCCAAGAGAAAAGAGCCAGCAAGTGACCTGGATGTATTTGGGAACAGCCAGACCCACCCGGTTCCCAGCACAGCGGCTAATACTTCCCTAACAGCAGCCGGCAAATGCTGATGTTACTACACAGCCAACCCTAACATTAGGTAGAGTGAGGCAGCCAGCTCAGGCAGCAGATCTTGGGTGCCATAAAAAGGCAGCACAGTGTGAGTTGTTTGATTTGTTATGACTGTATTTTCAGTGCCAGGGATGGGAGAGAGGCAGTGGAGGGATTTTCTGCCTCATGCGTCCAAATGATTTGGCTGGCTTTGGGCACTACCTACCTTGACTTAAACAAATGGTGTGTGTGTGTGTGTGCGTGTGTGTGTACATGCATACAATTTGCTGTTCTTCTCAGACTACAAAACCTCTTGGGTTTGCTTTGGGCCTTATGCTGCTCTTTTCAAGAAAACCCTTTCACTGGGAGAGGAACTTGGAGCCAAATGGTGGCACAGCATCTGTGCCAAGTGGCTCTCCGCTTTGATCATCCATCCCAAGAAGCGGGACAAAGTCTATCAGTGCTGCATTTAGTGCTTCTGTACAGTCTCTCCTATTAATTCTCCTAACATTCAGCCTCCTTCCGCTTCTTTGCATTGGCTAGCACTGAATGGCCTGAGCCATCAAAGAAACCTCTGAACGCCAGAGTAATCTCTTATGAATTTAAGAGGCTCGTGTGGAGTACTTACTAGTGGCTGACAAGAACTTGCAGGGGAAGGAAGGAGCCAACATAAAGGGCATGAAGACAAGAAAAGGGGAAGCGGGGTTACAGTTTGGATCCAGCAGCTCTACTCTGAGAAACAGCCCAGAACTACAATATAGGAAGGTAACCACATCAAACACTAGGTGATTCCATCAAAGATGCCTCCAGTGCCTTCTCTACTTTCCGCATTCCTCTCCAGCTCTGCAAACGTATTGGCAAGCTTGTTTTATATTATCTGCTTCTTGCCTTCCAAAGCCAACCCACTGATGACTTGGCAAGCTAAATGGTCTCACCTGCCCGACACTCTACTAGACAACCTCTTGTTGTTGCTCCCTGCCTGTTCTTCACAAGTTCAGAGAAACTCTGCTTTGCCGGAGCACGAAAGAGACCGTGCAATGAAGTTTCTTTGTGTTTCCTGTGGAAGTTTCCATCTAAAATATTAACCAATTGTGAAACTGTGCAATATACACAAAAATCATTTTTGAGAACTTGTGCTTAAAAGGACAAGAAAATATTCTGCAAGGGAGGGGGAAAATCTGTTCTTTTTTATTCTCATGGATGAAGAAATCAGCAAGGATTCCCATCCCTGTTTAACCATTGCATTACACGAACTCTCATTGAGGTAAACTCAATTCCGTATGCAGTAATGTTCTTGGCACTGAATGCCCTGTGCTCTTTAAACAAGCCCACATGTGTTTTTCCTAATTTGAGTAATTTCTTTTTTTTTATATTAACCACACAAATCAGCAGGATTGGTACAAAGGAAAGAAGAGAAGGAGGGAGGACTATAGTTACAGTGAAATGGCTACAGCAGTTCACGTTAGTAAGCCAAATTGCTGTCCTACCCTCCAACTGTCCCAGTGTGCCATAGACAGTTCTGATTAATCCTCTGCCATCCCACTTTTTCAGCTGCTTTTAAAATGTCCCAGCTTCTCTCACCTCTTCCTCTTTTTCCCTTAGCTTACTAAAATTGCTGCAAACTGAGTTCAATGTTCAGAAAATGTTCCATCATGGTGTAGTGGTTTGAGTGTTGCCTTTGATTCCTGCTTAGCCATGGAAACCTTGGGCTTATCACACACTCTCAGCCCCAGAAAAGCCTAGGATAGGATCTGCCTTGGGGGTTGCCATTATTCAGCAACAACTTGAAGGGACACAACAGCAACCTATTTCTGCTAATCACAATATGTTACCCAACGTGGCACACAAAATTATCATAAGTTTGTCTCCTTTCACTTGTGTGTACGTGCCTTCGAGTCACCTGTTGACTTATGGCGACCTCATGAATTTCGTAGGGTTTTCTTAGGCAAGGAATACTCAGAGCTTGTTTTGTCCGTTCCTTTCCCTGAAATACAGCTCACAGCATCTGGTATTTGTTGGCAGCCTGCCACCCAAGTACTAATCAGGACTGACCCCATGTAGCTTCCAATATCAGACAGGATCTGGTGGCTTTAGAATATTTAGGACATCCTTTCATTTATACAAATATAATTACTGCAAGGTTGCCACGTTTTGAAAAGCAAAAAAGAGGCCACATCTCCTGCCTGACTATTTCAAACCTCTCGCTGCTCTGACAACTCTCACTTTGAATACCTTAGAAGCTCTGAGCAATCCTAAGAGGGCTACTCATCCTCAGTTGAGTCAGTCCAGCAAACAAGACAGACCTTTGTTGAGACTCAGAACCATCCTAGAGACAGCAGCAGACACCCTTCTCCTCTCCATCATCTTTTTTCCTTGATGGGCTCTCCCATAAGGATGGAGGAAGATGGTGGCCCCAGTTCTAACAATGGCAGCGGCTCCAATCCAGCTGGAAGCCATTGAGTTATTCAGTAGCCCTCCCCACTGAGCTAAGACTGGATGTTTGGGGGCCCTCCTTCACTCTGCTTTTAACCTGGCAGGTTTCTCTACCTCTTCCTCTGAGATCTGCTATGTGATCGCCCACTTCCTCCCATCCTCCCATCCAGGTTCGTATGGAAACGCGGACATTTTAAAAATCCATCTAGACAGAAATTTCAGCTTTGAAAAAGAGGACATGTCAAAGAAATTGGAGGACAGGAATTTTAGCACTGAAAAAGAGGACATGCCCTGCAAAAAGATTATACAGTAGAGTCTCGGTTATCCGACCTAAACGGGCGGGCGGAGGGTCGGATAACCGAAACGTGGATTAGCCGGATGCCCGTGGCGGCCGCCATTTTGGGGATGTGTCTGGGGGCGTGTCTGGGGCGTGTCTGGGCATGTCTGGGCATGTTTGGAGGCGCAGAAATACCTACAGCCACGCCCCCAGGCCGCCGCGACGTCGGTTAATCCGGAAGATCCGATAACCGCACATCGGATAACCGGGACTCTACTGTATGTGGTAACCATAATTAACATGCCTGTACGTGATCAGGAATATATACATGCCCAATCAGATAAGTCGGGAGATAAGGTATGAGCCTTCTGATAAAATATTGTAAATCACTCTGTACTCCTGTTTTGAAGCAACCCAAGGTGCTCACTGATACAGGCTGCCCAATAAACAAATCTGTCCGTTATAGCCAGGTTGTAAGAACGACATCTCTTTCTCCATTACGGCACCGCTGCTGAATTTTGGCTTTCCGAAAGAACTACTGAACATTTTACTAGCTCAGGAGGGAACGGCGTACCAAAAAAGTAAATAATATCCCACCACTATTTCGCACGAGCCAAACGAGAGCGCAGTCCAACACAGGCTCAATCCAAGTCACGTCAAAGTCAATGGAAACTCTTGTTGGCTTCTGTAAGTTTTGGGCAGAACCCCAAAAGAGCAAAATACACTGAAGGCACAGATGACTTAGGAGTATTTTTCATCGTCTTCAGTCATGTGCTTGATAATTTACCAGAAACCGACTGACACCAGCCCTCACGGTCATTATTAGCTGGAATTAAAGTGGTTATTGAAGCTATATAACTGCTGAAATTACCAGTTCGGAAACACCAACGGCTTAATAACTCCAGCAGACGCACTGAGATTCAACCCAGCCTCAAGGTGATGTTTTTAAAACCCAGAAAACAATCTTAAGGCAGGGGCAGCTGGTTTTAATTTAAACTCTACACCAGTGTAATTTCAAGCAATTTCAGTTCAATTTCACCAGCCTTTGCTCGCATGTCTATTCCGGCTTCTTGCCTGTTATAATAATTACTCCTTTTGAATCAGAGTTGCCTAGACTGGCTTGAGATTTGCATTTCAAAAGCAAGCCCTCTCTTGGAGCAATGTCCACCGACTGACTCTCCCTTTTCTTGGTCGGAGAAGATTAATTAGACAATAATGCGATGAAAGAAGCATTTCTCAATCTGTGGAGACACCAGCTTCCAAGCAACAAGAAGAGCCGGTGACTTCTTCACAAAATCATAAATTATTTTTGCGCCAAATGGCCACATGCTGGCTTTGGAAAGACAAGCAAGGAAGGAAAAGTGCCAAAGGCCTCCTGATTCCCCCGGGACACCTAGGTATCTCACATGAGTCATTCTGAAATTCTAGGAAAGCAGAGAGAAAAAGAAATGGACAATTAGAAGTTCAGGACTGAATGAGACTGAACTTTAAACCTCTGTTGTTGTCATTGTTTTGTGCCTTCAAGTCATTTCTGACTTATAGCAACCCAAAAGTGAACCTATCAGGTGGTCTTCTGGGGCTGAGAGTGTGTGACGAGCCCAAGATCAGGTCACACCTGAAGGCACATTGGATGCATCACCCCAAGGTCCATGGCTAAGTGAGGAATTGAACACAGGACCCAGAGTCATAGTCCAACATTCAAACATTAGACTTTGCTGGGTCTCTAAACATCTTGTTATGTGCCTTCAAGTCACTTCTGACTTATGGCAAGCCTAAGGTGAACCTGTCAACAAGGTTTTCTGGAGTTGAGAGTATGTAAAGGTTTATTAATGTAAAGCAGTGGTTCTCAACCTGTGGGTCCCCAGATGTTCATGGACTTCAGCTCCCAGAAGCCCTGAGCATTGACCATAGTGGCTGGGGCTTCTGGGAGCTGAAGTCCACGAACATCTGGGGACCCACAGGTTGAGAACCACTGATGTAAAGGTTTATTAATTATGGTCACCAGCGTTGTAATCTAAGGCTCAGATCACTATGCCATGCTGGTTCTTTCTCTTTCTATCTCCCTCACTCTCAATCCGAGGGGTCATATTCAGCATTGCAAGGACACTGGATTTCTCCCATTGCACCAGTTTCTTTAAAACCTTTATGCTTATGAATCCTACACCCTGGCCTCTTCCTTGCTAAAGGAGTCTTGCTCAGGTTGCATTTTAAGGACCACCACTGGCAGCTAAATGGGTACTTCTCCTTAAGGTGGCTTCCAAATCCTTTCTCATAATTCTAAAACGACCCGTGAGTGCTCTGCCTCGGGCAGCACAATGTCTCCGGCCAGCCCCTCCCAAACCTGCAAACCCCAGGATTCCATAGGAGGCTGAAAGTGGAATCATAGCGCTATAATAGTCTAGTGCGGAAATGGCCCTGGTTTGGACCCTGGGCGCCTGCTCTCTCCATCTTGCCTGATCCCCCTCCCCACAGACAAACACACACATTTTGATATTTGTGGGCTTCTCACTTTTGAAAGGGTCCTGTGCCCCTAGTCCTAGTGAATGCAGAGGGACAACCGTAGCCACGAGAACTGAGAAAGAAGGGAAGAGAGAGATGCAGAGGGAGGGGGGAAAAAAGAGAGAGAGAGAGGGTGCTTTTCAAAATGATAATTCATCAACCCTGGAGTGCAGTGAAAACAACAGAGCCACAGGACATTTCCGAGGGACCCACAGAAGGCCAGGGTGAAGGCCCAGACACGGCACCACCCAACTGGCCATTAACCACCAAAAAATTCCATTTCCTCGATCCTTTCCCGGCTCTTTCCAAACCAAATGAGACAGAGGGTTCTTTTTTTCTTAAGAATCACCCCATCTTTCTAATGGAAGCTTTCCACTGCCTCCGTTGTGTTGCACCGTCGTTATTTCTGGGCTGTTTTAAAATGGCAGTCGCAAGTGGATGCCAAGAAAAGCTGCGTTCGACAATCGGGATACGCCCAAGGTTCCCACGCCAAGGAAGAATAAGGGAGAAGCAGTGCCTTGATCACCCACCCTGCAATGCTTCTGGGCTCCCTCTTCTCCCCACATCCAGAAGGTGTGGAAGGAGGGAGATTCCCAGGCTTTGCCTCGGTGAAGTCACTCCCAGTCAGAGCAGACAATAACATGGGGGCGAGACGGGTGAATTGTCTGACCTGGCAGAGGGTAATTTCCTCTCTCTCGGTCCACCTCGGGCTCCTGGAGAGGGAAAATCCCTGAGTCATGCTCAAACAGTTCACTCTTTTTCCCCCCATTATTTATCCTGTTTCTGCTTATCACGGCTTAGCAAAAACAGCTCTGTGGCATCCCATACCCTCCAATACTTCCCAGATAAAAACCTGTGTAGCCAAGCAACGTCAGACCAACTGGAACATGCCTCGAGCAGGGCGACCAAAATGGTGAAAAGTCTGGAAACCACGCCCTTTGCGGAGCAATTTAGGGAGCTAGGTATGGTTAGCCTGATGAAAAGAAGGTTAAGAGGTGACATGATAGCCATTTGAAGGGGTGTCATGTTGAAGACGGAGCAAGCCTGTTTTCTGTTGCTCTAGAGACAAGGACATGGAGCAACGGGGGCACAAATTACAGGAAATGAGATTTCACCTAAACATCAGAAAGACTTTCCTGAGGTTGAGAGCCATTTGACAGTGGAATGCACGGCCTGGGAGTGTGGTGGAGTCTCCTTCTTTGGAGGTTTTTAAACAAAGGCTGGGTGGCCCGTTGCTATAAGTGCTTTGATGTGTGTTTCTGCATGGCAGGGGGCTGGACTTTATAGCCCCGTGGTCTCTTCCAACTCTATGATTCTATGATTTTATGAGTGTGGTCAAGACAGCAAAGGCTACTAATGAGGAGGAATGCATAAGCTAGGAAACATTGCAGGAGATTGCTTCGTGGCATAAGTCAGGAAAGCCCTGAAGACACAAAAGAACAACAAAGTGGAAGGAAAAGAGGGGGACCATATCACAGTGGGGGACTGATTCAATCGAGGAAGCCACGCCTGCCGTGAGTCTGCAAGAACTGAGCAAGGCCAAGGATCTTATTAGTCTCTCATTTGTAGGGTCTCCACAAGTCAAAGTCAAATTGACGGCAAATAACCACAACTGTGCCATATGACCGTAACAGAACAAGGACTAACTTCGCTCCCTTTGTGTATAACTCTTACCCTCTTATTTGGTTACTTTTACAGTTATTTTTATAGTTACAGAGGTGTAATTGCATTTTTTAATTATATTTTTTATTAAAATAAAATTAACACATTAATAAAATACACGTTAGAGTAATTATTAATTCCTAAACCATTTTTTTTAATTTAAAAAATTATAGAAAAACGAAACACAAGAATAACAGAGGAAAATTAGTAACAAAACTCTCTGTCATATTTATACCATGTACTGTAATAACATAGTCTTTATTGCCAACACTCTCAATCCATCTATTTTCTTTCTCAATTTTCTTATCTTCCCTAGCAAACTTCCTTCTCTAAAAGTATGGGTGCTCATTTATATATCCATCCTCCTTCAGATTTAATTTATTTATATGTTTGTTATATATTTCTCCACTGCTTCTTTCATTAATATTATTATTATTAGTATTAGTATTAGTATTAATACTTTTTACACAATTCTTAACGTTTCTATTTTATTCATGCAATTCAGTCTTAACCTTTCTGAAATTCTATCTTGATTACCAATTTAGTCCGTCACTCCTGGGGCGCTAGTTTTCCCCAACCCTTTTCCCACCAGGAGGATATAATTTTCCATACATCTCAAAATTGGTTTGTTGTCTTTACCCGATAACATCGTTGTTAATCAATCGAATTCTGCCATATCGTAAGGGGATGGTTCCTTTATTGAGAAGAGGTAAAGTACAGTACGCACACTGACCCATGGAGAAGTCAATCCAGGTTTTGGGGGACTAAACTCTTTAGATTTATACATAAGTACATGCAGTAGTCACATATTTGTAACTACGTCTATTGGACCTGGGCCAGTAACTAGAACAGCAATCCACTCCTTTGGAGGGGACTCCTTGGAACTAAAACGAATACTTTTTTAAGAGGAAGTTTCCAAGCTGTGATCCTCCTATATTGCAAGGGCAATCCATCGTCATCCCAAGAAGTCAAGCTGGCAGTAAAAGAGACCTCTTTCAGGGCATCAGCAGCCCAAGTGGCCTTCAGGTATCATCACCTGTAAGATGGAGCATGGGCCAAAGGATGCCAGCACCAGCTTTTTTGGGGAAAACAACATCATTAACATGTGCCCTGACGCAGATCTTTCTGTGCCAAGCCGGGTGGCCCATCGCCAAGAAAGGGTCTGTTTTCCTCCCTCGGACATGCCAGCGAACAAAGCCATAAAAGTTGCAGAATGGGGGGGGGGCAGGCAGCAGCGGGGGGGGGAGTTGCATTTTAAAGATTCCTCCGCTCCACAAAGCCCCCTATTCTCTCTCTCGCTTTCTCTGAAGCCAGGAAATGTCCACTGAGTCAACATAAAGAGGAGCTCCATAATAGCTTATTCATCAGCTCTTCATACTTGGAACTGACCTTAGCAGTTACCATGTTTGGAGCGCGGACTAGGCGCTGCAAAAGTCCACCCCCTACCAAGTCTGCAAGGCTGAAGGCAAAGAAAGGAGGAGGAGACAACATTTAAAAAGACACAGAGAGAGAAAGAGAGCCTGGAGGTGGAAGAGATTAGAAAAGACAGAGGCAGTGCAGAATGCCTTTGAGGAGGAATCATTTTAAGCCAATAATGTCGTATTATGGTCCAGTCACTCCCACTGCCACCTGCTCCTCTCTGGAAACATTCAGCAGATAGAAATGCAAACAACAAAAGTGTGTGTGTGCATATGTGTGTGTGCATGTGTGTGTGTGTGAGAGAGAGAGAGAGAGGAAGACACACAGAGATCATAACTGAAATCTCTGGAACAAAAGGGTGGTTGCTATCGTGACTGGAGAAGCAAACATACTGTGTCCAGTTCTGGGCACCTCATTTCAAGAAGGATATCGACAAGTTGGAGCGTGTCTGGAGGAGGGCGACCAAAACAGTGGAGGGTCTGGAGAGCATGCCCTATGAGGAGTGTCTTAGGATGCTCGGGATGTTTAGTCTGCAGAAGAAAAGGTTAAGAGGGGACATGATAGCCATGTTTAAATATTTGAAGGGATGTCCTGTCGAGGAGGGAGTGGGCTTGCTTTCCGCTGCTCCAGAGACTAGGACAAGGAGCAATGGATTCAAACTGCAGGAAAAGAGATTCCATTTAAACCTCAGGAGGAATTTCCAAACAGTCGGAGCTGTTCGGCAGTGGAACGTGCTGCCTCAGAGTGCGGTGCAGTCTCCTTCTTTGCAGATTTTTAAACAGAGGCTGGATGGCCATCTGTTGGGAGTGCTCTGATGTGCATTCCTGTATGCAGGGGGTTGGACTGGATGGCCCTTGAGGTCTCTTCCAACTCTATAATTCTATGATTCAAACAAATACATTCCTCCCTCCACATTCACAGGTTTGACCTCTGTGAATTTCATTATTTGCAAGGCACATGCTAGCTTTCCCCACCCCCATTCTCCTCCTCTCGTTCCTTTGCATTCCTCATCCCTGGCTTGCAAGGCTTGTGTTTAAAATGGACATTTTTTCCTTTTGGGTGAGCAAAGCCCCCTCCCGCTGCTGGAGGCGTGTCTTCTCTGCCCCCTGGCTGCACATTCTGCTGTGTAATGGCCGCTGGTTGGTCAAGTGCTCTCTCTTTGCTCCTTCCCCTCCCCTCTGGGAGGAATCTCCTTTCTCAACGTGGCGACTGGAAGTAGCTAGAATGCCAGAACTCGGCACTCTGCTCTTCTCCAGCCGAGGGGAAAGTACTTGGCAGCCCCTTACCTTGTTCTTTTTCTTCTCCCTGGGAGTGCCAGGGCCAGAGGCAAGAGAATGGGAGGGGTATCACAGGGGGATGTTATTAGTGTTTTTCCACTTTCACAAGAGCTCTGTGGCCCGAACCCTCATGAATATGGAGGGGCCACTGTACACAGATTCTGGCCATTTCCAATGGGGGTGAGATCAAAACATTTGGACATGATATGCCAAGAAGGTATGCTTCAGGGACCTGGTTGGATAACACCACCATAGCGGAGCCTTTTCCAAGAGGACAAAGAATGAATATATCGACACTATGCCATTACATTAGTTTGACACCACTTTAAGTGTTATGGCTCCATCCTAGGGAATCTTGGGATTTGTAGCTTGCTGACATGTTTATCATTCTCTGCTAGAGAGTTCCATCATCCCGCCTAGCCAGCCATGTCAGCCGAATCAACCCTGGCAATCATTGGGGTGACAGATGTCGCAGCCAGATTGCCCTCACATCTGCTAGAGAGTTCCAGTGCAACACACATCCTCCACTGCATCACTATTGCTCTCTAGGAGTAAATTCTAAGCCCCTGATTGAACTACAAGACCAAGAATTCTCCAGGATGGAGCCATGAGTTAAAGTGGCATTGAACTGGTTTACCTAATGAATGAAGATACACTTCAAAGTCTATCCAGGAAGCAAGGCTACAATGGTTTAAATATGAAATGGGTGATTAACAAGGACATTTGCAAGCGCTCAGTTCAAACCTTTAGGAAAGAGACAGAGAGGAAAAGAGGGCAGAACCTTTCCCTCTCCAACTTTTTGCACTCTGAACTCAGTTTGCAGCAACTGAAATAAGCTAAAGAAGGGGAGAGGTGGGAGGAAGGGAGAAAAATTGGGACATTTTATAAGAAGCTGAAAAAGTGAGAGGACAGAAGATTAATTGGAATTGTCCTTTCTTGCCCAATTGGTACCAAAAAAGAGGTAGATGTTTTAATCTGTAGCAATATAAGTGGAGGACATCCTTTACAGATCTATAGCAATGGTCATCAAATAGTTTCTGTTTCCTGCTAGAGATGGTGGAACTGAGTAAAAAACATTGAACATAAGAGGAATGCTGGCTCAGACTATAGGTCCACTTGATCCAAGATTCTGCTCCCACGGACATAAAACCAGCCTTCTTAGTGATAGCAACAATCAACATGATGCCACTATCAAAAGGATGTTCATCCATAGCAATCCATTGCCTATTACCTGGCAGTAGGCTTAAGGGTCTTAGCAGGGATGCTTGCTTTTGTGAGCACTTCTGCCATAATCCCTGCATACTCTCCAATATTTTATAGATGAAAATCAAGGCACGTGGAGCACATCAGAGGGTACCCAAGTTAGAGATGAGTAAGAACACACAAGCTACCAGAGGCTGTTGCAGTAGTTTGACTTTGCCGGAGTCCATAGGGAAGGTCAAGACTCCATTGGCTCTCGTCCTCATCCCACAGCTGCAAACTACTTTTGTATCTTGAACTCTGAACCAACAGAAGTAAGCTGAGGACAAAGGGGGAAAATGTAAGGAGAGAGAAACTGGGACATTTTAAAAGCAGCTTGAAAACTGGGATGACATAGGATTAATCAAGAAAGTGCTTTCCAAATGGGGACCGGTGGAGGATAAGTCCTTGTGATGTCTCTTGACTCTACCCAAACCCCTGCTGTATATAAGAATAGTATGGAGACAAGAAAAGAAACACAAGTGTGATGCTGTCATGTCTAATTTTCCTGAGTGACACTGGTCGAGGGCCACAATGAACAGCATGCCTTGGCCGCACCGTAGATAACAGGGAAACGGTTGAGAAAACGAGACACTTTCCATCCCTGTGGAGATCAAATGGTCCGTGAGATGCGATGTTCATTAGAAGTGAATTTGCACCGGATTTACACGTCCGGATGCATCGCCTTTTCCCCGTCAGCTATCAAAGGAGCCCACGGTGGGAACTGCTGAGTTCTATCACGGTTAAGAACGTGTTGGCATTTCCAGTGCAAACCTCAATTTTAAGGGGTTTATGAATCAGATGTTTTAGATTACATCTGGATGAGGCTGGACTGTTTGGAAGAAGCTGTTGTTCCAGATGTGAATTTAAAAACCTGCCATGCTGATTTGTTGCACTACATGTTCGACAGGCGAAAAAGGAGGCACTGGATATTTAGAAGAGGTCTGGAGACTCAATTCTTCTGGACCACTTTGCTTCTTCTTTATGTAGTCTAAGAAATGGCTGCAGAGCCAGTGTTGTGTAGTTGTCTGAGTGAGTCCAGGGTTCAATTCCCCATTTAATCATGGAAACTGGGTGACCCTGGACACGTCACAGACTCTCAGCCCCAGAAAACCTTGTAATAGGTTTTTTTAATGTTGCTGTAAGTCAGAAACATCTTGAAAGCATATAACAATAACAACTAGTGCATGCCAAACCCCTCATTCCAAGAGTGTGGATTCTTTGTGGCCCCAGGTGTTTCAAAGTACTGCAGTTCCCAGAATCCCCTACCACTAGGCTTGCTTCAAGCAAAAAAAAAAAATCAGGATGGCTGAAGTTTCTCAATCCCTGCTCTGTTCTGTCTGCTGAAGTCCTATAGATTTACCTTGCTCAAATTATTCCTCTGTTGGTGGCCAAGGAAAACTCCCATAAGCCAGTTGGTGATTCTGGGAACTATAGTCTATAAAGTATATTTTCCAGGTTTGGCTTTATGTACCCTTCCTCTACAATGTTGTGCAACCTTGGACTTGCGTACGCCTAACTGGTTCAATGGGATTTCCCCAAAGTGTGTATAAGATGGCAACTTTAGATGTTTTGAGTCCTAGAAAGATTCTGATCCATTGTTCAGAACCACAGAATCTGAATCAACTATACCTTGTTGCTCGTAAACATATACGCATGCTCTTACTTACTTAACAAAGCATCTCAAAAAGGCACAACATATGGAGCAAAACAGGGAACTGTTTCCCAGAGAAGAGGGACTATTCCTGGGAAAATAAGGACTCCTGCAAGGTCTATGTGCAGCTTGAGTGGCTCTGCTTGCTTCTTTTACTTAGTGCAAGAACCATCAGCATGGTAGCCGCAGCCTCCTACGTCAGTTGGATGGTGAATTTGTTCTGGGTTTCAGTCTGAACTTTAAAGGAACTATCCAAGGTGCTGAAGCCCTCCCTCAAAATTTACGTTTAGCACCACGGAGAGCTCATTCAAAGTTCAGACTGAACCCCAGAGAGGATTCACTGCTCTCATTAACATGGGGGCCAACAACCTGCCTTGTTCTAGAGGTCATTCTGGGCTGAAGGGGAGGACAGGGAGAAAGTTGTTGGCCAGGCTCTGCCCCAACATCTTTGGGCATTTCCCCAAAATAGTTCCCTAAGTATCTTGAAAAAGCTCTCTCCCATGATCCCACCAGATGTACCTGGGAAGATGGTGTTCAGTTAATAGTTAACCCCCCTGTGTTTCTTTAAGAGATTATCAGGGGGTGATAGCACAGTGAACCTAGGGTTGACCTGCCTCCAGCACCTGCTTTAGAAGAAGCTTATCTAGAAATCCTCAGGCCTTGGACAACTCAACATGCATCTGTGTGCACTCATGCTCTCCAACAAAGTCCTCTCTGGGTTCAAATGTCAAGCAGCTTAGAGCATGGATGAGCATCTCTCTTTCTCCCTTCCTCCCTTCCCTCCTGTCCTTCCAAACAAAGCTTGCTGTATGAAACCTTGAAAACCAAAAGAATCCTAAGTTAAAATTTTCAACAAATGTTAGCATATTTGGCCACTGACTTTCTGCTGAGCACAGGGTGTGCTGGATGTTGTACATTTTTTAGGGGTGTGTTTTGAGTTGTCGGTTTAATTTCATCCTGGTTTCATAGTCTGTTTGCTTTGTGTCATAACGCATCCTCTAGCTGGCATGCGGGGGGGCATTTTTTGAAACAAAACTAAACTAAAGTTTTGGAGAAAGGTTTTGGGAGGTACTAGGGGAATATTGCAACTTCCTCACCCCAACTTTATAATGCATTACAAATTTTGTTTATTTTTTTAAAAAATATTATAGTTAGGATGATTTTCAAATACAATAGAAACTACCACAGAGGTAATAAACACTAACAAATAAACACAAGAAAACACAACTAACTAACCACTTACTACATAGTCTAACTGCTCACAAACTACTAGCTGTAAAAGAAGTTACACACACATATCCACAAAATTTTCACTTTGTTCTCATCCCCACAGAAGATGGACTGAATTGAAAAATATTAACGTACCTCCAAAATGTAAAAAAAAAATTATTTAATACTAATACTATAACTAGACTTATGTAAAGATTTTATACCAAAAAGTATTGCTACTAGAGTTACACTAATATAAAAGAATAATGCATTACAATCATGACTTAACAAGGGATTAACTTCTCTCCTTTTGTGATGTTACAGTTACTTTTTTCTAAGAATAAAGGTCACTGAAATATAAGGCCATTTCTGCACTATACTGTTATGGTGCTACTATTCCACTTTCATCATCCTGTGGAATTCTGGGATTTGTAGTTTACTGAGGCTAAGAGCTCTCTGGCTGAGAATTCTAAATGCTCCTCGCTAAACTGCAAGCCCCAGGATTCCATAGGAAGTTGGAAACGGAATAAAAGCACTATAACAGTGTAGTGCAGAAATGGTCTTACAATTCTTACAAATTAAGAAAAGTAAAGTTGCACTACCAAAGAAGAGAACTTACCCCTTGTTAAGTTACAGTTGTAATGCATCACAATCACACCTTTGTTAACAGGAAAAGGAATTATTTATTTAGTAATTAGTTCTGGAGATTGAGCAGCAGGCATAGGGAAGGCTGGGGGCTAGGACAGAAGCATTCAAAAGTGGGAGGAAATCGGATGCAAGATGATGATGATCATCATCATCATCCTCATCCTGCCTTTTCCCAGTCCAGGACTCAAGGCGGTTCGCAAAGCTTGAAACAGACACAGCATCAAAATCCACATTATATAAAATTTTAAAAGTACAATTAAACTAACAATAGCATTAGAAGCAGTTAAAAGCAAGACCAGTTAAAACAAAGAAAAAGAAGAAAGAAAGAAAGAAAGAAAGAAAGAAAGAAAGAAAGAAAGAAAGGAAGGAAGGAAGGAAGGAAGGAAAGGAAGGAAAGAAAGAAAGGAAAGGAAAGGAAAGGAAAGGAAAGGAAAGGAAAGGAAAGAAAAGAAAAGAAAAGAAAAGAAAAGAAAAGAAAAGAAAAGAAAAGAAAAGAAAAGAAAAGAAAAGAAAAGAAAGAGAGAGGGGAGATCCCACAGAAGAAATAAAGCTGGGAAGGAGGATGAGATCCCAGGGAAGGGCCAGAAGCTCACGGCTGAACTTGACGTACTGATTTGAAATGGTCAACCAGTCTTGGGGTGGAAGCATTCATTAAACGTATCTGGAGCAGTCCTTTGGTGTCTAATGTTTTTGTCCGTTCTAGCCTTACTCGGGAGGTGGGAGAGCTCTGGCAAGGCGCAGGGAAACTGGGCCACCATAAATTATGTCAAATAATTTGGCCTCTGTCTCTTGCTTTCCTTTTTTTAATTGCCTCCTGATCTACCATGGCCTCCCACCACCCCCGTCTGCAAGGTCACGTTTTCGGAATGGTTTCCCATCAACGGCACGGCACCGTGCCCGCTTGCTAATCCAGCACGGCTGAAACACTCAACACGCAACCGGTATTGGGGGTGGGCGTCCTGAGCAGAGTTCCATGACATAACTCCCGGCCTTATACGGTGCTGGCTGATGAGAACGAGAGCCAAAGGATCTGATACGGGGTGAGCTGAGAAAGCCAGGATGGCCTCCCACAGCTGTGGGTGTCAGCCTTTTGGGGCAGCTGAGTTAGACGTCGCTCTCTGGAGAGACTGTGTTACTCGAGCCGGGTGGAGAAGATTCAAGGAGGAGTTCTTAGGAACGCCATGGGACCCACGTGGCAAGCAATACCCGCATGTGCTCAAGATGGTAAAATTTATAGAAGATGAAGAACACATACGCAAGAAAGGAACGCAGCAGTTAGCTTCTGCCTGAGTCTACAGGGAAGGGCAAGATTTCATCTCTTCCTCTCCTCCCCTCCCTGCTGTATTCCTTTTCCACTTTGAACTCCATTTGCAGTAACTGAAATATGCTGAAGACAAAGGGGGAAAGTGGAAAGAGGAAAAGAGTAATACGGATCTTTTAAAAGCAGATGAAAAAGAGGGATGACAAAAGATTAATCGGGACTGTTCCTGACAAATTGCGGCAGTTGGGGGTTATATGCTTCCTTCTAAGCAAGCTTACCCATTTTGCGTTAAAAACTAGATGGATGGAGTTTGGAGGAAAGGCGTTGTGGTGGTGATGATGATGATGATGTTCTTTACAGCAGGGGAGGGAATCACATAGACCTCCAGATGTGAATGCACTGCAAATCCCAGTATCCCTCACCACTGACTATGCAGTCTGCTGGGATTTGGAGTCCAATCACAGCCAGAGGGTCTCACGATTCCCATATTTACTTTTACTCATTATTTATTAAAAGACTGCCTTGCAGTAAGTCACACTCTCTCAGCCTCAGAAGGCAACCACAAACCTCCTTCAGATAAATCTTGCCAAGAAACCCCCCATGGAGGGGTCACCATAAGTCAAAGTCAACTTGAAAGCAGCAGCAAAAGCTTCTTAAACCTGTTTACAAGTTAAAACAGGTTTAAAAGGTTAAAGCAGTTTAAAACCACATGCAAATTGTTTTGAAGTAAATCAGTTAAGTCCAAGGCCTTAATAAACAGTCACGTTTGCCTAAAGGAAATCAGAGTTTAGATAGCTTGGAAACTACAAAAATGCAAGCAATTTTGCTGCATGCATCAAATTAACTGTGGTTATTTTGAGCAAGGTAGCGCTAGTGTGAGAGCTGCGGGGGTGGAGTGGTTTGAGTTTTGGACCAGGGTTCAATTCCCCACTCGGCCATGATAACCCACTGCGTGACTTTAGGCACATCACACACTCTCAGCCCCAGAAAACCCCATGATAGGTTCCCCTTAGTGTCACCATAAGTCAGAAACAACCTGAAGGCACACAACAACGAGCAACAACCTTGATCTGCTCTTGCTGTTTTGAAATTTGACTCCTGCCTCGTTTGAGCAGCAGACTCATTTCTGGCAATACTTTGCTATCCCTGTTGTCATGCAAAGTCTTTTGAGGCTGATCCATCTTGGATGGGCAATTAAGAATCCATTTGTTTTTCCAAAAGACCCAACCTTGTTTGAGAGGACTGCTGGAACTGATGCACTGATCAATAGATAACTGTCTCCATTTCTATTCTCCTTGGGGACCTAGCTATAGGAGCGTCATAACAAATACCAGTAGGTCAAAAGGTACCATTGTACTATGGGGCACCTTCAGTATGTAAAAACAGGAGTCCTTCCACTGAGCTATGGATATTCCTCCCTGCTCCTTTCATGGTTAGAGGAGAAGAAGAGCATATGATACACCCAACCCAAGGGATCTGCAAAGCTAAAAAAGAGTTAAATACATGTGGTTCTAACTGTGATGGACCTTCATTTGCCTCCTGTCCTGACAAGATGGTTGACATTACTTTGTAGACAGATAGCACCCATGCAAATAGTCTGTATTCAGATTCTAACCACTGCTCACTAACGTCGCACAATGGGTTGTTTTGCAGCAGTACTGGAAAGCTAGCAAATTCCAGCTGTTCAGACACACACACACACACACAGCCTGGCTCTTTAAGGCAACCACCTTTAAAAACCTGAACAACAGAAAGCTTCCTTTTGATGAAATCCAAAATGCAAAAATCTCCCGAGTGTTGTGTACAGAGCGGCAATCGGTTTATGATATGGCTGCAAATTTGTTTTTTGGGGACCATGCATCTGTTAGGAGGCTCCCTTGCCAAAAATCTCATTCTTTATGGCAACAAGCGTTGCACGGCGCTTATAAGGTTCTGCACCGGCGTGCCAGGAATCTCGAACGGGATAATTCCATGACCTTGAAAATCCAGCAGATGCATTCCACATCTGCCCAGGCTGGGAAAGCTCGATGCTGTTGTGTGAAAAGCGGGGTGGGAAGGAAGAGCTAAAAAATAACAGAAGGCAAGGAAAGGGATGGGCATCTAAAAAAAAAAATGTTTTTAGCTGGTGCAGTGACCAGTTTTTGCAGATTGAATCAAACAGCCTTGCATGTACAAGAAGCTGCCTTAAAGCGTGCTGGTCAAGCAAATTGTCCATTTTTGACCCAGAGCAGCCATTCAGTGGTAGAGCCAAAAACACCCCCCTACCACCTGCTACCTGATGCCTTGTCAATCTGAGATGCAGAAGAATGAGTCAAAGATTTTCCAAGTCAAGGAAAGAGAACATCCGAAAGAAATGAAATGTGAGGGCAAATAGAGAGGGGAAACCAGGAGCTGTAGAAAGGGAAAAATGACTGATTTGGCTTGATTTATACCCCATCCATCTCATAGGAAGAAAAAGGGGGCAAAGGAGGGATTTATTGGCACCTTTGAGACTAGCTGAAATATTTCAGCAAAACTTACAGTGAAATATTTCTTCGATTTATATCCTGCCTTTCTCCCGTTAAAGGAGACAAAGCAGCCCGCAGTCAGAGTTAAAGCAAACGAGCGAAAACAACTTGCGGTGCAAAAGTTTAAAAAGCATTAAACATCGAAATGCTCGTTTTAAAAGATTAATTTAAAATGATTTTTTGGGGGAAAAAACGTAAAAGGTATTTAAAACAGCCCACTCGCTATACAGCTCCTTCTGGCGAAGCAGTTAAAAGCGGAAGCCTTGGTTAAATAAGAAGGTTTCTGTGTGCTGGGAAAATGCAGACAGAGAGGGGGTCAAGCAAGCTTTCCGTGGGAGGGAGTTTCATAGGCCATTTCCACACTAGGCTGTTATAGCGTTATGATTCCACTTTCAACATCCTATGGAATCCTGGGGTTTGCAGTTTCGGGAGGGGCCAGCCGGGAAACCCTAGGATTCCATAGGATGTTGAAAGTGGAATCATAGTGCTATAACAGCCTAGTGCGGAAATGGCTATAGTCTAGAAGCAATCACCAAGAAGACTCTCTCCCATGTCCTCCCCAGACACCCTGGGAGGGCAGTGGAACAGAGAGAAAACCCTCCCTTAAAGATCCTAAGACTCAAGCAGGCTCCTATGAAAAGATACAGGTTTTCAAATATATCGGTTAATTTCAAAGGTGATGCTAGACTCCACTCTATTCCTTCTTCAGCTAAAACAGACTAACATAACTATCTCCCTGAATGTTTTTCATAAGAGCTCAGGTTAGCTAACAATCTGCATTAAAAAACACAAATCAAATGTTAGAAATACCCAAAACCACAAATTACATCTATCCAAAACAGTAAATTGCACATGGCTGCTAAAATGCAATAAAAACCTTCCTAAGTAGCAGCCCTACAGGTTCTTCCAAACTGTTGCTTATTCTCCCCAAACCTATATGAATAGATAAATTTTTAACTACAGCATGATGTAGTAGTTTGTTAGACTATGATACTGGAAATTCCCCATTCAGCCATGAAAACCCACTAGGTGACTTGAGGAAAGTCACACTCTCTCAGCCTCAGTGGTAGGCCAAGGCAAACCCCACCTCTGGACAAATCTTGCCAAGAAAACTCTGTGAGAAGTTGGAAACAACTTGAAGGCACACAACGGTAACAAATGCACAATGAACTTCAAAGTAAGAAGACGGATGTGGCAAAACCTCCCATCCCAAACGTGCAAATGGGGATTAATTTTCAAGAGGTGGAAAAGTAAACCTGTTATCACTAATTGTCACTTTTGTGAATGGCCCTTGTGTTTTATCTTGTATGCATTTGAGCTTTGCATAGATATGCCACAGATCTGCACCTTATGGCCTTTTAACTCCATTGTTTAACCTTTTCTTCTTTTTTTGACCCTGCGTCCATCTAGATAATATGTCCATTAATTGCAGGCAGCCCTTTATACATTAGATAAGGTGGGCTCTAATTCACGAATATACTGGCTGGAATCTTTTCTTTTTGTTTTAGAAGTAAATTTCCTTGTCCATGCAATTTTTATTTATTGATTTTGGCCATGGTGCAGCCACTGTACTACAGTTATGAGCAGTTGGGCATTTTTGGATGGTGCACAACTATTCCTCAGTCCCTTCACTGTACAGGTTTTGCCCATGTATCCAACAGACTAGGCACTGGAGCAACATCAGAAAACATAGGCCATTTCTGCACTAGCCTGTTATAGCACTATGATTCCACTTTCAACATCCTATGGAATCCTGGGGTTTGCAGTTTCGGGAGGGGCCGCATGGCCCCTCCCTAAACTGCAAACCCCAGGATTCCATAGGATGTTGAAAGTGGAATCAAAGCGCTATAACAGGCTAGTGCGGAAATGGCCATAATTAGTTGAAATTTGGAACCCAGGCACTGCACTGTATGGAGCATGAAGGACTTACGGAGGCTCACTTGCTACTGAACACATGCAAGCTGCTTGCAACGTCTCTCAGCTGGTTTGGTGCCTTCCCCCACCTCTTAGGTCACATTATAAGCAGTGCATGCACGTGAGCAGTTCCAAGCGAGCCCTCCTCGCATTAACTTGTCTTTGGACGTTTCAAAAGAACAAGGTCATTTCCGCACTACACTGTTATAGTTCTATGACTCCACTTTCAACATCCTGTGGAATCCCGGGGTTTTGCAGTTTAGGGAGGAGACTTTAGAATTCTCAGCCAGAGAGCTCTTTGGCCTCAGGAAACTACAAACCCCAGAATTCCACAGGATGCTGAAACTGGAATAATAGCACTATAATACAATATATTACAGAAAGGTCCAGATTTTTATCTTTACTCACTGCCCACATGCCAATTTGCAGCTCTTTTATTATACTTTCTTTGTCTGCTGAGGCCAGTTTCTGTCCCTCCTCTTAGCCACAGCACCACCAAGTTGCCAAAACAGCAACCAAGCAAGACAGATGCCAAGTGAGTAATTATTAGCATAGATGTGTTCTCTTTTTTTTCCTCCCCTAATTCCTTCTCAGCTTTCTCCATCTGCTGTGTCTCCTCCACACACCCCTGAGGTTCAACCTGGAAACAGCAGGCACGATAGGTACAAAGGTAAGGGGGAGGGAAGTGCCCCCACACCCACTCCCCTGCTGCTCCAGCACAGAGTGCTCAATTCTCTAGCTATGTTCCAGTTGTTAATATCCGTGAAATGAGGTTTTAAACTGCTGCCCCAAAGTGTGATCTGAGATGAAAACATAGGATTGGAGAGTCAGTGTGCATACCTACCTTGTAGACTTAAATGGGTTTAACAGCCATTTATTCATTCATTTTTTCTCCTCTGCAGGGAACTCTTGGAATTTTGGTTCTGTGTAGGAAGCAGAGGGCTAAACATCTGTCACAAAGTCTTCTCAGCATCCTCACCAAGCTACAGATTCCAAGGCCATTTCTACACTAGACTGTTAAAGTGCTATTATTCCACTTTCAAGATCCTATGGAGTCCTGGGGTTTGCAGTTTAGGGAGGGGGCTCAAAGGCCCCTCCCTAAACTGCAAACCCCAAAATTCCATAGGATGTTGAAAGTGGAATAACAGCACTTTAACAGTCTAGTGCGGAAAGGGCCCAAGATTGTTTGGGGAAGGCACAGCTTATCCATCTGTAGCATGCCCAGGCCCTGCCAATATATAATATGCAAGTGTAATGTCCATCAAGCTAGTACAAAAGAAAACAGACCATGCTGCCCAGGCACAGGAAATGCACAAGGGGAAAAATGAATGCCAGGGGGATAAGGCATAAGTTACTGAATAAGAACTCCCACCACCCCTGCAATCCACCAGTCTTGCTGGTATAGAGGAACAGCTCAGATTCGTCTACAAAAAGGAATCCGTGGCTGCCCACTTGAACTCTTATCAGCAGATCCAAAACACCATAGCCCATGCAACATTGCATCTTGATATTCCTAGCAGCAGCCAACACAGAGGGGAGGCCAAGGCTGTGCCCTGTAGTGGGTTCAAGGTGTGTGAGAAATACACCTGCTAACTCACAACGCAGCCCACTCTTGCTAGAGATATGGGACTGTTATCACTGGGAGGGAAGCAAGCAGAGATGTGTAGGTGACAGAAATTGTGGCCATAGGGCACAGCGGGGCCTCTTTAGTGTTGGTTCCTAACTTTGGGGGTATCTAGTTAGGTGGGCCCATCTCCTCACACTGCAACCTCTGCCATGCACACTGAATGCTTTCCTTTGGAAGGAAGGTAGCTCACACACACACACACACACACACACACACAGAGAGAGACTCACATCAAACAAGTGCATGATGCAAAGAGCTGTAACGGTACACAGTGGTCTTCCCTGAAATTGCTCCCCTCCCCAGAAGCCCCTGTCAATTCTACCCCTGAAGCGCACGAAGTGCAGGGCTAGGGATTGGCAATAAGCTAAGTGCACAGCTAGGAACACTCCCCTTGATTTCCTTACAATGCCATTGTTTGCCTTCAGACAGGTATGCACGGATTCTGCAGCCCATCAGTCAATGGGACTAGTCTTCCAAGAAAGTCAGAAGGTTGAAAACCGCTGCCGCAGAATGCTCCGTTCCAAATCAGGTTTGCATATTCTAGTATCTGAGCACTCAAAACGGAAACACGCAGCTCCACACTTAGGACTCGAGGTCTGACGCAGCAGGCCAGATCAACCAAGTCATCGCAATGTTGCTGGAGACCATTTTGCAGGAGAAGCGTCAGGCTTACCTCTGTGATGATGAAAAAGTCGTCCCCTGGCTCTCCCTGGACAACAATTTTCTCTCCGTCTTCGAACTGGACAGGTTCGAGCGCATCTGCCACCGTCAGCCTCTCCCATTTGTCCAGCGATTCTAAAACACAAACACAAGAAGAGACAGGGAGTCCTTTAGAAATTGTAAAAATGCAATCTCTTTCTGCCGTTCCAGAGTAGCAAGAGGCGACAGACAAGAGGACCCTGTGTCATAAAATATTTGTCTTTGAGAAGGGCTTCAAGCTATCCCTGAAGGAACATCCTTTTCTTTCCATAGCCTTGCTTCCAGTGAGGCTTCAAAAATGTGTTGACAAAAGGGTCACCCTGGGGCCACATGTGACCTTCGAAGGCTGTTTTTATGTCTCTTGGATTGCCCTTCTTCTGGCAAAAAAGGATTTGCCTCTCCTAGAAATCTTAACTTTTGTAAATTAATATTTTAGCAGCACTCTTTTAAAAATTTTGTAAATTGCCTTGAATCCCATTTGGGAGAAAGGTGGCATATAAATTCAATAAAATAAAATAAAATAAAATAAAATAAAATAAAATAATATAAAATAAAATAAAATAAAATAAAATAAAATAAAATAAAATAAAATAAAATAAAATAAAATAAAATAAAATAGCAGATATTCAAATCTTGGTTTCCTAGAATCCTAGTCCAACACTAAGACTACTCTTCTACTCTTTATTCCCTGAGGTTCTGCCAAAGGCTCTTACTACTGAATGATGCCTCAAGTCTATGCAAAATCCCAACAGCGGCTGGTGGCTTCTACGTCAGCGGATTGGGGAATTTACTCCAGTTTTTTCTCTGAATAAAGGAGGTGTCTGAGGTGCTGAGCTTAAGTTGCAGCTAGGGCTCAGCACATTGGATAGTTCCTTTAAAGATCAGATTAAAACCCAGTGTGGGTTTTCCCCTGACACACTCCCACAAAAGCCACTTGCTGCCACCACAAAATTCCATAGCCTGAAATCCAAGGTGAGGGCCCTGCCTAACATACTTAGATGGAGGTTACATGATTCCAAGATTTCCCAGCCTCCCAGTTACATTTGAAATATTTAATTGAGAGAACTGCCTCCTTCAGGTGCAGGCACAGTGATCGTTAAAAGGCTTGCTGTGATTTAACATAAGTGGCACTCTTCATTTACCTTGAAAAATAAGCTGCAAAGCTTTGATATTTGGTAGGTTTGATAAAGAAATGGATGATTTTCCAGATCTTTTTCCTAACTGTTGTAAAAGTCATTGCAAATTCTCAAGTTCAAGATCTCAAGTACATTTTATCTGTCCTCTTCTCCCCCTGGCACTTCCCCCCATAATCAAGCATTTTCAGCCAAAATAATAAGGAGTTGTCACTCAATAGACAGGGTGACCAGGTATTTCATCTCATATAGACAATTCTTTATTAGCAGGCAACCTTCATCTGAAGGGCCAAGTCCTGTCCATTTAATGACACAGAGCAATAACAATAAGAGGAGAGCAGAGGCCTTGAAATTCCCCATCAAAGACAACTGGACTACAGAAAGGTTAGCTACCCAGGTCAGCTTGGACAGCCTTCCTCACTAAGGAGGCTGCACTGCATCTCTATTTGAAATACATTCCAAATTCCCACATTTGAGTCTATACACATAAATTATTCTTTCCATATGTTATGTCTTAGTAGACCACAAACTGAACATGAGCCAGCTTTGTGACACGGCAGCTAAAAAAGCCAATGTAATTCTTGATTGCAGGAGTAGGAGTATAGTGTCTAGGTCAAGACAAGTGAGGGTACCACTCTGTTCTGTTTGGTCAGACCCCACCTGGAATACTGTGTCCAGTTCTGGGCACCACAGTTCAGGAAGCTGGAATGTGTCCAGAAGAGGGCAACCAAAACAGTAGATGGCCTGGTGACCAGGCCCTATGAGTAACGGCTTTGGGAGCTGGGCGCTAGAACAGAGGAATGCAACGCACCCAAAATGGAGACCTTGCTGAGGAATTCTTCATACATCTTCCGTTTTCTCAGTGTGCTGCCCTGCAAAGGGAAAGGAGAAAATGCAGAAAGGTAAGATTGTACAAAGTGCATTGTGAGATCAGACTACAGAACCCAAGACGCCTAGTATGCTGCTTCCAATAATGACCAGCCAGAAGATGCTCTGATTACCCATGGAAAGCACCCAAAGTGGATATGAAGGTGCTCTCCTTTAGTGAATTGGAGTATTCATGGCTATGAACTATAACCAAAGGTATAGTCTGCAACCAATATTTCATTGCAGAGTTTTGTTGATGACTCCAGTTTGTCCTATCCTTTCCCAAACTACTCCATTTCATTCCCTCCTCTCCTTGCATTTAGATTCCTCCGGTCCCACCAAGAATCAATTCTCATTCTGTGGCTACTGACTCATGCTCACTGATGGTTCATCTCCTCTTGAGAGTTCCAAACCACTCACACACATTGGGGATGAAAACAAAAAAATATAAGTGTTTTTTTGCTAAAGCTTTTGTGGGGGACTAGATATCTGAGTCTTTTTCTGAGCCCATCAATACCACCAACACCTCTCATTGTGCAGAGATGGTGTTATTGACAGTTGTGCAGAGAACCTCCAGATGTTTTGGAATCACTTCTACAGTCCCTTACCAACAGCCATACTGAGTGAGGCAGAAGTCCAAAACATCTGGAAGGACAAAGGTTCCCCGTTCCTTGGTTGAGTGTTGGAATGGGAGACTCAAGTTCTTAGCCCATTAAGTCATGAAACTCCCTGGGTGAGTTGGAACTATCCTGACCTACTGCATAGGGTTGTTGTGAGGAGAAAGTAGGGAGGAAAGCCACACACAACACCTTGAACTCTTTGGAAGAAAAGTGGAAAAGGAACGCCACTAAGAGGGAACTGGAATATACCTGGGGCCCTAAATCACAACCAAGGGATAAAACCAAGAGAAAGCTGCAGTTGCAACATGAAATCACTTGCATTTTCATTCTATCATACTTTTTTTTTCATAATTGGAAGATAATGCAGAAAAAGTTTGGAAAAGTTAGGATTTTTTTGCCCCACAGTTCCCAGAATCTGGCTAGGTGGTTCTAGAAATTGTAGTCCAAAACCCTAATGATTCCAAAGCACTAGATAAAATTCTAATTACATAAATTAATAACCCTTTGGAGTAAGTCTCAAAAACTCTAGTAGGAACAACTTTCCATTATCATACAATTGAGCTAAGTGGTTCAGTCAGCTGTCTGGGACGGAGGGGAGGAGAATTGGGAAAGAGACTACACGTGGTGGGGAGTGGGATTGGCAAGCAAACCCCCTCTACAGGCAGTGGGAAGCCCCACTCTTTCCTTCCCAGCAGCTGGAAAACAATCTCATGGGGTGACTCACACCCTGCTGTGTGCAGCTCAACTGGTCAACTTCAAGGCCTTTTAGATCTGCAATCAACGCTCTAATCGATTCATCACACCGATTAAGCCCCGTTCAGGTTTTCAGTGTTAACGCCGAGCAGGACAAAAGAAAATCACTTCCGAGATTCCTCTTCCCCGGGCCTGCACCTGCCAGCCTGCACTGAGGAGGCCAAACAACTTCATAGAGGGATGACATGTTAATCTTTCAAAGGCTGGGGGAAGCAGAGGTGACGCTTTGCGATGGGCTTGGATAGGTTAAGCCATAAACAAATGGCAGTATTTGCTCCTGGAAGGAAGGCAGGGCGGAGGGAGGCCATCTTCAAGGAATGGAGACCGTAATCCCTCACCAGTTAGGGCTGACAGCAGGCACAGCCCAACACCATCTGAGGGCCAGAAGATGCCTGATCTAAGTTAAGTGTTGCCTTCTCCACCTGTCCAGTGGACAGGTTGCCTTCCAGATTTGTTGGACAGCAGCTTCCGTGAGCCCTCACCACTAGCAGTGCTGGACAGGGTTCATGGGAGCTGCAGTCCAACAACATCTGGAGTACTATGTCTCCATCTCTCTGGCCTACGCTGACAGGTGGTGGCTCTCCAAGATTCCAAGGTCCTCCTCAGATCCTTCTAAATGGAGATTCCAGAGATTGAACTCATGCAAAGCAGATGTTATTTTGTTAAGCAACAGGCTGGGTTAGATAAGTGCTGCAACTCCCCTCCCCACCTCTTTCTCTCTTTCCTCTCCTGTTTGCTCTGATGTACCCTGGCCTTCTGTGACCCTTCTCTGACCTCCCTTTCGGAGGAACCTGGCTCCTTCTCCTGGACGGAGGACGCCTGGAGCCCTGGAAATGCGAGACTGCTGGAACAACAAAGGCTGGCCCAAACCTGACAGCTCGGCGTGGGACTATGAATGGAAAACTGGACACCGTGTATCCATCCCTGTCCTCCTGCAACATCCAGGGTGGAAACCGGAAACAGGAGCAGCACGAGCTGAGGGCTATGGAGAACCAGGCAGGTGTCTGCCTTGCTCTAATAAATTGGAGCAGGGGAGCTAGGTGAGTGGCCTAGGCCAATTTTTGAAATTATGGTTTCAGAAGAATATTAAGAAGCAGTAATCAAGGAACAAAACAGGGCTACATAACTAATATTTCACAGACAAAAACCAGGAAACATGTAGCCAAGCAACATCAGAGTGTAGTCAAGACTGGAAAAGTTATGAATGAGAAATACACAAATTAGGAGAGGCCACTGCAGTTTGCTTTTGCCTGAGCCTGCTGGGAAGGGCAAGATTCCACCTCCTCCTCTCCTCATCCCCCTGATGGTTTAACTGAGCGCAACCTACTTTTGTACTTTGAATTCAGTTTGCAACAGCTGGGGGCAAAGTGGGAGGAGGAGAGAGAAACTGGGATATTTGAAAAGCAGCTGGAAAATTGGGATGACAGATTAATCAGGCCCATTCCTGGCAAGTTGGGACAGTTGGGAGAGTATGACAGCCTTGAATGGTTAAAAGAAACTAAACTGGAGTTGCGGAAGTAGGAGTTCACTTTGGAGGGAAGGGAAAAGAATATTTGAAAAGAACAATTGGGGGAGGAAATAATACACATATATCTTGATTTCCCAGTGCAAGCAGTACAATGGTATGACCAGTCAAGAACCAGTAGACAGATTCTTCTGATACGGAGTCACCATGATGCTATGGGCTTAGAATGTCATGAGCTTTTTCAGACACAAAACAACAGCAATTCTGAGCTCAGTTCAGGGGAAGGAAATGAGTGGACAAAGTTATTTTCAGAGTTTTGCTCAGTACGACAGCCTCGAGACCCAGCGTGGTATAGTGGTTTCAGCCCTGGACTGTGACCTTGGAGACCAGCATCTGATTCCCCGCTCTGCCAAGAAAACCCACCATAAGTCGGAAACAGATACACTCCAAGAGAACGAACCTGAAAGGCCACAGTTGCCCACCCCTGTCCCGGAGCTATAAATGTACAGTAAATATACCATAAGAGCCAGAAACCAGGGTCTGATTCCCTGCTTGGCAATGGAAACCCACTGGACGACCTCAGGAACATCACACACTCTCAGCCCCAGAAAACCCCATGATAGGTTCACCTCAAGCTTGCCATAAGGCAGAAGTGACTTGAAGGCCCACAGCAGAACGATGGCCTTTGAGCTGAAGATGACTCACAAAAAGAAAGGAGCACAGTCCTTCTTCAGCTGTACCGTTCTTTCCATGGGAAAGGCGGCATCTGACAAATCTTTAGGTGATGCTCCCACATCAACAGCATCCTGCTCAGATCGACCTGGCATGCCAGGCAGGGCACTGGATATGTCAGGGAGCCAATGCTGCAGAACCCCACTGAACCAGGAAACTGAAAGAATGAATGATCTTGGGCTGCGCTGTCATTGCACCAAGCCAACCTCCCATCCTGGCTACCAGTAGCAGCTGGTGACCGTCATGTCAGCGGGGGAATGAATTTGCCCTGGTTTAAGCGCAAACTAAAGACGGGTGATATCCAAGGTGCTGGACATGGCTGAGGCACAGGCTTCAGCCCCCCTGATAGCTCCTTTATCCTTCAGACTAAGGCCATTTCCATACTACGCCATTTATAGTGCTACTATTCCACTTTCAACCTCCTGTGGAATCCTGGGGTTTGCAGTTCAGGGAGAGGGCATTTAGAATTCCCAGCCAGAGAGCTCTTTGGCCTCGGGAAACTACAAATCCCAGAATTCCACAGGATGTTCAAAGTGGAATAATAGCACTACAACAGTGTAGTGCAGAAACGGCCTAAACTGCACAGCAGCTTTTCCATGCCACTGTCATGGAAGCCACTAGCGCAGTGGTTCTCAACCTGTGGGTCCCCAGATGTGTGTGGACTTCAGCTCCCAAAAGCCCTGAGCATTGACCATAGTGGCTGGGGCTTCTGGGAGCTGAAGTCCACAAACATCTGGGGACCCACAGGTTGAGAACCACTGCACTAGCGGCTACTGGTTATGGGGTATGGAGACTACAACCGGCAGCCTGCTGGTTAGTCCCAACTAGAAAACACCCATTCAATCAATTCTTGAATAGTGAGCCAACGCATAGGTAAATCCCACTGATTCCATAGGTCTACTCTAGTCAGGACTAAGAACAGTACTTAGGTTTCATGTATGCTCAGCCTGTGCTTCTTGGAAGAAATACAAGTACAATGGTGTCACATTCATGACGAAAGGGAGGCTAAAACCCATCTTCTGACTTGATAGCCTTCCATGATCAGTGCATCCTATGTGATCCATGAGCTCTTAATCTGCCAGTCCCACAGATCTGCAAGGAGGTACTCTGAATGATACAGTCCTGAGAGGGCTATACCATGTGGTTCTCCAGGGTTGCTGAAAATATCCCTCAGTACCATTTTGACTTGATCCTAGCAATAGGCAGACTCGTGTAAATTTAGTGGATCAATGAATCTGTTACTGGGTAAACGGTGGGTGATATGAACCACCAAAACGTTCTTTTTGTCTGGTGATAGCCCTGAAAACAACTCCTGAACGTCAAAACTGAGATATTTTATAATCAGATGCCAATAAGACGTATTCTAGAAAGCTGGATTTCTGTTAAGTTAGTGTATGTTTGACTTCAGCACATGTGTTCAGTAGAAAAGAAGAATGCCAAAAGGGGATTTATAGCCAGAGAGAAAGGCCAGGGTTTGGAACATGATATGGCATCAGGAAAATTCAAACTGATGCCATTTCGATTAGTTTTCACAAACACACCATCACACAAAAGGCCAAGAAGATGACAGGGGCTCCACCTGTGGCCTGGGGTTCCATCTGGACATCTCATCGACCAGAAAGATCCGACAAACAGACACGGAGTACAGAGGTATTGTTAAAATATTCAGCTGTGGTTTATAAGGCAGCATAAACATTTAAAGCTGCATGGCTTTTGAGTTCGTGCCTCATCGGGCTCCAAGCGGGACAGGAATCAAGAAAGTTTTGGACAAACAGAAAAGCCAATGGGGGAAAAAATCTTTTTAAGATCTTAAAAGGCAAAAATGCCAAAGAGGGGATTGTGGACGAGTGTGTAAGAGACCCCGTCGACAAATGGGATCAAACTGGATGAAAAAACTGAAAAATCCACCTGTCTTGAATATTTTTTGGCCTGCCTCTAAACACTTCTCCAACAAAAAGAATGTGGATTATTTTTTCTGAGGATGTTAGTAACAGATTAGCCACAGCTTGAGTAAATGCACAGAGCTTGAAAGACTAACTTTTCAGACTACAACACCCAGTCTCCCCAACCAGAATGGTCAAGCTGGCTGAGGGATAGTGGAAATTGTAATCCGTAATAAGAAGGAAATAAGTTCTCTGAAGAACTGCAAATGTACTATCACAAGGAGATTACTGTCAGACTAGCCATATGGTGTTAAACAAGAACTGTGGTTGCCAGCTAGATATACTATAAAGAATGACAGAACAAGTCCACTGTGTTCTGCTTTGGCGAGACCCCACCTAAAATACTGTGCCACAGTTCAGGAAGAATATTGACAAGCTGGAACCTGTCCAGACGAGGGCAACCAAACTGGTAGAAAGTCTGGAAGCCATGAAGTTCTATGAGAAACAGCTTAGGGAGCTGTGTAGGTATAGCCTGGAGAAGAGAAGGTTAAGGGGAGACATGATGGCTATGTTTAAATATTCGAAGGGATGTTATATGGAGGGTGGAGCAAGTCTGTTTTCTGCTGCTCCAGAGACTAGGACGCAGAGCAATGGCTTCAAACTTCAGCTTGGAGTCTATCTAAACATTAGGAAGAACGTCCTGATGGTAAGAGCAGTTTGACAGGAGAATACGCTGCATCAGAGTGTGGTGAAGTCTCCTTCTTTGGAAGTTTTTAAACAGAGCCTGGATGGCCATCTGTTGGGAATGCTTAGACAGTGTGTTCCTACAAGGCAGAACGGGGCTGGACTCGATGGCCCTTGTGGTCTCTTCCAGCTCTAAGATTCTATGATTCTTTGGTTTCTAAGAAACCCAAAAAGAGAATGGGGAAAGGGAGGGAAGGTGGGAAGGATGTCTTCATATGCTTTCTCCACTTGGGGCTTGTTGATTATCAACTGCCGTCAAGTTGACTTCAACTTATGGCAAGCCTATGAACAAGATCCTTCAAAGTCATCCTATCATTACCTCCCCCACTCAGGTCTTGCAGAGTCAGGGCTGTGGCCCCCTTGAATCCATCCACCTGTAACGCAGTCTTCCCTTTTTCCACCTTTCTTGCTGCCTGCCTTCAAGTCATTTCCAGCCTTGATTTGCTCTAGGACCCATTTGTTTGTCTTTTTGGTAATCCATGGTATCCACAGAACTCTCCCCCAGCACCACATTTCAGATCATTCTCAAGCGTCCACAGCTGAGCAGAGATTCGAACCCTCATCTCCTGGAGTCTTAGTCGAACGCCACTCTACGCCTTGCGGCAATGCCTTGAGCCATCCAGTTCGACACTCCAAAGGAAAAAGAAGAAACAAACAAAGGACTTCATAGCTGGGAAAAGGGACGTTGGAAAGACTTATCAGGCTGCAGGTGCCGGCTCCAAGAAAGTATCAAGGGAATCTCTCACCTTCGGAAGCACGGTCCTCAACACCTACTCCCTTCAGCTCCACCTTCTGTGGTTTTTTGTTTTCCTTTTCTGCTCCTCCAATCTGCAATCCTCCTGCCAGGCTTCCATCCCTCCTGCCTCTCCCTCTTTTGCTGGTGGTTTCTTTTCTTCTCTCCTGCCCACTTCCCATTCTGCCTCCTCTGCATCTCCCCAAACAATATATCTGAGCTACCAGTTGTTGACCAGCTGCTTCATTGACTGAAGTGGCCAGACCAAGGAGCATCGAGAGAAATGGCAGGCCAAGGCTTAGGTTACAAATGCAAAGTCCAGTCCAGCCTTGGCAGGTACACAGCTGGCTGGGGGTCCCAGGATGGAGTTCTAGTTAATCCTTATGTAAGCCCGATATTGAATTATGCTTAGAATGTGCATTTTTAGTTGAGCCCAGGACACGGAGAGAAAGAAAATCGCTCAAACAGTGAACTGATTGTGAGATCAAAACACATCAGAAGACCGTGGCATTCTCAATTGCACCAGGCTAGGGATGAGCAGCTTGTGGCTCTCCAAATGTTGCTGAACGATAGCTCCCATCATCCCCGCCCAATGAGTGCTGCAGTTCGGCAACATATGAATGAGCCACAGGTTATCCACCCCTGTGCTAGGCTCACTATAAGACAGGGGTGGGAAGCTGTTGGACATCAGCTCCCAGCAGGCTCTAGCTAGCATAGCCAATTGTGAAGAATGCTGGGAGCTGCAGTTCCACAATATCTGGACCGCCGCACAATTCCAACACCAACTTCAAAATTTGATGTTTTCTGTTTCTCAAGGGATCATAAAGCAGGAGGAATTTTTCAAGCCTTCTCAGAGCCCAAGATGGCCTCCAAAGTTTTAATGCCAAAACTGTGAATTTTTAGAGCATGTTTTTGTAAAGTGCTGAGGGCCTCTCCATGGAAAATGGAGGAAACTACATCAGGAGGCATCAGCAACGAAGGGAGATTTGAAAAGGCACTGAAGAATCAAGGCACAAAAAAAGGCTAGACGGAAAAAACACAGGAAGGAGATGGGTAAATCTAAAGTCTGACTACCTGGGTATGTCTGCAACTCTAGCCATTTCCACTCCAGCCGGCCCCTCCCGAAACTGCAAACCTCAGGATTCCATAGGATGTTGAAAGTGGAATCATAGCGTTATAACAGTCTAGTGCGGAAACGGCATTGTCTGGTTCATGGCTTGTTTACAGCAGATCATGTTCTGTGGCTGCAAAGGCCACTTTTTTCCAGTCTCAGAATGCTCCAGGGGCCCCTCCAGATGAAACCAGAAGTGACAATGTTCAAAAAACCTATTTCTTATTTATTTATTTTTTAAAAAGTACATCTTTGCTAAATCAAGGTGCACCCTCACTTTCTTTTACAGGAGAAGCATACCCCCCCCAAAAGTGTGATTCTCCCATTAAAAAAGGAAACAAATTTAAAACTTGAAGAACATTTTTCCTCAGGGGGCAAAAACAGGTTTGGAGGGTGAAAGGTGGCCCACACAAGTTCCGAGATTCTTTGTTGTTGCTGCTGTTGTTGTGTGCCTTCAAGTCATTTCAAACTTAAGGTGAATCTATCATGGGGTTTTCTGGGGCTGAGAGTGTGTGATGCACCCAAGGTCACCCAGACACGCAGTGGTTTCCATGGCCAAGCAGGGAACTGACCTCCGGCCTCTAGGTTACAGCTAGTTTAAAGAGAATGACCCATAAGAAAGGAAAGCTCAGAAACCTGAATATTTTTAGATTCCAGACTAAAGGCAATGTTGGAAAAATGATCACCTAGCCATCACCATCTTTCCCATTATGTGAGATGTAGGGTCCTGCACTTGGGCAGAAAAAATGAAAGTCACATGTATAGGATGGGGGACGTGTGGTTGGATAGCAGTACGTGTGAAAAGGATCTAGGAGTCTTGATAGATCACAAATTGAACATGAGTCAGCAGTGTGACGCGGCAGCCAAGAAAGCCAATGCGATTCTTGGTTGCATCAATAGGAGTATGGTGTCTAGATCGAGGGAGGTAATGGTACCACTCTATTCCGCATTGGTTAGGCCTCATTTGGAATACTGTGTCCAGTTCTGGGCACCTCAATTCAAGAAGGATGTCGACAAGCTGGAACGTGTCCAGAGGAGGGCGACCAAAATGGTGAAGGGTCTGGAAGCCATGAAGCCCTATGAGGAATGCCTTAGGGAGCTAGGTATGTTTTGTCTGCAGAAGAGAAGGTTAAGAGGGGACATGATAGCCATGTTTAAATATTTGAAGGGATGTCATGTTGAGGAGGGAGCAGGCTTGTTCTCTACCGCTCCAGAGACTAGGACAAGGAGCAATGGATTCAAGCTGCAGGAAAGGAGATTCCACTTGAACCTCAGACGGTCACTTGAACCTGACGGTCAGAGCTGTCCAGCAGTGGAATCTGCTGCCTGGGAGTGTGGGGAAGTCTCCTTCTTTGGAGGTTTTTAAGCAGAGGCTGGATGGCCATCTGTTGGGAATGCTTTGATGGATGTTCCTGCATAGCAGGGAGTTGGACTGGAAGGCCCCTGGTGTCTCTTCCAACTCTATGATTCTACGTACTTTATTTCTATTTATTTATTATTTTATTTAACAGCACTGATGTGCAGTTATATTTAAAATTTTATATTTATAGTATTTTTAAAAATAACAAGGGCAGGGGACAGTAGCTGCATTAGCCTGCCGCAGCAAAAACAGCCATGCCTTAAACATTAACGTGTTTTATTTGGCCTACGCTTTCGTGGACTTCAGCCCGCCTCGTTCGCTGTGCAAGATGCATGGGCCACAGTCCACAAAGACTCAAGCCAAAAAAAAACCTCCATAATATCCAACATTTTGCAGATTAAAAACCAGGACATGCGGGGCCAAGCTGCATCAAAGTGTGGCCAAGTTGGCAAAAGCTATTAGTCAAGGAAGAACAAACAAGCCGGGAGAGGCTACAGCAGTGTGCTTTTGCCTGAGTCTACAGGGAAGGGCAAGATCTCACCCCTTTTCTCTTCTCCTTTTGCTGAGCTGATTGAGTGCAAACTACTTTTGCACTTTGAATTCAGTTTGTAGCAATTGAAATAAGTTGAGGACAAAGGGGGAAAGTGGAAGGAGGAAAGAGAAACTGGGACATTTGAAAACCAGCTGAAAAAGAGCATTGAAAACTAGTTATCCTTTAAGGCAGCCCTAGACTGTTCATCACCGTATTAAAAGTATAGTAATCCTAAATTTGCACCTACATATTATATATTCTTGCAGACAATTTCATGGTCCAGAAGGTGGAAGAGGCGACAAGGGGATCAAATATTCTGGATCTGATCCTGACCAACAGGGAAGACCTTGTTAATGACGTAGAACTGGTTGGATCTTTAGGAGAGAGTGACCATGCCCTATTAGAATTTGGCATTCAGTGGGGAAGGGAAGGCAAGTGTAGCCAGGCATTCGTCTTAGATTTTAAAAAAGCAGACTTCTGTAAACTGAAGGAGCTGCTGGCTGAAATCCCGTGGTCAAGAATAGTCAATGAGAAAGGAGTTCAGGATGCATGGGAGTTCTTTAAAAGGGAGGTACTGAAGGCACAGGCTGAAACTGTGCCATTAAGGAGGAAAAATGGAAGGCATCCGAACAAACCGGAATGGTTGACTAAAGAGCTCTCAGCTGAGCTAAGTATTAAGAAAAACATGTACAGGAAATGGAAGAAGGGGGAAATCACCAAAGAAGATTATAAGCAAGTAGGCAGGAGATGTAGGGAGAAGGTCAGAAAGGCTAAAGCACAGAACGAACTTAGGCTGGCCAGAGACATTAAAAACAATAAAAAGGGCTTTTTTAAATACGTCCACAGCAAAAGGAAAAAGAAGGAGACGATAGGGTCACTGCGCAAGGAAGATGGTGAAATAATAACAGGAGGAAGGAAAAAGGCAGAACTCCTCAACACCTTCTTCGCCTCAGTTTTTTCCCAAAAGGATAAAAACACTCAACCTGGCGGTTGGGGAGCAGGTGAGGAAGTGGGGAAAATGCAGCACAGAATAGATAGAGAGGTAGTACAGGAATACCTGGCCACACTGGATGAATTCAAGTCTCCAGGGCCAGATGAATTGCATCCTAGGATTTTAAAAGAACTAGCAGAGGTCATTGCGGAACCTCTTGCTATAATCTTTGAAAACTCTTGGCGGACCGGAGAAGTTCCGGCAGACTGGAGGAGGGCAAATGTTGTCCCCATCTTCAAGAAGGGAAAAAGAGGACTCAAATAATTATCGCCCAGTCAGCCTGACATCAGTACCTGGAAAGATCCTGGAGCGGATCATCAAACAGTCAGTTTCTAATCACTTAGAAAACAATGCCGTAATTACGAAAAGTCAACATGGATTTCTCAAAAATAGGTCATGCCAGACTAATCTTATCTCTTTTTATGATAGAGTTACTTGCTTGATAGATGAAGGGAATGCTGTGGACATAGTATATCTTGATTTCAGTAAGGCCTTTGACAAAGTTCCCCATGACATTCTTGCAAAGAAGCTAGTAAGATGTGGGCTGGACAGGGCTACTGTCGGGTGGATTTGTAGCTGGTTGACTGACCGTACCCAAAGGGTGGTCTCCAATGGCAGATTCTCATCCTGGAGAGAAGTGACTAGCGGGGTGCCACAGGGTTCTGTCCTGGGCCCGGTGCTGTTCAATATCTTCATTAATGACTTGGATGAAGGAATAGAGGGCACGCTGATCAAATTTGCAGATGACACCAAATTGGGAGGGGTTGCTAATACACCTGATGATAGGATCAAAATTCAAAAGGAGCTGGACAGATTGGAGAGCTGGGCCAAGGCTAACAAAATGAATTTCAACAGAGAGAAATGTAAGGTCCTACACTTAGGCAGAAAAAATGGTATGCAGAAATATAGGATGGGGGACACGTGGCTGGCTAACAGTACGTGTGAAAGGGATTTAGGAGTCTTCATAGACCACAAGCTGAACATGAGTCAGCAGTGTGATGCGGCAGCCAAGAAGGCCAACGCAATTCTTGGTTGCATCAATAGGAGTACGGTGTCTAGATCGAGGGAGGTATTGGTACCACTTTATTCTGCATTGGTTAGACCTCATCTTGAATACTGTGTCCAGTTCTGGGCACCCCAATTCAAGAAGGATATGGATAAGCTGGAGCAGGTCCAGAGGAGGGCAACCAAAATGGTGAGGGGCCTGGAAGCCATGCCCTATGAGGACAGACTTAGAGAGCTGGGTATGTTTAGTCTGCAGAAGAGAAGGTTGAGAGGGGACATGATAGCCATGTTTAAATATTTGAAGGGGTGTCATGTCGAGGAGGGAGTGGGCTTGTTTTCTCCTGCTCTTGAGACCAGGACAAGGAGCAATGGATGCAAGCTGCAGGAGGGGAGATTCCGCCTGGACCTCAGGAGGAATTTCCTGACAGTCAGGGCTGTCCGACAGTGGAATGTGCTGCCACAGAGTGTGGTGGAGTCTCCTTCTTTGGAGGTTTTTAAGCGGAGGCTGGATGGCCACTTGTCGGGAGTGCTTTGAGAGTTTTCCTGCAATGGCAGGGGGTTGGACTGGATGGCCCTTGTGGTCTCTTCCAACTCTACATTTCTATGATTCTATGATTCTATATATACATTAACATATGCAAATATTATGCAAACACATTGATTCCTTTGACTTCCTTTAAATGGCCATCCCACATCAGAGCATGCCCTGCCATGTGGTTCTTTGTTGTATTTCTTTTTATTTTTATTTTTTTTTGCAATGGCCAAACGTGGCAACTTCCCTGAAAATTAAAATCTGATATCTCTTTGCTGCCTCTGGAAAAACCCAAACCACAATTCCCCACTCCCAAGACTTCAGCAGAATCAATAGTTTAATAGATTTGACAGCTTCAAGTTGAGAGAACTACCCAGATATTTTGTCGGAAAGGGCTGACTGACTAATGTGGATTAGTCACAAGCAAATGTCCCAATAAGGAAATTCACTTGGTATCTGCAGGGCTGTGGGGGTGAACCCTCACAGCTAATTCTGCTTAGCCCTCAGAAAGACCCACAAGGAGGTTCGGGCCATGGGTAAAGGGCTCCTGGATTTATTAGTTGGTTGACCAATCTGGCCTCCACAAAGCACCCAGGGCTAGCAAGAAAAGGAGTTGCACAACTTGATACGTCTGATCTTTCTGATTAATATTCTGAGCAATATTTCCCACCAAGTCAGTGAGAAAGTATGTAAAAAGAAGAACTAACCTGGGGAGAAAAAAAAGAAAATTTGGACTAAGAGAGGGCAATGCGGAAAACCACTGACTGAGACAACCTAGGCTATTTCCGGGATTCCATAGGATGTTGAAAGTGGCATAATAGCACTAGAACAGTCTAGTGTGGAAATGTGCCTAGTCTGGGAAGGACAATGCACCAACAAAGAAATAACAGCCGGCACAATCCACCAGAATTTTTCCTGCACAAGCTCCATAGGGATGAACTGTATCCTCTCAAGCAATGAGTATGAATTGTATCCCCCATACAAACCTACCTGGATTTTGAGATTACCAGGTAGGACTCTTCCCTCAGTCCCACCACCCTGGGAGGTACATTTGGTGGGGATACAACAAGAGGGCCTTCTTGGTGATAGCTCCCAGACTGTAGAATGCCCTGCCAAGAAAGGCTCGGCTAGCCCAATTTCTATTGTCCTTCCGGCAGCATTCAGAGACCATTTTTATTCATGCAGAACTTTGGTACGTCAGCCAGTCTGCTGCAGAAAGGCAGGACACCGGCTGTGTATTTTAAAATCATTTTTCTATTTTTTGTAACTGTTCCAGTGTTTTAACTGTTTTAATCTGTATTTTATCACCGTTAGACGACCTGAGCACCTTTTCTGGTGGAAGGGCAATGTATAAATTAAATAAAGAAAACAAAATAGATGGCTTTTCCCCGACCTGATTTGGACCCTGGGTGCCTATTCTCCCCATCATGCCTCAGCCCCCTTCCCACAGACACGTATATTTGTGATTTTTCCATTTTTACGGAGGTCCTGTGCCCCAACCCTTGCAAACGTAGAGGGCTGACTGTCCAAAGTGACTGGATTGCCCAGGCGTAAGGCAAGTACTTTGTGACTGTCTTTTTGCTTTAGCTCGGTTGTACCTGCTGCTGATTTTCAAGTTCCTGCTTCTCACTACATCCTGCCTTTTCACACTGTCCAGGCTGAGATTTAGGTCTGGCCATCCACAACTCCAGTGCAGTCCGGAGACCTTGCCTATTTCACTGCACTTCTGGGCACGAAAGACACAGGCTGGAAGCTCCCCTTGCGGAAGAAGACATTCAGCTGACAGCGCCTTTCTCTCCCACAAGGCGCATACAAACCTACGTGTTGCTATTCATTCTGTAAACACAGTGGGCCCTGCAAAAAGGAAGCCTAAATTTAAAAGTCTTGAAACTCTAGCCTGAGAAGCAAAAGTGTCGTGAAAGTTTATGGCCCTGTTAAAGGACCCAGTCGAACAGCAGCCAATAACTTCAGCAGGACATTAGGTTTTTAACCCACCATTAAAATGCGCCGGTAGCTATCCCGGTCAATGCCCCAGAGCTTGAGGTCCGTCTTGGCTTTGACGGTCGCCGCTCTCGGAGTGCCGTAGATGAGTGCGAGTTCGCCGAAGCTGCCCCCTTCTCCAATGCTGGTCACCCACTCTCCATTCACATATACCTGTCGGTTAAAACAGAAACAGAGGAGACCCACTGAGCTTGGAGGAACCTTGCCAGAGACAGAAGGGGTTGCCGTCCTCCAAAATAACACATGACATAAAATAGTTTTGTTTTCTTGCGCCTACGGTCTCTGGAAGTCAACAGGCCAAAAACAATAGCTGAGCCATTTCCTCACCGAGCCACCAAGAGCAAAAAAAAAGGAAAGAGGGAAAACAACCTGTGTTGCGGACAGAATTTCAAGTCTCCTTGCTTTATTACAATGACTGTATTTACTCTTCCTGAGTTTAGAACTCCCTGCGGTTTGCTGGCATTCGATGTGATCCTCCTTCGCTTTTGTAGAACAGGGAGCACACATTGAACCCAGGGGCAGAACTGTCACTTCTGAAGGCCTTTTCATTAAGGCTGTCGGATTCAAAAGGAGGAGAGGAGATAGTTGCAGGGCTGATGGCAGGGAAACGCCGTCATCGGGAAACCAAAAAGAAAGGCAGAAGGCAGAAAACATCTCACATAAAGGATGTTTCCAGCCCTATCGCCCCAGCCTGGAGACTTTATTAGAATTTTATCCATTCCTAAGGCAATTTCGAGATGGTCCACAAAGGGTGATGTGTCAAGGAGCAGAACCGGCTCTATCAAGTGGCAATTGAGTCCAAGATGGCATACCTTCCAACATTTGACAGGCGAAAACTGAGACCTACATGGCCAAGTCACATCATAAGGATGTGGCCAGGCAACAAAAAGTAAAAGCTATTAACAAGGAAGAACCAACAAAACTGTTTCAAGCTGAGAAATTCTGGAATTCATGTAATGAGTTCAGGAGGGGCACAGCTCCACCACCTCCCCTCTTCTCCCTCTTGCTGAATTGAATACAAAGGATTTTTGCAGCCTGAACTCAGGCCATTTCCGCACTACACTGTTTATAGTGCTATTATTCCACTTTCAACGTCTTGTGGAATTCTGGAGTTTGAGGCCAAAGAGCTCTCTGGCTGAGAATTCTCAATGCCCCAGATATAGAGAAATGGACGCAGAAAGTGGCTGAACAAAAACAATCTGACTTATTTTCATGGCATTTAAAAGGGAAACAAACAGAAGCAATTGAAAAGGATTGGGAATACGTGACAGAATTTATGCAGAAAAAAGGATATTGGTTTTGATATATGTAGTGCAAAGACAAAGTGGCAGAGTTGGATATGGAAAAATGATTTGATTATATTATAAAGTAATAATAATAATAATAATAATAATAATAATAATAATAATAATAAAATTTATTTCTATCCTGCCTCTCCCCACGGATCGAGGTGGCGAACAACAATAATACATTAATTACATTAAAAACATTAAAAACATTCCCAATCCTCCCTACCCACCAACCCACCTAAAACCAACCCCCTAAAACACACAACAATTAACAATTAAAAACAATGAACTATTAAAAGAACAACAAGATAGTTGAGGTCGTTAAAAAAAAAAGGAAGAAGAAAAGGAAGGAAAAAGAAATGATAGAGAAGCATTGATTATTAGTACGGATGTGTCTGGGGAATTTCGGAATACTAAAAGATTGTTGAAAAGATTCTGGGGGAAAGGTGGAGGAAGTTAGGGAAAATGTATATAAACAAAGCAATAGCCATGATAATATATAATAGATCTGATGTGATTTTATTGTTATGCATAAATATGTTAAGCAATCAAATGTATAAATATAAACAAAGTGTGATGCATGATTTTATAAAAATAAAGTAAAATAAATAAATAAATAAATGCCCCTCCTAAAACTGCAAACCCAAGGATTCCATAGGAGCTTGAAAGTGGAATAACAGCGCTGGAACAGGGCAGTGTGGAAATGGCCTCAGTTTGCAGTGACTGAAGCGGAGGAGAAAGGGGGAAAGTGGAAGAAGGAAAGAGCAACCAGGACTTTTTAAAAGCAGCTGAGAAAAGTGGGATAGCTGAGGATTAAACGGGACTGTCACTGCTAAACCAGGATGGTTGAAAGGTATGAGATGGTGCCAGCCCTCCTGTAAAGCAGAATAAACTAGCCATGTCAGCGGGTGATTGCTTAGGAAATGGGGCTCACTCATCAAAATCAGGCAGCCACTGCAAGTGAGCGCTGGACACGAGAAAGAGAGAGCTTGCATAAGGTAGTCATCTCAGGAGGCAGGGTCTTTACTCTATCAATAGGCAGGGAGTTTTGTTGGTGTGCACCTTCGTTTCTGATTTATGGCCACCGCTAAGGCTACGGGATTTCCTGGGGCCGAGAGACTGTGACACGCTCAAGGTCACCCAATGGGCTTCCGTGGCGGAACAGGGAAACCCTGTTGAGTGTTTGCATGGGAGACTGCCAACAAATACCAGGTCCTGCATTTCAGAAGAAGCAACTGGCAAAACCACCTCTGACTATTCCTTGCCTAAGAAAACCCTGCAAAATTCACAGGGCTGCTACGAGCCAAAAGGCAACTTCAAGGCACAAATAGGCCATTTCTGCACTAGACTGTTGATAGCGCTATCATTCCACTGTCACATCTATGGAATCCTGGGGTTTGCAGTTTCGGGAGGGGCCAGCCGGCCCCTCTCGAAACTGCAAACCCCAGGATTCCATAGGATGTTGACAGTGGAATCATAGCGCTATCAACAGTCTAGTGCAGAAATGGTCATACACACATACACGGTTGCATCTAAACATGTTCATCACTTTATACAATTTTTATGGACATTTATGTCCTCTTGCGTTCTTTTTTGACCGTGTGTGTTTCTTCTTCCTCTTCTTTTTGGGTTCCCCCAGCTGGAAATCAAGAAATTGTCATTCTGTCTGGGAATGATGGGAACTGCAGTCCAACACATCTAGGGGATGAGTTAGGCTGCCTTTGCAAAATTCATATGACCCCCCTCCCTTTCTACAACGGCCAACAAAGAGTACAAAATGCTGCCATCCGACCATGCTCTATTTCTGCAGCAACGTGAACTTAAGAACTCACATTTGCTTCCTCAATAAAAATGCCATTTTAAAGTATCAGGCACATAGCAGAAAAAAACGAATGGGGAGGAGAGGAATTTATACAGACAACCAGCCTGCTCCAAGTGGGAAGCCACTATCCTCAAAGTTTAAAGCCTCAGTGTTTGGCCAGACTTGACAGTAAATTTTTGTTGTCGTGATGATGACAAAGTACACTGATGATACATCGTCCTGTCATCCTGTCCTCTGGCGGAAAGTTCAGCTGTGCTAAGTTTACTTGCAAACCTGCCTTTTAAAAGAAAAAAGGGGGAGGAAAAAAAACTGTCCACTTGGACAAGTTCTATTTAAAGTCCCGGCTGGTTTTAGCCCTCTGGTTTCCTGAGCAAGAATGTGGAGGGATGTGTTTTGTTTTTTTTTAAGGCCTAAAGGATAATTTTTCAAAGTTGGAAACAAGAAGGTTTTAAAATCCTACAGCATATTTCCTCACGTACACAGACACAGCCCAATTTGAGTGACATAATGATCCAAGTTTGCCCCTCCGGGTAGAAGCACAGGCTGAATGGGAAGACACCAGCAGTCTGCAGTAGAGAAAATTCTGAAAATGGGATCATGCTTTCCTCCCCAAATAGGTAAGGACAAATCTTGAAAAGTTCATACCCTGCTACATTTCACAGATGCAAACGGGTACACGTGTGGCCGAGCAACATCAGAGTGTGGTCAAGGGGACAAAAGTAATTAACGAGGAAGGGAAAACGAACCAGGAGACGTTGCAGCAGTTTGCTTTTGCCTGAGCTGTCTGGGAGGAAGGGCAAGTCTCCACCCTCTCCTCTCCCGCTTTCTGAGTTAACTAAAGCCAAATTATTTTTACACTTTGAACTCAGTTTGCAGGAGTTGGAGGAAGCTGCGGACATAGTGAGAAAGTGGGAGGAGGAGAGCAAAACTGGAACATTTTAAAAGCAGCTGAAAAAGTGGGAGGGCAGAGGACTAATAGTGGGGAAAGAGAGGAGAAAGTGAGGACATAAATCAAAAAAGAAAGAAAGAAGAAAGATTGATCGGTCTTAATCAGTACAGGACCCAAAACATTCACATAAAAACCTTCCTTAACAATTTGTACACAACAATATGCTTTAGACACACACACACACACACACACACATGCTACAGCCAACCCCACACCTTGGCAAAAGAAAGACTCTTGTGCACCTTTAGGTCTAATTCACTTTAACATAAGCATTTGTGGAAGCGGCAGCAGTGCACAGTGGTTTATGTGTTTGACTAGGGCTTTGGAGACCAGAGTTTAAATCCCTGCTTGGCCATTGAGTGACTTTGGACACGTCACACTCTCTCGGCCTCAGAGGAAGGCAAGGGGAAACCTCCTCTGAAGAAATCTTGCCAAGAAAACCCCATGTTGTTGTTGCTGTTGCGTGCCTTCAAGTCACTTCTCGGGACCCAAAGATGAACATATTGTGGGGTGTTCTGGGGCTGAGAGTGTGTGACACACCCAGTGGGTTTCCATGGCTGAGTGAGTGGTCTCCAGGGTCATTAATCCAATGTTCAAATTGCTGCACCATGCTGGCTCTCTTAGGGTCACCATAAACTGGAAACGACTTACAAGGCATGCCATGACAACATAAGCTTTTGTGGACTCCAGCTTACTTCACTGGATGGAGTTGACACAAGGCTCCTTCCTTGTCTTTATACTGAAACAGCCTAAGATGGAAATCTCTCTAAAAAGTGTCGCATCTTGGAAAAAACATTTTTGGACTACAGTTGACAGAATTCCCGAGCTGGCATGGATCACCTTGGCTGTAGGACTTTGGGAACTGTAGCCCAAAAAAGTAACATTCCTAAGCTATACACACAAACACACACACATGCACACGCACAAAATGCGCTGATAACTGTGTTTTTACAGCTCGTGTTTCCATGAGCAGAGCCCTGTAAAATGGGGTACAAAATCCAAGCATTCCTTTTCAGTTAGTTCAGAAGCTGAGCCTCGTCTACACAGGAGCTGAAGAGCCCTTTCTTTCCCTTGCTTGTCATGTTCCCGCAAAGGAATGTGGAGCCGCTGAGACCCAAATATGAAAAGCAAAGATGCTGCCAAAGCCTTCAACTTTCTGGAGATCAAAAGCATTTCTGTGCCTCTTATTGTTTTCCATTCCTTTTGGATATGAGCGACGGCTTGACTTGCGGCGGATTTGTACGTTATCCAGGTGAACTTACTTCATCTTTCTTTCCTTTTATCCCTTCTTTAGAAGGTTGGGTATGGTTTTTGGCTTAACGGTGACTTTTGCCTCCATGTCTTGTAAACTCGACTGTGGAATAGGTAACCAGAAGGGAAAGGGGAAGTAAAAAAAAATCCTCCCACTGTTTACTTATCATTACAAGGGAAGATCTAACTCCTCTGTTAACAACAGCTGGCTGCTGGCCCATTTCTGGACACAGATCAAAGTACTGGTTATGGACTACAAACCCCGACATGGTTTGGGTCTAGATTGTATCTCCCTGTACGGACCCAGAGGTGTAGCTATCGGAGGGGGGATTAGGGCTTTGTGCCCCAAATATACAGTCGGCTCTCCACTTTCACCAAAGGCAGAGGACCCCCATAGAATTAGTGCAAGCCGCTTTGAGTCCTTACTAGGGAAAAAGAGGGATATAAATAAAGATGATGATGATGATGATGATGATGACGACGACGATGATGATGATGATGATACTGGAAAAATTGGAAACATCAAACTGTGTGTATGTATTCATGGGAAGGGGGCAAGGTATGACGGGGACAGCGGGCACCCAGGATCCAAAGCAGGTCAGGGAAAGGAGAGCATGGTCGCCCTATACTTCCTCTCTCTCATCCATCTCTTTCCTTCGGTGTGTGAGGGGGCACTGGGAGAGGGTTGCGCTGCTGAGAAATTGGGCTGTGATTTGTCCTTAGTTGGCCAGACAGTGGTTGATGGAGGAGGAGAAGAACCGGAGGCTGGTTTTTCAAGGGCTGAGCAGCCTGATCGGAGCCACCAAGGGGGAAGGTTCCCCCAGAAAAGAAGCACCTGAGGTGGAGGTGGGCAGGCGTTGGGGAAATAATCAAATCTATGAGAGTTAAACCTGCAAATATGGACAGCTGACTGTAATTCTGCCCTCCCCCCATGAAATGTTCCTTCCGTCCCAGACTTCCAGTTCCTTTTGAGAAATGGGGAAGGGTTATTTTGTAGAAAATTTATAATCATAAAACCAACTAACTACTTCTGGGGAGAGCTGGAATTACAGCTGTGCCAGATTACTCTTTAGAACTAACTTTCTAAGCTTTGAGTGAGGGGAGGAAGAATTGCAATGTTATTTTGCATGCTTTACCAAGGAAGTAATGCACAGGGCCCAAAGGGAAAGATATAATTCTTTGTGAATTTCCTTCTCCAAGGAAGTAACAAGTTGTTTTAATGATTTTTTCTCCTGCTCAGAGAAAGTCTTTGAAAGCTAGTTTTTGAAGACTATTCGTACTTCAGGATTTATTCTGCGCAAAATTCACGGGTGGTATTTCTGCTTCAAAGCAGTATTTTCCCTGTATGGAAACTGCTCAGGCTGAGAATCCTAAATGCCCCTCCCTAAGCTGCAAACCCTAGGATTCCAAAGGATGTTGAAAGTGGAATAATAGCGCTATAACAGTGTAGTACGGAAATGGCCTTAGTCAGTGTAGGATTTTGTGTTCCTTTAATGCAGCATTTGAGCACTGAATTTTGTTTATTTGGTCAGTTGGTTGACATCCTTGTTGTTGCTCTTAAATGCCATCGGGCTGGCTTTGACTTACCGTGACACTATGAACCAGAAACCCCTAAGTCACTCTGTCATCAGCCACCCTGCTCAGATCTTGCAGATTCAGGGATGTATCTTCCTTGATTGAATCTATCCTTCCGTAATGTGCTCTTCATCTTTTCCTACTGCCTTCCACCTTCCCAAGCATTGTCTTTTCTAGTGAGCCACGTCTTCTCACGATATGGTCAAAGTACGACACCCTCAGTTTAGTCTTCTTGGCTTCTAGGGAGAGTTCAGGCTTGATTTGCCCTAAGACTCATTTATTTGTCTTTTTACCAGTCTTCAGCATCTGCAGAGCTCTCCTCCTTATTTCGAATGAGCTGATTTTCTTCCTGTCAGCTTTCTTCACTGTCCAACTTTCACAACCATACAAAGAAATGGGAAATGCGATGGCAGGGACAATCCTAACTTTAGTATTCAATGATATATCTTTACAGCTCAGGATTTTGTCTGGTTCCTTCATAGCTGCCCATCCAGGTCCTAGTCTTCTTCTGATTTCTTGACTGCAGTCTCCATTCTCATTAATGACTGAGTCAAAGGAGAGAAAATCTTGAACTATTTTAATGTCTTCATTGCACCAAGGATGTAAAGCCCCATGGCACAGTTGAACAGCACTGCCAGTTTACGGGAACAAAACTCTCAAAACCACCCCCAGAAGGTTCTGCAGGTTCAACAGGATATTGACCATAATAAGCTTTAAAAAGAAAACTATCCTGAGGATCTATTTTTAAAGCTTGACTGACAGGATTTCTTTATGAAGGGAAGTGTGAGAGGTTGGAGGGGACAATAAGGATTGTAAAATTAAAGTAACCAAGAGGAAGATGGTTTATATTTGGAAATATGGATTAGGGATTTTTTTTCCCCCTCTCCTGTCAAAAATACACACTTTGCAACAGGTACTTTGGACAGTTTTACTGGAAACCCATCATTTACGTTTCACCAGATACGACTGGGCAGGATGCCACGGTCCCTTAAGTACTGATGCTGCCTGACCATTGAAATGTAAAAACCTTAAGGTTTTTCTTCTGTTTAGTGGATAGATATTCTCTCTTCAGTGTTTTTTGCTGCTGAATTTAACTAGATGTTTTTCAAAGGTGTTTCTCTGAAGTTTCCCAGACAGCCTGAACGTTAATGACAGAGTAGATAATTTTGGACAGGGTATTTCAGCATCCTCACACACTCCATCCATACACCCACCCAGTGCTGACCCAAGATATTTCACCATCTGAGGCACAGCAGCAAGCAGTAGCCCCACGACTGAATCAATCAAGATGCACACTACCCAAAGCCTGCAGAGTTATTTTGGCCAGAAAATCCCACAAGCACCTCTGCCTGGCAGTAAAAACTCAATAATAGGAAAGTAAATAAGAAACAATTGTTCCTCTTTCATGACATCCAAAATCTGATGCGGTTGCCTGACTCTAATTATAGGGCTGGCCACTATCGGCTGCCGCAGTCCTTCAAATCTTGTTCTATGACTCCTTAGGACCCAAAAGAGTATGGTCAAGGGATCATTCAGAATAACAGCTGGCACCAAAACCTCATTTGCACATATGCATATGTGCATTTGAGAAATAAGATCCTGGTGATGCAACTAGAGCATTAATTTGCTCCTAATATAGAAAACACACAGCAGAAATAACTTGGCCCTCAGATGTGGTTGTCTGTTGCACCTCTGAGTGAGTCACTGCCTGTTTTCTCCTGATTGGAAGAACACTGATTCACGCTGAGACACACCCAGAACACTGATTCATCCATAAACACAGGGTGTAGGCTCTCCTGAAGATGGCTGATTCTGACAATTCTGGGCTCCTGAAGTAGTCCTTTTTGGATGCGAATATGAAGTTTTGGCTCCCGTCGTGAGTCAGAAAGAGGTTTTCAAAAAGCGTGCTTCAGAGTCTCCCTAACATTCCTATTCAAATACATGTAATGGAAGTCCAGGAATCTCATTCTTCCCTGGAAAGCTTCAAAGATGTGGGAGACGAAAGAAAGAGAGAAGAGGACGAAAGAAAGAGAGAAGAGAGAGGCATTTTGAAGTTGAGAAGCAAAGGAGGGGAACACTTCGTCCTTTCACCGCCACCATTTTCCGCTGTGACTCTCCCCCTAAGCTAGTTTCTCAGTACCCTGGTTTTTCTAGAGGCATATTTATGAGGCCAAAGACCCCCTTAAATGGTGTATCTCTCCCACACGCAAACAATGTATGGACCTCTGTCTCTGGCCCCAGAATGTCTGGATCTTCCAACTCCACTTGTCACTTTAGTTTAGTCGGGTAGGCCTAGAATCCTCCAAGCAGTCAGGAATACCAGTTGCATGGAGTTCCCCATCACACGAAAGAACAGAAATGCTCCAGTGAGTTGGGCTCTGCCATCAGACTGACCGGTTTTGCAGTCCTTGTTAGCATCCTGGCCAAACATTAACAATTGTCGAGTGTACAGAAAGAGTCCATTCATATTGGTGACTGTGTTGCTTCATTCTTCCATCAGGCCAGTGGTTCTCAACCTGTGGGTCCCCAGATGTTTTTGGACTTCAGCTTCCAGAAGCCCTGAGCATTGACCATAGTGGCTGGGGCTTCTGGGGGCTGGAGTCCACAAACATCTGGGGAGCCACAGGCTGAGAACCACTGCATTAGGCAGTTTGAAGCTGAGAAAAGATACAAAGGCTGGGGACCAAGCAAGGGAGTGAATTTTCCTGTTGCTGACCTGCTTGTACAATTCTCACAGCTACAAAGGAAGAAATGTATAATGCCTGTCCATTCTTGACTTTCTTTGTTTGCTTCTGCCTATAAAATCCCTGGGTATCCGTCTTACGTTGGCCTCTGCCTGGAGGCAGGGACACATCCCGACCCATGTGCCCCCATACCAATGTTTGGAGCTGAATGTGATTGTTCACCGGGTAGAATTAGTTTGTGAGCACTGTTCTGTCATTGGATGTGAGCGGACGCTGGGCCACATCAGCAAAAAAGATAGAATGCTTCTCTGTTATGTTCTATCTGCTTCCTCATTTACCACCAATACCTCTTATTTTATATCAACATCTTGCATCAATATCCAGCACCAAATGAAGTCTTAGAACTACACTCAGTTCTGGAACAAGGCATTCAGACCAATATACAAAGATCTTTCCTTTAGACCTCCAAGCTCAAAACGCAAAGATTCAGTGAGGAGCCAGCAGGAGAAAGACACTGAATCAAGATTCATGCACAGGGCCCCGTTTCCCTCTTCCACACATTGCTTTGTCCCATGGAAGAAAAACTTAGGAAACTATCTAAACACAAATTTAAAATGACATGTGGGATTCTGGACAGGAAAATGGTATGGAGAGGGAAACTTGTGGCTGGAGAAGGGGTTAAAACCTTCCCTCCCCACAGAGCTCTCCATCAAAGCAGCCATCTGCCAAGCTTTTATTACACAGATCTCTATGTAACTTTTAGTTTGTTAATTTAAAAAAAGGTGCAGTACTTATATTGACCAGTGGATAAGTCAACCCAGGTTTTTGAGGTCAATGTTTTGGCAAAAGTTTTTAGACTTATACATGGGTATATACAATAGGTGTTCTTGGACTAGTCTATTCAGATGTATGAAACGTTACGCTAAATCGGAAAGAGGTGCTCTATTTACAGATAGATAAACAGATGGACAGACAGACAGATATAGACAGACAACTGGGAAAGGTTATTTTGGGTGGACTACAATTCCCAGAATTCCACTAGCTATGAGATTCTGGAAGCTGCTGTCTCAAAAAGTAATGACTCCCATGCAAACCTGTGCACAAAGAAAAAAGGTAACACTGAGAGAGAGAGCTATGTTGCAAAAAATAATTATATTAAGCTTAGGAGTAAGTAAAATAAGCACATTAGGCATCATTTCAATGGGAGATTAGGGCCATGGGATTGCATCAAAGCCTATACAGAAATCTGAAGGGCATTGGCAAAGAGAGATCTGAAGAACAAGCTAGTCATCACAAAGGCAAGCAAAACACGCAAATATATGTAACTTTTCTTAGCTTGCATAAGTTGACTTTTCTCAACCTTGCTGCAGAATTTGGATTCTTCCAGGCACGCTGCCATTATACCACAAAATGGATACCCACAACAAGCTGCCAAAGTGTCACTAGTTTTAAAAATAAAACAAACGTTACCACACGTCTATAAACAATACCACGCTTGTGATATTGTTAAGTTCTCTCTCTCTTTCGCTCTTGCTTTTTGGCCGGCCAATGTGGCCGCGGAGGCACAATCCACCTTCCCCGATAGGAACAATGAGTCACGCAGGTTTCCTGAGGAGCAAACGGCTTCTGGAGCGGGAGGTTTTTTCACTTCCCAACAATACCAATTAGACAGCCCCCCGACACAAACAAGTGCATTCACTAAAATAACTGCAAGCCGACCTAAAATACATCGCCCTCTTCTCAAAATAGAATCAGGGTGGGAAGGGGCCCGTTGGACTGGGTTATCTAATCCTTTCAGTCTTGAGATTACAGTAAATCAGAAACAACCTGAAGGCACAAAGCAACAACACAGGGGTTAGAGTGTCAGATCGGGAATTTGTTCGGCCATATCCACACTAGACTGTTACAGCGCTATTATTCCACTTCCAACATCCTATGGAATCCTGGGGCTTGCAGTTTAGGGAAGGGCATTTAGCATTCTCAGCCAGAGAGCTCTTTGGCCTCAGTAAACTACAAACCCCAGAATTCCACAGAATGTTGAAAGTGGAATAATAGCACTAGAACAGGGCAGTGTGGAAACGGCCCCAGTTCCCAACTAGGGTTTTATATCCAAAGGACCATCTCCTTCTGTCTCCCAGGCCTGTTTCGAAACAGCAAAGCTATCTGAAGTCTCAGCACTGTTCCACCCTTTGCAAGCTCTACTGTGCCACAATTCCGGTCTTCTGATCAGTTTTGGGAGGGGCAAGAAAAAGCAAGCAGAGATTCTTAAAGTTGAAACTGTCAGCCCCGGGCTCCCACTTCTTCTCTAAGAGGGAAGACATGAGTTCCGCGTAACCTAACCTGGGTCATTACTGAAAAGAGCGTGCTCAGGTTTCACACGGCCCCTGAGGTGCATTCCACCTTGATAACCTTCCATCTTGAGCTTTCCATGGCAGGAATGTTGCCTACAGGTATAGTTAACAGGGGTTCTAAACCTAAACTAATTTGTTGGCTCATGATACCCCATTAACCCACTTCGTATGGACAAATAAGCTTGGCACACAACTACACCACCTGGGAAAATGTCTATTCAGCCCAGAGTTTGGAAACGTTCCTTTTGGGGACGGCAAAAAGTGGGTGCCATTGTGTGCTGGAGAATATCCTTGCAAGACGGGGGCTCTGAACCCTACGCTGGTGTAACAATACCAGCTTACACAGTGGCAACAGGTCTCAAAAGGCCACAAGTGGAGCTGCTGTGAAGGAAGGGAGGTCGTGGAGAAAAAAGCCACACAAAGATGGCAAATTTATCTGTCTTCCCTCAACACTGCCACACGAATCTGGAAACTGCACAAGGACAGCGTATCAACAGAAGCATCTTAATAAAGGCCCCATGATCCCAGAAATGAAACAATCAATTCCTTTCAGGCCAGAAGTGAATGACAACTTACATCTACTTCTCCTTGATCGATCACATAAAAATTGTCTCCTTCATCGCCTGTAAAGAAACAAAAGCATCATTTTTTTTGGATTTCCTGGGAGAAAATGCTGACAAAATCCATTAAGTGGCTGAGATCCTACACTGAGAAGCGTAACCATATACACACAGAGTTATGCAACAGTTGTGCAACACCACCTCATATTGTGATGTTGTGCAACCAACTGTCCATATATATAATCATGCATGTACACTGTGCATTAGAGATCCATGCACATCACTGTGCAATGCAATCCATGTGCAATGCACATCAATGTGCGAAGCACACCCACGCACAACTCACATCCATGCTGAATTTTGCTTCCACAGTACTGATCTTAATACAGTTATTTTGCATCAGCCAAAAACATACAACCACTTCGACAACAGAACCTAGTCACCCACAACAGGCTTCTAGATGGTATGTTCTCCTAAATAATTTTTTTTAAAACTTTCTCTACTCTGGCCAGTCTCCAGATGTGTTGGACTACAGTACCCATTGTCCTCAGCCAGCAGGGCATGGCAACAACAACAGCTGTAGTTCAATCCATCCGAAGGGCACCCAATTAGAGAAAGCAAGAATTGGGGAGCATCTAATGGAGCCCTCGACAAAGGAAGACATGTCTCACGATTCTGAAAGATGATATTTAATAACTGAAAAAGCCCAATCCATTTCAGCATGTTTGTATTTTTTAATACCTTCATTTGGGGTTTTCCAAAGAATGTAAAAGACAGCTCATGGATACATATCTATAGATGTCATGGAAAGCAAGAGGGTTTCAGTATTGCGCATTGCATATAGTCTGCTCACTTCCACACTAGACTGTTATAGTGCTATTATTTCACTTACAACATCCTATCGAATCCTGGGGTTTGCAGTTTGGGGAGGGACCTCAAAGGCCCCTCCTCAAACTGCAAACCCCAGGATTCCACAGGATGCTGAAAGTGGAATAATAGTGCTATAGTGCAGAAATGGACATACTTGCTTAAAGAAAAGATCTGAAGACATTTGTGATCAGAACTACTCTGATATCATTTCAAGGAGCTACCTAAGGGGTTGGACCTATTTTGGAGAGAAGATAGGAAGCTATTTGGGAAGGATTCATCACCTTGGCTAGTTCCTTAAAGTTCAGACTAAAATCAGAGCGGAAACAGCACTTCACTGGCTGCAGAGTCTCAACTGGACAAGAGACTAAGACCCCGGTTTCTCCTCTGTTAATGATACCTTTCCCATCCTCCACACTAATGAGGAGAAAGAGGGATACTCAGAGGATGATGGGTTTCATACTTCTACTAGACCTATGAAGCAGTGGTGCTTACCCTGTTGGATAACAGTCTCTCCAGCAATGTGTGTAACAGGAAACATGGCATCAAAAATGTCACTGCAAAAGAAAGAAAGAAATCTTTAAGTAAGCTTTGACCGGCTCACCAGACAAAAACCCTGAAATCACCACGATGCCTGGATCCTTCTTATTAGGCAGAGAAAAGAAGGTGCTAAGTCGTTGAAGGTTGCAGGAGGAGAATGAAGAGTGATGGAGGGAGATAGCATGCATAGAGTAACCTGGGGAAGAGAAAGAGAGAGAGAGAGAGACTGGGGACCCATTCACACCATGCAATTGTAGCACTATGGTTCCGCTTTAACTGCCATGGCAACATCCTATGGAATCCTGGGATTTGCAGTTTAGGGAAGGGCATTTAGAATCTTCAGCCAGAGAGCTCTAGTCCCTCACCAAACTACAAACCCCACCATTCCGTAGGATGAAGTCTATGTGGAATCACAGCACTATAACTGTGTCATGTGAGTGGACCCCAAGAAAGAAAAATATGAGATGGAAAGAGGCAGCACATTCCCAGCCGTTGGTGGATTCCACATCAGTAGGGTGGTCAATTCGTTTCCGCCCTGAGTCTGAATTTTAAAGGTGCTGTCCAACGGATTGAACCCCAGCACTCAAACAGGTTCAGCCTTTAAAGCCTGGACTTAAACCCAGAGTGGATTCACCATCCCGCTGACATGGAAAGCACCAGGAGCACTGGGTGTATCATGAAATGGAAGAGCAAAAAGAAGGCAAGATGCACTCAGAGTAAAGAGAGCTTTGGGGGATCAACGGGTGGTGAATCCAAGAACTGAGAGTGAGCGAATACACTAGGAGGTGCAGAAATAGATTGCAAAAAATTGAATTCAAGCCGTAAGATAGCAACGTGGTCCCTTTTGAGTCACTTCAAACTGCAAAACAAAGTGATCTGGATTGTGCATCCCCGGAGGAAGAGCACATTCCTCACCGTGCCCCAGGACTGAGAAGAACAAAGGAATTTGTAAAGATTCACCCAAACAGCCAGGAGGTCAACAACCAATTTTCACTCCCATATATGGGAAACCGCACATTACAAAATCCCATTATTAGCTTATTTCCTGCCCAGCAGTTCCAAAATTCACTCAAGGAAACACCCGGTCATAAATCTGAACTGAAGCATTATCTTTACTTCTGAAGAGTGATCATCTCGCCAGAGAGGCAGGCGACGATGATTAATGTGGGCCGGCAAGGGAAACAGCCGGTTGACTCACGGCTGCCTCCTGCTGGGACAGCTCCTGTGATCGTGATGCTTTTGCAGAGGTGGCCTAGGACGGGGGTGAGATGGCACCCCGGACCAAGACCTCAAAAAAATTTAATTTTAAAAGTCTACAACTCCCAGGATGCCTCAGCCAGCATGGCTCCAACATGAATTCCTGGAACTGCTTTTTACATAATAATTTTTCCCACCTTTCTACCAGAAGCAGCTGGACTGCAACTCCTATCACTCCCTAGCTATCAAATGAGGGTTTCCAGAAGTGAGGACCTGGCTGTGACTCTCAGGGCCTACTCCTCCTCTTCTCAGGGCCTCAGCGTAAGGGGAGGAATCTCAGAACAAGACTGCTACCTCGATATTTTTAAACTGTGTACTGGCAGTCCCTGCAGCTACTTCAGGGCAGTTGCTATAGATTCTTCAAGGTGCCTGCCTAGCCATCTTTGGGAGGGCAACTTCACAGCCTGTAAAGAAAGCAGCTATACAGCGTGAACTCTGGGTAGCTCCACGTGTGCTAGAATATGCTCCAGAAACTTGATCAAGAGCAGAGTTTCCTCCTTGGCAGAATGACAGGGAATCCTCAAGACCCTGACCGATTGGAGAGCTGGGCCAAAGCTAACAAAATGAATTTCAGCAGAAAGAAATGTAAAGTCCTACACTTAGGAAGAAAAAAATGGAATGCACAAATATAGGATGGGGGATGTGTGGCTGGACAGCAGTACATGTGAAAGGGATCTAGGAGTCTTCGTGGATCACAAGCTGAACATGAGGCAGCAGTGTGATGCAGCAGCCAAGAAAACCAACGCGATCCTTCGTTGCATAAATAGGAGTATGGTGTCTAGATCCAGGGAGGTAATGGTACCACAGTATCCTGCATTGGTTAGGCCTCGTTTGGAATACTGTGTCTAGTTCTGGGCACCTCAATTCAAGAAGGATATCGACAATCTGGAACATGTCCAGAGGAGGGCAACTAAAATGGTGAAGGGTCTGGAAGCCATGAAGCCCTATGAGGAGCAGCTTAGGGAGCTGGGCATGTTTAGTCTGCAGAAGAGAAGGTTAAGAGGGGACATGATAGCCATGTTTAAATATTTGAAGGGATGCCATGTCGAGGAGGGAGCGGGCTTGTTTTCTGCTGTTCCAGAGACTAGGATAAGGAGCACTGGATTCAAGCTGCAGGAAAGGAGATTCCACTTGAACCTCAGGAAGAACTTCCTGACAGTCAGAGCTGTCCGGTAGTTGGGAATGCTTTGATGGGTGTTCCTGCATAGCAGGGGGTTGGACTTGATGGCCCCCTGGGGTCTCTTCCAACTCTAGGATTCTATAATTCTACAATTCTAAGAAGACAATGCAGAAAAGATTCCCTAAAAAGGCATTTTTTTATGTAAGAGTTGTGGGTCCAAATTGACATCCAGTCCTGGCTCTTGGACACGTGGGGGAGGCAAATGCGCACACGTCATTCAGTCGGTGAACTGTGAGATGCACATCCATGTTCCAATGCCTTCTGCAGGTTATTGCAAACCAAGAAAAAAAATAATCCCCAAAATTTTTGCAATCACAGATCAGATGCGGTTTTTAGCTACTGTTTTTTAAAGTTTTAATCAGAGTTCTGTGGATATATTTTTCTTTTAATTAAGGTATTTTGTGATGGTGGGCAGAAAACAGAAATTGCTAGGATGCTGCTGTGGGTTAACATATTTGCACCTCTGAACTGATTTCTTGAGAGCCAGCATGGTGTAGTGCTTTGAGCATTGAACTACAACTGCTGAATAAGCTACATGCTGAATCTGGAGGCAACTGCTGTTTACACTGCCTGTTCTAGGCAGGAACACATAGCTGCAGTAGGATTGGCTAGAGTAGAATTCCACTTTTTCCCAGCTCGAGCTTTATTGCATCGCTTCCTACAGACAGGCTGCTGCAACCTAACACTGAAAGCGTGTGTTTCTGCAGTGTTCCTCCATGTTCCCAATGCAGATGCTGCTAAAAACCTTCCAGCTAGACAGAGGATGAGTAGGAAAAGGGGGCTGGGCAGGCATACAAAGGTTTTGTAAAAAGGAGCTTCTTTGCCAGAGGTTTTGTTACCTGAGGTATGCCTCTATAAAACGAATAGCGGTCCAAAAAGTTTAATAGGGTTGCTTCTGAATTCTGGTTCACTGTGAAAGGAGACAATATGAGAATTCCAGATTTCCTTATTTCTTTGTTTTTGGGTTGTTGCTTTAAAAAAAAAAGACAACGTCTGATGTATTTAGCTCATGAGAGGGAGAAGAATGCCTGTCACAAATTCATAATTTAAAAACCATTATAATCCGTAGATTACGGTTCTGACAGAAGAGACAGGTGTTCCACATTTTCCTTGCTCGGCTGAACTTTTATTACCCAAGACAAAGAAGTGCCTCCAGGCACCCAACACCCACAACTTAGCCCCAAACAAGAGCAAACTCACAGAAGATGTAGAGGAAGAGGTGGCGAAGGAGGGGAGTTAACGCCATGTCTTCATTATTCTTATTTAATCTCTTACCTCTATTTACTATCCCTCCTTTAGGTCAGGAGACTTAAGAGCACAGCTTATATTTATAAAAACATTAAGAAAAGTAGCAGCACCAGCACAGCTGTGCTGTTTCTCCCCTGGAGTTTGCATATGCCATTGCGGAACCAATGTTTTCCCAGTAAAGAAGCAAGTTCTGTTGGGTTCTCTGGAGCAGAGGTTGGAAAAGTGATTTTGGGGGACTACAACTCCCAGAATTCCCTAGCTAACATGGCTGCATTCTGGAGAGGCTTGGAGGGATGCAGATGGGGGCTTCCAAGGACACTGTTATTTAGACTTTATTGTTGACTTAGGCCATTTCCGCACTACACAGTTATAGTCCTATTATTCCACTTTCAACCTCCTATGGAATCCTGGGCTTTGCAGTTTAGGGAGGGGCATTTAGAATTCTCAGCCAGAGAGCTCTTTGGCCTCAGGAAGCTACACACCCCAGAATTCCACAGGAGGTTGAAAGTGGAATAATAGCACTATAACAGTGTAGTGCAGAAATGGCCTTCGTAATTAAAGGAGCACCTTTCCCCATGGATGCCTGCCTGAGGATGGAGAGATGTTGGAAGAACCCTCCTTTGTGTCCCACAGATGGGAGCAATACACTGTGTGTAAACATGGGGGAGGGCCTTCTTAGCTATGGCACCCTGGTTATGAAATGCCCTCCCTTTGGAGACCCATCTGGTGCCGACATTGGTCTCCTTACTGCATTCAATTAAAACACGGCTTTTTTATTAAAGCCTGCAGGGGTCTAATGACTTCACCCAATGCATACACACACACAGGTTTATATATTTTTAACTTTAACTTTTTTAATATGCTTTTTAGAATAGTAATTTGTGTTTATTGTTTTAAACTGCATTGTTCCACGTTTTAAATGGTTCAGCTATTTTTATCGTAAGTCACTCAGAGACTGTACAATACGGGGCAAGATAGAAATATAATAAGTAAATAAATGGAGAAATACATTCTCTTTCTTGCCCCTTATATACCACTCATGGACATCAGGCAGTGCTACTATTAGGGATGGAATTGGGGCTAACTATCCATAGTCCCACCAACAGAATTAGCAGGAGAGGCATCTTACCACATCCTCAAGTAAGAGATGTAGTACAGAGCAGTGGCAGCAGATGATTCAAGTCAGTGGGGTGATAATTCTGCTCCGGGTTTTAATCCACGGCTTTTAAAGGAGGTGTCCAAGGTGCTGAACTCTATTCCTAACTAAGACCAGCACCTTGGAGAGCTCACTTCAAGCTAGCCAAAACCTGGCATGGATTCAGTGCCCCACTGACATGGGACGCACCACCCACCTCTGGTGCTCAATGATATATAAAACCACCTGTCCCTCAAAATCATTAAATTCAGAGTCCCAAAATTATCTCTCTGCACAAGTGAGCCATACTGCTACCATTTTCTCTGGTAGAATATACAAGCGCAGGTTTGCTATCCATCCTACTATTTTTTTTTTATGTTGCAGCCAGTAAACTGGAAAAAACTCCATTTAAGAAGGGAAAGGGAATTGTTGCCCACTTTTCATATATTATGATCAACTGCAATAAAACAAACCCTAAGCAAATAATAATACCAATTTTACAAGCTGTATGTAACGTTGGGTTTTGTGTTAACTTAGCGAGAGAAAGAGAGACGAAGGCATGGTATTTTTGTCCACTGGGTAACTGGAGAGGGAGGAGAGCTGCCTACATGAGAAAAATCAAATTTTAGAAAAAGTTTTAAGGGATTTAACAAAATCCTGTCACCAAAGGAGTGTGCACAGCAAGACACGAGTGAGGACAACATGAACCATTCACAGAGATTACGGAACTGCAAGGCATTGCTTCCTTTCCTTCTTTATGAACTGAACTGAACCATGGTTAAGCGCAGGAGGAACAACACGTGGCTCTCCAGATGTTGCTGGACTGCATCTCCCAGCAGCCTTAGACAGGGCAGCCAGTGGAAGAGATTGCTGGAAGCAGCAGTCCAGAAGCATCTGTAGAACCACAAGATGCCAATCACTGGTTTAGGAATGGAAAGACAATACTTAATCTTGGTTAAGGAAACTATGATGAAGCATTTACTCTTCACAGAGCTCTTGTATAACACTGCTTTGAGGATCACCATCCCCTAGAACTGTAAGAGGCAGATATACAAGACATAAAATCCCTCAGCAGAGCCATCCTTTTGAAAGGATCCTTTCAAAATCCTTTGGAAAGCGAAAGAACCACACTTTCCTAGCCTAACTGTTTTAAGTCCCGGGGGTATCACTTTTTCCCAAGAAATCCCAGCTCCCTGGGGCCTCTCGTATATTTGTCTACACTCGGTTAAGTAAACACCACTGACGGTACCTTTCCTACACTTCCTCCGGGTCTTTTATGCTGAGGAAATGCTCCTCTTCATGTTTGTCTAGCAAAGGTGGCTGCTGATGTCTCCAGATGATAAAAATCAGCACTAGCAAACACTCCATGGGCCCTTCCCAACAAGAAGTTAAGATAGGTCCTTTGTCTGCACTGCCTTGTTCTTCTTGTTGCCATTTCTGCACTACGCTGTAATAGTGCTATTATTCCACTTTCATCATCCTGTGGAACTCTGGGGTTTGTCGTTTAGGGAGGACAAAGAACTCTCTGGCTGAGAATTCTAAATGCACCCCACCCTAAACTGCAAACCCCAGGATTCCCCCTAAACTGCAAACTCCAGTGGAATAATAGCACTCTAACAGTCTAGTGTGGAAACGGCCTGTGACTTCATAGAATAAGACAGAATAATCTGGTGTGCCTCAGCCTGACCTACCTCCCAAGGCTGTCGCGAGGAAAAAAGTGAGGAAAGAGGAAAACCACGTACACAACTTGGGATCCCTGGAGGAAGGTGGGATAATAATGCACCAAAGTTTGGGCAAGCGGCTTTTTTGAACCACCGTTCCCGAACCCAGTTGTCCGTGCCCACAAAAAGTAAACACGCCCAAGCTCTGAATTTAACCTGCTGTGACTCAGGCTTCAGCTTCCAAAAGTTGCCAGCCCCTTCAGTCTTGCAGCTTCTCCGCACCCTCTGGTTACAGCCACCCACAGCTCCAGTTACCTGCCTTTCCGCTGCCGCCACTCAGGTTGAACACCAGCTGTTCTATTACGCTTTGTACCAGGATCAATAAAGGCCTCATAAAAGCATTTCCCAACTAGAATACATTTAATACGCCTTGTTTCTCACCAAGAAGCGACAGGTACGAAAGAGCTCAATTTATTCATTAAGCTCAATTCTCCTGCGTCTCTTTCCCTCTCCCTCTCACCCCCCTCTGCGTGTGTCTCTAAGCACTTTGCTGCGCATTTGCATATCTGATGAAGCCGAGAAATGTATGCAGGCGCCAGGCTGAGTAAGCGTGGCCTCTGCAGGGTCTTGCAGCACTTAAATCAACCGGGTTGCACACAGGATCTGGGCAACCAGCTACTTTGCCTTCCGAAAGCCATTTTGAAATCTGTTTCTTTCCCAAGCTTTTCCTCCCCATCCCCAGCAGAAAGCAAATAAAATGAATATTTCTGGTGTTTTACGTGGCACAAACTGCACAACACCTGTTGAGGTTAATAACGGTCAAGTCAGCTTCAACTTGGGGTGACTCTGTCAAGGAGAGGCCTCCAAGTTTCTCGGTTATCATCAGCCCTGCTTAGATTCTGCAGGCTCAGGGCCGTGGCTTCCTTGACGGAGTCTATCCATCTGTAATGCAGCCTTCCTCTTCTCCTTCCACCTTCTACCTTTGTTGCTCTGTTCCTTCAAACTGTTTCCAACTTATGGCCACACTAAGATGAACCGATCACAGACGGGTTTTTTTGCCAGATTTGTTCAGAGGAAGGTTTGCCATTGCTTCTCTCTGAGGCCGAGGGAGTGTGACTTCCCCAAGGTCATCCAGAGGGTTTTCTCAGCTGAGCGTTGGTCTCCAGAGTCTTAGTCCAATACTCAAACCCCTACACTAGGGAGGTTCTGCCTTACCAAGCACTGTCTTACTTTCTCATGATATGATTGTACAGTCCTCCCTCCACATTCGCAGGTTTGATCTTTGCGAATTATTTGCAAAGCATGTGTTTGCCCTCCCGCCCCGGATTCTCCTCCTCCCATTCCCTTGCATTCTTCACTCCAGGCTTGTGAGGCTTGTGTTTAAAATGGATTTGTTTTTCCTTTTGAGTGAGCAAAGCCCCACCCCCACTGCTGGAGGCGTATCCTCTCTGCCAGGTGGCTGCACATTCTGCTGTGTAACGGCCACTGATTGGTCAGATGCTCTCTTTGCTCCTAGCCCCCACTTCTGGGGGGAATCTCCTTTCTCAAGATGGCAACTGGAAGTAGCTAGAATGCCAGAACTCAAGTGCTTCGCTCTTCTTCGTCTGAGGGGAAAGTACAGGTAAGCCCTTTACTTTGTCTTTTTTCTTCCCTCTGGGATCGTTGAGGCCAGAGGCAAGAAGATGGGAGGGGAGCTCCAGATTGTGGGAGGGGTTATTTGTGGTTTTTCCACTTTTTCCAAGTTCCACATCCCAAACTCTCGTGAACGTGGAAGCAACTGTGTTGGTTCAGATCTATTTTCTCTGTATCTGTATTATTAGCATATCTCTCTATATGCACGTGTACACTCACACACACAGACACATTCCACAACTATCCTGCTTTGGCAGGAACAGTCTTGGTCAATCTTCTGTCATCTCACTTTTTCACCTGCTTTTAAAATGTCCTGGTTTCTCTCTTTTCCTCCCACCTTCTCCGCTTTATCCTCCACTTACTTCAGTCGCTACAAATTGAGCACAAAGTCCACACAATTAACTCCGCAAGAAGGAGAAGAGACGGCGGAATCTTGTGCTTCCCAGTAAGCAAAGACAAAAGCAAACTGCCAGAGCCTCTCTTAACTTCTGTAGGCTTCCTTATCAACAACTTTTGCCACCTCCATCACACTGTGATTGTGTTTGACCACACGTGTCTCAGTTTTCACCTGTGAAATGTGTGAGGATCAGCCCTCCACTGACACATTCTCAGAGGTGTGTTTTCTTTCCCCTTTACTGGTACCCATTTCCATTCTATTTAACTGCCTTTTTGTCAAGGGCAGAGTAGAGGGCAAAGAATTTGGCACTGCAACCAACGATTCCGATCATACCCCCGTCCCCTTGGGAGGAAAGAAAGAGTTCAACTGCTCAGTTGCAGACTCTTCCCCGGAAAACACACACACACACACACACACACACACCATAGATTCAAATCTCTCTGTTTTCCCCTTCCCAGAGACAAAATGTTGCACCAGAGACATCACTGAGAAAGTCAAATACTTTTACTAGCAGAAGCAAACACCTGCTGCTTTTAATTTGGGATAATTAACGTGCCGTGATTGTGGGGGGTTATAAATATCAAGCTAGCGGACTTGATGCTATTTTAATCATGTTGCCTCGACATCTCTTTCTCTCTGTCTCTCTCTGTCTTAAAAGAACTGGAATGAGATGAGGGAGAATGATAGTCCTTTGCCAAGTCTGGATTTTAACATCCAATTTTCTCCTTTTTCCATTGGGAGGTCCAGAGCTCGCAGAGTTACTTTCGGAGTGGGAATTTCTTATGTAACATGTTACAAAGCCCCCATCCATCCCAAAATAAATGTGTTAAAGTTCACCTTACGGGAAAAAAAATCTAGTAAAGTATTGCTTATTATGCTACCCAATTACTTGCTTGCTACCTTTTGGGTTACATTAAAAAAACACACACACACAGAGGAGACAGGCAAGTCAGGCGCTCCAAATTTTTCACTCATCAACTCCCAGCACTCCCAGCCAGCACAAGCAACGGTGAGGAATGAGACCTGCAGTCTCCAAACATCTGAAGGGCTACGGTTTCTCACCCTCACCTTACAGCCTTTTCCATTGTAAAACCTTGTATGATTTCCCTCTGCCCCACCACCTCTGAGCCATGTGAAAACAGCATTCTAACAGCCAGGGAGATTTTCAGCTGCCTCTGATCACTCCATCTTCTTCCACCCAATCTATTCACCCTTCACATGGCTCCACCACTTCTTCTTTTTTCCAAGTCTCTGTTTTCCTACGGTCTGTTCTTTCTTTTATTTCTCATTTCACTTTACACCCTCATTGGGTATACAGTCGACCCTCCACAACTTGCAGTTTAATTTTCACAGATTTGATTATTTGTGCATTTCTCCACCACCTTAGAATCATCCTTCCCCGTCGGTGGCTCAAATCAGGAAGCACAGAAAAACCTGCCTCTGGTCCTCCTCCTCCACCAGCCACTGCCTGGCTAGCTAAGGATAGAATCATAGAATCACAGAGCTGGAAGAGACCCCAGGGGTCATCCAGTCCAACCCCCTGCTATGCAGGACACCCATCAAAGCATTCCCAACAGATGGCCATCCAGCCTCTGCTTAAAAACCTCCAAAGAAGGAGACTCCACCACACAGCTTTTCAAACAGACACAGCTTGCCCTTAATCTGAGGATTTATCCATATCTCCACAGCACCACTAAGTGCACCCCTCAAAGGGTGCCTATGCATAAATCCTGAATTTAGTGGTACTGTGTAGCATTCTTCTTGTTTTATCCAGTCTTATTTTATAAAACAGTTTCAAAAGTGGCCTCTGGCATCTTCATCTCTCTAAAGGTGAAATATAGAGGAGGGAGACTATTTCACAATCACTGTCCTCCCCGCACACACACACAGAATTTTACTTCCTCAAATTATCTCATTTTATTTCAAAATACGCTAAAAAGGTTAGAGAGCTACACTATGCAGATTCCTTTAACACCCTAAATTCTAGGAAACTGGGAAAAATACCAGAATTGGGCAAAGCCCTCAAAAAGTGATTCATATTAATTTATTATCAAATTATTGTTTAATAACTATAGTATTCCACTCATTGTGATCCCTACTAAGTACTTGCCTGACTTACTTTTTGTATCGCTTGTTATTTCTCTGTTACTTTTGGCTACTTTTAAAAAATCTCCTGGATCAATTGGGAGAATGGTATTAAACTAGAAACACGCTTGCCAGATTATTACTCTGAAGTCTTTTTTTTTTATTAACCAGGAAAGGTTACTCATTACATCTGCAAAACAAATTCCTCCCCATTCACTGCTACTTTTGAAACACGATTGCACTATGAACAAATTGCTTAAAACAAACAAACCAGGAATTCATTGTTGCTGCCATACTTTGCCTTGGATATTTTAGTCCAGAGGTGGGGATGATGTCCAGATGTGAATGAACTGCAACTCCCATCAGCCCTTGCCAGAATAGCCAAAGGTCTGCAATGCTGGAAATTGTTATCCAGCTCCATCTGGAGGGCTTCATGATTCCCACCCCACTTTTATCTAAAAAAACACGACCTGACAGACATGATAAAAATGCTCTCCCCCTCTTCCATAATGTACAAAGCAGAAAGTTTCAGCTATTGTGAAACCCTAGAATTATAAGAAAAGCAGCCAAACGTTCCACCCCTAAGCCCCCTTTACAATTAATCCACTTAAGCGAGTACAACCGGGAAACTGAGAACAACAAATTCCTTGTATTTGCTTCCTTGGAAGTAATGTTCCTATAAATCCATACGCCTGCTTGTCTATATTCTTCCACATGATGGGGTTTAGAAGGTCTCCTTTTCAGAACATTCCAACACGAGTTAACCACTTCACTGCCTGGCTGTGCAAAGCAGCTGAGCTGGATCTTTTTTCAAAATGTTGATTGACATGAATGGTTCCTACTAGGAATTACCTAGTTCTGGATCATTAATTTAATGTAAAAATCTAGGTGATATCACACCTTGAAAGTGGGAGCTCTTCTAAATCAGAGCTTTCCAGACAGGGTGTCGTGACACGTTAATGTGTTGGCTGCAGTGCGTAGATGTGTTGCACGAACGTAACAGGTCAAGGGGCTGCCTCTTCCACCGGCGCCATGGGTCAGGCCCAGATGAAGGGGCTGCCTCTACCAGCACCGCGGCTCAGGCCAAGGAAGAACCTGGCAAGGACGGTGGGGGGCAAGCCTGGATGGAAGGGCTGCCTGTACCACCTTTGTCCCGGGCCAAGGAAGACCCTGATGAGCACGGTTGTGGCAACAGGCCAGGCACAGGGGAATTACTGTGTCGCGAAATGATGCGTGTCCAAAAAGTGTGTCATCAACATGAAACGTTTAGAAAGCTCTCATAGAATCAGCTGGTCTGAGAGAGATTCTTCATCTTCCACCCTCTGGTTTCACCTGTCGCTTGGATATAACTACAGTCGGCCTTCCACGTTTTCAGGTTTGACTTTCACGGATTTGATTATTTGCACATTTCTCCAGCCCCTGCCTCTCACCACCTCAGCTGCTTCTTTTTCAAGGGGACATGCCCTCTCAGTAGCCAGCCCCTCCCGAATCTGCAAACCCCAGGATTCCAAAGGATGTTGAAAGTGGAATCATCACGCTATAACAGGCTAGTGTGGAAATGGCCCTGGTTAGGGAAAGGAGAAGGAAAGGGGATGGGCCAGCATGGTGAGCCTATGCTTCCTCTCTCAACCATCTCCTTCCTTAGATGGGGGGACGTGCTCAGGAGAGGGTATGTGGCGCTGAGAAATCAGGCTGTGATCTGTCCTTAGCCAGTCGGGCATGGCTGGTGGAGAAGGAGGAAGAGGAGGAGAGCCAGTTTTTAAAGGGCTGCCTGGCCTGATCAGAGCTACTGAGAGGAAATGTCCCCTTGAAAAAGAAGTACTTGAGGTGGTGAGAGGCAGGGGTTGGAGAAATTTGCAAATAATCAAATCCATGAAAGTCAAACCTGAAAACGTGGAAGGCCAACTGTAGTTATATCCAGGCTACAGGTGAAACCAGAGGATGGAAGACGAAGAATGTCTCTGAGAGCAGCTGATTCCCTTTTCCCTGACCCGCGTGCTCCTACACCTCAGCAATAGCATCAGCAAGCAAAAGTGGGATTGGGGGCTCTGTGTTTTTCCAAGATCCCTTTCTCCCCTGAAGGCAGGCTGCAAGAGAAAGCTGCCCTCCGCTCTTATAACAGCCTGTTCCACCTCTAATTGTTCTCGCTGGCTCCTTACAGTAAAGGAAGAATGTAAGGATATAGTAGAGCAGGAAAGGAAAGCAATTAACACACCAATAAACTGGAAGCTGAAGCAGAGAGGAAAGAACTTTGAGGTGAGATTTTTAAGAAAGGAAATGATTCAGTGGCTGGGTGTAAGATATACTCAATTCAAGCAGATGAAATCTGATATACTTGATTAAATCTGACTTGGTTGGGAAAGAAGTGGCAGGGGAAAGAAGTTGTATGGGGGAAGTGGAGGACTATGTATCTCCAGGACTTAGGGAAAGCAGCCCTCTCCCTCTCTGCCACAGCCTTAGATGTTGTGGATCACTGGATTTTATTCAGCCTGGCAATGGCCAAGGATTTATTTCCTGAGCAATAGTAGCAGCTTATCTGAGCAATGAGAACATGAGCTTTCTGCACCATTACTCTGAAATGCTCACAAACCACTCTTGACATCCACTCTTTCTTGGAACTCTTTCCTATAAACTGTGAAGGCACCAGATCCTGTCTGACCTTGGAAGCTAAGCAGGGTCAGCCCTGCTGATTACTTGGCTGGGAAACCGTTAAGGATTCCCAGGTGCTGTGCAGGCTATGTTCCAGGGGAAGTCAATGGCGAATCACCTCTGATTATTCCCCCCCCAAGAAAACCTTATGGAATTCACAGAGTTGCCACAAACCAACAAATGGCTGGAAAGTACATAAACGTGCTCACATCTGTGTAGAACAGAGAATGTGGTAGAAAAGACTAATGCCATTTCCGCACTAGACTGCTATAGTGCTATTATTCCACTTTCAACATCCTATGGAATCCTGGGGTTTGCCATTTAGGGAGGGACCTCAAAGACCCCTTCCTAAACTGCAAATCTCAGGATTCCACAGGATGTTGAAAGTGGAATAATAGCACTATAACAGTCTAGTGCGGAAATGGGCTAGTTAAGGCACTTAGCTTAGAACAATTATTTGGCATACTACCATTCCCAAAATCCCCTATCAATATGGCCACTTGCCATGCTGAGTGGGCCTTGTGACCACAAAATGTAACTTTCCCAAGCTCTGTATTTAACTAACTCAAAGAACAAATTGTTCCGGAAAAACGCCAACCCTTGGTCTTTGGAAAAATGTGCATATTTAAAACAAGCAGAATGGTCCCAAAAATGTATGTTTCAGTTCAGATTGCTTATTTGCTGAGCATATTATCTTCTGCCTCAGATCTGGGGAACATGTAACCCTCTATCAGTGGTTCTCACCCTGTGGGTTCCCAGATGTTTTTGGACTTCAGCTCCCAGAAGCCCTGAGCATTGACCATAGTGGCTGGGGCTTCTGGGAGCTGAAGTCCAAAAACATCTGGAGACCCACAGGTTGAGAACCACTGCTTGAGATGTTGTCAGACTACAGCTCCTATGATCCCGAATATGGTGAATGGGAGTTACAGTCCAATGACATTAACCGTGCGACACGTTTGAGATCTAATGAAAAAGGCCTTCTCCGTTTCCCATCAGTTCGGGCAATACAGTTCGGGCCTTCTTTGTTGTGGCACCTTAGTTACAAGATAATCTCCCTTTAACAGCCCAGATGGGGCCAATGCTGCTGCCATTCTGGTGCCAAGCAAAAACACAGGCTATTTCCGCACTACACTGTTACTATTCCACTTTCAATATCCTAGGGAATCCTGGGGTTTGCAGTTTTGGGAGAGGCATTTAGAATTCTCAGCCAGGGAACTCTTTGGCCTCAGGAAACTACAAACCCCAGAATTCCACGGGATGTTGAAAGTGGAATAACAGCACTATAACAGTGTAGTGCAAAAAAGGCTACAGTTATTTACTAAAGCGAGTCATGATCGATTTGGTCCAAACTTGCTCACAAGTTAAAATGTTTTAACCATCCTGTTTTAAGTGTTAAATGGTTGGGCATGTTTTTAGCCTTCACATTTTATTAACCGTGTTAAATTGTTTTAAGCTGTTCCACTTCATTTTATTGCAAGCCAGTGTGCCACCCTCATGGATGGGACGAGGTACAAACATTTAAATAATAGGAACAGCATAAGTAACAAAATAGTTGTGCATTCCTGCACAACGGGGGGTAGACTAAATCAGCACGACTCAGAGTGACAGCCATGGACCAGCACTCATCACCGAGCCAGTAGATACTGGCAAGTTTCCAGGAAAGGAAGAAACAGTTTGGGTGCAAACAGGGTGCTGATCTCGGGCATGTTGGAAAAGAAAATAATTGCCAGTCTTCCACATTAGATGGTCTGCAAGGGATTAGACTAGATGGCCCTTCCCATAAACTGTATGATTCTAACATCTGGAGGGAGACAAGTTTCCCAGCCCTGGTTTGTCTGCCTCTGGCCCTGGCAGAACGCGCTTTCTTTTCACCCCATCAGAACAACCACTCTAAAACAAAAAAATCTGGCTATTTGTGCCATTAGAACCTCCTCCACCCCAACCCCCTTGGCCCTACTGGGACAGCATTGTTTCCATCGGAGCCTGTTTTAGTGATGTTCTCAGCCTCCGCATTTCCAAGAGCAAAACAGCGGAGGCTAAACGTAAAGGCTTAAAATAAGGCTGGTGCCTGCTGAAACACACAGTCATACACACACACATGCACACATACTCCATATCCTGGTACACACTGAGGAAGAAAAAGGTTTGGAATTGCTATTATGGGAAACGCTGCGGCACGCATTCTGCAGGGCAACCTGGAAGAACGCAAGGCTCAACAGCTGCCGGAATGCATGGCAAAAAAAAGAAAAAGGCACATTTCTCCAGATGTGACTCCAAGCTGTCTTTCTCATCACCACCTGTTGTTGGGTGTCTTTTTTTCACACACACCCCTCGAAAAAAAGCCCCCACACAACAATTTGAATGTGCAAGCATCCACCCACGCTGCTGCGTGGTTAGGAATTCCTGAGCAGAAGTTTGTACCATAACAGCTCACCAGCAAATGGTGGAAAAGACATAGGGCAGAGCTATGGAACTGGAAAAAGTGTGCCGTGAACGCGCTGTGCAAAAGGGCCTCAGACAGCCAGCATTACTTTATCAGTATTTTTTTTTCGTTAGCTTTTAAAAAATGTATTAAGGTATTATTTTATTGACAGCCAGGGTGGCACAGTGGTTTGAGTTCAATTCCCTGCTCAGCCATGGAAATCCACAGGGTGACTCTGGGAATTTCACATACTCTCGGCCCCAGAAAATCGAAATGGCCCAGCAAACAGCTCAAGAAGGGAGAGACCAAATGACGGCAACTCTGATAACATCTGTTATCTCAGTGAGGGAGATACAAGACAGCAAAATATCTGACCTTGTTTCAATATCTTGCAACCCGTAGAGGCAAAGTCTTGCAGATGTGGGCAACCTGGCATATCTACCCAAAAAAGTAATTCTGAGGGGAAAGCATTGCATCTGGCCTTGGTAAATAATATGCAATAGTCTGGCACAGTTATTTAAATAGGTTGCTGGATGGAAGGATCCCACAAATTGGATATTTAAAGAACTGGGCAAGCAAGATGAGATGTTTGGATACGATGTCACAGCAAAGTTGAATAGGAATGACTCTGCAGTTGTTTGCATTTCCGAAAAGCGAAATACCACTCCAGCGACTATGTCTATATAATCCTTTAAAAAAAGAAAAATTCCCTATTCCTTGGCATTTTGCTCCCCTATTCCCTTCCCAGCCCCCTTAAATAATCTTGAAAACAGTGACACCAGGCGGCAGGGACTAAACTGGGTGCTCTTCTGTGTCCAAGTCACTTGATCTTCTGGGGTTAAGAGGCAGGAAAGTGATTAATCCACCACCGACACAGCACGACTCAAAGTTCACTAAACGGACCATGAAGTAGTTTTTGGAGATTTTAGACAATGATAAGAAAAGACCTTCTAAAACAGGAAGGACATTAAGGGTGAGGTGATGTCCTGGAAGCCTAATAAGCAACCCAGACTTCTAATGTGCACGCCGATGGAACGAACATACAAGTACAAAGTGTGAGATTACAATATCATTGGGAAGCTGGATGCAAAGTCTCAAGCAGAGGGTTGGGCAGCTATGGTCCTACAGATATTTGTTTTTAGCCTACAAATCCCATCAGCCCTAGCTGGCCACCCAATGTTAGGAATGATGGAAGTTGTACTCCAAAATAATAATTTAAAAAAAAAAAGGTCTGGTGAGTCACAGCTACCACCCTGGTACTGGTGGAGCAAACAGCAGTTTAAAGGAAAATAACTTCCATTAGGAATGCGATGGAGAAAGGAAGAGTGTCAAAAACACAACACAAGGAGTTTTTGCAATCTCAGACCATTTCTGCACTACACTGTTCTAGTGCTATTATTCCACTTCCAACATCCTGTGGAATCCTGAGGTTTGCAGTTTACGGAGGGACCTTTAGGATTCTCAGCCAGAGAGCTCTTTGGCCTCAGAAAACTACAAACGCCAGAATTCCACAAGAGGTTGAAAGTGGAATAGCAGTACTATAACAGTGAAGTGCGGAAATGGCATAAAGCTGACAAACGAAGTGTCATTGGATTCAACAATTAACTACTATTTATAAGAGTTTTGGTTATCGTTATTTGGATTAATTTCTGGTTCTGTTGTAACAAAGGAAAGGATCCTAATTTAACAATTATGCTATGGTAATATATGTGCATATACCAGAAAGGGAGATAGTCCATACCTTATTTTTTGCTTATATCTAGAAACTTTTTCTATGCTGATACCCTTGGGAAGTGAGGGATGATCCCTTTGCTACTTTTCTTTTGTTATCTCAGTGAGGGAGATAATATAAAAAGAGAATGAAATAAAATGTTTAATAAGTTAATATTTTATCTTTTTTTTTCTTTCATCTCGTCCTGTTTTCCAGAAGGTTTACTGATGCTTATTAGTTCTACACTGTAACCTCATTGTGCGGGAAGGCTATCTTAGACATTGTTAAATGTTTAGACATTAATTATTTAGATGTTTTGTACTTGTGTTTGTTTTGTTGTATGTACAGTCATCCCTCCACATTAGCTAGGGTTAGGGACACAAGACCACCGTGAAAGTAGAGAAACTGTGAATAACTCTAGCCCCCCCCCAAACCATATTTAACACATACAAAAAAATATGATCACCATATTCAACCCACCAGGGATTCCTTTGAGGCATCAGGATTCCTTCCTAAGGCAGAAGTGAGGGGCTGGAGGGGATTCCTGCCACCTCCACTGCAGCCCAAAACCATTTTTAAGAGGGACTCGCAAGCCTTGTTCACAGTTTCTCAGCCTCATGAGGCTTGCAATCCCTATTCAAAATGGACTAGGGAGGCAGCAGAGGTGACGGCAAATAATCCATGAATAATCAAATCGGCAAAAATGAAATGTGTAGGGCTGACTGTACACAGTTTTGATAAAAAATAATAATAAAAGAAAAAGAAGAAGAAAAACACAACACAGTCACCTCTCTGCTCCTGGATAGCTGCTCTTCTCAGAGGCACGTCATTTTTAGTATTGGTGCACGGAGAATTCCTCAATTCCTGTTTGGGTTGGCCTGCTCACAGAAATGGGCTCACTGAAAGCCAAAGGGGCAGGCAGGAGCATTTGGAGCTGTCTCCAGACTGGCACATGCGGACTCAGTGGGAACCTCCAGCATTAAGGCCATTCCCTCTTCTTGGAGGGCAAAGGGATGAGTGCTACTCGCACCCACCAAAGCAGGCTGCTGCCCTCGGTGGAGGACAGCATTTGTGCCCAGAGATGGAAAAAACAGACCCAAATGTTTCTGCACACAGAATGCAGTGCATGCACCATTTTGCCCTTAGTCTCAACAAAAGGCCCTGGGAAAATTTCACCGAAAGAAGGACTCACACTGGAGCAACCACGGCTATCCCCAGGCGCTGTGTTACAGCACTCCCTCACCTACCCAAATATGCACACACACACAACACACGCACGCAAACACAATTTAAGCAGAAAAACAAAGGACAATAATCAGCAGTTACCAAATGCTTGAAGTATTCGGTTACAGTCGATCGCAGTATGTAGATGCAGCAGCTGGCAGAATATGGGGTCTCCGATGCTTACAGCTGTTGTCAGCCGATTCAAAGACCACCTTTGTTTCTGGAAACCTTAGAAACAGTTACTTTTTTTTTTTTTTACAAGGCTAAGGATAAGCCAGCTGCCACCGCACAAGATGCAATGCTGGGCAGGTCAAAAGAAAAAGGGAAAAAAATAAAATGAAAAAAAAAACTAGAGTGAACTCCTTAGTTTATTTACTCTGGGAGAAATCCATTCAAGTATACTGGGCTGTTTCGGAGCAATTGGTTGTGGATTGCAGCTTGCCACATTCTTTTGTATGACAAGTTAATCATGAGCACATAGAAATGTTCAGTTAAAACAGGAGTGGCACCAGCTTTGTTTTTTGTTTTTTTCTGTACAGGGGAGGTTGATTTCCTCCCATAAAATGATAGGCACGTAAACCAGCAGTCTGAACACAGATTTGGAGCCTTCCCTCCCTCCATGCAAGCGGCCATCTTTTTTAAGTTTAAATTAAGTGCTGAATATAATAGTTATTAATTTAATTTAAACACTATCTCAGAATGCACTCAGTTTTAATGAGCTCCAAAGTCCTCCAGAGATGGAGATAGTGACATGAGTTAGTGACTTCACAGGTACCAACCAATCAATGCTGTACGAAATTGGTTTCTGCTGAAAATTCACAAAACTGGATTTCCTGGAGCTCAGCCCAGGACAGCAAATGGTTTGTTTGAAGCATTATGGCGAGTGAACTTTCAGAATGGCCTCATTACTCAAATAATGTGACATCTATACACCGTCTGCTTACCTTTAAAGCATCTACTATGAGGATTGCTCCATAAAGAAGAATCATTAGAAAATGATAGGGGATAGGGAAGGAGACAGTAAGAAGATGTGTTCAAGGTACCTAGAATAGATTCTCATCAGGAAGGTGTGTCCACCAAATGGAAATGAGGATCAAGAGAAGACTGGAGTAAGTAAGGCTCAAGATGTGCAACGCCAACTGCAAACACGAGGAAAGAAGCTTTTTCCCATTGATGCATAGCCCTCCCACTCAGCTAAAACCCATTTTGATGCTCCTGTTTTCATACTCTTTCCCACCACTGGATAGGCATTCAGGTTGCAACTGTTAACCAAGAACAATAAAGAATAACGTAAAGCATAAGCAAGGAATTATCTCATACCTTCTTTCATTATCATCCAGATGAGCAAAGAGCACATTTTTGGAGATGGCCTTTGCCAGGGCAGTCATCGTCTTATAGTCTTTGGGAATAACCTGAGAAAGAAGAAGAGGAGGAGGAAAGAAAGAGAGATGAAATATAGATTCGGCCAAACATTTTGCAGTGGGGAGTGACTCTGAGTTACAAGTCCAGAAACACTCTGGGTTTTAGTATGAAGTTCAAACAAGGTATCCTTTTTTGAGGATAGGGGTTGGGCACCTTGGACAGCTTCTTTAAAATCTGGACTGAAATACAGAGTGAATACACAAGCCCACTGGCATGGAAGCCACTGGCTGCCAGTGCTTTTGCCAACCAAGGAACAGGCTTTTCACAGGGGGTTGTTGCATTTTATTTGTCTACTATTAATTCTGTTGTGTTTAAATACTGTAATGTTGTGATTCTTATCTTCACCTTTTTATTTTATTTAGTATAACTTTCCCAGTTAACCTTGCTGTGAATCCCACTTTTGGGGAAAAATCAAATAAATAATAAATCATAGAATATATACAGAGGCCCCTCCGGATCGGCAGGTTCTGGATCTGCCATTTCCATTTCACATCCTAAATATAAAATGGTGGTGACATGAACTTGAACATGCTGATGTGTCTACATGCACATCACTCCTATTTAATAATCTGCATCTTTTGGTATCCACAGGGGTCCTGGACTCAAGCCCCCCACAGATTTGGAGGGCCCAATGTAATTATATAGCACATAGGATATAAATTATATCAGCCAAATGAAGAGTAGTTTTCTGAGCCCCACACAAAGACTGCTGTCTTTAGTACTGAAACATCCACTTCCACTCCACTAACTCCAATGGAACTGAGGGTGCAGCTGGATTTTGTTTTTTTCTGTACTGTGTCCACTGCCTATATTTTCAAGGTGCAAATTCCCACAAAATTGCTGGAGTCAGAGAACTGCATAGACTGGGTGGACTTCATGGAACCCGAATCAGGAGGCTGAGAAAACTCTGTAGCTTTTGTGGTTTCTGAAGCTGCTTTGCCTGTCCAAATGGCCATGATCTACCCATGCATCCTCTTCATGTGCTAAAGTGACAATGAGAGCCAAAGTAGAACAGCGGTTAGTGTTGTACTGGGACTCAGGATACTGTGGTTTTAGTTGCCACTGAGTCATGAAACTCACTAGGCAACTGTGAGCCTGTGGTCTTCTATCAGCTCAGCCTAAAACATAGGAGCAATGTGAGGATAAAAGAAGTGAGGACAGAAGAGGAAATCAGGCAGGATATAACTAACACTGTAATCCAAATTTATAGATATACCAGATTAGGATTAGACATAAGCCTCTTCTGCCGCCAGCAGAAATGTCCTGTTGCCAGCAGAATTCTATTCTGCTGGCTAATATCAGCTGACCAATACACTGGCAGAACTGCTCTGCTGGCAACAATTTGCTAGCAGAAGAGTTTTAAAAAAGTGCAAAGAAGAGGTGGGGTGGGGACAGAGCTAAGTTACACCATATCCAAAAACTCCTTTAGCCGAAGAACCCAGGCACAATGGTAGTCCTAAATAAGTTTTCAGCAGGGCAATGGCAGTCCTAGTAATTTCAACAGCCCTAGATTGCAGTTCCAGAACAACTTCAACTGGTCAGTGGCCATCTTCAGGATGCAAATGGTCTCACTTTTTCAGCATGATTTGTACCACAGGACACCCGTTTGTAGTATTCTAATGGTTTTTCAAAACATTATCATAAAAGTATATATTTTATTTACTTCTGAAGGCCAAGAAAACAGTTATTTTTTTTAAAAAAGTAACTGAAACAGTAGCTGATTGTGTTGAGAATTTAGGAACTGTAATTAATTCTTAAAAACCCTCCCAAATTCTGAAGCTGATTACTGTAGGAGTTTGACTTGATTGTCAGCCAAGAGACACTTCTGGATCTGTTGTGCACCAGATGACATGAAGTACCACATGCAGTACCAGTTCTGAAAAAGGGATAATCCAGATTATTACCTTCCTGACATAAGAAACCGCATCTTCTTCAGTGTAGACTTCGGCGCTGACGCCTCCCCTTCTGCGTCGGGCCTTGACCACTGGGTTCGGAGGCGGAGGAGATATTTCGTCATCATGAGAATCTGACTGAGAACTGGATTTCTGCCAAGCGAGGATCTGTTTGCATTCTTCCTGCACGGAGGATAGAAGAATGAGAAGCCATTTTGACTCCTCTCCTTACTGGCTTCCCCCACTTATCTGACAGGTTAGGGATGGAAACATGGTCAGAAAACAGAATTGGTTGAAAAGCAGAACCCATGTACTGTATTACAGGGAGCACCAAGGACTTACAGTGGCTCACTTGGGACCAACCATGTGTATGTTGCTTGCAAAGTCTCTCTATCAGCTTGGCACCTTCCCTCCATCCCATCTTACTTTGCAAGAAGCACATGTATGCAAGCAGTTCCAAGTTAGCCTTTATAGGCAAGAAGAACTGAAGAAAAACCACTGCAAAACTGTATAGATAAGGGAGACATTGTCCCATTCAACTACACCTAGCTTCCCACTTCCCTTTAACAAAATTGCAGAGTCCAGAAACCTGGAGAGAAAAGGAATATGAGTTTATTATCTAAAACGAGAGATGAAAAAGACTAGTCCTACATAACAGATATATTTCACAATGTGGATCAGAACCACAGTTCCAGGTAAGTGAGGGCAGATTGGGATCACAGAGAGAAATCAGACCCCAGGAAAATTCTTTATTTAGACTACAACAGTCTACTATAGCCATGTTGGCCGGGGATTCTGGCAGCTAGAGTCTAACAACTAACTTTCGCAAGCCCTGAAAAAAACAGAATTCCACACATACTTAAGGGCATCTTTCTTTATGATGTTCCAGAATTCCATTCATTCACAGTTTCTAATCAAAGCACACTAAGAATGAGATCTAAGTAGAGCTGATGAAAAGGACATTTTTAGACTACAGCTCCCAAAATCTCTACACCAGCACAGCCACTGAGCTGGCAGGGGAGTTGTGGACATTGTAGTCCAAAAAGTTTCTTTTTTTTTAAAGTTTTGGCTCCTGTGGACAGTTGCTTAAGGAAAGACATTTGCTCATCTCTCTGGGTCCCTTAAAAAGGATGTTTTCAATAGCTTTCCTAAGAAAAATCCAAGCTCGCTCCTAACTGTGCTCTGTCACACTGCATACTGGGCCAGAGTCCCTCCCTTCCAAGTCTGATCTGCTCTTGTATCGCACTGACAAGACAATTTAGGAAGCGGGTCTACCAAATAGAAGGCTGCGGAGGAGGAAACAGCTCGATTAACGGTGGCAGACATGTGGCTAATTACCATCTTAATCAGTTGGTTATATTGACACAGGATATGAGTTACGGTTAGCTCATCAGCTTTAACACGGAATTGTTTCCTAATCTCATGGCATCTTCCCAAAATGCTTCAGAGTTTCAAGAGAAAAAAACACATGATTAATATATCAGTAGCAAGCAATATCTGTGACCACCTCAGGAAATGAGAACATCCACTTGGAAAAGATGCACGAAAAGAGCAGCCCAAAGGGATCAGGAGACAAATCCTTTCCTGCAAAGAAAGGTGAGAATACGGGTGGGCTGTTTGCAGTTGGCAGCAGAGGTGGGGATAAGAGAAAGCCCTCTCTTTCAGTGATAGGCAGTGAGATTTGTGAAAGGCCATTTCTGTACTACACTGTTACAGTGCTATTATTCCACTTTCAACACCCTATGGAACTCTGGGGTTTGTAGTTTCCTGAGGCCAGAGAGCTCTCTGGCTGAGAATTCCAAAGACCCCTTCCTAAATTGCAAAGAATTCCAAAGGATGTGGAATAATAGCGCTATAATAGCGTTGGGCTGAAAGGCCCAACGTCTCCACATACGGTAGCAGTGGTGATTTAGGCAGAATGTTACATCTGTTGGGAAAGTGGTACAATAAGGAGCCTCATAAACAACTTTACCTTACTAGAGGAAAAAGTCACAAAACGCAACTTGAAAATATCCACCAACACTACTTCGCAATCTCCTAGGATGGAAGATGAAGAAGGATGTCGACAAGCTGGAACACGTCCAGAGGAGGGCGACCAAAATGGTGAAGGGTCTGGAAGCCATGCCCTATGAGAAGAGGCTTAAGGAGCTGGATATGTTTAGTCTGCAGAAGAGAAGGTTAAGAGGGGACATGGTAGCCACGTTTAAATATTTGAAGGGATGTCATGTTGAGGAGGGAGCAGGCTTGTTCTCTATCGCTCCAGAGACTAGGACAAGGAGCAATGGATTCAAGCTGCAGGAAAGGAGATCCCACTTGAACCTCAGGAAGAACTTCCTGACAGTCAGAGCTGTCCAGCAGTGGACTACGCTACCTCGGAGTGTGGTGGAGTCTCCTTCTTTGGAGGTTTTTAAGTAGAGGCTGGATGGTCATCTGTTGGAAATGCTTTGATGGGTGTTCCTGCATAGCACGGGGTTGGACTCGATGGCCCCTGGGGTCTCTTCCAACTCTATGATTCTATGAGCTATAAATGGACCTTGATGTAACCGGCTGAGAGACATAAATGAATGAATAAAACAAGAAAGGTGTAACTCAAGAAGTGATATCGACATTTGTGACGCAAAGCTAGAGGAGGTAAATTATGCTCTTGGCACTCCAACGTAAGCACTGCATCACTCTGAACCCCAAGCCTGACATCAATAACCGCTATGACGCACAAGGGCAGACAACCGCTTCCAAAGACTAGAAGTGCCCATTTCTAATGCCTCCTGCTTGTTTTTAACCAGACCACAGACTGTTATTTTCCATTGTCGTTTCTAGGAACCGCTTCTGCAAAGCCCCCAACCCAGATAACTTGTTCCTAATAATGTTGAGATCATTTAAAATAAAAGTAACTCATTCTAGTTTCATTACTGTATTTTTCTATTACTTTATAACAACACTTGGCTTTGATGAAAAGAATGGCATAAAACATGGCAAAATACTACTGAAAATGCCTCTAAAATTCAAAAATCGTAATGTAACTAGACAATGTTATTCATTCCACCAAAGAAAGGTGACTTTGGGCTCTCCAGATGCAGAAAAAGTATCAGGAAGTGCCGTATTTGTTGCTGTAGTTGTGCTGGTATAAGTATCCAAGACTATTTTCTGGCAATTCCCAGCACCAGCTGAAAATTTATACCGACTTTGAAGTGAATTTCTTTTTAGTTTCAAGACATATCAGAACAGTGTGCTGCTTTATCTTCATCTCCTTTTTCATTTTAATTTTTTAAAGAGTTATTGCTATAGTGCACCAGAGAAATAGCAGTTTGCACTATAACTCTATGACTCTTTTAAAAAAAATTCAGAGGGGAATATTTGCCCTTCAAACCAGAGGGCCACCTCAGCAAGCCACAATCCTTTTTAAAAATCCTCCAAAAGTGCCTTCATGTAGATCCAAGAAATTGCTAGAGAAAGCCCCCCTCCAAAAAAAAAAAAAGAAAAAGAAAAAAAAAGGAATAACCAGACATGGAGGTGGCCACAACCAACAAAACTCGGCTAAATCCAAAGAGTTCTGTTGTGAGAACTCACACTTTTTAAACCACTTTTTCTCTACCTGATAGGGCACTTTTGAAGCAAGATTTCATATACCCTGATTACAGCGGGCGGAGGGGGAGGAAAATTACAGGTCACTGTAACATTACTTTTAATGATATTCCAAAGCTCTGCTTTCAATTAAATGTGTGTCAAACCTTAGATCTGAACGAAAGTGCTACTTTTTCAAGCTCATTTTAAAATCTCCCAGTTTTTCTCTCCCCTTGTTTTCACCCTTTACTTTACTTTACTTACTTTAACTGCTGCCAACTGAGCTCAAAATGCACAAGTAGTTTGCACCCAATTAACTCAAAAGGTGGGATGGGGGGCAAGAAGAAGGGGGGAGCAGAATCTTTTGCCTTCCCTGTAGGCCAGTGGTTCTCAACCTGTGGGTCCCCAGATGTTCGTGGACTTCAGCTCCCAGAAGCCCCAGCCACTATGGTCAATGCTCAGGGCTTCTGGGAGCTGAAGTCCACACACATCTGGGGACCCACAGGTTGAGAACCACTGCTGTAGGCTCAGGCAAAAGCAAACTGCTGCAGCCTCTCCGAACTGGTGTCCTCTTCTCCATTAATAACTTGTCATCTTGGTGACACTCTGATATTGCTTGGTCACATGCGTCCCAGCTTTCATCTGTGAAATGTTGAAGGGTATATCTGCTGATGATAGCAACTGCCAACTGGGGTCCTACAGGATTGACACCCTTGAATCTTAATGCTGATTGCATGGTTCACCCAAGCTTTGCCTCAAGATGAGTTTATCCAACCTGGTTGCTTTCCTCATTGTCAAACTCTTGGAGATGTTTTTGCTGAACCTTAAGATCTCCAGTTTGAAAACTCCAGGCCTACCTGGACTAAAATAAAATCCATCTTTCTGAGTAAGGAGGTGTAATATTAAACCAGGAGTAGGTAACCATGTCACATTGTTATGTGACTCCAGGCCCTACGTCAGCCCCCAAAATTTCCACATTCAGACATTCCCCACAGGCACAGACCCAAATAAAACCATCGAGCTAGGCTTTGTGAAGTTCGGATTAGATTCCATGCCCACCGAATACTACTGTGAGATCCAGAGTCCATTCCATTCAATGAAATCCACAATTCCAGAAGCACGAAAGCAAACTCACTGTGAGCCACTGAAACTTTGCTCATTCTAGCTCAATTCTTTCAATATCAAGAGCTGCAAAAGAGGCAATCCTTGCTTATTTTCTTGAAACTATGCACCCTCCGTAAATATTTCCACCCAGTTCCTGCTCTCCTATTATCAGGCACATGTATGCTACAAACATGAAATCAGTCATATCTTTATAAATATCAGGCCTTTATATAGATCTTAAGGATCATTGTATAGTGTGTTTAGAGTTACAGTCTGTATTGCACAAACTAGTTCCTGGAATCCTTGGAATAACAGTTTACTCTATTTAAGTTTATGATGTAGATATACCAACTGAAACCACCACATGCAAGCCCACATAAAATCCCTCTAGATGCACAACAGTGTGTCTATAAAAAAAACCACAATGGAATGCAGTTATGCAAACATTTTGAAAGAAACACACAGATGCAGCACTGTACCTCGATAACTGAAGTTAATGACTGCTGACCAACAAAATCAACCATGTTTCAGAAATCACAGACCACCAGGTAGCAGAGAATTAAGTTCAAGTTCAAGTCACCTGCATCCAGACCAGGAGATGGGAGGGACTTCTCCATATCTGGATCATTCCTGCCCAACATCTATACGTCAATGCACCTTCAAATCCTCAATGGTTCCCTCACTCCATAGAAATGACACAATATTTCATATTTTCCTGGCTCCGAGTACTTATCAATAAACATCCTGCTTCCTGAGCGACTCATTGGCAAAGCTGAGAATCTACGTTATCAAAAGCAAGCTGATCCATTCTCTGAATCGGCTGACTTTAGAAACGCCGAGGAGAGTACACATATCGAGTCGACTGGGCTGGTTTTATAATGCATCCTAAAATCTATGTCATAAATATTTTTAACACAGATATATCCTGTTCCCTCTGTATGATTTTTTCATGAACTTTTCCAATTGCTAATAAAGCATGTCGCACTTTAGAGCTTTCTTAATGCTCTGTCATCACAGTTTGCTTCGTTTTTGCCAATACTCAATCTCTTAAAACATCTTCTGCTCCCACAGATTCAGCCTTGAGATGGATATGCAATGAATTTTAGGGAGGGTCCCTGCTTGACATAATAAGTGTTACTTAGCCCATTCAAGAATAATGTACATTATTTTTTGCATCACTATCGTACGATGGAATTGAAAGATTTCACAGAAAACAATGAAAAAGAAAAAAAGGGAGGCTATTAAAATGTATAAGCCCAACTCACAGAAAACAGCAAATCACAATAATAAAGAGTACTACATTCCAGAAAACTCACCAAGGAGTATTTACGTGGTTCTTCAAAACGATACCCTACTTCTTAACACACACACACACACACGGGGGCGGGGAGACTGATTTCAAAATGACAAATTACCATATATTCTCTTCCTTTTTTTTTGGAGAAAGATTGAAATGTCTCTTCACTACAAACTTCCTTCCCATGCAGCACAGAAAATGGAACGCTGGCTTTTCCATATCTGCTATTTGATGCCTAGGTACGAAAATCCATTACAAGCCTCAAGTCCGGAAACTCAAACGTATACAGTACTCTGGGCTATGCTTTTAAAAACTCAGCCTCCATAGATCCTGAGACAAAAACCACACATAACCTCATAAGCGAAAGAGCTGTAGCAAATCTTTTCAGGAGGGGCCTTTTAAATGAAGATCACCCAACATGGCTTGCCGTGAAGCCTTCTCCAGAATATGTGCTTCCAAGGAAGCACCGTCCATACATCTAATGATGATGATGACGATGATGATGATGATGGTATTGTTGTCATAACAACAAGCTCCCCTAATGTACCAGAATGGTACATATAATTCACAAGTGCAATGATAGCATGGGTTTGGATTTATTGTCCCTCTCTCAATCTCTCCTTGTGAATATGCTCTGTGCAAGAGAAAAAAAGAAGCTGTGACACTGTAGTGCTGAGAGCAGGACCACTCTTATGAACCACGCAGCCAAGTGATTAAGGCTGAAAGAGACGACAGCACCGCATCTTTACAACACTGGAAAACTGGGAAAAAATACGTAAGTGATGGACTGACAATTTGCTGCACTCATCGTGTGAGGTGCTTTCAAAATGTCCCAGTTTCTCTTTCCTCCTCCCACTTTCTCCCTCAGTCCTCATCTTGCTGCAAACTGAGTTCAAACTATATTAAGTCGTTTGCACTCAATTAACACAATGAGGAAACAGAAGAAGAGGGGGCAGAATCTTGTCCTTCCCAGTAGGCTCAGGCAAAGGCAAGCTGCTGCATTTTCTCCTGGCTTGTGTATTCCTCCTCATTAATAACATTTGCCATCTTGACCACACTCTGATGTTGCCTGGCCACATTTTTAAGAATGAGTAAATATGAGTGGAACAATGGGAACCAGTCAGTTATTTCGCTGTATTTATTTACTCAAATATTTATTGGGTTATGTGCCTTCAGTTCAACTCTGTCATGGTGACCCTAGGGTTTTCTTGGCAATATTTCTACAGACAAGGTTTGCCAGTGCCTCCCTCTGAGGCTGAGAGCGCGTGACTCACCCAAGCCCATCCAGTGGGTTGCATATGGCCCCAGGGATCTTCAAGAAGGCTTCCGGAAAATCTGCAATGGTTCCAAAATGGCCCCAGGAAGATATGGAAGGAAGTTCCACCACAGTAATGATTCCTCCCCAAGGTCAAGGAAAAGTCTTTTTTCCCCAAAAGGAAGTAACCTGGAATCTGTCCTTTAGGATGCTTCCACCAAAGATAGCCAAAAAGGTGGCGCACAAACCCCTAATTTTCTGAGGGGGAGAACAAAAAAGTTTTCACATTTTTCTCAGAGGGTGCAGCTGGGGAAGTACAGCCCTCCAAAGGCCCCCTAACAGCCAACAGCTGTCCACCTGTTTGCATTGCACAATTGGACATGGCTTCTTTCACACCTGTTAGGTTGCTTTTGAGGTGTAGCTTTGTTATACGTTCCTTACCAAGAAAGTAACTTGCTGCCTATACCTAGGTTACCTGTAGCTCCTTACTTCCAAGTTTTGAAGAAAAGCCAGAGAAACCAATACCTGTCTGCCTTGATTTCCCCTTCTCGGTGCAGAGGACGAGTGACTGATCATGGGCACATTGTGTACATTTGGGTGAAGGGCATTCAAAATCCAGAGCCAAAACTGGTGCAAGCGGCACATGGGTAAGTCAGGTATGTGAGGCCCCAGAGATTCTTGGGGCACCAGCCAGACCATTTTATCTTCATCCTTTACTACTGATATAGCCCCAACTGTGACATAGCACACATGTCATGCCAGATGGCAATGCCACTTTCTGCATGACACCCTCACTGATGGAGTTTCCAGCTTTTTTTTTTTATTTATTTATTTATTTATTTATTTATTTATGTATATATATATGTATATGTATATGTATATGTATATGTATATGTATATGTATATATATATCCCCCCACCACCATTCTAAAAGGCTGAAATGCCTCTCCTAAGGCTTATTTACTGGCAGCAGGGGCATTATGCTAAAACATGCTGGTATTTTTAGCCTCCCACCCTTTGCCCGTGACTTTGTCTAGGTCCTACTGAAATAAGCTCCTCCATAACTTCTCTAAAGCTGAATTTGGTCTTCTGGCTGAGAGTTTTTGCCCACCTTGCTCTATGAAGAGTCATGAGCCAAGCCACCTAGTTCCTCACCAACGTAAGGAGCTACCACCTGAATTCCAATACTAGTGCAGAAAACAAAGGAAATGGAGAAGGAGGGAAGTAAAACCAAGAAGACCATGTGAAGAAGATATCTACAGTTTGCTGTTGCGTGCCTTCAAGTAATTTCCGACTTATGGTGACCCTAAAGCAAACCTATCACAGAGTCTTCTGGGGCTGAGAGTGTATGACATGCTCAAGGGTTTCCATGGCCAAGTGGGGAAATGAACCCTGTTTCCCAGGGTCGTAGTCCAATGCTCAAACTACTACACCATGCTGACTCTCTAGAACATCTAGCATAGCCTTCCCCAATCTGGTGCCCTCCAGAAGTCCTAGAGTTCAGTGCCCATTCCAGAAGGAGACATGGAAGATGTCATCTCACACATCTGAAGGATGCCTGGTTTTAAAATGTTGCTTGATAGGGTTTGTAAAAGGACACACACTGACTTCTTGCTGCAGGCCCTCAGATCATTTGTGACTTATGGCGACTCTAAGACAACCTTATCATGGGGTTTTCAGAGCATGATTTGTACGGGGTGGGGGTGCCACTGCCTTCTCTGAGATTCAGGAGTGTGTGACTTGCCCAAGGTCACCCAGTGGGCTTCCATGATTAAGTGGGGATTTGAACCCTGGTCTCTGGGAATCCCAGTCCAACACTCAAACCACATATTGGTTCTCTCAGCCTTCAATATACTTGGTTTTTTTTTTAAATTCTAGACCAAAATTTTAACCACCAGAACCATGAGAGTCACATCTTTCAGTGCTTCTATGGTTCAAAGACAATATTGCTCTCTTTCTCGCCGTCAGATATGTTGATGTCTCTCCCTCACCATCATCTCAGAAGATATGTTCACATGAATCCAAGACTCAGAGTAATGGTATGGATTTTTTAAAAAAAATGTTCCAGGAAGAACCTGAAAGGCAAAAGCTAGCTACTAAATATACAACCTAAGTGCTTTCCATTTGCCTTCTCTTCTTACCCCTCAAAACCATAACACAGAAGAAGTTCTAAATAAATGATTCCTCTTTCTCCTTTTCATCAAGTTCATTCCACAAAAAAAAAGAAAAAGAAAAAGAAAAATCATTGAAGTTGCCTTGAAATAATATTTACATCCACCTGCTAAAAAGCAGTCATGCTGATACAGCAGTCTTCAATTTCTGAAACAGTGTTCAGTATATATGACAGGCTGCAAGAAGTTCTGGTACATGATTGATTAAATATCTTAGGCCCCTTTTTCTAAGTAAGCCTCAAGGCATCTTCCAATCAAAATAATCAGATTAAAAACCAAACAACGTACATTATGTAACTGCACCCTATTCACTTATTAATAATTAATAATTATATAGAGTATAACATATCTGAATAACTATCCTGTCTGAACCAGGAAGCTGTGGCTGATAGCTGTGGAACAATGCAAGATCTTAGACCCATTTTAAATAACATTTTAATAGGCTGGTGTGATGAAGTTGCTTTGGGGACAGTCACCCATTTGGAATGCAAGTGCAACTTGATGGCAGGTTTCTAGGAAACAGGAGTAGTACCCTAGGAATGAAACCCGGCACAATGGTGTGCATGGGAGGGACTTATGGATGATAGGAATTATATATAAAGCACAGAGTCCGTTTGTAAAGAAGGCCTTCAGTGAAATCTTGGCCAGAGAGAATGGTTGTGTTGTGTTTAAGAAGCCAAAAAAAAAAAAAGACACAGAAAACTGGTGTCTAAGGCTGTGTATTATTGCCATAGACTGTCAAAAGCTTGAAATGGTTAATGTAACAACACTGCATTTTACATGAACTTTGCAAGATACTTTATAGTGGCTGGATAGCAGTATGTGGGAAAGGGATCTAGGAGTATTAATAGACCACAAGCTGAACATGACTCAGTAGTGTGATGCAGCAGCCAAGAAAGCCAATGCAATTCTCAGCTGCATCAACAGGAGTATGGTGTCTAGATTGAGAGAGGTACTGGTACCACTCTACTCTGCCTTGGTTAGACCTCATCTTGAATACTGCGTCCAGTTCTGGGCACCCCAGTTCAAGAAGGACATGGTCAAGCTGGAGCAAGTCCAGAGGAGGGCGACCAAATGGTGAGGGGCCTGGAAGCCATGCCCTATGAGGACAGACTTAGAGAGCTGGGGATGTTTAGTCTGCAGGAGAGAAGGTTAAGAGGGGACATGATAGCTATGTTTAAATATCTGAAAGGATGCCATGTAGAAGAGGGAGAGGGCTTGTTTTCTGCTGCTCCAGAGACCAGGACAAGGAGCAATGGATTCAAGCTGCAGGAAAGGAGATTCCACCTGAACCTCAGGAAGAACTTCCTGACGGTCAGGGCTGTCTGGCAGTGGAATAGGCTGCCTCCTTGGAGGGTGGTGGAGTCTCTTTCTTTGGAGGTTTTTAAGCAGAGGCTGGATGGCCATCTGTCGGGAGTGCTTTGAGGGTGTTCCTGCATGGCAGGGGGTCGGACTGGATGGGCCCTTGTGGTCTCTTCCAACTCTACATTTCTATGATTCTATTTCTAATGTCACTACAATAAATGATACTGTTTGTTTTATAACTACTGAGTCGGCCTACATTATCTAAAGTCGCTGCTAACAAAAAAAAATGCTACCTTAAATAAACTAATTGGTTCTGAGGGACCACCGAAGACCCTAACCCTTTTACCCAAAGGTTGTGTTCAAAGGGTGGAGTTGAGGATAAGTGCCAGTGTCAGGGTGCCTTATTAAGTTGGACCTGCAAAACTAGTCTAGTGGAAAGCAAGGACCTGTCATACTTGGCTTGTTCTTAAGATGGTAACTAATCATGGTTTCCCAGTCTGGAAGAAACAGGAAATTAAAGTTGACAGAACGCTCCCTTCCTGGTTTGTGTGCCTGTTTACTTGAAGGGAGGAGGCAAGGGTCTACATATGAGCAAGACGTTTCCACGCATCTTGGCTCCTTAGGCCAAGAAATGATAGTTCAAACACATCCTGAGATTATACCCTTTTTCCTGGGCAATTTAGAAGACAGTGAACTCTGAGAACCCTAGTTAGAAGAGCCAGCTGTAGCAAATCATGTAAGACTGAAGCCTGCCCACACTTGATCAGGGAAGAAAACTATCAATGTTATTTTCCCAGCCAGGTTGTGACCTGGGGGTGATTAATCAGCCAAATGTCCAGTCCTGTCCAGCTACAAAGTGACCTTGGCAGCACTTTGTCTCTATTATTCTGACAATGTACCTCTTGTGTCTCAAGACTCTAGATGCCTCTCAGATTAAGAAAGGAGGTTTAATTCCACACAAGGTTTTTTAAAAAAAAACAACATTGTGCTCTCTGCTTTGTGTCTGTGTAAGTTTCATTCAAGAGAAGGAATAAAGAGAGCAAGGGCAAGTTTGCACTGGTCTCTGTGGTGTTCAAAAACAGACTGCTAGGATTACAGCTAAATAAACAGAAGAGATCTCTGTACCATTCCAAGTACAGAACCGAAGGATTGTGCCAAATGCATGCAATGGGAGAGGGGTGGGTTCAACATCAGCAAGGTGGTGAAGATCCACTCTGTGTTTTAGTCCAAACTTTAAGGGAGCTATCCAAGGTGCTAAACCTTATCCCTAGAATAAGCTCAGTGCCTGCATTAGCACCTTAAAAATATGGCTGAAAACTCAACGCAAATTCACTACCAGCTGACACTGGATGGATGGATGGATGGATGGATGCATGCACGCATGCATGCATGCTCATAATATGCACTTGCCCTCTCAGTTATAAAGACAAGGAGAGGCGTACTTTGGGGAGGGCAAATTGAATGGGTTCCGACCCCCTTCCACCACTTTATCTTCCTATGCTACACTTCTCTCCTTTCTTACCTCCAGGCAAGAAATTTCTTCAATATGAGAAGCAAGTTAACCTTGAAACCAAAAAGTCTTGGGTCTCCTCCTGCTCCATCTTACAGCCATACTTATGAATGCATGTTTACCAACTTCTGCACATCTGGTCTCATTTCTGAATGGGTTTTTATGGACCAAAAATAAATCTCTCTTTTCACTATTCCAGACAGACCATTGTATCACTAGCACTGCTTCACACACACACACCCCAAGGATTTACCTCTGTCTTTGGTCCATGGTCACTCAGTGCTTCTCTGACCTCTTTCTCTGCTCTCTGCTCCTCTGGTGCTCCTTTGACTTCTTTCTCTGCTTTCTGCTCGCTTGGTGTTCCTCTGGCCTCTTTCTCTACTCTGTGGTCACTTAGTATTCCTCCGACCTCTTTCTCTACTCTGTGTCTACTTGATGATCCTCTGACCTTCATAGAACCCGTCACTACTGTCTCTCCACCGTTACTTGAAGTTCCTCTAATATGCATAGAACCTACCAAGGCCTTCCCTCCTTTGACATGCATAGAACCTGTTATTTTCTTCCCTGGGCAGCCACTTGCTGCCCCTCGGATGTGCATGGAACCCACCACGACATGTCCCGGGTTGCCACTTGATTCTCCTCTGATCTGCATGGAAGCTTCCACTTTCCTCTCTCCATGCCTGCCTGGTGCTTCTTTTAAGGGTACAGAATCTGCTCTTGACATCCTTCTTTTTCATGCTTGTTCTTGGCTTCTCGAGACCTGACATTTTCACCAAAGCAATCACATTTGTAAAAGGAGAGAGAGATTAAGAGAGAGAGAGAGAATATGTCTCAAACCTAGATGCTGTTGGGGGGTTTGGTCTTTGCTTTCCACTATGCCATGCTGTCTTGGTTAGCAAATATAAAGAGGGACAAATCCAGAACTAGGCAAGAAATGGAGGGCAGGTATCATGCTAGGTCAAGCTGGGACACAGAGAAAGGACCACTGAAACTTCTCCACCCAGCAAAAAGAGATGGCACAATCCTCCTCTTAGTATTTAGATTGCAATCTGTATTGCACATACCAGGGGTAGGCAACTGGGATCTCTAGGTATTGTTGGACTGCAGCTCCCATAATCCCTAACGATTGACCATGCAGGCTTGGACTGATGGGACAGACACAGTCACCCACTCCTGGTATTACACCTCCTTACTCAGAAAGATAGATTTTATTTTAGTCCAGGTAGTTTTACCAGCTCTTTCCTACACATATGACTAATAAAATATACTCCCCTCCCTCTGTGTGTACGTGTACATGTGTGTACCTCAAAAACACACCACTGTAAATATATTGATTTGTAAACAGATCACAGATTTCACCTTGTCTTACTGCAACTGAGTGCTTTTGCTTTGTTTTAACAATAACAGAAAAGCTGAGGACATAATACAGCCCTGCTTTCCAAGTTGTCACTATGCCTATGCCTTTATGCAGATCTTGTTGTTTGATTTTAACTTGCTATTGTCCAAGGCCTAATGCAGTCTCTGTCCTGCTAGGACTGTTGTTAAGCTACAGAGAACCTTTGCTGACACAAATCCAGCGACCCAATCCCCATTTATAATGGAGGCCATTGCGTATTCTGTGTGCAACACAGACTCATATAGGACATACTTTAAAAATTCCCACAAAATGCAGCTTTTCAAGTCAAAGGTCTCAAAAAAAGGATTTGCAACAGCAAGAAAAAGACTCCTTATTATATCTGAGTAACTTACCAGAGTAGGCAGTGGGGGTCTCACACTCTGCTGAACTTCAGGGCTACCACAGCAGATAGAGACAACTTGCTACTACAGTTGGCCAACTCATGATATCAGCTAGAAAAAGGGACCAGTAGCATTTCACTCCTTCTTGTAAAAAGTTCCTATTCCCAGTCCAGTTTTTGGTTCTGCTAACTCTAGCCCAATTGGTCATCCTAAGCAAACTTCTCCCTATCTCCAGCCTACTCACTTATCTGGCTGATGCCTACTTGCTTCCAGTCTGCCACCCTGCCACACTCTGAATGGAATTGTTTCCAGCCTTCTCCAAACTGGAGAAGCTCTTCAGCGGCTTTGGGATGAAACTCTCAAGAGTCTGGCCCATTAGGCTTGTTGGCCAGTGCTACTGGGAGCTGAAAACCAAAATATTTGGAAAGCATGAGGTTGGAAAAGATGGCTGTACATGACAAGGTCACAGTGCTATGTCCTTCTGCTCCACTTACCCTCCCACATTGGTCTCTTAGTAAGAACAGCCAACTTGTGGCCCTACAGATGATGCGAGACTAAATCTCCCATCAGACCAGGACAATCTAGCCCATGGTAAGGAATGACAGGAGTTGTAATCCATGAACTTTTAGAGAGCCCAAAGTTGACCAGCTTCACTTGACAGCAGTCTGAGTTTTCACCATTAACATCTGGGCCCTTCGAGTCAACACAACCCTGCCCAACCCAAAGTTACCATAAAGAGTTGGGTTCTTGGGGACAACTACATTTATTCCATTTCAGGCAGATATTCTTGCCTTTGTGAGGTCACAGAGTTTCTCAAGAAACGGAGAAGCCCTTCTGGGGAGGCTCCTGAGTGGCCATACTGATTGGTTGAGGTTTTCATGCGTTAAGTTTCAGGTCACAATCAATGCTCTCCTTGCGCAACTGTTGTTATGACCACAAGTTAGAAGCAACATGGCACAGGGAATAATGATATTTGGAATGAGTTACCATTTTGAGGTAACAAGAGCTCAGTGAAATTCTTTCTGTGAACTGTCGCCTGATGATGTTATTTCTGTGCAAAATTTACATTTACTCGATCTTAAAACATTCTTTTTGGGAGGTTCTTTGGTGGGCATTTGGGGCCGTTTTTGTAATTTTTATAAAACTAGAAGTTCTGACATTAGCAATATGTTTGTAGCAACAGGTTAATCCAGAAAAAATAGCTGCACATTACTTTTAAAAAATAGCATTCCAAAGTCTGATTATGACAGGTGACAGGCGTGGTTTCAAAAAACCGGCCTTGCTTACATTGGAAACAATCACTTCGAGAATCTCCTCTGGTATTCAAGTAAATATTTCTACCTCGCTGTTGCTTCATCCTCAATAAAGTGACCTTTTCAGGGCCTCCATTCCAGCTTTCTTCACTGGTTTCATAGTCAGGCGCAAAGGAAAAAAAAAAAGTGCAACTTCTTTTCCCTGGCCTTCAAAACTCATTTAACCAAACAGAGCTGCCATCATTTCTAAACAGCAAGCTTTTCATGCAAAATTTATACCCCCCGTCTTTTTAGATGAGGCTTTCATAATGCATTAAGCGGTAACGTCAAGCTATGCTGCTCCAAACACAATGGGCTGTTACACTTCCTCTGTGAAAAATGTCAGGTATTAATGAGGCAAGGTGGCAACTACTAGGATGCGAGAGAACAATTTTACACCAGTTTCTTGCAGGCATTAAGGAGTGTGCCACATATCCTCTCTTTAGTTTATACCAGGAGGAGGAATCTGAAGCTTTCCATACATTCTTAGGCCATTTCCGCACTACACCGTTATAGTGCTACTATTCCACTCTCAACATCCTGCGGAATTCTGGGGTTTGCAATTTACGGAGGCCAAAGAGCTCTCTGGCTGAGACTTCTAAATGCTCCTCCAAAAACTGCAAACCCCAGGATTGCATAGGATGTTGAAAGTGGAATAACCGCACTAGAACAGTAGAGTGCAGAAATGGCTTTAGTCTGCAGGTCCCCCACTTCCTCACTACAGTCATGGCCAGCCCAAGATATTTTATTGCCTCTGGCCACAGCAACAAATGATGTCCTTCACCCAGTCAGACAGGTTATTTTGGCACATGAGAGAGAAAATCCTCAACGTGCCTCTGTCGATAAAGACAGAACAGTAACAAACTGAACAACTGACGATTTGCTGTCTTTTTGCAATACCCAGAAACTGTCACTGTATCTAATGGCAGGGCCGGCACTGCTGCCATAATGAGCAGCAAAAATCAGCAAGTTGACTACCTGCCCACCCCAAGATACCTGCCCACTCTTAGGTTTGAACGTCTAACAGTAAGAAGCAGTCATATCCTCTACACGGAAATTGGGGCAGAGGTATAGATATGATTGACAGTCAGAAAAGTTCTGCTTCAGAAATGATTCCCATTTCTTAGCCACCGTACGGGAGACCAACCCGTGGTCCAGCCTGAAGAAGAAGACTGGTTTTGTATCTTGCCGGATCTGGGTTCAAGACTGTTCCTTCATCCAACAACTTCTATGCTTGCCTTAGGCGCTGTTTATGCTAGATACCCTTCTGAAGGGGATCCCGGGAGCTGTAGTCCAACAAAGAAATTATTCCAAGGTTTGTAAGTAAGCCTTTGCTTTGATCCAGCATGGCTCTTCCTGTGTTCTGAAGCCTTGGCGCTTTCATCACACTGAGTATGCAATCTACTCCCTAGGAAAACTCCGTAAATGGGCTTACGGGATGAATACTGGAAGCCACAGAACAGAATTGACCAAGAGAAGTGCAGGATGCTCACTTTTGGTTTCCACCACACCCATAATTCTTTAGGAAAACGATTCCCTGAAGGAGGGAAAAAAGAACAGTTTCTCTCTCTTTCTCCTTCTTCTTCGTTTTTTTAAATACAGGTTACTTTCTTATGCTTGCACCCTTACGTATTGGCAACGCGTCAAAGCCTTAAGAAACAAAGCTTTCTTTCTCTGGTACTGTAGATAACTCTGCCTTTGGCATTTCTGAAAATGTGTTTTGGAAACACAGTGGGCACAGCAGATCTTTACTGTGCCTTGTTTATATAACATCTGCCCACTGGCATCACGTACTGGGGAGGCAGGATGGCAGACAAGCAAGAGTCAGACCAAGGGGTAAGCTTTCAAACTGGAGCCCAGTTCAGAGGTCTTTGCTCAGCCATTTTGCCAGCCAGGCAGTGCCCGTACGTTTCCTAGCAATAAACCAGATCCTGAGTCTACCTGCAGTTTGTTTTGCTCTCTCTCCTTTTTATGTGCTGGATCACTGGCTGCCAAGGGCCAGAGGAAAATGCCATTCACACACTAATGTTTATTGCAGCGCCCTTTGGAAGTCAAACGAAGCTGAAAAGCAAGACACACACGCAATACATTAAATGCAATGCACAGAGCTAGCCCGAGACGTTTTGCTGCCTGGGATAAAAGACAGGGTAGAATCCCTCCCATTCTAAATTTAGTTTAATACTGATGATGGAATAGTGTTCTCCTGGAATACTGTGTCCAATTCTTGGCACTACAGTTCAGGAATGATATTGACAAGCTGGAACGTATCTGGAGGAGGGTGACCAAAATGGTAGAAGGCCTAGAAACCACGTCCTATGAAGACTGGCTTAGGGAGCTGGGTGTGTTTAGCCTGGAGAAGAGAAGGTTAAGAGGTGACACGATAGCTATGTTTAAAAATTTGGAGGGATGTCACATAGAGGATGCAGTATGCTTGTTTGCCGCTGCTCCAGAGACTAGGACATGGAGCAATGGCTTCAGGAAAACTTCAAGAAAAGAGATTCCATCTAAATATTAGGAAGAACTTCCTGATGGTAATAGTCTGACAGTGGAATACACCACCTGGGAGTGTAGTGGAATCTCCTCCTTTGGAGGCTTTCAAACAGAGATTGGATGGCCATCTGTCAGGAGTGCTTTAATTTGTATTCCTGTATGGTAAAATGGGGTTGGACTCAATAGGCCTTGTGGTCTCTTCCACCTCTAAGATTCTATAATTCTACAGCTGATGAAACAGGCTAGTTTAGGGAGCCCCGAAATAGGCTGTGTTACATGTATAGCATTATCCCGCAAAGAAAGGAAAATCTTTGGGATGTTTACGAGGACAGGAGAGAAGCTGCTTCCACTGCCATCCTGGCATGTACCACTGAAGACAATAGCTTCACCTAATGGTAGAGTGGCCGATCACACCCCATCAAATGTCTGGAAGCTGAGAAAGAACTTCACCTGCCACTGAAAAGATGATAACGTCAGGGCGACGTGGGCCTCGGTGAATATAGCATTCCATAAGTGGGAGGCCACAACCAAAAACAGCATCGTCACCCCCAGAGCCTCTCTCAGAGAAGGTACTTTGGGGAAAAGCCTCAAAGGAATGTGGGCCGTTGATGATAATGTTGTGAGTTGTCCCTACTGTAATGCAAAGTATTTGGGGCTGGCTTGGTCTTCAGTGGGCACCTAAGAGCCATTCGCTTTCAAATGTACCGCTATGCCACTAAATATAAAATGGAAAGTCCCTGATTCAAGGCTCACTTCTTACTAAGACATCAGTGGGTGGCCTTTAATGGGCATCTCTCTTTCAAGAGTTGGCCAGCTTCGGCATCAACAGGGACTCAGCTTTCTAAAAACATCCACTTTCATCTGCTAAATCTGGGACGCCTATGAACAGATCACCCATATTGTCCAAGTTGGAAGAGAGACGTTTTTAATGTTTTTAATGTATTTTATGTATTTTATGTTGTTCGCCACCTTGATCCATGTGGAGAGGCGGGATAGAAATAAATATTATTATTATTAATTATTTGTTTGTTTGTTTGTTTGTTTGTTTGTTTGTTTATTATCCTGTAAAAAGAGAAGGTGTATCTTCGTCACTCAAATCACACTTTTTGACATCTGAATGACAGATTCATACACCTGAAAATGCAAACAGAAGTCCATGCAACAAATGTGCCTTGTATGCAGCCTTCTGGTTCATGGAATACTTTTACCCCATCATTTTTAATCCTAACCATCATTGTTAAAGCAGCCATCATTGTTAGAGAACCAGTGTGGAGGTTTGGGTGTTAGACCAGGACTCTGGAGAGAGGGATTCAAAATCCCCATTCAGTCATGGAAACCCACTGGCCTCAGAGGAAGGCAAATCCACTCTGGTCAAATTCTGCCAAGAAGACCCCATGATGGGGCTGCCATAAGTCAGAAACAACTTGAAGGTACACAGCAACAGTACTGTTAATAAAACATCATATATGCTGAATTTGTACGATTGCACAAACTGTACTCTCAGCACCGTATGCACTCCTAATTTAGCCTTTTTAATGCTAAGAGCTTTTTAAAGAAAACATTCTGCAAAATTGTTTGCAAGTCTGGATCAGGAGAGTACCAATCGACAGATCCTTTTCCATAAACCACTTTCTACTCATTCAAAGGTGCTGCAACACTGACAATCCTTGAATTAGTCCTACAAGAGTTTGCCAGAGCACAGAAGACATTTATTTGCAAAGCCAAACTGCATCTAGTACTCACACAGAAATACATTTTTAAAATACCCCAAACACACATATTAGGTCAAAGTGTCGTAATAACTTGTTGCATTAGAAACTTCTTGTATTTTATCTTTTGGGTCTTTCCACACTGCACAATTCTAGTGCTATTATTTCACTTTCAACATCCTGTGGAATTCTAGGGTTTGTCACTTACTGAGACCAAAGAACTCTTTGGCTGAGAATTCTAAATGCCTCTCCCTAAACTGTAAATCCCAGGAGTCCATAGAATGTTGAAAGTGGAATAACAGCACTATAACAGTGTAGTGCAGAAATGGCCTTTGTTATGGAAGAATGGACTGGATTGGTAATCTGCCACAGTACTTCACACTTCAAAGGGACCTTCTAGCTAAATGGGATGATTTGTACAGTGTGTACCTCTATCGTCCATGTGAACTGGAATCAGTGTTGCCGCATTTTCAAAACAGCAATACAAAACAGTCAACATTCATAACATACAGGATTGACATTCAGGAAGCAGCCATCTACAAGTTTGTTTAATATTGAAAAGCCAAATGAAAGTCTTGATTACGGTTAACTTAGCTATATGCTTCTCTGTAAACCTACCACTCTGCCCATATTCGTAAATTATGCAATGAACACTTTTCTCTCTTTATGAAGGTCTCACACCCCAGATTATGGGATTTTGGGCACCTTGTTCAGTCTATATAGAGGGAAAAAACTTTCTGGTCCTCACATAGAGGACACACCTCACAACGAAGGACATCCACCAGCCCCATAAGTGACAAGCTGGTCAACCTTCAGAAAAGTGATATCCCTTATAATAAGGGGCACATGACAACCCTTATTACAACACATAGTGTGTACCATCCAAGCAGCTACCAAAGTGGAACTTTGTAAGGTTGTTGATCACTTTTTCATCTCCCAATCATGTTCAATAACTGAGGTCATTAATATAAAACTTGATCATTCCAATCCATTTCAAGATGAAATGGGAGTACTTTGGTTTAAGCAACCCAGAATACAACAGGGTGATCTTGCATATGTGGCATTAGCAAAGCTCCCAAGAAGCAACTTTTAATGAAGTATAATTTTGCTTTGCAAAGTAATACCCAGCAATGGAATCTTTAAAGACAAAATTATAATCTAACAGTTATATCAGGCACACACAAAACAACAGCATGAGAACAAGGGTGGGGGAGTGTCCTTTAAAACCATCCTTGGAACAAAATCTAAGGCAGAAAAATTATGCTAGAAGAAACTGCTTTGAGGAAAAGTCACAGTCCAGCAGCAGCACAACATACTTTTGTGTGCAAAAGGTTCCAGGTTCATTCCTCAGTGTCCCCACATAGGGTTACAAAATGCAAAAAGCAAAACCACACCTGCGTTAGAGCAGTGTTTATCTGATGTGCGGGGATCAGCATATGTTTTTCCTCAGTGTAGCGATCTCTAATATTATATTTGTACCCATTGGGTGCAACTGATTCTTTCTTTCCTAGAAAACTTGCTAGACCGGCAGCCAATGGCTTCCAGACCAGCAGCTGTCCATAGACATCCACTTTGAGTAGCATTTAGGTGATACAGATGTAGTTTGACTAATGATCTAACTTGGCATAAGGCAGCTTCCTAAATATTTGAAGCATCATGATCTGGGTATTGTGATTTGTCTTTTTGTCTTTCTTTTTTTAAACTGTGCATTTTGCAACTGCAAATACTTGACAACCACTGACCTTCTCCAGTTTCTCAAAATGTTCACGCAAGAACTTCATTGGCCGATCAGGTTTTGCTATACAGAGGTTCACAATGCACTCTTTCAGGATCTGCTGGATATTGTGCTTCTGAACATAGAGTTCACATCCCTTCAGGCTCTCATCATCTTCCAAATTGCAGGAGGATGAAGCGGCCATCTTTGTGATTGTAAACAAATGACAGACCTAGATGGAAAAATAGTGTAACTTTAATGTAAGAGGAGCAGGGAATCATTCTCCAAAGCATTTAGGCATAAAACACAAGATAAACTTTAGGTACCGGGCTTCTCCCTCTGTCCAAAAACGTTTCAGTAACTCAGTCAAACCATCTGTCAGAAAGGAAGATATATATACTGGGAAATATCACGCAAAGGTCTCAAGCAAAAAAATAATCTATGGCACATTAGTTCCTGAAACTTCATGTGTTCCAAGTCAAAGGCTCCTTTCTCATCACAGCCTTACTATAAATGTGATTATAATCTCTCAGTGCAGTTTCCTCCCACTTTGGCAGAACATAATCCTTTTTTAAAAAATGGCATTTTAAAGCATTGCTTTCTGTATCAGGTGGGTTTACAATGGGAGATTTTGAATAAAATTATTTGGACAATTCTTCATAGGAAGTTGATCTCCTCCTGTGGGAGTCTTGAAATGAAGCTTGGCCTTCCGAACACCTGAAATTAACTGTTCTCTTGACATTCCATGTTATTCTAAGCATATTCTATTCAACATATTCTGAGACATATGCAAGGCCCAATGTCTGTAGCTCAGAGGGACTTAACACCTACAAACCCTACAAACCCTGCATGTGTGTATTTACAGTCCAAGTTTTCCTGGTGGGGAAGAGGCGCTCTCCCAAGAAATTATCTTTGAAATAATAAAACCCAGATGTGAAAGACATTTCTCCCTTGTGAAACAAATGAGCAAAAGAAGTAAATTACAGAACGGAACATCCTGCCGATCAATGTATTTTCTCATCCAGAGCTCATCCAAAAAGAAACCAATATATATTTCTGACGGCAAAGGACTTTGCTTTGCAACATTATTTCCAAGCAGGAAATCTGATGCTTCGGTGTTAAAGCTTTATAAACCTAGGGCTGAGATGCAGAGTTCATCCCCTGGCACAGACACCCCAACCAGGGGAAAACCTGAAATCAGCGACCCTTGGAAAATGACCCACGGCAAAGAGATGGACATCTCAGAAACCAATGTTCGGTTTTGGAACAGAATTTAGGATTAGACCCAAAGTATTATACAGCTTTAAAGCTGCCCACAGAGAGAAAAACCCCTTCTGGTACATGTCCAAAAGAACCCTCCCGGCCTCTCTCAGCCAAGCCATACTCTTGGCAGCGTCAGTGGTTCGGAGTGTGGGTTGCAACCTCCACCCCCTCTCCCATTGATGCAATATGATTTCCAGGAGGAGAGAAGCAATCTCCCCGTGCCTTTTACATCCCGCATCAAGAGCATCCTCCCAGGCTCTGCCTTTCTGAATCTCTCTCTGTCTCCCTAGCACCATGGAGAAGGAGGAAATTCCTCACCCCCCCTCCCCTTCATCTTCCACCGCCTCCATCAGCAGCAGCCTTTTGTGCTGAATTAAAACCTCAGCCGCGGTGGAGGGGGAGCGCGGCTCTCCAAAAAGGCGAATGCAGAGGGCTGGAGGGGAGACCCCCCTCCCCGACATTGGGGTACGGGGCATTGGGGTACGGGGCATTGGGGCACAGGGGCGCACAGCTGCACGGCACCCGAGCCTCTCGGTCTGTAAATACCTGGTTGGATCCGAGACAAGCGGCGGCGGCGGGCGACCACCTCTTCCTCCTTGCGCTCCCGTTATTGCGCAGCGCAGCCGCCGCCTCCTCCCCTGGCCCGGCTGGATCCTTGCAGGGCCGCCTCCTAACAGCCCTTCTCCCTGCGATCTCCGAAAAGCCCCAGCCAAGCGGGGGGAAGGAAAGGTTCTGCCACCCCTGGGCTTCTCAGAGGCCCTCGCCCCCTCCCTGCCTCCCTTGCACGCAAAGCGTTAAGTCTCCCTTCCACCAGCAGCGGCGGTTTGCGCACAGGAAGTCCCAGCTACTGTCAGTCAGAGGCAAGCTCAGCCTCCCTCCTGGAGAGGAAAAACACACACACCAAACACACACACACACACAAGCTGGGGAAGGAACCTCTTCCAGGCCCTGTGGGATGCTCTGCGGCTCACAGAGTAACCCCACCTGTACTTACTTGGGGGTGTCTTCTCCAGGACTTAAAAACTCAGAGACCACGGGCTCTTCCACACTGCACTGTTACAGTGCTATTATTCCACTTTCAATCTCCTGCGGAATTCTGGTGTTTGTAGTCTGTAGAGCTCTTTGGCTGGGAATTCTAAATGCCTAAACTGCAATCCCCAGGATTCCGTAAGATGTTGAAGGTGGAATAATAGCGCTATAACAGTGTAGTGCAGAAAGGCCCTATGTTCTCTTATAGTGGACGTGCAGTTTCGGGTCAGCCCAGATGACCTCTGGGTATGAGGGAAAAGCAGTTGAGAAAAGCAGTTAATCTTCCCTGCAATTGAAGTGACTCTGCGTTTGAAAGAAGAACAATAGGACACTGTGAAATAGAATGTTAGGGAGGATGAAATGCGTCTCGCTATGCTTCCTTTACTTTGCAAAATTAGTAAGATTACGCAGGAAGATGATGACAACTATTGTTTGTGTCAATTGCTTGGACATGTGATGTATTTGCACTGGAGACGTATAAATTGCTTTGAAAGTAAAGAGGCGGGGCTCAGACTTTTGAGAATTATCTCACTGAGACATTGTGCACAATAAATCTTTTTTCTAAACCGTGGGTCTCTATCTCAGTTCCACTACACTCTAAATCAGGAAAATAAAATCCATACCCTCTCCGGAAAGGAAGAGTTAGAAGGAGTGGAGTCAGATTCTCAGGGTCAGAGCGCTAGAACTTTATGGTTGGCAGGAATTATGACATTTTCTGCCACCTACCTTGGGATTCCCTGTTCTCTCTGAGCTTTGCCGCACTCCTCACAGAAGCATAGAAGCTTTTCCCGACAAGAGCATATGATTCTGAACTATTGCTTTGCATACTCCCCAACACTTCCCAGAGATGAAAACAGGGATACACACAGCCAAGCAATATCAGAGCGTGGTTAAGGTGGTAAAAGTTATTAATGAAGAAAAAGACAAAATCTAGGAGAGGCTGCAGACATTTGCTTTTGCTGGAGCCTACTAGGAAGGGCAAAATGCTGCCTTCTCCCTCTTGCGAGTTAATGGAGTACAAACCATGTTTGCACTTTGAACTCTGTTTGCAGCAAGCAGCTGAGGATTAAGGGGGAAAGTAGAAGGAAGAGGAGAGAAAGGACGGGACATTTTAAAAGCAGCTGAAAAAGTGAGATGATTGAGGATTAACTGGGATTCTCTTTGTCAAATTGGGACAGTTGAAGTGCGTGTTGTTGCAATCCAAAGTATTGCAGGGGGTTGGTCATCAATGGAAAATTAATATTCTTTAGCCTTGCTAAGGACCTGTTCCTCATTGTCTAATATGAGAATTGTTAAAATTGACTTGCCAGTATTATCAGTGAAATGCCTACATTTTATTATTTTTTTTATTATTTGCTTCAGAGGTGTAGCTGTCATAGTGAGTACCTGCAGTGGAAAATTTACCACTGGTTAGGCATCGGGTGAGAGAACTAAGCTACTAATAGCCAAAGTTGCAAATAATCCACATGGCAGACAAATCCCAGAGGACATTATTTATTATTGTAATAGTTCTAGAATGCCTTGACTTTTTACAAACAGACACAAGTCGGCTAACATGAAATCAAAACACAACCTACCTATATAAAGTACTGCCTGCATAAGTCATTGCACAAAATCAAACAACTTAAAATAACTGCAACTATGTTTGTGTATCAGCATCAGTTTTTAAAATGACCAGCAGTTGGAAACAAGAGCAGATTCATAACAAACTAAAATAAGAAGCTATAGGAGACCAGCCTAAATAAAATGGCCTTCACTCTCATCTCAAGACAAGGGGCAAATGAGCTCATTCTCAAAAGCTAGACAAATTAAATTTGGACTAGAGTTCCTGCGATCCTTCAGCCAGCATAGCCACTGGCCAGGCTAATTGGGGATTCTGGGAATTGTTGTCCCAATGTTTCTACCGTCCAGTCAGCAGGGTCAGAGTCAAAAACAGATAAATTACATCTTATTCTCTTTCTGACATCCCATCTTCTCTCTTTTTGCACCTCCCCAAAGACTAATAGAGTTAAGAGACATCCCCAGCAACCTGTCTGCAAAGGGACATTTTGCCAGAGTAACCAATAATTTTAAAAAGATTTTAAAATTAATCTAAGGGGGGAATGCGGCCTGATTAAGGCCCTTCCTGGATATATGTACATAATACATAAATAAAATATGTAACAAATGCAGACAATCAACATGTTTTAAAATTATGTCTACTTCTATTTCCCACCTACAACACTTCACCAATGGATTTCCTCCACGGATGGAGATTATTCTAAACAACAAACGGATTTTTTTAAAAAAGGGGGGGAACAACCATCATTTGTTTGCTAATTATTCCCAGCAGTCCTAGGGCAGAACTGGTTGCACCTTGAACCCCAACATCACCTGCTAGACAGAGCCTAACTTGAATGTCTGCAAACTTCTCTTCCTCCATTTCACTGAAAATGACTTTGTTGAGTTCAACATTACGTCAATTTTTTTTTATTTCTACCCTCACCATCTGCAGCTTGTTTCTGTGCAACACCTTGCCTGATGAAGAAATATCATACGGTTGCATATTCTTGCGGCCTTTTGATTTGAATGAAGTTATCACACTATGGTCTGGGGATTATCACTTCTGATCCACCCTGCTACTTCTGCTGCAGCCACATTTTTCAGAGTGTGTGATCCCAGTTTTCATCCATGAAAACCAGCAACTGAGCAGCAGTAACTAAATGTGGCAGAGTATACACAAAGCCTTGTATATTTCTATCAAAAAAGAGATGGAGGAATTGGAGATCATATTAATTTTGCATGAAAAAATCACTCATCTTTTAAGTTTCTTTAGTTTGCCAGTGATTGCAGTTGGGCTGCAAAGGACTTTTGGAACTATTTTGTAATCAGCCTTTTGCTTAAACCTACCGACTTCAATGGGGCTTTACTACTAAGACTTCAGTCTTAGACAGTGATTGCTCTGGCTTAAAAATCTGGTAATATCTTGCTGAACAATACCATAATCAGAGTGATCTCTAGACTTATGCACAATTACCTGGGGATTTAGCATCATTGAACACTGTGAGCTTACTTCTAAGTAAACATGACAGACTGGCTCTGTACGCAATTTTAACCAGATCCTAAATAAGCACAGTTGTTTTTTATTCTCAACAGTCGTAGCATCAGGCTGCTGATTTTAAAGCAGGGACAAGGGATGTTGTTGTTGTTGTTGTTGTTGCTGCTGATTTTAAAGCAGGGACAAGGGATGTTGCTGTTGTTGTTGTTATTTGTTATTCGCCTTCACCCCAAGGCTTGAGGTGGGGTATAACATAAGTGCAATTACAAAACAAATAATAGATAAAACAGACTGAACTAAAACATGTAATCAATGATAATTTTGTCTAACGTTGATGTTATCTGACCAGAAATATAATCACTTCTGTAATATATGGAAGATGATGGCCCCTATATGGAAAAGATGTTGGGGGGACTTAGCTATTGCAGGAGTGTTAAATTAAATCTTAAACAAATCATGTATTACCTATATCTTAACTGGTGTACATGGAAGAAAGGTAAAATGCCAAGTATGTAATTACATAGATTAGAGGTAGGGATACATATGCAAGCTAAGTTATGGAAAAGCTGAAGCACAGAGTGGAAATAAGTAAGCACCCCAAAATTTTAGAGGAGGAAATTTATTTGGGGAAAGGGACATATGATGAATATACAGCCATTCCTCCACATTCACTAGGATAAGGGGCACAGGACTCCCGTGAAAATGGAAAAAAACGTGATTAACTCTGGGCCCTCCTAAACCATATTTCACACACACAAAATAAAGATCACCATATTCAATCCACCATGGATTCCTTTGAGGCATCAGGGTTCCTTCTCAAGACAGAAGTGGGGGGCTGGGGGGCTTACTGCCACCCCACAGCATTCCTATGAGGGACTTACAAGCTTGTTCACGGTTGCTCAGTCTCACGAGGCTTGCAGTCCCTACTAAAAATGGCACAAGGAGGCAGCAAAGGGGACAGCCAATAATCCGTGAATAATCAAATCCGCAAAAGTGAAACCCCACCAATCTGGAGGGCTGACTGTATAGGTAATTCATAGTAGCAAATCCAAGGAACTGGATTATATAAAGAGATAAGACTGTATTATTTTGTATTACCTACTTGGAACTGCATGCAACAAGTCCAAATGTTTTATTGAATTTATGAGTTTTAATAAAAGTATTTGGGGGAAAAAACCACACCATGATTAAAAGTATTATTGAAGTACATGCACAATTAAAAACGGAGAGCCGTCCCAATAGTGATAGTCCCATCTTCCGTTTGTACTGGCTATACTGGCCTGGGCCATTTCCACACTAGATTGTTGTAGCGCTATGATTCCACTTTCAGCATCCCATGGAATCCTGGGGTTGGCAGTTTAAGGAGGGGCCTTGAAACCCCAGGATTCCATAGGACGCTGAAAGTGGAATCATAGCGCTACAACAGTCTAGTGTGGAAACCCTCCAGGTCCAGCAGGTCAACAAGGGCGTTTTCATTCGTCCTTTTGCAACACCCTCCAGAGGCCCCTTTTCCCCAGCCACATCCTCGCTTTACGGCTCTTGCCGTGAAGCAAGCCCGTTTCGCCGTCGCAAACCCCCGCGGCTGCCGCGACGACGCGAGCGAGTCCTTAGCAACGGGGCCTAGCGGCCTTCCTGCGTGGCAACCGCCGGGCGAAAGCAGCATGGCCGAGGCGGAGGGGGCCATCGGCGACCACCACCCTCGGGCGGCCGAGGTCAGCCAAGCCCTGGCGCGGCATCTGGCCGGCCTGCAGGAGGAGTCGAGGCACGCCCGGCTGGCGGCGCTGAGCGGCATCCGGGAGGCGGTGCTGGCGCAGCCGCTGCCGCCGCCGGTGCTGCGGGAGGTCTTCGACAAGCAGCTCCTCCGGCCGCTCCTGCGCTGCCTTGTGGCCGACCCGGCCGAGCGCTGCCGGGAGCTGGCCTTGGAGCTCGCCCGCCACGGCCTGAGCCGCGGGAACCAGCCGGCCAGGGCGCTGCCCCTCCTCATGCCGGCCCTGGCGCAGCGCCTCTGCCTGCCGCAGGGCGACGGCGAGCCCTGCGAGGAGCTGCGCCTCGGCCTCCTCCAGCTCCTCGCCCGGCAGGTGCTCCAGGCGTGCGACGGCGCGGCCCTGGCGCCCTACCTGCCCGAGCTGATGCGCGTCCTCCGCAGCGCCCTCCTCGACCCCTACCCGCAGGCCAAGCGGGAGGGCTGCGCCGCCGCCGCCGCCGCCGCCAAGGCCCTGCCAGGTGCGCCGCCACGCCGGGGGGCCTCCTCCGCCCCGGCGTTTCGCAGCCCCAAACCGAGACCGGATCCGCACTAGGCTGTTAGAGCGCTAGCATTCCGCTTTCAACCTCCTGTGGAATTCTGGGGGGGTGCAGTTTAGGGGGGGCTCTGAGGACCCTCCCTAAACTGCAAACCGCAGGATTCCATAGTGAAGTGGGTCGAGCCTGATGACCACAAGGAGTGGGAAAAAGCAGAAAAATTGTCTTTGCAGATGCAGCCTTTCCCTGTGCTTGATGAAAACAGTGGAATTCTGTAAACGCTGAATTGTAATCTTGCTTTCCCTTTTGCAGTAGAAATGTAAAAAGTCAGATGCAACAATTCAAGGCCAGCCGGAGAAGGGTAGCTTGTTGCTCATTGTAAGGGAAAAACGGAACTTATGCCGCTTGTATGACATGTCTGTTGGAATGTATAAAGGCTTGAACAATCTAAGAGGCGGGGCCGGTTTCTTTGGGAGCGATCCCCACCGGTACTGCTTGCTAGCAAGAAGAAATAATAAAGAAAATCTTTTTTTCAAACCGAGGTCTGATCTCTGACTTGCCACTTTAATAGGATGTGGAAAGCGGAATGATAGCGCCCTAACAGTGTAGTACAGAAATGGTCCCAGGACATTGGTGGCCAAGCAACCGCAAGGTGGCCAAGAGGGGAGAGAGATGAATGGGGCAAGACACAAGCCTGGAGAGGAGGCTGCTGCAGTTTGCCTTTTCTTGAGCTTGCAGGGAAGGCAAGGTGCTACCGCCTCCCAAGTGCAAAGGGCCTGTTTCCCCTACTAAGGGCCTTTCCGCAGTACGCTGTTAATAGTGCTATTATTCCACTTTCCACCTCTTGTGGAACCGTGGGGTTTGCAGTTTAGGGAGGGGCCTTTAGGATTCTCAGCCAGAGAGCTCTTTGGCCTCAGTGAACTACCAAAGTCCAGAATTCCACAGGAGGTTGAAAGTGGAATAATTGCACCATAACAGGCAGTGCAGAAGTGGCCTAAAAGAGGCTGCCGTGGTTTGCTTTTTCTTACCGCAGCTGTCTGGTAGTGGAATATGCTGCCTCAATGGAGTGTGGTGGAATCTCTTTCTTTGGTGGTTTTATAGCAGAGTCTGGATGGCCATCTGTCAGGAGTGCTTTAATGTGTGTTCTTGCATAGCAGGGGGTTGGACTGGATGGCCTCTGGGTTCTTTTCCAACTCTATGATTCTATGAACTTACTGGGAAGGCAAGATTCTGCCACCTCCTTTTTCCCCCTCCTCTACTAATTGACTGGAAATTACTTTTGCCCTTTGAACTCAGGCCATTTCTGCACTACGCTGTTATAGTCCTATTATTCCACTTTGAACATCCTATGGAATCCTGGGGTTTGCAGGTTAGGGAGGGGCATTTAGAATTCTCAGCCAAAGAGCTCTTTGGCCTCAGTAGACTACAAACCCCAGAATTCCACAAGATATTGAAAGTGGCAGGGGTGATACACATAGCCCATACGTTACCTGTCTCTGCTGTTGACTGCCCAGGTACCATCCTACTTCGTAACTGAATTGGTACTTGAATTCACATCTCATCCAACAGTCTAACCCAGCCTTTGCTCAGCCAAATGTGCTCCATATATGTTGGACTCAAGATGTCATCATCCCAAATGTGCTCCATGTATGTTGGACTCAAGATGTCATCATCCCCAGCCAACATGAGTAGACGTGTTGGGTGAAGATGATGGATATTTTTATTCCAAGACACTTTGGGGCATTGGGTTGGGAAAATCTGAGCTGAGCATTGTGCCAGCTTGGCTCTCTAGTGGAGAAAGGAATCTTTTTTTTTTTTTTGTCAAGCACCATATACGGTGACGGTGCTATAAAAATAGATTGTAAGAATCACGGAATTAGCACATCAGGCTTTTTTTTGGGTGGGGACAAAGGAATGCAGTGGCGAGAAAAAGATGGGAGACCAAAAGGGGGAAAAAACCCCACTTTGGAATAAGCCACCGTGATTCTTACGTGTTTGTTCAAGCTACAGCCTTGTGATTCTTCATCATTGTCAGCTAAGTTTTTTCACATGGCCAGGTTGGTAAAAGAAACACATAGCCCTAGCTGCTTTTATCCTGAGAAATGATGTGCAAATTTGCAGGGTCTGGGAGCCATTTTGCCCCTACCAAAAGCCACTTCAGGGCACGCCACTCTCTCCTGACAACACCAGAGTGGCTAGAAGTCCACTTCTGTTTTAATTTTTTAAAAAACTTTATGGGTTAGAAAGTGGGGGTACACAAAGTATTAGTAAATCTTAATCTGATTTTTTTTGTCTGTCAGGCGAGGTCAGGTTTACATGCGGCCTGATCACGTTTTAGAAGAAGGGTCTGTAGAAATCATAGATGGTATCAAAAGGGGATAGGGCATTATCTCAAGGGAAGGTGCTCTCTGTTCATATCATGTAAAGTAGAGCCTGAGATTGGATCTTCCTTTGTTTTCCATCCTAGAACATTTTCATCTGCAGTCAGAAAGCTTGATTTCTCCTTTAATGCAAGCAATTTCCCACCAACACTATCGAGTCCGTGTTGCTGTCATTCAGGCCACAGGAGCAGTGATACAATTCGGCAATGCAAAGTCTCTAGATGATGTTCTTTCTCACCTGGCCCAACGGTGTTTTGATGACATCCCACAGGTAAGCCCTTAAGCCTGCGTTTAACTCAAACAGCTCTTGCTTTACAGCAGAGATGTCAAGTGTTTGAACCTCCAGATGTTACTAGACTACCACTCCCATCATCCCTCACCATTGCCTGTGTTGGCTAGAGGTGTTGGAAGTCACTGCCCAGTAAGAAACCACCAGTGCCTCCTTTACAGACATATCTAGGAGACAAAGTTTAATACATAACGTTAACCCTGAACATTTGAACGGATTTCTTCCCTTCTTCCATCCCTTTAGTAACCTTTAGTTAGTATCCATGGTTACAGATACATGCAAAGATCCCTGTGGTGTATGTTCCAGAAGAAAAGTCCACCTGAGCTTCTGCTCTCATGCTCTCAAAGCATGTGATCTGGCTTTTTGCTAGTCCATAAATTATTTTTTTCTACCTGTTTTGAAAACCATGATTGAAACAGAACCCAAGATCTTTAGGAAACCTAGCTGGGTGATTTTGTTCTACAGTAGCCTGTCTTTACATTTTGGAGAAATAGAATATACCATATTACTTTTTTTCCTTGGCTTTTTCTAGGTTAGAGAAGCTGTTATCAGTGTCATCGGAGAGTGGCTGTTGCATCTGCGGGATCGATATTCTTACTTTCACAAGTTAATTCCTCTGCTGCTCAGTGGCCTTACTGATGAAATGCACGAGAACAAGTAAGCAGAATCAAGAATCCACAGGTTATGCCTGTATGTAAGGGTATAGCTCTGTGGAGACGTTGGGACTTATCCATTCATGTGGAGACTTAAGTGTTAGAATGGCCAGCTCCTTGCCCAGCATTGTGTGCTCCTGCAACCCTGATATGTATGTGCAGTGATGTGCGTATCACTGGAGGGTAAACCTTCATATGCACAATTGTATGAGCCAGTCTTCCACATCATCAGAAAACTTGCACAGTTGGGGTTCATAATTATGTGCACAAGAACATGCAAAGTCTTCTCTTTTCTAAATATTTACCTCAATTAGTGGATGCCAGAGGGCCATGGTGACAGCATGCATGCAGTTCTGTGTACGTCTAGTGGCATAGCCCCACAGGTTCACGAGTGTATGAACCCTAGCATCTCTTTATATTATACATGCTCATAGTCCTGATTCCATCGGAAATACCGCTGTGTTTGGAGATTGTCTCCAAGGTATGATTTTTAAAAATGACTGTGTCCGGATAAATTCCAAACAGTTTCTATTGCCTGAATTCCAAATGGATTCTTCTTTTTATGCGACTTCATTGTAGGCATCTTTTTTATGATGCATATAATGGACAGTACTTGTGATGCCTTTGTTTTACACTTAGGGAACTGGCTCTCACCTACTGGAAGAGAATAGGTTTGCAATGGGAAAAAGAAAATGAAGAGGATATTAAGGATAAGCTCGACTTTTATTCTGTACCACCTTACTATCCTCAAGGATGTGAGTATACTAGAAAGAGCCCAAGATGCTAATTGACTGTTTCTGTGTTATGCTCCCCAGCCATTTGAACTGTTTAGAACCATGGCTGTGAAGCACCATGTCTTAAAGGAAAAACTACCATAAAATTCAAACAGAAGTATTTCCCCCCTGCCAAAATTGAAAATTCTTTTTTAAAATGTCAAATAGTATAAAACCTCTGTGTGTACAATTAGAGAACAGTTACCTTCCCTCTCTAAGAATACATCTGAGTGCACAAGATGCTCGGTGGCATTCGGAGGAAAGAAAGTAAAGATGTCAGGTGGCTGCGAGCCACATGCTTCTTCATTTTACAGATGTCCAAGTTGTTTTTAGAAGAATTAAAAAATCTGAAGAGACCAGAGTCCTTGGCAGGCACCGTATGTGAGTGCCATGTTTGAGATTCCTGCTGGAACCTACACCTCTTCCAATGCTTGTCTCAAAATGCAACTAAGAGTATGCATATTGTGGTTATTGCAATTTGTGTATTCATTTTGTGGGTGTGTTTACTTAATCAGGTTGCTGTATCCATATCAGCTACAGGAAAAAAAAACGGTTTCAGAAACCAATCCATGGTATATTCTTGGTTCTGTAGATTTCCCACTCCTGGCAACCACATTCTTTGATGCAGCTAATAGCTTTTTAAGAAAGTCTTTCATAGAGTTACTCTAATTTTATAGAGTAACATAATGGCTTTCTGATAAAGCAAAACTACCAGGAGAATGATTGAGTTGCTTGGATTGCTAGTGGCTCATGGATTGTGGAGACAAAACAAAGTTTGTGCCATTCTCCAATCAAATGATGTCACTGCCTATTCTGGTCCTGCCCTGGCAAATGAAAAAGTGTAGAGCAGTGTTGGTGATATCTCTGTCTAGGCAGGAATGATAATAATAATGATGATAGCAGTAGTGGCAGTATAAACTGGAAAGTTTTTTTGGTTACATGTTTCCTCTTTATTAGGAACCTCACAGTAGCATACTCTGTGATATATGTCTGGAATTGACAACCAGCTCCCTGTCAGGCAAGATAAGCCCCCAATGCTTATCTGGCCCTTGGCATCCCTATAATTTAAAAATACCTTTCCAAAACAAACTGACAGCACAGAGATAAGGCCATTGCTAGTCAGCCTCACAAGAAGATCTTGCGCATCGCTGAAGTCTCTTCACCATTTCTATTGTTGAATCCAAGTTGATGTAATGCCTAAGACTCTGGTGTTGTAAATAACGCCAACTGTATTTCTAGAGGACCTGATTGTCCACAAAATGGTTCAGTTGGTCTGGCCTCAGAGTAGAACAGGGGAAATAAAGCAGCCCGTCTGGAAAATAAAGTTGTCAGTTCCCTGAACTTTAAGGTAACAAATTAGCAACGTGTTTTGAAAAAGTGGAATTATATTTTATCTTGTTGTTGCTGTTCTGTGCCTTCAAGTTGTTTCTGACCTATGGGGACCCTAAGGTCAACCTATTGTGGGGTTTTTCTGGGGGGCTGACCTAAAAAAAACAAAACAACTCCAGTCTTCTCACTAGTGGCTAAACAGCCCATTCGATTGATTTTAATCAGCCTCTCTGGAGACAGAGAACTTGCAATAACAGATGCTTTCCCCCCCTAAAGTAGCCCTAGTAATTTCAGTAAGAATAATAATTTGAGACTTAAAGCCAAGTGGATAGCGGAAGAGATAGGTGATAATACCAAGCATTCTGGGAACTGCGTGAGACAATGTTCTTTGCAAAACAAGTATAGATCACAAGGCTGGGCAGTACCCCAATTGCCTAGTCAAACAATCTCTTCATGCGTCGTGCCTTCTCATAATTGCATCTCCTCCAAAAAGATTAATAGCAAATTATGGAATCTTTTAGACATTTGACCTACTTAATTTGCACTGTATCTCTTAAGAAGTTTAAAATTGTTTTCTGGTAGGGTATTCTCTTCATTAACTTGAAAATGGTGTGAGACAAACGCTTTATATAGTAAGCCAATGCTAGCTTGCCTTTTTTGGCAAATATTGCACATGTCAAGGCATAGTATGAAGCAGCGGTACTGTCATACATACTGCAGCATGTTTTGTACATTTTGCTGTGATTGTACTCTAGTTATTTTTCTGGGGAGCATTATATCTGGGGGCTATAGGCAGGAGTTGGTGCACAGCCAGATTCACAAGCCCTGGCCACTGCAAAGCTTGGAGGAGACTGTGAAGTTAAAGGGAAATAAAAGCCATATATTGACTTACTGCTAAATTAACTGGCTTTCAGGACATGTGAACTGTTTGTTGAGGTGCTCCGAATATGGGATGCACCAGGGATGTTACAACTCCTACAAGGCTTCATGTTGTCTAGAATCCTAAGACTGCCAGGAGTAGTAGGCTGATGTATGTCTTCAGCTTATTCATGTCCACACTTGGATAGGAATGCTGATTGTATGCAGTGAACACGTGCCATATCACTCGTGTTTGTTTAGTGGTATATCTGGTAAGAAATGCTTTCACTGAGGAATAGTGCATTGTTTTTTTGCCTGATTCTTTCCTTGGCCTTGAGCATTCCCAAATGAAGTTTCTAGCTATTCTACAGTGAACTGTCTGGAGGTGTCTGTACCAAGTCCTTCCCACTGTCTCTCATAATATCACTGCCTCCAGTTGTGTGAAGAATTGTGAAGAATGAACTACTTAACCTCTACAATGCACAACTCTCTGTTTCCTTCCCCACCCCAGCCTCCAGTCCACAATTCTCTTTAACCTTCATCCTTCTAGCTGCAAGCTAGTGACCCTGACACTTCTGCCTCCCTGTGCTTTGATCTCGCATTGACAAAGATTGCAGATCAGGGGAAGAAGGATAGAAAGAACTCAGCAGCCTTCTAACAACAGGATGACTTTTTACAGAAAAGAAGTTTTTTAAAAAATCATTGCCTTAGGATATGGGTGCAGACAGGTTAGAGAAAGGTGTGGGAAGAAAAGCCTTTGACAGTAGTGAGATATGCAGATGAAATGAATGTATTTTGCATCAGAAATGAAGGGAGCTGTTGAAAAGGACCAGCCAAAATCTTCTGAAAAGCGACGCCTCTGGTCAGATGGGATGCCACTCTCTGTCTTTCTCAGACAAGATTTCTGCATTTGACCTTTTTGCTGTGTGCTGTCAGTTTCCATAATCCAAATGCTCTAAACTCTGACCAACCCCCCCTACTCAAAATCTAGTCCAGAGTGACTTTGAAGATTCTTCCGTCTAAGTAGGAGCTTCACAAATGTGTCTGCATTCTGTGTACTGTTTACCTTTGACTTCTTTAAATAGCTTACCACACAAGCAGAGGGCCACATGGAAAGCTAGAAGGTGCTTCAGGGCTTTCTTTTGTGAGAGTTAGCTTCTTCCATCAAGCACATTTCAACATTAATGCCATTGTTATTAGAATTGTATTGATTTGTTGGCATTTTAAATGTATATCTTACTTTTCCACTTTTAAAAACAGTGGTGCCTAATAAATTCATACTTATTTTAAAAAAATAGCAGCAAAACAGGAAAATTAAAAACTAGTATGAACTAGTACATAAGAAAATGCTTAATATAAAAATGCAGAGAACTGCTTATGTGTGAGTTTTCAATAAATAAAATCCAAGGTCTTATTTATTCAGAGCTTGGGCAGATGAACAGGCTGTAGCCTAAGTTCTTAAATTCAACAATAAAGGTGCCAAGCAGACCTTTCACTGATGGTAATAGATGTTTCATAAGCCAAGGTGTTACCACTGAAAAGTCCCTCCCCCAATTGATCTCTGCTGGCAGTCTGAAGATGGATGATACTCTAAGGAAGGACAAAGATCTTAATGCCTGAAGAGTATCTTAATGCACTTTAATGGTAGTTGTTATGTGCCTTCAAATCTTTTCTGACTTATGGCAACTCTAAGGCAAACCTCTCTGGGGTCTTGGCAAGATTTGTTCAGAGGGGGTTTGCCCTGCTTAGCTTTCAAGATAAGATAGTTCTCTGGTGCTTTTTAGCGTATTTAGGCCACAGAGGGAAATAAAACTTTAGCCAGCAAGATCAGTTTCCAAACTTTATTATGGGAAATGATGTAAGAGAAATAAGGCGATCAAACACAATCCTAACAAATGGCCAATATGATATTTATTTACCATAAATACCATTAAAATATACTGGCTCTACTTTAATGGATTTATAGTAAATAAATAGCATATTGGCCATTTCTTAGGATTGTGCTTGACAACCTTATTATCCTTAAATCGTTTCCTACTGTAAAAATTTGGAAACCTCCATTGCAGGTTAAAGTTTGATTTCCTTCTTCTCAATGATGTTTAACATCAGATCCTTAAGAACACATAGATCACACAAGATTTTGAAAGCTGTATATAATATGTTGTTTTGAGTGCCTCGGTGTCAATTTAAGGCCTAGAATCTGGACCTCATTGTAGTAAATGGAGAACTTTTTTTTTTTAATCATTTATTAAAGACTTTCTTTCTCCCTGAATTCATTCATTCTCTCTCTCTTCCTTCCCACATTTTTCCCATTTTAGTGACACGTCCAGAACTGGGCTGTCGGGAGCTTGTGACTAGAAACTTGTTCAAGATACTTCCAGGTCTTTGCCATGATATGACTGATTGGGTGCAAGGCACCAGAGTAAAAGCATCTCAGCTTCTGATTATACTGTTGCAGCATGTTGAAGATCACATTACGCAACATATGGAACCTCTTCTCAGGACTTTGTACCGTGTGTGCTCAGATGAAGAAAGTGTTGTGGTCAGGAACGTAAGTGTGGCTGTTTCAAATGATTGGGTCTCCCACAAAATTTTCTGCTTTTCTGTATTAAAAGCAGTCTGATTGAGCACGCTGACTTACATGTAGTGAACAAAACTAAACTAAACATCATGTGAGTTTTATATGCTCTGTCTTAAAAACTAATTTCAATAGCTAAAAGGTAGTTAAATTGACATAAGAAAAAGAATCAGTATACTTACTGTTGTTCAAATTATTTTTATTTGATTACTTCTAAAAGACATTATTGTACTTGTTGATTTCTATGGTACACTGCATTTCAGAAGGTAGATTTTTTTTCCCTGTGGAAAACAAAATTTTCTAGAAATTGTTATTGTGGTTTTTTTTCCCGAAGATACTTTGTTCCTTAACTCAGGGCCTTTTCGCACTACACTGTTATGGTGCTGTTATTCTACTTTCAACATCCTGTGGAATTCTGGGGTTTGTAGTTTCCTGAGACCAAAGAGCTCTCTGGCTGAGAATTCTAAATGCCCCTCCCGAAACTGCAAACCCCAGGATTCCATAGGGTGTAGAAAGTGGAAGAATAACACTATAACAGTGTAGTGCAGAAAGGTCCTCACTTTGGTTCATGCCTGTTAACCTTACTAAACATGATACATCCAGGTGCTAGATGTCTTTCTTCCTGCATGTTTTTTAATGCATGAGAACTGAACCAGAAGGCTAATCCACTTTTGGATCATCCTTGCTGGATCAGGCAAGATAGGAAACTTAAATGGGCACTATTGCGCTAAATGTATTTATGTTTGATTATTGTACATTAATGATGAGATGGTTAAAATTGTAGTTCATTTGTGTTGGCCAAGTAGAGCATTAGCAGCCTCTTAAAAATCATAAGCAGGAGATTAAAGTGTAAACGCCTTAGGGAGCGAAATTCCATTTTCAAACTATGTGCAGTTCATGCCCTTTTCAGGTTAATTTTGCATGTTATCTGTTTTGCCCACTCTGCTATGTAATCCTCCCACAATATTGAAGTATGCTTATTCCATGTGATAGCCTTAATAGTATTCAAACACAGCAAGTTCTTTTCTTCCTCTTGTTTTCTTCTGTGTGAAAGAAGTCAAGGGCCCAGTCTGTTGGTTGACTTAGACACCACTTAAGATGCAGCCTGAAAAGTTGTATATGTTTATTTTTGCAACGTGGCATGTTGATAGTAAGTGTAACTTTGCCATGGATGAAAATAATGTTTAAGGTACAAAGAAGCAGAAGATGCTGCTTCTCATTTTGTAGTTTAAGGAGACTGTGAAGGAACTATGCACTTACTAAGCAGTAATATTGACAAAAGAATACTGTTTTAAAAAATGGAGAAAAAATAGTAATTTGTCTGTGGAAGGCCACTTAATTCATTTGTCCAAGCCTATATGTGCATTGACAATATGGAGGGTTTATGTATTTATTTTTTAAAATCACTACTAGGTAAGTTGACTATGGAACCTCTGGTTTTAGAGACAATATAGATGTCAGATGTTGCTTCGCTGACCTTCTTATTGGCTTCTTGGAGCCATCTGGTTGACCACAGAGGAAAGTGAATACCAGAATACATAAACCTTTTGGTCTGATACAGCAGAGCAGTTCTTGTGGTCTTAGGACTTGCCATTCTTCCTGGTAAAACAACAGACTCTTGGTCTCAGTATAGACCTCACTCCAAACCATGGTTAGTGACATTTTTATATGAGTTAGTGTGATGTCTAGATTGACAAACCATGGTATGTGACCACCCAGCAAATCAGAATTTTTTTTAAAAAAAGATGTCCTGAGGTAGTTTTGCAAACCATGATTTGTACTATGATTTGATATATTGTCTGCATTAAAAAAAAATCTTTTCTTATAGCATCAACACCATAGGGCCAGGATTGCACTTAAGAATCCTGACAGGGTAGAACCCTGACAGAAAGTAAACGGAAAGCCCACGGGCACTTTTCGGTCATAACTGAATGTTTTGAAATTGGGGTTTCACTTTAAACTATTTTTGTTGCAAACCTTGGTTTGGTGTGTTGTTGATTTGAGGCTTGTATTTATCTTGGAATCATATTCTTGTTTACTGAACCCTGGGCAACATTGGAGAAGGGCTGTAGCTCAGTACCAAAATATATGTTTTGCATTCAGAAAGTTGGGTCTGGCATGTCCAGGTAGAACTGGGAAAGGCTACCTTCTGAAAGCTCAGATTTCTGCTGCCATCCAGAATATACTGAGGTAGATAGACAAGTGTCTAGCTACATATGAGCAGTTCCCTGTGGTCCTGTTGGCTATTCACTCACATTTTATTGCACGTTTACCAATCCTGGCTTGTTTGGAAACAAGTCAGAATTCATGCACTAGAATAAGCCATCCGTTTCTAATTAGTCTGGCTTGCTCTTGCAAGACTCAGGTGGGAGAGAATAAGCTGTATGCAACAGTATGTTGTTTGTATACATCAAGCCTGGATGACCCAGGAATCTTAGCTAAACAATATGCACTCCTTGAGATTCTGCTTACCAAGGTGCACACTGGCAAATGTAGGGAAGAGGAGACTTTCCGTGGGCTCCAGTTAATAGCATAAGTAGGAGGTGCAGAAGTGCTCCTTATGAGGCACATAATGCGCAGCGACATCTTCATTTAGCAGCAAGAACGAGAGAACCTTTTGTCTGCTTAGTGAGCTTCTGCTCCAGTGCATGAGCAAATATGAAATGTCTTCAGTCATGCTCCATTGCCTTTGACAGAGAAGTGAGTAAGGCTTATTTTTTTTCCCCAAAAAACACAATGTGAAGCTTTTAAAATCTTGAAAACATTATGAGAGAGTAACTTATTTTCCATCCTTTTGAATCTGATAGAGGAAGGGTGTCTCAAAGGGGCACTTTTGAAAAGCCCTGAACTCATAAATCCAGTGTAGGCCTCTGCCTGATGGTTTGCTAAAAGATTCTGTTAACACTGGATGTTGTGTACTTCATTCCACATCTTCAGTTCTTTTTTAATTTTCTGTTTGAAAGGTTGGTGATGAAAGAAGGCATGTGAACACTCATTTCAAGCTTTCTCGCTTCACGTCAAGAAAACTTTGTCATGCATTTAATCACGAGTGAGTGAAGAGAGTGGAAAGGGCTACGAGGCAATTCCTTAAGGCATTGAAAGAGAAAGGGAGAAAACAGCTGGCACCCTCACATTTAGAAAAACTGTCATGTTGAACATGATTTGTCTTTTGCTTCTTACAGTCTGGCCAGCTTTCATGTTTGTGTGTGTGTATTGTCTCTTATAGTGTTTGAAAGCAGCAGAGTTGATTGGAGTTTTTGTCAGCCCGGCAGTGTCTCTGAAGTTAATACTGTCTGACCTCGAAAAAACACCCATGCCTTCTTACCTGATGATCCTAGCAGCAGTTATACATGGTTCCCCAAGGAAAATCTTGCAGCCTCATTTGGTATACCTTGCCAACATGCTCTCCCAACCTGAAATCAGTCAGCGGTCTGAAGAGGTAAGAAGAATGCAAAATAAATTTAAGAACCAGTGTCCCAAGCCTTGTATGGCCTTCTGTATCTTACCTGAAGTAGATCCTTAAACTTCATGTACTTATATCAGGAAACGGGCAAGTGTGGAAGGCCAGGAGGCCACAGTAGTCTCCCAGGAGACAATGGAGGGAGACCCAGCATGGTGTAGTGGTTGAGAACATGGGACTACACCTCTGGAGACCAAGGTTCAGTTCCCTGCTCCACCATGGAAACCTGCTGGGTGACCTTGGGCATGTCACACACTTGCAGCCCCAGAAAACCCCATGATCAGTTTGACTTAGGGTTACCATATGTCAGAAAGATACACAACATAGACCTTGGAGGGCTGCAAGGCCCCCATCCATCCAACCTGGGAAAAAAAAGCTTAATTTTTTTTGGTCCCAGATGTCTTCTAGGAGACATGGGGGCATTTTCATTGTGGTTGTGGGCCCTCCTGGGCCATTTTAGTTCCACAAGAAGCTTTAAAAAAAAAAAAACCCAGAAAGTGAGCAGAAATCACTTCTGGTTCACTTCCTGTTTCAAAAAAGGTTTCTCCTAAATTGTTCCTGTGGGAGGGAAACAACATGTAATGGCAATGCCCCCCCCCCGGGCATTCTGGAGCAAAAATAATTATATTTTGTAAAATTTTGCAAAAATTTTTTCCCCCCTAGTTGGAGTAGGGAACCTCCGAACATGGTGGAAGTTCTCTCCACAACCCCTGGAGGGATTTTTGGAGCCCTGGGGGAGCTTTGGGGCCCAAAAGCATCCTAGAGGGGTACATTTTGCCCATCCCAGCATACAAGAATGATTTTGAGGGGAACAGTTTTAACACTGCTGATTGCCCGGAGCGTTTGCATGCCAATCCCCACAATTCTTGCTAGGATAGTTACAACTATTGAAATAGGAAATAAACTTTTGAGACCAAAGATACTTGAGACCAAAGATACCCTTAAGCTTACTTAGACTTAGTCATTTGATGGGGGTGGAGCACAGTAGAGTAAAGAAATAGTTAAAAAATGCCTTGAAAAACATTTACTTCCTGTCTGTTTTTGTTAGGTCTTTTATATGACACAATTATTCTCTTGTGTGGAAGCTCTCATTGAAGTGTGCCAAGAAGACTGTAAAGAAATAAGTCTCCAGCTAACCAAGGTTTTAATCACAATATTGGCGATACCACCAAATCTTGGACATTTACATGTGAAGGTAATCTTGACAGAACTGTCTTTATAGGTTTCTGTCTTTTGTGTTGGTTTGTCCCCCCCGCCACGCTTTTCTTTAATCAAACTATGGCCAGTGTGGTATAATTGTCTGAGTTTGGACTACAACCCTGGAGCCCAGGGTTTGATTCCCCGTTTAGTTGTGGAAACCTACTGGAGGACCTTGTGCACATCACACACTCTCAGCCCCAATCTGTGCTAGATTGCTCTTAGGGTTGCCGTAAGTCAGAAATGACTTGAAGGCACAGAACAGTAGCAACAATAACAACAACAACAGCAAATATGGATGAACTTAGTGATTCCTTTCAGGTGGTTTCCATTATTCAGATCAGAGCAGGAAGGACTCTTAAGAAAGCCCTAAGAATGAATACAAAAAATACAGGGCTGGCAACATTCTACACCCTTCAATACTATATTTGATCTGCTAAACCATTTGGGGGGGGGGGCTGGCATATATCCAGAGTAGCGATGCAGCAAAACGTAGCAAAACCAAAAACAAAACACATTGCAGTGATACCTTTATTAGACCAGTCAAAAGGCACAAAATACATTATGTAAGCCTTTAAACTCACGAGCTTCTTCATCAGAAGAATGAGGATGTTGAGAGTCATTTTAGGGAAGGAAGCATGATGATGAACTGTCACAGAGCTGCATCTTGAAATGTTAAAGCTGGGTTTAAGATGGAGGCACAGGGAGGTTTGTAACAGGTAAACACACACTTTTCAGGCCATAAAACCAAGACAAGATGGTGAACTTTTTTCCTTCATTGTGAGAAACAAAGACAGTTTGTGTTAGATCTACCCCATGCCTGTCCATTGTAGGCAGAATATAGTCAGTCCCTTGGGAAGCCTCAGTAATGACATGTGTGGAGACAAATTCAAGGGCTGTAAAGGGTAAAACATGCCAGTTATGGCCAATTTCAAATTGTTTGACCTCAGTTGGTGGTAAGAAGCTCCAGTCCTAGTCCATATGCTCCCTCTAGTTCAGGATTCCCCTTATGTAGCTGAATTTGGTATCTTCAGATCTAAAGATACATTCCAAGGAGACAGCCATATTGGTTATGCAGCAAAATACAGCTTGCATTTTTTTGGCTGTTGGGTTGGAGAATCTGTGATTCTTCACATATTGTTGGACTTTGTCTCCCATCATCCCAGACTGCTGCCCATGCTGATAAGACTTAAGAGCCCAGGAGTATTTGGAGGGCTACAGGCTTCTTGCCCTGAGCTGTCTCCACTTTGTCTGTATGATTCGCCAGAATGACAGAGCTGACATCTAACCAAAACAGACCCATAGTCCAGCACAGTTTTGTGTAAGCAACAGCCATTCTCCATGGCCTTTAGCAGAAGCCTCTCCCAGTCTGACTGCCTGATGCCTGGTAGTGGAGATACCAAGAACTGAATTTTCTATGTTAAGAGCCTCTGTTTTGCCACTGATTTAAGCTTATTCCTGTAAGCTTCTGGAGGAAAAACCAAAAATCAAGACTTCCTTAATTATCATTACTAATTATGCACAGTACCATGTTTTCATGGCAGGATTTCAGAATACTATCTAGCCTTCATTATAAATCCTTTATTTGGAGCTTCCCTAAAGGGAAAAGATTATCCATAAGGAAGTAGTCCCGAGGCTGGATTTGTATTAATCTTCTGAAGCTGGTATTGTCGAGAAAAGACCTAAAAGGTTTTTCTGGAACAGTTGCAGAAGGGTGATCCGAGCCAAATAAAATAAAATAAAATCCCCAAACAAAGCAAAACTCCCAAAGTGCCAGCAGCCGCCAAAAAGGTTGCAAGAAGAACATGATTCCTACCATTCCTAGACTTATACCTACTCAGGAAATCAGAAAATCAGAGCTGTAGATGATACTGTTCTTTTTAGTGCTACTTGTAGTAACTCAAAGTGGGAGTTTAAGTTTTCTTTCTGTGCTTAGTCAAAAGATGCAGCAGCATATTTTTGGTAGCTGCCCTTTTGACCTCTGCGCTAGCACGATGCTTCAGTCAATCTTTAAAACCGGAGACAACAGCCAATTATATCTTTGTCAAAAACTGGCCGTTTATTTTTCTGAAGACCGTCCTGCCACTGTAAATCATTTTCTTTCCAAGTCAAATGGCAAATAAATCATATGGCCATCCTTTTACTGTGTTCCGTGGTGGCCAAAGCAAGCTTTGTTGCGACACTTCATCCTTTATTTCCTGGTCTGTTGCTTCTGGGCAAGATGGTATTTATGACCTTGTCACACTAAAAGGCAATTTCAGAAAAGTCATAGTTTTGAAAATAAAAGTTTTTGAATTGTCCATCTAATACAAATTGATTTTGTATTGTTTCGTTTTGCATTGTTTTATGCACAGAGAACTAGAAGAATGATATTTGGAATCAGAATGTCTGCGGTTCTGCCAGAGACAAGAAAGCCACAGCTTTTAATCTGAGGATATTTGGTTTTTGAAATAATAAATTCCTAAGAGAACATAATTATGAGGAGAGTTTATTAAAGAAGTTCTGAAGAGCTGTTCAGCCCTTAGAGCTTTCAAATAGATACCCTCTGAGAGAGCATAGTTGACTAGTGTATTTGTTATAATCCTGAGAATCTCACTTTTTTCCTCATTATGAATAGGTTAAGGCTGTTTTTTTCTTTCTCAGCATTCAGTTTGGGATTTTTCAGTTTGGTTTGGGAGAAATGGTTTAGTGTTGATTTTGAATGTCTTATTTGTTATGGTAGTAGTATTTTCTGATCAAGGCTAGCCCTATGATTAGACAAAGCAAAGTGACAGCCTCAGGCTGCAGGTGCAGGAGAGTGGGCTTTGGTGGCCTCCTAGCTGTTCTTTCTAAATTCTCCAGCTCCCTTCTCTGGAGGGCAGAGCTGCCTATGCCATACAACCTTCCTGTGGTAGGTGGAGTTGCTTGAGTAAAAATTGGAGAGGGATCTTGTACCTTTGATGGTAGTGTATATTTCAGCAGGGATTGCTTGTCATACAACCAGGTGACAGGCAACCCCTGCTGAAACTCCCTCTTCTCCACAGCCGTTAAAGGTATAGGAGCCTTCTGCAGTTTTCACTCCGACAGTCCTAGTGGTGAGGGATGCTGTTTCTTTGTCAGTGTTTAAATAAGATTCTTCTATTAGTTCAGCCATCTTCTCTACATGAACTGGGGAGAGGATACCACCTTATCTTTGACAGCAGGCCGCTGACATTTTGGGGCTAGCCCGGTTTCTTATGTTTGAGCTAGACACTCATTTTTTGTCATCTTGTTTCCATGATCTGAGGTGGCTGCTTCATTCCACCTAGCAGTATGCTAAATCTACAAAACAGTCAGATATGGGCAACGGAGCCCGTTGGCTCCAGGTGAGATATTAACAAAACTCAGAACAGGGCACTAAGGAGAAGGGCTAGATTCCAAGGTCATTATGCTGTGCCTTGAAGTTGGAGGAATCAGTCACTGAAAAAAGTAGCCATTCATATAGTGTATTGCATAATCTGTAAAATGTAGTTACTTATTTTAATTGGCTAGTAAAAACTTACTATGTTTTTGTGTAAGTTAGTGTGTAAGGAACATCTTGGTGTTGGTGTTGTTGTTAAACTCATTTCTTAAACATTTTGTTTCTCTTTTCTCTGCCCGACAGATAGAGGAAGCAATGAACACATTGGCAGAGGTGCAGCGTTTAGCAGGTACTGTCAGCCTCTATCGACAACATATAGCTCAGCTTCTGGATTGGGTGTCTTTAACGCACGATCGCTGGTCCTGCTACTCTCCAGAATTACTGCAGTTGGATGTAATCGCCACTCATTCAGGTAATATGGAAAGAGCAGGACTAGTATGGAGTCACATATCCTTGAATCCAGTTGTCAGTCTTTGTTACGGAAATCAAGGCACATTTGGACAAGGTTCTGTAATATCATGAGGGCCAAAGGGCTCCTAAGGGCCAAAGAAGAAGCAATGAAGCTTCTTTGAAGGAATGTATTGAATTTAGAGGCTTTTTGGTAATGTTAATTTGATGTGGTTGACTATTTATGTTACCCGCTCCTCATTATGTGATTTATAGATACAGGGTTCTTACTGAATTCATCCACACTGTAATTTTATGCACATAGAACTAACTTCCGACTGAGTAAATGAGCATAGACTCGGTAGTGCAACATTTTCATAAGAATCAACATGTTGAGCTGTCCTACTGTCTTTTTTTGTGTGTGTGTGCTTACTGTTAATGCAGAGAGCCAGCGTAGCATGGTGTCCTCAATGCAGGACTAAGACTCTGGGAGACTAGGGTTCAGATCCCCACTTTGGTTCACCTTAGGATCTCCATAAGTTACAGATGACTTGAAGGCACGCAACAACACAAAATGTTAACATCATGACATTAACAGAAATGTATGGTCCATGATCCAATAACAAATATCAGTACCCAGCACAAATGGGATTGCAGCTTTCTTGCCTTTCCCCTCTTGTAACACCTGCTCCAGGGAGCTTCCTATCAACCTCCAAAGCAGGTTTTCAGAGTCCACAGGGTTTGCAGAAAGAAGAAGAGATTGATTAATCTGGTAGAAGACCATTGGATCTTGGCCTTAGGTGTGTAAAATTTGGCATGCCTGTTGCAATTCAACAACATCCGGAGGGCATCACCTGCTCTAAACTGTGGCACGTGAGCTGGTATGAATCTAAACTAAGCCTAGGTCTCATACACTCTGTTCTTTCTTCCTTCACTAGCGTTTCACTTAATTTCCCTTTCTCCTTCCCTTCCTCCACTTGACCTTGCATACAAACCTGTGACTATTGTTTACAACAATCTTGGCTTGTTGTAAAACCGAAGAAAAAATCAAACTATGCTTTATGAAGATGGCTTATTTAACTAACCAGAGTACGTTATAAAACTATTACCTAATATTCAGAAAGCCAAGAATAGGACAAGCATAACTTAAATCCCTCTTGCAGCCACATGGTGAGGTGAGAGTGGAATATATAAAACTGAGGCATTGCTCAGGTTCCGTCCAGCTTGTGCACATGGTAGAACATTATGGTATAGCATTACAAATGAATGCAGTCCCAGTGGCTTGTGATCTATACTCCAAAAGCAAATAGTTTAGTTTATTACACAGGTTTTACTTGTCCCTATTACTCAATCTTTTGAGATAAGATACCCTAATTTCTATTATTAAAATGTTATTCTGCTTTTGGTTTCTAGGCCCTGTAATAGGTGAGGCTCTACAGGGTTTTATTCCCATTCTTCAAACATGCCTTCAGACATCCATAGACCCTCGGGTACGTCTGAAGTTGTTCACAACGTTGTCCCAGTTGCTTCAGACGCCAAATGAGACTGTCAATTCTCAAGGGTGAGCATCATTTCATATCATTCAGAAATTCAACTTCTTGTGCCTTCCCTTTGCTATTAATGAAACGGTCTAATTTGGTTCCCTCCCAGTAAAGCTGTTTTTCAGAAATGTAAGCATTGCATAGAAGTACTGTTACCATCAATAGACAAAATGTAAAAATGCAAAAACTCAAAGGCACAATTCGAAGCTTATTGTAAGCAGATCTTCCATTGTGTTCGTATTATTTTCCAAGTTGTGTTATGATTTTTAGAGCAGTGCTTATCAGTATGCAAGCTGTGAAACTCCAGGTAACTCCTTGTATTGTAGACAGTGAATAGTGTAGATCTAAACTGACTATTTTTCACCTGATCTTTAAAACCAAACCATTGCGATGAGGACATGTGGAATTTTTATTGTATAGTGAGATTTGATTTATTTCTGGCAGAGAATGTACATGTGCGCTGGATACATGATGAGGAAATAAAGGGAAGCCCCTGAGGTAGATCAGCATTAAAATAAGCGAGGCGGCTTTGGGAAACAGCAGGGGAGCACATTTTTAGAAGCTGCTGAGCAGGCTTCTGCTGTGCCCAAACCTATGGCAAGCTTTGGGCACCTAATTCAATCTCCAAGCACTCTACCGGAGCCAGCTACCAAGTCCCAGCACCTACTTAATCCCCCACCGAGCACCCATTTATATTTATTTAATTGGAATTATAACCCTTGACATTCTGCAGTGGGAGAGGGATTGGTTGCAGTAAGTGAGAAATTCTGAGAAAACATTAGTGTTGCTGGTGATTGCCAGTCTGTCTTAGTTGCTACAATTGTCTTAAGAACCAAAGGAGCATAGATCATATTTCTTCAGGCTGACCAAATAAAATAAAATAAATTTACTAGATTAATGTTAAGCTAGGTCAGGCTGTAACAGTGCAGTTCCTCTGAATCCATCTGCTTCTGTTTGAATCAGCAATTCCCTTCCGCCTATGTTCTCCTGTAAACTCTTAAGAGCCTTCTCTGAAGGCCCAAGAAACACTCTCAAACATGTTCTTTGTACCACAGAAAGCTGCAGCTGGAAGGAAAAGAAGGAAAATACCAAACCTGTTATCACTGGATGCTGTTGGATCTTGGCTTTGGTATAATTGAGTCTAGGAAAAATTAAACAGGAGCATTGTTGGCTGAATTATGCAATGTGGCTATGTTTGAATTATCAGGGACCCTATCCTTCCATGAAGGAATATTAAACTGTCTGATATGCTGGAAGCTAACTATTAAAACAGCACACTTTTAGAACTTTTCAGAAAGGCAGGTGAACAGCAGTTCCATGTAAAACTGCCTCTTCCTCTCTCTCAGTTCATGTCTTCAACAGCTGTGATGCAGCAGCCAAACAACATTTAGGTGTCTCTATTTCCATCGCTGTCTCTACAGTGGGGAGAATCTGAACCTATTTATTTTCCCTTTAGCTTGCAGCTTTTGCAGTACCTCCTTTCAAGGGAAAGAAAAGGTTGCAGTCCCATTTTTACCAGTAGATGTTTTGATGTGAATGACAGTACCCCTTAAGTTAAGGAGTGGCATATGAGTCAGTCCGTAAGAAATCCCTCAAGTAAATTATGGTGTGAAGATTTGTCCAGTGCATTTCCAGTGCCTTGGTATCTTTTATTGGTAGCCCCTGTAAAAAGTTGCCATGCATTTTCAAGCTCTAGCTTGAGGCCTTCATCTCTTCTACTCTTCTGGGTTTTGATTGTTGGTTTTTCGTATGTGATCCCTATTTCTCCTTTTAAAAAAATGACAATATGAAATCATGTGTTGTTGCATTATGGGTAAACTATTCTTTAAAGGAGAAACATGTTTTCACTGTTCCAAGCACATGGTAATCAGTAATTACTAATATTGGGTGCAATCCAGGTCCCCCGTGGGTAGAGATGGGTGCAGTTTAAGTCATTTTGAGCAAGAGCCAGACACATCTCCAGATCTGAAGAACTATTTCATCTTTTTCAACAAATATATGCTTTCTTTTAACCATATAGTAAGCTCTGTTATCAGACTACTCTGGGTGTGGGTGGGTGTGTTGATGGTTCACATTGACAGGCTGCAAGTATATCTGTTAAACAGCTCTTGATTAAATGTCTCAATTTGCTGAACAAGCGGGAAATGTTATTCTCAGTTTGCTTCAGAGATATTAAAAATAACACACTTTTAAATGTTATTCCCTTCAGAGAGAGCATTCCATTGCAAGTAAGTAAGTGGCCCTGTTGAAACCCACCTTTTGTGGTTTTGACGCATTTTATTTAAAGGATTAAAGCAAGCCTTTACCAAAAATATGAAAGTGAATTAGCATAGACTACCTTGCAGCTAAATGTGGTTTGTAAATAACTTGATGGAAGCAACATCTACTTCTGGGGGATTCCTGTTTTATTCCTTGGTTCTTGGCCAGAGGTGCTTCTGGACAGATTAAATGCAAATCCAGGGGATAAGGATTCACTTCTCCTGAAATAACAGATTTGCAGTTTGTGTGGGCTCCTAGATGCCCAGTTTTCAGAACGTAAATTTTAACTTACAAAGTGCCTTGGATCCCGTCTTGGGAGAAAGGCAGGTTATACATTCAAATAAGTAAATGAATGGATATGTGTTTACAATCAGCCCCCCACTTTCATGTCAGTTAGGGGTGCAAGACCCCCTTGCAAGTGGGAATAAATGCGAATAAAAATAAAAATCCTGATTTTTTTTAACCTCAGAACACTTCTCTAGCAATCTCTAGGTCCTTCAGTGTGACTGTGTGGTCTACTCGCTGTGGAAGTACACCACAGAATAATGCTGAAGGACCTAGAGATTCCCAGACAGACCATATTTTTTCCATGCAAGGGCAAATAAAGTAAGATTTTTTAAAATCAATAAAATAAAATAGCCTACAATAATCAAACCTGTGAACGCTGAAACCACAAAAGTGGAGGGCTTCTGAAGCTTCTGATCCGAAACAGCTGGAAGACCAAAGGCTGAGAACCACTACTTTAAAGGGAGATGGGACATACTTTATGTGGGCTTGAAATTCTGGATTTCCATATGGCTGTTACCTATCCCTACTTAGCAGGTCTTATTATCAAAATGAGGTGAATTTAGGAAATGTGTAATCCTCATTATCCAAGTGTTTGAGGATCAGTGTTTTCTCTTGAGATAAAGTTGAAATTGTAGACCTCGAACACTATATTTCCTTGTTTGGATCAGAAGAATCTGTAGTATAATCTGACGACAAAAAGAAATTGGGATGTTGTGGTCAGAAGGGCAAGAAATACCCTGTTTAAAATGTGTTGACTGAAGACTGCTGTTGTTATCTTTCACACATCATCTTTGCCATTTTCCTGTTTTGAAACTCCTCCTGCCGCAAGTGCCATACTTAATGCACACCATTATAAGAACTGCAGCAGCCAAATTCCAGTGTTAGTTCCAGCTAGTTTAGAGCCATTGAAATCAACAGAATGTACATTAATGATGACTAACAAGCCCCATTCATTTCAACATGTCTAATCTAATAGGGCTTACTGTTGGATTTGCCCTGGTTCTTATTCCTGTCACAGAGCAAACACGTGGAATTAAGGTTGAAGATGGCCACATGCTTGATTGGTTGTATATCTACTGTAACCAGCTTTCTCATTTTATACATTGAAGCCCCATCATGCCAGGCAGGAGTGGGTTAACCCTGAGACACCAAAGCAAGGGGCTTGTCAAGATAATGGGAAATATTACTGGCAGAAAGATTCTTGCCTCTCCTCTTCATGAAATTCTGTTAGTACAAAGTCCACTTATTTTCCCCCTTGAAAGAAATTTAAGTAATGAAATATTGTTAACATACACTGTCATCAATTAGGGGCCTCCCCCCTCCCCTTCTTTTTCATGCTCTGTTCTTCCTGTTCTGGCTATCTTGTTTTCAAGGCTGAAAATGTGCCTTTTCATCTTTTCAGTCATTCCATCACGTTTGCACAAAGCTTTTTATTTTGCTCCTCTTGTTCTTGGCTTCAGGCAGTTCTGTAACTACCTTGAGATTGTGATAAAAGACATCCTGGCTCCTAATCTGCAGTGGCAAGCTGGAAGAACAGCAGCTGCCATTCGCACGACGGCTGTCTCATGCCTCTGGGCTCTTATTTACGGTGAACTGCTTTCTCCAGAAGAGGTAAATTTCCCCCTCTTCCCCTGCCAGCCGCACTGGAACATGAAGGAAAGAATATTTGTCATCTAGGAATGCAAATCCTCCTTCTCTTGAAAAATTTAACAACAGCGAATTCAAGTTGAGCTCTTGCCAAAATATATCCTAGTAGAGATTGGAATGAGGTTCAGCCTGAAAATTAAAGTGGTACAAGATTGAAAAGAAACAGCAAGGAACCAGTAAGAAAACCGTGACATCTTAACATAGTGGGGTGGAGGCAATACAGGACGACATAAATGTTCTAACGTGGGGGGTGACAACACTAACCAAGATCTAATAGTGTACTTTTGTACCAAGCACTTGTGGACTTGGGACTAGAAGGTTTCCCAGACCTCCAGTGCAGGTTTTTTGGATACGGTTAGGTGAGGTTAAAGAAGGAAGCATGTGAGGCAGTAATGGAAGAGGCCAAGAGATTTAGTGGAGGTATACCACTGGATCCTGGCTTCTGTATTTAAAATTTCTAGCCCATTTAAGTTAGGCTAAATATCTTCTGCACACTAAGAAGTGGACTTGCTCCCAGCATCCTGATAAATGAATGTGAAGGCACTATGCTCGCTTGACAGGGTAGGATCCAGTATGTGTCCCCACTGGGCCCCAGCGCATTCACTACAATCAGCAATCCCCTCTTCTTCCTGCAATCCCCCTATCCACCCAGTGAATCTTAAAAAACCCCTGGAGCAAATTTGTGGTGCCACAGAGGGCTGCAGAAGGAGGGAGATGGGAAGAAGTTCCCAATTCCACTACAGTTGAACAGCAAAATATACCACAGAATCTTGGCTACTGTCCTTTGGTCCTTAGGTTTAATTTTATTCACATTGTTTTAGTACATAACTTTAGACTGAGTTGTGTCTCCATATAAAGACCCTTACATATTGACTTATAATGTTTCCCTGCATTATATCAATAATTGAGTTAGATGATAATCACAACAGGACTGTCCCTGGTTAGTGTTAACCATGATTCACCACCCTAACTGTGATTTGAAACCAGGATAACAGAACTGGTAAGGAGAAAGTACTATGTGAACCAGATATACAGCAGTTTAGATTTTTCAGGAATTTTTAAACAGCAGCAGCAGCTATATTTCTTCCAGCTGTCTTGTTCATAAGAATCTTAGCCATGGCCCGGTGTATTCTGGTTCATGTTTCTGTATTTTTGTGTGCGCATGCCTTACCAAGGATGAGATCATGTTGTGTGGAATTCTCCAAACCAGGCCTATCACCAGATACTTTAGGGAAGGGCACTGCGAGGAGAGAGGAAGTCAACTGCTCCCATCATAGACAGCAGAGAATGGAACTGAGGAGATCATAGCTAGACAAAGAAAAGGTTGCTCGATGGTCTGTCTGACCAGAGTAATGACTGATATTCTGAGAACCAGAGAAATAAAACAGTAGTGCAAAAATGTCTTGGAGGTTTTGCAGTAGGTCTTTGTCCTGTTTCTCTGATCTGGCTTTGAGCCAAAGGAACACTTTTGTTCGAGTTAGTACACATAAGGCTAAATGAAATGGAACCGTAACCTGGAAGCTTGGAAGATGATTAGAGAGATTGCTGAGTCAAAGTACCAGCAGAACTATTGTCTGAGAATCACAAATGACAACCGAGGTATTGAACAGGGGATCTGAAGATGCAAAGGCAAGAAAAAGATGGGCCGATGAAGTAATAATCCAAAATCCTTAGAAGATTTGATACAATTTGGCAGAAGAACATTAGCATGCACTTTCTGTCCCCATCTCTAAAGTAAACTGTGTGGCTAAATGTGAACTCCCTCTCTCCATTCTTCATTTGGGTGGTCTGTTATAAACGTCCTCAGACTTTTACTATTTGTCTGTATTTGGATATCATGGTTACTTATGGTCAAGACAATAGAAACTATTTAACTGGCAGACTAAACAGTTTCAAAGATCAGGTCACAGAAGATCTCCACAAAGTGAACATGGCGAGTGCATATACTCATGCTCATACGATGTCTTACCTTTGCATTCAAATGTAAGGTTATTTTGCAAAGTCAGGGATGAAAATGACTTTCAGACTGAAGCAGGCAATATTCCGTATAATTTGGCTCAGTAGAGACTGAGCAAGAGGAATACGAAATGGCAGGGGAAAAAAGCAGGTAAATATAGTAAAAATTGTTGTGGGATGGGTTAGTATGAGCATTAGGTCTAAAAAAGGTGAATATTGATTGAGGACATAAATTTGAACATGAGCACCATCTTCTGGAATACTCCAGAAATGCAAACTTTAAAGAATGTGGTGACCTTTCCAAAAGACTGCTAAGGAAGGTTGATCACATCAGAAATGTATTCAGTTGCTGCTTTAGTTTACAATATACGGCCAAATCCTCCTGAAGAGTTTGTACTGTAGCTTTAGAGAGTTATACCCCCATGGAGCTGAAATGGCAGGTATTCATAAAATAGCTTTAAGGAAAAATGAAGTCTAAAATGCTGTTTTAGGCACACCAAAAAGCTTGTTTACAATCAGGAATTTCAAACAAAAACAAACCAAAAACTTCAGTGCCAGCATCATAACACAGAACATCAAATTTCAGACTTCTGTTGAAACTCCTCACTGTGAAGAGTTTTGGTTTAGCAGCTACTGTTTAATCAATGGAAATACAAAACTCAAACCTAGGGCTACATGAAGTCCTTTAGACCTTGTCTGCAATTTCATCAGAATTCTTTTATTGACTGTATGATATAAACCTCAAAATACAGAGATTAGGACTGAGCATGGCTGTTGTGCATCTCCCTGCTGCCCTTCCATTCCCCTAAGCTTCTCCCTTTCTGCCCTTTCCTACCCCCGCCAAACAAACTGCTCCCTGAATTGTGGCCAATTCTGTAAGAATGTGTGAACTGAGAAAGATGTTGCCTCAGTAGGAATTGTAATTGTCCTTTGCATACAGCTGTGCCTTCTTCTGAGTGGCTGTAAGAGATCTGATAACAGAAAACAAGCTGTTTGCATGTAACTGATTGCTAATCTTTCCCTGAAACTAGTGGCTTCTTTTCTTCATTTCAGATGATGAATGTTGGAGATGAACTGATGCCTAAGATAATTGCCACACTGGGAGAAGATTCAAAAATGACACGCGTATTGTCTTGTCAAATTATTGGCACATTTTTGGATAGCTGTGGGAAACAGTTTGACCTCACCAAAATATACCCAGGTGTGATATGTGATGGGCAATCTTTTTGGCTCTTCGTAGTAGGACAATATGCCATTTCAGTACACAGGACACAGAAGATCTATTGCCCTGTTACTTGATGTGGCTTTTCCTTCTAGTCAGTTGCGTAGGGACGGGGGAGCAGTTCGCCCCAGGGGCAATGATTTTGGGGCGTCCCAGCCCATAGCCATGCCCCACATGCCCTGGCCATACCCCCACGCACAGTGGCCACACCCCTAGTGCTGTAGCCACATGCCTCCTCCCAACGCTCCAAGCTCCGCCACTGCTTCTAGTTTGCTACACTGTGCAGCAAGCAGCAAAGGGATGCAGGAGAGACATGAATGCCTAATTCATTTCCCTGGCAGCATGGACCACTCTATTAGTGTATGTCTGTGCTGCAAAATCCCACCACTTGCGTCTGTAGGTACTTGTGGTATTGCAACATTTTATATCAGGATCTAAAAGTTAAGAACAATAAATAACTGGTGTATTTATTCACAATATAATTTGCTCTGTTCATTTCCATACTGTTGATGTTGCTGCTGCTTTTATAGAACTCTTAAACCGTTTGGAAGATAGATCACATGATGTCCGTCTGGCTGCTGCTAAAGCCTTGACTAGTTGGTTCAGATGTATAAATGATGATGAAAAGAAAGCCCTGTTGAAAGACAATATTGGGTTTGTATATGAGATCCTCTTGGTTCACCTGGATGACCCAGACCAAAACATCCAATTGGCTATCTTAGGTAAGCTTTTCAGTAAGTTATTGGTCTAAAGAAGTTTAGTTTATGTACTCATTCTCTGAAGCACCAGAGACATCATGACATCACAGCATAAAAACTGAGTATCAGAAAAGGATAGAGGAATTGCTAGGCACTCCTGGAAATAACGGGAAATGCTGTAAATACTTGAGGGCAGTAGTAATGATCTGCATGATGTCCAAGCTGGATTCAGGAAAGGAAGAGGCACTAAGGATCATATCGCAAACATGTTTTGGGTAATAGAGCACAACAAAGAATTTCAAAGGAAAATCAGCCTGTGCTTTATCGATTATAGCAAAGCCTTTGATTGTCTAGATTATGAAAAACTATGGGTCACTCTTAAAGAAATGGGTGTGCCACAACATTTGATTGTCCAGATGCATAACCTGTATTCAAGACAAGAAGCTACCTTCAGGACAGAATACAGAGAAACAGTATTATAGAAGAAGGTCAAGGAAGAAAGTACAAAGGCAGGTTTACAGTCGAATATTAAACAAACAAAAGTAATGACTACAGGTGATATACATAATTTTAAAGTAGACAATAAAGACATTGAAATAGTTCAAGATTTTTCATACTTTGGCCCAATCATTAATCAGAATGCAGACTGCAATCAAGAAATCAGGAGATGGCTAGGACTTGGAAGGGCAGCCATGAAGGAACTAGACATAATCCTGAAGTGTAAAGATATATCACTGAATATTATAGTTAGGTTTGTCCATTCCATCACATTTCCAATTTCTGTGTATGATTTTGAAAGCTGCACAGTGAAGAAAGCTGATGGGAAGAATTGTACTTTGTATACCATCTGAGACTTATGCATATAATCCTAGAATCAAGCTGTATTGAAGTGTTTCCTTGTTGAGGCACCAGTGCATATATGCACAGAAAATCTGCAAATTTTTCCTTCAGAATTTTTGTTAGGGGAGGCAGGTCGTTTGCATAAAATATTACTCGAGATTTGCATTGATGTGCAAGCAGGGATCTCTATGGAGCTGGCCACATTAATATATAGGATGGAATCCAAAGAGATGCTTTTTGTGCCTCCAGTTGGGTTTTTTATTTGAACAGGAGACACCTTCTTCCAAATGCCAAATCATAAATTTGCTTTTGAAACACCCTGGTTTCAAAAAGCATTATTAGGGATCATAGTATGCTGTTTTTTAAGTACTATAATTCTGCAGCTATTTTCAGTGTGGAGAAATAGTTCCATACCTTCCTGGATTGTGGCTATAATAATGTTTACCTTTGACCCTGTCACAAAATTAATAGAAGTCATTGCTTATGGAGCAACTTAGAATGCATTTATGTGAGCCATACAGTATTTATATTTGGCCTTGGTATGATCAGACTTATTTATTTTTCAATGCAAGGTGAGATGTCTAAGCAAATATTTTTATCTTGTCTGAACGTAAGTTTTGAGCCCAGTCATTTCATATTACTGTGAAGTGGTTACTTGGTACTGTTTCATAATATAAAAGTTCTGTTTCTCTTCAAATCCATTAGGAAGAAGGGAGATTGTTTCCAAGTGTCATCATAACTGGCCATTGTCAAAATTATTAAATTTGTTACTAGAATCTTACCAGATTTCTTTTGTATTTTCTGCAGAATTTACTTTTGTACCACAGTTTAGATTTGTATCTCGTAAAATACACTTGCTGCATCTTGTGTGTAATGTTCTGGTGAATGGATATATGCTGGAATTACTTCCATTATTTTCTGGGTTTGGGACTGATTCTTATTTTTTAAAAAATAACATATTGTGAGCTGTCTTATCCTGTTTAGGGCTGTGCTCTGGGGAGCATTTTTGTTTAGTCTTCTATGTAAGCTGACAAAACAGTATCATTTTCCAGTGTCATCGTAACTGACTGTTGTCAACATGTGCTTGTAAGCTGTATAACTGTTGATCAGATTGTTTCAAAAACCTGTTGAAACATGCCGGGGAGCACTTCCTGAAATGATAGTGGATCATTGGTGTCCTGGAATTGTTTCAGAAAAATGATGTGCTGTGTCAACTGAGAAAACGTCTCTGATTTGTCAGGGACCAAAAATAACAAGACAGGCAGTTTTTGTTAACTCTGGAAACATATGTTTTGCAGATACTTTGAAAGAAGGAGGTACCCTCTACCCAGACACCTTGCTAAAAGAAATTGAAGCAGTTGTGCACAAACATCGCAGTCCGACCTACTGTGATCAGCTGCTGTTGCACATTGAGTCAACAGGCTGGAGATATTCTGAGTCGTAAATACCTCGCAGTGACAGTGTCTGAGCTATACCCTTGTGTTAAGAATGGAGCTATCCTGTTTGTGCCCCAGTAACATGACACTTCAATAAATGGTGAAGTTTAAGCTAGTACTGTCTGACATTCATGTAGTTAGATAAAATATTTTTATAAAGATGAAGACAATTTTTTAATGTTTTTATAGAAAATATGTCAAAGATACAGGTGTGAATGAATGTGAATGAATGAATGTACTTCCTATTAATTTGTTCTACAGTATTTATTGTTATAGATTCCAGTCAAGATCCACTGGTAAACTCTGGCACCTAATGCTAGTGAAATTGGGATTTTCTTTCCTCCTCATCCTGATTCAGTCCTCCATAGCACCAAACCCCTGTTCCAGAAGGTTTCCTAGTCCTCTAGGTTGACCTACAGTAGGAAGATTGCTAGTTTTGGCAGAATAAATGTACTATTGGATTCTGGCACCTACGTCTGAAATTTCTGCTGTGAATCTTAGACCCCATAATGACTGTACAGTAAGTAGGCCAGCCAGCCATATATCTTATACATGACAGTGTACTTTGTTAAGATTTATAGCTCACCGAACTGGAGATATTTGTTCAGTAACTCAGTGGTTTATCAACCAGCAGGATCCAGACTTCTTTTTATTTTCTTAGAAATATTGCTGTTTTATTTCTGAAGCCTGAAGCATTCCTATCCTGAGCCTAGACCATTATTACAGCGAACAGCACAGCAGAAAAACAAACACCTTGTGTATACATCTGTTACTGCTTTTCAGGTAATCATATAAATATCGAACATCCTGAGGATGTGTCATTGGTTTGCATTGTGGGGGAGATGAGTGCTGTATTGATCCATACGAAGTCATTTGGGCGTCTGTATCTGAGGACAGGATTGAATAATATATTAATGAGTTACAGATGGGGAAGAAGAAAATTAGTAGGATTTCTCTCCTGATGTTCCATACTATTTAGTTTGCTGAAAATGTTTGTTTTAATATCCCAAAGTGCCTTTATACAATAAACTATTTTTTTCCATTGGCTGTGCTGGAAATGATTGGACTCTCATTTTATAACTACTTTGACCACATTTGCAGTGTTTTTTGTTTGTTTTTTATACATATATAAAGTTTGTGTCAGTATCACAAGAGCCAGTGTGGTGTAGGTGTTTGGGTGTCAGACCGGGACTCCAGGAGACCAGGATTTGAATCCTTGCTCTGCCACTGAAACCCACGGGGTGACCTTGGGCAGGTCACTTTCCCTCAGCTTCAGAGGAAGGCAACGGCAAACCCTCTGAAAAATCTTGCCAGGAAACCCCTCTGATAGGTTCACTATTATTGCTGTTGTTGTTGTTAACTGCCATCAAGTAGGGTTGACCTCCAAGTCACACTGTCTTCAACTTCCCTGCTCAGGTCTTGCAAATTCAGGGTCATGTCTTATTTGATTGTGTTTTCCATCTGTAATGCAGTCTTTCTCCTTTCTTGCTGCCTTCCACCTTTCCAAGCATTAATGTCTTCTCTAGTGAGCTACCATATGGTCACCATAAATCAGAAATGACAGCATACAACAACAACAGAGAGCCTCTATAATGAGTATGCATATGTGTTAGGGAGAAAGGACGATTTCAAAGCAGGCACTGGAAGCTAGGTTTTAAGAACACTGGAGAAAAGGTGACATCTAATGCATAATTGAATTTTAAACATTTGAATTTCATTAAAATGTGTATTATTCTTCCAAAAAGGACATGTTAAAAATGCTTACTTTCTTGCTAAAATCTGGCAGTGTATTTTCACTTCCACCATAATCATAAATTCGTCCCTTCCTCCTACAGCCCCCCAAGAAGTCCTCTGGAGGTGGCTTTTGGTACCACATGGTCCTGGGGGGGACGTTCCAATTCTGCAGACTTTGGATAGCAAAATATATGGTTGGATGTTGACTTCTACAGTCAAGAAGCTCTTTTGCTTTTAGATGCAGAATGATGCATCCTGCCTCATAAGTGGAGTGGTCAGTTTTCTTCTAGTGTTGGTATAGGTTCTAATGAGGACTAAATTCAAGATTCACATGATGATTTACAGTGTGGTCTGATATTGCTAGGAGATTGCCAGTGCTATCAGTAATATCATCTTACATGTATCACTTATGTACCAATTTAAAATTTTAAGGACATGCAAAAGGTATCTGTGGCTGTTACTCAATTCTGGAACATCTTCCACCTGAGAGATTAGCCAGCATTAGAGTCCAAAACCCTGGAGTAGCTTAACTAAAGAATTGCAAATGAAGGTCCTCTTGTACTGGTCCCACCTGCAGCTGGAGGCTGCAAAAAGCACACAGTAAAACTGGAAACAGGTAGAAAAGTTTTTTGGTTTTTTTTTTGAGAACAGAATTGACAAAGGACTGGGACAATGTGATGTGGACACTGACTTTTACTATGAAGCACACGTGGAGTGGGGGGTGCTCATAGCCTAACTCTTAACCTATTTCACATAGTTGCTAAGAGGATTTACTGGAGTAGGAACTCTTTGAGTTTCCTGGAGGGAGGTTGGGTTAGAAACAACATAAAAATGTTAACAGTAAGGAACCTGGACTATTAGAAAGCTAGTTCTTTCATCAAGACTAGATTTGTGAACCTGATACACACTTGTAAATATTCATATGTAAACAGTAAGACAGCAGGCAATGTACTCTTGCTTTTAACAAGATGCCACCATTAGAACCATCTCCAAAGCTGACAACATTTTGTAGATACTTCTTGTAGCTATTATTTAACAAGGCCATTTATGTTGGCAGGCTCACCACATGAAATTCCTAGATACAGTCTGGTCTGCCTCTAACTAAGTACTTTGAAGTAAAGGCAGAAAGACAGAATAACGTTAAGAAACAAAATAAGAAGAAACCTACCCCAGGGGGAGGCAGGGGAGGAGGGGGAGAGATTAAGATATGCCAGTGATGGTAAACTGCACAAATTTTCTTGAGTAAATGGATCTGAACCACAATGGGGCGGCTCTTCAAAACACTGCCTAATGCCCATGATATTATTATTTGCTGTCACATCAATTTTAATTTATGGTGACCCTATGAATGAGACACCACCAACAAGTAATCAGCTGCCCTGTTCAGAACTTGCAAACTAGGGGCTGTGGCTTCTTTGGTTGAATCAATCAACTTGTAGTCTGGTCTTCCTCATTTCATATCGCCTTCCACTCTACCAAGCACTATTGCCTATATCATCAGTGAGTCACGTCATGCCCTGATATGTCCAAAACACAGCAGCCTCAGTTTAGTCATATTGGTTCCTAGTGAGATTTCAGATCCATTCATGTCTCTTTTTCTTTTGCAGTTCATGGTATCTGTAGAACTCTTTAGCACTGCATTTCAAATGTTGATTCTTCTATCAGTTTTCTTTACTGTCCAGTTTTCATAGCCATACACTGAAATCAGCATAAATAATTCAGATGTTGGTATCTATTGAAACATCTTTACACTTGAGGGACTTACCTAGTTCCTTCACAGTTGCCTTTCCAAGTTTATTCTTCTTCCGATATCTTGACTACAGTGTCCATTTTGATTAATAACTGAAACAAGATAGAGAACACCTTTTAACTATTTTGATTTTTTATTACCAGTTTTAAAGTTACTTAAATCATCAGTGGCTTTTATTTTTTGTGTTCTTAATTTTTAACTGGAAACCTTCCTTTGCGCTTTCCTTCTTGGCTCTCCCCAGCAGTTGTTCCAAGTCTTTGCTGTTTTCTGAAAGTAAAATGGTGTCATCTGCATCTTTTTTTAAAAAAATATATTTTTAATCAAATTAGTGTATATAATTGAACATAGTATTGATATTTAAATATTATATATATATACATAAATAAATAATAAAAAAGCATGTAAGCAAAGATATATATTTAAATGTTAAGATAATCAAGTTCCTTTCTTCTTTCTTTCCCCTTCTAGGATACAGACAGCTTAGATTATATTTATATGGTACTTCTGTACTTTCTTTCTAGTTGTGCTGTCCTGATACTTTCCATAGAATCTTATTTATTATTTTCCTTATTTATGATTCTGCGTTTCACATGATATCAATAATGTCAGTTTAATTTGAACAGAACAGTTTAGTTTGAACAGAATAAGATGCACTCCATTTATACACTGGCAAATACTGTCGGCGTATAAGACACACCAGTGTATAAGATGCACCCCATTTTCAAACAGTATTTTTCAGGGGAAAAAGTGAGCCTTATATGCCAGCAAATACAGTATATATGTGTATTGTTAATGTTGATGTATATATGTTAGGTTATTTTAGGTGTTGTGTGTCTTGATCTGTTGGTGTCATTTGGTCTTGTTGTTTTATGTATCTTTGTAAACTTTTAAAAATTTAAAAATTTTTAATAAAAAAATTAAAAATAATTCAGTTACATTTGCATACCTTAAAAGTGTCAATGTTTTCCTCCCTCAACTTGAGGAAGCACCAGGATCAGGGCTTTCCAAACAGCGTGCCGCAACACATTAGCGTGTCGCCTGAAGTGTGTAGACGTGTCGCCCACAATCTTGGAAATATATGTTATTATTTGTAAATCATATGTTTTTAAAAATATACGAAAGGTTTCCATGAGAGATGTTGTGTCCCTGTACCTTTTGTTATTAGAATGTATGTATGTGTCAGTTATCTGTTTAGATATTTGAAGGGATGTCCTGTTGAGGAGGGAGCGGGCTTGTTTTCTGCTGCTCCAGAGACCAGGACAAGGAGCAATGGACTCAAGCTGCAGGAAAGGAGATTCCACCTGAACCTCAGGAAGAACTGTCTGGCAGTGGAATAGGCTGCCTCGGAGTGTGGTGGGGTCTCCTTCTTTGGGGGTTTTTAAGCAGAGGCTGGAAGGCCATCTGTTGGGAGTGCTTTGATGGGTGTTCCTACATGGTAGAATGGGGTTGGACTGGATGGCCCCTGGGGTCTCTCCCAACTCTATGCTTCTATGATTCTCTCTCTTACAAGGGGTTAGTTTAACCTCTGCTTTGCAGTAAAACTGAATTACTGTGTGGCCAACGGATGCATGTCTAAAAAAGTGTGTCACCCGCCTCAAAAGTTTGGAAAGCCCCGGGGCAGAGCTTCAAAGGCCTCCAGATCGCCAGCGCCCACGGTCGGCGGGAGGGGAGGATGGGCGCTGCAACCGCGGAGCGCGGGAGCGCGCGCCGCCCCCGCCCCGCGGGCCGAGGGCCAACATCTGGAGGAAGCGGAGGGGCGTGGCTTCGGGGGAGCGACCTCTTCCCCTTTCCCAGCGGTTTCAAATTTTAATTTAACCGCCGCCGGAAGGGAGGCGGGGGGTGAGTCCTCCTCCGGCGTGGGGAGGCGCGGCGCGGAGGAGGAGATGTCGGCTCGGGCGGCCCCTGAGTGAAAAGGTACGGCGGGGAAGCGGAGCCCCCTCAGGGCAGCGTCGGCGACCGCCGCTGCTCCCCTCAGGCGAGAGGGCGGGAGAGGGCGGGGGGCGAGGAGGGCCTCTGGCGGCCGCGGGGGCGCGGGCGCGCTCTCGCGCCTCAGGGAACTGACGGCCGCGGCGCCCCTCCTGTCGCCTGGAATCCTCCCCCCGTCTCCTCTGTCCTGGGCGCCCTTGGGGGCTCCGTTTCTTCCCCGGCGCCGCGCCTTCCTTGTCTTCCCCTTCCTCCTTTGCCTCTCCAGACCCCTCTTGACGTAAGCCATTTCCGCGCTCGACTGTTATGGCGCGACGATTTCACTTTCAACATCCTATGGAATCCTGGCCGCCCGGCCCTTCCCAAAAGTGCAAACCCCAGGATTCCATAGGATGTTGAAAGTGGAATCGTCGCGCCATAACAGGCGGGTGCGGAAGCGGCCGTCGTCTTCTTGTTGCGCGTCTTCTATCACGGGGTTTTCCGGGGGCTGTGAGGGTGTGACTTGCCCAGGGTCACCCCGGGGGCTTCCGTGGCCGAGCGAGAGATCCAGTCCTAAACCACGGGCCAAACCTACCAAGAGGGTTTTCTCGGAAAGATTTGTTCAGGGAGGGGGGTGGCTGTCGCCTGCCCATGAGGCTGAGAGAGTGTGACTTGCCCAGGGTCACCCCGTGGGTTTCCGTGGCCGAGCGAGGGATCCAACCCTGATCTCCAGGGTCGTAGTCCGACTCTCAACCCACTAGATCAGGGCCAAACCTATCAAGGGGTTTTCTCAGAAAGATTTGTTCCGCTCTCGCCTTCCCATGAGCTGAGAGAGTGTGACTCGCCCAAGGTCAAGCAGTGGGTTTCCATGGCTCAGCCAGGATTCAAACCCTCATCTAAATCTATATAGGCATATAGATACATATTTATAACTTTCTTCTTTTTTGTTTTTTAAATAATGTTCTTTTTTTCCTTTTCTGTCTAATACACACGTTTTTTGTGGAAAGAGTTCTTATTTTATAAAAAAAAAAAACTACACCCCACTAGCCTTATTCTACAGTGAAGGCTAGTAAATTCTATGTGAAAAAGGTGGAGAAAGGGTTGCCTGTGATGGGAATTTGTCTTCCCCACAATTGTTGCCTTTCAGCTTATTGAGAGTATGGGAGGAGGCTTCCCTTCACTCAAGCAGCTTGGAAAATTTCCCCCATTTTCAGTTACAACACCCAGAATTCTGGCAGCACTGTTCCAGTGGAGGAGATTATGGGGCTTTGCTTTCTCCAAACAGAGGCTGGGCTGATTTGAGAATTCTGGGAGTTGTAGTCCAAAAGAGGAGCGTTTCCAGGCTCTGCCCACCCTATAACAGGGGAATGGTGTCCCAGGTAAACCTTGTCCCTAGCCTTTTCCTGTCCCCATCCACTCACCAGAGTAAAGAATTGAAGGAGGCAGCATATCTTTGTTAATTATTTTTCTGACCTGCCTTTCCTTCAACAAACAGAAGGTTGTTCAGGGAGGTTTATCCTTGTCTTCTTCTGAGGCTGAGAGAGTGTGACCTGCCCCAGGTCAGCCAGGAAGTTTCCACATCCAAGTGGGATTTGAACCCTGGTTTCCCAGTGTCCAATCCAACATTGAAAACCACTATATCATGCAAGGTTGGCTCATGCCCTGCTTTTTGGATCAACCCACTTGAAAAAGGCCATTTAACTTTCTGTAGAGCCGTTACAGGAAAAAAACTGCGCTGCAGAGGTTTCAGTCAGTGTTGAACTAAGACACTGGGAGACCAGGATCCTGGTAAGTTACACTCCTTTGGCCAAAAAGAGAGGCATTGATAAACCTCTTCTGAATAAATTTTTGACAAAAAAATCTTGTGATGGACTCACCATAAGTCAGAGTTGACTTGAAGGCATAGAATGACAAAGAGCCAGTAAGCCTTTGAGGTGGACTTTCCAGCCCAGATTACTTGTGGCATCTCCCTGTGCTCCTTTTCGTGCACTTTCTGGTGTGCATTTCAGATTGCTTCACACTAAGAGACTATTCAAGCCCAAGATGTCATGGGCTTGTTCTCACAAAAAGGCAACTGAGATGCTAAATATGGTTGTGTTAATGAAAATGAGGTGTAAGGGTACCATCGTGCCTCCATAACACAACAGATTCTTTTCCCCATCTGATTCCAAAAGTGAATCTCCTGAAAGCACAGGATTGAAATCTGGCATGCATATCGAAGAGTGGTTAGCACTTTATGTGTCAGATCACTCCACCAGCTCCAGCACTTTCCCAGGTGTACAACTATTTGCATACTTTTCATCCTGAGAGCTAGGATGTGTTTCTGTCGCCCATCTGGAAGTTCCTGTAACACTTCCTTGTCCTTCCATTGTTATCCCCCACTTTGATCTTCCTTCCCAAATGTCAACTGCACAGACCAATCGTCCATTTGGGGCCTCTTGATATTACAGTTGTTATAGGTGGATGTATTGTTACAGTTCTCAACTGGAAGTGGATACATATTAGCTCTAGCAAGCTTTGCCCTAAGAATCTATTGCAACTACTGTTATATGGATAAAGATGCTAAAGTCAGGTTCAAAGCATGACAGAATTAAAGCAAAGCATGGCAGGATCAAAGCATCCAGACCTGTTGACAGGGTTTCTGTGGCTTCCATAGTTTTGTAGAAGAGGCTGTTCTGGCAGGTGCAGGTTGTCAAGATACAGGCTGCCGCGATAAGAGAAGTCTGACCTTTGAAGCTGTTATTTCAAGACAGTTACCGAGAGTACAGAAGCTCCTTTTCTGTTGTAGCTACTCACCTAAGCATGGGATGACCTTTTTGAGCATTTTTCTTTTCTTACTTTAAAAAATGCTTTTGAAGAGGAAAATGTATCGAAGCATTCTCCCTCATCCCCATGTGTGTGTATTTGTCTCGTTGTGTCTGCTGACAACTGTAATGTAACCACTGTTACATAGCTAAATATGCTTGTGTCTGAATACTGATATGACAGTCTATAAGCAGCTTTCCTAAACAAAGCCTTTTTGCACAAAAGCTTCATAATGTCTGGGTTGTCTTTGGATGGCATTTAGGGGCCAGGACTATTTTTAGGCTGTTTATACTTACCTGCTTAAGCAGTCTAGTGAGATCAGAGCTCACATCATTTAATATTCCATTCAAGATACCCATCATGTATAACAGCGCAGTGGCAGTGCACACGTTTTGCATGTTAAAGGCTGATGAAAAACTCAGTGGAAGGTCACATGCTTTGCATGCATAAAGTCATAAGTTCAAACTCCAGCAACGCTAGGCAAAACAAGGAAAGACTTCTGTTTAAAACTTCAGGAGCTGCTGTCAGTGAGTGTTAGAAAATGCTGAACTATGTGGATTGGTGTTCAGGCTCAGGTCAAGAAAACTATGACTATTTGCATTAATGTTCTCATTATTACTTTTAAGGACACGAGACAGTGCTCTCAGCTACACTAAATAAGACCTGAAAAGTTGCCCCCCAAAAGTTTTGTTGGCTGCCTTTCAGCTCTAGCATTGTCTTCCCTGGAGATTCACAAAGTCTGAGCCTTCCACAAGGAGTGTGAAGTGCTTCTATTGAAGGTTTTTTAAAGTGGGAAGTGATGAGATGGAAGCAAACTCTTACATGCCTTCACCCTTTGAGATGGAGAATATTATTTGCGTGTAGTGAAGAAATGTGAAAGTTTATTGAAATGAAAAGGCTGTTCTCTCTAATTCTGTTAAGAAACATATTACTTCAATAACTCCAGTCAAATTATAATATATATGGTAATCAATAAGAGTGGGAGATGTAATCATTCAGTAAGAGTCATGATTTTATGCGAGAGTCACGATTATAGTAAAAACCATTGGATACTTTGCAGGCATGTAGCAATGTTGTATGTTTTCCTCTTTCCACAAAATTTAATGAAAGGACATAAGTCCGGACACACCCCATCACATGGGGAATGTGACACAATTAGTCCTGTAAGCATAATCCAAGCTCACAGGATTTTAATAGAGCTCTGATTTGAGCAGCAGCTGGTGCCTTCTGTCTCCTTGGCAGTTAAATGTCCTGTTCACAAAAGAGTAACAAACACTTCTCTGTGCCCTCACTGTTTGTGGTGCTTTGCTCCAGAGTGGTCTAGAGGGGTTGTAACAGACAGCTGGCAAACAAACAAACAAAAAGTATGTTGTATCTAGGCCGAAGAATTTTCAAATGAAAATATACCCTCCTGGTAACAGTGTTGGTGCAACTGTGTTGGACTGGCACCTTGTTGGATGCTAGTGATCACTTTTGTTAGTAAAGGATAATTTGCCAACAGGTTGCATAAATGCCAGGAAACACATGGTAATGTCTGCAGTAGTATTAGTTCTGTTGCTACTGCTAGAATTACTGTTGGCATTAGTGGATTGAACATGTAAAAAGTTTTGAGGATGATGTATTCTTGGGCTTTCCACCAGTACCACTGATTTACTATGTGTATGTTTTGTCATAGTTGTCTTATGAATGGTATTTAGCATTACATGGTTCTGAAGTATAGTTACAGACATTGTGATATTACAGTTGCGGCTAAGGAGAGGAAACTATTGGCAGCACAGCCTGGGACATGCTGATGCCAGCGTGACATTAAAAAATGGAAAATAAGGCTTTGACGTGAATGTAGAAACAAGCAGAACTAAGACAGGTTCTGAATATCCAGTTAATGGAACTAGAGGTAAGAAGTGTTCCATTAGTCAGTGAGAAAAGACTGACCTATTTACTGTACCATTTCTTGGACTTATCTGTGATCTTTAGTTATATCTGAAGGATATGAACATCCACTTTCTTTTAACTTAGATTCTAAGTAAATAATGTTAAGAAATTAGTTTACACATAGGCAACTAATATAGTAGGTTACCAGGTGTGCACACACACACAAACATTGTTTTGTGAGGTGCTTGTGCTTACAAGCAGACAAGTTACAGTCACATAATAGAATGCATGCAGAAAAATATATAGTTGTGTTCAAAAATTAATTTGACAGCATGCAGAAGTGGTACACGTTGTCTCAATAAACACATTTTGCTATATACAGACGAACCAGGAAGCTGTGATTGCTCAAAGATGATGCACATGGAGCAGAATACCTAAGTGTGTGCAGTTATACAACATGCCAATTGCACATTAAGCCTTCTTAGTATCTGTGCTAAGTGATCTGAATTTAAGAATTCTATAATGTTGGACGTTGCCTCACTGAGACTTTGCTAGCAATCAGGTATCACTTGTTGATAATATCATTAACTCAGTTGTGGAGAAGATAGAAGGCCTGCAAGAGAGCTCTTAATTCTGACTTCACGATGGCTTAAAAAGAAAAGCAAAAAAGAAGTGCATTTTCTTAACTCCTTATTTGTCCATCCATTTAGCAAGATTTTTAATGGATCAGTTCAAATTTGTCACATCTTATGGCTGCAATCTCTGAATAAGGATTCGGCTGTGTAATGTTGGCTTGTGAATCCTCTTGTGAATCTTCTCATGCGTATCTTATCTCCTTTGAAGATTTCAGATGGAGTAGTCACCAGGAAGAAGGAGGATTTGTTCTTGAAGCATGTTGGGTGGTTGCGGGTTATTCCCAAATCTGATCTGAGGAGAAGTAGAAGGATGACAAAAATATAAAGGTCTAGCACTCCATAAAAAGACTTCAGAAGTTGTGAAAAAGAAAAAAAAATCTTTTCATGGCTTTTCATCAATTGCTCAGTGTATTTCAGGGTTATTACCCTTTAGTTATGAGCTGAAAGAGACTTCATGTACAACTTCCTTACTTCCAAAACTCAGTATGTCACAAAAACAACAGAACAAAAGCATACAGTGCTGTTTGACTGTGCCACTATGGCATAAAAAGTGTGATGAAATGTAAGCAGGCAGGATCAATTATCCCCCTCAACCATATGTTTTATAGCGGTATCTCACCTTTCCAAAAGGACCTCAGGGTTACATATGTTGGGCTCTTGTAACTCTGTGAGACAGGTTTTGTGACATAGTGGCTATAATGAACAATCCAACATTACTTAGTGGACTTCTTAACATGAGTAGATTTAAACCCAAGTCCTTACAGACCGTGTTCAATATCACACTGCACTTTCTAAAATATTATTGAAAGTATTCACCTATGTTCATGTTTCTCTGAGAGGAAAAAATGAAAGTGTGGTGGTGCGTATGCAACAAATGACAAAGATTGCTTTCCTGCCATTTCAGAAAAAGAACAGAATAGAATTTGTAAATAAGATCTTTCCGTTGTGTTTTCCTTTGAGTTTTGATATGCTTAAATAGGTTCATAGAAATATAAAAGATAATGTAAGATCTTTCTAAATAATGTTTTTCAGTTGACAAAAATCCAAATAACATTTTAAAGTTAGATGGCCAAAAACAAACTATAGAGACCCAAATTCCATTTCCCCCTCCTTGGCACAGGTTCAGAGTACAATTTACACTATTATGTCCTCCCATCCTAAATTATGAGAGAATTCACTTAGGAGGCAGTAAGAGATTCTGTCGGCTTTCTTTTCTTTTTCTTTTTTTAAATGAATGCTTTTCCATATTGATGGCCTGTTCTGACAAGAACATATGATTTGCCTTCCTAAATCAGAGTAAGGACCAGCATTTTATTTATAGCTACCCATTTCTATGGGACTTTAATTCCCACACTCGTCCTCAGCTTGGACACACCTAGACTGTTCTCCAAGGTAGCAAGGCTGCAGTAGACCAGTGTTTCTTAATGGGATGATCCATGGATTATGCTGGTCCACAAGTCACCAGCAACTGGGCCCTGGGAAAGTTTCCAGGAAAGAAAGCAATAATTGTAGCCAAAGAGCACAAGTAAGGTACCAGTCCCTGGCACACTGGAGGAAATAAGTAAAACTAGCTGGCTAGCTAGCTCCCACACGTCAGATAGCTTAAGAAGGACTGGGCTAGACCACAGCATTCTATAACCTCCATCTGGGATGAACTCGAGTGATTATGCAAACTGATCATTTCTGTTTGGCTCATCTAAGCTGAATACAGCATGACTGTCTACTATGTTCCCATAGCACCTGTGCAGCTGTCTTCCAGATAGCATTTCACATAGCTCTGTTAAATGAGGAAGAAGAGCATTTTCCCAGCAGAGAACTGCAATGCTCTTCATGTGCATCAATAATTGATTTTATTATTTATTTTTATTATTATTTATTTCTGTCTCTAGTTGGCATTCGTCATATTGAATTAATTTGCAGACGAAGAAACTGGAAGACTCCTTAACTACTGGGGCTGTTTGCATTGTGGATCTGATTTTGCTCAATGCTCATTCTTTGGAAGACCCATCTAGCCCCACACGGTCGATGTTCGGCCACCATTTTCAAACCTGACTTTTTTTTAGGGAGGCAGTGACATAGGCTAAGTTGTGTCACTGCCTTCTTATTCCTTCCCCCTTTTGTTTCTTTGTTAAGGTCATTTGTTTTGTCCTGTAACTACCTTATTCTTATGGTATGGTTCCTTCAACTGTTAAATGATGTCAGTTTGTGTTGTTATTGTTGATGATGATGCTCATTATTATCTGTCGGTTTATTTTATTATTGTAATTTGAGTTTAACCTAGGCTGTAGATCACTCTGGATGTATCTGAAGAAGGTTGGGGTTGATATGTTTCAGAATAATCAATAAATATCTGTGCACTTAGTCAACAATTTGCCTGACAAATTGGTTGTGTGAACTGTATGCTACAGCTGAGTTATCTAAGCACTACTAGCAGTCTAAAAATGTTTCATTTGTTACTACCTCTCAGGAACTGGAAAGTTAGAAAAGAAAATTGTAGGAGTTGACATTGCTACAGATTTTTTTCCTCTATTATTTAGCCTCAGTTGCAGGATTAGAAGACAACAAATCAGAGATGCTCATATTTTCTTGTACATCTTAATGTTTTGTTTAAGAACTGGTTATAAATTTATAGATTCTGATGAGATAACAGCCAAAATACTTTTATCAATTGCAGATCTAGTTATTTAAAAGTATAGTTATATTCTTGTAGTCTAAGCTACCATAAAGCTTGCTTGTAAGAAGAAGAAACACATTATCTAAACAAATATTTTAGTCCAGAATGAGGATGTTAGATAACAATATTTAAACATAGCTTTAAATGTTGTACAGTTGAATTTTAAAGACAACAAACATTGCTATAAAAAGCTTTATCATTGATCAACTCTGAGGAATTGCTCAAACATCCGTGTGTAGAGGCAGAACTCCTGTTATAGCCATATGTTAAAGAAGCTTCACTCTTTTCTGTATCCTTTAAATACTGATATTTGAGAGCATCATCCACAATGAAACTGGGATCATCTACAACACTGATTCTCCAGCTTGGATCTCCAGAAGTTGATAACCTTCTGCCTTCAGAAGCCTCAGGAAACATGGCCAAATATCAGAGTTTATGGTACTTGCAATCCAGGATCTGAGGATCCAAAATTGAGAATGCCTATTTTAGAATAAAGGTTTTCCAGCTGTGTTCTGAAGAGCACCAGGGATTCTTTAAAAGCTTATCTGGAATTCTTCAATGAGACAATTAGTAATGGCAGACCAGCTTCTGTGAAATACGTATATTAGCTTGCTATTGCTGCTCTTCTGCTGAAATGTACAGCTACAAGGGACATTTAGATTTGTTGTAGGTGTGCTCTTTTACTTCTCCCACACTAGTGGTGGTAAGGCTGAGCAGATTTGACTGTTGCCCTGTATAAATTGAGTGTGTTTCTCAAATCCCAGCAACATTTGCAGTGTAATAGGGTTCCATGGCAGACTTGCTGATGTGGAATGGATTCCTTGAAGACAAAAAAGTTTGACAATCAGTATCACTGATTCATCTTACAAAGTGTTTTGGTTTGCATAGTTCCTGTGTCCTTGCGTGCCAAAGACTTGGAGCATATTTGTGCCCGTTGGCTACAATTATTTTTTTTCTTTCCTGGAAACTTTCCAGGGTCCAGTCACATTAAGTAACATTGATCTACTGCAGCCCTGCTACCTTGGAAAACTGTCCTGGTGTGTCTAAGCTGAGGATGAGTGTGGGAATTAAAGTCCCACAGAAATGGGTAACTAAAAATAAATAAAATGCTGGAAAGAGATTGTTTCTTGTACTTTAGAAAGGGAAGCACATTTTCTACAAAATTTTCAGAAAGCTTTAGGGAGGGGAGGACAGGCAATATTAGTAAAAAAACGAGAAGAAAGCAGTTCCGGGGGGGGGCTCTGGGGTTAGGTAAGTACATGAGTCATGGTGAATTTGGTAACAGTAGGGAGCAGCAGTAAGAGGTGGAAGGAAGGGGAAACTGCAAACTGCTGCAGTGGGAAGCTAATTAATGCCCCTTTGGAGCTACTGAGGTGAGTGGAATGAATGAACTGGGGTTGGCAGATTTCTGGAGCTTCAAAAAGGTGTACTACATGGAGCATTCTAATATTTCACCCAAAACTAACCCTTGCTTGTTGAAACAGGAAAAGATTTAAACATGGAAGGAAATAATAGGAGGAAATGCTCCTTACATTCAAATTTTGATTTGTGTATGCTATAATGTCCAAATGTGTTATGTAGATAATTTACATAGTTTTTCCTTATCTGAAAACTAGAACTTTAATAGCTGTTTCTCCCTCTCTCATTCTGTGGATAATTTACATAAAGAGTTTTCCCTTATCTGAACAGGAGAACTTTAATAGCTGTTTCGGTCTTGCTCTCTCTCTTTCTCTGCTTGGATAAATACAGTTTACATAGAAAAGAGTTTTTGCTGAGCTGAATACCAGAGCTTTAATAGCTACGTTTGGCCCCCTGCTATATGTACCTTCAAGTCACCTGTCGAATTAAGGTGACCCCATGAATTTCATGGGGTTTTCTTAGGAAAATAAATACAGTACTCAGATTTGGTTTGCCAGTTCCGTCCTCTAAAACATAGCACCTGCTATTTCTTGTTGGTCTCCCATCCAAGTCCTAACCAGGCCTAACGTTGCTTAGCTTCAAAGATCAGACAGGGATTTGGTCCCTTTAGGGTACTTAGGCCTTTTTTCCTTGAGGGTATTATAGCCCAATCTGCACCAACATTGGGTTTCATGTAAGTTGGACCCATAATTCATAGGTCTCCAGAGAAGGAGGTTAATTTTTTGGGGAGGGGAGTGGGAAAAGGAGTCTAATTCATTCCTTTCCTCATTGCAGGCTTTAAAAAAATAAAACGATTAGAAAAATGTAAAAGGCAAGCCTTGCAGGTTATCTGGGAAAACAACAAAAGCATGCAGTTAAGCGGAGGAATCTGCTGTACAGAATTGTAGCTTCTGGCTGCCTTTTTTTTTAAAAAAAAAGGGGGGGCGAGAAGTCTCATGGAAACGTGTAACTATAAATAAAACGCCGGGACGAGGTTTTCCGAGTGCTTGGAGGAAATTAAAGGGTTAAATATAGTGGGCTGGCTAAAGTAGCTTTGTCCAATAAATTCAAAGTCTGCCGCTGACTGACAATGTGAGTTTTAAGAGGCTGGATTAGATTCGTCTGATCCTTCAGGCTTTGTTGAGGCTGGGAAGCCATTTTGGGATTCTGCAGTGTGAAACAGAAATAATGTGCTGTCAACTCTGAAACTTCTCTCGAATTATTGAGGAGAAGGTCGCCCAGACCTGGAACGCAATGTTCAATTGAAGAATGATTCCTTCTGTGGGATGAATGATGCGGCTGTTTGAAAAAAATCCAGGTTTGAAGGTGTACCTCTGCTGCTGTTTTCTGGTCAGTTGTGCAGGTCTGATACAGATTCAGAGCTCAACTGGGCAACTGGAGTTTGTTTTTACTAGCTGTGCCAAAGCAAGAACTTAACTGGGTTATTCATTTTAGTAAGCCTTGCTTTTAGTGAATTAAATTCCTGTAAAGGTGGACCTGGTGCAGTTCGTATGCAGAATAATTTGGACTGGATTTTAAATCATTGCCCTTTTGCAGGCTTTAGCTGTTAAAGGAAACGCGACATTTTATCTGAAGTATATCTTAGATACTTGATGTGTCTATAAACTCCAGTTCCTATTAACAGAATTATAGTACCATTGTGCCTCTGAATTCAGAATAAACTGAAAAACATTTTATATTGTGATAAATATACCCTTTTGACAACCGTAACTAAAGAAATACAACAGAGCTTGCACCAAGTGCTGTATACAACAGATAGTAAAATCGGCCTGTCAAAACATCTGATTCTTACATGTGGTTGTCACTGTGCTCTGAATCATCCTGCTAATCTTTTGCACTAAGTTTTGTGCTAATTTTTGGTATTTGCTTGAAGCTCTTTGCTTTTTTCAGCCTGTTTTAAATTGGTAACATTGGGGTGGCATATGTGTGAGACTGCACAATGTTAGATATTACCTGTAAGAGAATGGACATCTTACATTTGGGGGAGTGATGAATTCAGTGTCCCAGATTCAGCAAGTTGACATGTAAGCTTTTAAAGTAGCACAAAAGTTTTTCTAGTTGTAGTCTGTTTGTTACTTCTTGAGTTAACTATTTTAATGTCCTCCAGTAAAAGTAGCCAGATTGTTCTGAAAGTGTTTTAGAGCAGCAGGTGTCAATTTTTAAATGCTGGCTGTAGACATTTTTAAAATCTGTATGATCAGAGATACTCTTCAGTTTTACAATGCAGCCTCATTTTATCGCTTGTTACTCCTTTCTGCATTACTGATACTAGCTTGTGCATGTATTGTGTGGAACTGTCATTCCAAAAAAAGAAAAAGTAAATTGGAATTTGGGTTTATTTGGATTTTGTTATGGTTGCACAGATAAATCATTTTTCATACTTTAGCACAGCCTTTAACTGAGGGATAAAAGTAGAAGGATGTCCACGGTTCTGAATTTGTGAGAGTTATACAAACTTTAAAATGTAGCATCTAAGTTTCATCAGCAGCTTTATATCACTTTGTTATGTTTTAAACATGGAATCTGGTACTATCTTGCCTGACAGTAGACCAGGAGAGGTAATCTATGGAAGGAAAAAGGACAGAAACTTTCCAATTTTACATGTTGCTGATTTTGAAATTGATGGGGCTTTCTCTTTCTCTAATGCATACACAACAGAAAGCAAAAGTTCAATCCTGTTTAATGTGGATTGTTGGAACCACAGAAATTGTGACAGTGTGTAATATTGTTGAGCATAGAGGGGCAAACTAGGCTGTATGAACCATAATAATTTTTCAGTCTTTTTTGGTGATCATTTTTATTTGTATAAGTTATAATGCCATTCTTGACTGAAGAAACCATTGTGCTATAGTACTGTTCTTAACTTTAGTACTACTGCACACCTGGAGAATACAGCAAGATTACACCTACCTCTCACCCAGACCTCTGTGGAAAGTGGGAGAGGGGCTTTGCCTTCATACAGTTAGTTGTAAGACTGTGGATGCCCTGCACACATATCTCTCAGACTAGATGCGCGTGATCCCTTTTACACTTACACTCTCCTTTCCATATGTTCAGCGAATAAGTACTGGCGTCGAGTACACGTTATACAGTAGAATAATGTGAGACCAGACTTAGCTTTTTTGAGAACTTTGCTGGGTCAGTTGACTTTGGAGATGGGGTCCCTACATACCCTTCTACCAGCCAATTTTCTGTCATAGAACAAGAGAGCAGGGTTAACCCAGCTTCCAACTGGAGGCAGAACCAGTATGTTTGATGTCCCTGCTGATTATGAAACTCTTCTCATACTCATTTTCTGGCTCTGTTTTTCAAGAAGAGCAAGGCGTCTTTGCTGAACCACTTGTTTCTGTGAAAATAAACTTCTTGATCTGCCCCTTGCTCTTGTCTTAAGAGAGACCAGAAAAGGGAGGAAGTTGTGCCTGTTATCCTGAGAAGGAGAGGCTGTGTTTTTATAGAGGTCATTAACTTTTCTACAATCAGAAAAGCTGCCTGGTGTGTGTTCCATGTTCTTTACTGGTGCTCCCTAAAAGAATGGAATTTTGAGGACTGTTCCAGACTTAAAACTTACCTGTTTGAAATCAACCTTTGAAATCCTGCAAACACTCTCAGAGGCTTTATACCTGAGAGGTTTCATAGCATCCATAAACTTGATCGGTGTTGACTTGCTTACTTCTGTAGCATGATTGTACTGAAACTAAACTAAGGCTCTTCTATCACACAGAGTGGTATCTGTCACATACCTGGCCCAACATCATGGCAGTGTTTTTATGCATAGACTCTTCAACCTTGGCAAGATTCTGTAATGTACTCCCTTCAGCTGGAACCCACCTGAGATTTGCATGAGGCTAACACCAACACAGTATGATTTAAATCAGTGGTTCTCAACCTGTGGGTCCCCAGATGTTCGTGGACTTCAGCTCCCAGAAGCCCTGAGCATTGACCATAGTGGCTGGGGCTTCTGGGAGCTGAAGTCCACGAACATCTGGGGACCCACAGGTTGAGAACCGCTGATTTAAATGAATGAAGTAGGATTGGAATACGGATGGCTGTACAGAGGGAAAACAAAGATTATGAGGTTTATGAACATAGCATAGCATCTCATATGCCTGCAGTAGCTTCTTCTACCTTTTAACAACAGGTTGTACTCAGTAAATTCTGTGTCAAGCTTCCAGAGAAGGTCCCAGTGCCTCTATTCAGTTTGGAGACAGCATTAAGGAAATCCTTGGGCATAAAGGGTATACAAATGTAGGAACTGGCTTGATGTTAAATTAGACTATTGGCCTGTCTAGACTAGTCAACTCTGACTGGAAGCAACTTTCTAGGGTTTTAGGAAGGATTCTTCCTAGCCTTACCTATAGATACATGGTATTACTGCTGATTTCCCATTCAAATCCCATTCAAATACCAACCCTACTTCTAGAATTAAATGAGATTGGATATGTTCAGGGTATTGTGGTGGTTAAGATGGATGTGAAACTGTCCTAATGAGGTGCCATTTATCAAGGAAGTCTGTTCCAGGGAAAGTGTTTGGTAAGGGGAGGTCTTCCCAAATTGTTTGAAACTGAGAGTTTCCACAAATTGTTTGGGACTGAGAGATTCCAGATAAATTTAGCAACATCTTGTGTACAAATTAACATGCTATTCACAAGAAACAACATGACTTCTAAGCCCCACATCAGTTGATGGAGAGGAATGCTTGTTAGACTACTTTTCATCTGAACTTTGCAGTTGTCAGTTTCTTTTCACCTGGATTTCACAGATATCTGTCTCCATGACCAAGGGATGCACAGTGGTAGCCTACTACCTCTCCAGAATTAAGTTACAGGTTCAAAATTATAGGTTCGCTTTAAATATGGGGGCTACCAGGCCATCTTTATGTCTTTTCCCTCTCCAACCTTTCTAGAAAGAGTTTTACACAAGACATGGGCTCTCTAGGTGATATCATAGTGTTGACCTCACCTGGACCAATAGACCAAGATTCTTAAACCTAATAGAACTCGACGACCCTTGTTCTTTCTTGATCTTCCTTTCAAGGCTATCAGGCAATTATTCTATCCAGATTTATTCCATTTATACCTGTACATTTAAGTACAAAATATGTAAAACACAGGATCATGAAGAAGGTAATATAAATCTTGACCACCTGCAGATCTGCTTCTTAGCTGTCCATAATGTAAGAGAAAAAGACTTCATTCTACTTCTGCATCCATTCTAGATATTTTTCTTTAAGAAAGTCTGATTTAAGAGCTCAGCATTTTTTACTCATAAGAGAAAAGTCCTTTCTCCAATGGCATTTTGGGTTGGCTACTATCAGACCATCTGTTGCTATTGCCATCATTACCCTTGTGTTGAACATTTTATTGGGCATGTTCCTTATTTGTCCTTTTCCTGTCTACTGCTACCTCATTCCAGGACCTTTGCTTAGTCCTCAAATTTCTCACAGGCTGTGCGTCTGAGGACCATTCCTCCTTAAGAGGTTGCCTAGAAAACAGTTCTCTTTATGGTGCTTATTTTTTCGTCAGGAAGACTTTGAGGTACTGACCTTACTGTTAAGAGAAAAACTTTTTTCTCTAACAGAGAGGTTTATGTTCTGCGCCTGTCCATCCTTCATAACAAGATTACCATAATAAGGCCTGCCATAAGGATCATAAGGTTTGCTGATACTGTTTCTGTGTCTTTAAGCCATGTCTCCAAGATCTTAAATTCACCATATCTGTCAGATATGTTCCTTCATTTCTTCTTCCCAAGCCTCTAATTTCCATGTTGGTTCATTCCCCCCTTCCCTGACGACTATCCACTTAAGCAATAAAGGGGCTATTTCTTCTGCTTTAAGTAGTAATACTCCACAAAAGACATTTTTAGAAAGAGTGCTTGCCCTTTTCACAACAGAAAGATGAAGGCAATAATAGCTGCTGGTGGGAGTTTCTAACAAACTCGGTGATTGTTGTTTCTGAAAATGTAACAGGGACAGAATAATCCCAAAGAGAAGTGAAACACATTAGTTTCTTTGCACTTGGAAGCTTGTCAGGTGCTTAGTGTGGGAAAAGAATCCTAATGATTAAGCTGCTCATCTCTGCCTTGGGGGTGTATGCAAATAATAGATATATGCCCAGTTCCTGTAGAATTCAGTCACTGCTGTACAGCTTCTGTTTGTGCCTATGAAAATCCTTCTCTGGTAGTCTAACATTTCATATGTTGGTTCCAGGAGGGTGACGACAGCAGTTGGGCATCCAGGTCTAAATTAGATTTGTTGATGGCAATGCTGTTTGCTAAGTAACAGTGCCTCTTAGCTGTGTTTAGCCCCAGGGGGAACTGTAGACAAAACCATGTTTCTGATTCTTTTCCCCAGCATTGCAGCTAACAAAGAGCATATTTAACATAGGCTGTATTGCAGTTTTATGGGTGTAACTACAGTGGCCTGGTTGGGACAATATGCAGTCCAGTCCACAGTCCATGTGCCTGTCCCTCATTCCCATTCCTTTCCTTGCCAGCTTTAACTTTGTTTATTATTCCAGCATAATCATTGGTGCCATTCACTCTGAGTGTGCCCTGAAAGCAGAGGTTGAAATCCAAATAAGATTTCAAGCTTTCTTTAAGAGGAAACCAAGGTTAGTAGTAACTATGGTTATGTGGATTCAAACAGAACTTGAAAGCATTGTTTATGTCAGCCAGGAAAGGGAGGAAAAAAGAAGCAGGTGACCTTCCACAGTGCTTCTGGCTGCTGGATCAATTTAGTGATTGGTAAGCATGACATCTGAACTAGACCGCAGTTTATGGAGTGATAGCTGTAGGTTTTGTGTTGCTCCTTCACACATCTGATTTTGTCTTCCTCAGATACAGTTATTACTGGGAAATTGGGGATTTTTAAAAAAAAATTATATTATTAGAATTGTTGCAATACCCCATAAAAAGTGTTCATTCCTAAAAGCTTCCTCAAAAAATATGAGGGTTATGAGTCTGAAAGCTAATGCAATTGAGAAAGGGGAAATATTTTATTTCATGTGTTAGGAATGGTGATTCTAACATCTAACAATGACCTGATGAAGCCATTCTAGTTTTCCTTTCATGACAACATGGGGAAAAATATATTTTAGTGAAGCATGTGACTTCTCTCTGTTCAAGCAAACAACACACAACCTCTTTCCTTAGAAATGTCCAGGAAGTTTATTTCTGAAGATGCAGTGAAAGCCCGACTTACATCGGTGCGTATTTCCCATAAAAATTTTGTTTATTGCACAGCACAGAATTGTACAAGCTCAGTCAAAATGGGCAGTAGAATCACAAACCTTCTTTACAGAGTCAGAAATATTTTGGAAACAAGTTCAACAACCTGCTTACGCTCCCCACCCCACCCCATGACCGTGCCTTTCTCAGATGTTTGGGGTGGTTTTGAGTATCTGCATTCTCCCTCTTTTGAGACAAAGTTGTTCTTGTGTGCTTTCAGGTTGTTAGAAATTTATAGTAACTCTAAGGTGAACCTGTCACAGCATTTTCTTGGCAAGATTTGTTTGGAGGGGGGTTGCCTTTGTCTCTCTCTGAAACTGAGAGAGTGCAACTTCCCCAGGGTCACTGAATAGGTTTCCATGGCCTAGGGGGCATTCGAACTCTGATTTCCAGAGTCACAGTCCAATGTTCAATCCACTACAGTACACTGGCTCTTATCAAAGGCAAGCCTTAAATAAGGGAATCTAAAACCTATTCCTCTTGATGGTAAATTATAGGGAAAAAATAGGTTATGATATGAAGAAGCAACCAATATTTCAAAGATGCTTATCTATATAGTTTCTCTAAGGGACTTGGGACTTAGTCCAAAGCTCACACTACTACACCACACTGTTTTCTTCGAGGAAAAGTACAGTTAATTAAATCTGTTGATAGTGACATTTTGAATCAGATAAATACACATGCTCAGTATGTGTTCTGTGTGTATTTACCTGGCAGAAGAACCTTTTTCCATTCTAGTTACTTTTGGAAGGTTGGTATTGTCATATTGCTGAGGTGTGGAGGTATGAAGGCTACACTGAGGCTTATGATATGCTTCGATTTTCAATTTGTTTGTTTTTTTAAACTACAGCTGGCACTGTCTCAGCAAGTAGGAACCACGCCTTTTTGAATATGAGTTGCTCTCTTTGGAAACAGAGTAAACAACATTAAGGGAATGCTCTGTTTTTTGGGGGAAAAAATACTAATTTTGTAGCCTATTTGGCGTGTTGGTGCAGAACAATTCAAAACTGTTTCGTAAACATACCGCTATCTAGCTTCTCTTTCTGTTGTATTAAAAGAGAGATTTGGATTTTATATTATTTTATTTTGAAAAATTGAACTTTATTAAGCTAGATGAGGTTCCCCCTGCCCCATCTTCCTTTTGTTCACTGCAGAACGCATGGTCCTAAGTCTGTATATTAGTTGATGGAGCTATAGCTGCCTGTTTTTTTGTTTTTTTGTTTTTTGCTTTGAGCATATAAAGGACTTCATAGAGCTCCTGATTCCACCGATGCCATAGAAAACTCTACTCAGTCAACAATTTGTCAGTATTATTTTATGGTCAGTTTGAGAGCAATACAGCTCTTTGGTTCTGAAGCCTCTCAGATGAGTTAAGGCTCTGTAGATAACAGCAGCAACAAAAAGCATGGAATCCTACAGGGCAAACTTTGGAAAACTAGTATTTTTCTGTTGCACATTATTAATTAGGAAAAGCAAAGGTAGACAGGTTGGCTATAACAAAAAAAAAATTAAAAATACATATTATTAGGATAGCCAAAAGCATGTGCATGCTTTTTAGATCACTAGAACTTTTCAGCAGGTAAGTTGTTTTAAAAAAACAAGAACACTGTGATGAGAATAAAAATTGACAAAGTTGAAGTCATAGTGCCTGCGTTATTCCCTCAGGAATGAGATGTATATGCAAATAGTAATGAAGTCAGAAAATTTGATCATCCATGTTTGAAATGGGAATTTATACTTTCCCCCAGTGAAAGCTGTTGTGCTTGGCCTAGGCCAGTGGTTCTCAACCTGTGGGTCCCCAGATGTTCGTGGACTTCAGCTCCCAGAAGCCCCAGCCACTATGGTCAATGCTCAGGGCTTCTGGGAGCTGAAGTCCATGAACATCTGGGGACCCACAGGTTGAGAACCACTGGCCTAGGCAGACAGAAACAGTTCTTAATTTTCAATTGGATGTTAATATTTTTAAAAATGGAATAGCCCAGTATTTTGAAGTATATTTTCAGGTCCTGACTTTTAGCTGCTTTCAACATAATCTGGAAGGCCACTAAATTAGAATATACACTTAAATCAGTGGGTTGGATCCAGGTACAGTTACACTTTACAGAACACACCCAGTGAAATCAGCAAGACTTCAGTTAGTCATCATCACAATATTAACCTGTTTATTCAGTTTACACCTTGTCTTTCTCCTGGGATGGGAGCCATTGATTAAAATTGCTCCCATTTAAAGCAGGTGTACTTCTGAATGGACAATTCTGTAGAATATTGTATGCATGTTTTTCTCTGTCCACAAGTATACAGATAACTTCTTTTTAAAAAATAAAATTTAAAATGGGGACCAAAAATGTCTGAGAGTGCAGTTAGTTTTTTTCTGGATATTGTACTATAGCAATTTTAGTGTGAGATAGGAAGTTGGAATAGAAATCTTGACATTTATCTAGCCTGCTTGCAGCAACATAAAAGTAGGGTGTGCCTTATTAAAGCAGACTTAATGTATTCTTGCTAACCTAAAGATATCTTTTTCTTAGGAATTCGAAGAATATAAGCCTTCCCAGCTAATGTAGTTCAATGCTTTTGTGGCGTTGTTCTTGTGAAACACCCTTGCCTTTTAGTTCTGTCTTACTTGGGGTGTTTTCTAGTGCGTGGAATGTTGCAGTTTTAAATTCCCTTGCACCCTCAGTTACTTTCAGTTTCCAAACTTTCATCTAATGTCTCTTCAGATAGTTATGTAAGTAAGTTTTATGTTAAAACAGGACAGGACTACTTCAAGCAGACGAATGGGTTGGAATGTGCCATCTGGGATTTTTCACTTAGAATAGCAGACCTTGCTACTCCAAATCATATCTGAAGCTACAGGGTCTTGGTTTTAAAAGTACTGTAGCTTGCCGAATGGAATTGAGTCTGCTGACTGAAAAACACAAGCCCAAAATCTTATTGGGTGAACAAAACAAGTCAGATAATCCAAATCTTTCGGATTGACTCAAAATCTTAGGCTGAAACAAGTTTCAGTAGTGGAGAACTAGCTCTTGATTTGTGATTCATAGATTTGGAACTGTATTGTGGATCCTCCTCTTGGGTGTGTACACAAGCACCTTTGGTTTCTTCCTGCAGTTAGTTGAACCAGTCCCAGAAAAGGATCCATCCCTTTAAAAACACAAGCTGAGTCAGATTCCCCCTTTTCTTCAGTCCATCAGTACTAAACGTGAAAGAAAACAATTTGTCATTACATAAAATGTATTACTTTCCTGTTGACATAACTGTTTGGATTGGTGTAGAGATTGCAGCACCTCTACAAAAGCTTTGCTTTGTTTCGTTTTAATACTGTGTGTGGATGAACTTCAGGAGCTGTGCAGCTGGAGAATGCTATTGCGGGTATTGCAAATTCTTCCAGCACAGTACACTTTAATAATACTATGCACCAAATGTGTTAAAATTCCACTGTAATTATGAGCGGGGTTTAGCATATTTTATGGTAATATTTCATGAGAGTTGGTAAATAGCAAAAATAGTGGGCTGTAAGACTTCTGAACAGCTCTCCACAAAAGGAAGCATTTGGGTTCATGCAACATTTGATAAGGGGTATCTAACAGTGGCAGTCACATTTAAAAGGCGCACTGCTTCTGATACTAGTGGGCTTTTTTCTCCACCCCTGCATCATCTGGAAAACTTTGAAAACACAGGCTGAACCAAGCAAGAGCTCTTCCTATTCTTTCTTTTAAACTGTTATACTGCTATATTTTCACCTTCTTACAGTATGATTTGAAACAGTGACTATGGATTTTTCACGTCTTCACCTGTATACTCCTCCCCAGTGTGTGCCAGAGAACACTGGCTACACTTATGCACTCAGGTGAGAATCTTTTTACTTGTAAAGAGAACTTGTGTACGATAAAACCTGGTTTGTGTGTTGTGGGTTTGCGGTACATTTTAAATCGAAGGGGGAATAACCTTGAGTTTGGTGACAGTGCTCTGTGTGTTTCCTTTCCTGAGCTTACTGTAGGAGTTTTGTTTTTGCCAACACAACTGGGGATTAAGACAGTGACTCAGGATTTGTCAGTCATAGTAAGGAAAGAGTTCCAAAGCCACACCCAGAAACCATTGTTTTGGTTAGTAACTGTGAAGGGTGAGATTAGGAAACATAATTAATATTATTGTATTCTTTTGTTGTATGGAGAATATTCATCACTTTTGCTAAACAAGGACAATGGAATAAGTCTAGTATTACTTGTAAGTGCATTCTTAGAGTTTAATAAGAACGTTGATAATAACCCTTTTATGTAGTGTGGAATTGACCTCTGAGTGTATTAATGATGATTCCGTAGTTACTAATGCAGCTTCTAAATTCCTGTAAAGATTAATTCTGTAGGAAGGCCCAGGAAAACTGACAATCAGGGATTTATTTTATTGACAGTGCATGCTTTATACGTGTGGTTAGATGCTACAGTCAGTCATTAATTTCTTGTGCAAGGCTGTGTTCTCCTTGTAAAAAATGTGTACCTTTCAAGGAGACCCAAATCAGGTGAAAGCTTCCAATTTGATGTCCAGAGCATTAGAGTTTATTAAGTAACTCAGAAGAGTGCTACATCTTTCTACCTTGGTCACATGTTCCAAATACTACCTTTGGACAATAGTTCTTGTTTTAAAAGAAAATTAGCAGTGTGGATAGAATATTGGACAGTTATGTGCTAAGAATTCATTCATATCCCAAACTAGCATGGAGTCACCAAGTAGTTGCTACTTCAGTCTCAGATCCTCTGCTGTAAAATAGGTGCATCAGTGACTCGTCTCACAGGCTTGTTGTGTAGGTCTATGAGCTGAGGATTAGAAAAGACTACTTGTAAATGATTAACAGTAATTAAAACATGAACAATGTAATTGAGCAGCCTCACAGTGTACAGGTGGTCTTAAAAACCAAAGAAGTGGCTTTAAGTACCTATTTCTCAGCTACCAAGAAAGTATTTGTGAGCTTGTGTAGTTACAAAGCCTAATAAAAAGCATCTCAGTCCCATGAGATACAATTAAACAAACAGGTTGTGACTGGCATCTTGTTGGTTAGTCATAACTAGAGTAGACCCATTCAATTAACTGTTGAGTAGTGAGTCAACACATAGGTTAATGCTTTTGATTAAATGTGTCTGCTGTACTCAGGATTAACAACAGTAATTAGGCCACTGTGTCTTGTTAACTAACATGAGCTTTTCTTTTGTAAAATAGACAAAAAAAAATCCAGTAGAAATCAGCTCCAGGTAGGCAGGTTAAAGAATGCGCATATTAATATTTGATATAGATGAGTACCTGCATTCATATAAGGAGGCAGGTGCTAGAAATGAGTGTGATGGGTTCCCTACCACCACACTCACTTATTTGTTTAATTATCTGATTTATATTCTGCCTCTCTCCCAGAACTAGGATGCAAGGTGGTTCACAACATGATTAACAAATAAGTATACCACCATACCACCCTGAACGTAACAAGACAGTCTTACATGCAAGAATACAGTCTTTCCAATTCCCTGGACGCAAGATTTATAGATCATAACCATCATTTTATACTGTGTCTAAAAATGGATTAGGACTGCAGTCAGTGAACCTGTTGTAACAAAGCAGTTCTGTGCTCTCTGACATTGTGCCTAGTCAATGGTGCTGCAGCACATTTTGGAGAACCAAAGAAGCCAGTCCCTGCACCAGTTTCCACGTTACATGTGTTGAATTAAAAACAACTACTACACTGGCGCATCTATTCCTGTTTTATGATGCATGTTTACATCACTACTGGAGGATCACAAATTGAGACAGCACAAAAGAGGAAACTATCAAAAGTCTTTACTCCGTATCCCACCTAGGGACAACTTAGCTATCAAAAGTCTATACCTTATATACCACCTAGGGACAACTTCCACATATGCTGGTGTCTTTGGATGGGATATGGTGTGTAGATTTTTGAAAGTTTCCCCTTTTGTGCTGTCTCTGTGTGTGATTTTCCAGTAGTGATATATGCGGGAAGGTTGTTGAGAAGACAGGAATATTGTAAGAGTTCATTAGTTAGTCTAAGACTCATAAAAGGGGGAAAGAGTGGGAGGTCAAGCTTGAGTGCTGCTGAGTACACCTTCACAGATCATGATTTTCAGGAAAAGTGGTGGAGCTTGTAAAACTGGAGTGATTTGTAGTACTTATTCTGTAGCACCCTTTGTCAACTACAACTCTGATCTCAGGATTTTTGACTCTTGGTTTTAATAAAGTGACCAGTATGGAAAGATGTCACCTATGGCAACCAGACAAGAAAGCTTTCTTTTCTTTATCGTTTCTTTCTTGTACCATGTGTGGAGTTAGGCGGACTTGGTAAGACTTGTGGATTGATTTCCATCTCTGAAATCTATAACAGAAAGACACTTTATTCTTCTGGCATTCAGGTCAGAACAAGATACTCTTCCAGAGATGTTTGTATAACGCCAAGCATTGGAATACTCAGACTGTGTCTGCTGTGTCCATAAAACAATCTGTATTTGTGAGCAGCCCTGTCATATTAAGTTATTAAATAAATAGGCATGTTTGCCAAGTGAACACAAATTGGGGCTAGTGGCAGCTGTCCTTAGTGCCTGGCACTAAATTTCAATAAAGTGCCTGTAATAATCCCTGACAGGAGCAGAATACAAGCAGCTGTATAATGGCACATGTCAGTAATAGCTTACTATATATGACACACCTTGTTTTGCAGAGAAGTGATTACTGTTACAGTCTATGGCCGTTTCCGCACTACATTGTTATAGCACTATTATTACACTTTCAACATCCTGTGGAATTCTGGGGTTTGTAGTTTCATGAGATCAGAGAGCTCTCTGGCTGAGAATTCTGAATGCCCCTTCCTAAACTGCAAACCCCAGGATTCCACGGGGTGCTGAAAGTGGAATAATAGCACTATAACAATCTAGTGCAGAAATGCCCCATATCTCATGAGGTGAAATCATGATAAGCTGAGTACTCAGTGGGCTGTTATTTAAGCACTGGTCTGGTCACCATAACTAACAAACAGCTGCTTGCGGATTAGCGAGAGGGATGGCAGAGGAAGGACGTCCTCACTCTATCCGTCCTTTGGACCCACCATAAAAACCAAGATGGGCTACGAGGGAAGGAAGGCCACTTTGCCACCTCTGTGCCTGTCATCAAAACACAGTGTATGGATGCAAGAAAGACAGATTCTCCGTCCCTCTGCTACCATCCTGAACAGGCTAATAAACATTTTAACAACTTTCCTTGACCTGTTTCCAATGGGGCTAACAAGGTAGACCTTTAAGCAATCCTGGTCCAGCTGATGTGGAACAGAATATAAATTGGGCTGTTTTATGTGGCCTAGTTCTCATGCATGCAGCAAATCTGTGTCTCTGTGCTATTTCAGACAGTAGGTAGGAGGGCTCACATGATAAACTGCTGGCTTGATAGTACCGAGATACAGGTGGTTTGCCTCCTCAGTGTATGCCGGCATATGAAAGCATGCATTTAGCCAGCTGGTTATTCCTCATCCTCTCAAAAAAGATTCCAAGATATTTCCAGACAAAATGGGGCAGTCAGGATGAATCTTAAATTGAGTAGGAAGTGATTGCTCCTTCCTTGCCCACACAGTAGAAATCACATTCTTAAAATTAATGACTGAAATACTTTTCAAATGTATTTGATTAAAAATACAAAATTGTTTCTGAAGTTTTAGGTTTCGTGTAAATGGAAAAATATGTCATTCTGATAAATTAACTTCATGGAGTTTTTTTATACTGAGACATATCATTGGTACATCTATTTCAGTTTTGTGTATAAACCAGCTCCAGCATTTCAGGAGGGAATCGTTTCTTGCCCTACTTGGAAATGCTAGGAATTGGACCTGGTATCTTTCGCACATGGTCATGTCACTGAGTAATGATCTGTCCATAGAAGATTGAACCTAATACTCTGTTAATACTGAAACTGCCTGTATTCCTGACTTTAACATGGAAGCTGCACACATTTCCATTTAACCATTTTTAACAATGAAAGAACCTTAAATGAGAATTCTTTTGCTGTTTTTTCCACCACCAACAACCACATAATGCTTGCTTTCACTTGTTTAGAAATGGATCTCAGTGTGTATGCCAACCCACTGACAATTGATGTAATGATTCCTTCTATTTTTTCAGGGAACAACACATACTCATCATAGCATTGGCTTGTTTTTTAGAAGTTAACTCTGGATTTTTTTTTAACTAAAACAATCCTTGTTCATTTTTATTGGTTTGCTTTTTATAAAACAACAAACTTTGTCATGAGTGAGTGTATGGCCTGGTTGCAGCAGTTTGAATCTGCTGAAGTTTCCAAACACTTCCCAAAGGCAAGGGGACATTCAGCTTGGGGGGACAGGCTGCTATGCTGTATAACATATATGCAAAAAGCATTTTTTCCCTGCCTTTTTGTTACAGTTCAAGTTACTCCTCAACTGCTCTGGATTTTGAGACAGAACACAAATTGGACCCTGTGTTTGACTCGCCAAGAATGTCAAGGCGCAGCTTACGCTCATCTGCTACAACATACAGCACAACCAAGGACACCTCAAATGAAGAGGTCTATGTCACTGGAAGCAGCAGCTCCTATGCCAGGAAGAAGGCTTTTGTAGACCAGTCACCCAGGTAAGCATTTCATTTGATCACTGCTCTGTGTTAGTTACCTATCCTCCACTCCCATCCCATTGAATTTTATGCAGTTAACAACAACATAAACAACTTATTTCTGGCTGTCTCTATATAACACTGAAAAGCCTGGTGAAGGTGCTAATTTTCCTGAAACACTTTTCCCATAAAGTTTACACACTGCATCCAATGGGGCCATTGCCAGGCAAAAAGAAGAGTTCAGGTGCTTTTAACTGTTAAGTGTATTCGCTTCTGGAATTTTGGATGACACTCAGCTTTGCAAACATGTCTGACAATATTGCTCTTGTACTTAGATTGTTATATAGAAGAAAGAATTTTAAGGACTGCAGCTTTTCTCATTTTGATGTCACAAGTTGCACTTGCCATATTTTGCATTTCTGCATAGTATTTAAAGGGACATGTTTCCATTCCCAGGAGGAGGACTATATAAAATGGCATAGGAATGGAAGTATGTCCCACTGAACTCCTTGGCAAGCATTCAGACACATTATTAATCCTAAATAAATAAATAAAGGGTGGCACTGGCCAGGCAAAGTTAAGAACTTTTAATTTACTTTAGGCTGGGAAGATTTGAGAATGTACTTTCACTCACTGAAATAAGTGGGATTTGAATGAGCTTAACTTTGACTGGATTATGCCCCTTTATTTAGAAATCACACCTATTTGTTTTTAGTGGAACTTGCTTTTAAGTATATATTAGGGTTTTAGAACCGGGGCCTAGCATTTTAATGGCATAATTTTATTGAAATATTTGTAGCAAGAAGTCTGGTTTATGTGCGGCCCCTCAGATTTAAGCTGATCTTAGTTTTTGTTATTGTTGTTGTGTGCCTTCAACTCGTTTCTGACTTATGGTGACTCTAATGCAAACCTATCATGAGGTTTTTGGGGGCTGAGAGTGTGTGGCATGCCTAAGGTCACACAGTGGATTTTCTTGGCCGAATGGGGAATCAGGCTCTGTTCTCCAGGGTCATAGTCCAGTGTTCAAATGACTACGCCATGCTGGCTCATCACTATATGACCATTTGTGTTCACCAATATAATGACCCTGTAAGGCTTCTGCCTCTTATTCCACCATTTTTTCCACCAGATGTAAGATTCCACCTAACCTCCACTGCCATCTGACATGAGAATTCCACACACCTCACTGCAGTCACCAAGAGTAAGGCCTTTCCCTTATCCCCACCTCAGTCACTCATGTAAGGACCTGTTCCTATGTGGCTGCTGTGACCACCAACAATGGGGACCTACTAGATGCCCTCAAGGTTGCTGTGCAGGATATTATGCAACCTGTATCCCCACTGGACACCAACTCTTTAGTCCCTGTTGTCACCACAGACACTGTGTGCGAACCTAATCTTTATATATCTAGTGATCCCAGAAGCCAAATGTGTATGGTACAAAGACAGTGTTTTATTAACAGAAGTTGAACATAAGAAAACAAATGTATTAATAATGTAATACATTTAAAACAGATATTTCACACTCTCTCTCTCACTTTTCTCCCATTTAACTCTTAAAAAAGCTACTCATTAATTCCTGAACCTGAATCACTCATTCAGGTTCAGGAATCACTCAATCCTCTTGTTCGTTTGCTTCACCAGACCACAACTTTCTGTTTTACTATGCCAGGTGTCACTCGCCACCCTTATACCAACCCCTTTACTACGCCAATCACAGTTCACTCTCAACATTCCATTCAGTCAGCTCCTTACAGTCAGCTCCTTACATTATTACCATAACATCTGATATGCAGAACAACACTTTTCATAAAGAGTCCATGAAATACAGGAACTCCTCTAAATTCTCTTGAACCAGGAAGAGTGTAATGTCACATCGGGTATTAGAGTGCACCGTAAAGGCACCAGATCCTATCTGATCTTGGAAGCTTAGCAGGGTCGGTCCTGATTAGTATTTGGATGGGAGAACAACAAGGAATACCAAGTGCTGTAGGGTATATTTCAGAGGAAGGAACTGGCAAAACTACATCTGAGTATTCATTACCTAAGAAAACTGTGTGAAATTCATGAGGTCGCCATAAACCAACAGGGGACCTGAATGCACATACATACACACAAAGGCAGCAACAGAGATTCTTACATTGTAGCATAAACTAAGAGATTGGCCTCCCCTACATTTGCTAGAACTCTGGGGAATGGGGAGATGGCTAAATCTATTTCACAAAGCATTGACTTTCAGAAACACTTGGAAGCATCATGAGAAATTCTTTTTGTGCCTGTTCGAGATCTTGATAGAAGGACGGTGGTTTCCTTTTCTGCTGCATCTATGAGCAAGCAGTCCTAGAAAGAGATTGGTGGTCACTGTAAACTACTGTAATCAGGCACGCTTTTCACTGTACTGGCTCGTTTTAGACATGATCAGACCATAATTACGGAAGCTTAGTTACAACTTGTTGTGATACCTGAATTAAAAAACTGTAGTAATGGTCCTTTTTCTTCTATTAATACAAGTAGAGACAAAGCAGAAGGAATATGAAAACAAAAGAAACAGCTCTTAAAATAAACTGACTTGCCTTGCTGACTGTGTTTGAAATGCCCATTTAAGCTACAAATGTATGCTTTGTAAGTCATGTAGTGAAGAACAACATGCTGGTACATTTATGTCTCCCTTTAGATAAACAAGCTAGGAGAAACAATGTTGTGTGGCATGTCTAGTCAAATACATAAAGAGATACTCAAAGTGAGAACGAGTGGGCTGCATGCCTCAGCACCCAGGTTCTTCACACCAAGGTTTATTCCTGGTTTAATGTGATGTCTTCTCCCTTTATGTAGAGCTTAAACAGTGGTTAGAAGTGCTAAACTATGGTTAGTGCAAATGAGAGTTTGGTATAATGTCTACACTGAACCACTACCTACTCTATTATCATTATAGTTTTCTAATAGTGGTTCAAGGATGATTGGAAGAGATCTTGCCTGTTTTTGTTTCTATATCTAGAGTAGTACTGACGATACTTAGGAAGTTCTGCACCCCCACTTCTTTTATTTTCCTCCAATCACCATATTAAAGATGATGTTATGTGTCTGAATGATTGCTGTTGGTGAATTTTGTACACTTATAGCTTCATGTTTGTTCTTCTTCAAGAATTAGAAAACAACATAAAAGTGTGGCGAAACAATCTGGGTCTATAAGATATGCCTCAAGAAAAAACGTGCCCAGCTCTTCTGTTTTCAGCCACAGTAGTTTCAGTAGCCAAACAAGTGATGGGTCCCTCATGTCAACCATATTGGATGAATCTTCAATACAAGAGCAGACAGCTGTTGACCATTTTTGGGGTAAGTAACAATAAACTACTGTATGCAGATCCTTTGACATGTTTGCATGTATCTGTATTGATTGCTCTAAATCCGAAGGGCAGGCTCTACTGTACTAAAGAAAAGAGAAAAAGAAAGGAATGGTCACATATCTAGAAAACAGCTAAATTTTCTTTGCTGCTTACTGTCAGGACCTAAAAATCTGTGCAGCCTAGACCTGCATGTCAGAAAGCGGTGTTAATTTTGTCTTATATACAGCGGCAGCCCCTACAGTATGACAACACTGTTTTGAAATGGGGATCAATTTCAAAAACAGCTTGTGATATTACATGAAGAGATGCCTTAATTGGGTGGAAGATCACACATTTGTTTGCAAAATAAATATATAATCCCTTTTTCAATCCTGGTTTCTCCAGATAGATATTGGAAGGACTTACCTGAAACACTGCCAGTCAATCGATGTGTCTGGTGATCCCAAGACAACCCTATCACAGGATTTTGCAAGGGACTGAGTGTGTCTGTAATGTGCCCAAGGTCACCCAGTGGGTTTTTGTGGCCAAGTAGGAGATTGAACCTGATCTTCAGGGTCATAATCCAATGCTCAAACCACTACATTACACTGGCTCGTTCTACTACATTAGTTCTGCTACCATAGAACTAAATACATGTTACAGATTGAATTTTGGGTGCACATGTAGCTGATAGGGTTTTGCCGTACCTACAGCGTAGGATTTCGTTCTCTCTGTTAATCATGTGAGGATTTTTTGAGATGAACATCTTTTTTTGAAAACACTGCTGTGTATATTGCATTCCAGCTGCTTTTTACTTGAAATAGCAAGATAAGTATAGATCTGAACATAAAATACCGAGCAAGTAATTGAAGAGTTGTTAGTATTGTCTTAAAATAAAGAAAAAAGCCAGGTGCCTGAGAAATTAGAGAAGGGAGAAGCAGAGGGACAGAAGACTTTTGAAAAGCAGCTTACATTCTGCTTCCTCTCAAGGAGACATGCTATGAGGGTTGCTAGATTTGTAGAACAAGCTCATTAATTTCCAACTGTAGCAAGGTGTTAACTTTGTAACTGTAAATTGGCATCAGGGACAGATTTGAGACAAAGCCTTTGCTTAGGCTATCTTGAGAATATCGTCTCTTGGTGTTTGGAGTGTGTGTGCATTTGTGTGTATATTGTGTGGGTGTGTATGTGTTTAAAAGCCTCTCAGCATCCAGCAAGACAGATGAGAAGTGAAATGTGTAAGCCTTTTGTCCTCCCTAATAATCCTCTGACTCAAGGTCTGACTTTGTTCAGGCCAATTTCCCACTTACTCTGGTGTAAAGAGTGCAGGACTGGACACCCCCCCAAAGCAGCACTGCTCTCAGAGAAGATCTTGAGCCTGTGTGAGCAGAGAAAGGTGCTGTCGTAGTTCTAGGCTGTGTGCTACTTAACCTAGCCTAGCTGTAAGCCTCCCTTTGCTCAGGTTGAAGAAACCTGTGTTAACCTGTACTGTATTTTAACTGTTGGCTCTGGCATTAACAGTCTTGTCTTACTGCTGTGTGTTGAACTGCTGTTAGAGCAAAAAAGTGGTTACTAAGCAACAGAAACATCATGTGTTTCCAAATATCTACCTTCCCCAATAGTCATATGGGAAATAAGAGACGGGTTTTTGTTGCTTTACATTTCCACCTGGAAATGTAATCCTTCTTAGTAGATGACACAATTTTTTTTTAAAAAAAGTAAAAATATACTGCCTTATATGTAGTGACATTTTCCACAACGCTTCTCATTTATGATCCTAGAAATAGCAAAGTAATTCTTTTTGATATAGTTGCTAGCTATGACCTAGAAAGCCGTACCTCTTTGAATTCAAACCATTCATTTCTTTTATTTTTTAGGTCTTGATGATGATGGTGATCTCAAAGGTAACAAGATAGTATTTTCTGTTCTTATTTCTTCTGTCTTCAGTTCCTTGATTTAGTCTGTTAGGTCATCTATTGCAATTCAACAGGTGGAGGTACTACCATGATTCAGGCTAACGGTGACATAGTGACAACTGAGAACCAAACTGCTCTGAGCAATGGATATACCTGCAGTGACTGCAGTATGCTTTCTGAGCGGAAAGAAGTGCTTACCACACACTCAACTCCTCAGATGCCATCCACAAGAATTTATTCCAGGGATCGAAGCCAAAAACACAAGTCCAGTAAGTCATGTTATATTCAGTCTCCTGGGATTCTTGGGACTGAGGAATGATGCATGAATAAATAATGCATCAATAAAAAGTTTCTACAAAGCTGAAAGTTTGCTATGTTAAACTTTGTTTGGCAAGGTAATTTATTTTATCTTACGAGATCTTTTTGCTGTAGTTCCAAAAGAACTTTTTTTTAAGTTGATGTAAAAAAGAGAAAGTTAAAAAATAAATGTTGCTTATACCTTTTTCCCAACTAATTTGTCCTTTCTGTCCATGTTTTGTATAGCAATAATAATTTATGATAAAAAGTTTAATATTGACACTTATTTAGAAGCATGGTCCTAAAAGCTGGAGAATTTGTACTTTTGGCAGAACATTCCAGTGGCATTTTATCTGTGACCCTTTGACACATAGAAAGTTCCTGTGTGCTGTTGAGCCGCTTTAGAAGAGTACAGCATTCTTTTTAATAGTAAACAGAGAGCAAAATAATTTAGAAATACTTGCCTCACAGCCATCAGTGGCTTCCTCCAAACCTGGCAGGTCCTCTTGGTGTCTAGGCTTCCATGAACTACTGATTGACATGGCCACCTCTCATTGCGAACATCCATTACCAGGAGAACATCTCATCACCTAGTTCAAAAAAGCTCTACAGACTTGGCTTTGTTTGCATAACCTGTACATGTTGGCATCATCTGAACCATAGGCCAAGTTACTTCAGGGCCACCTGAAAGGACACCAAAGTGAGTTACTGGAATCATTTAATGTCCAGTTTAATTTGGACACTAAGTAGAGGTTTTGTTGTTTATTACTGAAGGAGCATTGGAAGAGATAAATGTTGTTTTGCTACTTCCAAGTACCCAGTCTACTTTCCAGGATGAACGTCTCTAACAGCATTCTGCAATTCTGTGGCAATTTAGGCAATTTACAGCATCTTCCATCAGGGTTGGGTTTTTTGTTTTGTTTTATTTTGTTTTTGACAACATCCTTAAGAATAGATTTAACAGGATTACATGTTTCAGTAGCCTTCATTTCCTAAATTTATGTATAGCTCTACTCTCTGCATGCTTTATTGTATCCCAAAAGAGTCAAAATACGTTTGTTGAGATTGCAGTGGAGGAAGAATTTGAGAATCTCTCATTCCTTCCATGTCATAAGTTAAACAAGCAAGTCTTTTCATGAACCTGTTTCGTTTATTTATTGACTTTAGTAGCTTGGAAGAATGAAGACCAGAAATCAGTATCTTTTCTAGAAAAGGGACAATGCAGGAAACGCTCTTCCACCTCTTGTTCTGGGATAGGTATTTACATCTGAATAGTATGTAAGTCACTTGATAGAAGAATAAAAATATTTCTCACTTTGCTTCATTGGGACAATGAAAGATAGAATTGTTTGTGGCCAAGGAGGTGACCCTTTCTATTCGGCATTCTGATTTCATATTCCAAATGAAGAATGAACATCTTGCACCTATTTGGATCAAGGTTGCATTTCTCTCGATCGACCAATTATGAATAGAATAAAACAATGTTATTATTCTACTGCTCTTTTAATAGGGGGCCTCTCTTTCTACACAAATAAGATTCTGCAAGTGACCAAGTATACCACAACATCTTTCACATCATTCATAGTGCAGCTCTTTCAAACGATCTTGCTGAAGCTGGGCTATGATTGTAAAGGTACCTTTTGTTTTTAGATTGTCTTCTTTTCTGCTCATCCATGCCACACACTTAAAAATAAATATCTGGGCCTTTGGTGTCTTTGTGTGTCTTCCATAATCAATTTCACTGGGCAAATTTCTGGCATCTTCCACAGTAATCTCTCTGACTTCTCTCTTGCGCTCACTTGCCTGCCTTATTCTTCTTCTCTTGGAAGCATCAGTATGCAATATACAAGGCACAGGTATTATGGGTTCCTCTTCTCCTTCTCCCCTTATGAAATGGCATGGGCGGTGTGTTATGTAGGGAAAGCTTAACCTTGATTATGAAACTGGATTATTTAACTCATATTGCAGATGAGTTTTCATTCTCAGCTTTTAAAACTCTGGGTGTTTTGTTTTGTTTTTTTCCCTCCTTTGCCGTCTACACTTATACATTTGAACATATTCACCTGCTTTGGTCAACTGCTTATACCAGCCATGAAAGTACAATATTTAACTTGTATCACAGATCTGGGTGGTTTTTTCCCCCCATCCTTTGTTGTCTGTTCCTATATACTTGAATATATTCGCTTGCTTTGGCCAGCTGCTTATACCAGTCATAAAAGTATAGTCATCCAGTAGGTAAAATTTGCAGACAGAATTTGAAAGCTTTTGCTTGTCACTTACGTTTTAAAGATGTGCGCATGAAACATTTATTTGGCCTGGATTCAGAGAACCATGCCCAGAATAGCCAGTTGTGCTTCTCATCCTGCGTCTCATCCTAACCTGCCAGAGAGGGTTAGGCCTTTGAAAACAGCTTTGGATCTTAACATTAGCTTGCAGGGCTTTTGATACTCCTTTTTTAAAAAAATGAATTTATTAAAGTGTTCTGTTGTTTCACGCGCAGATAGAGAAAGAAAACTAAGCTTACATCACTTAGTCACTGTGAATAAAAAGAGGACATGCGTAAAATATCAGAAATGTAAAGTCTGCCGTACTTGGGGAGACACCTACCAGGATAAACATTAGTAAAAATCATCCTAGAGCTTATACAATATCAGAATTCAACATTATATGTGAAAATTTGACAGAGTCTGTATAGCTCTCTCTCCCCTACAATACATTTTGCAGAGGATATAAAATTCCTTTATCCAAGACACATTCACACATATCTCTATGCAGGTTTCTTAGAAGCTTCTTGACTTTCCAAGAAAACAGAATAATTCACTTCTTATATGCTAATAGGGTTGCTGACTGTATGGGTACCATACAAGAACACTGAGAGTTTATGAAGCCTTTGGGTTTACATCTCCTCCATTCATTCCCCAAGTAAAGACACTCTGCTTCCTCCCTCCCTCCCTCCCTCTCTCTCTCTCTCTCTCTTTGTCTTTCTCGACCTCTCCCTTCCTTCTCTCCCTCCTTTCGCACTTGGTTGGCAAGATGTTTCTTGTAAATGGGTAACGCTACCTTACTTTCTGAAAATTGCACAAGCACGTTATTGGGAACACCTGCAGGAGCCCTCTGGGTTGTATTTCCCCACACACACATACCATCATGTGATAATTTCTTTTATGTTTTCTTGCTCCTTCTTTCTTTTGTATTGTAGCTCATTCTGATTACTGTGGGAGCATGAATGTAAAAGAATTTCTCAGGGAAGATGGCCACCTGGGGATGAATGGAGAATCCTTGTGTAAGTGTGGTTTGATACGTTCTTTTTTTATATATTTTATTTGTTGAAATTTGGGTTACAATTCTGCATGATACAGTGCTCTTTCATAGTTTTGTGGAAGCTGGAAAAGCATTGCATGTTGGCCGTGCTTCATCATCCTGCTCTCAGAGGAACCTCCCAAGTCCTTTCACGTATAATCCCGTTTTAGCAGTTACCTTTGTAGATGCAACTATCTGTGGGCTTTACTTTAACTACCACCTAAAGCAAGGATGGCCACCTTGCAGCACAAGTATGTGACACAGACAGCTATGGTAATGGTGGAGCTTAGAAAATTTACTTTTTTCAGTGATGACTTCCAGAATGTTCTGGCCAATATGGCCATGCTGGTTTCCAAGATCTGTTGAGCCTGTGTGGGAGAGCCTATGGGAACAATCAGGCTAAATAAAGTCCTGCCTTTCCCCCACTGCTTTGTTGCCCAGTCACATAAAAGTGGCAAAATCACAGCAACGGTGGTGGTAAAACAAGCTTCTGATTTGTGCAAGAATGCTTAAACTTGTAGCACCTGTATCAAGATGCTTGACCACTTCAGACTTAAGGAGTGTTTGTACTATTATTTTCTGTGATGTGTCTGGCACACCAGTGTCTTGTTTGTTGATTTTCCTGGCAAATGTGTTGTATTAATTGATTGTTACCCACAACCAACAGGTGATGACTGTAAGGGGAAGAAACACCTTGAAACACACACAACAGCCCACATGCAATCATCAAGGTCTAAAAGAGTAGCAAGGACCATTTGGCACATCTTTTCTTATGCAGGTTGACTTGTACCTTTTTTTTTTGTATTTTGATTTCTTTTGCTTTATCATCATCATCATCACAGTCTTTCCACTCTTAAACACTCTTGCTGCCTTTTTAGAGCTCCCTTAAAAGGTAGATTAGACTACCTCAGTTGTGGAGGCTTCTTAAGAATAGCAAATGCCCATCACCTCTTGCTCTGGTTTTAGGTTGACCCCTGCTGCCAAGGAAGCTTGGCACAGATAATCCCCATTCTACATATGTCACAGAAACAGTAGGAAAGCAGAATACAGCAGCTTATTGCTGTGCTAAAAACAGACTAATGCACATGCAAAACAAGGATCTTGGGGGAGAACACCTGTGGTATAAAGAAGTCAAAATAGATTAATTATTGAAATAAAAGGCCATGTCGGCCACGTATTTATCAAGTCACTTAGGAGTCACAGAAGACCAGGAAGTCCTTGAAGGCAAGGGAATAGACTAATGGAAAAAGGATCCCCCCTCCATCAGTCCACTGGGTTTCCATTCAAGTGCAGAGCTCCTCCCTCTGCAACCAGCCCGAAATCCCACAGGTTGGTGGAGTCAGGAAAGAACTTTGTGTCAGTCTTTCTCCAGTTCAGTTGTCACAAGGCTTTTTTAAACTGACCTGTATTTCCCTTCTTCCAGCAGAGTAGGAAGCTTCCCTTGTTTTGCAGCTGGTGTGTGAAATGCAGATTGCTAGGCTCATAGTTGACTAGTGTAACTTTTATGGACTAGTGGCTGTTTTAGTCTTGCTTACAAAACCGGCTTCTTCTTACTAGGTAGGTTGGGTAGCAAGTACCAGCGCATGCAATGAGAACAGCCAGCGTCACACTGGATGCTGTGCTGTGACATGATGTCCTTCTCCAGACGTATTTGTGGTGCACCCTTGATCTCTGGAAATTGGCTGCTGGTATTTTGCTGTGGCACTAAACCTATTTAGTGAGGAGGTTAAAAAGAAAAAAAAAGTTATTCCATTCAGTAAAGAATGCAGCAGGGAGAATCACCAGCCTGTTTGTTTGTTTGTTTGTTTGTTTGTTACCAAGCCATGAAAAATATGGTTAGTAATGCAGCCAGTGGAACCACTTACAGAGTGAGCCTGAGGCTTATTGAAGCTGACTTTTGTGTATCCTATAGTACAGGGCATTCTGAGGTTTCAGTCAGAAATGCAAAATGTGTAGACGAAGGCCATGAACAAACATACATGCTTGTTTTTATTCTGAATCCATTCATCACCATGGCTTTCTTCCCTGACCCCCACATATTTTTCAATTAGAATGCAAACAATACCAGAACAGAAAACTAGTAAGATAATTCTAGAAGTGTTTGTATTTCGGAGCAAGTCTCCCTGCATTCAGAGGGTTTACTCCCAAAGGAATGTCCATAAGGTTCATTGATCCTTATATAACCTTCAAGTGTTAATGCATCACATTATGTGTTTAGGTATGTACCCATTTTTAAAATAATAACTAAAAGAAATGTAATACATAGATGAGATAGGCGTGTAGTGAAAGAGCTGATCTATATTGCAACAAAACAAAGCTTGGTAAACTTACTTCTTTGGACTACATTAGGAAGAAATACAAAGGCATCATGGTCACTCACAATACTAACTGGGGCAATCTTGGAATTTTATTTAAAAGGAAATAAGTCTCCAAACTTAGAAAGTCATATCTGAGCAGGCTGTAAACTTTCATCTCTATATACCTTCATTATCTTCTTACTCCATTTCAACATATCTGTCCATCTGAGACTTGTATACTAAAATATTTCTCTCTAAATCCTTACTATCTGCTAGATAAAATGTGCTTACTTTTCGTATGATCTTATGGGAATAAGATGATTATTCTGTAAAGCTGCTTATCATTAGTTCTCCTCCAGTGACATAATATTCTCTCTCAAAACCATTTGTGTATTTTAAAGATACCTGTTTAGTAAATCCATGGAACATAGATTCTAACAGTGCTGTCAAAGTGAATGTTAGAATACAATATTAGTTCTCATTTTTTCCTCGCTTTTGATACTTTTGCTTTATTTTGTATATGGATTTAAAGTCAGTGTTGATGATTGACAATATTAGTTTTAATTGGAAATGGCTCCCGTTTTCTATGTTCATAATCATCTGTGTTGTACTAGGTTACTTCTTGCTGCATATGTTGCAAAGAGTGGGAACAGCAGGATGGTTTGTGTCCAGGAAGGTTTTTTCACTCCTTTGGCTGGCTATTGTGTCTCCAGGTTACTATTGTTTTTGTGTGTGGGTATATGTGCATGAATGCCTGCATGAATTGCCTGCTTTTGGATCATGTTTGCTTCTTACATTAGATGATACAAGCTGATTAATTTGAACATGTCTTTAAGGCTGGTTCAAACAGTACACACTTCCTGCAAAGAGAGCACTTGCTGTTAAACACCATGGAGCTCACTTACACCATCAGGACAACTGGTCAGGATTAGGGATCAGAGACAGATTGCAAGCTCTTGAAACCATTAAACCTACAGACAAAACCACCTATCTAGAGAGCCAAGTGATCAGGAACAACCAACTACCTTCTGTTTTTTTTTCTGATATAAGCCCAAGTCTGAGCTGCTATCAACATCACAACTCATTCCTTCCCCTCCTTGCAGACTTCTCCCCACATTCCCACAGCAACATAGGCATTCTGTCTGTAGCTGTTTCTGCATCTCCCTAGACAAATCTCTCATTGTCCTGCCCAGTGCTGCCGTCCTGAAAATCCAATGCTTTATTTTCAGAAGAAATAATTTCCATGGAAATTATATTCAGACGGGGGCTAGTTTTCACACATCTGCTTATAAGCAGCCTTTGATGGGGGGTGTTCTGTCATTGCTTAATAAGTTGTTAGTGGAAAAGGAGATGATTGCTCTCAGAGAGTAGGAGGGCTGACTCCCTGTAGTTCCAGGTAAGCTGAGACACCTTGCTCCATTATACTCTCCTAAGGTTGCCATCAGCAGAGTGACACTGTGAACACAGCTTTAATATGCAACATTCATTTATAAATATTAAGCCAGAATTGCTGCTATACTAAACTCCTTGCTGCATGACTCCATGCATTTACTTGTATGTGCCATTCCATGTTACTAAAGTAGACCAGGTTCCAGTGGTGTACTACCATTGGGTCTGCTGCCATGACCAGAATTGGCAAAAAGCAAAAACCTTTGTTCCTGCAGCCCCCTACATATTCACCCTAAACATCCACCCTTGAATGCTGAGAGACTCTAGGAAAGATGCTTTTGGTGTCACGGAAGCAGTGGGTGGGGTGCAAAGGTTGAGAGAGGAGGTCACAGTCCCACTAATCATTGGATATTGATGTTCACCCCTGGAACTTGGCCGTAGACTATAACTGTAATGTGCTTTGAACTGATTTTTAAAAATGTGCGTGTATGTGGTAACTTGACAGTTTCTTTTTACTCTAGCAATTTGTGTCCTGCAGTATTCTTTTTGCAACATTTTCCTGTGCTTCTGCTTAGCCTCCTACTAAGCCAGTGGTCTTCAAACTGTGTTCCAGGGAAGCATGGATTTTTGTGATGGACAGATCAGTAGGCAAACTTGTCTACCATCACATATCATCCCCAGCAGTACATCTACCGAGGAGTGGTGGTGGCATAACACAGGACAGCAGTGAGGTTCAGCAAGCCTAGTCATAACCATCATTGTGTTCCTGTGCTGTTTTTCCATGACAATGTTACATTTAATGTGGCCCAGATTAACGCCTGAAAAAAGTTATTTAATCAAAAACAAAATTTCCTGATTATTCAGTAATTATTGCCACCTGAGATATATACATAATCATGCATTTGGCTAAACATCTCAGAGTGATTAATATACACTAAGATTAAATAATTCAGTAACCTATTTTATCCAGACTTTGCAACTGGAACAGAGCTTGAAAAGGATTTTGGACTGGGGAGGTAGACTGCAGCTTCTAGAATCCCTGAATCAGCATGGCCTAGAACCTCTGGTCAGCTAACTTAGCTCTACTTATGAATCATTTGGGCTCTGCCTTTCCAGAACAGGAGAAAAAGGACAGAAACAGGACCAGGGTGTAGGTTTCATAGGGCCCACAGGTGTGAGAGTACCTGGATGTGAACTGAAAATGTCCTAAAATATGGCCCAGAACCCTCTGCAAAGCACAGGCATTTTTAGCAAACTTACTATGGAAAAGCTTCCCTGGGGTGTAAAAAGTTTGGAAGCTGCTGTCTTGAATTGTTTTGGTACATTCCAGCTCATCTAGTACATCTTGTCTCCTCTAGGGAAGGCAGCTGCAGGAGTATTTTGGTGGCTTGGGACTGGATGGTATCAACTTGTCACCCTGATTTCTTTGCTGAATGTGTTTCTTCTTACAAGGTTTGTAAACGTTTTTACAAAATTTGAAAATGTAGAACCAGCATGGTGTAGTGGTTTGGACATTGGACTACAGACTCTGCAGACCAGAGTTTGATTTCCCACTCAGCCATCAAAACCCACTGGGTAACTTTGGGCATGTCACACACTCTCAGCCCCAGAAAACTCTGTGATAGGTTCGCCTTAGAGTCATCATAAGTGATTGAAGGCACACAGCCACAAGAAATACATAAGGTCCCACGTACCCTCCATCCTGGTTTGGCAGGGGCAGTCCTGGTTAATTAAGCCATGTCTATAGATTAGGCTGTATATTACAGTATATTACAGACTCAACTAATTTGAATGCTACAATAAACTGCTACTTTTGTAATAGTGAATTTCAGATGCAGTTTGAAGGCCACTGTCCAAAAGACACCCTTTTGTGTCTTTGTACGTGCCAAAAGGAGCAGTCTCAGCTATGGCCTTTTGTCTGATAATGAGCTTTTCTTTTTTCATTATCTGTGTGTTGTGAGCTAAGTCTCATAATAGTTTGCCATTAATGCAAACTGTCTGGGAGTGTGGGATTGTGTGGGATTGATCATGGCTATAATTAAGTTTTAGAATCAGTTAGCCTTCACAGTTATATTGGGCAAATACATGCATATATTCAGGCAATGTATTGCAGTGATAAACATGTTTACATGAAATTCCTGTGTTTGTTTTCCAGATGCCTTCCAAAGATATTCAGGTTATTGTTGTTTCTTCTCCCACTATTGCTGTTGCTAGGTGAGTGGGCACATTTCAGCAGTTAAGAATCTGAAAGCTCAACAGTATAAGTTCCCTATTTATAGGGCTGTGCGTATTCAGCTTGTACAATCTGTAGTCCTCACAAATCATATACAGTTCGCCCAAGGATTACAGTAACCTTTTTTTTTGCTACCCTATCCATCTCCTCTTCCCCCCCCCCCATCCTTCTTCTTCCCCTTTCTGTATAGCACTTGGTGAGCTATGGTACATGCATCTTAGGTTTAAAAAGAAGGTAGTTTTTAAAGCTGAATACACATAACTTTAGCTTAAATCATGTGCTTAGGATATATACTAGGCAAATATATTCATACTTTTGTGCATAATTTTGTTCATCCTCAGTGTTTTCATAAGTAGTATGTTTGTTCAAGTAGTAGAGTTGAGGCTTATAGGTATCAGTATCATTAAGGTGGATGCTAAACTGCCAGTAGAAAAAAATTCTGAAGTGTAGCAGATAGCATCTTGGCAAATTTCAGAAAGATAACAAAAATCAATATAAAATTTGGTGGTATATTAAATGCTATCACATGTATTTTTGCGGACTAAAGGCCAGTTCATTGATATGTATATCACACATATAAAGAGTATTATGCTCTACATGTGCAGAGCATAATACTCTACATATGCAGCTCCACACCTCTCTCCAACGCTGGCTGCTAACATGTCCTGCATGGCTGTTGCTGGTTGTTTATTGCCATTGTGGAGAGACAACTAAGAAGTGGATGTTTTCTGCTGTGAAGGAAAAAAAGAAATAAGGGCACCCTCCCAGATAGAGTGCATGCTCTTTTCTCTTCTCTTTAAAGTTGAGGCCACCCATTTCTTCATTGCCTGGCTTGACTTTCTCCCCTTCTTGCCAGTAAATGGCAGTGGCAGCAGCCCCCCTTGACATCACAACTGCTACAGGGAGATTTTGAATAGTGCTCAGGGGGCTAATGAATACCTCCTTGTGCCTTGTCCAGAAGAAAACATCCATGCACCTAACACAGAGATACACATGCATACATCACTAGCAGGATTTCAGCAATCATCTAAAAAGTTAGAAGGTATGTATACTTAGAGAATGTAAAAGCTAAAAGAGAGAGAGAGAGAGAGACACTTCGGATATGGCAGTACTCTTTTTCAGAACATAACTGAACTCTCAATCCAATCAAAACAGGTGTTACCCAGTCGCATTATAACCAGAAACTAAAGAGTATGCCCGGATAACAGTCACTAATAGTATATCTTTGTCACCCAATAGGGCTTATGGAACCTACAGAGAAGAATAATTAACTTGTAATAGCGTATAAGTAGTAGAGAGGATAGAAACTGTTAATTAATGTAAGGGGAGGAGCCCTGGATTACATTAGGAAACTGTTCAGAGACATAGCTGTGTTGTATTGTAGCACCTTTGAGACTGAGACAAAGAAGTTTATAACGTAAGTTTTCATAGGTTGGATCTGCTTCATCAGATGCATGGAGTGACTATGAACAGGCATTTACAGCCATTAAGGAGCAGGTTGTGCATATGAACAGTAATAGAAATGCAAAACCTCTGGGATGTGGTGATAGAGTGACTACTTAGTTTTACTGTTGGCTTTAGAAAAAGAAAATCGCCTTTATATCAATACACATTGTTGGTCCATCTAACTCAGTATTCTCAGCACTTAACTAACAGAGGCTTCCCAAGATTTCAAAGGGAATTTTTCCCAGTCTTGTCTGGAGGTGCAGAGAATGAGCCCAGGCCTTCTATATATATAAGACATGTACTCTAATAATGACTTATCACCCTTTCGCATTAATTTTAGCTTTAATGATTGCATTGCAAAGGGATACATTTTATCATCAGAAATGTTACATAAAGTTTCCTAAAGCTAGTTTATCTTGCTGAATTTGCTTTTTAAAAGTTGTGAATCTTCCTTTTTCCTTTTAGCAGAACTTTAAGTTTTTCTTTTTCCCTTTCAATTGTCTCACTTCAGGTTTATGGCACTGGGGTCCTGAAAGTTTCCTTTCATTATTCCCAGCTTTGAATTGGACAAGCTTACATAAAACATACAGATGGGAAGACTCTGCACCAGTCATTGAACCTTATCCAGAGTCACCATATGCTGTTCAGCAACCAGAGGTAAGCTACCCTTTGTATGGCCTTTTCACAAAGGCTGTGGAGGGCAAGAGACTACCACAGACATCACCATGGACCTGCTCACTGTGGATGGTGGAAGTTGTAGACAGAGCATCTGGAGTGTGCCATGTTGGAGAAAGCTGGTGTGTGGAAGAAAGGGAAGATAAGTCTGGGGCATGGTTCCAGTGCTAAGCCTTGCTTTGGCCATTTTGTTTGGGACCACTGTTTATTATTGCATCTTCCTTGTTTTTAGTAGAAAGATGGGGTAGAAACTATATATAAACATACTTTTTTTAAAAAAAAATGCTTTAGGAAACTGTGAAGTTCTTTGATGCAAGTCGTCTACATGAGTTGGAAAAGCAAATGGCCTTAATGTCTGAGAGATGGCATCATCGGGAAGAAGAGTATAGTAAAATGCTACTTCTGCTGCGTAGCTTTCAAGACCAAGTTGCCCAGATGAGTGACAAGAGTGAAATGTTGATACTGATAAGAAACGTAGTGGAACAGCATCTTAAAGAGACGAGACCTGATCAAACAGCGGTAATTTTGTGTAGAACTCTTTCTTACAGCTCAGCAATTTTAATGTGATAATTATGGGCCTGTAGTTAATGTAGCCAATAATGCTTTTGTTGTAAGAGGAGGATGTTTAGGAAATTGAATTGATATAATAAATTGGAATTTGTGTGGGTGAAGTATATGCATTTCACTTTACAGATTATATTATTATTACTCATACCAGGAACACTCTATTGTATTATTATTACTCGTACCAGGAGCACTCTATTATCATTTTGTTAGATCAAATATATTGATTTAAGAAGTTGACTTTTTTTTTACAAAATGCATCTTTTGATGTAAAACCACAATGCAATATATTCGGTACAAATTCATGATTTACTTAGAGCTTGTTTTTAGGCCATGAGAGAAAGAAGAGTACATTTGCCTCTGTGTGCAGAGTTGGGGGAAGGTCAGCTTTTGACAACACATCTTCACCCCCATGCTACTGCAAGTGGTTTCGAAAACAGTTTATGGGATGACACAAGAAAATACATGTGCCTGCTGATAAAAGGGACAGAGTGGCATCCAGACTCAGAAAGCAGTAACCAGGTTCTCTTGGCTGTACCTTAAAGAAGCTCTTTGAATTCCAGACAATATTTGTAAATTACCCAAATGTAACATAGATGTATTCTGTTGAAGAATCAGAACTACCTTTATGATTAATAGCTTTTGAAATTATATCATTTTGTTTCTTTTTTTGTTTAAAAAACTATTAATAAGCTGAACTGCCCATTCTGCTTAAGTAGGGCTTTATATGCACAGAGATTATGACAGTTTTATTCTTAGAATCGATGCAGTAGTCAGATATGTGAAGAATCTCAAAGACTTTCTTTCCATTTTATTTTTAAGAATGACTTCTTGGCCTTGCATCAAGAACATGAATTGCGCATTGGGGCTTTAGAAGATCTCCTTGCAAGACTCTCTGAAAAATCTGAGGTAAAGATTACTTATTCTTACGTGTTCAGTAATGAAGGCTGTCTTTCTAAACATAATGTATGGAAGTGTATCCCAATGAAATCCGTAAGATGCTTTGAAACAAATGTGCTCAGAAGCAGCATGTAAGAACAAGAGAAATATGTTTGTGTGTTACAGCTTTCCAAATTAGGTTGCCACAAGTCCCAAATCCCTTAGGGCTTTCCAGTTAGAAAATGTATAATGGTGGACAAGCATCTTTGAAAGACAGACTGCCTATCTTCTCCTATAATTTGTGCTCATGAGGAATGGGTTTTGGTGTACTACAGGGCTTGATTTGATGAGAGCCAGCATAGTTTCTGGAGAACAGAGTTTGAATCTCCACTCAGAGGAAGGCAAAGGCAAATGCCCTCTGAACAAATCTTGCCAAGGAAACCCTGGGTAGATTCCCCCAGGGTTGCCATAAGTTGGAAATGATTTGAAGGCACATAGCAACAAAAGGGCTTGCATTTAGTTCATCTGGAATGATTGTTCCTAAAGACCTGGCTAGAACTCTTCACCTCATTGGGTGCAGTGTGTAGGTGTACCAGGCTATAAGCTTAGCAATGAACGGGTTTTAAAAAATATAAGACGATAGTGACATGGGGACAAGGAGAGACAGTATAATGGATGCAGTGGTGGGCATGGATGCTCAAAGCCCAGGTTCAGATCTTTGTTCAGCTATGAATCTGGCTCCTTGAGGAAATCATAACGTCTCAGCCAAATCAACTTTACAGGGTAGTTTTGAAAATAAAATATTTCTCTTGGCCATTTTCAAATGTGCCAGAATCCTCAAATTTATAAATCAGAATTATATTACCAGAATGAAGATGCCATTTTTAAAAAGTGCACCTTTTATAACCGTAGTCAGTTTAAACATTTTACAAAAGTAGCCCCAATTAAGAGATGTACTGGTTTGGATCCATCAAGATTTCATACTGGATAAGGATCAGACAGAAAGAGGGAAGGATATTTTTTTTACTTGCAAAATGGTCCTAGTGAAAATAAGATTAGAAATCTCCAGGTTTCAGTCTTGTGGTCAAGAGTCTTATCTGGAACTCCATATGTCAGGTGGCATTGCTTGTCCTCTGAAAAGAGGACTGTGCCTTTCTTGTCATTTCTCCCCTTCCCCCATAGCCATATGTTGAGTTAATTGGCAAAAGTTGGATTACAATAACAACCACCTTAGCGTAGTTTAAGAAGGATTTTTCCAAGTCACGTGGAACTTGTACTGGAAATCCAGAGTTGCTTCTTCCCACACACTCAGGTGTCATGAGAATATCTAAGCTACAATCAGGAATACTAATCTATTTCTATGTTTTTGGCATGTCTAAGATTCTGTTGCTTGGGAATTCTTCTTTCACACTTCCTCTTTTATACTCTGATTTAAGGGCTGGAGGAATTCATGGGATTTAATAATAATGTTGCATTTTTGTTTCAGGGTATCCAAAAGGAACTAGAGCTAACCAAAGCAAAAACAGTGAGGTATGGCTAGAGCTAGTATGTTGAATTATAAACCCTGCCACTAAGTAAAAAAAAAATGTTTTGTAAATTGATGGAAATGTTCCTACTTTAACACCTTTAATTTGATATGAAAGGTGATTTGTAGGGCTATGTGGTTTTTAGTGTGGAGTAGTTGTTGGTAAGGTGATGCTGCATTTTGTGATAAAATTCTATAAAATTACTGCCAAAGGCTATAAGATTCTTCTGCTACTCCACTGACTCTGTAAATGTACATGCTTGGATTCGTTCATATGTTTGGAAGTGGATTTTAAAAACCTTACCCAAAATGAGTTTGTGTTCATTGATCAGCTTTCTGCTCTTTTGTCCTGAAACTGTGCAGCAAGGGAGATAAAATGTTTTCCCTCCTACAGACTTGTACTTTGAAGGGGCAATTAGAACCTAATGCCTTCTTCAGGACAGTGTTTTTTAGCAGTTCAGAATACCTTGAAATTCACCCCATTCAGGCTATAGAAATCTCTAAAGAATCTTGTGGCCTTGAACGTATTCTCAACTAGTGATAGAAAAAGTGTGAATGATTCACCCTGTGCATTAATAGTGGAGGAGGGGTAGACTGGTCCCACATCTGTGTTTGGTATAGATGAAATACACATACTCATAGTCTCTTAAGAAGAGACATGGAAGTTGTGACAGAGAAATCATGCGCTTCTCACATCTATGGATGAATGCCCAAAGCCACGTTCTGTCTATCCTGTGAATCTCATTTTAACTTAGTAATGGATCATGCAAACCTCAGTCTCCATTGTATTTGCAAGTAACATAGTCACCTTCAAATACTGTGAATGTTTAATTCTATTTTAATGTCTTTTTTTATGTTTTGAACTGTATTGTTCTTTTAATTGTAAGCCACTTTGAGTCCCAGTTTTGGGAGAAACACGGAATACGAATGGTAGTAGCAGTAGTAGTAGTAGTAACAACAACAACAATTCAAATGACCATTTACAATAAGCGAATCTGCTTTGTTTTGGTTCAGTATAAATCACAAATTCTCTTTTGATTGTTCCTTGATATGAACAGCTCTGATGTCTGAAATTTTTTATTACCCTTTTTGTGCATCAGTGATATGGATGAACAAAACCAGCACCTCTTATCCAAGATTAAACATCTAGAACTTGCGTTGGCTCATGTGAAATCAGAGCTGCTAAATTCACAGGGTTTGAAAACTAGTTGTGCCTCAGTGGATATGCTTCAGGAAAAGGTAACTCCAGGAGAGACTACTAACTAAACTTAAAATTTGCACTCAGTTCTGACATGGTATTTTACATCTACAGGATGATTTGTGGAATTATCCTGTGGGGCTTTTGCACCAGCCAACTAACAAACATGTAATTGAATCACAGAGTTGTCTATAAAGAGATAGGTGTCCCACTCGGATGGTACATTATCTAGAAGTAGTAACGTAGATGTTTTTGTTGGCTGTCAGTCACTTTATTGAAGATAATGGCAAGCCAGATTAATAGTTTGAAGTGATTAACAAACAGAACTTTCTCCAGGACAAACAGTGAGAGCAGTACTGTTGGTTTGGTTTTTTAACAACATGCACTAGAGGTAAATTTTTAAAACGGGGTGAGCCAAGTGTGGCCCATTGGCCACATGCAGCACTCCAGCGGAGTTTTCACCATGTTGGGGCAGGGGAGGACTGAGCTATTTTAGTCCCAGGAAAGGTCTTTGTTAAAACCAGAAGTAAGCAAGAAGTGACTGCTGGTCATTTCCTCTTTTTTGGAGGTGAAAAACCCTCTCTTGGACCTAAAATGACCCAGGGAGGTCTAAAAGCATGGAAGAAAGTGCCCCCACATCACCTAGGTATTTGGTGAAATTTTTTTTCCAGTGGGATATGTGCATGTGCGTGCATGCATGTGTGCAGACCCAAAAGTGTTCTAGAGGGTTACTAGGGACTCCTAGACTCCCACGGTTGCTTACTCCGATATATATGCATAGCTACACTGAAAAATATAGTAAGTGCTCTTTTATTTTGAAAGTGATATGAGGCTTGTAATATAATTTATTAATCTGTCTGTTTGTAGGTAGATGCCCAGGTAAAAGAATCTGTCAAGTTCATGCTTTTTGGTAACCAACAAGGAGACTTGCCAGAATCACTGCTTCAGTGGCTAACAACCAAATTTGTGAGCAAGAGTGATTTGCAGGTTTTGTTACGAGATTTGGAGTTGCAGATCCTCAAGAACATAACCTTACACATGTCTGTTGCAAACACAAGGTCAACATCAGAGGTAGTAACAAGTGTTGTGAATGAAGCTGGGATTGCTGGCATCACAGAAGCGGTAAGCAAAATTGGAAAAACTTTCTAGGTTTCACTTTCGCAATGCCATTTCTTTTGAAATAATGTGTAATCATCTTTCTACTATGGATATTTTGGTGGATAGAAATAAATGTTTAGGTATTTTAAATGAAGACTGAAATAGCACTAGCAGATTAGGTAAAAGCCAACACACAGTTAATTCAGACCATTTGAATTAAAAACAGCCACAGAAACAACAATAAAATTCCAGTTATAAAAGGAAAACCAACTTCATTTGCCATGAACAATCTGAAATGTTTTAAAGAAGAGTACATCTGGTCAGCTGTATTGCCTAACTTTTCATTCCCAGGCTGAACTGAAATTTCTGACATTGACCATTAAAACCGTGATGTTGTGACCTTGCTCCTATGCGCTTTGCCTAAACAATGCTACCCAGTCTGTAAGCAGGCTCCAAGGATCTAGAATAGAGGCATGCTCCACGGCCTGCACTCCTCCCACAGTTTTTTCTTTTTGGCATTTTTATCCAAACTGGAAGGATTTCACTAACTTTGAAAAAAAAAGTCAGAAATCCCACACCTCCCCCACCAACAGACACGCGGTAAAGGAAATCTTGCACTTTGTTGTAGAAAAGAATTGCTATTCTTGAATGCTTTCAGTTTTGGCGATCAATATTTTTGTCCCTCATCCTCACTTTTTCTTAGTGGGGGTGGTCTAGGAGGATCTCAGAAGCTACAAAAACACTCTTGGAAGATTTTTGATTCCCACCCATGCCTTACACACTAAGGACCTTGGAGGTCTTATTATGTGGCCCATCTCCACTGAAAATGCATTTGGAAGGGCTGGGGACATAGCTTCTTCTCAGTGGAAGTACCATCCCTTCAGAATGCCCAAGGGAGATAGGATGAGATCAGTTTGTTCGAGTTTTAAGGCTAATCCTACACATGAGGCAGTTTACTGTACTACAATTGCGACCAGAACCATTTTTCTGCAATTATATCTTCCAGTTCAGTAGCCCCAAACAGTGTTTGGGTGAAGCTGAGGCAGGCTGTAGAGTCAAAGGCTTTCATAGTCAGAATCCATTGGTTCTTGTGGGTTTTTCGGGCTTTGAGACCGCGTACCAGAACACGGTCTCAAAGCTCAAAAAACCCACAAGAACTGAGGCAGGCTGTTTGACAAACTGGTATAATATATGAGAGAGAGAGAGAGAGATCAGATTGCTTAACATTGAAGAATTGACTTTAAAAGCGTATGAACATTTACAGATGGAGTATAAAAGAAGGTTTTTGTGAGAAAAGTACTTCATTGACTCATCGGCGTGTGAAAGGACAGGGCTAAAGTTTCCTCCCACTCTCATACTCCTTCTGTATTTGCAGCAAGCACGCATTATTGTCAACAATGCACTGAAGCTGTTTTCTCAAGATAAGATTGGTATGGTAGACTTCGCTTTGGAATCTGGAGGTAAGTATTTAGGTATGAGTGGGTGTTTAGCCTATCTTAAATTGGAAGCTGCCAGTAACCGTTTTAAAAGAAATACAAACATTTAGATCTGATTTTGATAAGAGATCATGTTTTCAGAAGCTAGGCTAGGGGCTGTTAGATAAGAGGGTCTTTTCTGTGTTGGACCCCACAGTCTGGAACTAAATATGCTTATGTAGTAGCTAAAAACGAGATCTCTAATAAAGGTACCAGGTAAAATATGCTCCACTGTAAATGGGAGAGGGAATGGGAAGAAGAAATTACTGAGACTCTTTCTGATCACATAATGAGAACAAAGTCATGCACAGACTAAATGGCTCATAAATAAAACTGAATAGTCTCCCATTTGTGTGTTTCTTTGAGGTGGCAGCATTTTGAGTACTCGCTGTTCAGAGACATACGAAACCAAAACAGCACTAATTAGTCTTTTTGGAATTCCTTTATGGTACTTCTCTCAGTCTCCTCGAGTAGTGATCCAGGTAATTAAAATGTTGGTGATTTTATAACTACTTGCAGATATAATTTATTTGTTAAAGGCACAGAATGCTCAGAGTCTTTGCTCAAGAGAATTTCTGTGATGGTGTCTGAACCTCCAGCTTCATTTCTCTTCAGTGATAGCAGTGGCTTGGGTCTCTGGCATTTCGGATGTGTCTAATGCTCACCTTTTTCAGTGCTCATAAAACAGGAATTACAAAGCCAGTGTGGTATAGAGGTTTGAAGATTGGGCTACAACCTTGGAGACCAGGGTTCAATTTTGCACTTAGCTATGGAAACCCACTGAGTGACCTTGGGTGTGTCACATGCTCTCAGCCCCAGAAAACCCCATGATAGGGTCTAGGGTTGCCATAAGTCAGAAGCTACTTGAAGGCACAGAACAGCAACTATATGGGATAAGACATCCCTGGTCAAGTTTAGTTTGCACCCATGCAGCCCTTTTAGATCTTCATCCCTATAACTATTGAGCATCTCTGGCAAGGGTTCCACAAAGACATACGCATGTGTACTTTGTTATATTGCATATCCATGGCATCATATCTAGCAAAATTTGTTCACTGCTTATAGTCTCAAATAATATAAATGTAAATCAGCTTTCTGAATTGGGGAGAATCGGCACAGAGCTATGAATGCTGGCATGTGGTGCTTTTAATTGTATGCATCATGGAATTGCATTACTTTCCTGAAGAAAGATTTGTCCCTATAACAGTCATGCCAATATGCACAATCCTGAGGTAACACTACTCCTTGTATAGTGTAACTGCAAACCACATAAACATGCTGCAAGTATTTCATTGTTAATCCTGACAGCTATTATAAGATTTAGAGTACACAGACTTTGCATGTGGAGGTTGTTATTTGATAAGTGACTTTGATGCCCTAAAAATATTTATGGGTTCTATCGGTGTCACATTGCAGTCCTGTAAGTATTAAGAATATTAAGAATCAAAATCTGTTTCATAAAGGGTGATATTTAAGGATATAATTTCTTTATAATTATATTGTTGCTTTTGGCATTAGAATTTTGAAATGCTGAATCACATAACTTGAAATGAGAAGGCATGAAATAAGCCAACAAAAAAAAATAGTGACAGGCACTTTCTAATTTTGCAGCACACAATGCATATTATGCCTTCCCTGTATATATGTACAGTAAGCCTTATATGCTGAATGGCTACCTCACAACTTTTATTTCTTCCTCTAAGCCTGACATGTACCCTGGAAACTGCTGGGCTTTCAAAGGATCACAGGGATATCTCGTTGTGCGTCTTTCTATGATGATCTACCCTACCGCTTTCACCCTCGAACACATACCAAAAACTCTTTCACCAACAGGCAATATTACGAGTGCTCCAAAGGATTTTTCAGTATATGTAAGTTTGCCTTGGGCAAAAGAAGCCAAAGTAGACTAGTGTGGGCTTGCTCATGTTCAGCTTCTAGGGTTTAAAATGATGACTGAAGGACTTCTAAACACTCAGCATATTGCTGTATTACATAACCTGGACCAAATCAACCTCCTTGAGAACTCTTCCCTCTGGAAATGTATGTGAGATCTCTTTTTAAAAGCACAAATCAGTGTGTCCGTGTACCCAAACAGATAAAAGGGCTTTGGACAAAACAGAGAAGTGAGACACCAGGAAAGCTGAATGTTTAAGTTGGTAAATTTTGCATTTAAGTAGAACTGGAAAGTCAAGATGTGATTTTAATGTGTGTTTATGAAAAGCTATTCTTGTACACAGCATTTCAGCTATTCTTAGTATTGCATCACAGCTGTCCTGAGGCTTTGCTGTGGTCTTTGTAAAATCTTAGCATTAAATAGATATTTCCTCTCTTCCTTCTCCCCAAAATATTTAGCATTTGTTGAGACTGTCTTCTTTTTTCCCCCTAGTGTAGCTTTTATTTTCTGTATCATACTGTTGTCAATCTTTTTTTAATGACAAAGTTAGTTTGAAATTAAAATGAAATCTTACATCTTCTTTGGCAAGAATTCAAAGGAGCTTTAAATATTTGTACTGCCAGGGTCTTGAAGATGAGTATCAAGAAGAAGGTGTGCTCCTGGGTCAGTATACGTATGATCAAGATGGAGAGCCATTACAGATGTTCCAAGTAATGGTATGTCAGCACTTCTAGAAGATGTAGTTATAGAAAATTTACTTCTCTTTTGGTTCTTTCTGTTTATTTCCACACCTGAAGGATGAGTGGCAGAGCAGGGGGGATATCTCATGGCATGAATGAGCATATGCACTAGCAGCCATTTTTCACACTTGCACACTCAGCAGGCTGCTGACTGTGAAGAAACAAGAAATAATGAGACATCATTTCCCATTTCATTTTCAGATTTTTTTTTTGATTGTGGGTTTGGGGAGAGAACAAAGCCTTTGCATTTTTGCAGTTTTTGTTTTAATGGTGCAGGAAATTGCCCTGGATTTTATTTTATTTTTTTAAAGCCTGGGGTTCTAGGAGCTTGAGTGAAATCCTGAGTAGCTTCAGAGTCTGTAAAAATGGGCTTAGGAATGGCTCTTTTTGTACTCTAGGTGAAACAAATAATACTAGATTCAGGTTTTACATGGATGCCATCTCAGAGAAAGGTGGGGTATAAATTCAGTCAGTCAGTCAGTTCTTCCACTAGTAACTCCAGTAAAACAAATACAGTGGCTCATGCATGACAAGTAAAATTGCAGACATCTTGTTTATTCCAGCCTTGTGAGTATTCCACAGTAAATCTGCTAGTAAGCTCAGAAGAAATCAGGTCTTAACTTGAAATGGCACAAGGCATTCCAAAGTGAGGAGAAATTGTGTATTGATTTGTGACTGATGAACCTGTTTGTATTGCGAGGGATCAGTATCTGTCACTCACTTTCACCAGAATAGGACACAGGAAGCTTAAAAACAGATAGGAAAGGATATGTAGTAATAACTGTAGACAAGGAACCATCATGTTATAGCGGTTTGAGCACTGGGCTCAAAGCACTGGAGATCTGGATTCAAATCCCCACTCAGCCATGGAAACTCACTGGGTGATCTTGGGCAAGTCACACTCTCTCAGCCTCAGAGGAGGGCAAAGGTAGCCTCCCTCTGAACAAATCTTGCCAAGAAAACCCTGTGATAAGTTTGCCTTAGGGTCACAATAAGTTGGAAAGGACTTGAAGGCACACAGCAACAAAGTTATAGGCATGACAATATAATCTTTTTTTCTTTTTCTACAATCCAAAACTAAGAACAATTAAGCCCAGTTTATTTTAGTGAGAGGCACATTCCCACTGCCATCAGCAGGAGTTTTAAGTATGCATCCTACACCTGATTTTATTCAGGACTCATCACGAAAGGACCCGTGCTACAAAAAAACTTAACTTTTAAAATAAGACCTTGGCCAATCTCTGACTTCTTACTGATCTCTTTTTAGGAGGCAACTGAAAAAGCATTCCAAATAGTGGAACTGAGAATATTTTCCAACTGGGGCCATACAGAATATACGTGCCTCTATCGGTTCAGAGTGCATGGAAGACCTGCTGAATGAACACTAAGCTTTCCTACTTCCTGCTGTATATTTTTTTTGTCTGTTTATATGTATATAAAGGGAAAGCCTGGAACACTGGAATCCTTAGAAGATGAGGATGTCTCATGTGCTGCAGGTTCCATATTCCTTCTTGGCAAAGTAGAAGACTGCCAACAGAATTGTATACAAAACCCAATGGTTATTTTGCTCGGATGCTCAGCTTGTAACTGCCAGACAGCTTTATATTTTTTAATGTGTTCATTCTTGGGGGAAGAAAATTGTATGCCAACAGCTCGTTTGCAAAACACAGTTAGCAAACTGATAAATATCTATTTTATTACTTCAGGATATAACGCTTTTAATTTTTTTTTTTTTTTGGCAGCTAGGAATCTGTTTTGTTTTTTTTTAAATATTGAGGCTCACCTTTTCACTTGCTTGTAAAGAAAAAAAATGACCATGGATGCAATATTTCACACCATATAGTTATGCAGTTTTCAGTCATTTTAGTGAGGTTTCCTTGACTTTCCAGCACAAGGCCTTTTCAAAGAACGGAAACTGTTTTGTGCTGATGGTGTGGTTCATTGCCCTTCCAGACACTTTCTGGGCACAGCTTCCTTGTCCTGAAGCTACTCCACATTCTTTATTTCTCAGCAGGATCTTACATCAAGTTGTGCCTGTAAGGAGAAGTTTCTGACTACGTCATGTACTTTATTCATCTCTTGGATTTAGCACATCTTGCTAAAGAATGTTTTTTGATTTACTGTGGAACAGGAACAGAATGGATCCTAAATTCATTCAGCCGCAAGACTGGTAAAAAGACTAGGGATTAATTTAATCAAACAAGCATCAATAGTTTTTTTTTTGTTTTTTTGTTGTTGTTTTTTGAAATGGCTTAAATCTATAGTTTTCAAACTGTATGCTCTTCCTTTAAGCAACTTGATGGTCACAGTAGCTGACAGTGATTGAATTACTGTATTGCCTTGTATGTGAAGGGCAAATTTGTCCAAGTTTTCAGTAGGAAGTCAGACAAAAGTACGCACTGAAGAAAGGAAAGGAAAGGAAAGGAATATTTAAAGGAAGTGGCTTAGATAAGATTGAAATAGAAGTCCTCACAGGACTAGGTACTGTGTGGTGGTATATAATGAAAAAGAAATGTAGAAATGGAATCAGACTTAGAAGATGATGCCAGAAATGCTGACTCTTGGATGAGACAACATGCAAACATAATAGATGCCTGGAGATTATTCACACATTGTTTTGTGCTGTTTACTTGCTGAGAGCCTCAGTGCATAATCTGCAATTGCTGCTACTCTCTGAACTGCCAGAGGAAATTTCATGGAACTGAATATGAGCAAAACTCAGGGGCATGAGTTTCATATTAGTTCTGTAGGTATAAAAAAAAATGAGCACACACATATTAACAACTTGGAGATGAACTTCAGGACTGCAGCTGAAACTTTCCTACATCTTTTGTGGAATACGGAATTTCTTGGACACTAACTCCTGCCATGCTCCTGCAACTTAACATCTGTTTTTAACGTTTAATTTGAAAATACCATTACAAACCTCCTTAGAAGAAAGATCCCTTAAAGTGATGCTATCTGGAAATTTTCACCTCCTGTCCTGCTTTGGGGAACGATCAAGTTAAAATATTGTTTGTTTGTATTTTGGGAATGAAAAGGTGGTGCTGACTGGTTTTCTGAACAAAGTTCATGTATGTTGCACAAGAGTCCTCAAATATTTATAACAGAGTTTTATTTCCAAGAGGTCATTTCTTCACCTAAGTTCAGTAGAAACAACTAATGGCCTTTTGATAAGAGCTTGCTGATACCTGTACAGGTATTTCATAAACTAAAGGTTAAATATATAAGTCAGAATTATCCTGTATAAACTCAAATTGGGAGAGCTAAAGGGTGGGGAATTTTTGCATAACACTAACTTATTTTTAAAGAAGCGAGATAGGACTTTGTGCAATGTATTTTTGTAAATGCTTTTTCAGAATATTTGTCTCTGATGTCCCCTGCTGCCTCCCAACTGGTAAGAAGCTATTAAAAATGTTCAAGAGTTTTAATTTTTGAAAAGTGCATGTAATATTTGGAACTAAGTAATAAAAGTTTCCTTTTTTGGTATTTATGCTGAATGTCTCCTAATACTTCAGTAATTGTTTAAAACCCTCGAAAACCATCTGCCACTCACAGTTATGTGATTTGTTTCAGAAACAGTTCTACCTGTTTCAACAAACATTTTATTGAGAGTTAATAGTGTGCACATATCAAACAAAACAACCTTGCCAGGTAAGCCTGGGATAAGTAAACAAAAATGTTTTGAACCTTCTAAAGATTGCCAGAAGGCTTCTTCCAAAATGCATTCAGGACTGTATTTTTTGTTTGTTTTTTGTTTAAACCAGCCTCCTTAGGACTTAAGATTTCCATTTTCTTGGCCAAACTTGCCGATCTATGCTTTTCTTTATCCTCATGTATTTTTTTTTTTTTTTTTGCATAGCTGGTGAGGGAGGTTTATCTGCTGTCCCCTTTTCTGTTTTTCTGTTCATGCTTGGAGTTCTAGAGGCAGCTGCTGTTTACCTTGCCTTTTGTAAGACAGGTACACACAGCTACAGTAGGATACGGTAGAACAGAATCCTGTTCTTTCCCAGCTCAAGCTTTATTGCATTGTTTACTGCAGACATGTAGCTGCAACCTGGCACCAAAAGTCTGTGTCTCTCCAGCCCTCCTTTGTCCTCTTACTAATGCCACTGAAAAATTGCAACTAGACAGAAGACGAGGAAAAGGTTATGCTGGACAGGCAGAAGATGACTTTGTCAAAGGCTTTGTTAACTATGCCTGGATAGTACCTGCACTGCTGCATAAACAAATGGGTATCTTACAGCCTTCCAGATGTTGCACTGCAGCTTCCACCGTCCTCACCATTCGCTTTGCTCACCATTTGCAGTCCAACAACTGGAAGACTGCATTGCAGCTGTCCTTTTCCTAAACCAGGAGTGGACAACTACCGCAGATTTGGGGCCACATTAGTTGTCCAATGGAACTCGGAGAGGTGCAGCCTACCAATTCCCCCTGGTGAGGGGGGAGGCTACTTTGACTCTCAAATGTCCCTCAAATTCACACGGGACAATTTCACCATGTAACTTTGCCCTTTTTCTTTGGGCACCTAAACTGCATTTCTGAACACGATTTAACTGCAATGCTCAAAATGGCAGGGGGGACAATGCCCTCATTTTTCCCTTCCTGAGGCTGTATCTGTGTGGCTACTCCTGAAGTGAGCTTTGTGATTAAACTGGTTGGTCTTGAATGCAGTGCAAACAGACGACTTCTCCACCAGTGTTAAGGGTAAGTGGTTATTATTTCCAGTCATCTGTGGTCATTCTTTTTAAGGTTCAGTTGTAATCTTGCCTTCGCACTTTCTTCAACGGTCCTCCTTGCTGTTTTCTGCCAGTCCTACCTACATCATGGGCAGAGCTTGACTCACTGTTGTTCCTCCAAGGGCCATTTCTGCCCTACACTCTTACAGTGCTACTATTCTACTTTCAACCTCCCATGGAATTCTGGGGCTTGTAGTTTTCTGAGGCCAAAGAGCTCTGGCTGAGAATCTTAAATGCCTCTCCCCAACCAAACTGCAAACCCTAGGATTCCATAGATGGAAAGTGGAATAACAGTACTGTAACAATGTAGTGCAGAAAGGCCCCAACTTTCACAGGTTCTTCCTCCAAGGGCCTTTTGCGCCCTCCACTGTTATAGCGCTATTATTCCATTTTCAACCTCCTGTGGAATTCTGGGGTCTGCAGTTTACTGAGGCCAAAGAGAATTCTCAACGCCCATCCCTCAACTGCAAACCTTAGGATTCTAAAGGATGTTGAAAGTGGAATTATAGCACTATAACAGTGTGGTGTGGAAATGGTTCAGAGTCTAGCCCAGCTTTACCTATAATGTGTTGAACGCACAAGTTAAACAGGGTGACAAAATGCAGCCTTTCCTGACCCTCTTGGAAACCACTCCAATTGGAAACGGTTTTCTTCCCATTCTGTCCAGCCTCTTATCCGGGGTCCAAGTTGTGCACCAGGACAATTAAAGGTTTGCAGCACGCTCTGCAGGGCTTGCATTGCCACGGTCCTTCACGGCTATCAGGAAAACGTGGGAAGGCCGCTTCCGAGCGAGGCGCCTTCATCGCAGGCGAGCGATCTTCCCCCACAACAGCGGCGAGCATTGCCCTGCCCTCTGTCCCCGCGGTGTCACGTGAGGAGAGGCACGCCGCGCGTCACAAAAAAGCCTCTAGCTCTGAAGGCTTCCCGGAAGCTTGGATTGTCCCTCGCTGGCCACCGCCTCCTCCCCCCGTCCTCACTCTGTTGTCTGGGCGGAGCTGACGGAAGCCGTCGGCGCGGCTGTGCGTGAGCCTGCGCGTGTGTTCCCTGTGTGTGTGTGAGGCAACTCCGGCGTTCCCGTCGGCTGGCGTTTCCTCCCCGCCCCCGAAGTCATGGCGGCGGAGCAAGAGGCTTTGAAGGGCGGCGGCGCCGGCGGGGTCGCCAACAGCGGCCGAAACCGAGGCGGCGTCCAACGCGTCGAGGGCAAGCTCCGCGCCAGTGTGGAGAAGGGGGACTATTATGAGGCGCACCAGATGTATCGGACGCTCTTCTTCAGGTAAGTGGGGGGGTCGGCGAAGTCTCTTTGGCTCCCTTATGTCCCCCCTCCTGTCGCTCCTCCTCCTTCCAGACGTTTCGAATTACGCAGTCGCCGTCGCCCTCCCCCAACAGCCGTTTCCCGAGCGCTATTGGCTGAGCGGGGTGCCCGTCTCGCGCCCGGGCGTTTCGATTGGTCAGAAAAGAGGAGGGGCTCGTTGGGGGTGGAAGGTTTTGGGGTGCCTCATGCGTAGGCCTGGGAGGTGATGGTGGTCTCAACAATTGTCCAGCTGCTCGTGCGTGAGAGTCTGTATCTGCCTGCCTGTCTGTCTGAAAGATACGGGTGGGGCAGAGGAATAGGTGTGGGTCAGTCTCGGAGGCTGAGCTACCGCACTCTGAGCGCCTTTCTGCGCTACACTGCTGTAGTGCTATCATTCCGCTTTCGCCATCCTTTGGAATCCTGGGGATGGCAGTTTAGGGAGGGGCCTTTAGGATTCTCAGCCAGAGACCTCTTTGGCCTCAGGAAACTACAAACCCCAGAATTCCCCAGGAGGTTGAAAGTGGAATAATAGCACTATAACAGTGTAATGTAGAGATGGCCTCAGAATTGTTGTGAGGATAAACCTGGGTGAAAAGCCATCCGTGCCACCTTGAACTCACAGAAGAAAAAGACGGGATCTCCATGTAACTAACAAGGCACTTGCGTTAAGGTGTAGACTAGGCATTCAGGCAATTTGGGGAACAGGAGGAAGGAGAGAGATTCTGTTCCTTTCCAGATTTGATTATAGGGCCATTTCTGCCCTACACTGTTATAGTGCTATTATTCCCCTGGAATTCTGGGATTTGTGGTTTACTGAGTCCAAAGAACTCTCTGGCTGAGAATTCTAAAGGCCCCTCCCTAAACTGCTAACCCCAGGATTCCATAGGATGTTGAAAGTGGAATAATAGCACTATAACAGTGTAGTGTGGAAATAGCCTAACTCTAGTTATGGGTGGAGGTGGCTACCGTTCCCTTTCTTTGCATACGTACAGCAGCTCCCCTTCCTATACTAATCATCTGGCACCTGAGAGATACGTATTGTATTGTATGGCAGATCAAGAAGTGTGCATTGTATTGTATGAGGCCTTGAGGACCTCTAGATTTATACAGTTGGCTCTCTGCATTTGCAGATTTGACTTCACGGATTTGATTGTAAGCGAACAATCAATTCCTGCTCCTCCACCTCAAGTGCTTCCTATCTGGGGGAAGCTTCCCTCTTGGTGATGCCGATCAGGCCATGCAGCCTTTTAAAAACCCATCTCTGGTCCTTCCCCTCCTCTGTCAGCTGCTACCTGGCCAGCTAAAGACAAGTTGCCACCCAATTTCCTAGCACTACAAACCTGATACCACCCGCACCAAGCAAGGAGATGGGTGTGAAAGAGGGAGTATAGGGCCAGTTACCATGCTCACCCACCTCTTTTCCTGACCTGGTTTGGACCCAGTGTGCCAGTTCTCCACACCATGCTTTGGCTTCCTTCCCACAGATACACATATATTTTTAATATTTGCAATTTTTCCACTTTTGCAAGAGTCCTCCACCTCTAACCCTAGCAAATGTGGAGGGCCAGCTGTATTTGCATAGGGGTTTGGTAGGGTGGGAGGGAAGACTGGAGAAGTTTAGGTGAATTCATGACATCTGCAGGTCTGTCGGCAGCTTAGTGTTTAAACTGACCTTCTATGTTCAGGAGTAGCACACCTCAGACATCTAGGTTGTAACAGCCAGGGACAAATGACGACTGCTGAATGTAACAAAAACTAGTTTATGCCATAATTATTTTGTTTAGTCTCAAAGGTGCTTCATGGCTAAGTGTTTTTCTGCAACAGAGTAAAATGGCTGCCCTTCTGGAAAATGTTTGACATGTAGATAAATAATTTATTAAAGCTCTGCCATCACTATGCATCGCATATTAAAGTTTCGCAGACAGTGTAGGGAAATTTTTATCCCAGCGGCTACTAGGGGAAGGGGGCAGAGGAGAAGAGGAGAGGAAATGGACAGTATGATGTGACTGAGTGTCCTTACCTTGACTTAAAGCCTAAGATATAGAGAAAAATGATTGCCATTTGTCAGTTTAATGGCAAAGTTTCATGTCTCATTTGCCATGTTCCTCGTTGTCCCCTAGTTATAGAATGGAGCTTAGTCCTTTTCTTGGAGGAGGTCCCAGAGTCCGTACTTGGCATCATCTGTTAAAAGCATTGGGGAGCCAGTGATGGGAATGACCTCCGCTTGTGATCTGCTGCTAGCTGAAATGAACAATTCTGGGCTAGATGGGGGGATAGTTAGGTATAGTGTCATAATAGGGATTTGCTGTGTTTTTAAAAATGGGTCAAAAGGTCATGGAGTGTTGAAGACACACAGCCTGGGACATTTTTGCAGAAAGCTCAGGTGTAAGCAAGATGAGCATATGTTTGAGTGAAGTCATTGTTTTGGCCTGTTCCAGCAAATTAATCAAAGATTAATTAAGCAATTACAGTAGAAGCATTTGTGTGTGGGTTAGAGCCCACTTTGTCAGGTGTATGGATTTTCTCCATTTGCAGATACATACCTGTATGGATATGAAAGATTGGGGAATGGAAATGGTCGAGTGAAAAGTCCATAGAAGATAAGATCCATATAGTTCAAGACACCAAAGCTCAAATGTACGTGATACAAGCTCACTGACCATGTGTGACAGCAATAATTGGGGATGGCAGCCTTCCTTAAGGTCTTTCCTGTCTTGGTTTTAACATACTGATGATGTTACTGTTCTGGAATGTTTTATAATACTAATCTTTGTGTCGCTAAAAGATTTTGATTAGCAGTATGTTAAGAACCTATCAAAGGAATAGCATTGCTTCACATGACACATAATTAATATATAGAATGTTAACAGATGAACTGCCATTAGCTTGGATGGAAATAAAAGGAGCTGGACAAACTCGGGAAGATCACATCTGTCGTCAGCAGCTCACCTTGATGACTAAATAGGTCCCCCATTTCAGAAGTAGTTGACTCTTGGGAACCGGATATTGGGAGCAAAACAGATGGCCTTCATGTTCTGCTTGTTATGCTCTAGTGATTCCAGCAGTAAAAATGAAACAAACAGAAACTGGATCTTTGTTCTAATCCAGCAAGACCAAATGTTTCTGGTTTTGTGGCCACCTTTTCTGTTCCAGCCAAGGTGGCTGATACTTTCATTATAGAATAGGAAAGAAATATGTGGTTATTTTAAAGGCTAAAAAAGATACTGGCTTTGAAAGTTTTTGTAGTCTTGGTTCTCACTTCATCAGATGTGTCTCTTGAAGTGAGTGCCTGCTTCCCAATACTCGTGTCTCAATAAATTTGTTAGTCTTTACCAGGAGTATGTCGCTTTGATATCAGTTATATTTAACTCTGAATAAGTAGTTAGACTTGAGGTATCCAGGAATCTTTCTTTTTGTTGCAACATACTCCACATGGTTGGCTTCTTCAGCTGGAATTCCTAAACTGCCTGCCTCTAAGGATTTGGTGCAGATGGTAACAGGTTTATGTACAGTGTAATACAACTAGCAATATAATACTCAGTGCTGAAATCAAGCATTGGGAGAAAATGCTTGCCTCATTTCTATGAATCAAATCAACCCAAAAATGCTAGAGCTTTGCATCTGTGTGGAAAGGGAGTTGAAACAGCAGCTTTGTAGAAAATTCCCATCTGCATACTCTTTCTGTTTGTAATCTGCATTAGAACATTGATTAAGATATACACGATCAACCTTAAAGATCATGCTTGTCTGCAGTAGAGGAGGCAGTCTCTTTAAGTAGAATTTAAGCCACATAACTAACCTTTACCTGTTCACTTCAGGTTAATTAGGGATAACAATCACAGTGCTTTCCCTGTTGCCTGTGACTGGCTTCCTACTTTCTTGTGAGCCTAAAGTCTGGGAGCAAATTCTCTCTAACCCAGGGGATGTGCATGATGGGATAATTTTGAGTGTTAATGGGCAAGCAGTCCTTCATCTGTATATCGTATTTCTTCAGTATGTACCCAGTATCCAACCTTGAGAACAGTGAAAATCAAGGTTATACTATTTGATCACAAGATGGAGAATTGTTAGAAGCATTTGGTCCCAAGCCTATTGATACAGTCAAGATGTACAGGGTCAAAGAAACCTTGTGCTAAGTTACATGTGAGAGAAAGGATCCAGTATTGTGTCCATGGGAGTGATGTTTTTTATTGCCCTTTCAGATCTAGCAGCTGAAGGGGGAGGAGGATAACTATGTGACTTGAGACAAACACAGTCATAGATCGTATGCCCCCCCCCCAGAGATCTAATTGAAGCAGCGTAGATCTGAGGGAAGGGCATGGGAGTTGAATGGCAGAATCTCTCAATATAGCAGAGAAACAATGGAAATCTCCTTGAGGCTGGCAGCTGAGCTGGCAGTCCACACACCTCTCCCAGGTTGACAATTACACACCTCAGTTTCCCTCTTTATCTTTTGTGACACTTGTGATTGTTTGGACTGTGGTTGTCTCCTTGTATTCTTATGATTGGGACAGTTTCAAATGGTATGTACCAAAATTCATGGTTACTGCCTTCTTGCATGGCTCTGGTTCCTTTTACATTCTATCCCACTCCCACAACTATATAAATATGCTTAATAACCTGGAGCTTTAATATCACTCTGTATTGCATCTGAAGAAGTGGACTAATAAAAAACAAAAAGCTCATGCTAAAATAAAAATCACTTAAAGGTACTGCTAGATTATGGTGGGTTTTTTTAAATCTCCTCCTCTCTTTTTGCTTTTTGTCTTCTTGGTGGATTCACAGTAGCAAAAGTTCCTTACTCCTCTGAATGATAATTTTGCTGCCCCACCTATAATTCAAAGAACCTGACAGTTGCTTGTTATTTTATAATGTGTCCTCTTACTAACCTAGTGCAGCTTCAGTAAAGTAAACTGATAAAGCAAAGAGATTATCTCTTGCAAGTTGTTAATTGGCACAAAAACAGGAGCTTGGCATTCTCAGCTGTGGCAGTGTTTCAGAACATTGTGGAGTGATTCACTGTCTGGACTCTTAACACAACAGTCAAGGTTATGATTAAGCCATGAACAGTATGTACCACGCAAATCTAATTGAAAGAAGAATGACATTTGATGATTTCTAAAATAATCACATTACACAGATTTTGTGCTTTTGAAATATAATTTCATGTCTGTTCATTATGGACAGTGGCAAGCATGGATTTCAGAATGTGGGTGAGGGTCTAGGCTGAGGGAGGATGAAATGATTACCAAGACTTCTATGTGGTTCAGCCTTTTTAGGAATTATATCAATCAGATGTATAAGAAATGATCAGGCACTAATATCTTAAAACACTGATGGTTACTGAGCTCTTCTGAGAATAATAAAAGCTGCCTGCAGTTTATCCTGTGCACACTTATTTGGGAGTAAACTATACATGGAGGCTTTCTAAGCACACACTGTGCTTGTCAGAGTATTCATATTTAGGGATGTTTCACTGATAATGGATGCAGAAAGTAATTTGCCTTCCATTTCAAGCAAAATTTAAAGCAACCTGCCTGCATAAGGGCTGGCTCCACAGCCTTAAAACTACTTCTGCATCCTCGGAAGCAAAGAAACTTTTCTTTGTCTCTCAGGTTTCATTGGGAATTGTCTGTTCAGTTCCATTCCTTCACATTCATCTGAAACTATTTAAAACCAATTTTTTTTTTTAAAAAAAGGAGAGGGTCGGGTGTGTGTGTTCATCATGTAGAATTATATCCAGTTAGGTCTGACCTGAACCAAAATTCAGATTTCAGGTCATAAACCACCCCTGAAAATTTCTCATGTCTCACTTTTGCATTAATTCCTGGTTCAGGTGGAGGTTATGAAACAAGGTGTAATTGGGAAGGATATTTGCTATCTTTGAATTGGTTTTGTGATGTCATCATATAGTCTCATCTGATTGTCTGCATAATGCCATGATATTATCACTCTGGGTACACAGTCCTGATTGGAACACCAAATCAGCAAGAAAAAAAAATACCTGTTGTATCCAGGCACACAATAACATTCCAAAGCAGCTGCTGAATTGAGCAGTGGAAAGAAGTGAAGGAGCTTTTTAAAAATTGGAGGATATTTTGGAGAACATTTTTAGGATAACAGGAAGTAAATTTTGCCTTGGAAATATTTACCAGTGAAACTTGAATTCAGCCATATCAAATCCTGCAGTTGTTTGGTAGACTTGGGAACCAACATGGAGGAGTAGTTTGAGAACTGGACTGTGATCCTGGAGGCTAGAGGTTGATTCCCCACTCAGCTCTGGAAACCTTGTGTGTGTCACACACCAAGGGTGACCTTGAATGTGTCACACACTCTCAGCCTCAGAAAACTCCATGACCTTAGGGTTACCACAGGTCGAAAACAACTTGAAGGCACACAACCACAGTGATGCATTTGCAGAATATATTGACTTCACATAGACTCATTGTGTTCTTGTTTGCAAGTCACTGTTTTACATATTTCATAGGTTTTACTCTTTCACGTGTTTCTAACAGATACTTTGCAAAAGTGACCAGGAATACTGGTGTTACATAAATGCTACCCTTTTGCTATATATCCTTCTTATCCTACAGTTCAGTAAAGGATAGAATCCCTTTGAATGGATTTTGTTCAAATGGTTTTTGTACAAATGGTGCAGCAGTATCTCAGGTATATTGTATTTTCTGAACTGGATGATAGTTTTCTGAAGAAAAGTGGATTAAATAACTACTCTGGAAGCTCTGTGTAGCTCAAAACATAAAGAAGAAATCTCTGAAATAAGGCATTCTGTAGAAAACACGTCATAGCTTGAGATATATGATTGTAACACAAGGAGCGGCAGAGGCAGATGGTGTGGCAAGATCCATTCCAGAAACTTTCTTAGGGTGTTGTTAGGCAGCAGTTCTGAAGACATCTTGTGCTCTGTGAGCATCCGCCTTCTGCACACCTCAGCTATACTGTTTTGTACTTACATCTTGCTGTTCTCTTCCCATCCACAGTATGGGTGTTAGTGAACATAGAATGCACTGAGTCCTTTTCTCTGTATGGTTAAGGCTGCAATGAAACAGTTTACCAAGGAAAGGAAAAGGGTACACTTTAGTACCTGCTTTACTGGTATCTTGGCATAGAAATACCAAACTGAGTTGCCATCTGCTCCAGCTTTTAATGTCTGTCCAGATTTACTGTGGCTGTCAGTTTCAATGGCTGTTAACTGCTGATTTGCCATATGCCATCCCTGCTCTGAGACTTAACTGGGCAGACTGGTAGTCCAGAGGACGGCTGTCCTGTAAGTGCAGCACACACAACAATGATGCCTAGCAGCCAGGATGGAATGGAAATCACGTGGCCCTCGAGATGTTCCTGGAGTGAAACCTCCAACAGCTTCAGCTAGCATAGTTGGTGGTGAGAAATATTGTGAATTTGTAGTTCAAATCTGGAAGCTTCATTATTTCATCCCTGCGTTAGAGGCATATGCAGAAAAACAGGAACTGGGGCAGGACGGGTTGTGCAAGTGCACTGAATGCACGGGGAAGAGATTAGGTCCAGATTAGGGACTACTACTTATTTTGACCTCCAGAAGATGGTTCCATTTCCTCAGAAGTCAACATAGGCTCCTAGCACCATGGAAAGAACAGCTGCCCAAATAAATGAAAGTTTTCTTTCCATGAAAAGGCTCAGATAGGGATGATCTGCTGGTGAGATTTCACAAATCTTGTACATGATCACCTCCCATGGATTTTTGTTTGTTTAAATATTCCTTCAGCCCATGACTCTTCCAATTCTAAAAATTTGTTTGCCACAAGGCATTCAGGCATTTCAGAGCTTGTCTCATCATGCTGTATTCTGGATACCTTTCACTCTGTTTTCTTTTGTTTTTGTTTAAAATCACAGGTACATGTCACAAGGGAAACATGTGGAAGCAAGAGAACTCATGTATTCGGGGGCCCTGTTGTTCTTCAGTCACAATCAAGTAAGACCTGTTTAAAGCTGTGTGAAGATCATGTGATGAATACCACACACTGAAAGGTGGTAATGGTGAAGGAGGCAGCTGATAATAGATGGACAGTCAGTTGTGGCAGTTTTGAGGCTGCCTAATGGCTTGCTATTTATGTGTTCTCCGTGAGCACATGGTACTTATGCCAAACACTGAGGTGGCAAAATTCACCTGCCATAAATATGGTGTCCTTGGCTTCTCTCTTTGTCACCCTTTGAAGTTATTAAAGAAGCAGACTCATTGCTAGACCAAAACACAAGTGTTTTAATAGTCAGGTTCTGTGTGGGACAGCATAGAGCTGGCTGCCCAGATTCTCCCTCTTCCCAAATATCCCATAATACAAGATATTTAAAGCCAGAAGAAGCTGACATACAGCCTCAACCACCTTTAAGAGAGTTTTAAAGCTCATAAAGAGGAGAGTTGAGTGGCTCTGCATTCATCTTCTCAAGGCAGCATCAGATGAGGATAGCTTCACCCTGAATAATTGTTGAAAATCTTGCAAAAGCTGTTTGCTCACTGTGCAGTGCATTATACATGCTTAAATAAAAGAGCTCATATGGTTTGAGGAAGTTAAATATATTAACAGCACAAGGGAAATTCTTCTTTTTTCAAAGATGCAATTTGTCCTTTTCCCCTCCGAATGTTTGTTGCTTAGTTGTGTGTATTCATTGTTCTTATTGTTTTCTAGCAAAACAGTGCCGCTGATCTGTCCATGCTAGTTCTAGAGTCTCTGGAGAAATCAGATGCAAAAGTTACAGATGAGCTCTTAGGTGAGATATCCATCCCCCTTTCTTCATCAGTATGTGCCTAGAATTTGAATGTGTAACTCACAGTGTGATGTACTTGGACTCCTCTTCTTCTTGTGCCCATCTGCCTTTGTTGTGGATCAAGCCAGTTTTGATCTAGTCCAATGTTTAGCTTCCAGGAGCAGCTGGCCAATTGCTTTTGAAATCTCATGAAGAGCCTGTGAAAGTGATGGCTGTCCCTCTGTTTTTTTCTGCCTACTAGTGATCTGAAAATTGCTGCCACTGAGGAGCAGTTGGATAGAAACCTCTGTTAGGTCTATCCTTCACTGATACCAAGTTGCTGAAGAATTAACTCTTAGTAATGGCCTCAGCATCAGTTCTGAAAACATGGTTGTTTGTATGTGGAGCATCATTCTTGGCACTGTCCTCTCCCCAACACAGGCACAACCTTGTAATGGCTGCACAATAATTGACCTCTTTTCCATTTTGATGGACAGCCACTCCTCCATCCAGTCCACTTGGCAATGTGCTCAGTTTTCATAGGTCAACCCGTTTTGTCCTTTGCGTGTCAGGCTGTCTGATGTGATAAGAATGCAGTAGGTAAAGCTCTTCTCCTGAACTGCCCATCTGGGAATACTGTGAAGCATCTCATTTTTTTTCCACCTTGACTGCTGATCCCAGGGGTTTGTGAACAAGGAGGAGGCTGGAGGAGAGAGAGATTTCATAGTTTACCAGTCTGGCATCTTAGCCGATGGTCTCCTGCAATTCTACTTGTAATTGTCGGTTTTGTTTCTTGACATCATCTTCTGAATGAAGATAGTCTTCTCTCTCCATGCCTGAAATTTCACCTCCCTCAATTGTTAGAGAAAGAAGTGTTCGGCTCCTGGCACTGCAGCAGAGAGGTCAGTTAAGTGGTTGTTGCTGAATTATGTCTGAGGGAGGGGGAAAATGTGGCTCTGTAGATGTTGATGGACTGCAGCTCCCATTATCTCTCACCATTATAGTCTAACTGCATCGTCTAAATGACCACACATTCTCTAGTCTTGATCTAAAGAAACTCGTTTGTATTAAAGAACTTTTAACTATGTGTCTTTCTAGTCTTTTCACTATTTGTATGTTTAAAACAAAAAGACTGCAGGTGCTGTGAATGTGTTGTGCTAAGTGTCATCTTTTGTGATTGCTTCTAGAGAACCTGGCGAAAGTGTTCAGCCTGATGGATCAAAATTCTCCTGAAAGAGTGGCCTTTGTGTCCAGAGCACTAAAGTGGTCCAGTGGTGGGTCAGGAAAACTTGGCCATCCAAAATTGCACCAGTTACTAGCCATCACATTGTGGAAAGGTAGGAACGCTTGCACTAAATGGTCATTAAATCTGATGGATGCAGGTTCTTCAAAAGTTCTGGATACCAAAACTGAGACCCAAAGATGTTTGACACACTGAGGGGGACTTTGTGGAGTAGCTCCAATGCTATATATAAAACCCACCTTGTGAATCGAAAGGAATTTCTAGAGCAGTCTGTAATCTGACGTGGAGGTTGGGGCTGCACTTAAAAGAGAAAGTGAAAAATCCTGGTGGATCTGTGCAAAAGTGAGTGCCTAAAATAGCACTTTGGAGGCTTGCTCCAGGGTTTTATTTTACTCTCTTCTGTCTTGGACAAGCTTGTCTGAGTGGAACCAAAGGTTTTGGCTGGTGCAGAACTGCTCCACTAAACCCAGCCTGTCCCCATTGCTAGAGATTATGACACTTGGATTAGCATATGTTAAGTGTCTGCTTTTATTTTTAAATCTGGGGTGGAACACATCAGGGATAAATTAGAAATTTGGCAACAGCATCTCTCAGTGAGGGTTTTTTTTAGATGTCTGAGCCCTCTCATCCTTGAAATGAACCCTGGCCAAGGGACTTGTACTAGCATAACACAGGTTATATTTTACTTCAAGTATAATTCAAATATAAAATGCAGTATATATTATCAACTTTGAAACATACTCAGGCTGCTTCTTGAAGTATATACTTCAATTATATTTATTAGTTTCTGATTTAGTCACAGATTTTAACATTTCTGTGACAGGCAATGGTTTGTTATGGAGGAGGAGGGAGAAGAGGCTTGTGGGCTGATAGAAGCATGTAGGAGGGGAGTAAGGTAAGGGATCTTGCATGTTTCTAACTGCTAACAGGGATGGGAAACATGTGGCTTTCCATACGGCTGGTGGGCTGCAGTTCCCATCAACCTTAGACAGCATAGCTAGTGGTGGAGAGTGATGGGAGTTGGAACCCAGTATCTTTTGGAGGGCCACACATTTCCCATCCCTGCTCTAACAAACGCAATCAAACTTTCAAGTTCTCTGTGAGTCATAAGGACTCGAAATTAGAAATATAATATAATACAGTATAAGATTTTGGGACCTGATTCCTTCCTACATTCTGAAATATTTTAGATGCAACTTGTGCATATTCCAGAGCAAAAATGAGTAAGATGATGCAGCCAGTTCAGGAAGATTTTATAAATTATGAAATGTTTTGTCCTAGAATGCCAGCTTCGGTCACAGATATGCTAGTGTTTGCTAGAATGCTGAGGCTATAAACTAGAGGAAAGATGGGAAGAAAGTCAAGATATTAGCAACAAATCAAACTCCATTATCATAGCCTCTTTTAGCTGTCTTTCACATTGATGCCAGGTTTCAGATGATCAGTAAAATTTGCCTCAATAATTCTCCTTTGGAGGCTTTATTTGATTTGATTTGAAATCTTCACTGAGAATATTTGAACAGTATAATTCTCTCTCAGAAGAAGGGGCCACAGCCTCCACATATCACCATGTTCACCATGCTCCTTATATCTTTTGTGCAAATTCTTGGAATATTTTTTGCAAAGTGAAAAACCCTAACCAATATAAGCTGAGAAAGACTGTTCTAATAATTATGCTTTGAATAAGAAACATAACTGATTTGGGGTTCTTTTTAACTTCTTTTCTAGAGCAAAACTACTGTGAATCTCGGTATCACTTCTTGCACTCTACAGATGGTGAAGGCTGTGCAAACATGCTGGTGGAATATTCTTCATCCAGGGGATACCGCAGTGAGGTCGACATGTTTGTAGCTCAAGCGGTGTTACAGTAAGTCTTGTGCTCTTAATCTATTCATTTCTGCTTTCTGAAGTATTTTATTCTGATCACATAACTTGTGCAGTCAAGCATTCATGCTCCAAAAGAATGGATAAAGAATAAAATGCAAATTCGGTTACTACTACTGTTGATTGAAACAGTCCTAGGAGGAGACAAGTCATATGGTAGGGGATCTCAGCTGAAATCTCTCTCACTCTAGCATTGCAAAGAAGGGCAACTGACAAAAATAGTTGCAGCTGAGGGTGAGGCACATGAAGCTCGCCAGATGATTCTGGACTACCGTTCCCATCAACCATGACCACTTGCCAGGGTGGCTAGGAGTTGGAGTCCAGTAACATCTGGGTAGCTGAAGGTTCTCCATATCATTCATGTTTACTGAGCTGGCTTGAAATTTCTATAAGCTTTAAAATGTATGGTGCTGGTGCATATTACTTCAGTAACCCCTATATCCATGCTGTGAGGATGGCAGAGTTTTTACCCCTCCCCTTTTTTTAGAATATAGTGGGGTGGGGAAGATGGACTGGTTGAACCTGGGAGAATAACAAGTCCATGAGAATGTAGTCATGGTGAGATTTGAATCACAGGCTCCATGGCTTATACCTCATGCTGTTGGCCACAGTGCTTTACCATCTGTAGTACACTGGAAATGTCCTCCTCTCTCAACATTAATTTCTTGTCCCTAATGTGTCACTAACAGTAATGCCAGTGATTATTGTATGGGCAACTGGATTGTAGGGTTAGTGAGAGCTTGGAAAAGATAGCTCACACAATCCACCTTCTGAGTGGAGGATGCTGGGAATTGCAATAAAAAATATAACCTTCCCACACTATAAAACTTTAAGTTCATGAAGTCATCTTAGAAGTGATAGTGTTTACATTCTTCTCTCAGAATGACTTGTAACTTGAAGAACTCTGTTTTTCCTTTTTTTGCAGATTCCTCTGTTTGAAAAACAAAACCAGTGCATTAGTGGTTTTTACAACATACACACAGAAGCACCCTTCCATAGAAAGGGGCCCTCCCTTTGTACAACCATTGCTCAACTTCATTTGGTTTCTGCTGCTGGCAGTTGATGGGTATGGTTTAATTTTTGTCGTAAAGCACAGCACTGCTCCCCCTTTTGGCCTGGTTTTACATTGTGTGTTGCTTCTGTTTTAGAGGAAAGTTAACAGTATTTACAGTATTGTGCGAACAGTACCAACCTTCATTGAAGAGGGACCCCATGTATAATGAAGTAAGTTATTTTCAAACATGTGGACTTTCACTTTATTTTTCTAAACTCACACTTTTGTTTGTTTCAGGCTGTGCATGTCAACCCCATATGTGTCCCATAGAGAGATTTACAACATAATAAAGCAGTAACAGCAAAATTTAAAGTAATGAAAGCATATTGAAACTTTCTCAGAGCAATATTATCCTAAGCAGAATTCAGGATGGGACAGTCATTTCAAGAGAGTTTTGGAAGTCAGGGAGACTAGGGGCCAAAGACAATACCCAAAAAGAGTTTCTGATCCTGGAGGTCATCACCACTAGGAAGGCTTTGTTTTTACATACAAAATATATACATCTCAAGGTTTTCTTTCACAGTGTAGTGTGTAAAATTCTTCCAATCAGTGTCTTACCAAACATAGTACTAAGAACTGTGTATGGATATGTTTCTAGGCTTGGGTTTTTGACATTTGGCTCTCAAGATGTTTCGCACTGCAGTTCCCACAATCCATGGCATTTGGCTGTATTGACTGGATCTTTTGGAAGAGCAGGTCAGAAACATCTGGAAGACCAGAGCAGGAGTAGGCAACTGTGGCAGTCCATGGACTGATAGTTTGCCCATGGGACCCTCTGAGGGCAAAATATATTGCCAGAAGGTGTGGGGGGAGAAAACAAAAAACCCAGTTTTTGCTACAAGTCCACATGCGGTTTCAGATAGTTGATTTTTAAAATGTTAAGAGTATTTAAAATGTTAAGAATGCAGAGTAGGGCTGCAGCCTTTTAAAAGATGAATTGCTTCTCCTAGATGCTTTTAGGAGATGCAGTTCATCCTTTTTAGTTGGCCTGAAGAAGGCTCAAAGGCAGTATAGCAGCTACAGTGGTGATTTTCCACTGCCACTCCTCTGTGTGTTATCTCCTCTTCTGTCATCAGTGTGGGTACCTCCTCCTGTCCCACTGCTGTGGCATCAAATGGGCAGAGCTTTTAGATGCCTCTGTGGTTCAAACATGAGACTTTGTTCATCTTATCTCCCCACTGAACACCATCATCCTATATTAACTGCTTCCATCACAGAATCTGTATCTGAAGTCAGACTTTTCAATATATGGCATTCTCAGAGGTACAGGCGTATAATACAAAATGATTTATTAACCAGAAATTGAACGTAACATCACGGATTACTTAGTTCATAGAAATCCTGACTAACACTGGCTCTAACAAACATCACTTATTCATATCTTAATTAAATCTAACCCTGACTCTTAACTCTCCTCTATCTTTAACCCTCACTAGTTCTCCTAACCACTCAATTGCTAAACTCCCAGTAACTAATTCCTAATCATACCAAACTTCACACTGATCTCTGACCAACCGTTATGTTGCCTCTTGTTATATGCCTTCAAGTTGTTTCCAACTTATGGTAACCCTAAGACAAAGCAATCATGTGATTTTCTGAGACTGAGAGTATATGATGTGCCCAAGGTTGCCCAGTGAGTTTCCATGGCCAAGCAAGGAATTGAACTCTGGTCTCCAGGGTCATAGTTCAGTGTTCAAACCACTATACCACCCTGGCTCTCTGACCAACACTAGCCTTTTTCAAAATCCCTTCAGACATTCCACTGATCACCACTCTTTCCCAGCATCTCATTCTCTCACACTCTCCAACAGGTCTTTACTTTATTACATCTACTACACCTTGCATACACAACCATACCACCAAAATTTATCTAATAAATGCAACAACATTTCCCTACCCCACCCCAAGGTTCATAATACCACAGTACTTCCTTAAACCAAAGTTGAAAACCTCTGTTCTAGACTGTTTTCAGATTCAGAAGGAAGAGAATTATTTTGATTTATTTGGTATTCTAAATTGTTCAGAACACTTGACATATCAGTAATCCCTACTGTAGAGTATGCCAGTAGTACCTCCATATTGCAGATGATGGTTTTGAGAATAGTTATGTTCTTTGATTGCACCTACATGGTGCTGCACCCCATATAAGATTCTATAAAGGGATGCATGTAAGTGAGCAAGCACTGAAGCCTGAGTAAAGTTCTCTTGCTAGGAGTCACATGGACTTCACTGTAGACAAATGACCATGGTTTTGAGCCATGGATTAAGGATGTATTAACAGTACAGTGGGCGCTCAGCATCCACTAGTGATTGGTTCCAGGACACCCCCTCTCCATGGATGCCAGAATTCATGGATGAACAAGTCCCTTTATGTACAACTGTGTACTAAAATAATGTCTCATATAAAATGGCAAAATTAAAGTTTTGGGAATTTTTGGGAGGGGGCATATTTTCAAGATGTGTTTGTTTGAATCCATGGATACAGAATCTATGGATGTAGAGGGCCAGCTGTAGTTTGGTGCAGTGTCTGAACTGATGCTCTGTAGTTATAGCCATGAGTTGGCCTCCAGAGGGTGCTATGCTGTGGATTCACTAGTAAGATGCTGAACAGGTCAATGGAAAGTGAACATAATTGATCTTAAGCCATCATCTGTATACTCCCCATTAGGAAGATCAAGATTTAGATACTTATTGGTGTAAACTGTGACTTGATGTGATGTTGGCACTGAGCTGTGATACCTTTCTTTCTTCTTCTTTTAGTATCTAGACAGAATAGGACAGCTCTTCTTTGGAGTCCCACCCAAACAAACCTCATCCTATGGAGGACTACTAGGTAAGTTAAACCTATAAAGCTACTTGGTTGATGTCTGACATACAGTAATGGAAGCGGTTTAGGGCTTGTGTGCATGGGAACTTTGATGTGAGCCCAATGTACCTCTTCCCAGAGTGGGGTTTACCCCTTGTGGGAATCAAAATCAAGCTTGTTTCTCTGTATAGAAGGCTGATTACTGGTTTGGTTGAAACACTGAACCCTCATTGGCTGTTTGAGGCATCATTAGCATCCCATCACTGGAGGCTGTTACTCAACGAGAAGAGACAACCACCATTCGGGAACCTCACCTATACGTCAGGCACTAAGGAATAGTCCCCTTTGATTTTCCCCTCTTGTCTTCTACTTCCATCCTAGGCAATCTTTTAAACAGCCTGATGGTAGCTGGAGAGGAGGAGGATGCAGAAGATGGGCAAGAAGACAGCAGTCCCATTGAGCTGGATTGACATCTTCCATGGCTGCTTGGCATCTGACCACGTGCTCATTCAAACAAAACAAAAAAAGACACTTTTGAGAACAAGTCCTGCGATCCTTTCTCAACAGGTCAAAGGGCTCCTCTGTTCTGTTTAAAAGAAGGTTGCTGAGATGTTCATAATGTTTTGGTCTATATTATTTATGTTAAAAAAAAAAAGCAATGGGGTAGCCAAGAGAACTGATTTGGTGTGATCGTTAGTGGACCTCTGGCAATGCTGGCTGGTGACGGACTGAGGTGGCGCCTTCTCTGTGATTCCATGAGCAGTATTCCCTCTTCTCACAATCACACTAAATAAAGCTGAGACATGGCATTTGTTGCTCACTATTTAAACCACATTTTTGTTTCAGCAAACTAATCAGTTCAAGCACTTAAGTGTCACGTAGGGTTATCTTGAAAAGTGAGGCTGCAATGGATTATGAGTTTGATCCGTAGACCCAGTGCCAAAAAGCGTTCCGGGATGAGCCAAAGAAGATGCCAGACAGATTGAGAACCCATGCGAGAAGCACCAGATTCATTTCCGTTGTAGAAAGTGACACGTTTGGGGAAGCGGAACAAATGTATGTGTGTGCTCTGGCCTGGCTTCATGGTCTTTGTCCACTGCAGAGCATGTAAAACCAGTGGATCGCTTGGTGGATCCGAGTGGATCCCTTGAAACACAGAAAGCTTAAGCAAAGTAAAATGCCACTTAGTCCAGTAATACTGTATACATATGTACTTTGAGTAAAATACTTCTCTTATTACCAGGGAGGAGATATAATTCTGTGACTGTCCAGCATTCTTGTTGTGACCCAGCAAAAACAGTTACATTTTTGACAGACAACCATAGCATGCAGATCTTTGAAACAGGGTCATCTTTAAAAGGAGGGGACGCTGCAGACCTCTTGGTTCTTTCTCATTTGATATTTATTTTTATGGGATGATTTATTGATTCATTTTAACACTTTATGTAAAAGAAAAGGAAAAAAGAACAAAATGACAAGTAACTGCAAACTACAGGCTAGGCTTAATATAATTCTACATCTTGTCTCCATTAATGCACAATGCCAGATGTTAGCCATCTGATTAAAAGATGAAATGGGAGAAACACTTTATTTTTTCACATTTTAAAATAAAAGGCTTAGATTAATACAGTGATCATGCATGAAAGGGGATAATACATTTTTATTTACTGTAAAAAAAATTAAAAGGGTGAATTTGTGTTCAATTGTTGAATATTAAATAAATACTTTATACTGGGATCTCTAGCATGTTGCCTCTTGAACCTGTTTTTTATTTTAAAATATGTAATAACAACAGAAAGAAAAAAAAACCAAAAAAACAACAGTAAATAACAAAAATGAGGAAATTTTAAAAAGAGAGTAAATACAAAAACTACATAATACTAAAAAGTAACTACAAACAATAAATATATTTTTAAAAGTGGTTTCAAGCTTTTCTGAGGCAAACTGTAGATAAATCTGTGTAGAGGAAACTTCTTAAATTACAAATACCACTACATATAGTTCCAAGAACATTTTTAGGTTGCAGTAGAAAGAAGTGCCACCTTTTGGGGGTCCCATGAGTTTCTATGTGCTTTTTGTCTCAGTACTAATCTGCCACCTATTTAGCAGTACTCTTGCTGATTAAAATTCATTCCTCTCCCCTTCCTCCTCGTTACTGGCATTTAGTAGCTTGTGACATTTTGTTGAAAAGAAAGAAAAACCCACACATGGCAGAAACACCTACAGCCCAAGTAAGTCCAAATAGCTGCTTTGAAAACTACTGTCACACGGGCATCTTCTGTTTTATTTTGATTCACTAGGTGGTGCTGAAATCTTTTAAGTCTTTGGCTTTCAGAAACAAGAAGGGCTTTTTCTCTGAATCCAGGTCCCTTTTTGTGGTGAGCCTCACCATTGACAAATACTGTGTACAGAATGTTAGGACACATCATTTTTTGCTCCACAAGCTCCAGAATGTGTGTTGCCATGTTTGTAATTCTCTGGAGTCTCACAAGGTCCTAAGACCTACACTTGCAAGACTTTTGCCGAATCCGCTGGGACAGATACAGGTCTGTTTGTTTCCAGCCCTGCACACATTTCAGCGTAGACCAAAAGCTGGTCCAGAGGGATTCCAGTTGTTTTAATAATATCTTGTCATAACTTATGGCCAACTTGGCCAAATTTAGACCAGTTTCCAACAATTCAGAATAGCTCAGCAAAAATTCTGAGATTCCTATTGATTTCAGGAGATACTCAGAAGAGAGGGTCTATCTTTGCACACAGTAAGTTCCAGCTTCAAGCCTTCAGTTTAAGGATCAGGTTGTAGGTGAAGAGGAAGGCTTCTGATTTGAATGCCCTGGAGAATTGCCAGTCAAGAGCTGAGGGCTAGGTGAATGTGCACAAACAGGGATAAAGTAGTTTCTCGTGGTTCCCCCATCCCTAATGGCCATAGCAATCCCATTTCAGGCAGTGAGTTCCACTTCCTGCGAGGATAGACTATTCAGATTCTTGCACTTAAATGTCCTGTTTCTATTGAAATGAAGGGGTGTGCGTGTGTAAGGGCTCTGCACCAGTGTCAGAATGTTTGTGGATTTCAGGGTGATAAAGCAGGTATTTTAGTGTCTCCTGGGCTAAGCAGTAGCCCTTAATGACTGTTCAAAGGACTGAACATCCATGAGATCAGCCAGCCTCCCAACAGCTCTTTTAAGTGCTTTCTACTGAGAGACAATTGCCTGCATTGAGGCCACCTAATGAGATGGTTTTGTATCCCACTTGGAGGCATTAATTAACTTAGTAGTGGTAAAATAATAAAGTGTGTACTTTATGTGCCTCTTTAAGATGCTGAAAAACTCTTTTGTGTTTCTAGTGAAGTCCTGGCAGAACTGAGATGCAACAAAGAGTCTGTCTGAGCTTTGTTTCTTAGTCTCTATACTATGGTAGTTCGGTTTCACCAAGAAAGATTGAGGAAGGACAGAGCAATACAGTGGGCCCTCAGTATCCGCAAGGGTTTGGTTCCAGGACCACCACCACCACCCTTGTAGATACCAAAATTTGTGGATGCGCAAGCCCCATTACGTGCAGTGTTGTAGTAAAATGAAGTCCCTTATATAAAATGTCAAAGTTTGCTTTTTGGATTCTTTTCTCTGGAGTATTTTCAAGCCGTGGCTGGTTGAATCCGTGGATGCAGATTCTGCGTACATGGAGGGCCGACCGTAATGCCACAAAACACTCAGTAGAGCAGGGCTGGGGGATGCATGACCTTCAGGTGCTGAACTTCGGCACCCATCTCATCTCTCGCTGTTGGCTGGAACTGATGTGAGTGACAGTCCAGAAACAGCTACAGAATATTCCAACCCACCTGCCAGGTTGTCCATTGGAGAGAATACTATTTTCCACAGCCTCTTTCAGTGAGTCAGGAATTCAGGTAGATTTCCTGATGTTTAACTTAAATCTCCATTATACTATTTTAAACCAAGGCCTTTTCTTTTTAGCCTTTAGGAACAAGGCCTCTTGAAATACTGCTAAATAGATTAAAATAGTTAATATCTCTTTTTTCTCTCTCTATGTCTCCATGTCTCCGTGTGTGTGCAAGTGTGTAATCCTCTTTTCTCCAAGCTAAAAATACCCATTTCCTTCAGCCTAGCCTCATACTCTTTGTGTTAAGGACCTTTCATCAGTGTCTCTTTTCTCTGAATCCCTTCCCACTTCTATCATCCATCTTGACAGGCAGTGCCCAGTCAGCCTATCACAAGCAGGTGCCAAGAACGGTTTGAATGCCTAAAACCTACCACCACACAAATCTCTAGACAGTCCCTCAGCTGTGCCACTTGCTCACCACTCTTTCCCTTGCCTTACTTCGAGGACAGCTCCCTGAAACATGCAACCTTTCATTGAGAAGGCTCTTCTCTTTGCAAGAAAGCTGCTTGCCCGTAGAAGTTGGGAAAGGCTTCTGGGGTAGTGAGGGTCTTGTGAAATGAGACACACGTCGTGCAATGGCCAAGGGAGCAGAGAGCTGGTGCATTAAGGGCTCTTTGACCACATGGGAACATTGCAGGAGTAGCTTAACAGAAGGAATACAAGCCCCTCCCCAGTCTGCTATTGAACAGATTCTTCAGCAGAAGCACTTACCTTAGTTTTACAGACTGCAGAAAGAAAGTTAAGAGAAACAGTTTCTATAGAGAAAGTGGCGGCTTTGTGTGTCCCTAACACCATCTCTTGGATCCAGAGTTTAGTACTCCTTTGCGAATGTGATTCTAAATCCTGCCAACGTAAGTACTTAAGGAAGCCTGCTTCCATAGGCTTATGCCCCACAAGCCACAGAAGGGCAACACCGGCTGGCACCCTGTTGGTGACATATGGAGGAGTATGGCTATTTTCTTGGTCATTCTGGAGGCTGATATTCTCTTTCACCTTCTGCAGTATCCAAAGCCTCCCCTTTTAGAGTTACCATTTCACTTTGATAGTTCCCCCACCCACCCCCACTCACTGCAGTCATTCCATCGCTGGTGGAAAATACAGGGGGTCATAGAAATATCTGGCTACATCCCTGTAGGCAGACACATACTGATGACATTGCTTGCTGAACCTCTGGCGGATACCAGGAGATCTCAGCAAAGGATTCCCTGGTCTGTGCGTAGCTATAGAGACATAGATGTTTCTCCAGGCCTACTGCTGCCTCTCCTAGAAGCAGTAATTCACCATTTAAACAAGATACAGAGCACCCTTGCTCTGTTCAACATTTTTTAAATACTGGTTTTTCAAAAGCAAAAGGGAACTTCTGGCTTTTTCTGGGTGGGTTGGTTTGTTTGCTTGCTTGCTTTTGGGCATTTCTTTTGGCAATCTCTGTGGCCCCAGGAACAACAAATTCGCCCCCAGGCCCACCACAACTCCTTTGTAGATGAGTAATCCTTCATCACATTAAAAGTCTTTTGAGGTGTAGGCATGTTTCCGCCTTAATTACTTTGAAATTGAATTTCTGGTATTGGGTGTTCAAAAACTTGACCTACAGTGTGTCATGGGTACCACAAATGGCGCTACACCACATATGAACCAGACATCACCTCCACTGAGTTGTCAGAATAATTTATTGGTGCAGATGACATTTAGTACCACAGTTGGATTACCAGCGACTTAACAAATGTATACAACAGGCCAGAGGGAATTTATCTTACAAAACACTGACTTAAGAAAGAAATGTATTTTTGGACACTTTAGATGTAGACTCTTCTCCCCAGCTTTCCCTTTTATAATGAGCAAACATTTCAGAGCAAAATCAAGGGTCCATTAGATACAGTACTAATATTGTCATTGTTCCTTCAGGAATGTCCTCTTGTCCCAAACTTGTAAAATGTCTTGTTGCGAAGATCAAAACTGGAGATGCCAACAGAGCATCCACATAATTTGTGGAGAAGAGAGAAAGGCGGAGGACCACCCAATTGGCCGAAGGAGCTCAGGTCAGGAAAAGGTGAAGCCTGGTGACTCTCCTCGACTGAACATGGTAGTTTAAATAGAAAAGATCAATATGGCTACAACCAGAAGAAGGGGTGTGTGCGTATGCTTTAGTATAAGAGAGGAAAGCTGGAATGCATAATCATATTTCCCAAAGATTATGTGCAAGGCAGCATGTGAGGAGGGGAGGAATTAAGACTTGCTCATTTTCATCCCTGCGATGATCTTTTGTTTTGAGCTGATTCTCAAACAGCAGCAAAATCAAACTGCCCTGCAGTGGCAGTTTTGTTGGGTGCAGGAGAAATATAGTAGGAAGGCCTGGAGACTTTTCAGTTAACGTTCTGTCTGCTGGCTCTTTCCACAAAGCCAACGCTTCCTAACACATTCTGAATACTTTCCATTTTTACAGTGTGTTTTTTTTAAATTGAACAGAGTTTGATTCCCCACTCAGCTATGGAGAGCCACTGGGTGATCTTGGGTGTGTCACACACTTTCAATCCCCAGAAAACCCCATGTTAGGTTTGCCTCAGGGTCTCCATAAGTCAGGAACAAGTTGAAGTCACACAACAATAATGATGTTACTGTTATCAGTATTCCAAGGGAGGGGAAGAACAGTCTAGAATAGGGGGTGGGGAGGAGGCTTCGTGCAATCTATGTGTGGCCTTTGACCTCCCCTTTGGGTGACCCCCAAAACCTCCCAGGTGACCTTAAAGCCCTCCACACTAGTTCCATAGCAGTCCATGTTCCTCTGCCCCCATTACCTTCACAGACCCATAAAATTAAAAATTGGCAGTTGGCGGTGAAATCCTGCAACCAGAAGTGGCATTCTGTCACTTTCAGTCGTGCCAGGAGCGATGGTAAAATCCATGGGGAGCAGGGGAATGGGCTTTGCCTCCTTCACAGTTGCCCAATTTTGTTATAGAAAGTGGATGCTTCTTAGATCAGAAGGCCCCAGGAAGTATATATGGTTGCAGCAACAGCAAACTGGGTTCAGTAACCACCATATAAATTATCCACAATGTCCCAGGTGTAGCATTTCTCTGGGTCATTATGGGACATTTAAACAGCAGTTCCCCCATCCTAGCTGCTTTGTGAATCTGAAGCCAGGGAGCCAACATCAGTGGTCCCTTCTTAGACAGTAGGATGCTTAGGGGTGCGTGAAGATTACAGCAGGAAATCTTTCAGAGGAGCAGAGGGTAAAAATGACCACCTCTCCAATATTTGAAAAATGTGCTTCAGGTATCATCTGTCTGGAAAATGTCAAGTCATATTATCTTGCTTGCGCCACAAACCAAAAAGGACATACATATTTTAATGATCTGCTTGCAAGTAGGAAATTTCCAATACATTAAATTAATTGAGTTAGAATTCCTGCTGGCATCTTGGCTAACTTTCTTAAAAGACTAAATCCATAGCAGGCAGCATTTTCACACATGTCAGGAGGTCGTACAGAATCCAAGCTATGCGACTGCCATCTCATCTGAGTTCCCCATAAAGATGATACATTATGCTTTTCACATTATAGCAAGAGTGTGCTTGCTGAAAACGCGGCAGATGGGTCCAAGAATATGGCAAGATGGCCTAGTTGTCCTGAGGACGATCGGCGTGTTGGAGAGAGTTCAAGAGATCAGTAGAAACAGAGTGAAGCTTAAAGTGATCACACAGTCTTTCCTGGAGTCTCAATCTTAAGTAACTTATTGTGGTCCTTTGTGATACTAAAATTCTATATAATTTGCCCACAAGCTTCCAGAACATTGGGGCATGCAGCTTAGCTCACTGTCATAAAAACGTGGGCACTGATTTCTGGAAAGTGGCCAGTTTGCTCATACTATTATTTCTGGCTAAACATGCCCACTGATGTTCCCTTTTCTCCCATCACCAAAACCACATTCTGTTTATTAGCCATTCTGAAAATTATCACGGTTCCTGGAAGGTCTATGATCCTCCCATACAGCTTAGCAAGTCAACTGTGCAAAACTGGTGAGACTTTGGTGGGTATTCCCTTAGTGACAATGTTGTTAGAGTTATCATCTTGTAACTTGTTTCCTATTTATGAATGTGGTGCCATAGCTGTGATTCATAAATCCCTCCCTGCAAGCCCATCTTAAAATCCAGCCAGCTGCACCGAAGGACAGAGTTGTGTGGTAGGGGATGTAGGATGACATTTCCGGCCCTGTCCTGCCAGTGATTGGCAGAAGAGTTGGAACGAGACCCTGCTACTTCAGCAAGATGGACCGCCAACTGCTGGCAAGACAGGGCTGGGTATATCATTCTTTAGTGCCCTGCTCACCAGTGCCACAGAACTCTCTCCCTTGGTACAGCTGGCTTGGTTTTATGGGGGGATCAGAGGAGTCAGATTGGGAGACAGATCATAACCACAACTTTATGACTACATGCCGGATGCAGGATCCTGGCCTTTATTTTTAATGTACCATCACCCATGTCTATCACACATGAAGGTGATACATTGAAAAAAACATAAGGACTTTTGCATGGACAAGATTGGATTCAGATTGCCTAGGTACACTTTTAAAAAAGGAATAAATCCATTCCTAAAACAATCATAAGTGAATTTCCCTTTCGGCTCCAATTTCAGAGTCACTTCTGCGGTTTTCTCAGTATGATACGCTGTCATGAGAGGGTCACTTCCCATTTTACGATTCAGTAGCACAGAAGCAACCTTAGAAGACATGCCCACATCCTTGGTCAGAGTCTTGTGGATGTGTTCATGTGAACTGTGCACTTCTGCACAGATTTCTCCGCTTACTTCAGTGGAAATGACAGCTAGAGGTCTGCAGGAGCATGATTCAGCCAATGTTAAGCATTGGCTGCTTTCCAAATCACATTGGTCAACAGCCTGTAGCCAGGGTCACCAAAGGCTAGGCATCACAAGAGCTGCAGTCCAGTAACGTGTGGAGGGCCACATGTTCCCCATCCCTGAACTGAACGGGAAAAACTGAAAGGTCTGTGTAATTCTCCCTGAAACTAGTGTGATAAGACACCCAAACTGATGCACAATGACTTGAAAGTAAGTCTCATTGTGTCGACTTAATGTCAGATCATTGCTGCACCCAGCTTAGAACTGTCATCTCCTTTACTGGCAACAACTCTCCAGGATTTTAGACAAGCAATTTTCCAATCCCTATAGCAGAATATGACAGGGATTGAACCAAGGACTTTCTGTATGCAAAGCATAACTTCTAGCCATTGCGCTACAAGGGTAACCTTTACAGTGTTAGCACTGTACAGGCACTGTACAAGCACAGGCTTATTCCCAAACAAAAACAGTGTCCTGAAAAGTACTTAACTGACTGGATTATGCCAATGATTTTCCACAGGCAAATTCTTAACATCCATGCCAAAAACCACAACCATTCATACAGGTAATCAGAGAGAGTATGCATGTTTAAAGCAAGAGAGTAACCTTTACCTATATAACATTAAGTCTGCATGAGTAAAGAAAGGGATCTTGTAGCTGCTTGGGGACCGAGAGAATAAAGTTTGAAGTATAAGCTTCTGTAGACTCCATAAATTGAGTCTATGAAAGCTTATACTACAATTCCTTTTTTTTCACTCTCAAAGGTGCTGATGAACTATTACCTTATTTTGAACCCAACCACTTGTCAATTCTTGAATGGTAACAGGGGTTCTTGACAGTTTCAAAAAGGGGTTCTTTCCTAGCGCTTCCTGGAGATCCCTGGTATTTCTTGGTGCTCTCCCATCCAAGTACTAACTATGCCTAATCCTGGCTATCTTCCAAAATCAGAGGAGATCGTGTCCTTGGTGGTACGGTGGTGTATCATTGCTATCCTTCCTCACCACTGGTCACGCTGGCTAGGACTGATAGGAAATTGCCGTTCAAAAACGTTCTGGAGGGCTACAGGTTTCCCCACACCTGGTTTAAAGGAATGTATGCATTTCAAACAGGCAGCAACAGTGCATGTTAGAACCCTGTGACTTTTTTTAAAGACATGAAATTTGCTTGCTTTTTAATTTTCACAAGAAATGCCTGCCTTTTACTGTATTTAAAAAAGGAAGAAAAACATGACGTTTTGGAGTTACGAAGGCAAGGATTGTTCTCATAGCCTTGTAAAGCATAGCCTGCCTGTCTTGTGTGTTTTTAAAAATCCAGCCATTTATTTTGGCTTATCAGATTTTCCCGTTTTGGCAGCTCCCAGAGAGGCAGCAAGAATGGTTTTTTTTATAAAGGTTCTGGTAGGCCAACATATATGGCTGGTGGTATGAATTCAAGCTGCATGGTCCACCAGTACTGTTAGAGCTGAATAGGAATTCCGTGTATGTAAGAGAGAGATAGAGAAGCATTCACGAAAATGTCCTCTCCACTGTTACCACTTCTCATGTGTGGACCTTCTGGTAGCAGCCTTAGATGCATTCCTGAAAGTCCTAGCACTGGTATGTATCTTTTTTTAAAAAATATCAACATTTGGGAAAGATATTTTGTAGACTGCATATCCCAAAATCTCCATTACAATCACTGGCTGAGTTGGCAAGGGGATTCTGGAACTTGTCCAAAATGGTAACTGGTTTTTATTTTTACCCGTTTAGTGTTCCGAACAAGGGCTGAAAGCACAGCCTTCATTCTGACCTGGCTTCAAGGCAACATACTGTAATATAATGGCAGAACATGGTGGTTTTTTTAAAAAAGCCATCCACCTATACCTGTGTGAGCACAAGCCATACAAGTGATAAATTTGCACCAGGCTCTACCCCCATTTTAATGTCCTCTCCTCTTCTACCTTCCCACCTTACGGTGTGCAAACAGCTTGGCTATGTTATGGTAGAATTATGGAAAGGGATTTGCCAGTAAGACATGAAAATTTTCCTTATGACCTGGAATTAGGCTCTTTGGCTTGGAATGAACATTTTTCTTATAAATCTGATTCCAACGCATCTGAGTGCCCAAACACCCATGAACGAAGGTGATCTCTTCAAGCAGGCAAGAGGCAAAGAGCCCAAAAGAAAAAGCATAAATGGTTGGTGGAACGCTTCTATTAACATGTTGCCCTGGCAGAACAGGCCAGCAAGATGATGGTTTTCTTTTGTTAAAATTTCAGCATCGTGCTTGACTCCCTTTCTGCTGCGCAGTGGTTCTTTTTAGTCACGCAGAGAATGGCTTATTCCAAATGAATGACCTTCCTCCATGGGTGTTTTTGAGATACTGTCAAGATAATGGCTGCTATTCTCTGAGAATTTCATCTTGGTAACTGAAGCTGATTGAACTCTTTAAGGGAAGCGTTCCAGACAAAAAGAGTGCTATCCTTACATGTTAGTCAGGTACAGGGAGAGGAAAAGCAGGAGAGCTCTGCGGGAGAATCATTTGAACCAATGGCATACTCAGCCTCCAGAAAAAATCCCTTACCCAACCGTCGCAAGTCATACAGAAGAACCACATTCAAAGGACAACGTTGCCAAGGGAAATGTCTTGGACAGCCCAGGCTATTAAGATCTGCATCGCTTCCGGCGTTAAGAAATGCAGCGATTTAAAAAATGTCTGCTTTGGCTTGGCTTCGCCTTGGTTGTTAGCACCTCCCATCACGTAGTATTTTGTCACTGGTAACTTTACAAAGGACAAACAATGTCATTGTGTGTTGTAAACATATTCTCCTTCCTCAGGTCTGTCCAGCCTCAGTTCTCTCCACTAAGGTTTATGCTTGAAATGGGCTTCCACTGGGCAGGAGGAGGAGAAGAGAGAGAGAAATGAGAACATTTGGATTAAAACGATGGCGGAAACTGTTTTTAAAAAATGATTACTTACTTACTAGTTTTAAAACAAGCAATTCTTTGATAATAAAAAGAAATACATTCAGAGGGAAAGAAAAGTAGGCAACAAAAGGAAAAAAAGAATTCCCTTCAGCACCAGATGCTAGAGATCAAGATCCTATTTGCTGGGCAAGCTCAAAAGTTCTGCCATCATACTTAAGAACAACACTGGAGATGGGCAGTATGACAGTTGGACCTAAGATGCTGCAGAAGGTCCTGGCTATCTCCTTACGCAACACCCAAACAAGTATTTACAATGGCATAATCAGAACATATGCAGCTGGGGAGGGTCCCCGTCCAAGTTTTAATCCAGACTTTAATGGGATTGTAAAATCAATCCAGGTTATAATCCAAGCTTTGAATGAGCTCTCCAGGGTGCTGATCCCTGCTCTTAAAAAGGCACAGAAACCTGGAACAGATTCCCCAGCCTACTGATATGGAGGCCACCAGCTGGCTCTACAGGACATGGTTCATAGCACCGACTCACTGGAATGGGTTACACAATGTTGCTATTCTGCACGAGGGTTGCGTAGTGCACCCCTGGAATATGTGTCTGCCTGCAAGTATTTACGCTACGCTAAGGAGAGGCTGGATTGCAGCCATCCTCTGGATAGCCCTCACCTGCATATTCCTGAGGCAGCATCGGCCGGCTGATGACTTTCTGAAAAGCTGCAATCCATTCCAGCTGGTCGCTTTCCGTTTCACAGGTAAAAAGAAACTTCCGATCTGGAGTCACGATGGTTATTCCGTGCTGCCAGTGGTTCCCCTGGATGGAGGGAGGGAGCCCCTCTAAGACCTTGTAGCTGTTTTCTTTGCTTCCAATAAACACTTCCCCCCTGGCAAAGGCATCCTGGGTAGAATACAAAGGAAAGGGTTTCTCTCTTGCAACGCATCCCAGAATCCAGCCTTATTTTTTTTGTACAGTGATACAGAGAAAAATGGGTTTCCTCATAGGATCAGAAGATCCACATAGAAGAAGGAATGTCAACTATCAGCCTTGAATTTCAGCAATGGAATCACATGCTTGGTAGGTAAAGGTGGGCTCTGCAAGCACATGGCTGGACAGCCATTTCCTGGAGATCCTTTTTCTCTGGGTGGAGGAAAATGAGGTTGGAGGAGATGGTTTACAAGAGGTCCTCTAGCTCTTACGGCAGTATGGTTGAAAGCCTACTGAGAACCTTGCATGAAGGACTGCAAGAAAACTGTGGTATCCAAACTGGTGGGGAGAGGGCAGAGCTGGGCCCCAAGTCCTTCTGGGATGTCCTAGAATAATCTGGAGAACACATGTGAAAGGAAGACTTGGAACTCTCCTTATGGAAGCCAATACAAAGTCTTCCTCCATAATTGGCTAATTATACAAGCATAAAGTCCTGACAGAATTCCAGCCCTGAGTATTGGTATACTGAATGTTTTCCTAATTTCAATGTCGTTTTCAACTGTGGGTCCAAAGACTTGGGAATACTACTTTTCGGCATTACAGTTCCCAGAATTCCCAGCCAGAATGGCCCAAAAGGGTCATCATTCCAAGTTCTGATACAGCGATGGGCAAATCCCACTCAGCTCCATTTGGAATCAGCTCAGCTTCCATGAGACTTGGTGACTGTTAGCAAATAGACTTGGACTCACAGCAGAGAAAGATGCTGGGTTTTGCTTATACGCTTAGCTGTTCAGGCTGATAGGCAACCATTTTCCAGCATCTTGCCCAATCCCTCACATAATTGACAGGAGCATATTCACAAGAAAAACAGAGTCATAAAAGGAAGTACTCCAACTTCTGACAGTAATTTATTTTGCTACCCATCTGTTCTCACAGTTAAGATTTTGTTCTCACACTTTCCAGTCATGTCTATCTATCTGCTCATCAGAAATCTAAACCTAATTATTCTTATCTTGATCTCTGCTGGCCCTTATAATATTTGTGTTGCTTTCCTATTAATTTCTATGCAACATGTGGGAAAGCAAAATGTTTTGGAACTACCAACTCCATTATGGCACTTTGTTAATACTTGAAAATAATTAGTTACAAATAGCAAGTTACTTGTAATTAATTTCTATCTTACAATAGCTAACTAAATTCCAATTGAGATATAATTATGGAAACCTTCACATCTTTGTGGTATAATATGAATAGTTTTTAGTTAGCTTTAGAGTTTAAAAGTCTATGTGACATCCTTGCTTAGGTGAATTCTGTACAAAAAGCCAGCAGCTAATAGCATTTTTTAAAAAATTATAAATAACTTAAGCATAACTGTTTCTTAATAGTTACAAAGGTAAGGTATGTGTAAAAGCTACCTTTGAATAACGTTCAAATAAGAATTATATTTTAAATATCAGTTACTAAATCTCTCTGCTTTTAAAAATATTGTTAACAAATTACCTTTGGAGCTCTTGGCTCTGAGTTTGCACAGATTAAATGAGAGATTAGTTGCAAAGTACCAGTCTCAGATCATTCAGAGGCCTTACCAGGGGATCTTTGAAATACATTAGCCGTCGGTCATCCATGGTGAACCAACGTTTCTTGAAGCCTTCTGTTTGCTAAAGAGTGGGAAAGAAAGATTAAAAAGTAAGCTGGGGGACATTTTGATGAAATACAAGCCTTCAGATCACCACACAGAAAACCAATGTGGTTCATAGTTGTTAATATACTGGACTCCTATTCAAATTCCAGTCATGAAGCTTTATGTTAGGCACTCTCTCAGCCTAACCTACCTCACAAGGTTGTCATAAGGAAAAATGGTGAAGGAGAGAACACCCACGTCTGGCATCTTGACCCCCATGGAGGAAGGAGGAGGGAATAGGAATACATAGTCAAGATGATGATAACAGAGCCCGTTCACTGTCTGCTCCCAAGTTGTGAAATTCCTTTCCATGAGGTTTTCCTGTCCAGATTTGTTCAGAGAGGGTTTGCCTTTGCCCTCCCCTGAGGCTGAGAGAGTGTGACTTCCCCAAGGTCACCCAGTGGGTTTCCATGGCTGAATGAGGATCTAGACTTGTAGTCCAGTGCTCAAATCATTACACCATGCTGGCTTCAGTTGTTTAATGTAAAAAAGAAATACCCAACTGGCATCCTGTAGGGAAGTTACATCATCGTAAATCAACTCGTATAAACATTCATACTCTCAGGAGGGGACCGGAAAAATGACGCACCATTGGAACCACTGCACATGGAGATCCAGCATTGTCGCCACTCTGCAACGGTGTGTCCTGATGTGCAATGCCTCCCAATGCACAGTGGGCGCCCTTCTGTGCAATGGGACACATCATGTGCCATGCCTTGTTGAACGTCTTCAGAATTCACGAGCGCACCTGCATATCGTGTCAGCAGTACAATATCATCATAAATATATGCATCTCAGCCTCTGATGAAATTTATGCATCTCAGTGCCAATTTTTCAGACTGAGAATGGATTTTTAGCCACTTCCAGGTGCTTTCGCAATTTTGGCAGTCCTTTGGGCACTGAGAAGGACAAACAACTGGTCAGAGGCTTACCAGCATTGCCCAATCCTGGTCTGTGGCAATGGACAGATCCATGAATGCCAGCCTTTAGAAATGGAGAGTGACTGCTGTCTTTTTCATCCTAGCACACAGGGGTTTGTTTAACATCAAACCTACAAGCATACCAGTGATTCATTCCATCTGCCATCTCCATTTTGACACTGAGGTGCAGTGAGAGTTTTCTGGAAAAAGTAGGCTTGGAAATTACCCAGAAATTTTTACAGCACTCTTAAAAAATGTAATCTGGTTTAGCACGTTTGGTTTCAACATTATATTCAACCACATTCAAGGCTTTATGTGCAGATTATTTTATTGGAATATTTGTAATAAAGTAAAGAGAACATATAGGTTCCTTAAATTTAACAACAAAAAAACACTATACTGAAAGAACACTGTTTTTTTTTAACAAAGACGCATACTTGAGGAGAACTGTGCCTGATAAATCTAAGCTATTAAAAGTTTAACTTTTTTTCCTGAGCTATCACTGTAGTATCTTCAGCTTCACTCACAACTCTTTCCACAATTTACCAGCTCCATTTCAAGTTGAGAAAAATCTGATTTGATATTGGTGAGTGTGACTGAAATACCAGTCCACCCCTGTTTCCCAGGTAAAAACATGGAGCTGGAATTGGGCCCTGAATTAGATTGAAAAGAAGTCACGTGCACGCCTACAAAAAATTACTCTTGGCCAAGAAGAAACATCTTGTGACTACAACAGTAGTCTAATCAGATGGGCAAAGCTTTATTGAAACACTGAGATTTTTACACAGCTTCCAAGGAGAGAGAAAATGTGCACGAGACAGCTTATGCTTAACATAAATTGTGAAAGAGGAACAGAGTATGGATCACATAAGCCTCATTCTTTCTGTGAACAAATGCATGTTCTTAGGAAGTTCTCTTGATTTACCTTTGACAGAGACAGAGTGGCTTGTTCAGAAATTGCCTAGGAACTGAGAAACAAAACACTACATGCTTGGAAAATGTTTTATCCCCAACAGTAGAACTAGCTAAACATGCTATTTCATTAAAAATTTCACTAAAGTGGAAGCTATATCACTAACCTGACAACAGACCAGACATCAGCTCTAGCTAAGTGTATGTAGACACACAAACACACATATAAGTGTGGGAAATTATCTAGGGAGAGACATAGCATTGAAAAATTTCCCAATTTAGAAAATTTCCACCCCCTTCTCTGCTGCCTTTGGGCCACAAACTTGTGCCTAATTTTTGAACTGATTCTTCCTTTATTCCACCCGGTTTTTTGGTAGCCTGATGAAGACTTGTAGACAATCATAGGCCCTTTCCACACGGGGGAAAAAAAACGGCTTAGGGCGACTCATCCGGAGGTCGTCCACACCATGGAGCGCGCTAGAGCGGTTTGAATAGTGGAGGTTCCACACCTCAAACCGCGCTAGCGCGGCCGCAAGGGGTGGCGCGGCGCGTTTTTTAAAAACCACATTTTATGAGGTTTTTACGAAACGCGAGCGCGCTAACCCGTTGCAGCGCCCCGTGTGAAACTGCAGGGACGCGCTAGCGCGTCCCTGCAGAGCTGCCCGGGGGCGGGCTTCCGGCTGGCGCGCTGCCCTGATTGGCAGAGCGCCTCCGGAAGTCGCCATTTTGGGCGCCGCCGAACGCCGCCGAAACTCGCCAGCGTGTGGAGCGGCGAACGCGCGCTCCCCGCAGGGACGGAGCAACCCGTTTTAAGGTAAGATCCGTCCCTGCGTGCGCTGCCCCGTTCCCCATCCTCCGTGTGGAAAGGGCCATAAGCTTAAATCCATTTGTTATGTTTTGGTTTGTCATAATAAAGATTTTACCCACCAATGTTACTTTCTATTTGGTTAGCCCCAACTACTGTAGACTCACGGAATGGGGAGTAAATCCCACTGATTCAATCAGTCTACTTTAATTGGGACTAACAATAGAATTTAAACCATGGCCAATTTCCTTCCTGGGGGGTGGGGTGGGAAAGCATCTTGAAACACAGCGCCCAAATTAAATGTGATGATTTTATTCAACTGTTGGCCAGAACATAGACGATGCTTGAATGGCCCTTTCTTTTCCAAGGGACAGCGGGAATTAAAAAGTCTGGTTCAAATCCTAGGCTTGTTTCAATTTACAGCTAATGAATCGGTTAAGCACAGAAACGGGCAGCTTGATTAAATTGCTCTTGGCTCTGAGGAGCAAGAAAAAATAATTAATTTCTCAACAAGCCTTTGTAATTAGGAAAGGTAGGAAGTGTGAACAGGAACAAGACATGTGTCTTGGCCTTTAGGGCTGGATTGGACAGCAGAGAAACCAACCATGAATGGTAACAGGATTAAGGTAGGCAAGGGATAATACCATTAGGAACAGCCCAGCTGGATCAGACCAAAGGCCTTTCTAACTCAGTGTTCTGCTCTTGCAAATAGCTAGCCAAATGCCTTGATGTCAGGATGCACGGCTCCCGACTTACACAGAGCCGCTGGATGTAGATTGAAGTAGTGAATGGTAGTCAATGTAGAGACAATTCTATGAGCCCTTCTAGAGTTTAGTTAGAGTGCCTCAAAGGGCCTTTCCACACTATACTGTTATAGTGCTATCATTCCACTTTCAACCTCCTGTGGAATTCTGGGGTTTGTAGTTTCCTGAGGCCCAAGAGCTCTCTGGCTGAGAATTCCAAAGGCCCCTCCCTAAACTGCAAACCCCAGGATTCCACAGGACGTTGGAAGTGGAATCATAGCACTAGAACAGTATTGTGCAGAAATGGCCAAAATCTCAGCATGCTGGAAAGAGAGATGATTTCATTATTGAAAACGGCCCAATGCATTTCAGCTTATAAATATTTTTATGGCCTTCTTCAGGCCCTATTAAAAGAGAAGGGGACAATGTATAGCGACAGTAATTACAACAAGAGACAAGTTTTCAATAGTAAAATCATTTCTCTTTTCAACGTCCTGAGACTTTTGCCGGAATCCTATAGGACCTGTTACATTACATGATTTTACGTACCCTAGCTACATAGCAGAGGCGCTAAGATAAATAATTAAAACTTGTTTCAATTTGTATAACGGTGGGCAGGCACTTCAGTATATAGAATGTGGGATGTAATTTTAAAGAAAATAATCGCACGGAGTACATACCTATCCCTGCTCAATTCTGATTTAGGAACATGCCATTTTGTGACCTTCTCATCTCAGACTGCTTCAGTCTGTCTCTCCCAAACAGCTGGCGCTTTGGCCCTGCTATTATGGGGTAAACTATTAGGAGGTTTCAGCTGTCTAACTGGTGTAAAAATACATTGGTCATTTAGAGGTTTCATGTCCTGACCCCCAGTTTGAGAAACAGAACTGCCAATGTCTTCTTTAAAAGTCTTCTCCTATAATGTCTTCCATCACACTAAGGCCATTTCTGCACTACACTGTTATAGTGCTATTATTCCACTTCCAACATCCTATGGAATCCTGGGGTTTGCAGTTTAGGGAGGGGAATTTAGAATTCTCAGTGCAAGACGTCTTTGGTCTCAGTAAACTGCAAACCCCTGGGTTTCATAGGATGTTGAAAGTGGAATTACAGCACTATAACAGTCTAGTGTGGAAAGGGACTCAGAGGAGGGAGAAAAACTGGATCTTCCAAAGCCATGGGGGAGAGCTGGGAATGGGGATGAGCCAAGTGTCCCACCACCCAGCACATCTGATGCTAAGGGGCTGGAGGAAACACCGGCCAGGCGAAGAATTGCCAGCTCCTAAGATCCAAACATGGAGGCAGTAAATGTCCCCAAGTGAAGGGAGACTGGCGGGATCTATTTACACATGTAGGCAAAAAATTAAACAGAGCCGGTTGTTAATTATTTTGAATGACACTGCTGCACAAGGCAATGCCTCAGAGCCACAGAATTCTAACACAGCAGGAATGTTTAGGCAATCTATTTCCAGTTTACAACATGCCCTCAGTGTGACAGTGGAACATTTGGGAAACAGAGCTACAAAAATAAAGAGTGAGGAAAGAAGATCTAAATACAGCCATGGTTAGTGCACACAACACGGGATGGGGATTAGGATGTTTATGGCTACCCCCCAAGGTTTCCAAACCGCACAGTAAAGAATACGCTTGCTTTTGGCATAAATAGAAAAAAATGGCATGTCCCACCTTTGGCCCCGTTTTCTCCATGTAACCTTCCTTCAGGTAGTTCCTAGAAAGTTTGGGCACCAGCTAGAGATGGAGAAATGCAGAGAGGCAGGGAGAAAGAATACAAAGTGGCATTAGTGCAGACACTGGATAGCAGAGGGAATAAGTACATATCATAAAAATGATTTATTCCTGTACAGGTTTGCACGTCATAACTTTTGCTGATCCTTTTTAACCCAGGGTTTCTCGGTGGAAACATCAGGCTACTGATTCACTGTTGCTGGGGTTTTATTTTAATTGAATGAAAACACAGAAAACAAACAAACAAAAAGACAGGGGAAAACAAACAAAAAGACAGGGGAAAAAAGAAATATAAGAAATACAGAATAATAATACAGAATAATACAGAATAATACAGAATAATAATCCTCAAAAAAGTCACATAATAATAGGCTATAAAAATGGGCTAAATAACAATACCAAAACAAGAACAATAACTCCTCCAAAACTACAAATATCAGTCTAAACTACCAAACACACAACCAAAAAAATTGGTTCCTGCCCCTGCTGTGAACAACACATAGTAACCCTACAGTAACTACTAACCATTAAATTCCAAATTATAATTAAATTTAATATTTGTTGCCTACATTTATTGCTATAATAAATCTTAACGGACTTACCAAATTGGTCTAAACTTTGTAGTCCTAGGAGGGTTATTAATATTAATTTCTTACTTAGTAAATACCTTTTTTTTTTCTCAGAACTGCTATGCATCTTTGTAATTTACTGGGCAGGTTCTATAGTGCCTCTGCTACATAGCTAAGTATATGTTAAAGTTATGCGACATAGATCACAACAGAGAATTCCAGCCATAAATTATGAAAATTATAGCCAGGGAAGAAACAGCTAATTTCTAAAAACCAGGGCTGACATCCTGCTGAACAATCATGAATGCAAAAATTAGATTTTTTTTCAACTTTTTTTTAGCCCTAGGTGGCCCTGGGGGATTGCACGAGGCCCATGGACCGCACTTTGCCCACCCCAGTTACGAGCAAGAGAGGCTGGAAGGAAAGATCAGCTCACATCAGCATTGCTTGCTCCAGGGAATGCCACTTGCAGGTAATGGAACCGGGCGGCTCGGATGGCGTTGAACCAGTCCACCATTTCCTGAAAGGAGAAAGAAAACAGCAGTCAAGAAACAAGGACCGGAAAGCAGGTATGATCAGCCTTAAACGCTGCACTGCACCAGTTTTGGATTGAATGGAAAGTAATGTGATCAAGTCACACTGGCCTCACTGCTCCATCCTGCAGGTTTGCAGAGTTATGATTTTCAGCACAATCCTACGCAAATTTCCATGGAAGTAAATCCCACGGAGGAGGTCTTAGTCCTTGGCCAAGCAAGTTCATCATTGCAGCCTTAATCATGTATTCTGGTGCTATTTTAAATTGCTGCCTCATCTCTGCTATCATTTTTTGGGGGGTTTAGTCTTGTCTTGTATTTTACCATCAATATCATAGGCCCCCTTGTTTATTCTGATTTCAAAAAGGCAGGATATGAAATGGTTACGCTGTTGTTACCACTGAGTCTAATTCTAATTAATAGTTTAAATGGAAACTGTGCAAGGCAACAAACAATGTGGGTTTTACTACACCATGCATGATAGAAAGCATGATATCATCCCATCATCATCATCTTATTTATTTATCATTTCAGTAAAATATTTTTATCCTGGCCTTTTATCATGAGCTCTCACAGCAGCAAAAAGAGAAAGTTATATAAGTAATTTGAGTAGTTCTACACTAAAATCAGTAAATAATTTAAGCAAGATTAAAAACATGTTCAAGAAAACAACTTTAAAAGGTTAACAGAGTTTTGCTATTAGCTTTGCAGGATATATCCAGTAATGAACCTACAACATTTTTCTTATCAGCTCAAACAATTTCAGATCAAAGGCAAGCCCCAAGGGTGGTGGTCACAGCAGCGACAATATTCAGCGGTTGCAATCTGGTAGGGTTGAGTGTAATGGAGGAAGTCTATGTGCAGAGCTGTGTTAGCCTGGGCTATAGACCACCCTCCAACTTACTGAACAGCCTCTGAAGCCCCACTCCCAGTACGGCCATTCTTTGTTTCGGGGAGAGCAGGCAGGCCTGGAGAAGAACCCAGCTGCTTCCCCACAGCCAGACACAAAAAGATTACAGCAGGACGCCAGTGGTTCTCATTGCTAATGTCATCATTTTGCACCTGGCTATGGCACATGTGTCAAACACAAGGCCCGCGGGCCAAATGCAGCCTGCCAGGCCATTTCATGTGGCCCTCACAACTCTCCTGCAGCTCCACCCCTGGCCTGGTGAGCCTGACTGCTCCTCTGTCCAAGTCTCACTGTCAGACTGTTGCTCCACATGGCTCGTGAGAATTGGACAGAGGAGCAGTCAGAAGTAGAAGTAGATTGCGAGTGCTGGCTGCTGGGTCCCTCTTCAGAATTCCAGCAGCCGAGGGCCCACAATGTGGGGATCGGCCTCACCAGGCACAGAGAGGATCTGGGGGAGCAGAAAGTGATTCTCTTTGGATATACTGACCAGTTCTATGTCACTTTACAGATGTACAGGAACCATAAACCACGATCAAATAGCCCCAGAATGTCCAAGAAAAGAAAAGTTGATGGAGAGGGGAGGCAATTTAAAAACCAGTAATAACTGAATGCAGAGGCAATTATTTAATGTGATAAAAGAGTAGACAGTGGCAGAGCTTGGAGTGTGGGGAGCGGGGCAGGAGGGGTGGGGCTACGGCATGAGGGGCGTGGCCACTATGCACGGCGGCATGGCCACAGGACGGGATGCCCCAGAAACATTGCCGCCCAGGGCGAATCGCCCCCTCCGCCCCCACGCCCCTACGCGACTGAGAGTAGATACATTTATATAGTCTTAAAGACACAACCAGTCCTTTGAGGGCAACCATAATGCTGATGTAGCCTAAGATGAAATTGAGTTTGACCCCCCAGGGCTACGGGGCCATAGCCAGGAGCTTCCGTGATCCTGCCCACGAAGCACAGCATGGCCACGCAGAGACTGCTCACTGAGTCAAGGGAGAAGCTTTGGGTGCTTCGGGGAGGGGGACTACCAACTTCCACAGCATCCGGAAAAGAACATACGGGCACATAATGGAAGCTTGCATGTACATAAGTCCCTAACAGGTTGGAGTGAATATTCCAAAATCCCTCCCAAGTCAAGCTGTGGGATTTCACCAAGCAGCCTCCAGAGGGCGCCTCAGCAAACGAACAATGACAACGTGAACGGGGTGAAACGGAAAGGGTCGGGGGCTTGGCCACAGGTCAGCAGAGCCCCCTGTGCTGGGAATCAGGTCACCTAGTGCCGCTTCCTCCAGCCAGGCACATTTCCTGAGGACTGCAGCTCCCATTATCCCTGACAGTGAACCTATGCCCCGGTGGTCTATGGGAACTGTAGTCCAAACCATCTGCACAGTGTCGGACTGAGGAAGGCTCAGTCTACTGAATGACGCTGATGTTTGCATGCTTCTGTGGGAATCGGTGAAAGGCCTGTCAACGGGCTTCCCGTGTTGCAAAACCCAGGAAATGTCACCCTGCTTTGTCCGCCTCCTTTATGCTTCCCCTCTGTTTCAGTCTCAGGCCATTTCCGCACTAGCCTGTTTTAGTGCTGTTATTCCACTTTCAGCATCCTATGGAATCCTGAGGCTTGTTGTTTAGGGAGGGACCGGCCGGAAAAAAAAGGAAAAAATGGAAAAAATGGCCCAAACTGCCAAAACACACCAAAACATGAGAGGTTGGTTCCCCCTTCCCACTAGAACTGCCCCCAAACTTCAAGCATTGGCTGCATTTCTGCCAATTGTCAGAACAGCACAGTGTTTTGGGTGTGGAACAGAATTCTGGAGACCACGATTTGAATCTGTTTTTTTTAGGTTTGACTTCCTTCATCCCATTCCTATCTTCAAGGCCATTTCTGCACTAGCCTGCTATAGCGCTATGATTCCACTTGCAACCTCCTATGGAATCCTTGGGTTTGCAGTTTCGGGAGGGGCCAGAAACTGCAAACCCGAGGATTCCATAGGACGTTGCAAGTGGAATCATAGCGCTATAGCAGGCTAGTGCAGAAATGGCCGAAGTGTATACTGGGAGGAATTTATATCTCGCAAGTCTTGAGTTCCAGCCATCAGGAAAAGAGAGGGTATAAATAAAGCAAGTGCAGAGCGTGGTGTAGCAGTTTGGACTAACACTCCAGGGGGTTTGAATCTTTGTTCACCATAGAAACCCACTGGGAGACTTTGGGCAAGTCACACCCTCTCAGCCTCAGAGGAAGGCAAAGGCAAACCCCCTCTGAACCAATCTTGCCAAGAAAACCCTGTGTTAGGTTCACCTTAGGGTCACCATAAGTCAGAAGCGACTTGAAGGCACACAACAACAATAGATGGTTAAAATTTTTAAGGAGCTACAAGGTCTCCTCTTGTGGGATCTTCGCTGGAAGTTTCTGGGATCTGTAGCATGAAAAAAACACTTTTTGAAGTTCTACAAAGACCCAGAACCAAGGAATATTTTAAAAAAAGAGAGAGAAAGCAGAAGTAGTTCGGCGATCAGAGCAAGATCTAAAGAAGAGCAACTCGTAGTTCTACTAGAATTTCAAGATTCAGGTATCGATGCTGCTTTGAGCATTCCCTCGGTCTCTTGCTATACTGAGAAATGAAGCATGAGGAGCTAGGATTAAGCTGTCAGCCAGTAGCCTGATCAGAGCCATCAGAATCAAGCAGAAACACCAAACTGAATATAAATTACCGGCATTCAGAACAATCACAAGCAGCTTTTGGTTATGGGTGGTGCAGAGAAGTGAAGACTCTGTTTTTCTTTCCTTTTTAAAATAAAAGCTAGTGCTAGAGAAGGGCACATCAGGGCAGCCCTATCAGTAGGCAGAATAAAGTGGCTGTCCCAGGAAGCAAATTTGGAGTATACTGAAAGGGGAAGAAATGGCTAGTTATTTACTTTATTGCTACTCTATACTATTGATATGACGGAAGGCAGTTTCCTAAGTTTCTAAGATGGTAGAGTCATACTCGGCCATGACAGCATTCTCAAAGCAATATCTGCCTCACTTGGGAGTTCTCCAAGGTCCTGAAAAATTTCAACAATTCCTTGTTGATCGGATCCTGTTATTTGTTACTCCAAATCCACTCTCTAGTATAGGGATGTAAATCCTCAACCGTGTCATCCTCATGTGTGGGAAAGAATGTTTGTGATACTTTTCTCCCCCACAACGGAGAAAACAAATATTCCCGTACAGAATTCTCCCATATTTGAATGTCCCAAAATGTTGCAGAGGAATTATTCTGCATAGAATAAGACTTTGTGTGTGCGCGCACAAAGAGTTGTTTTCTGCACAGAAAAAAGATTTCATACACAGGACACGGATTTTGTGCAATAAAAAACACCCATTTTTCAATGCAGAATAATTCACAGCAATCTGGGACTTTCAAATACAGGGAAAAATTTTGCAAGATTTTCCTTGGTCTCTTATTCTTCCCGATGAAGTTTGGACCCCTGTTATTCAAATGAAGAATAATGAATATTATTTCCGTCTCTGCTCTAGTCCCGGATAACTCCAGCTCAATCCATTCATACTCTATATTGTACGGATTAGAACCAGCTGGTTTTAAATCTGGAGTTGAGTCTTGGAGATGCACCACTACCCTTGGCTTGGGAGCCTGGGAAACAAATGACCACCTCTCAGAGCTGCTTATAGCTGTGGGTTCCTGCATCTTGGTATCTCTTTTAAATCTATAATTTTATAGTCCTGTGATCTCACAGAAATTGGATGCATGGCACATGCTCTCCAGTGTCATTTCCTTATCAGGTGTGCAGCGTGACTCCCAGAGGGGCTTCCTTTCTTACTTCAGGGCTCCCACCTTGCCATCTTCATGGTAAACAAAGATGTTCCGAGTGCTGTTGTCTTTCAAGTACGTAATCTGCAGTCCGTGCGGGTTCCCAATTTTTGCAGGCTGGAAAGTGGCATTTAAGTGCTCAATCTTCATAATGGCTTTGGGTTCTTTTGCCTGGTCAAAACAAACAGATACACATCACAGGCAGTAATAATAAGGATCCACACCGAGGGCAATCAACAAATGCCGAGAGAAACACAAGCTTTCAAAATGAGGAATATATAACATTTATTTATAACGCCCTTCTTACCAAAGAGCAGAACATTGATGGACACGATCAGAGACAAAGACAATACAACAGAACATCACAACAATATATGGAATAAAATCACCAACACCCCGCCAGTTGCACCTTAAACACAACTCAGTGGCTTAAGATGGTGAGCCAAAGGGGAAGGTCTTCAACCGTTTACAAAAATGGGTGAGATCCTCGTCCAGCCGGAGGTCCAAAGAAAGACCGTTCCACAAACGTGGAGCCAGATCTTGAAAAGCTCACAGCCTCGACAGAGCTGTACGTGTTGGTGGAACAGACAATAATCCTTTGCCTGTAGATCTCAAATTCCTGGGTGGAATATACCACTCATGTCGAGCTGTGAGGTACTGCGGGAGATTAGAACACAAAGCTTTAAATACCAGGAGCAAAAGTTTGAAACAGGCCCTGGCTCAAACTGATAGCCAGTGAAGGGATCTACGGGGAGAAGAATCTTTCCAGAGAAGGATCCGATCCTGATCCAGCAGCTCTGGAGAGTGCAAGGGAGCTTGGATACACAAAAGGGCAATGCAGTTTGCTCTTTTCTCTGGTAAAAGAAAAAAAAACTAGCGTAGAAAGCAACACATGGCCGAATGGGTGCATGCAGGGAACATGTAACTCCCTTTCAGCTCATCAGGCACAATTCCGAACTATTTTCCGGCTCATGGTCAAAAGCTGGTTTTCTAAAGCTTATGGGGAAGGTGGGCTCTAATTCGTGGAAGCAGTGGCTTGGCATTTTGTGGAGAATCCTGGGCAAGATATCCAGACCTTGGAAATTACACATTAAATTGTTCATTGCTTGCTTGGTGTTATACAGTGATTAACAAATTAGCCTCATTCTAAGATCTGAAATGTCTTTAGTGGGTACTTAGTCTCTGACTGGCCAACTGCTGTTTTCACAGTTGACTGTCTCACCTTCTCCCTATGGGTCTAGTCTTTGCAATCACCCAGAAATAACTGGAAGAGGCAGTTCCATTTCTCCATTCTTGCCACTGCTTACCTACGTGTTGAAGAGACCTGAATGGGTAAAAAAGATGGAAACAGGACCAAGGCCATTTCTGCACTACACTGTTCTAGTGCTATTATTCCACTCTCAACCTCCTGTGGAATTCTGGGGTTTGTAGTTTACTGAGGCTCAAGAGCTCTAGGACTGAGAATTCTAAATGCCCTCCCTCAACTGCAAACCCCAGAGAAGGCCGCCAGGCCGACCCACTCCATTTCCCCCTCCTTACCCTGACCTAGTTTGGATCCTGAGTGCCTGTTCTTCCCACCATGCCTTGGCCCCATCTCGCATATTTTGATATTTGCAATTTCCCCACTTTTTCGGGATGTGCCCCAACCCTAGAAAAAGGTGAAAGATTTTTTTTTTTATAAAGCAAGGGCATTGACCCAAACAGATCCTTACGTCATTTTTGTTGTAATACTTCAGGGCTCCTTCCCGTTCCGAAAGGACAAATTTCCGGGTCAGGAACTGTCCGTTGTCACGGCCTCTCTTCCAAAGGAATCCTTCCCGGTACCCTACAGAGAAACAACAACGTTCTTCTGATGACAGCTGACAACAGTTTGGAAAGAAAGTAAATAATTGGTTTTCTTCTCTGTCTGGAGATGGATGACACCAAATCCCCCTGGCTGGGTGTCAGGTCTGCTTTCTTTGCTCCGACCTTTGAAGCCTGACAGCAGCAGGAGGCTGAGGCTAATTTTTATCTAGGGGGGATACTTCCCTGGTAGAAGATATTTTTAATTTTTATAAACAAATTATATCACGCCTTCCTCTTAATATAGGACCCAAAGTGGCTTGCTTATTTCATTTAATTTTATTTCTATTCCGCCTTTCTCCCAGGATGGGACCCATATTCAAGTACAGGTTAAAACAAAATACACTAAAACATTGTACCATATATACTTGTCTGTAAGTTGACCTGCTGTAAAAGTCTAGGGCAAGTTTGGGAGCCAAAATTATGGATTTTGATATGACCCATGGATAAGTCGAGGGTCATTCCATGGAGAGGGGAAAGTGCCTGGTTCACCCCAGCCCCGGGCATCACTGCCTCCATTTTCCTGCCCTGGCATTCAAAAAGGCCTTTTGCCACTCTCCCCAGAGGAGGGGATAGTTCTTTTTTCGATGAAAGTTAAAGTACAGTATTAACTCTTACCAAAAAATAAACCATTCCCTTTTCCAAGTAGAGGGGCAAAAGGCGAGAGCTTAATCCATCCCACGGAGAGAAATGCCGATCCCTCTACTCTCTTGGTGCTCCTTTTAGGGGAAGCACTGTTTTCCCACCTGGACATTGAAAAAGGCCAAAAATGGCAACGCAGCAGAGAGAGTAGAGAGGATCCGTGCTTCTTTCAGGTCCTCCTGGGAACCTTCTGCCACTCTACTCAGAAAAGAGAATGGTTCCAACCCAGGTTTTTGGGGTCAGTTTTTTGACTAAAACTTAGACTTTTACATGAGTATATACAATACGAAAGTGGAAAAACCATTAAGCAAACGGTCCTATCAAAACAGTAAAATAAAACCTTGAGAAATATTTTAAAAGAGCTAGATCATAGTGCCCACATGTGTGGAGGGCTCCCTCTGTCAAGCTAGTGGACTCCCCAACTCACAATCCAACCATTTCATTCTTTCTAGACTTTTATGTGATTATATACAGTACAATACAAAAGTTAAGCAAACAGTCCTATCAAAACAGTAATATAAAACATCTGAAAAAACATTTAAAAAGAGACAGGGTGTTGGACCAGGGTCTCAAGAAACCAGGGTTTGAGTCCCCACTCAGCCATGGAAACCCAGTAGGTGACCCTGGATAAGTCTCACTCTCTCAGCCTCTGACAAAAGGCAATGGCAAACTCCCTCGGGACAAAGGTTACCAAGAAAACCCCATGATAGGGTTGCCTTAGGGTCAACAGAAGTCAGAAACAACTTGAAGGCACACAATAAAAACAGCTACAACAAAAACATTAATTGCAGAGTCTCTCAGGTATATAGGAACTACTGCCTTACTTTTAGGTAGCTGGTCTCACTTCCAAACCAATAAATAATTGGTCATCTATCAGTTCTTAAGTAACACTTCACAACTCAGCTTTGGCTGACTTGAGCCATTTCTGCACTAGACTGTTATAGCGCTATTATTCCACTTGCAACATCCTATGGAATCCTGGGGTTTGCAGTTTCATGAAAATTGCAAACCCCAGGATTCCATAGGATGTCGCAAGTGGAATAATCGGGCTACAACAGTCTAGTGCAGAAATGCCCTTGGTTAGCCTAGAATACCGCACAGATTTAGGGCCTTTTTGCCCTACACTGTTCTAGTGCTATTATTCCACTTTCAGCCTCCTGTGGAATTCTGGGATTTGTAGTTTCCTGAGGCCCAAGAGCTCTCTGGCTGAGAATTCTAAATGCCTCTCCCTAAACTACAAACCCCAGGATTCAATAGGAGATTGAAAGTGGAATAATAGCACTGTAACAGTGTAGGATGGAAAGGCCCTTAAATTCCATCTTTGCTATTAGAGAAGTGGCCATAGTACTCTGTGCATCTGCTGTAAGCTACTTTAAGAGACAGTGAGCTTTGGAAAAAGCAATGAGCAATACTCTGCGGATCAGCCATCTCTCCAGCTGATGGGGATGGAGAGCAACCATTAACTGTACATCCTGGCAGTCTGAAAACTGATATTATGTCAGCCTTTCTCTGGATGGGGAGTGGATTTAGACAGGAGAGAAAGTATGCTTTTAATAGCTTGCTATATACACCCACTGCCACCATCTTATGTCACACCTTCCAACTGTCCCACTTTGGCAAGGACAGCCCCAATAAATCCTCTGTCATCCCACTTTTCAACTGCTTTTAAAATGTCCTGGTTTTTCCCTCTTCCTTCTTTCTACTTTCATCCTCAGCTTATTTCAATTGCTGCAGTCTGAGTTCAAAGTGCAAAAGCAGTTTGGCCTCAATTAATTCAGAAAGAGAAGATGGGGCCAGAATCTTGTCTTTCCCTGTAGGCTCAGGCAAAAGCAAAATGCCGCGGCCTGTCCAGTTTGTGTCTTCTTCCTTACTGGTAAATTTTGCCAGCTGGACCACTCTCTGATGTTGCTCGGCCACACCTCTCCTGGTTTTTATCTGTGAAATGCTGGAGGTTAAGTTACGCTAAATTCACACGATACACGTTCTCACCCAAAAACAAACAGCAGCTAGTCACACACTCTCAGCCTCAGAAAACCCCATGATAGGCAATCCTTAGATTTGCCATTTGTTGGAAACGACTTGAAGGCACACAACAGCAACAACTTACCAAGCTGCAAATGCTGAATCCGAACAAAACAAAGGCCTATGCTGGGGGTAGAATAAGTTGGAATCATCTTGAAAGCATAAAACAACAGATAATAATAAAGTTGTTCCCCGCTGTGGATGTTGAAAATTGGCATTCCTGTGTGACGGCGGAGCATCCCCCCATTTCACATATTGCAAAGATCCATCAAAGGCCAGCTGCGTACAAAAGAGCCAGAAACCGACACATCCCAAGAACAAAACAACTTTACATTTTGTTAACGTTTTATTATTCAAGAGAGGGAGCTGTTAGACATCCAAATGTCAAAACCCAGCAGGGGTAGCTGACGGTGCCTAAGCAAATCTGACGATTTAATCAACCGTCTCTGCCAGGCTTCGCCTGTGTACCTGTCTGTTTTCTGTCAGCTTCCTCGAGGGAAGAATTCATTAGCCTCCTTGTGATCTATCATGTACGATGCAAAGTGGAATTAAGTAGCAAAGGTAACCCTGCAAAGGTCTGGACTCCTCGAAACGAGAAGCAAATTCACTATATCTACATTGATTAAGGATAGGGATGGGTCAACCGAATCCTCGAATCCTGGCTAAGGATTTGGGATTCCTGAATCCGAATCCCTGTGCCAAAGTAGGCAAACCGAATCTTTCAAATCCGCCAACTCAATAGATTGTTGGATGCCTGGAAACCTGGGAGACCAGACATACAAGGGAAGATAGTAAGTAGGTGAGTTTTTCCCTTGGAGTAATAATGGCCATTGCTTACAATTGCACAAATTACCTCTGGGCTTGTATTCTAAGATATTTAAATTGAACTTTTAAGACTGACTGGAATCTACAGGCTTGAGATTTCAAGGACAACTGAAACATTCCTTTGCGTAGCTCCCTTGCAAACCTCTTTCAGACACAATTCTGGGCTTTGTAGTTTTACAAGGTGTCACAGCCTTCTCTGCCAAAGTGTGCTGGTGCATCGTCAAACTACAACCCCAGGAGGCCAGAAGGAGCTGTGCAAAGAAAAGCCAGTTTTGACCTGGATTATCTCTCTACTGTAGTATGTGGACCTGTTTACACAGGCAGGAAAAGGTGGGATTAATAATCCACATTTTCCTGCCTGTGTAGAAAGGGCCTTCATGTCATTTTCAATCTGGGGAGATCCAGAGGCAAAACTAGGACAATTGTCTTGGCCAAATTTCTTCAGCGGGAGGTTTGCCTTTGCTTAGGCTTTTGCTAGGGCTGAGAGTGTGTGTCCTGCCCAAGATTATCCTTCTTTCTCTTGCTTTTTAAACTTTTTTTTAAAAAAAGGATTCGAAAGATTTGAGATTCGTGAGATTTGTGGATTCCTAGAACCTCCCAGGGATTCAGATCTGGATTTGGAAAATTCTAGATTCGTTCCATCCCTAATTAAGGATTACCGTGAGATGTATAAAAAAAACAGAATTGTGTGGCATCTTACTCAGCATCTGAAGAGAGAACTGTATTTTAGCTGTGCTGTTTCGGCTTGTTCAAATTCAACCATAAACTTTTGGATACCACCCTTAGCGATGACAAATCATGTCTAGATGTGTAGCTGGCTTCATTAACCTCGTCCGCTTTGGTTTGCCTTCCGGGCAGAGGCCCTTTGTGTTGCTCAATTAATGCCCTGTCATGCACAAGTGGACAGTCTGAGGGAGACGAAAGTTGCTGATTAAATTGATTGTTTCCACAATATCCAATTAACCGACCCAAGCGGCAAATGATTTATTCAATCAGAGGCAATTAGCGCTCAAATGGGCAGAGCCAGGCAGGCAAAAGGCAGCCCACCAAGATGACCGCAGTCCCTGCAACAGTGCCAATGATCTAGAAGGGCCACAAAAACTTGGAGAACTGGGTCTCTCTCCTCTGCAATTATAGCACAATTTGACACCATCTTAACTGCCACGGCTGTATCCTATGGAATCCTGGGATCTCCAGTTTTCTACGACATTACAGTTTCCTTGCAGGAGATTCTAACTACCTCATAAAACTATACATCCCAGAATTCTTTAGAACGGAGCCATGGCAATTAGAGTGGCATTGAAGTACTAAAATCAGGGAATCTGAAAGACACCCCAGAGTGGCAAAATTACCCCAACCAAATTCTAACATTCTGAAGTGCTGATGATTTCAGTGAGAAATGTAAGTCCATGTTTAAGCCTGCCATAGAAATTTCTTTAAAGCTGCTTCACTTTAGACGAGAGTGTCCAAGAATGCAGAAAACAGGAAAAGAAGAAGGGCATAGCCGAATCAGACCAAAGATCTATCCAGTTCAGCAGTGGGCAAGCAGAAATCCACAAGGAAGACACAGAAAGTGGCACAATGTCTCTGGTAGTGAAAGCCATGCATAACTATCATGTCTAGGAGCCACTGATGTTTCTAACATCTGTCAATTTATCTGAACCGTCTTTGAAACCATTCAATTTGTCAGCCACTACAACACCTTGTGGCAGTGACTTCCACAGTTTAACCATGAGCTGCAGTTAAAACGACCTCCTTATCTGCCCTGAATCTGTCACCATTCAGCTTCAATACACATGCTGGATCCTAGTACAGTGGCCCCGCTGAAAGTAGAAATAACACAAATAACTCCCCCACAATCCCCCTCCCATTCCCTTGCCTCTGGCCCTGGTGCTCCTGGGGAAGGGAGAGAAAAAAAGACAAGGTAAAGGGCTTACCAGTACTTTCCCTTCAGACGGAGAAAAGTAGAGAACTGAGTTCTAGCGTTCTAGCTACTTTTGGTTGCCATCTTGAGAAAGGAGATTCCTCCAAGAAAGGAAGGGTAGGAGCAAAAAGTCACCTGACCAATCAGCAGCCGTTACACAGAAGGGCGTGCAACCACGCAGAAGAGAGGACACACCTCTAAGGTGGGTGGGTGGGCTTTGCTCACCCAAAAGGAAAAAAACATTCATTTTAAACACAAGCCTTGCCAGCCTAGGGTGAGGACTGCAAGGGAATGGGAGGAGGAGAAGCAGGGAAGGCAAGCATATGCCTCACGAAAAATCAAATTCATGAAGGTCAAACCTGCAAATGTGGAGGGAGGACTGTAGTGTGAGTGAAAAGCTTTGTCTTTTTTACTTTCTCCACCCCATGCACACCTCCAGTGGCAACTGGTATTTCTCATATTGGCGGAGTAGTGAATAAAGCTCCAACTTTAAAGGCGCTATCCAGGATGCTGAACTTTATCCATTTAAAGCTGAAACTGTCCCTGCTACTGCTACCTGTGATTTGCCAGAGTGCATTAGGCAGTCTGAAATCTAGCATGGCCTGATGTGCTTTATCCCACACGTCAACATGAAAGCCATCAGCTGCCACTGTTTTGCATTTTTTTTCTATGCCAAATTATTAGCATAGGATGTTATAACCTTTCCTCGTAGAGGCCTTGCTTCCAATACCCCCTCACTCTTTTGGCTACCCTTTTCGGCACCATTCCCAAGAGTTATGCAAGCATAGATCCTTTTTACACTATCGCACAAGGAGGGGTGTAGTATCTCCTTGCGCTTTGGTCTCTTCCAGGCTGCTGGACACAGCTCCACCCTGGCTGCCCAATTGGGCAGTGATGGATTGGGTAAGCTCCCTTCAGGCCTGTCATCCTTCAGCTGTTCCACTTCTGGACCTCCATCATCTCCAGCCAGATCTTTCACATAAATACGGCAGCAATATTCTACACTCAGCTCGCATCCAAAAAGATTTTGGGTAGTCTGTTGCCTTCAGGTCTGATGGAAGATGCTCTTCAATCACCAGTATTGAAAACAGATTCAGCTATCAATCCAGTTGGCTTATGCATATGGGAACAGATGCCATTTTGGCCTTCACCCCAGATAATTCAATGTCTTGGGCTAGCTGAAGAAGGAATTATTATTATTATTATTATTATTATTATTATTATTATTATTATTATTATTATTATCCAAGGCAAGTTAAGTGGGGGAGAATCTTTTATCAAGTTTGCCTGGTGACATTTAAAATGGGAAGGAACCCAGACCACTGAAGCAAGGGAAGATATCTCAATGGCAATAGAAATGTCTATACAGTTTAAAACAACTGGGTACTTTGTACCTCGAAAGGAAGCTTTCTGCCAATTCCAGCTCACAAATTATCTCCAAGGTAATTGAGGGACATGGAAACACATACACACACACACACTCTGATGAGTTTAGATGATAAAGTGAGGAAGGTTTTGAGGCTTTCAGTTGGGAGAGAGGTGTAAATGAATAGGTTCACAGAGACAGGGAGAGCTGTTCTATTGCAATTGCTCAAGGAGAAAATGAGGCTGAGCGAGAAAGAGATTGGAAAGGAGAAGGAGAGACGCGAGAGATCTGTAACAAATTGCCACCACTTACAGGACTTTTTCCTGTGCATCACAGCCAAAGAAATGTTTTTTTTTAAAAAAAAAATGAAATGAAAAGAAAAGAAAAGAAAAAAATGGATTGCTTTTGCTATCCAGGTGCGGGAAATCAATACCACAAAATATAGCCAGAAAACTAAAATGTCTTTCTAGCAAAACTATCAGAGAAAGCTTAGCAAAATGCCCAAGGACTCATCAATTTTTTAAAAAAATGAAACAGCTCTTTTGCTGAATAGTGAATTTTTTTTTTTAAATCAAGGTCACTGCAGAAGATTTGGGGCTCTGTGTAGGTGTGTGTTTGTATAGCACCATGAATAAACACCCCATCTCATCTGACCTTGACAATGAAGCGGAGCCAGACCTGGTTAGCATTTGGATACAAGTCATCTAGGTCCCATCTTGGGAGAAAAGTGGCATATAAATGCAACAAGCAAACAAAGATCTGCAAAGTCTTCAGGCATACCTTGAAAAGCATCCTGCCCCAAACCCCAGAGAGATACCGCCAGTCAGATTTGACAATGCTGCTTTTGTGCTGCCTCTCGCCTGTCCTAGGGCATGAAGGTTCAATGCCTTCCTTTTCCCACTACATCCCAAGCTGATGTGTCAGCTGTATGGAGCAGCCATGGAGATCTCCACCATCACAGACTGCTCAACAGGGAGATGAGAAAATTGAGCCCCATCAAAAGACCTCCTCGAAATCTTCCAGCTGCCATTCATGCCCCCACTTCCAAATAACTGAACAGCAAAGATAAAAAGATCTGCGTGAATGCATCTAAACTCTATTCCCCTACAACCATACACACTCCTTCGGGGAATGTAACATCTCTCTGTTCCTACTCTGGCCTCAAAATTGAAAGAAATAAGAGCTGGAAACACAGGCAGACTAATGCTGCACATCCTTCCATCCAGTGTGTGTATGAGAGACAGAACCAGAGAGCAACATGGCTTGTTAAATAATGTAAATATTCTGAGGACTTCTTCTTTGCAGGTAGCTGTAGGCCCTCTACGCCAAATCTATGATTTCAAGGTGAAATCTGGGGACTTACTGTACATACAAAAGGTAGATGGGTGTGAAGCAATCCGGGGAACAGTACCAGAGCTTGGAAAAATTATCAATTCGAACTGCAACACCCCGAATCACTGGAGTCTGGAATTCTAGGAGTTGTAGTCCAAAGAAGAAGGTACTACTCCAAGCTTTGTCCTCTGCCCCACATTCTTTGTCAGTTGCTATGTCCTGTTCAGTTCAGCACTTTTTTTTTCTCATCAGCCGCAAGGAAATCTGTTTTGTCTGCCCTTAAAGGACAACCTACTTCCCTTCATTTTCTATGTCACACAGCCTCAAGCTCACAAACTGGGTTGCCTTCATTCTTGCCCTCTTCTGCTCCATTCCAAAAAAAGGGGAGGCCACGCAACCAGCAGCATCTCTTGATTCAAGGATGAGAAGAGAGACAAGGCCGATGTACTCTAAAGCAGCATCGCACTGAGACCTGTCTGTGTATTGCTACGTAAGAGTTTGTTCCTCAACAACCACTCAATATTTTCAGCAATGCCAGCGAGCTTTGCAAAAACCAGAGCTGGTGAGACAGACTCCTAATCCCAGGTGAACTGCAAGACTACGACCATTCTGTCATTCAGTTCAAACCAAATGCTCAGCTGCTACTTCAAGGCAGAAATAACAGAATCTGAGGCCATTTCTGCCCTTCACTGTTATAGTGCTATTATTCCACTTTCAACTTCCTGTAGAATTCTGGGATTTGTAGTGCACTGAGGCCAAAGAGCTCCCTGGCTGAGAATTCTAAAGGCCCCTCCCAAAACTGCAAACTCCAGGATTCCATAGGATGTTCACAGTGAAATAATAGCACTAGAACAGTGTGGTGCGGAAATAGTCCTAAAGATGGAAAAGGATTACAATTGACCATCTAGTCCAACCCCCTGCCATGCAAGAAGACACACCTAAAGCACTCCTAAAGGACACCCATCCAACCTTTGTTTAAAGGTCTCCAGGGACAGAAATTCCTTCACCTTTCAAGGTAGTCTATTCCATTGTCAAATAGTTTTTACCATATGAGTTGTTCCCTCTAATGTTTAGAGAAATTTTTTTTTTTTTTTTTGTCATTGGAGCCAAGCAGTTGAGTATATGCAGTCATCTCCTCTGCCAGGGAGGTAAGGGGGCCTTATGAATTGTAATTCACAGAAATAGCAAAATAATGATTAACCCAACCTATGAGTAAAGGACGATGAATCATACTGTATTGCATTTGTTTGTCTTGTTGCTGCTGCTAAGAGGTTTCAAACCAATTGACTTATAGTGGCCCTTTCATGAGGTTTTCGTGGGAAGATTTATTCCAAGGACATTTGCCATCGCCTTCCTCCGAGGCTGAGACAGTGTGACTTGCCCAAGATCACCCAGTGGGTTTCCAAGGCTGAACAAGGATTCAAACCCTGGTCTCCTGGCATTCTAGTCCAATTCTGCCTGCTCTCCGGGAAGAACACACAAATAAGGGAAAAGGCTCTCTGTATTGATTATATCTCTGCTGAACTGAAGAGACTACGATAGGGTCACCTTAGGTTGGAAATGCCTTGAAGGCACACAACGACAAAGGCCATAATAAGTTATTGAACTGAACTAAAGGGTAAACCCATGGCTAGTGATGTATTTAAGTCTTTTATTCTGAGTCGCAAGTCAAGTCTCAAGTCTCTACCTTCAAGTCTCTAGTCAGGTTTCAAGTTCTTGCAGTCAAGTCTCAAGTCTGGGAGCCAATTTTATACCCCAAACTTCCAAAATTTTGGAACAGAATCAAATAAAGTCAGTTATAATAATTCAAACAGAGTCGGCCCTCCACATTTGTGATTTTGCCTTCTGCAACATCAGAAGTGGGCAACAGGATCCTTCTTACTTCCCCTTCCCAAAGCTGGAGGCTTTTGTGCCAGTAGGCATAAAGGACTCTGTAGCTTTGGATCCTTCTTACTTCCCATTTCAGAAGCTGGAGGACTTTTCAGAAGTTGGGAATAGGATCCTTCTTACTCTCCATTGCTGAAGCTTTAAAAGCTTTGGAAGGAAGGATCCTTCCTCCTCAAGCCCATTGCCTAGCACATTTGCCGCTCCCCTCTGAGAAGGGCACCCTGCACCGTGGGGGCGAGTCTTGTCTTCTGCTCTTAGGAAAATTTTTAGAAGGCTCTTCTGATATGCAGCAGAGACAGGCTGCTGAGCAGACCTCAAGCCCATTACCTAACCTATTTGCTGTTCCCTTTGAGAAATGCACCCATACTTTGGGCTTGAGACAGATTGTCATATGATCAGTAGGAAAAAAAAGAGATGGAAGCATTGTTCAGAGTTGTCAGATTTCTAGATGAATGTATTATGTTACTGAACCAAGGGCAGCAAGTCGATCACTAAAAATATACAAGAGTGTGCCTCATTTAGTCGAGTCACTAAAGCAACTTAAGTCTGACTCAACCAACTCGAGTCCACACCCCTGCCCATAGCTGCCTTGATATTTGATGGTTAAACAAACTGAGTATCACACCTAAGACCCTTAGATCTTCTCCTAGATCAGTGGTTCTCAACCTGTGGGTCCCCAGATGATCATGGATTTCAGCTCCCAGAAGCCTCAGCCACTATGGTCAATGTTCAGGGCTTCTGGGAGCTGAAGTCCACGAACATCTGGGGACCCACAGGTTGAGAACCACTGTCCTAGATGATGTGAACTGGAACCAGTTCCTCGGCATCCAGGGACTAGAAACCTAGCAGCTTCTCCAAATGAGTCACCTCCCCTGCCAGGCGGGATGATGCAATCGATCAAACCGAGCTCCCTCTCTCTCTCTCTCTCTCTCTCCCACGTCCCCTGCTGCCAGTAAAAGATGTGTCTTTCCCCCATCAGTGATGCATTGTTACCTCTGCATTGCTCCGATGGGGTATTTTCAGTGCTGGATGCCAATCCTGACTGTATCCCACTCCCCCAGCTCCACAGGCCCCTAATAAGCTCACCATTAAACAAGAATAAGGGCTTAAAAAAACTTAAAGCGAACACTGAAAGAGACCCCGCGCCCTGCTATGCCGGCGCGTGTACTTTTATTTCCTCAGCAATTTCCTCCTCTCGCATGTATATAAATTTTATTTATTGTTCTGCTTCCAGCTGGCTTTTTCCATCCACAAGGGACACATCACAGTGGCTGAAATGATTTGGCCGTAAAAACATACGCCTATAAGAAAACAAAATACAGCGAAGAAACAGGAATACACTTGGGCAGCCTCACAAAATTGCTGTTTCTGAACAAAACCGTTTTCATCTGTCCATGACAGGTACAGAGCGAAGCATTCCACTGGGCCTCTTTTTCCTTATTCCTAGATGCATGGCCCTTTGCCAATAAAATCAAAACAACGCAAACCATTTATGGTATAGTTAATGACTACGGGACACATGCACAAGACATCCAAAACTTGGTAATGGGCAGAGAGGAGGCTGATTCGTTTCATTTGTATTTTCATCTGAACTGACCTCATTCACACTTCTTGAAGCAAGACCCAAACCCAAACGCCACTGGGCTTCCACAGCTGCACCTTTTTGAATTTTGTAGCTTGGTTTTCCAATAAAAGAGGTGCAATAAAAGTCGTAAATCCAGGGAAAGGTTGCACTGAAACTTAAGCATTTACGAAAAGAACACATATCAGCAGAAACAGCGTGCAAAAATGCATGTATCAAGGAAAAAAGCATGCAAAACTGGGTATGTTAAGAAAAATGTGCAATGCACTTTGCCTAGCCTTTTATATTGTTTTTACACGCCTTCAGCTCTGATTTATAGCGATCCTATTCTATGGTTTTCTTGATCCACTTTATTCAGGGGGTTGTCACTGCTTTTCTCTAAGGCTGACAGTGTGATTTGCCCAAGGTCACCCAGTAGGTTTCCAGGGCTGAGCAGGAATTCGAACCTTGGTCTCTCAGAGTCCTCGTCCAACATTCACCCCACAGCCCCATGCTTGAGGCCAGGATATCTGAAAGATCGCCTCCTCCCCCATGAGCCTACCAGAAATTAGAGATCTTTGTAGGAGGCCCTGTTGCATGTCCCAACACGCCATAAAGTGAGGTTTGTGGGTACCCATAACAGAGCTTTCTCCATAGCAACGCCTTGACAAAGAAATTAGGTTGGCCTCGTCTCTTTTAAGCTTCCCGCAAGCAACCAAAACAGCGCTCTTCCACATGACGTTTGACGTTTGCTGTTTTAAACTGTTTCAAAACTGGATTCTGGCGTTGTATTTAGACTGCTTTTAGGAGGGTTTAATCTGTCTTTTATTTTAAATAAATATTCAGTAAATGAACAAATGTTTTTCTTTGATGATGCAGTTTATTATATGATGCAGTCTAGATTGCCCACCACAGAATGGAAAAAGACTTTTCACCTCCTCTTTTTTACTAATTTTTTATTTTTATTATGAAATATCTCATTATATCATGCACACTACATATTATAATGTACAATACAACATATATCTATATATCTGTTCAAACTCTATATGCAGTATATACCAGCAAAATATGTATTCTTTCGTCTTCAGTCTCCTAAATACTGTTTCCACATCTCTTCATTGTTTGTTAGTACCCTGTCCAAAAGCTTCTTTATTCCTGATTCTTAGTTCTTTTCATTCAGAAAAGCAATTACTGAGATCTCCCTCCTAACTATCCTCTAAACAACTGCAGAAACAAGCCTCCTAGTAGTCAGTCAAATTTCTTCAAGCAATGATGATTAGCAGCAGGTCACCTTTTAAAATTCATGTGTCGTGCCTGCCCGGTGCCTTTCAGATGCTTTGGACTGCAACTCCCATCAGCCATAGCTAACACAGCCCACAATAAGGGATCACGGGAGCTGAAGTTCAAAACATATGGAGGGCAACAGATTAGGAAAAGCTGATTAATCCCTCTTCCCAGTTTTTTTTTACCCTGCCTGTGTGGAACTTCCTCTGAAATTGCTGAAAGAGAACACATCCGTGTGACATTATTTTCAAGGAGATGCTTTCACAAATCAGACACCACTCTCATCATGAGAGAAGCTGTTTAAATCCTGCACTTCTATCCGGCTCTAATCTTGAGCTCGGTAAGCCCACTTAAATCCTGCTAACTTCAACAGGATTTACATGGCATAGAAATGCGGCGCTGTTTGGAGTGACAGAGGCAGCTTAGCAGCTTTGCAAACAGATGCACGGCCCATCTTGTTTGCCGCAACTTTGGCATCGAGTTGACTTATGACCACCTTACGAATGAGCAACCTTCCAAGTCACCCTAACCTCAACTGTCCTGCTCAGGTCTTCAAAATTCAGAGATGTGTCTTCCTTAACGGAGTCTTTCCATCTGTAATGCAGTCACCCTCTTTTCCTACTGCCTTCCACCCTACCAAGCATTATCATCTTCTCTGGTGAATCTTCTAGGGCAGTGGTTCTCAACCTGTGGGTCCCCAGATGTTCGTGGACTTCAGCTCCCAGAAGCCCCAGCCACTATGGTCAATGCTCAGGGCTTCTGGGAGCTGAAGTCCATGAACATCTGGGGACCCACAGGTTGAGAACCACTGTTCTAGGGAGAGTCCAGGCTCAATTTGCCCTAGGACTCATTTATTGGTCTTTGTAGCTGTCCACAGTATCCAAAGACCTCTTCTTCAGCGCCATATTGCAAAGGAGTTGATTTTCTTCCTGTCAGCTTTCTTCACTGTCCAGCTTCCACAATGCTACATAGAACCTGGAAATACAACAGCATGGACAATCCTAACTTTAGCATTCAAGGAGATATCTTTACACTTCAGGATCTTGTCTACTTCCTTCATAGCTGTTCTCCCAAGTCCTAGTTTTCTTCTGATTTCTTGACTCCAGTTTCCATTCTGATTAATGGCAGAACATCTTTTAACTATTCCAATGAAAGCTGCAGAACGTCTTTTAACTATTCCAGTGAAAGCTGCTTATTCGCCACTTCTTGCTAAAGGAATGAATCACCCTCCAGCTCTGTTATCTTTCAGCCACTTACTCTTCAGAGGCTCCAGGTGAGAACTGAAACTGAAAATCTTGGATTACGTCCCCGTGATCCCATCACCTGTGCACACCTGTATGAAACAACTTTAAAAAGCAGAAGCACACACAGGTATCCTACTCTATTAAACAAAAGGATAAAGAACTTGCCATCCCAGGGCCCTCCTTTTTTGGAAGTTTTTAACCGAGGCTGGATGGCCATCTGTCAGGAATGCTTTGATGGTATATTCCTGCATGGCAGGGGATTGGACTGGATAGCCTCTGTGGCCTCTTCCAGCTCTAAGATTCTATGAAACACAATAATACAGCTTAAAAGGAAAAAGGAAACTGAGTGATTGAGGGATATCAACAACAAACAGCATTGCCCTGTCTTTGCTCCTGGAAAAAAAAAACACAATGTGCAGCCCGGATGGTCAATAAAACAATCGTGTCTGGCACACTAATCACTGCTGCCGTATGTCACGCATGCCCTTCTCCTTCCAATGGGACATCAATTTCTTGGCCACAGCTGCCTTGGCCTCAATGTGGAAATACTGAGAAAGGTCACGCTGCCATCTGAAACCAAGGTGATTGCTTTAGTCAAGGATCAGCCCTGAAGAGTCCACCTGAAGTCATCCAAAGAAGCCTCACCCAGGTGGAGCTGTTGGACCAGGACTCCATTATAACTCGGCTCCATGCTTGGCTGTTTCAGACAGCCTTCCCCGTGCGGACAACCTTTCAGACAGCTTGTGCTACAACTCAGGTATGCTCCCCCACCATCTAGGCAAGTCACACTCGAATAACTTGAAAGCTGGGAACGTTCATAAACAAGTGATTTTTTTCCTTCTCAATTGACAATCACAATGTAACTTAATTGCACCTAAGACATCAAGAGTAATTAATGACAATTAAGGAGTTGTTTTGTAACTAGTTACTTCCAAACTTCAAGTTCCACTGCCTCCTATTTCCGTCGCCCCCAATTTAGGGAAGCCACACCCTAATAACTACCAAAATAACTCCAAAGTTAGTTGTTTTTGTGTGCCTTCAAGTTGTTTCTGGTTTATGGAGGTTTTCTGGGGGCTGAGTATGTGTGATGCGCCCAAAGACACGCCATGGGTATGCATGATTGAGCAGGGAGTTGAACATTTGGTCACCAGACTTGCACACCTTCCAACATTTCACAGATGAAAACCAGGACACGTGGGGCCAAAGCATCAGTAGAGTGTGATCAAGATTCAAAAGTTATTAATGAGGAGGAACATACAAACTAGGAGGGACTGGAGAAGTTTGCTTTTGCCTGAGTCTACTAGGAAAGGCAAGATTCTGCTCACACATCTCCTCTACTGAGCTAACTGAATGCACACTGTTTTTTAACTCTGAGCACAGTTTGTAACAACTGAAGTAAACTGAGGGCTGAGGAAGAAAGTGGGAAACGGAGACCAAAACTTGGACATATTAGAAACAGCTGAAAGTTTGGGATGACGGAGAATTAATTGAGACTGTACCTGCCAAATTAGGAGAGCTGGAAGATACGTTAACTTGGCAGTATTCCTGATGCCCAATAATATAATAACAAGTAAAAATGCAAGCAACAAAACATAACCTTTAACCTTTCACAGATGGAAACCAGGGCACATGCAGCCAAGCAACATCAAGAGGGCAGAATTGCTGAGAAAGAACCCACAAGCTGGGAGAAGATGCAGCAGCTTGCTTTTGCCTGAGCCGACAGAGAGGGGTAAGATTCTGTCCTTTCCTCTCCTCTTCCCCTCTCCTGCCTCAACTGAGTGCAAACTACTTTTTGTATTCTGAACTCTTGTTTTCAGCAATTGAAATAAGCTGAGGACAAAGGAGGGAATTGGGAGGAGTGAAAGAAACTGGGACATTTTAAAATCCTTGAAAAAAATGGGATGACAAAGGATTAATTGGGACAATTGGAGGACATGAGTCAGGTCAGCACGTGAGCTCTAGAGTTTAGCATTAGTGGGAGGTGATGACTGTTGGAGCGGAAAATGGATATATTTTCTTGCTTAGCAGACGTGGTCCATGTTGTGGCTCTAAGCAGCAGAACAGTTTGCTCCTCCACCACTCACTGTTCCTACAGCAGCTACTTAATATTCTCACAAGCTTCCCAGTCCTCTCTGTTGTTGTTCTTCCAGCACAAAGGGTGGACAGAACCCCTCTGGGCCTGTCCAGCAAGCCAAGAAAAGAAACAAGGGCTTAGCTTATACGCTTCGTCTCAAAGAGGTGAAGGGAAACAGCAAATACCAAAGTTCTTGCCAGGCCGCACATTGTGCAAAGATGCTGTTGTGTGCATGTGGCCCGACAAAAGCCCCTGAGAACCCAACACCACCAGTCACTGGTTGCAGAGCCGTGTCCAGCTCCACGCCGACTGCTTGATTCACAATAGTGTTATTGTTTAAGCTGTCCCGGGGGATGAAAGAGTGAAGCCCAGTGATCCTTGCCCATGATCTTCCTCATAAACAAGAAGCAGAGTGAGTGACTTGCACATCCACACTCTCACCACAAAAGACCCAACCAGGTACAAAAATCTTCCTTTACGGTTCTACACGGCAAACAGGAATTACAGTCAGCCCTAAACATTTACATATTTGATTTTCACGGATTTGGTTATTTGTGAGTTTCTTCAACCCCTGTCTCCCATCTCAGGTGCTTCTTTTCCAGGAGAACCTTCTCTCTTGGAGGCTCTGATCAGGCCATGCAGTTCTTTAAAAACCCACCTCTAAGGACAGCTAGGGACGGCTCATAGCCTGATTTCTCAGCACTGTAAACCCTCCCCCAGTGCCCCATACACACCCAAGCAAGGAGATGGGGAAGAGAAAGGGAGCATAACCCCACTATGTTGGCCCCCTCGCCTTTCTCTGGCCCAGTTTCGACCCTGGGTGCCCGTTCTCCCCACCATGCCACAGCTCCCCTCTTATAGACACACGCATGTGCACACACACACACGCACACTTTGATATTTGCAATTTTTCCACTTTGGTGAGGGTCCTGTACCCCCAATCCTAGAGAATTCACCTGGTGAAGCTGCCAAGAAAGGGGAGCACCCACCATAGAAGCGTGGTTTCCACTTTTTCGTTTTTGTCCACTTGAGTCAAAAATAGGCTGCTGAGAGCCATGACACGGTATGTTAATAGAAAAATCTACCCTCAGAATAAAGAGAAGACAGGCTATTTATGTCACACACGTTTTTGCGCTCTGGATATAGTTCTCCAAGCCTCTCGACAAGTGTAAACAGAGAAAGAGCGCAGACTGTGTTCTATTTGACAAAGAACAGCCCTTCCACCAGAGATGAAGTGGTGCACCAAGGCAGCATGTTCATACCAGACACAAACACAATGTCCCTACAGGAGCATGTCGGAAGGTGTTTGCAGAGATGGGAAAAGGTCTTGTTTTGGACTACAGCTCCCAGCATCCCCAGCTAGCTGAGGAGTTATAGTCCAGGAAAAGAATTATTCCCAAATCTGGGGATACTTCTTATACATTTCACAAATAAATCAGGGGTGGGGAACTGTCTGAGCATTAGTTCCTCAGGGGATCTTAGAGGATCACACATAGACAGGAAAACAAAATGATTTGTAAACACCCCTCACTGCTTCCTAGAGACATCCAGGGTAAGATCTACCCAACAGCATGTTCTGAACCTCTCCTGCATTCAGAATATGTTTGATCCAGGCCATCGTCTGTCATGCCACACCAAGGCTTTTATTCTGACTCTGAACTGGTCTCCAGAGCCATGTATAAGTGTTTTATACAGGAGTAAGGGAGTGTGCCAGCTGCGTGCAAGGGGTGTCTCATTAAAATGAAATCCAGTATTGTCTTGGCTACATGGATAAGGATGCTCTGCAGTACCTGGGATTTTATTTTTTAAACCTTCCTGGTGTGTGCACATATGAATCTTTAAAGGAGATATTGATAGGCATTCCATATTGCAGTTACAGATTTGTAACCCAGAGTTACAGATCAATAACTGCTCTGTATTCAGTAGCACTACGTAGTCATGAGCATGGCACTATTGCTCCGATCGTAAATGCCCCTCTAAACCCACCTTAGCAGCCTACAACTGCCTGGAGCGAAGGAGATCTGTGTGGTTCCTGATTGGGGCAGAAAGAGGAGGAGAAGGACGATGCTTCCAGCTCCCTCCCACCAGAAAGCAAGGCTATGACAATCAGAAGCAGGACCCCTATCACAACTCCTTGTTGCAGCCTTGCTCACTCTTCGGGAGGGCTGGAAACAAACTCCCTGCATCCTGATCACCAGCTGAACAGAGGTCCTTTGGCTGATGAGGCTGCTGGCTGTTAAGGTGGGTTTGGGGGGGACATTATTTAGTTACGCATTCATCACTAAGATGCCAATGTACAATATTGGTGATTGATATTTATATTTCCAAACACACATACGTACATACATACATGAGCATATGTACAGATTCAAATACCTTGTCAAATTGTTCATTTGCAATGTGTTTACTGTCCTCCCTCCACATCCATGGGTTTGACCTTTGCAAATTCGATTATTTGTAAGGTGAGTGCATGCATCCCCCGCCATTCTCCTCCTCTCATTTTCTTGCCTTTTGCCCAGGTGCTCAGTGCCTTCCTTCTCCACACCTGGACTGAAGCCCACAAAAACAGCTTGGAGGGGAGGGAACACACTGCCCCAACCCCTGAAATAGTGGATCCACTTCAATCATTGTTATTTTCATTGTCGTTGTTTAGGTGGACTTTATTATTTGCTAGATAAACATTATGTAGTGACAAGAAGACACTTCAGCCTCTCTTTTTTACTGACACCTTCTCCTTCTGGACACACCCCTCACGCCATAGCTACACGTGGCCAGACGGACCACATCCAGAACACTCTGTTCTCACTCCACCCAGCCACGTTCACGGCACAGAGGCAGTGGCTTCTCCTGCTATCTTTCTTCATGGCAAAACAACGCTCTGGTTCATAAGCTTTGGATGGCAGGAGCAAATGATTTGGCTTCAACAACCAACACCCACCCACCCCCAATTCAGAATTAAAACGGCTCACAGGGATGAAAATGTTATAACTGTGGGGTCGATAGCAGCGGTGCACTGAAGCATTTAATCACCCCGTGACTTAGCCGGCTTGAGCTGTCTCCTTGCAGAAAAATCAATGAGGCTATTACATCCATTAATTTCAGCGCTCAGAGAACAACAAAAGCATGGGGGATTATTCCACTTTAAAAAAAATTAACCCCCCTTCTCTCTCTAATGATAGAATAAAATATTGGATACCAATCTATTTTTCCCCCTTTTCATTACAGTTTGTATTGGGGGAGTCAGAGTTTTGTTGCGTCTTAGTTAGTGCCATTAGGATGGGTTTACGGTAACAGATTAGTCGTTTAGACCAGAGTTCTTAACCTGTGATCCACGGACACTCAGGGGGACATGATGCCTTCGTACGCAAAGGCTTGAAAGAATGTTATGAGCTTTTACTGTTAACATAGAAAGAAAGAAAAGAAAGGCAGGCTGACAGACAGATAGATGGACAGAAAGGCCCAGAACGGTGCATTTACTTATTTCTCCCATCTCTCCAAATTCGAAGACCCTGGATGAGCAACTTTATACAAATATTTGATGCACTTTAAGGTTTTAAATCTCAAGATAAGTCTTGGGGGTTCAGAAGAAGAAAATATATTTAAGCAGGGTCCCTCATAAAGAAAAGGTTAAGAACCACTGGTTTAGTCTTTTGGAAATGTGTGTTGATATTCCAGTCGGCCCTCTGTATTCATGAGTTTAACTTTCACAGGTTTGGTTATTTGTGAGTTTCTTCGACCCACGCCCCTGCACCTCAAGCATTTCTTTTTCTGGGGAAACCTTCTCTCTCGGTGCCTCTGATAAAGCCATGCAGCCCTTTAAAAAACCACCTCTGTTCTTCCTCCTGCTCTACTGCTTGGCCAGCTAAGGATGGATCGCAGCCCAATTTCGCAGCACCACAAACTCTCCAAACTCCCAGTGCCCCCCACACACCCAAAGGAGGAGATGGGCAAGAGAGAGAAAGCATAGGGCCCCTATGTTGACCCACCCCCTCGCCCACTTCTTTCCCTGACCTGACCTGACCCGCTCTCCCCACCACATCTCGGCCCCTTTCTCACAGACAGACACACTGACATTTGCACTATTGTCACTTTTGCGGAGCTCCTGAGCCCCTACCCTAGTGAATGGGGAGGCCCAACTGTAGTTCTCCTTTTCCTCCAGACCTCCAGATCTTTGGTGAGCAATTTCAAATAAACATTTGACGCACTTTAAATCTTGAGTTAAGGCTTGGTAATCTGCAGCAGCCAAAGATACTTAAAGGGGGTCCATGGTAAATAAAAAAGTTAAGCACCACTGGTTTAGTCTTAGCAACATGTTTCGCTATGCTGTCTTAAGTTTATTTCGATCTAGTCTAGTTTCATCATAGTTTTCGTTATACTTGTATAGTATGCAGAGTTTGTTCCTTTTCCTTTCATTCTTTGTTGTTGTGGATTAGATTGGCTATAGGTTTGTCTTAAAATTAACATGCATATTGGGGGGAAAAATTAAAAATCCAACCAAACAAAACCAGCCCCCTTTGGATGCGTAAGAGCCAACCCAACTGAGCCAGGGAGAACTCGGAAGGGAGCCTTCTGTCCCCCTGCCGCTCAGCTCCATTACCTTCACTCCATCCCTTACAAGAGACAAGACAAGAGCTTTCAAGACAGCGCCGGTTTTCTACTGCACCATCTCCTCTGAGATGGGAGCTGCAGCTTAATGGAACAGCATCTTCAGAGGCAGGAGGCTTCAATTCCCGGCATTTCCAAACAGGATGGGGAAAGAGTCTGAAACCCAGGGGAGTCCCTGCCCGTCTAGATGGACCACAGGTCTGACTTCTGAGTAAGGCAGCTTCCTGTCTCAGAGTGTGAAATTTTAGTTGTTTTGGACCACAACTGCCAGAATCTCCCAGCTAGCACAGCCACAACTGGGGACTTACCGATTCTGGAAGCTGCACCCCCCGCCCTGAGTTTTCTGCAATGTACAGGCCCCCAGCTGAAAGTGGTATTGAAACCAGGAGAGATTTCAGTGCAACCCTAAGAAAGGATGAACTAAAAACTTAATTGGCTGGAACATTTTACTTGACTTTTCCAAACTCTTATTTGTACAACACAGTGCTGCCCCAATGAAAGTGTGCACGAGTGGTACACATGCACACAGAGTCTTCTCACTCAAGCTACATCTTGAAGCCAAATCAGACATTTCACTCCATGTGTTTGCATCCACAGCAGCTACTGGAGTTCAGATGGAGTGTACATGATTCTTCCTAGGATCCAAGAGGAGAAAAATTCTCCCATTTCACAGTTTTGATGAAAATTATTCCTCCTGTATGGAGGAATTATTCCATGGCCTGTATGAGTGCTTCTCTTCCCATGCAAATAGCTGCTGCAAGAAAATCATTTGCATCAAGAGTGCTGGAGGAGAATAAAGGATTAACCTCTCCCACTATGATCCCAACAATTATCAGCCCCAACTTCACCCACATAGCTGCTATTTGCATTTTAAAAAGACACTGCATAATAAAATTTTTTAAAAATTACACACTTCGTGTCTTTTTTCATTTGTAATAGCAGGCATCTTGTTGGTGCAAATCCACTTTTGTTGGCCGTTGCAGAGTTTGGCATTTGGTTCTGACTGTCATAAGGAGGGCCTGCCCTACAAGATTTGTAAACGAAAAAGCCAAGAGACTGACAACCCTGCACAATTACATGTGGTTTTTACTTTCGGGTCAATTGTAAGGCCAAAAGGGGTTGGCCTGGAGAAAGATTTGGTGCTGAAAACCAGACAAAGAGAAACCTTCAGACACTCCTAGCCTTGAGATTGTTTTCAACTTCCGTTGGTAAGTTCTACACATGACTTTTATACACCTAAAAGGGAAAATCTCCATCAGGAATGAACTCAATGTGTTGTTCTGCCCTAAATCAAATCCCCACCTCTGGGAATGCCATGGTTTCTCTGCTGTGCTCCTCACAGAAACATAAGCTGAGGGTTGCCACGTGGGACGATGAAATAGAAAACAGAACCTGTGGCAGCTGTCCAGCACAGAAAACAAAGCCCCAAATGTCTTTTCCCCCATACAGTATGCACTGCCTCTCACTCTCCCACATGGCAGTCATGGCATTTAGCCACATCCTCCCAGTAGACTTTCCCTGCAGGCCTCCTTACACATCTCCGCCTTTAGCAGCCCTGTCCCCGACCAGAGAAATTTCACTCCCAAGAGCTCCTCTATGGTACGACTGTCAGTCACGCTGCAACGACTGCGGTCTGGCATTTGCAAAACGCTTGACAGCTTATGGCCCCGTGGCATTGGCAGACACACACTTTGAAAAGAGAGTTCCACTAAATCTAAATGAATCCCCTTAATAATGCCTGGAAGATGGATTTTGCCCAGAAGTACATAAAGAAGACTGTGGGTTTATTTTTCATGCTACTGGCGGCAAAAAAATTACCATATTTGCACTGAATCGCTCTACGATGCAACAGAAAGAATTAAACTTGCCCAGCAATCAGCTGGGGAGGGAATGTTGATGCGGCTATCAGTGTATCATAATTCATGTTTTGGAATTGGCAGTCTAATTCTCTCATATACAGGAGAACTCCCATCCGTGAAATTAGACCTAGGCCATTTCCACACTAGACTGTTACAGTGCTATTATTCCATTTTCAACATCCTGTGGAATCTTGGGATTTGCAGTTTGGGGAGGGGCATTTAGAACGGTCAATCAGAGAGCTCTTTGGCCTCAGTAAACTACAAATCCCAGCATTCCACAGGATGTTGAAAGTGGAATAATAGCACTATAATAGTGTAGTGCAGAACTGGCCTTAGAAATCTGCAAAAGCTTTATTCAGGAACAGTAGAGTAACAGCAGCACATTCTGGCAATTGCCAGGACTAAAGACTTCTTGAATCTACAGTGTCTTATAAGTAGTAACATTACAAATTTGTCTGTACAAGCCCTCTGTTCAACAGCTAATTAAAATAACTTTCGCCAGGCTTACTTCCTGCCCACCAACAGCCTGATCTTGTATCTGCATCTGTTCTCTTTCTTATCAGCGTTTGTTAAAATACCATTCTCTCATTTCCCAAAACACTGTTTTCTTGTTCATTTCCCACCATCACCTTCCAGCCCCATTGCACCAAGCATTACATGGCATCAAACAGCAAAGCACTACATGGCAAATAACATGGTACGACATTGCCTCGCAAATTACCTGGTATTACAGGACGTCAATCGTCAAGGCATTAGAATGCATGGCAGGGAGAGCAAAGCCGACCCGATCAATAACAAGCACACCTCCGTCAACAAAGCCTCTGACAAAGAAGCCTCTTTTTACAAAGCCTTTTTTGCAAGATCTTTTTATGCCCACCCAGCTCCACATTTGCTACTTTTCCTACTCATCCTCTGTCTAGCTAGAAGCTTTTTTAGCAGCACGAAAGAAACTCAAATAGCTGCTTTTAATTATTTTCCTAGAAATAAGAATGTTGCAAGCCTTTGGTGAAGAATACACTCTCCCTCTGTCCACCTAGGCCATATCCACACTACACTGTTCTAGTGCCATTATTCCACTTTTGACATTCTATGGAATCTTGGGGTTTGCTGTTTAGGGAGGGGCATTGAGAATTCTCAGCCAGAGAGCTCTTTGGCCTCAGGAAACTACAAACCTCAGAATTCCATAGGAGGTTGAAAGTGGAAAAATAGCACTATAACAGTATAGGGCAGAAATGGCCTTAGTCCTTGCCTGAATACCAGCCACAGAGTACAAAATAGCTGCTCAAGTCAGTACTTGAACCATGCAGTAGTAAGAATATCCCCCATAGCTATAAAAGTAACTCAGAAGTAGATAAAGAAAAGGAATGAATTTATTTCAGTTAAATTACGTGGCATACGATTGGAACTTGACTACAAACTTGGAGACCAGGATTTGATTCCCCATTTGGCCATGGAAACCCATTGGGTGACCTTGGGCATGTCACACACTCTCAGCCCCAGAAAACTGTGACAGGTCCACTTTAGGGTTGCCGTAAGTTGGAAACAACTCGAAGGCACAAAATAACGACAAACAACCACCGCTGGGCAATCACAACGTGATGTAGTTATGCTGTTACAACAGGGAAGGAAGTCTTTACGAATAACTTTTTAACAGTGACCCCAAATTGTGGGTTATTCTACTCATGCCGGTTACCAGAAGACAGTTTCTTGGTGAGCTGTTTGCAGACTGGTTTCAAACACATGCACAGAAAGAAAGAAAAAGACCACAAGCCTCGAACCGTCCAGTTTTATAAAGGAAGCTGGCTGACCTGAAAAAGAAAACTTGTCCTTCCCAGCACTTGTCAGAGGGGAAGCCAAATATCAGATCTGCGACTCTCTCACATGAACAATGGCAGCCACAGCTAGGAGAAAAGACAGTCCCCAACATATTCTGTAGGGCTGCATATGCAACACACACAAGAGGTTGTGTGTACACCTCTGAGTAAATGCATTCAGCATTGTGTCACTGTCACAGGCCTCCTGCCCTACTGACATACACACACACATACATCTTTATTGAATAAATCTTCAAACTATTTCAAACAGATAAAAAAGTAAGAACAAAACCAGAAACATCAGCAAGCAGGCACATCAACTGCTAAACTTATAAAATGCGAAATATATGCATTTAAAAGAACAACTTTTCAAATTAAGAAAGACCAGACCCTCTAAGTCACTAATAAACCCCTCTAAAAATAAAAATGTCACATGAGACATCAAGGCAGACCCTTTATCTGCTTCTTGCTTCCTCTGTTTAGCTGTTTTAGCTGCAAAAAAGGGCCACCCTAAGAGTCACAAAGTGATTGACCCCTTGCAACAGAAAAGTCAGTTTAGATTCATCGTTCCACTCCCTCCCACTATCTAGGAATGGATCCAAACAGTGCACTCTCATGGTAGCAAATAACTGGCAATGCAATGTGTAATGGGCAAGATCTTCAACCATACTGACATAATTGCAAAAAGTGAATACTAAACTCAAGCCTGGTTTAAGAAAGTAAATAGGGGAGTGTCCACAGCATTCCCTCCAACATTCTCAGATGAAAATCAGGACAGATATGGCCAAGTAGGATCAGAGAGTGGCCAAGATGGTGAAAATTATGAAGGAAGAAGAACACACACAGGCTAAGACAGGCTGTAACGGTTTGCGTTTGTCTGACTCTACTGGAAGTTTAAGATCTGTCCTCTCCCTTTTGCCTCCCGCTGCTGCTTTCACAATCTGAACTCAGATTGCAGGAACTGGAGTGAGCTGAGGATGAAGGGGAAAAGTGGGAGGAGGAGAGAGAAGCCAAGCTATTTTCAAATCAGCTGAAAAGGCTGGAGAACAGAGGATTAAACAGGGACCGGCAAATCAAGACAGTTGGGGGGCACCCCAGAGCCTGAAGAGGAATTACCGGCATGGCAAGAGGGAGCAAGCCTGTGTGGTTCTCTTTCCTCTCGCTTTATCAGCCAACTTCAGAGTCTTTCTTTCTTTTCTTCCTCCCCCATTTCATTTTAACAGCAAGAGTGGGCTAAGTGTGGCCCTCTAGATCAGTGGTTCTCAACCTGTGGGTCCCCAGATGTTCGTGGACTTCAGCTCCCAGAAGCCCCAGCCACTATGGTCAATGCTCAGGGCTTCTGGGAGCTGAAGTCCACGAACATCTGGGGACCCACAGGTTGAGAACCACTGCTCTAGATTATGCTGGACTGCAACTCCCAACGTCCTAGCTAGCTAGCTGGAATTGTCATTCAAGAAGATCTGGGAGACGTTGCTTTGACTTTCCCTGTTTTAATTTCCCTTTTCTGCAAAGAACCAACTGAACAGAAGATATGCACCACATATACAGAGTTTACAGACTGGGCCTTGAATGCACTTATAATAAATCCAGTACGTGCTGTACATTTCCAAAACCCATCAATTCGGAGAGCTGGAAGGGGCCTCATAGGTTGTTGAGTCAAGCCCCATCCTCCAACACACAGATTCGATGTAGAAACTCCAGCCACAGCATCCCCACCGGGTAACTGTCCAGAGAAAGAGACTTCACCCTCTCTAAGCAATTGGCTCTAGGTAACTGCCAAACCACTCTTACCATCAAGGCATCCCTTTTAAGGCTGAATTGAAACCTGCCCTCCTGTGTAGAACCCTAGAAATGGAAGAGACCACAAGGTCATCTCGTCCAGAATCCCTGCCATACAACAATACACAATCAAAGCACTCCTGACCAATGACCATCCAGCTTCTGTTTAAAAAGCTCCAAAGGAGGAGACTCCACCACATTCCCAGACAACATGATCCACTGGCAAACTGCTCTTACCATCAGGAAGTTCTTCCTAATGTTTAGGTGGAAACACTTTTCCTGAAGTTTGAAGCCATTGCTCCATGTCCTAGTCTCTGGAGCAGTAGAAAGCAGGCTTTCTCCAGCCTCCATATGACATCATTTCATATACTTAAACATGGCTATTATATCCCCTCTTCACTTTCTCTCCTCCAGGCTAAACGCACTCAGCTCTCTCAGCCATTCCTCATAGGATATGGTTTCCAGTTGTTTTTTTCCCATTTTGGTCCCCCTTCTCTGGACGCATTGCAAATTGTCAATATCCTTCCTGAACTGTGGTGCTCATAACTGGACACAGAATTCTAGGTGAGGTCTAACCAAAGCAGACTTAAAACCATTAACTTAAAACCATTTATCCTGGTGCTACCCAGTCCCTCCTCTCTGTAACAACCATTGAGATATTTCAACCATGTCACCCTCCATCTTCTTTTGTCTTCACATGCTCTCTTTAACTGACATCCAATTAATTAGTTTCCATCCTATCACAATAATCTTATTTTGTTTTTGTCTCTCTCCCACTCCCACTCGGGCCTCTTTCACACTGCACAGCTAGCACACTTTGATACAGTCCAGATGCTACAGAATCCTGGGATTTGTAGTTTCATGAAGCAATCAGAATTCTCTGTCAGAGAGCTCTAATACCTCACCAAACTACAAATCCCAGGATTCCCCAGGATCCAGCCATACCAGTTAAAGCAGTACCTCTCCTGCTCAGAAAATAAGTCACATTCCCAGTTGTTAAACAGAGGCTATAGCAGCAGCCCCAGTCAAGGTTTACAGAAACTTCTTAGTCAGTTACCATTCTTGTTTCAGCAGTCCAGGTCAGCAATAAATTCAGCATATCAGTTCAAGGGGGTAGCCAGCAGTGCAGTCAGCACACAAAGCAAGGGTCAAGGTTTTTCAAGAACACAAGCCAAGGCTCAAAAGAAGACTGTGTTGCCTCCACTGGAAATGGCAGTTATCTGCAACAGACTCCTCCCCACCCTGCCTCTGATATTTATTGGCCAGCAGCCTCCCCCAGCTGTTTGCCTGATTAATGAGACTTCCTTATATAAGTGCTCTGAGCCTTATGGGCTTTCCTTTTCTCATCTACACTGGCTGTAGTACGCACTGGCCTGTTTTTGTGTGTTTTGGCTGTTGGGGAGGAATGTCTCTGTGTTTCCACCTGAGTCCTGGAACTGGGGCATGGCACCACTAAGGTAATTAACCACATCTGAAATTGCTTAAAGCGGTATGTTTTACTCTTCCAATACAGATCTCTGCTTCTTAGCTTAACAAAATCTTGTGGTTAGCATCACATGCACAACAGTTTCAGAGGTTATAATCACATGCACAACCATTTCTGAGTACTTCACAGGCAAGCCTCTCATGGAACTTGCTGGAGCCATTACAGATCTATTTCCAAGTTAACATCTGTATGATTTGTTCCGTCTTATCTATACCAGCATTTATGTGCTTTTGAACAAACCTACCTTTTTTTCTAGCCTTTAATCTCACAACACCATCCTATTTAACAATGTTATGCTCAAGTCATTAGGATCCAGGACTGTGGTCAAAAACAACAAGAAAGGTCACGCTCTCAAGTGATCAAAAATAAACCAGATCTTTCGGAGCTTCTTTTTCATCACCCACTAAACTTAGAGTGGCCTCTTTAATTAACGTATGGGCTGCCATCCAAGTTCCCCCTTTCGAAAACAGAAGTAGCCTTACCCAATCTGTCTGGTCGCCATATAGTAAAAATAACAGAGTAACTTATGGATGTAAAGTCAGCATAGGAAGTACAATCAGCCCACCACATTTGCGAGTTTCACTTTTGCGGATGTGATTATTCACAGATTATTTGCTGTCACTTCTGCTGCCTCCCTATCCCATTTTTAATGAGGACTGCAAGCCTTGTGAGACTGAGAAACTGCGAACGAGGCTTGTAAGCCCTCTTTAAAATGGTGTGGGGCAGCAGTGGAGGTGACAGTAAGCACCCCGACCACCCACTTCTGCCTTGTGAAGGAACCCTGATGCCTCAAAGGAATCCATGGTGGGTTGAATATGGTGATCATACTTTTTTTGTGTGTGTTAAATATGGTTTGGAAGGGCCTAGAGTTATTCATGGTTTTTCTGCTTTCACGGGTGTCCTGTGCCCATAACCCTAGCAAATGCAGAGAGATGACTATAAGTAACTGTGGGGGGGGGGGTGAACACTGGGACGTGTGCTGCCACACAATATCAGATTATGGTCAAGATTACGGGCTACAGCAGTTTGCTTTTGCAAGATTTCACCCTTCTTCTCCTCTTCCCCAACTGAGTTAATTGGGTGCACACTCCTCTTGTACTTTGAACTCAGTTTGCAGCAACTAAAGAAAGATAAGAACAAAAGGGGAAAGCGGGAGGAGGAGAGAGAAGCCTGGACATCTTAAAAGCAGCTGAGAAAAAATGGGATGGCAGAGGATTAATTGCCAAACCAGGAAAGCTGGGAGAATGCAGTGTCCCACAACAGCAAAATAGGAGCAACTTAAATTAGAATTTTGCACCAAAAGCATCAATGTACCAAAAACATTCCCCGCTACCTGCAGAGTAAGGCTCTTGCTTCTCAATATAAATGAATTCCTTCCGTTCGTACTTGGCTCTAATCCACTGTTCTCGTAGCAGCCTGGAAAATAATAAATAAAAGGAAGAAGGGTGAAAAAAAAAAATTAGATCTGTGATCAGCAACCAGCCGGGAAATTTGCCACAGAAAACAGAAATAAGTTAGGATACAGACCAGAACTCAGGCTTTCAACTTCTGTTTCTTCTCTTAGGATGAGACAGATCTTTTTTTTCCCCCACTTACAAAATTGTCAGGCATTTTTATGTATACATATACATGTACAAAACATGCTGAAAAGAAATTAAAAGTGGCTCAACAGCCCTGAAACAGACCTTTACGAGGGGTCCTCCATAAAACTTTGAAGACATCTTGGGTCTAAACCTAATTGCAGACCCATGGAATCAATCAGTGAGTCGTCAATGAACATTTATATAAATCCCATTGATCGAACAGGTCTGCGTTAGTCAGAACTGGATTTAGGCCATGTTGTTTGGGATATTATGCGCCAATCCAGGAGGAAATATATTTCTCAGGCTGGATCATTACTTAAAACCACTCAAAATAGTTTTCCCCAGCAGTATCAAGAAAAGGGGAAGGGAGGAAATATGGAAGGAAATGAAAACCACTGTAAGCTGGCTGTTGCAATTAGCGGCTTCCATGTCACAGTGGAGCGGTGAATCCGCTCTGGGTTTCAGACTGAACTTTAAAGGAGCTGTCCAAGGTTTTGATGCTTATCCCCAAAACATGTTCAGCACCTTGGATAGCACGTCTAAAGGTCAGAGTTTAAAGCTCAAAGTTTAAAAAAAAGGAGAGAATTCACTACTCCACTGACATGGGAGGCACCAACTGGCAGTAGCGACTGGCCTTAAGACAGTACAAGATCTGAGAAGGCTGAGGTTATTTTTACTCAAGCAACAAATAGCTTAGGTGACAGAACAAGCCAGAACACGCTGTGGACCACCGAGTATGGGGTGGGCAGAAAGTAGATCAGAATCTACCAGACAATCAGCTTGGCGTCATAAGCCATTTCCACACTACACTGTTGTAGTGTTATTTCACTTTCAGCATCCTGTGGAATTCTGGGATTTGTAGTTTGCTGCGGCCAAAGAGTTGCCTGGCTGAGAATTCTAAATTCTGAACTGCAAGCCCCAGGATTCCATAGCAGGTTAAAAGTGGAATAATATCACTATAACAGTGTAGTGCAGAAATGGCCATAGTTAGAGCACAGGGCTTGGATTGGGGAAACCCAATGCGGGGATGGGAACAGAGAAGACCAACATCCATATCTATGCCTTTCATCTAGAAATGTTTATCATGCTGAAGAAAAAGTCTGCCCCAGAATAGCACTGCCATCAGTGATGTTTTGGACTACAGCTCCCATCAGCCCCAGCCACTGGTCCTGGATGATGGGAGGTGTGGTCCAAACCATCCAGATCCAGGAAACTAAGTTGAGGAAGGCTGCTTTCAGGGAAGTTATGGAACTATACCAAGTTCAAGTCTCTCTGCCAATACACCAATAGGTGGTCCGTTAGAAGAGCGGTCATTTAACTTGTTAATGCCAACATCCTGACACAGCCCAAAACATTTGGAATATTAAGCATTGCCCTCAATGCCCCTCTAGAGGCTACTGGGGGGGCATTTTGGCATGTTTTGGCCTCCTTTTGACATTTTAGGTCCAGGAAAGTCTTTTTTTTTTTTTAGCAAAAGGAAGTAGCTTTCAGATCACTTCCTGATTTAGAAAAAAGAGCTCTCTTAGCCCCAAAACAGCCTAGGAGGAAGCAAAAATATAGTGAACGTGCCACCCACAGCCCCTAGGGGCTATGTGGGGCAAAGCGTTTGCCCGCCAGGGGCCCTACTGGGCCACCAAAAATGGGCCATGGCCCCAATTTAACTTTAACTGCTTGCAGCTCTCCGGGATGTTGACAGTGCTGCCCTATGACATTTTACTGCCTGAGGCAAAGAACAAAGTGCTGTCCCTGCCCTTGATTCCAAAAACTTAATCTGGCTAGACTGGCAGCCGAACATTTGAATGGGGTCTTCCACCCCCTATGAGGGCAAGAGACTACTTTGGAGGGGAAATAGGAGAGTTTGTGGAGCAGAGAGCACTTTGTCCTCTTTGAGAGGTGAATGGCCAAACAGCTTTAGGATGGACAGCTGCGGGCACAGTAGCACGGATGCTCCCCGGCACCTGCCTCCTAAGCCCTTAGTCTGCCCAATGGTAGGGCCAACCCTGGGAGGCTATTTAAAGAGCAGGCTTCCCCACCTCTTGCTTTCTGATCCTTTTTTGCAAAACTAGAGAGAGGTAAGGGGTTCAGCCAAGAGCCTTCTGCATACGAAGCATGCGCTCTCCTGCCGAGTTGTGCCATTGCTCCTCCAGGCCACAGCTGGACGGTTCCCAGATTCAAACCACAGAGATGTGCGGGGGCCCCTTCTCTCCACCCATTTCTGCTTCCCCCTTCGGCTCACCACAGGCTTCCTGAAACAGACCTTTACGAGGGTTCCTCCAAAACAGCTTAACAAATATAAATGGAAGTCGTCTGCTTCCTTTTACGCACAAGCCGATCCTTAAAGCCCTGCGCGAACGACTTATTTAACCCTGAGCATCTGGAAGCATGCGCTGAAACCCGGGGTTGCATCTCATCTTGTTTAGACGTACCAATTTTGGGTCCGCTGCACAATTATAGTGCTACGATTCTACTTTAACTCCCACGGCCGACATCCAAGGGAATCCTGGGATCTGTAGTTTGGCGGGGCACTAGAGCTCTCCAGCTGACAATTCTAAATCCCCTTCCCTCAATTGCAAATCTCAGATGCAAACAAATGTGGAGCCTTTCACACAACACATTTACAGCACACGGTGGTGTCCTGTGGCATTCGTAGAATTGTGTAACTATATAACTGTGTAACTATATGAGCTATATGTAACCGTTTCTTTTTATTAATTAACAACACAAAAATACATAACACTACAAAACACACAACACAATACCTAATACAAAAAAAACCCCATAAACTCACAAACCGCTTATACCAAATGTTCTTAAATCTTAATCTATTCTACAATTAGATAATATGTGCTCCCCTCCACCAGGACCATTAGAGATATGATCACATCCATTCACATCAAATAACTCCATTGCCTTTCCAAAATTGTAATGATTCTTCAGCTGGTTTATTTCCTTTCCCCTTTATTAACACATAATCAATAAATTCCCCCCAAATATCTATAAAATTACCTCTTTTTAATTCCCCCTTCTTTACTTTGATACTACAAGTCAATTTATCATTAATAGCTATATCCCATGCCTCTTTATACCATTCATTTAAGTGGCTATCTTGCTTTATTTTCCAATCCTTAGCTAGCCTTAGCCTTGCTGCAGTTAATAAAATGGAAATTAGTTCTCTTGTTGGCCACTTACTTTGTTCCTTATCAAATATTCATAACAAAGCTAGCTTTAACCATATGTTTTGATCAGTTATTTCCTTTATTTCTGTAAAAACTAACTGCCAGAATTTCAATACACTTTCACGTTCCCACCACATATGAAAGTAGGAGCCAGTTTCTTGGCAACCCCTCCAGCATAGGTTAGAATGATTACCATTTATCTGACTCAGTTTTAACAGGGTTAAATACCATCTCCAAACTAACTTATAAAATTTTTCCTTAATTTTTTATTACTGTAACTGTAATGATATGTGACTGTGCAACTGCATAAGACTAATAGGAAGAGTTAGATTTTGCTTCCTCCTCGTCCCCTCCACTCAGCAGATGCTGACTGAGACATTTGGGGAGTTGTAGATCCAGAAAGTCCTCTTTTTCTAATCTCTGCTTCATGCTATCTGAGCTTGCACTGAAATGCTCACTGACTGGATCCAGCAACCTCACCCGTCCCTTTCCTTCTCCTTTCTGTCCCGGGAGATGCGAAGTAGGACAGAGGGACACGAACAAACTTTCTGTCCTGAGGCTTCCAAGAAACTGCAAATAGCCTGTTGGGCTGAGTCCAACAGTGAGGAAGGATTTTTTTTTCTCCCCTCTGTTTTCCACTCAGAAACTGACAAAGTAAGGCCATCTGAACCAGCAGAGCCCGAAGGACACCTGAAACATGCCCAGATTGTGGCAAACCCAGGGACTAACTGAATGCAGTGAACAATTGCATAAAGGGCATTTTTTAAAAGTTCCCTGTAATTTACTCCAATGAGGACCAGGACCTTGACACAAAATGGGAAGCAGGGGAATTTGACCTTTTTCTGCCCTGCTGCAGATTGATCTATGAAGCCGCTGGACCTGAAGCCTTTATGCCTATCCATATTGGAAAAAGGACACCCTCTCCAACCCCTCACTGAGGAAAACTGTGTGACATGTGGCCAAGCAACATCAGAGTGTGGTCTGCTTTTGGCAAGGAAAATGTTCCCATGCTAGAGAAAAGGAAAAAGGTAGTGACCACATTCCTAGATTATGAAAATGCAGAGATTGGAAAAGTTCCTTATTTTGGACTCCATCTCCCCACAGCTTGCACTTCTAAGTCAACAGATACTTCAGTGCCAGTTCAGCAAGCACATACCAGAGCTTGCAACATTAAAAATTTTTGGGACCGTGACTTCCCCATTGTGATAGGAATAGTCCAAAACAGTAACTTCTGCAGGCTTTGAAGAAATGCAAGAGCAAGTTTTAAACAAAAAGTAAGAAAGAACTAGGGATTTCACCCTAAATGAGGCCTGATCTAGCATGAGATTGTAATCTCTTTGGATACACACTCTCCATATTGTCATTGCTGCCTCTTCTTCAGCACTGCCACCTTCCCAGTGCCCAGGGTGGCCATATTACCTGTTTGGGTGGGTTTTACCCAAATTCTAGGCAAGCTACACAATGCCCATTTGGGTTATTAGCTGGCCAAGACACCAAGCTATTGTTTTTAAAAGGTAAGTCTCTATGCTTTCTGGAAGTCAAGATAGAAAGCAAAAATGGCAGTCCTTTTGATCTATAAAAAACCAACCTGCAACTATCTTTCAGTGTTTAGTCAATGAGTTTTGCCAAGTGTCCCAGCTTCCTAGAGATTTAACTGCAGAGCAGCTCTTTCTCATTTTCCCGAATAAATGTCACTATTTGGATGGAAAGCCCAGTTTCCTTTCAGAGAGCTGAGCTGTCTTTTTACAAAATCAGCAGCAACACATGCCTAGATAAGAAAAGTGTTGGGCTGTAAGATTAAATAAGGGGAACGTGTGACAAAGTAAAGTACCCAAAGGAAGCAGAGTAAAACGCCACAGGCTACTGCAAAATATATTTGGGAGGTACTTACAGGCAGTCGGAAAAAGTGGGCTTGTAATAAAATGGTGGGATTTTTGATTCGTACTTTGCTTTCATTGCATTGTTTCCCATGGAAGCCATGAACTGCAAAGAAGAGAAAGAAGTCACAATGTTGTTTAGAAGAGAAAGACAAGGATGAAAACTTACAAGTCTTTCTTTCTACAGAATGTATTTTTAATTAGAGGATCTTGCTCAACAGCACTCCTTTTGACCTGACTTTTGAAAAGATACCTTCTTGGACTATGACTTCTACAATCCACATTCAGCGTGTGGCCAAAAAGTGTAACTTTTCTAAGCTTTGCCTTATAAAAATGGAGAAGAAGTATGCCGATTCTTTCTTCCCCACGCTGCCGCTCGGATCGGTGAGGCTTATCAACTACAGGGATGTGCTAACTTCTTCAGATCATCTATCCATTATGGCAAACACCTATCAGTAACCTCTGATATATTTCCAAGACCAAATTGAAATGCTGCTTATCGTATCTTCAAAAACTTCAGCAGCTTGAAATCTAGGCAATTTAAAGCAGGGCTGGGGAACTCAGTGGCCTTCCGCGTATTGTCAGACACTCACGTACCTCAACCTGTGCGTTGTCCCACTCATCCAAACGGACCGATTTCACTTTGCTGATGTGTGGGATGTTGCGATGGATCCCTGAACAACTGAGGCAGATGAAGACTCCTAAAGTGTGAGATGCCCAGTCTGGATCTGCAAGACAAAAGGAAATCAGACAAATGAACCCATCGTGCAGCCTGCTAGCAGTGGAAAGCTTTCAGGAATTAAAGGGATCTGAGAATACTAACACTTCGCATTCATGTTTTCTTGAGGGTAAAAGAGTAGCCAACACATGACAGTTGCTCTTCTGAGTTTTTTAAAGTCTAACAAAGAAGAGTAAATACACACACACACACACACACACACACACACACACACACACACACTTTTAAAGCCATACTCTCACCTTGAGATTCCTCTCTCAACCTGGAGACTAGAGAAGAAGGGCTAGACCACCAGATTGAGGAACCCTAGCCAGAAACTAACAGGTCTTCATTTCACATTCAGGGCTAAGACATCTCTCTGCACTGAAACAGGGAAAGCTCAAAACTATATATCACCACTGAAAAACTCATTCTTTCCCAGCTACTGGAAGGAGTCCAACTAAGTTCAAAGGGAAGTAGGAATCCTGAGAGTTGTAGTTCATATCATCATCTCTGTTAATCAATACGTCTTCACCCAAGAAGCCCAAACTTCTCTGGTATACAACATGAGATGGCATCACTGCACACAGAGATAATGGATCATCTGGCCTGTAGTATTTCTAGTTTCTATGGATGGATGGGAAAGCTGAAGAAAGCTGGCAGGGGGAAAAAATCAACTCATTTGAAATGCGATGCTGGAGAAGAGTTCCACAGATACCATAGAAAGACAGAAAGACAAATAAATGGATCCAGACCAAATTAAGCCTGAACTCTCAGTGGAACCCAAAATGAATACACTTAAGGCTATCCTGTTTTGGACACATCGCAAGGCAATACGACTCCCCGGAAAAGACAATAATGCTGGGGAAAATGGAAGGCAGTAGGAAAAGATGGAAGCAGCATTCCAGGTGGATTGACTCAATTAGGAAAGCCATCACCCTGAGTTTGCAAGACCCGAGGAAGGTTATAACCCTGCTCAGGTCTTGCAAATTCAGGGCTGTGGGCTTTCTAGCTAAGGATCTCTGGGAGATTTCTCATTCATAGGATATTTGTAAAACAAAGCCAATTGTGTTCCACAAAGCAGCAAGTCCCTCTTCTTATCAGATGCTCAGTTTCAAGTCAGGCATCACCTGGACAGATGTCAAGTCCTCAGGGGTCCCGGTAACTCCCCTTACCCCCAGCAGGGACCTCCTTCCTTGAGCCTGGTGAACTTCTCAAGCCCGGAGCCAGCTCTGAGGAATTTGTAATGCTGAAGGCTTATCATCAACTGAGTCCATCTTTGGCTTCCTTCCCATGACAGAGTTAAAAATCTAGCTCTGCGGTTTATAGATTTTTTTAAAAATCAACTTGTGACTGCTTTTTCTCTCCTTGACGCCTCAAAAGCACGCAGCAAGAAAGTCCAAAAGGATTTGAAATACTGGCTTCGTTCCTTGTGGGAGGTGATGACAGATTTCCGAACGCTGCTGAATGTTCTGATACTGGCGAACCTCAGCGGAGGAAGGTCTTCTCACAGTTTCAGAATTTCAACTGCGCACATGGTTTTTCTAGGAACATACTTTTGTGCGTAAAGGAACAGGACAGCTGGCAATGTGAGAAAAGTCGTATGTAATTGATGGGGAGAAAGAGACACTAAATGGGCAATACGCACAAACTATTTGCATAATCGTACTATAGCTATCGGCCCTGTACTAATAGTCCCGTAAAAAGAAAACACTGTTAAAGTCTTCCTCCACTTTGATACCCTGAATAGGAACACAGGAAACTAAGGCTGTTTCTGCACTATACTTTTATAGGGCTATGATTCCATTTTGAACATTCTATGTAATCCTGGGGTTTAGGATTCTCAGCCAGAGAGCTTTTTGGCCTTAGTAAACTACAAACCCCATAATTCCACTGGATGTTGAAAGTGGAATGATAGCACTATAACAGTGTAGTGCGGAAATGGCCTAAGAGGTACTTGCTACAAGACCGTGTGCTTCTGTGCTAACTAGTGAGCCAGGTCCTTTTCAAAGATCCCCCATTCCATCACCTCCATCATCATTACAGTTTGGTTTGGGAGGAACAGAGCCCTTTTGTGAGTAAGTGTACAGTGTTTTTAGTTTACCGTTTTAGTCCTGTGTTTTAATGTTACTTTATGTTTGTGTTAAAAGTGTCAGTTGGTGTTTATGTTATTTTGTGTTATAATCAAGAAGTAATTTTTTTTTTTTAAAAAAAAGGGCTAGGTTTCCACACCATCTTAGTCAGTCTTCTCCGGACACACATGGAAACACTGGCTGAGAGTCTACATCACAGTCTACGATGCATAACTTTACAAATCTAACAACGCGCAAAAGTGCAACGAAGCCCTGCGAGTGAATTGCAAAAATGCAGAAGCAAGATTCCTCTGATTGCATATTAGGCTGTCTCATTGCACTGCAGCACTCTCAGCCAGTATCCAGGCATGGATAGATCCAGAATGAGGTACCCTTAGCTTGCAACAGGACAACAGTTCCAGGTGAATGCAATTCAGTTCAGTTTTCTGCACACGTAAAGCTACTTATATAGACTCTTGTCCCATCCACAATGCCAGCCCTTACTTTTTCTTTGATACACACACATGCACACACACCAGTTTTTATACAAACTAGCATAAGCTCCGAGTGACATTCCTAATGCAAAGTAAAATTAAAACGCTAAATAAAATACCATGACAATAAACTATGAACAGTTCTAGCTGACTAGAATTCTAACTCACCAAGTAAAATAAATTGCTAAACACTAACACACTAATATACAAAAGGACTCTGACCACCCCCACTAAACTGCAGTGAGTCAGAAAGAATAGGGAAAAAAAAGACAAAAGAATATTATTCTACCATTACAGATCCAGCTAAACAAACTACTAATAACCATCCCCATAAATTATTGCATTTTTTTTGGTTTCTTATTGCTCAAAAAGTCCCTAAGTGGTTTCCAATCTTTCCCCAAAAAAAACAAAAAAAAACTTCAACTGATTTAACCTTTAAAACCCACATTAGCTTGGCCATTTGGGACAGTTCAGCAGCCTTAACAATCCAGTCCTCTGTCGCCTGTTCTTCAACTAATTTCCAATTAATTCAATTAATTAATTAATTTCCAATTGTTTGCCCAATTAATTTCTTTGGGCAAACAATTTTCTTGCAACTGTTATGGCATAACAAAGAAGAAGTCCTTATTTACTGTCCAAATTCATATCCATAACGCCCAACCAAAACATTTCTGGAGACACTACAAAATCTAGCTTTTTAAGCCAGCCATTACTTTTTGGATTCCTATTCCCAGAAACTCCCTAGCCAGTATGGTGACTGATCATGCAGGCTAGGGGAGAATCTGTGTGTTTTGTTCAATAGAAGCAATATTTCCAAGGTCTGTAACAACTGGACAGGCTATGCGGGAAAATAAATAGTGATCTGACATCATGGCATTTTAAAGGAATTGTTGCTAAACATCCCTTCTGAATTTCAAAAGGTTCACAAACGGAGGCTTCTCCACCATATACAGTTCTGACATTCAGTTTGCATTGAACCGTTTTTTAAAAGGGGGAAGTCAATACATTGCTGCGGATACTGTTTTATAGATGGTACATGACCCCAGAAAGATTACAAAAAATAACAAAAAATGGGAATTCAAATTGTTGGAAATGTGATGAAAAGACAAGGACTTTTTTTTCATATGTGGTGGACATGTAAGATAGCAAAAAAAATTTGGAAGAGGGTACACGATGAAATTCAAAGAATTTGTAAGCTGAATTTTGAAATGAAATTGGAGCTTTATCTGTTAAATATGCTGGGGCAACAAAGGAAAATGAGAAGTCATCAGAAAATATTACTATATTTAATAACCGCGGCAAGGTTGACATACGCGCAACACTGGGAAGAAAAGAAATATATTGGTATAGAACAGTGGTTCTCAACCTGTGGGTCCCCAGATGTTTGTGGACTTCAGCTCCCAGAAGCCCTGAGCATTGACCATAGTGGCTGGGGCTTCTGGGAGCTGAAGTCCACGAACACCTGGGGACCCACAGGTTGAGAACCACTGATATAGAAGAATGGAACTTAAAAGTTCTGGATGTGATAGAGACGGAAAAATTAGCATTTTCTTTGAAGAACAAATCTATCCAGAACTTTGAGAAAGAATAGAAAGGAGTATTGGATTGGGCAAGGATATACATGTATAAGAAATCAAAGAAGAAATAATGTAATTGTTCTTCTCTCTGTAAGACGGAAATTATGTTTGTATGGAATGGCAATAAGCAATTTCAACTGGAAGATTTAAGCACGGAAGTGTGGGTGGGGGGCGTTATTGTCGAGATTAAACTTTTAATAAAAATTACTACAACAATACATTGCTGCAGATACACTGACATACATCAATATCCTAGCCATTGGTATTATCAAGCCCACCAGGCAGAAAATTTGTTGTTGTTATTTGCCTTCAATTTGTTTCCGACTTAAGCCTGTGGCAAGCTTATCATGGCGTTTTCTGGGGCTGAGCGTGCGAGACACACCCAAAGTCACCCAGTGGGTTTCCATGGCCAAGTGGGGAATCGAACTCCGGACTCCAGGGTTCCAGTCCAACATTCACACCGCTACACAATGCTGCCTCTCTTAAAATACCTGAATTAAAAAGAAGAAAAATCCCTGGAACTTTTCTCAAAGCTCAGAAAAACCGGTTGAAAAACACCACTGATCTTAGATTGCAAACGTATGTATATGCCTATGTATGTGATATAGATAGATATAGATATGAATACAGAATTATTTTTATTTTTGGCTTGCAGTAACTTGCAGAAGGCATTGAAACAGGGATGGGAATCACACCGTTCAGCAAATTGATTAGGATGTGCCTGTTTGTCTCCACTGAATATCCACGAATGGGTGGACACACCACTATCACTTTAAAAATGCCTTGCCTGACATGGTGTTTTAATTATTGAAAGCTGTTTCTGTGGCTCTTTATATGTAAGCATGTTCTGCATCACCATGATTTTATTGTTGGGTTATTTTTCCTGTTGAATAATTTTAAATTATATCCAGACCTCCTTTTCCAGGGCAAAAAGTCCATCCCAAGTGGATTATGTAAAAGAACTAAACTATGAATGTTACAATGTGCAATATTTCTGTTCAGGGATGTAGCCAGCCATGCCATTTTCGGTGGCATACCCTTATGGTCCCTCTTTCCCTTCCACCCTTCAATGTTCTGCTTCTTTATTTGATCCGAGGGTCGCTAGCTGCATGCCATCTGAAATCCTCTCTTCTGCACTGCTGCTGGTAGATGCAGTAACCAAGCATTTCTAAATTGCAAAAAAATCCCTTTTGCAGGTATTCATGAAGAGGCTCAAAAGGCAACCTTTGTGAAGTGAGTCGAGGCACCAGTATTGCTGGATTTCTACATGGAAGGCCTTTCAGTTCCAAGAAAACTAAGCTGTACCCTCCCCAATCTGAGCAGTTCACTAGAAGGAAGCATGGCTATAACAGCCACTCCTGCAGGTACCCCACAGGCACACTCCTCCTTTCGTCAACATGTGGGTGCTCAACAAAATCTTTTCAAGATTTAAAATGTGTCCAGAGGAGGCTGACCAAAATGGTGGAGGGTCTGGAAGCCATGCCCTGTGAGGAGTGGCTTAGGGAGCTGGGGATGTTTAGTTTGCAGAAGAGAAGGTTAAGAGGGGACATGATAGCCATGTTTAAATATTTGAAGAGATGTCATGTTGAGGAGGGAGCAGGTTTGTTTCCCACTGCTCCAGAAACTAGGACAAGGAGCAATGGATTCAAACTACAGGAAAAGAGATTCCACCTGAACCTCAGGAAGAACTTCTGACGGTCAGAGCTGTCCGGCAGTGGAATATGCTGCCTCAATGGAGTGTGGTGGAGTCTCCTTCTTTGGGGGTTTTTAAACAAAGGCTGGATGGCTATTTGTTGGGAGTGCTTTGATGCGGGTTCCTGCATGGCAGAATGGGGGTGGACTGGATGGCCCCTGGGGATCTCTTCCAACTCTAGGATTCTAAATCACAGCCACAGCCCTGGCACGCAGCTTAGGAAATTATCGCTCTGTGCACTGTCCACAGTTACTGTCAGGGAAGGCAACAGCAAACTCAAAAAGGTCACTGCTGCAGTCAGACTGGTGCTGCGCCCAGCGACATGCCTCTCGTGTCAGGTTAATAAGGTTACACAGCCGTATCAGCCAGCCGAGGCAAAAACCAGAGAGTTGGAGCATAGGCGCAGCGCAGGACTAAGGGTAAGACAAATGGACAGTAGCCAGGGCTTATTCAGGAACGTAACTTCTAAGGTCAGGGATCCGTGGGCTGGAGACCGACCTCACCCCCAGACTGAGAAGGCTAGTTCACACACTGTGTACACAGTTCACATCGCTCTGGACAGCTATATTTTCATTCTTGTTCCTCCAAGCACTGGGGTAGTTTGGGAAAGTGGTTTGAAGATTGGACTACGATCCTGGAGAGCAGGGCTTGAGTCCTCGCTTAGTCACACAAACCCACTGGGTGATCTTGGGCACGTCACATGCTCCCTGCCAAGAGAATCCCAGACAGGGTTGCCTTAGAATCGCCGTAAGTCAGAAAAGACTTGAAGGCACGCAACATCAAGTCCCAAAAAGTAACTTTTCCTCAAGATCTGGTGGGGTGGCAGTCAGAGTTCAAGAATGAGGGAGTATTTATCTATTATTATTATTATTATTATTATTAAGATCCATCAGCTGGAGGCTTGGTGCAAAGGATGTGGGCTTAGAATTTAAACAAATCCTGAACCCAGAAAGGTTTGTTTCAAGATTTGAACTGAACAGAGCTCACAGCCCTTCCACAGATAAAGTCACCCCTCTTTACCTCCCTCACACCTTTATAATTTTAACATGGTAATTTATCAGCAAGAACCAGCTGTGGTGGAGTGGTTTGAGCACTGGATCATGACCCCAGAGACCAGAGTTCGATTCCTCGCTCAGCCATGGAAACCCATGAGGTGACCTTGGGCACATCACACACTCTCAGCCCCAGAAAACCCCATGGTAGGTTTGCCTTAGGGTCACCATAAATCAGAAGCGACTTGAAGGCACACAACAACCACAGCAAATTTATCAGCAAAGCAAATGGGCTGGTGCTCCCATCATAAACAACTGAGCCATTTCCGCACTACACAGTTATAGTGCTATTATTCCACTTTCAAGCTCCTATGGAATCCTGGGACTTGCAGTTTAGGGAGGGAAATTTAGGATTCTCAGCCAGGGACCTCTTTGGCCTCAGGAAACTACGAACCTCAGAATTCCACAGGATGTTGAAAGTGGAATAATAGCACTGTAACAGTGTAGTGTGGAAAGGGCCTGGGAATGAGAAATCCTGGCTTACTGCAACAGATCTAAAGTTCTTCTTCCTTCACACCATTTTCTCCCCACAACAATCCTGTAAGACAGGTTAGACTGAAGGGCCAAATGCCCACGATGTTCAATGTGACCCTTCCAGGTTATGTGAATCTTTTCAAAAACACATTGGCACTCCTCATCAGAGTTTGATGCCTAGAAGGTGTAACAAAGCAATTGTGTTAAAAAGCTGATATCCCCCCTCCCTGCGCCCATATCCACAAAGCAGTTAAGGAGACAACTGCACTATGCCCTATCATCCACACATCCCCAAGCACCAGTCTTTGCACGCAGCCTCCCCCCCAAAACGTTCATTGACACAAAGCAATTTGCAAATAAACATCTCCCTGGGGGCCACTGTTAATGGCCATCTCCAAAGAACCTGGGAACTTTTAATTAAAAAAAAAATCATTATTCTTATGTAGGCTCCAAACAAGAACGAGCATGGTTTGAGTGTTAGACTAGTATTTGAGGAACAGGGTTACCAGATCTTATGGCTTTGTGCTGAAATCCTGTCTGACGTTGGAAGCTAAGCAGGGTCAGTCCTGGTTAGCACTTGGATGGGAGGCCAATAACAAATACCAGGTGCTGCAGGCTTCATTTCAGAGGAAGCAACTGGCAAAACCACTTCTGTACTCCTTGCCCAAGAAAACCCTATGAAATTCATTAGATCCTCACAAGTTGACAAGTGACTTGAATACACACATAGGAAGCCGGCACAGAGGAAAGCTCACATTACTAACTCCGTGGGTTTTTCACACCAGTAGCTCTCAAACTCTGATCCTCCAGCTGTTTTGGACTTCATCTCCCAGAAACCACAGCTACCTTGGTCAATGGTCAGGTCTGGGAGCTGAAGTCTAAAAACCAAGGAAAACAAAGGCCATTTCCACACTATACTGTTATAGTGCTATCATTCCACTTTCAACATCCTGTGGAATTCTGGGGTTTGTAGTTTGCTGAGGCCAAAGAGCTCCCTGGCTGAGAATTCTAAAGACCCCTCCCTAAACTGCAAACCCCAGGATCCCATAGGATGTTGAAAGTGGAATAATAACACTCTTAACAGTACAGTGCGGAAATGGCCCCAATTGTTTATGATGGGAGCACCGGCCCATTTGCTTTGCCGATAAATTTGCTGATAAATCAGATGACTTGCTGTCAGAGTTGGCTCTCGGGCGGCCTCTTTCCCAACTCTTGCCAGAGAATGCAGGAACAGAACCTGGGGCCTTCCACCAAACCTTATCTACTGAGCTACAGCCCTTCCCCAAAGAAACACGGCTCTGACGTTTGATTTTTGTCAAGCCTGTTTCATTTGATTTGTTTTTTTAAAAGATGTTTAACCTAGAATGTATCTGTGTTCTTTTTTAAAAAAAAGGCAACCCAGGAAAAGTTACAGATAGCAGATAACCCTGCAGTTATATTCTCTGCAATGTTTATTTTAAAAAGTTAGGGAGAAAAGTGGAGGGGGAGAGAAGTGATGAGCGAAGTCCAGCAAACCCTGTGGCTATCCGAGGTCACTGCCAACAAAAGGGAGCAGGAAAGTGTTGCATTCTTTAAAAAGTTATTTTTCCTGGAGCAATAATCCTTGTTGGTTCAGGAGCCTCAAACCTCCTAGTAGTTTTATATATGGAGATAAGGTCAGATAATATTGAAGCCCCCCATGAGTTTCAACAACAGCTGCCCAGAGGTTCAGCCTCCATCAATTTGGCAAGGAGGATCCTTTGCATTTCGAGACTTATTCTGGGCAAAATTTGCATGTGGGACTTCTTTTGTGCAGAAAATGGCATTTTTTTTTGTGCAGAAATGTTATTTTCTGCACTGAAAATGCTGTCTCCTGTGAAAAATACCACGTGGAAATTAATCCTCTGTCATTCCATTTTTTCAGCTGCTTTTAAAAAGTCCCAGGGCTTTTCCACCCTACACTGTTACAGTGCTATTATTCCACTTTCAACATCCTGTGGAATTTTGAGGTTTGTAGTTTCCTGAGGCCAAAGAGCTCTCTGGTTGAGAATCCTAAAGGCCCCTCCCTAAACTGCAAACCCCAGGATTCCACAGGGTGTCGAAAGTGGAATAATAGCGTTATAACAGTGTAGTGCGGAAAGGCCGCCTGTTTCTCTCTCCTCCTCACTCTTCCCCTGTTTGTCTTTAGGTTACTTCACTTCTTGCAGGTTGAATCCGAAGTGTAAAAATAGCTTGCATTCAATTAATTCAGCAGCAAGGAGAAAAGGGGGCAGTGTGATGCGGCAGCCAAGAAAGCCAATGCAATTCTTGGCTGCATCAACAGGAGTATGGTGTCTAGATCGAGGGAGGTACTGGTACCACTCTACTCTGCTTTGGTTAGACCTCATCTTGAATCCTGTGTCCAGTTCCGGGCACCCCAATTCAAGAAAGACATGGTCAAGCTGGAGCAAGTCCAGAGGAGGGCGACCAAAATGGTGAGAGGCCTGGAAGCCATGCCCTATGAGGATAGACTTAGAGAGCTGGGGATGTTTAGTCTGCAGAAGAGAAGGTTAAGAGGGGACGTGATAGCCTTGTTTAAATATTTGAAGGGATGTCATGTAGAGGAAGGAGAGGGCTTGTTTTCTGCTGCTCCAGAGACCAGGACAAGGAGCCATGGATTCAAGCTGCAGGAGGGGAGATTCTACCTGAACCTCAGGAAGAACTTCCTGACAGTCAGGGCCGTCTGGCAGTGGAATCTGCTGCCTCGGAGTGTGGGGGAGTCTCCTTCCTTGGAGGTTTTTAAGCAGAGGCTGGATGGCCATCTGTCGGGAGTGCTTTGAGGGTGTTCTTGCATGGCAGGGGGTTGGACTGGATGGCCCCTGGGATCTCTTCCAACTCTACCTTTCTATGATTCTATGATCTTGCCCTTCCCTGCAGCCTCGAGCTAAAGCAAACTGTTGAAGCCTCTCCTTGCTTGCCTGCTCTTCCCCTGGTGGCACAGTGGTTGAATGCCAGTACTGCAACCACAAGGCTGTGAGTTCGATCCTACCAGGCTCCAAGGTTGACTCAGCCTTCCATCCTTTCGTAGGTCGGTAAAATGAGTACCCAGCTTGTTGGGGGCAATTAGCTAAAAAATACATTGTAAGCCGCTAAGATAACACTAGTTGATAGGCGGTATAGAAATAAATGCTATTGAAATTGAAATATTGAAATTGAAGAACTTTTGCCATCTTGACCACACACCGCTTGGTCAAATTTTCATCCACAAAATGTTGGAGGATATGCCACCATCCCTAGTTAAAATGAGTTGTAGCTGTTATTGTGTGGCTTCAAGTCATTTCCAACCTATCATGAACCGAAGGCAGCCCTATCCTAAGGTTTCTCTGAAAAGATTCATTCAGGGGGGCTTTGCCATGGTCTTCTTCTAAGGCTGAGAGAGTGTGACTTATCCAAGATTACCCAGGGTTTTTTTCATAGCTGAGCGAGGATTCAGACAACAGACAAGCTGACACCCAAATCACCACACCACCGTCTCTCAAAATAAGTTGGCAGTGACAAATAATGGGAAACTTCTTTGCCAGAAGACACGGATAACGGCTGGCACATCGAATAGAACTAGACAGGAGATGTAACGGGTGTCAAAACCTGGAAAAATGGTGGGGGGGACACATTTTTTCATTCCATTTTCCAAAGCCCCCTTTTTCTCCCCAGCAAAACTGGGAGAGGATGATTTATGGAATATTTTCTTTTACAATGATTAAAAAAAACCTTTATGACAAAGAGTTCACATGCTCAGTGCCTCAAAATCATTTCTAAAAACTGGCAAAAATGTATACCATCCAAAGAGAAACCAGAGTATTTTGAGCAGCAACATTAAAATAGAATTTAAGTAACAATTTTAATTTAAGCACATTTATTTAGTAGCAGCTGTTTGCAACAAGGATGGCAACCTATTTTCAAACGGTCGTCGTTTTTCTTTCAGTAGTTTTGTTAGTTTATCTTGACCAACTTTTGAATTATAGTTTAAATATATGAAGGTTAGCGGAATTGTTTTTTTCTTGTGTTCTATTGTTTTCTATTTTTGATTCGATGGATTGTTTTTTGTATGGTCTTTGTGTGTGTTTTATGTTTAACTGTTAATAAAAATTATTCAAAAAACCATTTCTAAACTATGCAAGAGGAATATTTTTATGTAAGACAATGCTGACGTATGGAAGATGATACAGATTATTACAAGTGCTAGTCTAGGTTTCCTTTTATGGGAATGAGCGCAGTACGTCTCTTGGAGTCTATGGAGAAATGCGCATGTGATACGTACCGTCAATTTGCCTGTCGACTTAGGGCAACCCCAAGAATTTCATAGGGGATACTCAGAGGTGGTTTAGCCAGCTTCTTCCTCTAACATACAGTTGGAGTTAGGGGTGTGGGACCCCCCCAAAAGCAGACAAACTGCAAATATTAAAAAGTTTATGTGTCTCTGTGGGATGGGGGACGAGGGATGGTGGGGACGGCAGGCACCCAGGGTCCAACCAGATCAGGGAAAGGAGAGAGAAAGCGGGTGCATTGGCACAGCAGCCCTACACTTCCCCTCTTGCGCATCTCCTTCCTTGGGTGGGAGGTGGCATCAGGAGAGGGTTCGTGGTGCCGAGAAATTGGGCTCCAATCTGTCCTTAGGTGTCCAGGCAGCGGCTGGTGGAGGGAGAGGATGAGGAGGGCCAGAGGCAGGTTTTTAAAGGGCCGCACGGCCTGACCGGAGCCGCTGAGAGGTGAGGTTCCCGTGGAAAAGAAGCACTTGAAGTAGCGAGAGGCACGGGTTGGAGAAACTCGCAAATAATCAAATCCTTGAAAGTTAAACCTGCAAACGTGGAGGGCCGACCATATAACCTACACTTGGTATTCATCGGCGGGCTCCCATCCAAGTACTAACCAGGGCTGACTCTGCTCTGACTCTGACCAGGGCTGAGCCCTGGAGGCGCAGTGGTTCAATGCCAGTACTGCAACCACAAGGTTGTGAGTTCGATCCTGCCAGGCTCCAAGGTTGACTCAGCCTTCCATCCTTTCGCAGGTCGGTAAAATGAGTACCCAGCTTGTTGGGGGCAATTAGCTAAAAATACATTGCAAACCGCTTAGATAACGCTAGTTGATAGGCGGTATAGAAATAACTGCTATTGCTATTGCTATTGCTTAGCTTCCAAGATTAGACAGGATCTGATAACTTCAGCCACACTGCACTGTCTGAGTGCTGTTACTCCACTTTCAACCTCCTGTGGAATTCTGGGGTTTGTAGTTTCCTGAGGCCAAAGAGCTCCCTGGCTGAGAATTCTAAGGGCCCCTCCCGAAACTGCAAACCCCAGGATTCCACAGGATGCTGAAAGGGGAATAAGAGCACTGTAACAGTGTAGTGTGGAAATGGCCTTTAGGTTATTTAGGCAATAGTATGGAGAACTAGTGGAGACAAAATATTTTCTTCTGTTTTACTAATGTTCATAGTTTCTTCTGTTTTCATGGGGGAGAGGGGTTGCTTTTTCCTCAGATCAGTGGAACAGAAGAGATTATTCAAGCATTCCTTACCATCCAGGACCCTCCATCCCCATTTGTATAAAAACAAAAATGAAAAAGGATGTTCCATTTGCAATTATATTCTGAATAAGATGTACTCTTAATATAGCAAACACAACAAATCTTTAAACCGAGTTATACATAACGCATTTTATGATCCTAAAATAACAGTGTTACTTTCAGTCGGTAAAGTGTTTCTCAGGTTTTCTGAAAAAATTTCTATCTTCCTCAGGAAAAAAAAAAAATCCAAAACAGGAGGTTTTCCCCATGGCTTTAAAACATCCAAAAGGTTAGCTCTCTAGCCCAGCCTCCCCTGCCCAACTCAGCATCTTCCAAATGTGCGGGACTACAGTTCCCATCCTTCCCAACCACTTCTCCCTCAAGTGATGGGAGCTGCAGTCTATCCCTTCAGGGGTGGGGCCAGGTTTGGAAAGCCTGGAGGTGAGTGTTCTGGGCCAGATGGATTCATTATAGAATAGATGAATGGGTTCATTTTGGGCAAGCCAAACCTCTCCCCACCCCATTATCCTGCTTTTTGTTTTTTGCATTTTCGGTGGCAAGAGCTCTCCAGGTCTGCCTGCCGTTTCCTTCCTTTGTGCCAACCCAAGCAGGTGTGCCTGTCCGTTAGTGGATGCTTTACCGGATATCTGATCTGCACTGCAGTTTCTGGCAGAAGCAGACATGCTGGGAAGCTCCGGTCCCAAAGTTAGCATCTGCTATGACATCACACTAGCATCCACAACTCCAGCCAGAGAAAGAGAAAATGCAAGAGGGAGAATGAATGAAGGAGGGGCTGCAGAGTGGGGAGGGGGGAAGAGACATCTCTCCAATCCTCCTGCTCAGGGGGGAAACCTCAGCCTCTGCTAAGATTGCCAACTTGTTTCTTTCAAAAAGAACCTGAACGTTTCTGTACCACTAAAGCCAACACTCGCAGCCAATCGCTGCATCCTCTGCCATGCTGTGAAGATCTGTTTGCTGATTTCTGCAGACCTGAAATTGCTGACAAAGGTGGTAAGATGGGGTAGGGTGGTGGGAGAGGCAAGGCCAAGGGTGGGGCTTGGTTTTCTTCCCCTTGAGAAGTTGGCAACCGTTGCTTATACCCATCTCCTATGAAGGAGGGAAACATGCACTGCCTCCACATACAGATGATTAAGGGAGACGACCAGAGAGATCTTTCCCCAAATTTCCCATCTTTCCCCAAATTCCCCATCTTACACTTTAGCTATTGAGCAGAGGGCAAATGGTGGTGGTGAGGGCATGTGTGTGCTTTATAATCTGACTTCTTATCCCTATTATGGGAGAATTCAGGACTCGTTCCTGCTCCAAACATCCCTCCATCCCATAGATGCTTTTTCAGGAAATAAGAAAGGGGTGGAAAGAATGAAATGTCCTGGGTCACCTTAAAAGATAACATACTTATTGCAACCAGAGCCTTCTGTTCGACAGTAAATGTGTCTGCCTTTAGGGTGACACAGGATTCTTGGCAGTTTTGCTACAAGAGACTAGTGACAGTGCAAGTCCTTTGGAAAATGAGGACAATGACAAAAGACATGGGACTCTCTCTTCACCTGCTAAGCTCTTTTGGGGGGGCATTCTGGAACACAGATCCCTGCACCCCTTTGCAAGGCAGAAACACCCAGCCCAAGGGACGGTTCCTTTTGCACCCAAAGAGGGCCAGCCGCTCTTGCCATCCTCGGGCTACCGGTTCCTCTTTCCTCCCTTGCACCGGCTCGCAGTTGCAACATCACCACCCCGACGGAGGTCAAGAGGAGGAGAAGGATGGAGAAAGCGGTGTGGGGGGAAATGCAGGGAGAGAGCAGGAAGATGGGGAGGAGAGGGTCAACCCAAAAGAAAAACCCTCCCAGACCTTAGTGGCACTCATCCCCACCCGAGCATGGATGGGAGAGGCATTCTTCCAGCCTTTTCGCACTAGAGCTTTTCCGTGATTTTTTTCAAGAGTTTAACTACAATGATATATACTGTATTTGCCGGCATAAGATGCACCCCATTTATACATCAGCAAATACTATTTTCCAGTGTATAAGACACACTAGTGTATAAGATGCACCCCATTTTCAAACAGTATTTTTCAGGGAAAAAGAGAGTCTTATACACCAGCAAATAGGGTGTGTGTGTATATATAAATACACACACACACATACATGCATACATACACATATAGGCCATTTCCGCACTAGACTGTTATAGTGCTATTATCCCACTTTCAACATCCTACGGAATCCTGGAGTTTGCAGTTTCGGGAGGGGCCTCTGGGATAATAGTGCTATCATAGACCAGCAAGGAAATGGCCATACATACATATACATACACACGCTCGCATACACACACATATATATCTATATATATCTCCACACACACACACACACACACAACTTTTGGTGTGTTCTCACTTTTCTCTCTCTCAGTTTTGATGTGTATTTACCTGTCCTAAGTGGCCCCGGGGCCCAGCTCTGGTGCCTTCATTCGCATCAACTGCTCTTAATGATGGTGAGGAGGGGCCCCTCGCCTCTGACAGCGGAAGACCTCCGAAGGAAAGTCGGTAGTGATTTTGGAGTGGGGGCGTCTTCATTTGGGGGGAGAGGCTAGAGATGCAAAAGCAGGGGCCTGACCAGTGGTGGGGGTCCGTCTCTCCTTCCCAAGGGGGAGCCCCCCAACCCCAGCCCCCCCCACTGACAACCTCCCTCCTCTCCCCCCAGCTTTTCTTACCGGGCGCATCGCAGTCTGCACAGACATCGTTGCCTTCCTTCTGAAGCAGTTCCAGCAAAGCTTTCTTATTCCTTTCCTTCGCCATGGTGTGTATGGGGGGGGTCTCTCTCTCTCTCATATATATATGGGGATGTTGAGGGGCTTCCACCCTTCCTGCTTCCCTTAAGCGATCTTCACAGACCCAATGGCTGCATCTCGGCGGAGAGCTCCAGGCTTCTCCTTACCTACAAGCCGGGCTGGGGTGGGGTGAGGGGAGGGGGGAGAGGAAAGGGGAGGCGGCCCTTTGGGGAGGGGGGTCTGCCTTCATGAAGAGGCTTGAGCAACACACCCACACCCGGCTCCGGGAGAATGTGGGGGGAGGGAGGGAGACAGGGAGGGAGGGAGGGAGGGAGGGAGGGAGGGAGGCGGGGGCTCCTTGCAGCCTTTAGGGGGCAAGGGGGGCCACGGGGGGCTGCGATCGCCTCTCCCCCCTCCGGCTCAGCATCTCTCCCCCTCCGCCCTGGGCTGCACCGCCAGCGGACAGCCGGCTTTGCATGCGGGAGGGAGGTTCCGCATTCTTCCAGCCCCGAAGAGCATTGCTGCCTCGGAGGACAGAGAGAGAGAGAGAGAGAGAGAGAGAGAGAGATCCAACCCCCCCCCCAAGCATGCAACACACAGCGCACCGCCTCCCTGCAAGAAAAGGACTTTGGCCCAAGGGCGACCTCTAGCGGCCGCCGCTGCCTCCTACAGCAGTCATCGGGGAACCTGGGCGCTTTCTGCACTCGACTGTTATAGTGCTATTATTCCGCTTTCAGCATCCTATGGAATCCTGAGGTTTGCAGTTTAGGGAGGGGCCCGCCGGCCCCTCCTTAAACTGCAAACCTCAGGATTCCATAGGATGCTGAAAGCGGAATAATAGCACTATAACAGTCCAGTGCAGAAACGGCCTTGGAAAAGTTTGGGAGGCGTTGAAGCCCTCCTGTTCCCCGAGCATGACTTCTTCGGACAAAAAAATGGAACACCCGAGGCAGAAACCACATGGAAATATTGCTAAACCTACAAGAGCAGTTCAATGTCTTCCCATTTTAATTCCAACCGAAGGCTGTTTCCACGCTACACGGTTGCAGTGCGAGGATTCCACTTTCAACATCATAGGGAATGCTGGGGTTTGCAGTTGCAGCCAGAAGTCTCAGCCAGAGAGCTCTTTGGCCCCGGTGAACTGCAAACCCCAGAATTCCAAAGTGGAATCATAGTGCTATAACAGGGTGGTGCAGAAATGGCCTAGCAATAGGTGCCTCTGAAGTGAAACCACAACCAGGTAAGTCTTGCCTAAGCAAAAGAAAGATGTTTTGAACCTCCTAGGGAAGCCAAGATGACTGAACAGAAGCTGAATCTTTTTTTCCAAAATACCTCCAAGGCTGATTTTTTTCTTCCCTCCTGAAATATAAAGGCTTGATGGGAGGCAATTGCTGGAGATGAATTGAATCTTCAAATGCTGTGCTAACCCTTCCAAAGACAAACGACTGTGGTAAATCACTTGATAGGGAAGAATAAAGTCAACTGATGTCTGTTCAAGTCCACCACTAATTGCAGCCAAATGTGCTTCAACCACGAATCCTCATCAGCGGCTGAAATATTTCCTAGAACTCCCTTATCTTCAAAAATAAATCAGAGGCTTAGTACTATCTCTTCATACAGGAAAGCACACGTTAAAAGTATACACAAGTCAGTAACAAATGTTACTTATCACAGATAAGTAATTCAATAGATATATATAAAAAAGGAGTATTCACAGATATTTTCCTGCTTTCCCAAAGACTGGTCTTTACCATGTAGATGCAGTCACTTAAATGCCCACTTACATATTTTCTATCTACGGTGAATTTTTCTCTTTCAACTAAGTCCTGGTTCTGAGATAACTTAATTAAATGATTCCAATACATAACATCATATAAAACACTTATTACAAAATAAGCAGGCATGCAGGAACTAAAAGTTGCCTTGTAAGTATAGACAATAAAGAAATAACTGAGGTTGCAGGAGAGGAGGATTACGGAATCATCAAGGTGAGTAAGGGTTACCTGTTGAATTTCTCCTAGGGTTGCCGGATGAAATACAGGACAGGGTTCCTATCTCTTTAATAGCTGCATGGAAATGGAAATTTCAGCAGGTGCGGCCTGTCATACTAGCCCCATTCTGAAATTCTCTCTTCCATGCAACCGTTCAAGCTACAGGAGCCCTGGTCTGTTTTGCAACTGGCAACCTGAACTTCCTGCTGCTACCAGCACTTTCCTTAGGAGCCCAGAGGTAAGAATGGAGCTGCAGGGGCTCATTAGGACAGCCTTCCCCACTATGACCACCAAAGAAAGTCTAAACATTGCAGGAAACAATGTGAATCCAGATTAAAACAAACAATTCCAGTGCTATGTAAAGTCGAAGGCTTTCACAGCCAGAATCCATTGGTCGTTGGTGGGTTTTCCGGATTTTGAGGCCGCGTTCTATTAATATTTTCTCCTGATCTTTCACCTGCATCTGTGGTTGGCATCGTCAGAGGATATCCTCTGAAGATGCCAGTCACAGATGCAGGCGAAATGTCAGCAGAAAATACTAATAGAATACGGCCTGAAAACCCAGAAAACCCATAACAACCTATAATTCCAGTGTTTTCCTTTTCCCTAAAAAGCAGGTCTTTTATGAGGCTATTGGATCTTAATTGACCATTTGAGATCAAACCATCCCAAATACTTTGCACGACAACTGAGATAACTCAGGACAGTATATCATTGCTGGCAAAAACCCATTTGTCCCCCAAGTTGCAGCTAAGTTAGGAGGGCACGGGGATGCCTGGAGTGATAGGAAATGGCGGATGACAACACTGGCCATTTCTGCACTATACCACTATAGTGCTATTAGTCCACTTTCAACCTCCTCTGGAATTCTGGGGTTTGTAGTTCTCTGAGGCCAAAGAGCTCTCTGGCTGAGAATCCTAAAGGCCCCTCCCTAAGCTGCAAACCCCAGGATTCCATAGGAGGTTGAAAGTGGAATAATAGCATTATAACAGTGTAGTGCAGAAATGGCCATTGTCTCCCTAATTAGAAAAGATGTAGCATTGCAGTTCTGCAAGTCTTGGCTCCACTACACCACTATTCTCCTTGGGTCAGAATATGGCTAGTATGAGCTGGATTTTATTTATTTCTTAAAGCCACCAGCTGGCATGGGCACTAGTGATGCCATTTCTCAAACGAACTGTTGCTGCCAGGAAAAGCATGGTTTATCAACGGGATTCTTCTTCTTTGTTGTAAACGATCCTCGTTAATAGTGACTCATTTTCTCCATTCCTTCCACTGCTGCTGTCACCCAGCTCTCGGTTCCGAGGCTAGGAAGCTTTCTCGTGTTTGATATGATGTGATTGCAAGATAGAAAGCTCTTCCTCCCTTCTGTCACCTGCTGTGCTCAGCATCTATGGAGGGGGAGGATCACTTAGCAACTGAATTTCTTTAAAAATTAAGAGAACCTACACACCTCCCCAGCAAGCCAAAAAAAGAGATGGAATCATAGAATCGCAGAGTTAGAAAAGCGGGTAAGGGCCATTGAATGCAACCCCACAGCCATGCAAGAGTACACAAGAAAAACACTCTCACAAGATGGGTGCCCAACATTTGTTGAAAGACCCCCCAAAGAAGGAGAGCTGACCACTGTCAGGGGCAGCCCATTCCATTGCTGAATAGCTCTTACTGTCAAGAAATTCTTTCTATTACTTAGATATACAGTTGGCCGTCCACATTGACTAGGGTGAGGGGCTCAGGACACTTGCTAAAGTGGAAAAATTGCAAATATCAAAATGCATCAAATAGTGGGAAGGGGAAGGGGCCAGGCCAGGCCCCTCCCTAAACTGCAAACCCCAGGATTCCATAGGATGTTGAAAGTGGGATGATAGCGTTATAACAGTCTAGTGCGGAAATGGCCCAAGACAGAAATCTGAGCTAGGAGGCTGTGCCCAGATCTAGCTGAAATAAGGAGATTCTCCTGTCACTTATTTGGGAAATGGGATAAGGAACATTTAATCTTGTCTACTTGCTTCTCATCAGAAGGTCTGTGGAAAGCAAATCAGAAGGCGCACCAAAGTACCACAAACACTGGGACGAGGCTTACTAAGCGCTTAGGAAGCCAGAAACCCTTTCCATCGACCACCCCTAGACTGGGGAATGACCTGCCAGAAGAAATTCAACAGTGACACACAGAATCTGAATTTTAAAAGTACCAAAGATCTCTCTCTCCTGGGTCTACCCAGTCAATTTTTAATCATGAATTTTAAATTAGTGTATTTTAATTGTTTGTTTTTATGTATTTTTAGCTGTATTCATGAGGTACCCCACCTCGAGCCATGGGAAGAGGCAGGTAAGACGTATTAGTATTATTTAGTATTATTAGTATTAATTTACAAACAGTATTATAGAACCCCCTGATACATCATGTGTTACTTTTTGCATTAATTGATAAGCCTGGAATTTCTACAATTTGTTGTGAATAGTTGTTGTTCTATTTTGCAGAGACATGCGATCTTACTGAAGGAGGAATTTTGTGGATCCTGTTTTACCTGGCCATTGCAACATATAAGTATATGTACTCAATATTTTGGCCGTGATCAAGCCTAGCGAAACAGGAAGCAAGGCAGTGTCCTGTTGGCCCTGGAAGAATTGGTTGTAAATTGATCTTAGAAGAATTGACTGTATTTTTGGGGATCGCAGAAGGATGCATTGCAAGTTCTGTGGGTTAGCTGCATAATCATCTTTAATGTATTCACACCATATTATTCTTGAAAGGACCTGCTATACGAACATCAAATCATATTGCAAGGGAATTATTGTATGTCATTGATTCTGTAAGAAGCATACATTACAAATTGTTTTTGCAAGAAATATATATTTTTGACATATTTTTTTCCTGGGGCTTCCATAATATTGTTTGTACCTCTTACACCCCAGAGGGTTTTTTTGTTAGTATTATTTTAGCCAGGGGAGCTGACACTTGTGTCCTCTGAGCTCCTCCAGAATGCCTTTCTTTTTTTAATCTTTTTTATTATAAATACAACAAATAAAATATACATATCTAATAAATAACTGCAGTTTTTACGTGACATAGTAGCTAACACAAGTATCATTTGATCTCCTTCCATTCCTTCTTAGAATATAGTAATTATTTACAGCTCTATCTTAATCATACTTCCATTCCTTCCAAGAATATAGGAATCATTCACAGTTCTATCTTAATCATACTTCTAAAAAGATTCTACTTACTTATTTGCTCCTGATCGATCGTATCTAAAGATGCTTTCTGTTCTTACTAAATCATATCTCAATATTACCTCCATTTCTAATTATATAGTTTGTTGCCTCATTTTTATTTCTAGTTTAAATTTCCTCATCTAAACGGAAATGTGAGTGAGTCGACTCGTTTTGTATTTTTTTTTTTTTTGGAAGAAAATGGTCCAAGGGAGCGCATTCCTTATTTTTTCATCTGTCAGGCCTTTAAGTCTTTGAGATAGGATATCTACTGTTTTTATTTCTGACAGACCATGCAGCCATTCACATGCAGAGTGCCTTTCACATCCTAGTGAGCGAGGACGAACAGCCACAGATATCCTGCAAAAAGGGACAGGGAACGGGCAGCGTTTCCAGATCAGAAAGCGCGACTTCCCATCAGGGCGGAGTCTAGACTCCAACCCCACTTTCTTCTTCTGCACGAAGTCGTCGGTGTGCCATTTCAATTCTTTCAGCCGGAGGGTTCAAATGCCAACCCACACGCATCACGGAGAAAGCCTCCCCAAGTTGCCAGGGATGAAAGTACAAGTGGAAATCAAAGGGCATTAGCCTGTAACTGGCAGCTGGTTTGGCTCATCTGGATTACATCATGTTGCACTGAATTTAGCGTGGGAGCCGGTCAACAAATGGAAAGTGAGGCATGCATGAGCTCATTGCTTACCCTTGCGCTAGTTCTACGATTAGCAAGAGAATGTTTCCTAAAGCAGAACCTGAATACTAATAAATCCAATCAGATCTTAAGGGAAGGGAAACGGTGTGTGCCTTTGAGTTATTTCCAACTTTGGAGATCCTAAAGCAAACCTATCATGAGGCTTTCTTAGCACGACTCATTATCCAGAAAGGGTTCACCATTGCCTTCCTTGTAAGCTGAGAGAGTGTGCCTCGCCTAAGATCACCCAGAGCAGTGGTTCTCAACCTGAGGGTCCCCAGATGTTCATGGCCTTCAGCTCCCAGAAGCCCCAGCCACTATGGTCAATGCTCAGGGCTTCTGGGAGCTGAAGTCCAAAAACATCTGGGGACCCACAGGTTGAGAACCACTGACCCAGTGGGTTTCCACGGCTGAGCAGGGATTTGAACCCAATTTCCCAGCGTCCTATTCCGCTGAAAGAGCTATACCAAAATGGCTCACAAGAGAAATACACCAGTAAGATATATGTTCTTCTTGAGTCTCTGTCCAAGGAAAGGTGAAGATGGAGCACCAAAAGGCACAGGCACACCAAAACAAACAAACAAACCACACTTTTTAGCCCCTTTGGCCCAAAGGTGAAACGCCGACTTAGGAAGCATCCGAGGAGGCAGTCATCAGTGTGGATAGGTTCATGGTGTATAGGGTGGAAGCAAAGAGAAGCAGGCAAGGGTCAGATATAATATACCTATTTGCTTTTCTTCCTGCTAAGCAAAAGAGGCCCAGCTCAGTTCTGCGCATATCCACAATCTCAGTGCAACAGCTTTCCTTCCTGCTAAGCACAGCCTGTTCTTTGCATTGTGTTCTTAAAAAATATCTGATCCACAATCAGAGATAAGGGAGTAGTCAAACAGCCTGTTATCTCCAGCTGCAGATCACTCAAAACAGCAGAAAAAGCTTGCAGGCTGGGTGGGCCTATTCCAATAGTGAAGGTTCTTTGCCTCTAGTTTAAAATTATGTGCAGGTTATGTGGTTTGGCCATAGGTAAGGAAAACAAAATTAAGCCAATCTTTGGTGGCTTCAAAGAGCCCCAGACTCAAGCGTTGCTGCACCTGACCATTTCTTGCATAAGATTACAACCATCAACCCAGCCAGGGTTTGATGTTTAAGTAAAACACACAGCTTTGCTGAAACTATGGCTTGTTAATAAACCGGGATCGTAAACCACAGTTTGATCCTGGCTTGTTTCAACAAACCACGGTTCTGCCCACTTCTGATGGAACAACAAAATCTGATGAGTTTAAAACTGGAAGTGTGAGTTTCCAATTCTTCCTTGCAGCTATGCCAAAGGAGAAAAAGGGAGGAGATACCAGTCCAGGGCTTGCTGTGGCTCCTTCTTGCAGCATTAAACCATCATGGCTTACCTTTGTATGCAAAACAGGCTAACATCCCTCATAGGCCCCACATTGCCATTGCTGTCTGAAGATTCAGGAACACGTTTATCCTTCCAGATGACATTTTCACTGACACTTGTCCTTGTGCATTATCTTACAGATGTTACAAATACTGCATCCAATGAATCTTTCTCTCCCCAATTGACCTTGGAACAGCAGCTTAGCTATTTCCCTCCATTTACTATATGAGATAAGAACCACCAGACACCCTTTTGAGAGAGAGAGGCGACCATTGTCACAAAATTTCTGCTGCCACCTCTCACAGGTTCCTTGACAGCCTAGAGCAAATTCCCTCCATTTTATTCAGACAGCAAGAAATGCTATTTATCTTCTTGGGAGATGCTGGAGATAGTTTTCATATTTTCATAGTGGGGAAGGGGACGAGTGTCTCGTTCATTAGCATTAACCTGTACTAGTAATAAAATCCTACCTTATCGTTTTTTTGTACAGTACTTCATTAAGGGCTATAATAGAGAAATAAATCCAGATTTGTTTCGGCGCAGCTAGCTATCTGATTGAAATCAAGAGTCAACCCTATGAATGGAGATGTGTGTGCAGTGGGTAGAGTGCTGAACTGGGACATGGGAGGTCTCCACTCAACCTTGGGTTGAGCGGGACATGGGAGGTCTCCACTCAACCTTGAATCTCACTTGAACCTCCAATCTCATTGGGTGGCCTTGGGCTGAGTACTCTCACGCAGCCCAACCCACCTCGCAGGGTTGTTGGGAGTGTAAGATGGAGAGAAGAGGCATGGACACTATCTCAAATTCACTAGAGCAGGGGGTGGACAACTGCGAAAGGCCAGCGGGCTGGATCAGCCACCCAGGAAACCTTGGAAGGCCATACAACACACTGCACTTGCTCCCTCAAGAAAAAAATAAATTTTAAAAATCCCCCCACCATACTCCGAACACTCTTTGGGGAGATGATATCATTCTTACCAGGTTTTCAGACCTTACCAGGATTCTAGAAGGCATTTTGGGGTGAAATCTTCTTTTGGGGAAAAAAAAGAAAAAGATTTTGGGGGCAGGGGAGGCTGCAAACATGCAGAAAAGCACCCTATAACCCTAGAGGTTATTTTGGGAGCATTTTTCAGGATTTTTTGTTTTATCCCTGGGAAACCCTGGGGGCCACATTTTGCTCACCTCTGCACTAGACAAAATGGATTGTTGGAGTACAGATTGTTAGCGTTGTTGAGTCATCCCCAAAGGGCCAGACTAATATGGGTTTTAAAGGACAACCCAACTGAAGAGTTTTTCTTTTAACTGGAAAACATTATGGACATTTTGAGCAATGAGAAATCTAACATTTGTGGTTACGGTTCCTAGTAATTCTAGCAGGATTGTTTAATTGGATCTCTAATGGTAGAATAACATTTTTTCCTTTTCCCCCCTCTTTCATTACAGTTTGGCTTGGCAAGGCCAGAGTCCATTTGTGTGTGTTTAGTGAGTTAGGAAGTGAACGTGTTAATTAGTTAGTGTTGAGTGCCTTTTGTAGTTTCGTATAGGCTTCCCTCACTTATCTGACAGGTTAGGGACCAGAGAAAATGGTCAGAAAAAAATGAAAACGGTTGAAAAGAGAACCCATGTACCAGACCGTAGGGAGCATGAAGAACTCACAGAGGCTCACTTGGGGCTGACCGTGTGTGCGCCCCTTGCAAAGTCTCTCAGATGGCTTGGCACCTTTTTCCCCTCTCAGATCACTTTTCAAGTAGCACGTCCTGCTCGCCAAGTGAACCTCCATAAGCAAGAAGAACTGATGAAGAAGTGGAACACGCATTGAATTAATGGAACCTGGAAGCATCAAAAGAACAAGTTGTTGGATAACGGGGCTTCAGAAGGTGGAGGCTTCCTGTATCGTGCCTTAACTTTGGCTTACGTTAAAAATGTCAGTTTACGTTTTTGTTATTTTGTGTTAAGATTTGTAAATAAATACATTTTTTTTTAAAAAAAGAGAAAGGAAAGAGGGGACATGATAGCCATGTTTAAATATTTGAAGGGATGCCATGTAGAGGAAGGAGAGGGCTTGTTCTCTACCGCTCCAGAGACCAGGACAGGGAGCAATGGATTACAGCTGCAGGAAAGGAGATTCCACTTGAACCTCGGGAAGAACTTCCTAACGGTCAGGGCTGTCCAGCAGTGGAATAGGTTGCCTCCATGGAGTGTGGTGGAGTCTCCTTCTTTGGAGGTTTTTAAGCGGAGGCTGGATGGCTATCTGTTGGGAATGCTTTGATGGGTGTTCCTGCATAGCAGGGGGTTGGACTGGATGGCCCTGTGGTCTCTTCCAACTCTAAATTTCTATGATTCTATGATTCTATGAAAGGAAAGGCAGCACGCCAATGTAATAAAACACTGGAGAACCCTACTCTACGCAGTGACGGCCGCCAGAATAGCTTTTGCAAAAATCTGGAAGAAAAAAAGACACCTCAGAGTTGGAGGAATGGCTTTACAACCTTCTTGAAATACACTTTCAACATTCTGTTTGTTGTGACACTTTATCATTTTAGCTGCTTGCTTTTAAAAATAAATACATGTCAGGTGTTGGCAAGCCCAAGCTGCCGGTTGTTGCCAAAAGGGAGTCAAGAACTGAACCAGCCAGGCAGAGGAGCAAAAGACATCACTGTGGCCTTGCACAATCGCCCTGGGAACAAAATGCAATCCTTCAGCTCCGTGCGCCCATCGGCATCTTCTGCAAACCACCTCTCATTAGAAAGAAATACACAACGTACAATATGTACTACTGTAGAGTTGATGCATCTGCAAGAAATGGGGGAGACTTCCCTTTTCCGCACCGTTGCTACAACGTCTCAGTTTGGCCTTCTGATTTCTCTCCTGCTAGGTCTTTGAACCCCAATTTTTCCAAGGGCTCCTTAGCCATAAGTTGCCTGAGGAAAGGGAAGAAAAAAAAAGATTTAGAAAGTACTAGTCTTAAAGCTACAAACTTAATATCATCTTCTAATGCTGTATCTCAACATTAAAAACATTACATCATACCTGTATCCTTATGCTCTACATCAAAAATAAAAATGACACAAAGAGACACATCATCCATGCGCTTATATGTGTGCCGCAATGCCCAGGAATGCACAAAAGCTACCCATGTTTGGTAAGAATTTGGCTTCCTAAACAAAGTAACATCACCATTCTCTTTCTTTTTCTCTCAAATCCATATGGATGTACAATATGCTTGCAAATACATGGAGAATGATTCTACAAGACTGCAGAAGTTCCCAACTATGGCACAGACAGAGTTTGGCTTCCTAAGAATGTCAGTTTTCCTTTTTCATAGAATTCTCTCTTTTTAAAAAGGTTTCCAATAAATGCAAATCTTATACTTGAAAGCATGTGCAGAATGCCTGATGAATTTGTACTTTTTCAGCTTGTTGCTTGTCCCTCTGGCCAGCAGAAGTATGATGGAAAATGTGACATAAAAATGTCTTTAATCTCTTTTAGGGTATTATATTAGCACTGAATATGATTTCACTTGAAATGTGGTGCTGGAGAAGAGCTCAGTGGATACCCTGGACTGCTAAAAGGAAAAATGAAAAAGAGATAATCAAGCCTGAACTCTTCCTAGAAGCCAAGATGACTAAACTGAGGCTGTCGTACTTTGGCCACAGCATGAGAAAATATGACTCGCTAGAAAAGACCATAACGCTTGGGGAGGGGGGTAGAAGGCAGTTTGGAAAAGAGGAAGACCACATTACAGATGGATAGACTCGGTCAAGGAAGACACTGAATCTGCAAGACCTGAACTGGGCACTTGGAGATCTCTCATTCAAAGGGTCACTACAAGTTGAAGTCAACGTGACGGCAGTTAACAACAACAATTTTACCCCTTCGTCTCGGCTGAAGATCTGAAAGGCCAGCTGCTCCCATATTAGTCTGCCCCAAAATCTGAGATCCTTAGTGGAGACCCCATTGGTGAGGCTAGGCTGGTGTCTCCACATGGCCGGGCTTTCTTAGTAGCAGCACCCGGACTGTGGAACTCGCTGTTAAGGGAAGTTAGGCTGGTTCCACCTTTTCTGAGCTTCTTGTGGGCAGCTAAAGCAGTGTTGTTCCATGTGGCCTTTGTTCTCTGAAACTCCTCTGCCTCTTTTAATTGCTTGGTTTAAAAAAAAAAAATTAAGACTATTTCTACTTGGCCTTTTAAAAAAATTATTTATGTACTGTTTTAAATTTTTTTATTCATTGTGCACTACCTCGGCGGCCATGGGAAGCTGGGAGCAATATATAAATGCCATAAATAAATGAATGTACTTTCTAACGTTTCACAAATAGAAATTGGGACATGTGTAGCATCAGTGTGCGGTCAAGACAGCAAATATTAATGAGGAAGAATGCACAAGGCAGGATAGACTACAGCAGTTTGCTTTTGCCTGAACCTGCTGGGAAGGGCAAGACTCTGCCTCTCCTCTCGCCTTCCCCTTGTGGGAATGCAAACCACTTCTGCATTTTGAATTCAATTTGCAGCAATTGAAGTAAGCTGAGAAAAAGGAGGGAAAGCAGGAGGAAGAGAGAGAAACTGGGACATTTTAAAAGCAGCTAAGAAAGGGGCACAGCAAAGGATTCATTGGGATTGTCACTGCCAAACTGGGACAGCTGGAGGGCGTTTAATAGCTTTATCGGCAATTACTGAATCAAGTCCTTCGGGGTCTACACACTCACAGCAGAACAAGGTGGAAGAATGAGGAACCCCCATTTCAGTCTCTAAGTGGTGATCGCTATTTTCGAATGCTGCCGTAGGAATGACATTCCATGCAAACGAGGGGAAGATACTCCGGACAAAGGAGAAGGGACTACGGACTAACACTTTGCCTGTTGTAAGACTGGTTTATTTTATCTGATTTTTTAAACATGCAGAGCATGCAGAAATATCGTCTCACACCTGCAACCTCAAATAGCACAATCTGTTCCTCCCCATGGGCACCGTGTTTTGCCGCACGCTGACCAGGTCTGCGCATGGGGCAGAATAAGATGGGGGTGAGATAGCAGAGTCCTGAGGTAGTAGAACGAGTGTATCATTTTGGACAGCAGCAGATGGGGAGGCAGCTATGGCAGGGAGTGAGGGCAAATAATTACGCTCCACCACCATAATGAAATTTCCTTTCCATCTCCAAACTTCTAGCACTGAGAGAGTGAACCGCTAATAGCCATTCACATTTAGAAGTCTTACATTGGATACGCCTGCATTCCCTTGGTGACTTTACCCTTCGCTTTGGAAGTTTTAAGTCACTGCTGTGCTAGAAATCTGGGCACTGAAGGAAAAAATTCCATTGGCTATGAGTAATTCCAGTAAGTTGACTTTGGTTAGAGCTGTAATGACAGAATAAGACACCTCCTATAAATTGGTTTTTCTTTTTCATTGCAGATTGTGGGGGTGGTCAGCGTTCTTTTGTGTTTTAGTTAGTTAGTGTGGTTAGGTTCTGTTTATGGTAATAGTTTAATGATTTAATAAAGTGTTTTAGTACTGTGTCTTAGGTCGCTTCCGCACTAGAGTGTTATAGTGCGACGATTCCACTTTCAACGTCCTATGGAATCCTGGGGTTTGCAGTTTCGGGAGGGGCCACCTGGCCCCTCCCGAAACTGCAAACCCCAAGATTCCATAGGACGTTGAAAGTGGAATTCTCGCACTATAACACTCTGGTGCCGAAATGCCTCTAGTTTTAGTTCAGTTTAATTTACTTTAGATTAGTTTTAGTTTTAGATATACATGTGTATTGCTTATGTATATTTTTTTCTTTTTTTCTTTTCCTTTTTTTCCTGCTGTTATAATAAATATGAAAATATATACGCACATAATCAACCCTCTGTGATAGTGAAGACAAACGGAAGAGCCAAACACAATAGGTGATCAACATAAGCCGATGAAACATCAGAAAAACTGTAACAAATACCCATTAGCTTTGGGGATGTTTTGCAAGAAAGAACACACTTGCCTCTCCATTCTGCATTCTAAGTACTCCTTTGATTCCTGTCTGCACAAAGCATTCTCAAAGCTATTCGCCCGAAGACACTGCATGAATTTTTCCTTGAATGTTGTACATTCGCCTGGAACAGAAAGGAGGTATATTTTTGAAACAGGAGTGGAGGAACAGACACAAAATTAACGGCAACACAACAACAGCACATGAGGTGGTACTGAACACTACAGCTATTCTGCAGTGAACCTTAAAGGCACTGCGAGTCAAACAAAAATGGTTTCAAAGACTTGAAACGGAACTCCTCTGCAAATTGGACAATGTGGAACTTGCTTTTGTCTGAGTCTGGGAAGACACAGAAAATAACTTTCCTCTCATTTTTATCCCTTTGGCCTGCTGCACCATCACATGTTTGGTCAAAAACCTGGAAACTATATGGAAGAGGCCAGAAGTCTTCTGTTAATGATCCCATTCCATCCAGTCTTCAGCATCAATCCAATCCCCTGATGCAATTATAGTTGTGTAACAGTTTCACATTTCAGCTTTCTTTCAAAAACTTCATGGCAATGTACACCATTCTCTCAGTTCCTGATTTTATGCTGATAACAACCTTGTGAGGTAGGACAGGGCGAGAAACAGCAACTGGCCAAGGTCATCCAGTGAACTTTATGAATGAAGTTAAGATTTGAATCTAGCTCCCCCTGATCCTGCTCAGATACACTGCTTGATACAGGAGGAAACTGGCCCTCCAGACATTTCAGATTTCCACTCCAAAGAACCCCAGCCAGCGTGGCCAATGGCAAGAGATACCTGGCACTATTGTCCAAAAGACACAACGTTAGGCATTTTTTCCTATTTATAAATTTCTCTAGCACACTGTTCTTTCTGCTCTCACAATAGCTATTTTATTGAGATAGCTACATTTCAGTGAAAAGGCACGTACACAACTGGCGTTCAACTATTTAATACCGATCATATTTATTACTGTAGTTTTGCTTGATCCTAGGAGCTTGTTTTGAACTGTTCGGGGTTTTTTAAATACTTTGGCTGGCATTCTGTTCAGTACTGATGATGCATGTCATAAACCAAGCTTACAACTTTTCACAACAAATTTTACTATTCCCATTTAAAGTCAGGGCAAAGTTAACCATGACAGCAAATACCCTCCCATACCCACCTGGAAAAGCCGGGTAGCCGCAGCAACCAAAGGACTTCTACAGGGCAGTGAAGAATGCCTCCTGCCTGTGAACCTCAGTGAAGCAGCTAGCTGTGAAAGGCCATTTCACTACAGTTCACCAGAGAGAGAGGGCTGGACACGTCACCCTTCAGCACCCTGCTCACTAGCATCGCAGAACTCCTTCGTTGGGTGCAGCCGCCTGGCATTTAAGGGGCGGGAGGTTTGGAAGGATCAGATTGGGAGACAGATCATGGCCATACCATCATAGCCACATTTCCCACATAAGCTCAGGGCCAGCTTCAGCGATTTGTTTCATCACATTACTTAAGACATTTTTTTAAATGTTAATAAATAATTCCTGTAGTCAAATATCCCAAGAAGACCACCATCTAGATCCAGAGGAGAGCAGTATTAATCTGTAGTGGCAAAAAACAATGAGGAATCTCGTGGGCAGCTCAAAGACTAATGAGTTTTACTTTGGCTTGCCTTTCTCTGGACTGTGTCAAAGGCAAAGAAAGAAACAACAGAAATCCACCAAACAACAGAACTAGAGCAGGAAAGGACGATCGGTCATCATTTTGACCAGCTTTCCAACAATTAAAAGATTTAACATCAGCAACAGGACACCATGTGATGGTTTCAAGTATGTGAGCATCTTGAGTTGGGAGAGTTTAATCATCATCATCAAGTTTATTACGGCAAATAGCCAGCAATAGAATTTAATCTGCTATAACTTATCTCTGGATTTGGAGCACTCCCTTAAAGGTGTCATTCTCTCAGGGTCATGCAGGGTGCCTTGGAAGTGTCTCGTGAGAGGGCGGTTAGCCCCCTTGTCCAGGGAGCAGCAAAACAATGCCAGGTTTTAGCCAAGACTTTGAAGGAGCAACCCAAGTGCTGAAACCCACCCCTTCCAGCAAGTGCAGCATCTTGGACAGCTCTTTTAAGGCTAGCTAAAACGTGGAGTGCATTTACTGCCTCTGCAGACATGGGGACCACAAAGCCACTATTGGACTCCAGGATGGTCATAGCAATAGAAAAGTAAGCCAAAATTATTCCACTGTCTACAACCTGTGGAACCCTGGGGTTTGCAGTTTAGGGAGGGGCATTTGGACTTCTCAGCCAGTGAGTTCTTTAGCCTCAGTAAACTACAAGCCCCAGAATTCCACACGAGGTTGAAAGTGGAATGATAGCACTATAACAGTGTAGTGCGGAAACGGCCTCAGTTACTCAGTATCTTGCCGTGAGCCTTAAAAATGGCGAGGGAGAGTTCAGCTCAGCACCCCACAATTTCTATGACAGATTATGGCCTTTTTCTGCACTTTCAGTTGGGAACGACAAGCATTGCTAATGTTTGGTCACAGTCCTGCCATTCCACAACCACAGTGTACGTATGGATATCAGCCAGACATTCAACCCACGAAGTGTGTTTTTAATGAGAATTTCTAAAGTTAAAAACAGGTATGAGTTGTTTCTTTGAACATAAAACAAGTTCAGAGCCAACTTAAGCCTGGGTCAAATAAAATGATAACTAGTGATCTCCTACACTAGAAACAGGGAATCTGAGGTTTGCCAGATATTGCAAGATCTACCCAGCCAGCTTGGCTAACTGGCCACTGCAGTCCACGTGCATCAGGAGCAGCAACACAGATTTGCTTTGTTATTATTTGTTATTTTATTTCCTACTTTTCCTGCAGCTCAAGGTAGCATGCCTGGCTTTCCTCCTCTTTCCCACCCTAAGCTTACAACCACCTTGCAAGGCTGGCAGAACAGACCCAGCCCAGGGGATTATCCATGCTTAAATATTTGAAAGGATCATAGAACTGCAGAATTGGAAGAGACCACAAGGGCCATTGAGTCCAACCCCCTGCCATGCAGGAATGCATATCTCATATGGATGATGGAACAAGCTTGTTTTCTGCTGCTCCAGAGACCGGGACATGGAGCAATGCCTTCAAAGTACAGGGGGAAAAAGATTCAAAGGCCCCCCTAAACTGCAAATCCCAGGATTCCATAGGATGTTGAAAGTGGCATCATAGCGCTCTAACAGTGTAGTGTGGAAATGGCCTATGTTAAAGTTAAGTGGGAGCATGGAGTAAGAGGACCTCTCCCTCCTAGATCTAAAAACCCAACCATGGCTCCATGTCGAATGCATGACCCTCTTGGGAGGCAGCATGGGAGCGCCACACATGACCGGAGGTTCGGGTAGCAACGCAAAGCTACCACCCTCTACGGGCGACTGGGGCGTCGCTCTACCCTCTCCATCTCTATGGTAAGAGCCTTCGCCTCCAGCCTAAAGGGCTCGAGGGACGGAAAGCGCGTGCCCAATTTAAAGACGGAGGGGGGCCCTTGAGGGACACACTTAACGTGAAGTCTTTGTCGGACGTCCTTTTGCCCTCATACCGAAATGATCCAGGGGGAAAGCGCCTTTGTCCGGCGGCCTCGGCTTGAAGCTTTTGCTCCCGAAGTTCATAGCCGTGGACATGGCGAGGGCGACGATGTTTCTATGTTATGACCGGAACGCTTCCGGGATCCGGTGTCAAATCAGGCTTAGGCAGCAGAGCGCCGAGCCAAACCAGGGAAAGCGAGTGCCGAGCTAATCGAGCGGAGGGTGGAGCCAGGCAGTTAGGCCCCGCCCCTTTTAGAACTTCAAAGCAGACAGAGCCTCCAAACTGATGAGATGTGGAAGAGGCTTGTGTGGGCCGGAGATTGCTTTATTTGGTTTAATGTTACTAATTAATAAGTAAAAACGTTCTGGAAGGGACCTGCAGGACCTGCAGTATTTTTTTTAAGGACTGAAATGCTCTGCGAACTCTTATCTGCCTTTTTGCAGATTTATTTATTGTATTTGTATGTCACCTTTCTCCCAGAATGAGACCCAACAATAAATTAAAATGTTAAAACATTTAAAACAGTTAAAAACATGCAAGGCTTATAAAAATCATTTAAAAAAAACCCCTAATACAATATTTTAAAACTCAAGACTTCATAGCAACATAAAGGGAATTACATTTCATCGTTACGGTCAACCATTTCTGCACTAGACTGTTATAGTGCTATGATTCCACTTTCAACCTCCTATGGAATCCTGGGACTTGCAGTTTAGGGAGGGAAATTTGGGATTCTCAGCCAGAGAGCTCTTTGGCCTCAGAAAACTACAAACCCCAGAATTCCGCAGGAGGTTGAAAGTGGAATAATAGCACTACAACAGTGCAGTGCAGAAATGGCCCCAGGCTCATTTAAAAAATCGGAAAGTCATGGACTGGCTTCCCGTTCTTTTCACTTCGCTCTCCCTGGGAAGTTGGGTTCAAGCTGGACTCTGGCCATTTCCGCACTAGACTGTTACTAGCGCTATGATTCCACTTTCAACCTCCTATGGAATCCTGGGGTTTGCAGTTTCGGGATCCTGGGGTTTGCAGCCGGCCGGCTGATCTACGCTCAGAACTGGAAAAATAAACATACACCCCAAATAGCCGAATGGTTGGTAAAAGCGGTCGAGATGAAAGAAACGGATAAGTTAACTGGGATGATCCAAGGAAGAATGCAGGGTAGACACGAAGAAAGTTGGAGAAAGATCGAGGAATACATGGAGACAGAGGACTGTACAGACTGAACAAGGGAATCGGATTCCCACAACTTAAAACTAAAGGCGGTGACAGTACAGAGTATAAAAGTATAAAAAAAGGGACGACAGGAGGGTAAGACATAATAGGGCAATATGATATGATGGAGAGAAAATATAACACAATTATACGTATAAGAATTTATATGAAGGTTAAGTACAAAAACAAACAAAGAGTATACCCCGGATGGGGTGGATAAGTAGAGAAACTTAGAATAATACGAGAAGAATGGAACTGAGTGAAACCCAGGAAGTAAAAGTAGGAAAGTTTTATTTCTTGGAAAAAGAAATGATGTAAAGAGCAAGGGATGAAAAGAAGAACGAAGGAAAGATAGAAGTGAAGAGAAGAGAGTACGTATGTATGTTAGTGGAGTGATGTATGTATGACATGTTATGGTTTGTATATAATGGATAAACATTACGGAGAAAATGTACAAAGGTAAAAGAGAGGACGGGTGGTGGGGTGAACGATTTTAATGTGGGCTGTGATTTTATTGTATTATATAAAATGGAATGAAGATTCATAAAAAGAAAAAGAAAAAAAGAAAGTGGAACCATCGCGCTAGTAACAGTCTAGTGCGGATATGGCCTCACCATCTCTTCCCTTATATAACTCACAGGTTTGCTGTGAAGCACACTGAGCCTGGGAGGAAGAGACGGAAAGAAATCCAGTAAACGATTGTGTAAAGGGTGGAATTTTGGCAGAATCAGCTTGTCCGGCAGGGATGTGAAAAGCTGAATCGGCTCATATGGAAGGATGCCACCCGGTGAATCACCTGGGTATGACTGTGCTTTGGTAATCTTCGATTTGTTGCATCAGATCTACAGGTACATACATACCAAAACCACATTTGGATGAGCTTGTCGTTACGCTCAGCATTTGAACAAAAGGCTTTTCAGAGAGAAATTTTGATCCCTCTCTTCCGACCCTTGCATTTAAAATTCTCAGCCAGAGAGCTTTTTGGCCTCAGTAAACCACAAACCCCAGAATTCCACAGGAGGTTGAAAGTGGAATAATAGCACTATAACAGTGTAGTGCAGAAATGGCCATAGTCATTGGAGAAATGCTACCTGTTACCACCAGTACGGTTGGCTCTTTTTCATCGTTTTTGCTTGTGATTGCTTTCCCACTCTAAAATTCAACACCGTTAAGTAGAAAAGCACGGTTAGTTATGCGGCCTGAAACACGAGATCCTTTTTATATTGTTTCTGTGACTGTGAAGAATGGATTTTCTGGGTTTGTTTTGTTTACTGTAATTCAATAGTAGTTCACTGTAATATTAACATTTACCAATAAACATGATGTACAGGATTTTGGAAGGGTTATGTGGAAGAGAAAAATACAGCCTTTGAGAGTCACTGAGCCATCCTCAGCAAGTAGTGGATTTTAAAAAGAAATGCGGTCCAATTAACTTGGAATGCTATTTTCTCAGTTAATTAAAAGGCCGTTCAAAACCAAATAATTAACATTTGCAACGCTGTCTAGCATTATTGAAGAACAGTGGTGGAATGATTAGTATGTCAGACTAGAACTGCAGAAACCTAAGTTGGAATCCCTACTTGGTTATGAAACGTGGTGTAACCTGGGTTCCAGTTACCATTTCTCCACTTGGCCTACCTTGCAGGGTTGTTTCGGAAATGTTGATATTCTTTCTACGTCACCTTTGGAAAAGAGCGGGATAGATGACATAATAACATTAACTTTGTCATTCTATAAATCAGTTTGTATTACAAAATAATAATCCTCCAGAAATAGTTGGTTTAATTACGACATGGATAAAATATGTTAAATAACCCACTTTTCTGCCTGATACTGGTTTTGATTACACTCATGGAAAAAAAATCAGAATCTAACTGTTATTTGCATTATTTGTTAAAACAACCAAACTCAATAGAAACAACATGAAGGTATCCGTCATGCTACACAATGATGGCACAATGATGGAATCCTAGGATCTGCATTTTTGTGGGGCACTTAAAATTCTCTGCCAGAGACTTCTAGTCCTTCCCCAAAGTACAAAGTACAAAATCCCAGGATTCCAGGCCATGCAGCCATGGCAGATCAATTGGTATCAAAATGTTATATGATTGTGCAGTTTGAAAGAGACCAAAGACACATTTGTCCGTGGGACCAGCTAAGAAGAAACAGTGAGTGGATAAGATCTGATCATCCATCTTGGTTAAGTACCTGAATATGGGAGAGAGAAATTGCAAATGGAAACTTTAACCAGCCCTGAAACATTTGTAGACTCTCTGCATAACCTCACCAACCGGTAATAATCTTGTTTAGTGACTAGCAATCTTCTAAAGTTTCTCCTAACAGCATAGTTTGCTTTAAAGCATGCTAAGTGCACCTAAGACCATTAATGGCTTGGTTTTTCCCAAGGGTGTAGAATTAAGCCTAGGCATGTTCGTTTGTAAAATTAAAATTAGAATTAAGAAACGGCTGGAGAGATTATTTCCACCCACCACATCTGAGGTATCAAGAAATCCCATCAACTGGCAAGAGTTAAATTAAAAAAAAAAAAAGTGGACTGATGCAGCATGGCAAAATGCCCCACTTATAATAGATGTCAGGGGCTTCCATTTTAAGGGCTATAAACTGAATACATTTTTCTAACGCCAAGAAAGGGGTTCCAGAAGGCTTACTGCGGTCTGGCAATGAGCGTTTCAACCTAGGACTCGTTGCCTCGAAAGAGTTGTTGTGAGGATGAAAGAGGAAAGGGGACAACCTTGTTTCTTGTCCTTAATTCTGTGAAGAATGGGGCCGGCCCTACCATTGGGCAGAGTGAAGCAACTACCTCAAATGGAAGATCTTGGGAGTCAGTTGAGGTTGTTGCCTGGTTGTTCTTCACGAACTCTTCTGGTGCCTTGTGACACCCTTTGCTTGACCCCAGATTGTCTTTGACTCACCCCCTGGCTGTTCCTGGCATTGTATTTTTGCTTGGATGGGGCATTTGCCATGAACCGAGATGGTTGAGCAACCGCCAGGGTCCAGGGGTACCTTTTGCGTTCCCAGAATCCTCCCGGGGCCACGTGAAGTGCCAAAATTTCAACAATGAAAAATGGAAGCAGCTAGAATCCCATGTCAGTCTGGATCTTTTGACAGTAAACAGAACAGGGGATCCTGCTACCTAATTCCAAGGGCATATTCACACAGAGGAATTATAGTGCTGTTATTTTAGTTCAGCTACCATGGCAATATCCTGCGGAATCTTGGGACTCATAGTTTGGTGAGACATCAGAGCAATCTGGCTGAGAATTCTAAGTATCCCTCCAAAACTGCCACTCCTAGAATCCCATTGGACATTTTATACTATATATTAGTATACAGTATAAATTAGTTACATAGAAATCAGAAATACGATGGAATGGACGAAACTAACTACAATATTCAGTGATGTATCTTTATACTTGAGGATCTGGTTTTGTTCCTTCATAGCTGCCCTTCCAAGTCCTCTAGGGCTTTTCCATCCTACATTGTTACAGTGCTATTATTCCACTTTCAACATCCTGTGGAATTTTTGGGTTTGCAATTTAGGGAGGGGCGTTCAGAATTCTCAGCCAGGGATCTCTTTGGCCTCGGTCAACTACAAACCCCAGAATCCCACAAGATGTTGAAAGTGGAATAATAGCACCGTAACAGTGAAGTGCAGAAAGGCCCCTAGTCTTCTTCCGATTTCTTGACTGCAGTCTCTATTTTCATTAATGACTGAGCCATGGCATGGCAAATCTTCAACTATTTCAATGTCTTCATTGTCTATTTTAAAGTTAAAGTGGAATACTAGCACTCTAGTGTGAATGGGCCCCTGCAGGTCCCAGGAGAGGTGCTTTGCTTTGCTTTGCTTTGCTTTGCTTTGCTTTGCTTTGCCTTTTTGAACCATAAAAACAGGGAGTCTATAGGGGTCAATATTATCGATTTATTGATTTGATTTATCCTTCTCTCCAAATGGGTCCATGGATCACATGTTGCCCACCCCTATTTTAAAGCTGCATCAGTCAATTGTGCAGATATGAAAATGTAAAAGAACAAAATCTCTGGACTTATCTCAGTTAGGAGCCAGGTTCTGAAGCAGGTAAACTTCGAAAACTTCTCTTTAAAGAAGGTAAGCCTTCCAAGGAGATCTGCTTTTATTTTCCCATGTGCTTTAGGCAAACACTAACCTTTCTTTGGTGACAGGAAAAGCCTGCAAGACAAATCTGATCACAAAGAATAATGCCTTCGCCACTGAAAAGAAAAATACCAAGGAAGCAAAAGACATTAACTTGCTGAAGCCACACCTGCAGTTTTGCTAAAGCATGTGCGCACCACCGCGGCCAGCTGTCTTTTGATGGGAAAACAATGTTTAACATGTTCTGCTTAAACTACACAAACCTCCTCTCAATTAAAGAAAGACGTTTGCTGTACGCACATAATCCGCCCCAAATTTTTATCAGGTGTAGTAGGCTTAAGCCTAAAGCAGAAGTCACTGAATGAATGCATTGATTGTCCAAAGTCCGGTTGTGCACAGGGCTCATATTTTCCTCGCCTTAAAAGCATTAAGATAATGTATAAGTTAATCTGCCCTCGGGCAGGATCCAAGTATCTGACACACACGGGGATTAATTCCACATATGACAGGCACAACCTTGTCATGAGTGGAGGAACCAGGGTCAAGAAACAAGAAAGACATCATGTTCTCCAGATCTTTTCAAGCTTTCTGTGAAGCGCAGCGCATTCTTACGTCTATGCACCTGAATTGTGAGTCCCACAGTCTTCGATGTGGCTCACTCGACCAATACATAACACTTCTTAATGGATGTATCACAACTGATCTACCCATTACACAGAAATAGGGCAACAGACCGAGGTGATAGAATGCCAAGCTGTAACACTGCAGACACCAGAAAGAGACTGCTGTTTTCTTTTTGCCCTGTTTTCATAGTAATCATTTTGGTTAAAACCAATTAGTCCGTGGGATGCTTCCCAAAAGTACTCTTTGAACACCTGGCTGCTCCATATTTGAAATGTTTTTTGGCATCGAAAGAAGTCAGTGTTGTTGCCAGATCTGTTCTTCATCTAAATGATGTGTATTTTCCACAGACAAAAAGTAGTAAGAGGACTCTAGTTATGATCTGAAAATTGATCTAAGGGTCTTTCCGCACTGCACTGTTATAGTGCTATTATTCCGCTTTCAACATCCCATGGAATCCTGGATGTTGCAGTTTATGTTGATGTTTGCAGTTTAGGGAGGGGCCAGAAAGGCTTTCCTTTAAAGGATTCCATAGGATGTTGAAAGTGGAATAATAGCACCATAACAGTGTAGTGTGGAAAGGCCCCTAGAGTTACAGGGCTGTGAATGCTCCCTATTTAGTTAGATTGTGTAGCAGCAATCATGGTACATTTGTAACTAAGTCAGCAGTGTAGGATACTAGTGGATGATGATGAGGTTGAGGATGATGATGATGATGTCACCAGGCAAATTTCCCTGGACAGACTATTCCATAACCACTGGGGTCACTACTGAGAAAGATCCTCACTCACTCACAACTACAGTCAGCCTTCCACATTTGCAGGGTTTAATTTCCATGGATCTGATATTTGCAAGTTTCTCTAAGCCCTGTTCATCCACCTGAAGCATTTCTTTTCCATGGGAACCTTCCCTCTTGGCAGTTTTGATCAGACCATGCAACCCTTTAAAAAAGAGCCTCTATTGGAAGGGGGTACAGGATGAAATTCAAAGAACTTGTATGCTGAATTTTGAAATGAAACTGGAGCTTTATCTGTTAAATATGCTAGGGCAACAAAGGGAAATAAGAAGTCATCAGAAGATATTACTATATTTAATAACTGCGGCAAGGTTGACATATGCTCAACACTGGAAAGAAAGAAAAATTGATTTAGAACAGTGGTTCTCAACCTGTGGGTCCCCAGATGTTTGTGGACTTCAGCTCCCAGAAGCCCCAGCCACTATGGTCAATGCTCAGGGCTTCTGGGAGCTGAAGTCCATGAACATCTGGGGACCCACAGGTTGAGAACCACTGATTTAGAAGAATGGAAGTTAAAAGTTCTGACTATGATAGAGTGGAAAAATTAGCATGTTCTTTGACGAACAAATCTATCCAGAACTTTGAGAAAGAATGGAAAGGAGTATTGGATTGGGTAAGGCATATCAATGTGTAAGAAATCCAAGAAAAAATAATGTAATTGTTCTTCTCTCTGTAAGATGGAAATGATGTTTGTATGCAATGGAAATAAGCAATTTCAACTGGAAGATTTTAAGCCTGGAAGTGCGGGGAGGGGGGGGGTTATTTTCGGGATTAAACTTTTAATAAAAATTATTATAAAAAAAAAAAAAAAAAGCCCCTAGTCTACCTGCTCGTCCTCCACCAACTGCTGCTTGGCCAGCTAAGGATGGATCTCAACCCAGTTTCTCAGCACTGCAGGCCCTCTCCCAGTGTCCCTCTCACACACCCAAGGAAGGAGATGGGCAAGAGAGAGGAAGTATGGGGCCACCTGCCAACCCACCCCCTTTCCCTCTCCTTTCCCTGATCTGGTTTGGACCCTGAATGTCCATTCTTCCCACCCTGCCTCAGCCTCCTTCCCACAGACACAAACACACACACACATTTTGATATTTGCAATTTTCCCACTTCTGCAAAGGTCCTGCACCCCTAACCCCAGCAAATGTGGAGGGCCGGCTATGCACTCTCGGTTGCAGAGGGAGGAGGACGAGGAGAAAGCTTTCAAAGTGTTTGAGTTTTCAAATTCCAAAACTCAGAAGCGTACCATTCCATGCATTGTACCGATTAAGAGATGAGGTCAAGGGGGTTCACAGAGCTGGCAAACACTCATAACTTTTAAGAAGAAGCCATCCCACCCACACTAATGGAAACCAAAAAAAAAAAAGAGGGGGGGAACCCTCAGGTCTCTTTTTGTGTGTGGGCATAGGTGTGTGGTCAGGCGGGGAAGCACGTAGGCTAGCCGTGAAGTACGCCAACACAAAACAGAAGTGTTTCCAGGACAGGAATTTCTTGTCATTACAGCAGCCCTGCATAACCTCTTGTCACTGAAACATCTCTCCTCTGTGTCCCCCCCAAAAAAACCTTTGTTCGAGACCATTTCAGCTTGTGAGGGAAAACATTCTTCTTGTCGCTCACGGGCAGAGGGCCAAAACGGTGGGTAGGAATATGGTACGCATACTTCTAAGAGTGAAAGGTGGGTCTTTCCCTGTTAAATCCCATGTCAGGCTGGCTCATGATTGATTGTTTTAAACAGACACACACACACACACACAGCTGGGCCAGCCCTACTGTTGGGTTTGGTGAGATGGATGCTTCAGGCAGCAGATGCTGAGGTTTTGGATGAGAGAGCAATGTGTACCAGGCAGCCTCGGGCATCCCGGCATCCCTCAAGCTGGTTTGCTGCCCTCAGATGTGGGGAACGCAGTGGTATAGTTGTAAATTTCAAAATAGAGTTATACCTCAACATGCCGTCCTCCCTCCACATTTGTGAGTTCAACCTTTGCAAATTTGATTATTTCTGAGGTGCGTGCGTTGCCTCCCATCTATTCTCCTCCTTGCCTTTCGCCCAGGCACGCATGCCTTCCTCCTCCATGCCAGAGCAATAGATAAAGGAATGTGTGGGCAGGACACTATGCATGGGGAAGGAAGTCGTGCGTGTACCTCCCTCCACCACATATTTCCTTGCCTTTTGCCCAGACGTGGAGAACGTGCACCAGGGCAAAAGGCAAGAAAGTGGGAGGGGAGAACACTGTGTGTGGAGAAGGAAGGCACGTGCACGTGCCCCACTATTCCCTCGCCTTTTGCCCTGGTGTGCATACCTTCCTCCTCCACAACCGGGCAAAAGGGAAGGGAATGGGAAGCGGGAGCCCTGGAAGGGAATGGGAGGCAGAGCACGAGGGCGAAGTTGTTCTTGGTTTTCTGCTTTTGCAAGGCTTCTGCCGGCAGAACCCTTGCGAAAGTGGAGGGGCTGCCGTAGAGGTATTCCTGGCCATTGCTTCTTTAACCAAAGATTTGGTACCAGAGCCAGAGGTAAGTAATATAGAAAGTATCAGGCTAGGTTCCTACAGCACAAAAAAGAAGAGCCACTGGAACGTGTTTCAGCAGCCTTTTCATTCAAAGCTCATCATATGCACGTATGAAATGAAGCAGCCAGAGCTCCCAATTTTAGCCCCATTGTTATCTCCTCACAACAGCTTTGTAAAGAGTCTTTAATGGGCCAGTGAGCTCCTTGCCTGGTATGGGAAGACTCCCAAAGCTGTTTCTCCCATGAGTCCCCGCATGTAAGACTAGGGCCATTTCCGCACTAGACTGTTATGGCGCTATGATTCCACTTTCAACCTCCTATGGAATTCTGGGGTTTGTAGTTTACTGAGGCCAGGGTGCTCTCTAGCTGGGAATTCTAAAGACCCTTCCCTAAACTGCAAACCCCAGGATTCCATAGGATGTTGAAAGTGGAATCATAGCACTATAACAGTCTAGTGCAGAATGGCCCTAAACTACCATGACAACATCCTGTGGAATGCTGGGGTTTGTAGTTTAGTGAGGCCCAAGAGCTTTTGAGTGAAAATTCTAAATGCCCCTCCCTAAACTGCAAATCTCAGCATTCCAAGAATGTTGCCATGGCACTTAAAGTGGAATCGTAGCACTATAATTGTCTAGTGTGAATGGACTCCAGCAGATGCCTCGGGAGCCCTTGTTGCTTGGGAGGCAATACAGAAATACATTAAATAAACAGATAGACAGATAGCTTCCAGACAATTTTTACCAAACTGGCTCCTATCCTTGTCTACTTTCACTGTGTATGATCTTGGCTAAACTCTTTGAATGTCTTGCATTTATATTCACGACTCTTCTACCAAGTTTGACTTTTGGTTGTATTCAGATTTACTCTGCCACCAAGTACCCTCAAAGCTGCATCACAACAGAGCATCTCTTTTTTAAAAAAAAAAAAGAAGGAAAAGCAATTCACAGCCACACAGAATTTTTCAACTATTGCCAGAGACACATGAGGCTTGTGCAACCCTTTTCACTTTATTATACCTCCTATTTCCTTTCACACACCTATCCTAGTATCTTTGGGGAGCGGGGACGGGTAGTTTTTCACGCCCTTCATAAGCGGCTCTGGCTTCCAGACTCACAAAGGATCTGCAAAGCCAGGAATTCAGTTTGTCTGCATTCTTTGGAGAACTGCAAACGTGGAAGAGGGAAAGCTTGTCCTCCATATTTAAACTCCTGTTGAAACCTTCCAAGTCAAGCATTGCCAAAAGATAAATCATACTAGGCTGAAGCGCCAACCGCCGTGAAAAAACGCTGCCGGGCATGGCCTGAATACGAAGTGAAGAAATCAGATAGAAAATGCTAAATAGAAAGTGTTGAAACATGATCATCAGCAACTAAACACGTTTGGCCGCTTGGCATTCACCTGGAACACAGGGTTCAATAAGCTGTATTTGGCTGCTATTCCATATTTTCCTGCTGTTCGCTGTCGAAGGTACAGCTGAACAACACACAGGTGATGGAATAGGGAGAGATTCAGGAAGGCTCACCGTCTAAGGCCATTTCCGCACTACGGTGTTATAGCACTATTATTCCACTTTCCAACATCCTGTCTGCTGTCTGAATTTTAAAAAGTACTAAAGACCTGTCTCTCCTGGCAGGCCCACCCACTTAATTTTCAGCTACGAATTTTAAACTGACGTATTTTAACCGATTTTACGTGTTTTTAGTGCATTTTAATCTACAATCTGTGGTTAGTTGTATTTTAATTCACGTTGTACCCTGCCTCGAGCCTTGGGAAGAGTAAGAAATAAAAATTAATCAATTGATTGATTGATTAATTTTCCTACCCCCATAATAGAGCATTGTTCTCTGCAAGGTGGGTCCTAGTAGCACACCAATATTATCGTTATTAGTTCAATTCACCCTGCTCTTCTTCTTAAGAACTCAGCTGGCCCAAGTACTCAAGCTAAGAGCCACAGACGACGGAACCGGGATGTCATGCAAGGGTTAGATATTTAATTTAGATATTTAATTTGTTGTTCTTGTAGTCTCACTTCCAAGGAAAGAGAGAGGGGCTCGTGGGACTTTCAGCCTCAGGTGTCAAATTAACTTGGGCAGCTTTATGCTGCCATACCGTGGTTGCAGCTCCTCCTCTGTTTGATGTGCTGTCCGGTCCATGTCCGCTATAAAGAACCGTAAGAAAGGGAACTAGCACAGTTCTTGGCAGGGACCACCCTTAGTTTGCTCTCGGACAGCAGACTGACTTGACCACAGAGTCACAGCTGTTGCCAGAGGTGAGGAGATGCACTTTACAGTAATTTTTCCAAATGTGCATACAGATGTGTAAACTGGCATAGGCAAATATTATTCAAATCCATGCCCTTTCTCACCTTCTTTATCTCATGATAAATTTCCTTGTGGGAATTGATGCAGATGAGTGTTGCCGTCTTCACGGAATAAAGTGCACAAGAACTACACACCCATTTAGCAACAACAAGCAGGAGCTCTTGGAAGGGAAACATTACTGTTTGGCCCCAAGTGAAATCCAAAAGTTAGAAGGGCCCTAAAAATACTAAACGCCCATGGATCTGGAAGGCACAGGTTCATGTCCTCACTGAGGCAATTTCTCTCTTTCCCTCTCCCAGCCTGGCCTACTTCACAGGAATGTTGTGAGGAGAGGATGGGGAGAAGAAGAGGACAAAAGCAACTCTATGGAACATAGAGCTGGAAGAGACCACAAGGGCCATCCGGTCCAAGCCCCTGCCATGCAGGGATAAACAATCAAAGCATTTGCGACAGATGGTAATCCAGCCTCTGTTAAAAACCTCCAAAGAAGGAGATTCCACCACACTCCAGGGCAACATATTCCATAGTTGAACAGTCCTTACCATCAGAAAGTTCCTCCTAGTGTTTAGGTGGAATCTCTTTTCCTGTAGTTTAAAGCCGTTGCTCCATGTCCTAGTCTCTGGGGCAGCAGAAAACAAGCTTGCTCCATTGTCCACATGACATCCTTAAAATATTTAAACATGGCTATGATGTTGCCTCTTAACTTTCTTTTCATCAGACAAAACACACCTAGCTCCCCTAAGCTGCTCCTCCTATGGCATGGTTTCCAGTCCTTCTAACATTTTGGTCACCCTCCTCTGGACACATTCCAGCTTGAAAATATCCTTCCAGAACTGTACACAGTATTCCAGCAGAACAGAGTAGTACTATCACTTCCCTTGATCTATACACTACATGCCTTTTGATGCAGCCTAAAATCATATTGGCTTTTTTAGCTGCTGCATCACACTGCTGACTCACACTCAGCTTGTGGTCTACTAAGACTCCTAGGTCCCTTTCACATATACTGTGGTCAAGCTTAGTGTCACCCATCTTATATCTGTGCATTTTATTTTATTTTTTGCCCAAGTATAGTACTTTACATTTCTCCCTGTTGAAGTTCTTGTTGTTAATTTTGGCCCAGCCCTCTAAGCAATGGTGCAGCAACTCAGTTCTGGGTTTCAGTCAGAACTTTTTAAAAGAGCAAAAACAGGGCCTTTGAACCTCAGCCCCCAGATAACTTCAGCACCTTGGATAGCTCCCTTAAAATTCAGAGTAAAACCCAGGGCAGGCTCACCGCTCCACTGATATGGAAGCCCCCAACAGACTCTCGCAGGGAATTATGTATCTACACCACCCTCCTCCAAATGGCTATCAGTGCTCCTGATCAATAAGTAAGTGCCACTGTCACTGGTGTGTGGATTTCTGCATCCAGAGGCAACTAGTCCTGTAACCTGAAACCTCCTTCACTTTCCAATCAGGAACTGCTTAGACCACATTCTCCAGAGGTGTTTAAAGAGGGTGGGGTTACAACAGCATTTGCTCAGACTCTTGGTACAGTTTTTGTGGCAACTGCAAACCAGAAATACAAAGCAAAGGAGGGCTGGTGGCGATCGCTGCCAGCAAATTTTTTTTTCACCATCCCATTCTTTCTGGATTTTTTTTTCCCCCTTTAAAATATGGCATGGCTCAATTTATTTCTCTCTTATCCTCTGCCCATTTGCCTGCTGGGCACACTGATCATTTTGGCTTTGTTTTATTTGCCAACCGGCTCCAGAAAAGCGGCTTTTGCATTGCCTCCGGGACCAGCTCCTCTTCCCATCATTGGCAACCTGCATTTGCTGGATCTCAAAAGGCAGGACAAATCCATCCTGAAGGTAGGAGACCAGGACAGCTTCCCAAACGTTACGCTAAAAGTCTCTTTATCCTAGTTCCGTAAGAATGTTATTCTCACTTTCATAGTCTAGCCAGATGTTAACAGACTGGAATTTTGAACCAGCAAAGATTCACAGCCTATCCAAGAATCTAGGACTAGCGAAGGATCATTAGGTAACACGGTGCATTCCAAGTTGCTTTTTGCAATTGCATGACTGTGATTTTATCTGTGGTGATATCATTCCCATGTTTAATTAGTTTGTTCAGAATTGTTCCTAGAGCACCACGTTTCCCTGAGGAAGATGATGAAAATGATGGTGGCAGTGATATATTCATTATCAAAACAATTATAACTATAATTATGATTAATAATTATTAATCATCATCATCTTTCTTCTTCCTCTTCTCCTCCTCCTCCTACTATATGCATATTCCTCAGTTACTGAAGTAGATTTGATCCTGAGCATTACTTCTTTAACAGAAAATTTGGTTCCAGAGGCAGAAATAACATGGAAAGAACAGAGAGCCGTTCCTACACCACAAGGGGGAAAAAATGATCAGTTTGAACATGTTTCAGCAACGTTTTTATCAACAGTATTATCAATGACATGCACATTGTGAAATGAACACAACCAGGGCCAGCAAAGTCCTGCAGAAGTATATGAAAACATTTGGAATCTTCACTTGAAAGCATCTTCCAAAATGCAACCAAGGATTTTTCCCCCCACCTTTACCAGCCTCTACTTTTCTATTTTGGTGGCTGAACTTCCAAATCTATGCTTTTTAACATACCTGGGGGAAGCTGGTGAGGCAGGCTTATCTGCTCTCTCTTTCTTTTGCCACTTTGTTGTTCATGCATGATCAGTAAAGGATTCCAGAAGCAGCTGCTGTTTGACGTGGACCGCTCCAGAGTGGCACACACAGCTACAGTAGGATTGGCTAGAGTAGAATCCTGTCCTTTCCCAGCCCAATATTTATTGCATAGTTTTTTCAAGCCCCAAGACCAAAAGCCTGTAATTCTCCAGCCTTCATTTGGCATCTTCCCCATGCTGATGCTGCTAAAAAAATCAAGCTAAACAGAGGACAAGAAAGAAAAAGTGGGGGCTGAGTGGGTACAAAAATACTTGGTAAAAGGAGCTTCTTTGTTCATAGCCTGCAGGGCCATCTTTGGTCACTAGGTGGCAGACTTGTCAAACCATCAGTGAAAAAGCTGCAGCCAGGGCTCACATATTCATTTTTTTCAGAAGGCCACTAGTCAGCTCTATGTGGGTCAGAAGGGAAGACAACATACTGGCTGCAACTGTTGTTCACCTTTGCAGGCTCCCCTGAACTTTTCAAAAGCGACAAATGTGCATATTATCATTTGATTTCAAATTTTAAAAATATATTTAGAATAATAAGTACACAAAAATTTCATGAACACAAACAAGAAAAGTCTGATGTTCAGTTTAGGTGTGTGAGAAGTCTGCTGTATATTGGAGGAATTGGAGGAGATGATTTTATAACCAAGGGATGAGCTTTCAGTTATATGTTGTTTTAAAGTTTGTTTAATCTTTTAATTCATTTTAATGTTTTTTAATGTTTGCCATGTTAACGCATTGCTTAATTGTTTTTAAAATAACTTTTACATTTATATTTTTTTGATCAAAGGTTTGTATAGTTTTTAATCTGCTTTGCTTTTAAATATGTTGCTAGACGCCTCAAGTCCCATTAGTGGGAGACAGGCGGGATATAAATGAATGGAAGAAGAAGGAGAATTGAAAGAGGAGGAAGAATGTATACCTGTGTGTTGGAGAAAAACCAACAAAAATGAAGAATGGAGGGGAGGAGAGGAGAATGAGCAGAGAGAAAGAGAAGGAACGCTGGGCTGGAGGAGAAAGAAGAGTGAAGAGAGAGATTGTGTGGGACAATGGGCAATTTTTTAAATTTGTGTTGAAGAACGGGCAATATTTTTATATTTGTGTTGGGGAACGTGCAATATTTGTATTTGGGTGGAGGAATGGGCAATATTTTTTATTTGTGTGGAAGAATGGGCATATATTTTCATTCGTGTGGGAGAATGGGCAATGTTTGTTTGTTATGCTTGGATCCTTTACTGGCCATTTCCGCACTAGCCTGTTATAGTGTGATGATTCCGCTTTCAACAACCTCTGGAATCCTGGAGTTTGCAGTTTCGAGAGGGGCCGGCTGGACCCTCCCGAAACTGCAAACCCCAGGATTCCAAAGGATGTTGAAAGTGGAATCATTGTGCTATAACAGGCTAGTGTGGAAATGGCCAAGGAGAAGGCTGGAAATAATTAGATAATAGATAGACAGACATTTGATTTATTTTATTTATATCCTGCCTTTCTCCTGGGGTGGGAACCAATGCAGCTCATGTGACCTTAAGAGCAAAGTACTCTTAAAAACCTATTTGATTCAAAGGTTTTAAAAGAATTAAATACATAGGTCCATTAAAAACACCAAATCCCAACAGTCAAAAGCACGTTAAAGCACAGTAAAACAAAAATATGAAAACATAATGTATCCCATTAAAAAAGATCTTTCTGCCATAGTAACTTAAAAGCCAAAGGCCTCCTTATGTAGAAAGTCTTTGCCTTTGAGGCCCCTCCCTAAACTGCAAACCCCGGGATTCCATAGGATGTTGAAAGTGGAATAATAGTGCTATAACAGTCCAGTGCGGAAATGGCCAATGAAAGAGAATAAGTACTTAGGTTTGGAGGAAGGACGGCACACCAGCATAGGTGGATGGGTGAGTAGAGAGGAAAAGTATATAGATGTGAAGGAAGGAAAGCACACTGATGGTGTGGGAGATGAAAGGGTTTCTAAACTGTGCAAAATTGGATTTTGCTAAATAAAGTCTTCTCATATCTATGTAACTCTTATCTGCCCAGCTCCACCCCTTCCTTCTGTTCCTTGGTCACACTATGGAGCTGTAGGAGCTTGCATTCATGAAAGCTGTTCATTTGGTTATCCATTTACTCATTTTCTCAGACCCCACCTCACGCAGTGGCTTACGAGCACTAGTAAAAAGGACCCTGCCCGAATCACAACACCCAATTTTGTACCAGACGCCCTCCCAAAGCAATACTAAAACAGCAGGTAGGGTCCAAATCCTTTATTTCTTTGTTTAAATAGGCTCCGGGAAGGAGGCGGGAAATGAAAGGCAGGAAATATCTTTACTGTTCAAGAGGCGCAAAGACAACTCTCGGCTGTGTTAACAAGTCATTCGATATCACTTACCATTGTTTGTAGATCTCATACAGATAAGGAGACAGCCAATCCGGGAGAAGAGTTGAGGGCTTTTCTCTCTGCCTTGAATTTAGTGCAAAGTCCTATGGAATTTATGTGCATTTTCCCAACAGCAGGCTCCCTCTGCCCACCAGGCTGGGTTTTCGTTTCTTAACCTGCAAACATCCCAGACGGCATCCTGTTCGTGACATAACGCATACACAAATCGTGCAGGGCAATGGACACACTCTGCCGACAGCAGCGGAAGTGGAGTTGCGCGTACAGCCATATCACTCATTCTGGTTGCCCATTGCTCGTTGCATTCGTACACTGCAGCGCATTTGCACAATCCCACTCAGTTATCGGCTGGCATTGCACAAAGTTGCCATTCTGCATGGAAGCTGTGTGGTACTGGCGTAGTGTACCTCCATGCTATGCTATGTTGGATTGCAGCTACTGATTATTTTTTTTTAATACTAACTAACAGAAGGAGAATAAGCATTAAGGTCATGGATTAGGACATTACTGAAGATCTCTTATAGATCTCTTATGCTAAGATTTCCCAGTTTTCCTAATGCACAGCTCAGCATCAGCTGATAGCATCCTCAGAAGCCAAGGAAACCCTGCTGTTGCCATCTTCTCTAGACAATAGCTCCGGGACTTACTCCCCTTCTCGTACTGCAATCCCTTTTCCTTATGTTTTGTGTCTTAGGCCATTTCTGCACTAGGCTGTTATAGCGCTATCATTCCCCTTGCAACATCCTATGGAATCCTGGGGTTTGCAGTTTCCCCTCCCGAAACTGCAAACCCCAGGATTCCATAGGATGTTGCAAGTGGAATGATAGCGCTATAACAGTCTAGTGCGGAAATTATCTTAGTTGGGTTGTAAACCTGGAGACAAGGAATTGTCAAAGCCTCTTTGAGAGCCTTTTTGGCTGAGGGGTGGGGTACAAATACTCTAAGTGAATACATACATACATAGAGAGCAGGTGCTACGGAAGAAGAGGCCTTGCCTTGCGTCACCACTTGTCACCACCTGCCATCAAAAGCCGACAAAAAATAAACATAACATGAACTTTTCAGAAATGACAGAATATTCCATATCAAAACATCTCTTAAATGTATTTGTGTTTTTTTTAAAAAAAAATTGGGCTGGAATTCACAATCACTAGGGTTACGCCTTTGTAACCGATTCATATTCATGATCTTTCTGTATTCCATGGTGTCGGGAATATGCAGGAGTCATCACAGTCTCCTTCTTTACTAGACAGCAGCTGCTGTGTGTGACAGTGATCTGTTCTCTTGTTAACTGAGGTACAGCAGACTGACATTTCTAACCCCCCTCCTCTCCTGTGAGCCATCTTCGGTGCGAGGAAGAACTATGACAAAGATACTGCTTTTGACTAGAGATTGCTCACTGGAGGGGGGTGAAAACATTTGTCTGCCCTGCCCTGAGTGACACGAGAGTAGACCCCCATCGCTGGCAGCAGCTGCTGCCTAGGAAGTCAGGATGGCAGGGAAGTTGGACCACAGTCTCAGCCCAGGTTATCAAACGAGTCATGCCTCACTCTAATTCAATGAGCCCACTGGTAAATCTAGTAGTAATAAAGCTATTTTTCCTTTCTGTTTTTGTTTCTGGGTTGCGGTTTTATAATCTCTAGGAGCTGTCATCTTATTAAAGGACTTTTTGTTTATTTCTTGGAAAGTTGCAATAACTTTCAGCCAAGAAGTAGTAAATGCTTACTTTATAGTACCTCTTAGATAAACAAATGGCTGTCATAACTTGCTGAGAAGAGTAAATACCTGCCTGTCTTGCAGCTTGCCAAAAAATATGGGCCAGTGTTCACCCTCCATTTTGGATTCCAGAAAGTGGTAGTTGTGACCGGCTACGAAGCCGTGAAGGACGCCCTTGTGAACTTCACTGACGAATTTGTAGACAGGCCGCTTATCCCGATATTTGAACAGATTCAGCATGGACACGGTAAATGAAGAAACAGGTTGGGCCCCATTCCTGCTTCTAATCATATATAAAAAAAAAAAAACACTTTTGAAAGCCCCTTTTAAAAACTTAGTTGCAGCAAAATGGCCTAATTTAGTTTTCTGTGGGGCTCTAATAATTTATGCCAATTATGCCACCCTTTTATATCTTTATACACAATAATGTTCATACACATTAAAAGGTGAGGTAACTGTGAGGGCCGGCCCTACTGTTAAGCAGAGTGTGGTTGCTGCCTCAGGCGAATGAATCCAGCTATCATGAAAGAGCAGCGAATTCCTCCATGGTTAGTTTACTGGATTTGTAGTTTTACTACCAGAGAGTGGCACTTGTAGGATTCCTACTTCAGGTAACATAATGACTTGGCCAGTTTTGGGGGTACGGTAGCCCTTGATTTTGGGCTTCCAGAGGTGAGACAGAACCATGTGCTGTCCTGTCACAGGCAGCAAAATATCTTAGGTTGGCTGCATAGGTTATCCACATAAGATAGCAATTAAATTCTTTACATGTGTCTCCAGTGCGCTGTCCTGGTATGTATGAGAATGAAAGTCAATCTTAAAATATTTAAATTTGGGGAGGGGGGAATCCTACCTTCCTTCCAGTGAAACCAGGTTTTGTCTCTACCCCAACAGGGGTTTTCTTTTCTACTGGAGAGCTGTGGAGGACAACTCGAAGGTTCACCATGTCGACCATGCGCAATCTTGGAGTGGGGAAGACGCTCATAGAGGAGCGGATTCTGGAAGAACTCAGTTTCCTTGTCGAGGACATCAAGTCTTTCAAAGGTGAGATGGGAAACCTAGGAGGTTAGGGCGATCCCTGTGCTAGCTCTTGAAGCCAACAGATCCTAAGCCCATTGAATATCTGAGCAAAATCAGAAACATAAAAACTCCGGTGGAGCAGTGGAAGCTGTTTCTTTCAACATTATCTCCAAATCAAGGGTGGGAAAGATGTGCATACATCACACTAGGGATAGCTGGTGTCCTGTCACACAACATCTTTATACCACTACGATTCCACTTTCACTTGCCATGATGATATCCTATGGAATCCTGGGATCTAGGGAAGGCTGTTCAGACTTCTCAGAGACCTCCAGTGCCCCACTGAACTGCCAATCCCAAAATTCACAGCAGTCAAAGCAGAACCACTGTGCTTTCCTTCTGTCGTGTGAAAGGACCCCAGTGTTGCCTTGGTCAATGGGAAAATCAATCCACTCTGAGTTTTAACCCAAACTTTAAAGGAGCTATCAAAAGTGTTTAACCCAGCGGTTCTTAACCTGGGGTCCATGGATCCCTAAGGGGCCACGATGCCCTCACTGGGGGTCCGCGAAGGTTTGAAGAAGTGTTAGGAGCTTTCACAGTTAAAACTGAGAGAGAGGAAGGAAGGAAGAAAAAAAGACAAATTTGTATGGAATCGTTCCAATTAAAAATTAGCATAATAGGAGTGCATTTACTTATCTCTCCCTTCGCTCCAAATTTGAAGACCTTTGGCGAGCAACTTTAAATGACTATTTGATGCACTTTAGGGTTTTAAATCTTGAGTTAAGTCTTGTGGTCTGCGGCAATAAAAGATATCTAAAGGGGTCTGTGAAAAGGGAAGGATAAGAACTACTGATTGAACCTATTTTGGGCATAGAGTTCAGCATATTCCATTGCCGCTCGAAAACATAAAACTGGAAAGAATTCACTGCTCAACTGACATGGAAGCTCCCCCTTTGCCACTGCATTCCCCAAGGTCATTTTTTGCAGTTCTTCCATACCTGTCCATCCATCTGGCCAAAAAAAGGGGAGAAAATGGTCATTCTTGGAAGCCTCTGGGGGTGACCTTTCTCCTCTTAAATAAGAGATAGTCCCCTGCACCTTTTAAAGTGTTTTTTCTTAATTACAAACCTTGCATCCAGGTACTTCCAGTTGTGTTTTTCTCTCCATCGAAGAGGGGATCAGTGTAGCACTCCATGGGTCCTGGAAGCCAAAAATTATCTCCTGGCACCCCCACAAATTTACCCACCGTGATCTAAGTAAATACATGCCCTTGAATGCTATGGCACTGAGTTGTGGCCAGCCTGCCATTTCACCCATTGTTATGGGTTGTTTTGATTTATTGTTTTGAGAATATACATTGATCTCCAAGACAAAAGGCAGGGCTCTTGGGAGAAGGGGACCACTTTACAGCAAACTTCTGATTCTGTAGCCTTTCCCTTCCAACAGTGCAGGTTGGATGGAAATGTTTATGACCTTTGTCAGCAACTAGCTTTTACAGGAAAGCTATGTTGAAGAAGGGATGGGTTCGGCAGACTGGGATGCTTGCTATCAGGACTTCCTAAAAATCTTGTGTACAAAAATCATTAGTCCATCCAGGATGTTTTCTTGCTTTTGAGCTGGCCTCTGGCAGGGCTCTGGGTATTCTTAGCCTAAAAAATTCCCATGAAATTCATGGAGTTGCCATAAATTGACAAGTGACGGGAAGGCACGCACATAGACACAGGCCATTGCCGCACTAGACTGTTATAGCGCTATTATTCCACTTTCAACATCCTATGGAATCCTGGGGTTTGCAGTTTAGGGAGGGGCCAGCCGCCCCTCCCTAAACTGCAAACCCCAGGATTCCATAGGATGTTGAAAGTGGAATAATAGCGCTATAACAGTCTAGTGCGGAAAAAGCCACATACACACAGAGGGCAGCTGATATGTTTCACCTTTGTAGTTCCAGCTGTTGACCCTTGGTTTTTGCATTTGCTATTCTGAAAAATAATTGTTTGACTGAGAACATGTTTTGCATGTTTTATTTTCGGCTTCCTCTTGGAAGGTGAACCTTTCAGTCTCAGGACCTTTAACACTGCACCAACCAACATTACGTTCGTCCTTTTGTTTGGGGAGAGGTTCGACTACAGGGACCCAGTGTTCATCACTCTGCTAAAACTTATAGACGAAGTGATGTGTCTTCTTGGGTCACCATTCTTGCACGTAAGCACACTTTTTATTCCTATTACTGATCACAGGGGCATAGGGTGGAGTGTAGATAATCCTCTACTCGAAGGACCTCTACTTGAATCCATGTCTTGTTTAAAGCAGTCGCAGCTGAAGATTTCTGTGCCACTAGGAGTGGGAAATCTCTTCTGGGTTTTAGTCTGAATTTTAAAGACACTATGGCCATTTCTGCACTACATTATTATTGTGCTACTATTCCACTTTAAGCATCCTATGGAGTCCTGGGGTTTAGGGAGGGGGATTTAGAATTGTCAGCCAGAGAGCTCTTTGGCCTCAGGAAACTACAAACCCCAGAATTCCACAGGATGCACTTTGTTCCTTTGTTGAATGGGCCTCTTCAAGTTAGGATAACCAACAGAATATCAGCTGCATATTTGTTTTTACATTTCCATCTTTACATATAAATTAATATATGCAGTTTTATGGAAATATGCCTCTGCTTTTGATCTCTTTTGTGTGCGTGTGTCCCTTTTTTAGTACACTATTCTTCAAGGCAACTAATATATATGTTTATCTGTCTTCCCTTCCGTTTTCTATATTATTATTATTATTATTTGCTCCTTACTAGCTGTTCAACTTCTACCCATTCCTTGGCATTTTTCTCAACACCCACAAAATGCTACTCAAAAAAGTCGAAGACGTTCGTGTCATCATCCGGGATTACATGAGGAAAAGCAGAGACGATGTCAATGCCAACAGCCTCAGAAGTTATACTGATGCATTGATCTTCAAGCAGAAAGAGGTACAGTTGGCCCTCCACATTTGCAGGTTTAGCTTTCACAGATTTGGTTATTTGTGAGTTTCTCCAACCCCTGCCCATCCCCATCTAAAGCCCTTCTTTTCAAGGGGAATATTCTCTCTCAGCAGCTCCAATTAGACCACTCAGCCTTTTAAAAACCCACTTCTGGTCTTCCCTCACCTATTGCTTGGCCAGCTAAGGATGGCTCACAGCCCAGGTTCTCAGTACCCGACGCCTCTTCCAATGCCCTCCTGCACCCGAGGCAGGAGATGGGCAACAGAAGGAAATACAGGGGCACCATGCCAGCCCATTCCCTTCCCCTCACCTTTCCCTGCCCTGGTTTGGAGCCTGGGCACCCACTCTCCCCACCATGCCTCGGCCTCTTTCCCACAGACATTCACGCACACATTTCGATATTTGCAGTTTTTCCACTTTTGGTAGGGGTCCTGCACCCCTAACTCTGTCGAGAGCTGACGGTATTTGTCCGACTATGCCAGGCCATAAGTTTAAAGGCACCGTAATGTGTACAGGATGTTAGCTGCCTTGAGTCTCATGATTGGCGGAAAGGTGAGCTAAAAATGAATCAAATAATAATAGATGTCTACCATGTGCTCTACTTCAGGAAACGAGCAAGAAAGACAGCCTTTTTCATGAGGACAACCTGGTAGCATCCATCCTGGATCTCGTAATGGCTGGAACAGAGACCACCGCGACCACACTGCAATGGGTGATCCTACTGATGATGAAGTACCCAAATATTCAAAGTGAGCTATCTTGATTTACTTTGATGACTTATTCTTTCCGTTGAAGAGGCAGATCAAGTCCTCCTAATGGTTCTCTGGGTGATTTGCTGCAGATTAGTGGGTGTTTCTAACTCCTGATTGTCTAACAGTAGCAATAGTTTAAAAAAAATCCTCCTTCCCTCTCCAAAATTAGTTCTCTAGGGGGAAAGGGTCAAAGAGCAAGGAGTGGTTTGTGAAATTGATTCTGGTGTTGAGCACAAACTTTCTGGCTTGTCTGAGTCGGTAGTTTGCACCTTTTACTGACTGGTGGAGATGAGGATTCTAGGGGGAAACAAAGTACTGTAGATCTTCTGAAAGTCCAAGGCTTTCCTATCCAAACTGTGGAGCACAGGAGAGTCAGTGATGAGGAAGGTGGCAGACAAATAATATTTGGAGGACCACAAGTTACTCATCTCTGGTATTCATCATCTCTGTCTACATGTCTAGTAGAACAAGGAATACTGTACAACTGTGTGAGAAGCAGGGAGGAGAGATCTTTGGATATATTGGTTATACTTAGTTAGAATGTTTGTAGGAGAGAGAAAGACTTCAACATGTTGCTGTGTGCCTTCATGTTGTTTCTGACTTATGGCAACCCTAAGGGAAACACGTGGCAGCGGTGTATTCCTGCATGGGAGGGGGTTGGACTCAAAGGAGATTGTGGTCTTCTCCACCTCTAAGATTCTATGATTCTACCTGTGTGCGCATGTGCCTTCCAGTTGCCTGTCGACTTATGGCAACCCCATGAATTTCATTAAGATTTCTTAGGCGAGGAATATTCAGAAGTGGTTTGCCATTGCCTTCCTCTAAAATATAACCTACAGCATCCAACATTCCTTTGTGAGCCCCATCCAACTATTAACCAGGTCTGGCCTTGCTTAGCTTCCAAGATCAGATGGAATCTGGCGCCTTCGGGGTATTTAGGGCTACTACTTATTCCAGCATTGTTTTCCAATGGCCTGCTGAAATTCTTCACCTATCTATGGAAATGAAAAAAAGAGGAGGAGGACTGTTTTTATCAAGTTTCTCTTGGCTTAGGTGAATGTCGGGCAAAGGCAAAGACAGCTGATGATCCCACGGTGAATGGGACAGTGGATTCAAGCTTTAAAAGAGCTGCTCAGGGTGCTGGATCTGTTTTCAGGCTAGGGTTCAGTACCTTGGATAGTTCCATTAAAGGTACACATTCTATAAAGCGGATTTTTTGAGGGAAGAGAGTTGCACAGCATATTTAACTGTGAATTTGCATGCAAATACTTATGATATTGTTCTTAAGTTACAGCTTTGAATGTGCAAGATGCCTTGGGGATCCTTTTCGAGCCAAAAACAACTCAGAAACTATTTTATAAATCAAAAATAACAAGCATGGAGCTCTGGGAGAAAAATAGTTCCACTGCAGAATGTGAACACATTCCTTTCTTCTTTCCACCCCAACGTCAGCAGAAGGAGGGGAAATTTGCAGATGCAAAAGCCATTGCTATCTAGGGGATTCTGGGAGCTGTAGTCCAAGAAGAACCTCCTCCTAACTTTTGCCAACTCTGTTTTGTGTGTTTTAGAGAAGGTTCAAGAGGAGATCCGGCAAGTAGTGAAACCAGGCAGCTGGGTCACGTATCAGGATCGGAAGCACATGCCATACACCAACGCGGTGATCCACGAGGTGCAGCGGTTTATCACGCTCCTGCCCCACGTCCCACGCTCTACGTCAGTCGACACACATTTCAGGGGCTACTTTCTTCCAAAGGTAGCCACCTCTGAAGGCAGCTGTGTCCTAGCTTCTACTTGCTAAAAGAGACAAATATTTAGAGGTTGGCCTCAGTTATAATGCAGGGTTTGGGCAAGTTAACTACTTGGGAAAACTCTCAGAATACCCACAGTCTCTTTCAAGACAAATTATTTCATCCAGGCGGTGCACGCTGTATGGTTGCACTGTTCCAAATTATTTTAGCTGCTCTTAAATTAACACATTTTAAAATCTTTGAAAATTGTTGTGATTCTCTGTTGTTTTAAACTGACTTTATTGGAAGCTGCCCTGAGATCTTCAGATATAAGATGGGGTATGAATATCTTAATGAAATAAATGATAAATAAAATAAGCTTACCATTTCCTCACGCTGGTTTTGTGTGTTCCAGGGAACGATGGTGATTCCTTCGCTCACTTCGGTGCTCCTCGATAAGAGCCACTGGGAGACCCCATACCAGTTCAACCCAAACCACTTCCTTGATGCCGATGGGAAGTTTGTCAAGAAAGAAGCTTTTGTCCCCTATTCTTTAGGTACCAAAACAGGGTTGTTGGTCTTCAAGCCACAAATCTGTTGGAAGGGTCTTAGATCCGGACCTTCAAGCAGGCTAGAAGGAAGAGAGGAAAAAATGCATACAGTTTCTCTGGCCATACAGTATTCCTCCACTTATTTATGGTATTGCTTTCTCCAGTTTCTGTTACCTGGGGTCTAAAAATGTTAAATGGAAGATACCAGCACCCAGGTGGTCTACTCATGCTAGACAGAATGGCATCAGTGGGAGAAGCAGAGACCAGAGAGAGCTTCATATTACTAGATAGTATGAAGACTTTGCATCATCTCTGTAAAGATAGAAAGGGTAATTTTGTTGATTCCAGACCAGTTGCTACCTTTGCAGAGACCATAAAGAGGCTTCATGCTACTGGACAGTATGAAACCTCTCTATAGTCCTGCAAAGCTGGAGGATTCAGTACTATCTGTGGTCTCAGGCTTCTGCAGAATATCTTGGAATATCTCTCCCAAGGATGGGTTACTGTATAATACTTTGATATGGGTGGGTGTGTTAAGGCTGTATCTTAAAATCATAGAATCACAGAAACTTAAAGTTGGAAGGGACCACAGGGGCAATCTTGTCCAACCCCATCATGCAGAGCTAAAGGATTCCTGAAGAATGCCCATCCACGCGCTATTTAATGACCTGAAAAATCAAATTGCTCTTACAATGACGAAACTCCTTTTGATGTTTAGATAGAATCTCTTTTCTTGTTGTGTCAATTAACTGGTTTGCGTTCTTAAGAAAATTCTCCGTTTGGGATGAAAGTGCACAAACAACGCATGCAAATTTTGCACAGAATGAGTCCTGAATTGTGAATGGGCTTCAAAAAGTGTATTGCTTCTCAAAGAAGAAAATGGCTAGAGTTACTTATTCAAAAGAAACTTTGGCCTTTTCTATACCACACTGTTATAGTGCTATTAGTCTACTTTCAACATCTCTGTGGAATTCTGGGGTTTGTAGTTTACTGAGGCCAAAGAGCTCTCTGGCTGAGAATTTTAAATACCCCTCCCTAAACTACAAACCCCAGGATTCCACAGGATGTTGACAGTGGAATAATAGCGCTACAACAGTGTAGTGCGGAAATGGCCTTAGCGAAGAATTACATCCCCAAATATGGGTTGATTTCTGCAGCTTATCTCCTGCCACAAGGTTGCTCTTTTTAACGGCTGCAACCTCCAGGGAGTTAACTCCTTTTGTCCTTGTTCCTGCAGGTCGCCGGAATTGCATGGGAGAAAGTCTGGCCAAAATGGAGCTTTTTTTGTTCTTTGCCGGCCTGCTGCAGAAATTCACTTTCCAACCTCCGCCGGGGCTAACAGAAATGGACTTGGACTTGAACGTTCCTAAGACCACCTTCACTTTGAGACCCCAGCCTCAGCTGACCTGTGCTGTTCCCCGTGACTGAAGGGGACATCTCACAAAACAGATCTCGTGCACCGGGGCCTGGGGGAAGACACACCGATAGAGTAGAACTTTGTTTGCACGCACGCCTTTGGGGACAGTTTTGCAGCAGAAAAAAAGTTGCCCTTTGGTGTCACATTTAGGCCAAGAGAGAGAGAACCAAATATGACAACTTTACCTCTCACAGGCCTTTTGCATTCACCATTCATGCTTTTAGAGGCACATGTAAAAAAAAAGGGGATAATCCAGTAGACTTTGTATACTCAGCTATTGAATAAAACCTCTTAGAGGAATTTATGGGGTAAGACAAGATGGGCACTGAAACCTGCAGACCCCAAATTTAGAAAGACAAAGAAATTTCAGGTGTTTTTTTTTTTTTTTTGTCCAGAACAGGGCCATTTTGCCCCCACCCCCTACTTACCAGAAAAGAAAAGGATCAGCCAAAAATGAAAGCAGAGGTGATGTGTTGTGACGTGATGTCACTTCTGGTGCCCATCATGATCCTTGGCCCTGCCAAGGGGTCTGAGGCCAAAAAAATGGCCCTCCCTCCCCCCTCAGCAGTTGCCCCTCCCCTGGAATAAGGGGACAGATCTTCTTATGGGGTAGCAACAAAGCAGAGAGTAAGACTTAATGGCCAGTTCGATAATGAAAGGATGTGTGTGTGTGTGTGTGTGTCTTCAGGTTGCCTGTTGACTTAGGGCAACTCCATGAATTTCCTAAGGTTTTCTTAGCCAAGCAATGCTCAAAGGTGGTTTTGCCACTTCCTTCTTCTAAAACGTAGCCTACAGCAGGTGGTATTCTCTGACCGGCTCCCATCCATGTACTAACCAGAGCTGACCCTGCTTAGCTTCCACGATCAGACAGGATCTGGTGCCTTTAGAGAATCCCCTAAAGATCTCTGTTGGAATGGGTGTTCTGCAATTTGTTACTCAATGACCTTTCTGCACTACACAGTTATAGTGCTGTTATTCAACTTTCAATATCCTGTGGAATTCTGAGGTTTGTAGTTTCCTGAGGCCAAAGAGCTCTCTGGCTGGGAATTCTAAAGCTCCCTCCCTAAACTGCAAACTCCAGCATTCCATAGGAGGTTGAAAGTGGAATAATAGCACTATAATAGTGTAGTGTGGAAAGAGCCATAGAGTTAATTATGAACAGTGAAGTCACTGGGTTTTCTAGTTAAACCAAGCTGGGACTTAGAATTGCTCCCAAAGGGTACATGAGCAATAAAGTGGAGTTCCTTGTAAGAATCAAGGGATGCACACAGAAGGGGGGAAACTTAATTTCATATGTAAACAGATGCTGATTGAGCTGGCAGTGATGGGCCAGGAAATGGATCTTGCAGCTACAGGATAAAAAATGTTGTCCTTTACTATGCCACAGCTGGGGGGAAAATTAGATTCCATCAGAAATTATCAGGAAGAGAATTTAAAAAATAACAAAAGCTGCTAATGTGAGCATACGCTTTCAACATGAATCTATACGCTCTAATATGGGCATAAACGTTCATATGAATCTATGGTGTGACCATGTTTGGAATACTGTGTAGACTTCTGATTGTTACGTCTCACAAACAGGATACTGTAGACTTGGAACAGGTACAGAAGGAGAAAGCAGGAAGGTGGATGCGCTGGGACAATTCCCCCATGAAGAAAAAGGCACAGGGTTTGGAGTTTTTAAATTTAGGACAAGGTTGGAATCCTGTAGCCCTCCCGTTGTTGCAACTCCCAGCAGCCACAGCCGACATAGCCAGTAGTAAGAAATGCTAGGACCAGCAACGTCTGGACGGCCATGTCGGGCTTAGAAAAAGGCAATTGAGATATAATTTTAATGAAAATATACTATCTTGTTCTCCGTTATTGCTGCCACCCAGTGGTGCAATAAATCGTAGCAACACATGCAAGACACAGCCCCTTCCAGTTCACAAGTACCATTGCCTTCTTGTGGCCAATCTATGCCATAGCAAGCATGTCCTACTACTTTTCCCGGCTGCTAACAAATGCTATTCTGCACATATTGCTACTGCTACCGCCTTTTCCCATTCTGTGATTCTTCCTGCCATCAAAGACTTTCAAACTGTAGCCGCCATGCCTCTTTCACATTCTTTGATATCATAAGGCAATTGCAATCCCTCCTGTATTATCACCGAAAACATGCCAGTGGGAAAGAGAAAAAGAGAGACAAAAAAGTCCCTTTGCAAGTGTGATGACGAAAGAGCATTGCATAGCCAGCCGTAGATATGCTTGCAGGGGGATAAGGAAGGGATGTTTTGTGCGGCAACAACTGACTGCCAGAAGACCACAACTGCATGAGCTTTTTAAAAAGAAATGTCCAGAGGACAGCAACCAAAAAATGGTAGGAAGCCTGGAAACCATGCCCTATGAGAACCTCCTCTTTAAGATGAAGATAGCCCCTTCTCTATATTCACGTTTGTGTGTGCTTAACAACTCCGTAGCCCCAGAGATTTGTGGCTATTATTGTTGTTGTTACATGCCTTCAAGTTGTTTCTGACTTACGGTGACCCTAAGATGATCCTAGGATGGGATTTTCTTGGTAAGATTTGTTCCAGGCTGATTTGCCACTTCTCTGAGACTCAGAAAGTGTGACTTGCCCAAGACTTATGGCCACCCTGAGTCAGCCCCATTACAGAGTTTTCTTGGTAGGATTTGTTCAGAGGGGGGCTGTTTTTGCCTTCCTCTAAGGCTGAGAGAGTGTGACTGCCCAAGGACACGTAATAGGTTTCCATGGCTGAGCAAGGATTTGAACTCAGGTTCCCTAGAGTCCTAGTCCAATTCTCAAATCACTACGCCGTGCCGACTCTCCTTGTGTTTAATACATTGGTATTAAATAGAAGGACCTATCCTAGAACTTGCCACATAGTGACAAGAACACAATTAACTCCTTTATGTTTCACTTTGTTGGGATTTTTATTTTCTATTTGTTTACAACTTGCTTGTGCAATGTAGGTTATGTCTGAAAGTTGCCCTTTAATTTTTCCACATGTGAACTCATGTGAACTGTTTAGAAACATAATCTGAGCTGATATAAGAAGCAGTTATTTCTGTGTACCTTGGAAAGCCATCTGTGTGTAAAGCAGGTGCTCTCTTATAATCTCTTAGGAGAGATCTACAGTGAGCTCGAACCTAGATTTTGGCAGCCCATTTTTCCAGCAGCTACAATTATACAGTGGTGGCAACTGCTGGACCCTCTTGTATTAACCTGTTGACTGTGCTGGCCAGAATTTAGTGGTGTATTTCTGCTGGATCCATCATAAAATCATAGAACCATAGACTGGAAGAGACCAAAGTGACCATTGAGTCCAACCCCCTGCCATGCAGGAACACACACTCAAAGCACCCCAGCAAGTGGCCATCCAGCCTCTGCTTAAAAACCTCTAAGGCAGCATATTCTACCATTAAACATCTCTTACCATCAGGAAGTTATTCCTGATGTTTAGGGGAAATCTCTTTTCCCGTAGTTTGGATCCATTGCTCCATGTCCTAGTCTCTGGAGCAGCAGAAAACAAGTTTGCTCCATCTTCAACATGACAGCCCTTCGAATATTTAAACATGGCTATCATGTCACTTCTTAATCTTCTTTTCATCAAGCTAAACATACCTAGCTCCCGAAGTCGCTCTTCATAAGGCATTGTTTCCAGAACCTTCACCATTTTTGGTCACCCTCCTGTGGACACGTTCCAGCTTATTTATTCTTCTTGAACTATGATGCCCAGAACTGGACATGGTATTCCAGGTGAGATCTAACCAAAGCACTTCCACCAGAATTAGCAGTCACGCCCCTACAGCCACCGAAAATTGCTGGGAGGAAGCTGGAAGACCTTCTGGATCACCACACCACACTGGCTCTCCCCCAGAGACTACAGGTATCTAAAGGTACAGACCTCCTTGGACATAAGTTGGGCAAGTCTCAGGAAGCTGACTGAAGTCTCAGGGGATGGCTGTACTTTTGCAGATAGACACCAAATAAGGAGGGGTTGCTAATGCCTCAGAGGAAAAGACCAGGATTCAAAGCGACCTTGACAAAATGGAGAGCTGGACCAAAACTCGCAAGACACATTTCAACAGGGAGAAATGCAAGGTACTCCATTTGGGGCAGGGGAAATGAAATGCACAAAGACATCCCATGACACCTGGATTGATAACAGTACCTGTGGAAAGGATCTGGAGGTCATCGCTAATGAGATTCTGATAAGGTGGAAGTATATTCCATGTTGGGGTACTACAGTCATCCTTGGCCCTCCTGGGCCAAAACATGCCCTCTCCGTAACAGAGGAAAGGTTGCCCATTCTCTATGTAACTCCAGATACTCTACCCTGCTTAGAGATGTTCCTCAAGGGGCAACCAGCATTCCCCGCCCAAGAGTCTGGCATACTTCCTGAGTGTACAGAATTGCAAACCAACAGCTGGCATTTATCAACCTTGGCTTTCCCCACAATTTCCCTCCACATAAGGGGTTCGCCCTCATGGGGGAAAACACGCAAATGCCCCAGGTGGCGTGTAAGATCATTTGCTCAGAACAGCTGAAGCTTCAGAGATTCCGGCCAAGCAAGAACCCGACGCAACCCGCAACCCGATGCAAGCTGCCATGAGTCTGCAAAGAACTTTAGAACACACACACACACACACACACAGGGAACAGAGGGTGTGCCTATGCCCAAAGTGGGCAGGTATGAGAGGCTACGGGGCTCCATTAGCACTCCAAGAGAACTTGGTGGGGCAGCATTCTCCACCGTACCCTACCTACAAAACAAATAAATATTTATTTGTTTGTTTGTTTGTTATTTACTCTCTGGGGCCATGGGGCATTTTGCTACCTTTATGTGCCCCTCGACCATTTTATCAACAGGAAGTGAACAGAAAGGGTTTGTCATTGCTTGTCTCTTTAGAACATGCTGTATGTGGTCCTTGGGACCACTCTTCGGGCCTTTCCTCTCTACACCGTTATAGCACGATTATTCCACTTTCAACATCCTATGGAATCCCTCCTTTTCTAGTTTAGGGAGCGGTCTTTAGAATACTCAGCCAGAGAGCTCTTTGACCTCAGCAAGCTACAAAACCCAGAATTCCATAGGAGGTTGAAAGTGGAATAACAGCACTGTAACAGTGTGGTGCGGAAAGACCCTAAGTGTGGCCCTTATGATTCCCCAGCAGGTTGCCAGAGCCTCCAGACACATACATCCACGCATGTATGTATGTATATCTGGCTGATTTGGGAGCAATTTCTCCTCTCCTCAATAGCCAAAATTGTCTAAAAGTACCTAAAAATCCACTTGTTTAATTCTCCGGAAGTCCCACCCCCTCCCCATGCACAAAGGCCTCCAAACCTTCCAAAAATACCTCCTAGAAGAAAAATTTGACTGAAATTCAGGCAAAATAGCATCTGGAACTGACATTGTGTGCCCCCAGGTGCACTGAAATGTGCCAATGTAGTGCACCGGGGAGCCGCAGGGAACTAAAATGGACCTTCGTCCTCTCCGCCATTGCCCAGCCTTGCCTTAGACGAATAACGAGAACATCACATCCTGTTTCTAGCTCTTCCAATGGGATTGGCTGTAGTATGAGTACCCTAAGTATGGACACACACACACGCAGAGTGTGGAATGTTTTCCATGGAAAAAAAATAGCATTCGAAAATTATCCCCATGTCTGTGAGAGAGGGGAACTGTTACCACTGGCGCTGTAGCAGGGACAAGGGATTAAGACACTCCGTGCCCCGTGCAATGACCCTGATTCACTGGTGTGTTGAGGCACTGGTGATTTGTTGAACAAAAAGTTGGCAACTGGGGGCCAAACTACGCCTCAAAGGTCGCATCTTGTTTGGCCGTCATTAACCAGGGACAGTCCTGGGTAACTCAGAGTCTGAATGAATGAAAAACAACCAACGATTTGTTTGCGTGGGGCTTCTTACCCCAGATTTTCCCAAAGCACCCTCTGCTACAAAAAGAATCCATTCCCGTAAGTAACTTGGGAAGCGATTGAAGCATGTCGTGTTTGCCGCCGGCTTCTTTGTTGGCTGGTTGGCTGGTTGGATTTCAACCACAGGAGTTTCCATCCCCCTGGGGAGGGTGCCTCAAGCCCCTGGGGGTTTCAGTCGACCATTTTTAGAGCGCCGGCAGCTTCCCTGACACGGCTGGTTGCCTTCCTCAGTTGAGTCAGAAAACGGCTCGGTCTTTCTCAGGCCTTCTCAACCAACTGATACCCAGCGGAGACATGCGGTCTGTCAACCGCTTCCCATAATGCCGTGCTGCATAATGGGTTCCCATCTCTTTGCTGATGGGCAAAGGCTGTAGACAGAGATGAATTCTAAGTCACGTCATGCCAGGAGCTGGGCATCAAAAGAACCTGGGCTTATCCGCAATCCTTACAGCTGTTGTTGTGTGCCTTCAAATAATTTATGGCTCATGGCGAACTTAAAGCAAACCTACTTTTGAGTTTTCTAGGGCTGAGAGTGTGTGACACATCTAAGACCACACAATGGGTTTCCATAGCCAAGTGGGGAATCAAACCCCGGACTCCAGGATTGTAGTCCAGAGCTCAAACCACTACAGCGTTCTGGTTCTCAATCCCCACAGTAAATGGGTAGAAATGAATTTTCCCAGCAACGATATATTCTTGTGAGTCATCTCTCTTGCAGTGCAAAGTATCTGAGGTGGGTGGCTTGTGCTTGACTTGGCCATTAAGATCCATTAGCTTCACAAAAGTCCTGCTCCTCATGGAAATGACATCTGGTTGAACTGGATCACTGAAGAAGACCAATTCATCTGTCTGCTCCTTTGGACTCTTCTGAGGGATATGGAAAGTAACATAATCACCTTCGCTTCAAAAATCGATCACTACATGTCAAAGCAAGGAATTAGGCCCAGAAGAATGACAAGACCACTGACTGGGCCTATTTTTGGAATGACAACTCCCAGATATCTACTGGTTAGGGAGTTTGCAGAATGGCAGTCAAAGAGAAATTTTTTCAAGCACTGCCTGCAAGCTCACAGAAGCCTACCACCAATGGGAGAAGGATTGTCGGCAAGACTTATAACATAATGACAAAATATTTGAGCAGTTTCCTCTTGGAGCTGTAGTTGAGACCAGGGTGTGTTTTGCCATTGTCTCTTCCACATCTGCCTTGTAATCAATGGGCCCTCTTCATCAGTCAAGTCTTATTAATTTGTTTCTCTTTCTCCACTCTTTTGGATGGTTACTATACTTTGGAGAGCCAGCATGGCACAGTGGTTTAAAAGTTGGATCTAGAGACCAGGGTTCAATTCCCTGCTCAGCTATGGAAACCCACTGGGTGACCTTGGGCATGTCACACACTCTCAGCCCTAGAAAACCCTGTGATAGGTTCATCTTAGGGTCACCATAAGTCATAAACAGATGCAAATTGTTCATAAAATGATGCAAATTTTGGTCACTATCTAACACATCATAAACAGATATAGTTGTATTTTAGGGCTGGGCTGCAGATCACACACAGGGCAGCTTCTAGTAGAAGGTGGGAACCTATAAATATGCAAAGAGATCTACAGGTTTTTGATATAATGTGGTGCTTGCTTGCCAGTCCATTAGTTGCACAGTGCTATTAAAAAAAGCTAGTTTCTTGCATGTCACATTGATGCTGGAATAAAAGTTGTTGGCATTCTGGTGAAACCTCTTAAGGGATTCCTGTCCATGAATCTATACCCTCTAACAGGCAAAAGAGTTATATGATCTAAAAAGAAACCAGAGTATTAATCTATACCCTCTAATATGCCACAGATGAAAACCGAACACATAGGCCAAGCAAAACTGCATGCGGTCAAGATAGCAAAAATTATTAAAGAGGGAAAATGCACAAACTAAGAAAGGTTGCCACAGTTTCCTTTTGCCTCAGCCTGCTGGGAAGGACAAAACTCCATCCCTCCTCCTCCCGCTGCTGAGTTCATCTAGTGCAGTGGTTCTCAACCTGTGGGTCCCCAGATGTTTTTGGACTTCAGCTCCCAGAAGCCCCAGCCACTATGGTCAATGCTCAGGGCTTCTGGGAGCTGAAGTCCAAAAACATCTGGGGACCCACAGGTTGAGAACCACTGATCTAGTGCAAACTACATTTGAACTTTGAACTCACTTTTCAGCAGCTGAAGTAAGTTGAAGGGGAAGGAAGAGAGAGAAACAGAGGCATTTTAAAAGCAGCTAAAGAAGTGGGATTATGAGGAACGCCTTAGGGAGCTGAGTATGTTTAGCCTGATGAAAAGAAGGTAAGGAGGTGATGGGATAGCCATGTTTAAATATTTGAAGGGATGTTATGTTGAAGATGGAGCAAGCTTGTTTTCTTCTGCTTCAGAGACTAGGACGTGGAACCATGGGTTCCAACTACAGGAAAAGAGATTTCCCCTAAACATCAGGAAGAACTTCCTGACGGTAAGAGCCATTCGACAGTGGAATATGCTGCCTCGGAGTGTGGTGGAGTCCCCTTCTTTGGAAGCTTTTAAACAGAGGTTGGATGGCCATTTGCTGGGGTGCTTTGAGCATGTGTTCTTTACAGCAGAGGATTGGACTCAATGGCCATTGTGGTCTCTTCGAACTCTATTATGATCCTATGATTCTAACTGAGAATTCCTTAGGGCAGTGGTTCTCAACCTGTGGGTCCCCAGATGTTCGTGGACTTCAGCTCCCAGAAGCCCCAGCCACTATGGTCAATGCTCAGGGCTTCTGGGAGCTGAAGTCCACGAACATCTGGGGACCCACAGGTTGAGAACCACTGCCTTAGGGTGTCCCTGAGAATTCGGGATAGTTGGAGGCCATGTGAATCCAATATTGCCAAATGATATCAGATAAAGGAGATGCTTTCAAGGACAGGGCCTAAGAAGGTAGAAGACTGTCTCTAACAGCACCTATACTTTAAGTAACTTCTTAAAGCTGAAGGGACAGGGAAGCCCAGGAACCTTGAGTCAGTAGAGGTGAAGCCCTCCTGAGGAAAAACTAATTTGCCAGTTTCAAGTCCGGTACTGTGGTGAAGCTAAAAACAGAGAAAAGAAATCCTCCCTTTGCCACAGATGATAGTTTCAGAGCCCCAAGGATGCCTCTTCCTTCCTCCCCCTCCAAAAGGCAACTCCCTACAAAGTTGACAGATGGGTGGCTGAATTGCAAGGCGGTATTTGTGTTTCAAAGAGAGGCCCTTTCCCTCTCCGCCTCCCCCTGAAAGCCTTCTCAGAAGAAAACATGCATGTCAAATTACCTTTCCCTTTAAAGTCCTTCCTGGGTAGTGTTACGTCAACTGTTCCAGTCTGGCAGGGAGTGTCCCAGTTCATCTTCTGTCCTCCCATTTTTTTTCAGCGGCTTTTAAAATATCCCAGTTTCTCTCTCTTCCTCCCACTTTCCCCTTCACCCTCTGCTTGCATCAATTGCTGCAAAGTGCAAAAATCTCAGCAGAAGTGAGGAAAAAGGAGGGAACAGAATCTTGCCTTTCCCAGTAGGCTTAGGCAAAAGCAAGCTACTGTACCCTCTCCTGGCTTGTCTGATCTTTCTCATTAGTTATCTTCTCCCATCCTGAACAAACTCTGATGTTGCTGGCCACCTGGGTTTGATCTGTGATATTTTTGGGGATAGATCAATGACAAAAAGATTTACAGCTCAGTTTTATGAATATCCATCTGTTAGAAAATTCTTTCTCAAGGATGGGAAATATGCGAGCCTCCAGACATTGTTGGTCTGCAATATTCATTGGTCTTGATAGCCTAACCAATGAGGATAGGAATTAAACGGAGTGATATGTTTTCCCCATCTCTCTTCTGAAGTCAGAACTGGGGAGTCTTGTTTCTGCAAATGTTTTGTCCTACAAACCTCATCAGCCCCACCCAACAGGGCCTAAAGGGATTGTGGGAGTTGTAGTCCAAAACCATCTGAAAGGCTGAAATCCCCCACTAAGTTCAATGACATTCATGACCAAGTAAGTGCACGTAAACTTTGCCATATGCAGTGAGAGGAGGGGAAAGAATCTTGCCCTTCCCTGCAGGCTTAGGCAAAAGCAAACTGCGGCAGCTTCTCTTGGCTAGTGTGTTTTTCTTCATTTTGCCAGCGTGACGACATTTTGGCGTTACTTAGCCACATGTGTCCCAGGTTTCTTCTGTGAAATGTTGGCAGTTACGGGAATGAGAGGGAAGGCTGTTAAATTATTCACTTCTGGATGAGAAGGTGGGTGTTTGGTTTCACATCACCTGGGCACTTTGAGCACCCGCCACCTGTCATAAAGGTGACCTAAAGATCAAAGTAGCTGAAGCAGAAAGCTCAAAGAATTTCACAAGAGGAAGGAAAGGCTTCCTTGAAGGTGAGAACACAGGTGGAGCCTAAAGCTGTTGTACCAAAGATCCCGTCATGAGCCTCCCATCACCGAAACACCTTGCTCAAAGGACTATGTCAGAGCACTTTACGCGTATTGTAGGCAATAGTGAAAACTACGGAATTTGCTTCTGCAAGACATATGCTCCCACTAACCAGAGCTTTTTGAAAGGGATTTTTTCTGTTATACATTACAGCATTTTTAACCGCCATCAAGTCGACTGATGGAGACAAGACTTCCGAGTTACTCTATCCTCAACCAACCTGCTCAGGACTTGCAGATTCAGGGACATGTCTTCTTTGATTGAGTCTTTCCATTTGTAAGACAGCCTTCCTCTTTTCCTACCACTTTCTATCTTGCCAAGCATTGTAGGCCATTTCCGCTCTACACAGAGCTATCATTCCACTTTCAGCACCCTGTAGAATTCTGGGGTTTGTAGTTTCCTGAGGCCAAAGAGCTCTCTGGCTGAGAATTCTAAAAGTCCCTCTCTGAACTTCAAAGCCCAGGATTCCATAGGATGTAAAAAGTGGAATAATAGCACTGTAACAGTGTTGTGCAGAAATGGCCCTAGTCTTTTCTAGTGAGTCAGGTCTTCTCATGATATAGCCAAAGTATGACAGTCTTACTTTAATCATCTTGGGTTCTAGGGAGAATTCAGGCTTGAATTGTTCTAGGACCCCCTTCATTTGTTTTTGTAGCGGTCCAGGGTATCCGTAGAACTCTTCTCCAGCACCACATTTCAAAAGGAGTTGATTTTCCTTCCAGCTTTCACAACCATACAAAGAACACTCTCCAACATTTTACAGATGAAAGCCAAGAAAACATGTGGCCAAGCAACATCAGAATGTGGTCAAGATAGCAATGGTTATTAATGGGGAAGAAAAGGCAAGTTGGGAGAGGTGGTGGCAATTTGCTTTCGCCTGAGCCTACTGATTCTGCCTCCATCTTCTCCTCACTGCTGACTTAGCTGACTGCAAACTGCTCTTCCACAATGAACTGAGGCCATTTCCGCACTAGCCTGTTATGGGGAATCCTGGGAGGCTGGCCCCTCCCAAAACTGCAAACCCCAGGATTCCAGAGGATGTTGAAAGTGGAATCATCGCGCTATAACAGGCTAGTGCGGAAATGGCCTCAGTTTGCAGCAGCTGAACTAAATTGAGGACAAAAGGGGAAAGTAAGGTGAGGAGGGAGAAGTTAGGACATTTTAAAAGCAGGTGAAAAAAGTGGGAAGACTGAGAATTAATAAAGACTATCCCTACCAAATCAGGACCGTTGGAGGGTAAGATTATAGGATTTTCCATATACATGGGAACACTGACCTGAAAATATTGAAAATCCAGGGGCGATGGTGATGATGATAACATCCCACTTTTTCCCCAGTCTAGGACTCAACACAGCCTGCAAAGGTTAAAACAGACCCAGCTTTAATCTTCTTATCACAGAAATATGCAATTAATTTATGCAATTATTTTAATGCAATTAAACTATCAAAGTAAGAACCAACCACATAACTCATTTTGTGGAATATGGGTCCTATTTATTAATTATGCTCCACAATGACGGTCAGTGCTGTCCCTCTGGTTTGAAAGGTAACTTATGGCAATGCTTACTTACTAATTACAAGGTGCTGTAATTTAGGAATCTGGGGAGGATGTTGTGATTTTTGTGTTTCTTGCCACGTGTGCATCTTATGTTTCTGCTTATCTTTCTGTTTTAATTTTTCTAAACTGCTTGTAATTGTAGAAAACTTTTAGATTACATTTTTTAAAAAAAACTCATGCAGTGTTTTCAAAGTAACTCATTCCTCTTGCTTGTTGTGGTGAAAAAAAGTTAATTCATTGCATTAGTTTTCACACACTTGCTACTTTTCCTTTATTTTCTGTTACTTTTTTTGGAGAAGGAAAAAAAGCCTGAGAGCTGATAAAACACAGAAAAAGTAAAAACTGCCTGTCTAAATGTCTCTTTTAAAATTCACTGAAAAGGATCTTTTGAAAGTAACTAGAAACTATTACTTGTTAAACTAGCTAAAGCAATTTTGCTTTTATTTGTTACATGGTTTTTCTAGTATAGTTTCTTAACACTGTCACTAAACCAACACAGTAACTGACTACAGGCAATAGTGTTACTGGGCACTTAGGATTTCCAAGCTCGGCCTCTTAACTTTTGCTGTCTTTAGCACACTCTGACATTGCTTGGCCGTGTGTGTCCCAGTTTTCATCTGTGAAATGTCAAGGCGTACGGAATTCTACCCTCCCCAATGAAATTTTTCTGCAGTCCCCACATTTCTAGCATTGCAGCTGAGCATTTAGAAATGCAATTAAGACATTAAAAATAAAAGGGTATAATAGAATTCTACAAAACACTGACATCAAAACTTCATGAACCTACTAAGGTTCTGCACTACACTGTTATAGTGCTATTATTCCACTTTCAACATCCTGTGGAATCCTAGGGCTTGCAGTTCAGGGAGGGGCATTTAGAATTCCGAGCCGGAGAGCTCTTTGGCCTCAGTACTACAAACCCCAGAATTCCAAAGGCCACTGAAAGTACAATAATAGCACTATAACAGTGTAGTGCGGAAATGGCCTTCGTCTTCTCTTCTCCAGGTTAAACATACCCAGCTCCCTAAACCAGTCCTCAAAAGCCCTGGTTTCCAGACCTTTGACCACGTTGGTCGCTCTTCTCTGGACACCTTCCAGCTCATCAATATCCTTCTGGAATCGTGGTATCCAAAACTGGACACAGTATACCAGATGAGGCTGGACCAAATAAAACCGGAGCGGCATTAACCTCAACCCTACTCTTTTTTTTTCTTTTCTTTTTTTGTTTTCTTAGGCTAAACCCTTTTTCCTTGCAAAGGCCTCTAGAAAACAATTGTTTTTGAAAGATGTCTGCTTTCTTTAAAAAAAAAAAATCTGATGAGCTGTTTTAAACCTCTTGATTTTACTGATAGGTCTGGGGTTGTGTGGAGGGACAAGAGAAACAACAGCTGCCTTACCATCTGCCTCAGGTAATGGAACAATTGTTGTTGTCGTATGCCTTTGAGTTATTTCCGACTTACGGTGATGCTAAGTCAAACCTATCACGGGGTTTTCTTGGCAAGATTTGTTCAGAGGCACTTGTCTTTGCCTTCCTCTGAGGCTGGGAGAGTACGACTTGCCCAAGCTCACTCAGTGGTTTTCCATGGCTGAACAGGGATTCGAATCCTGGTCTCCAGAGCCATAGTCCAACGCTCAAAGCAGTAAACCAGTTCAAAGTTCTCCTCTTCAGTTAAGTCCTTACAGCAAGATCTACGTACATTTACTAAGAAACTGCTCTCCTGCAGCTCAATAGGACAGACTCCCAAGATCAGGTATGCGGGGAGTGCAGTTCCCATCATCCCTCACCACTGCCTATGTTGGCTAAGGAAGGCTAGAGTCACAGCCAACCAACATTGGGAGGTTCATGTTTTCTTCACCTTGCTACCTAACAGTAGTTCTCAAATTTTAATCCTCTAGATGCTTTGGACTTCAATTGCCTCATGGCCCAGCTAATAAAGCTAATGGTAGGGGATACTGGGAGCTGAAGTCCAAAACATATGGAGCGACAAAGGCCTTGGACATTAACAGAAGCATGATGGAGGGCAGAAAAGGGATAAATATTTGAGCAGGATCCTTCATTCCGTGCCCTCCAACATTTCACTGATGAAAATAAGGACACATGTGGCCAAGCAATATCAGACTGTGGCCAAGATGGCAAAACTTATTAATAAGAAAAAAAACATACAAGCTAAGAAAGGCTGCAGCCATTTGCTTTTACCTTAACCTACTGGGAAGGGTAAGATTCTCCTCCCTCCTCTCCTTTCCCCCTTGTTAGTTAAGTGCAAACTGCATAGTTTTGTATTTTCAGCTCAGTTTGCAGCAATGGAAATAAGCTGAGGACAACGAGGGAAAGAGAGGAGAGAAAGACTGGGACATTTTAAAAGCTGCTGGAAAAGTGGGATGACAGAGGATTAATCAGAACTGTCCAGGCCAAAGTGGGATAGATAGTTGGAGCATATGCGGTTCTGAAGAAAAGAGAGATGTGCCTCCCCATCCTTGAAAGCCATAGTCAGATAACTTAACCCAAGTTGGGAGAATAAACTCAGACCCCAGATACGTTACTGTCTGTGAATAAGGAAATGTATAGAAAATGACTGAGCTCAAATTTTAGGTACAGAAACTGGCTCCATGTTGGTGATGTGATAATGTCCCTTATCACAACTGAGTTCTCTTCCACCGTTTAACCAGCACAGCTTCATCCTTTGGAATCCCAGGGTTTGGAGTTTTGCTGAATACAATAGGTCCCCTTTACCCAAGGGGGATACATTCCCAGATTTACTGTGGACAATGAAATGCTGGGGGGTTTTTTCAATGAAATGATCAACATAGGTGTATGCAGAAATGAGTATGCAGCTTGGAGAGAAGGCCCTGAAACTTACGGAACTTTAGAATCTAAGAGAAAGAAGGCTTTGTAGCCATTATGTGCAGTCCAAAGCCACAGCACAACCAATAAAAACATAAAAATTAGCAATGGGTGATCCAGAAGAAGATGAGAAACAAAATATTTTTGGACTGCAATCCAGCATGAGTAAGTGAAACCGTGGATACCGGTCATGTGGGTATGGTGGACCTAGTATATTTAGAATTCTCTGCCAGAGGATTCAAGTGCTGCACCAAGCCACAAATCCTGGAATTCCATAGGACACAGCCATGGCAGTCAAAGCAGTATGGGGAGTGTGGTGGAGTCTCCTTTGGGAGTTTTCAAGCAGAGGCTGGATGCTCATCTGTCGGGAATGCTTTGATGGTGTATTCTTATATGGCAGGGAGTTGGACTCAATGACCCTTGGGGCCTGAACATTTCCGCACGACACTCTTATAGCACAATGATTCCACTTTCAACCTCCTATGGAATCCTGGGGTTTGCAGTTCCAGGAAGGGCCGGCCTCAGGATTCCATAGGAGGTTGAAAGTGGAATCATCACGCTATAAGAGTGTCGTGCAGAAATGTTCTATGAGTCTATGATTAAAAAAACAACAATTGGTTGGAAAACATGGCAATGACACACCTGGGAGTATTTCCCCTTCTTAAGCGTCCAGGAGGCTTGGCATAGCTTGGGCTGGCAACACACACCCCTTTGGTGTTTTCAAAGACACTGAGTTTTCTTTTCTCCAGAAAGAACTGTGAATGGTGAGTAATGAAGAGCTTTCAGTATCCCCTTGGGGTTGCTCACAACAGGACCTCCCTCCCCTTGAAGAGTTTGTTTGCCAGGCTCATTTGCATTTAAAGGATGCAAGGGAAAACCCCCAGGAAGCACACAGTAGAGACTCTAATCAAATCAAGCACTAATAATAAACTTCTCAAGTAGGAACTGAGGACCACGGTGAGTGGCTCAAAGGGAGATGACCTACAGCGAGGAGCAGCTCTGCTAAGACCAGGAGCGGGTAAAGTGTGAGTACTTTCCTCTTTCTTCCTTCCCCTGCATCAAATTCTGCATCCCTCCAGAAAACTGCTGAAAATTGCAACTCGCTAGTGGCAAACGATGCCCAGAGTTCTTGCTCACATACCCTCCGACATTTCCCACATGAAAACTGGGAGACATGTGGCCAAGCAACACCAAGATGCAGTCAGCATGGCTGAAAGCATTAATAACGAAGAGCACGCAAGTTAAGAGAGGCTGCAGCAGTTTGCTTTTGCCTGAGCCTACTGGGAAGGACAATATTTTGCCCTCCCCTCTCCTTTCCTCCCTTCTAAGTTAGCTGAACGCAAGCTACTTTTGCAGCTTGAACTCAGTTTGCAGGAAGTGAAGAAAGCTGAGGACAAATGCGGGCGGGGGAACAGGAGAGAAACTGGGATGTCTAAAAAGTAGATCAAAATGTTGAGTGACAGAGGAATAATCTGGACAGTTGGAGGGTATAGGCTCAACATCTGTAAAACGGCACCATTCCTCCCTCCTCCAGACTAGATTACAACAGCAGTGGTGGGCCTGAACCTCAGCTTGGAATTACTACAGTTTGGGGCCACAACTCCTAGAATCTTTCAACAGCGACAAGTTTGTTGGGCTTGGAGACAACTCTTGAACTTTTGAGAATTGGCTCCTTGAAAGGATTGCATCAAGTATGAAGTTCAAAAATTCCAAGACACAGCAACCCTGGATTGTTATGTTTTCATAATGTCATCATCATGATGCCATCCAGTTCTGAGCAACAGGTTGGGAAAACAGTGTGGGGCCTCCAGGGTTTTGGAGAGGCCTTGGCCAAGATGTCTTCAGTGGACATCTGAAGAGAAGCTTGGAAAAGATATGATGATGACAACGATGATATCTATTTGTATCCTGCCTTTTCCCCATTTCCCCATTTCAAGACATTGGGCAGCTTACAACAGTTAAACATAAGGTTGAGAGGTAATATGAGACCCATTTTTAAATATATGAGGGGATGTCCTGTAGAATAGCGCTATTCAAGTTGGTGGTCCCTGGACCAGTCTGGTCCAGAAGCCATTGGCTGATGGTCTGGGGAGAGTTTCCATGAAAGAAAGAAACAACTCTGGCAGTGGACACAAATATGGTAGCCGTCCCTGGTTACATGAGAATAAAATAAAACCGCTAGCACTCCACATAAGATAGCTTGAGAAGCACTGACGTAGAAGATGGAGCAAGCTTGTTTTCTGCTGCCCAGGAGAGTAGGACATGAATTCAAATAACACTGTTAAAAAGAACGTTCTGATAGTAAGAACTGTTCAATAGTGGAAGTTACTGCCTTGCAGCATGATGGATTCTCCTTCTCTGGAAATCTTTATACAAAGGTTAGATGGCCATCTTTCTAGAGTGCTTTAGTTGTGGATTCTTGGATGGCTCAGGTTGGATGAAGTGGGCCCTGCAGTCCTGTCCAATTTTATATTTCTGTCATACACACACACACACACACACACACACACGGGCTTATCTTGTTTTTGCCAAGGTCAGTGCTGCCCACTGCCTTGCCCCTTCCCTCTGGGCCTGATCTGTACAATTTCCCAAAGAGCAAGGGCAAAGCAAATGGAAGACAGTGCCTACCCCACAATACTCCAGAGACGAAAACTGGGACACATCTGGCCATGCAATACTGGAGTGTGGCCAGGATGGCAGAAGTTATTAAAGTGTAAGACCATGCATAAGCTAGGAGGGGCTGTGATAGCTTGCTTTTGCCTAGGTCTACTGGGAAGCACAATATTTTGCTCCTTCCTCTTTTCTACCGCCTGCTGAGTTAATGGCGTGCAAACTACTTTCCCACTTTCAACTCAATTGTGCCGCAACTGAAATAAGACCAGGAGAAAGTAGAAATATGGAAGGAGGAGAGAGAAACTGGGACATTTGAAAAGCTGCTGAAAAAGTGGAATGCTAGAATATTAACTAGGACTTGAGAAGCTGGAAAGTTGGAGGGTATGATAATGCTGCTACATCTTCCCCCATTTTTCACAGCCAAAGAAGATAGGAGAAGAGGCAGCGAGAGGAATAAAGAAGAGCAGCAGGGCATTAGATGGTTGATATTTGGACCTCAACAAATACTCAATTATATTGATAGCTGATGGGTCCAGGAAGTCCTATTATTTTCCCCTCCTTCCATCTCTGAGCAGAATCAACCCAAAGAGCATAAGTGGTTTCTTGGCACAGCAGGCGTTTAGGGACACACACAGAGCTGCCTGTAGTATGCTAGTTGCTTCCAAACAACTCCATCCTCCATTTAAATCAGTGGTTCTCAACCTGTGGGTCCCCAGATGTTTGTGAACTTCAGCGCCCAGAAGCCCTGAGCATTGACCATAGTGGCTGGGCCTTCTGGGAGCTGAAGTCCATGAACATCTGGGGACCCACAGGTTGAGAACCACTGATTTAAATAAATAAGTTGTGCAAAATAGTCTTCTCAGGCTGCAGAGCTCCTAGCTTTTGCACCATTGCAAACAGCCATTAAGGCAAATTTTGGATCAAAGGTTCTTTCACGCTACACCGACATAGCACTATGGTTCTGCCGGAAGAGATAGGTCTTTAGTACTTTTTTTAAAATTCAGACAGCTTATTTTGCTATCAAATCTCTTCCGGCAGATCATCTCACAGTCTGGGGCAGCCGACAAAAAGGTCCTCTGGGTGACCGTTGCCAGTCTAGTCCTGGCTGGTGCATTAGAAGCTGTTGGAAGAATTTCTACCCCAATTGAAAAATGGTCTGTCTGTCCCCTCAACTCATCTTGAGAACGCTGGGGTCCATTTGTGTGTAGCTTTGAGCATTATGCATTAACTCAGTCAAAGTCTCTCCGATGTTTTCTGAAAGGTTTCGATTTTGGCCCCTTGTAAACTTTTGGAGAATTCTGTCCTCCCTCGCAAATTGTACCATATTCAGAGACATGAAGTCCAAAGCCACCCTCCCCTTTTCCTTACCTGGAAACAAGAGGAAGAGCACAAAATCTCACCTGATCTAAGCACAGTCAGGCCTGGTTAGTATTTGGCAGGAAAGACCAACATGAAATCTCAGTTTCTATAGGCTATGTTTCAGAGGGAGGCAATGGTGAACCAGCTCTGCGTATTCCTGTCTATGGCCATTTCCGCACTAGACTGTCATAGCGCTATTTTTCCACTTGCAACATCCTATGGAATCCTGGGGTTTGCAGTTTCGGGAGGGGAACAATAGTGCTATAACAATCTAGTGCGGAAATGGCCCCCGAAAACCTTATGGAGTTCAGTGGGGTCATCCTAAGTCAACTTGGAGGTGGCTTGAGCACATACTTCACCTGGAAATTCCTAAATCTTGCAGTGCCTTCTCTGCGCACTCTTAGGAGGTTGGGTTACCAGGTGAAATAAAGGACAGGGCTCCTATCCTTTTAATACTCGTGTAGCTTGCCTTTCAACATTTCATGGAGGAAAGCTGGGATCCACGTGAGCAAGCAAGATCAGAGTGTGGTCAAGATGCCAAAAAGTATTAATGGGAAGGACACGTGTGCTAGGAGAAGAGGCAGTAGTTTGCTTTGGCTGCAGCCTTACAGGGCGGAGCAAGATTCTACCTTGCTTGTTAATTTGATCACAAACCTCTTTTGCACCTTAAACTCTGTTTGCAGCAATTTTAGTAAACTGGGAACAAAGGGGGAGACTGGGGGGAGGAGGAGAGGAAAAATTGGGACATTTTAAAGGCAGTTGAAAAGTGCGATGAAAGAGGATTAATTGAGGTTGTCCCAGCCAGATTGGGAGAGTTGAAGAGTATCATATAGAAGGAAGAAGTTCAAGGAACACCTCCTGAACTTCCCTCTTCTACGCATCTATCAAAGGAGCTCTGTCCCTACTGGGAGGTTGAGGGGAACATTTAAGGGCATTGCTAAAGCAATGCAGAGTGAAACTGGCCAAATCACAGAGACATTACAGCCTTAGATTTTTGCACTGTGACAAAAGGAAACCGACAGGAGGAAATTCATTCCGTGTTTCCCAACTCTGAAAACCCCACGAGCGGTAGAAACTCCTCATCCATAAGTCTCCTCAACAGAGATGGGGAGAGGTGGGATTTTCCACCCTCCTCTCTCCGTGACCACAGTCGTATACACCCTAGGGTTTAGAAGGACAACCGCAAGCGTGGCCTAGAAAGCAGGCTTGTCGTGCTGTGCAGCTTTGGTTTCGACCAGGCCTAATTTTGAGAGCAAGCGGGTGAGAGCGTTCAGACCCAAACAGCGTGAGTTGCAACTAGTCAGCCAACCATGGCGTATTCGAGATGACAGAAGCCTCATGTAAGCTTCAAAGAATTGCCCTCTTGTGACAAATTTCTTTTCCCCATCGCAAACCTCCTGAACTTGGAGTGTTATTCAGCTGGACCCCAAGACACGCAACACAGTCTTAAGGTAGAGATGCACCCAGAACCATACATCGGAGACGGCCCAAATGTCAAATTACCTTAAGATTTCCCAGTAGCTATTTTCTTTGGTAATTATTTATTAACCTTAAAAAAGAAAAACCTTTATAGTCTGTGGCTACCGATGCTTGAGGTAGTTAACTGTCAATGAGGGAAGAATTTAATAAAGGCTTAAAGGGTGGCAGTGGGATTCAAAATTCCCACCCATCCATTTTGCTGGAAAACTCAGGAACTCTTGTATATGATCTGGGGAATGATCTGGATATTTTGGGATGTGTACAGCTAGGACTGTTGACTTTCTGTTGCCCAACTTAGAAGACAATCAGAGGAAAGATGGGATATCTGTGCCAAGCCTACCTTTCAGATAAGTTTGTGGTCTACCACAGTTATCATTTTCACAGGGAGATTTTAGACTTTATAAGGAATTGGAAAGCCCATCCATCATACTGAAAACCAGTGGTAAAACACCTGAGAGTAGATGGCCCATGTTTTGGCAGTTAAGGCAGAAAACTAAACTCATTCCTTGCTGTTGTTTTTGTGTGCCTTCGAGTCACTTCAGACGTATGGAAACCCCCAAGGTGAACCTCTTATGGGATTTTCTTAGCAAGATTTGTTCAAAGGAGGCTTCTCATTGCCTTCCTCTAAGGCTGAGAGAGTGTGACACTGGGTTTCCATTGTAGAGTGTCCATTTGAACCCTGACTGCCAACAGTTATCCAACGATATGGTTGGAGACAGAAATATTGTTGTCATTTTTGTGTGCCTTCAAGTTGTTTCCGACTTAGGGCGACCCCAAGGCGAACTTACCATGGGGTTTTCTGGGGCTGAGAGTGTGTGATGCACCCAAGGTCACCCCGTGCCTTGGGTCCACCGTGCCTCAACTGTGGAACCCTCTACCCAAGGACCAGAAGCTGGACCAATCTCTTTTAAGTTTCTGCTGGGCAGCCTAAGCAGTCCTGTTGCATATGGCATTTCGTGTTTTGAAACAGCTGTTCCAAAACTGGATTCTAAGATTGTTTTTTTGGAGTTTTTAAAGAGCAATTTAATTTAATGCATTTTTAAAATGTTTTTATCTTTGTATTGTTCTAACTAGTTTTTACCTGTTCGTCACCTCGGGTGCCGTTGTGAGCTGGGAGACAATGCAGAAATAAATAACAAATAAATATGCTGAGAGAAAAGCAGAATATTAAACAAACAAACACTTAGGCTGAATTGCCAAAGTAACATGAGTTTTAAAAGATAACCTACTGAAGTTTTTTTTTCTTTCAAAATATTGGAAGCTATTTGTGGACTTTTTGAGCAATAAGAAATCTAATGATGTAATAATTTGCGACTGTAGTTACTAAGAAGGAGCCAGCGTGGTTTAGTGGTTTGAGTTATGGACTATGACCCCGGAGGGTTCAATTCGCTGCTTGGCCGTGGAAACCCACTGGGTGACTTTGGGCAAGTCACACGCTCTCAGCCCCCGGAAACCCCATGATACGTTCGCCTTTAAGAAAATGTCATTTCTGCGAAAGAACCGGCTAGAAAATGTAAATGATGTTGACTTTTTTATGCAGTCTCCCGTTAAATTAATTTATAACTTCCCCCTGTAATTATGCTAATGCTGTAATTCCTACTTAAGCCAATCAGCTAAGTTAAAAATACACATAATTAACTTGCTCCCTTTGTTAGGAACTTTCTAATTAAATTATTTAATTAATGGATAACTTAATTTGTTAATTCCTGTCATTGACAAGGACTCGCTTAAGATAAGCATGTAAAGCGAACAAGGTACAGATTTGTATACCGGTTTCGATGTTGGGCTAAGACTCAGGAGAGTTTGAATATGAACGAACACGAGCAAATGTTCGTGGACACTCACAGGGTGATCTTGGGCAAGTCACGTTCTCTCAGCTTCAGAGGAAGGAGATGGCAAACCCCTCTGAATAAAACTCCATGGGAGGGATTTCTTAAGATCACTGCAGTTCAAAAATGATTTGAAAATAGCAAAACAAAAGAAAACAAAAGAGCAAATGAGCAGAATTTTTTGTGCGTGTAAAAAACAGCCATAAGGCAGATCTTTCCTTTTGTCTCCTCTCTCTCATACACAACTCTTCTGTTAAGGACAGCATTTTGCCCTTGTTGTGTGCCTTTAAGTCGTTTCCTAAGGCGAACCTATCACAGGGTTTTCTGGGCAAGATTTGTTCAGAATGGGCTTGCCTTTGCCTTCCTCTGAGGCCGAGAGAGTGCAACCCATCCAAATGCACCCCGTGGGTTTCCATAACGGACTGGGGATTCAAACCCTGGCCTTCCAGAGTCCTAGCCCAATATTCAAGCCATACCCCGTGCTGGCTCTCCCTTTTCCCAGACATGTCCTCTTCTTCAGAACTAAAATTTCTGTTTGTGTGGATTTTTACAAAATGCACTGGGCTTTTTAAGATGTCTGCTGCTGCTTCACCTCCTGCCCGCCAAAGCTACCTCTTCATTGCCATCTCGCTGACTACACTGTGAGCACAACTATGAGAAAGGATAGAGGCCAGCCTGCTGGAGCCATTTCCGCACTAGCCTGTTATAGTGCTATTATTCCACTTTGAGGCCCTTCCCTAAACTGCAAACCTCAGAATTCCATAAGTTGTTAAAAGTGGAATAATAGCACTATGACCAGCTAGTGCGGAATGGCCAGAGAGAGAGAGAGAGAAAGCAACTCAGGAAACAGACTTGGAAGGAGAAGGCGAGTTAGCTGAGCAGGGTGGTTGAGGGAGCCTCCGACCTTGCAGAGAAGATGGAATAAGGTCACTTGGTGGAGCAGATGAGGCAGCTGATGGAAGAAGGTGGAGAAGGGGGGAAAAGAAGCCAAAGTTGTTGTTATTTAAACACAGTGAAGGTTAGGAATATTAGCAAGTATCACAGCTTATCTTGTAGGGGCATTTAAAATGAGAGTCATCAGAGCAACTCGGGGCTTGAAGCAGTCAGTCGGCAGCTGTGTCCTCTTTCTTGCTTTTCAAAATATGGAACTCTTGGGCGCCCTTACTTTGCAACGCCTCCTCTGTGAAGATTGGCGTCCATTCTGGATTCTTCTGAGGGCTCGATTTTACCTCCCTGTTTGAGCATTGTGAGAACTCGACCAATGAGATTGATGGTTCCGTGGTGACTGGAACATAGCTCTCCAAAGAGATGCCAACCTCTGTGCCATCTTGTCCCTGGAAACCTCATGGGCAGAACAAGAATAGCAGCTGCCACTGTTCTGGGCTTATGCAGAGTTCGAAGGGGAGCCTTCTTATCGGCGGACTGCTAAATTTTCCATCCTCTTGTGGAACTAAACTTTCCGACTAGTTGTTTTTCGGGGAGCGCTTTCTGTTGTCAGATAAAGGCAGCTGCAGGTGGTGTCAGGTTGAGGGCAGGACCCAGTTGGGGAGGTGCAGTAGGAGGAAAGACGCATTTTGACCTTTCCATTCCCTGTTATTTGCCCACCATCAAGTCATCTTACTTCTGGACAGATATGAGGCCTTGTAGCCTTCATCTTGGGCAAGTTGGGGAAGCAACAGGTGCTTGGCGGTGCCATTTTGAACAACAGCAAGAAGAGATTAAAAGTTTGTCCGCTGGCTCAACGGAAATCACCTGCAGTCGCTCTATACCAGCCTTTCTCAGCCTTTTGACCCTGGACAAAGCCTGGAAATATATAGTTTCCAGGTCTGGAGGGAACCCCTGCAAAAAAAAAAAAAAAGATTTTATCTATAGCTCAAAAAAGGATTCCTTTTTAAAAATCACTATCTCTTGCAAAACCCCCAGTGATTTCTCAAGAAGGAACCCTAGGATTCCAGGGAACCATGGTTGAGAAATCCTGCTCTACATGATAAAACAGATACACATAAATGCATGATATGATAAAACAATCCGGTTGAGGTCATCAACCTGAGGGAATTACATGGCTTTAAAGCCAATTAGCACCGATGACAGAACAAAGTCCAAAACTAGGCTGAGTCAAGCCAAATCAGCCATATCTACAGAAATCAAGCTAAAATGCTGAGACAAAAGGGAAGGTAAGTGACTGAATTCCAAAATCAAGTCAGAAAATCAGTCAGAACAAGAAAGCGCCCAGAAAAAGTTCTGAACGATGCTGCTGCTAAAAAGGAACTGAGGGTTTACACAGGAGCTCATTAGAAGGGCACATGGGGATTGGGCAGGGCTATCACCAAAATGCAGTGATGAAGACTTGACTTCATTGACTCAGACTCAAGTCAGACTTAAGTCACTTCAGTGACTTAACTCAGACTTGACTTTGCAAAACTCGACTTGAGACTTGCATATTTTTAGTGACTGACTTACTGCCCTTGGCTCAGTAACATAACGCATTCATCCAGAAACCTTACAACTTACTGGTTACGTGATTGTCTGTCTCAAGTCCAAAGTATGGACACATTTCTGAGAGGGAACAGCAAATGGGTTCGGTGATGGACTTGAGGTCTGCTCAGCAGCCTGTCCCTGCTACATATAGGGGGAGCTTTCTAAAACTTTTCCAAAGAGCAGAAGGCAAAACTTGTGCCCAGAGTGCGGGGCGCGTATCTCAGAGGGGAACAGAAAATGTGTTAGGCAATGGTCTTGAGGAGGAAGGATCCTTCTTTCTAAAGCTCCTGAATGGGGAACAAGAAGGATCCTTTTCCCCACTTCTGAAAAAACCTCCAGCTTTGCAAATGGGAAGAAGAAGGATCCTATTCCCCACTTCCAAAGCTGCAGATGGGAAAATCACAAAAGTAGAAGCCTGACTCCACTTAAATTGTTAAAACTGACTTTATTAAGCTCTGTCCAGAAATTCTGGAATACAGGTTAGGGTATAAAGTTGGCTCTCAGACTTGAGACTTGACTTGAAAGTATCTTGCAAGGACTTGAGACACAACTTGAGACTTGAAGGTAGAGACTTGACTTGAGACTTGGAGCAAAAGACTTAAATACATCACTGTCAAAATGCATGCAGTATAGCTCTAGAAGGATCCAAGAAATGCATCACACAGGAGCAGATAACCCTTTTGTGTGAGACAGTGAGATCAAAGAAGAATGAGTGTTCCCAGTTATTATGGACCTTAGATTTTCTTCTTCTTACATAGTGTGGATGATGTCATTTCAATGGCATTTCTTTCTTCCTCCTCCCTGTTTTCTCCTTCTGCAGACCTTGCTTCCCGGTCTCCCCATGGCTCCCCAACGGACTATCCAGTGCTCCAAGGACCAGTACTGGGACCTGCTCTTGCAGAGCTGCAAGTCCTGTAGCCTTGCCTGTCACCCTCTCAAGTTCAAAGGATGTGCCGACTTCTGCCGTGAGTATCTGGAAAACATGTGCTTGATGGTGTTGCAAATGTTCCGGGCAGCACTGGGCAATCATAATGGCTCTTCAGACAACATTAGGTCTCTAGGCAGAGGGTGCCACCCTTACAGAGATGGCATTAAGAGTCCTGATGCCCAAGGCAGAAGGACAGGCCTACAGCTGCCACCTTCTCTTCGTTCCCACCGATCTTGCCTCTGCTGTTCTACTCTGGACCTGGAATTATAGGTCGGGTGGACCACTTGAGTCCCTAGGTGGCACCAACGCTACCCACCTCAATCTGCCCCTTGAAACAAGAGGTTCATTCTGCCCCATTGGAGACACAGCCCTGTGTCTTTACACAGATTACTGTCTGGTATCATGCACTATCAACAGTTTCTAGCAATCCCTTTGGTTCTACTCCTATTAAATGTGGCACCAAGAAGGAGGACGTGGATTGACGGATGGACACAACCAAGGGCCCATTCACACAGCCCAAATAGAGCATTATTCTTCCACTTTAACCACCACAGTTCTGGTGCTGTAACATCCTGGGTTGTGTAGTTTGATGAGGCAGAAGAGCTGTCCAGCTGAGAATTGTAAATGCCCCTCCCTACCTTGCCAGTCCCAGGATTCCAGGAGACGGAACAATGGCTGTTCATGCGGAATCATAGCACCATAATTCTGTAGTGTGAATGAGCCTCAAAGATTTTCCAGAATCCCCCAGTCTGTGTTGCATTCCTGATGCTCAGCCAGCCTTCTCCAAATCCTTCTTTTCCCTCTTACTCAGTTAGTCTGCCAAAACCTAAAAGGAAACCTGTAATGTATGAAAGGATTCCAATCTGGTTTATTAACTGATTTATCTGCAGTCTAGGTCCCTCAGTTTTCCCTTTGTGAGCTCAAGAAGGCACACACATCCTCACTTTAACTTCAGCACCACAATCCTGTGAGGCTGAGAGAAACTGGCTAGCTCAAGGTTACCCTGTGAGTTTTGTGGGTACAAGAACCTGATTTCTCAAGCCTCAGATTGCAGTACCACATTGGTTCTGTTTTGGCACTGCAAAGAAATTCTGAGGAGTGTGCGCTCAAAAAGACAGCCATTGTGATGTTGTGATGTGAGTGCTGGACTAAAGCTCCGGTTCAAATCCCTGCTCAGCCATGGAAACCCACTGGGGGATCTCGGGCAAGTCATGTGCTCTCAGCCTCAAAGGAAGGCAAAGCCTCTGAAGAAATCTTGCCAGGAAAACCCCACGATAATACCCTAAATGCACCGGATCTTGTCTGATCTTGGAAGCTGAGCAAGGTCAGTCCTAGTTAGTATTTGGATGAGAGACTGCCAACAAATACCAGATGCTTTGGGCTATATTTCAGAGGAAGGATCTGGCAAAACCAACTCTGACTGTTCCTTGCCTAAGAAAACCCTATGAAATGCATGGGGTCAGCATAAGTTGGCAGGAGACCTGAGGACACATAAATACACAGAGGTTCGCTTTAGGATCACTGTGACATAAGAGAACACCACAACATGTGCTCCAAAGCACCCTTTCCCCCGAATTTTAAGATAGAGTATTTTCTCCACCCAAATGAGGTGCTTTTTTGCACCTGGCTTCACTCGATAGAGTTTGAGATCTGGTAAAAACATTATCTTTTAAAGGAGAAAATCTACAAAATCTGAAATCCACCCGTCCCATTCCAAAGCACGTCATTTTTTTAAAAAAAATAGCATTTACCACCATTTCTCTCTGCTAAATAGCTTGCAACATCTCAATAGCACAGCAGCCATTGTGCTTGAGAAGTGTGAACATTTAACAGCTGTAAGGGTTCAATCCCCTTCTTTTAAAAACAAAAATCAAACCTGCACAACCAAGCCAAGGCGGATGGCAACCCAGATGCTCAAAGACACAGTGGACGGAGGGGAGGGGTATTCGGCTTCCAACTTTAGCCAAACTCAAGGATGCTGCTGTTCCCATGACTACGTGATCTGGGAACCAATCAACCGCTGGCTAGCCAAAGATGCTATGAAGTGGGCCTCTAGGGAAAGATAATGCGCGCTCTCTCCCCTCTTTCTCCTTCCCTTTATTTGATACAACGGATGCAATCTGCCTGCCTCTTTCTCCAGGGTCCATGGACTGCAGCAACGCGCAGGCTTCTACTACGACAAACTCCTTCGAAACTGCATCGATTGCTCGGGCATCTGCGGACAGCACCCCAAAGAATGTGAACCCTTCTGCCACAGAGCAAGAGCCTGGAATGTGGCCGGTATACCCTCAGCTGGAAAGCAGGGTGTGACTCTCCTCTCTGGGAGTTTTCATTATGAGAATATGAGACACACGTGTGCTTCTGGGCACAAAACAGAGATTTTTGAATACCGCAGAGCAACTTTAGATCGGTTAGAGCAGTTTGGCACTGGAAGCCATGGCCTAGAGAGGTGGTGGGGACTCCTTTTCTGGACATGTTCAAAAAGAGGCGGGACAGTTACCTGCTGGGGAGGGCTTTAGCTGGAGCTCCTGCACTGAGCAGGGGGTTGATTTGATAACCCCTAAGGCCCCTTCCAACTGTATGATTCTATTACTTCACCCTCATGCCTCTCCAGAATTGGGTTGCAAAGCTTCTCTGTTAGAGGATCTTTATAGTATATGGAAATTCCAGGGGACAAAGAATTCTTCGCTCTTCAGCTTAGGGTCCAGAGTAGAAGGGAAAAAGAGAACCCAAAGTCAGTAGATTCCACCCAGAACCAAGTAGTCCAGATTTCAATGGGTGGATCATACTTTATTGCTATGTGCCTTCAAGTTGTTTCCAGCTTATGGTGACCCTAACGGCAAACCTATTGCAGGGTTTTCTTAGCAAGATTTGTTCAGAAGCAGTTTGCCCCGCCCTACTCTGAGGCTGAGAGAATGTGACTTCCCCAAGATCAACCAGTAGGTTTCTATGGTCAAGTGGGGATTCCAACCCTGGTCTTCCAGAGTCCTCAAACTACTATTGCACATAGGTTCTCAGTTGCCTTATACTAGGTCAAACTGTCACTCCAGCCCAACAATGCAATGCAATGAAATCCAACTAGCAGGTCTCTAGAATCTCAGATAAATGTAGTTGCCATTATTTACTCTCAGGACAGAATCTAGGAACCATCTACATATAAGACATGATTTCCTGATTTGCTAAAGTCCCATTCTAGGACCCAGTAGGGAAGGGTCCTGGAAAAAAAATCACTAATGTATTAAATGTAAATTGCTTAAAGAAAAGCAGTATATTTTAAGCACATCTGTTGTACTTATTTGCTATCCACTTCACTACAGCCTGGGTGTGGAATGAGATTTTAATAATTTTCCAGTTGGGGTTAAAATCTGGGGTTCCTGAACCCTTGAGAATATTTGCAGAAAGTAAAACAGCAACTTTAAACTTGAGCTTTCCAGAAAACAGCGCTGTTTTTTGAGAAGCTCAATAGCTTTCTCCAGAAAGTTATGCAATTTCCCATCTTTGCAAGGGAAACAGTTTCTGAGCATCCCCACACATCTCTCAGGAATAGGAAAATGGAGTTACTATCCCTGTTAAAACCAGGGCCCTGCGATCAACATAGTCCAGCCAACCTGCCTGCTGAGTTATCCTTGTTGGTTGACTGATTTTCAAAGGATTGCTGGTGGAATCTTTGGCCTTTCAGCTGTATTGGACTCTTCCCGTAGTCTCTTATCATGTTATCCGAGGTTTCCGGGAATTTATATCCAAAAAGTTCTGAAGTTCCCCACTTCTTAAGTCAAAAATATGTGAGTCTATGGCCTTCATGAAACTCATTTAATTGTTTGTGGCAAGATAGTCAGTGTCTATAACCAGAAAGCCAGGGAGAAATGAACACAGGCTCCCGGAGCAATTGTGACATGTAGTTTGGCAACATGGTGGGCCCAACTGTCCCCCTGCTCTCTTCTAAAAGGCATCCTGCTGTCAGATTGACAAGAATTCATCCCTATACTTGCAAATCAGGGCTGAATTAGCTCCATTACAACATGTAATTGGATTTATGGAGTTTGACGGATCTCCTAATGGTGACTCGCTCGGAGGGCTTGGAAAAAGAGACTGAACCAATTAACAGGGGTGGAGTTGAGGTGGTATTAAATGAATGGGACAAATAAACAAAATATGTTATCACAACAGAGAGTTCTCAGATAGAAAACTCCTCAATTCTTTGCAACTCCATTTGGAAGATTGCTTCCATCTCAGAGAATGGCAGGCTTAAAGATATTTTGTTGGGTGGGAGGGCTGGCCCAAAACGTCGTACAGATTGAGGCAAAAGAGTGAAAACAAGCCTTTGGAAACGGCCATTACCAAGAAAAGGGATTTTTTTTTTATGGTGCTGAACTGTAGACTATATTTCAGAGGAAGGAATGGGCAAATCCACCTCTGAGCATTCCTTGCCTAAAAAAACGCTATGAAATTTACCAAACGTCAAAACAGGCAACTGGAAGGCACAAGCACATATGCCATTTTTTACTCTTTGTTTTAAGTTTTTAAATAGTTTTAATACTGTTTCTAAATCCTGTTTTAATCTTAATTTTGTACAGTTTCAAATTTATGTGTTTTTATTGAATTTTCTGCCTTTTGATATGCAGACTTCGGTCCCAGTCGGGGAGAAAGGAAGGTCAAAAATAAAGAGAAAGAGGAATGGATGGATGGATGGAGAAAACACCTCCTCTTGCCCAAATCAATGCTTTGATTTGAAGCAGAAAAACCTCATAAGCACCCCTTTTCATCCCTGGCATAAAAATATAGTAAAAGAAATAACAGTTACCTTTTCATGACACTACAAACCTCTCGCTCAAAAAAGCTTTACACTGTACCTAAAGATAGGGTGTCAGAGCCAAACCATTAGAGCCAAAGGCATAACAATCAGATTGCCTTCTAGATGTTGTTGGACTACAACTCCCAACATTCCTCAACACCGGCTGCTGCTGGCTTTGGACTGCTGGGAGTTTATTTCTTAAAATATTTTTACCTTATGCCTTTATCATATGATCTCAGAGGGGCAAACAGCTAAAACAACATTTTAAACAATGAAAATCCATCAATAATATTTAAAAACAACCTGTAAAACTATTCCAACAAGTTAAAAGAGCTTTAAAAAGAGTTGAAAACTTGCACATGCTTAAATTAGGCTTTGGGCAAGACACACTCTCAGCCTCAGAGAAAAGCTATAGCAAACTGCCTCTGAACAAATCTTCCCAAGAAAACCCAGTGATAGGTTTGCCCTTAGGGCTGCCATAAGTCAGACATGACACGAAGGCACACAACATCAAAGTAAAAGGCAATGGTCTATGATCCACTCACCAAATTGGCATTACTGGGTTTTTTTGGGGGGGGGAATCTATTGAATTTGGTACATCTCTTTTCCTTTCTGGCCCCTAAGCCAAACCAGGAAAGAGTAAAGAACTGTTCCGTTTCTGCTCTTGAATTTCCATACATATCATCTGACAGAGAAGCTTTACAAATTAATCCCAGAGAGGTTTGGGGAGAAGTGATCTACAGTAACTCTGTGATATACAAAAAGCTCAGAGGACTTTAATAAAAAGCCGTGTCTTGACCTGGAGCAAAAAGAGAAACCAAGTTGTGCCTCCGAAAGGAGGCCGTTCCACAATCCGGGTGCCACAGCCAAAAAAGGCTCTGCCCTTTGTGCTGCTCTGAATCATATTGTCCCCTCTGGTGGCAATCCAACATTATCTGGAAGACCCCACTTCTCACCCCTACTGTACCCAAGACCAGCACCAAAAGTTTCAGAAGTTATGCCAGGTTTTTTGGAGTAAACAGATTTTAACTTTCCCTCCCTCTGCTTCCTTTCACCCTCCCCACCCTCAGATGGACTCACAGAGGACCCCCTAACCTCCGTTCCTGTGCCAGCTGCTCTCCAGAGCACCCAGTGCAAGCTGGATCCTGCATGCAACCCACAGATCTTCATCTACATAGGCCTGGGACTCTGCCTCTCCACGCTCTTCTTTCTGCTCTTGACTTGGCTCTTCTTTAGAAAGCGAGGGGAAGAGGTGGTTTGCCAAGCTAGCCCTGTGGCTTGTCACAAAAAGGGGACAATCCGAAAGGTAAAACATGCACTATAATTTCGTACAGGTTACAGAGCTGGGATTTCATTCCTCCGCACCCCTACTTACCCCCAAAGACAACAGATACATGGCTGTCATGGCAAAGGCTGGTTTATTTGTTGTTGGGTGAGGCCAAGTCATTTCCAACTTACTGATGACCCTAAGGCAAAACTATTGTGGTAAGATTTGTTCAGAGAGGGTTTGCCTTTGCCTTTATTGAGGTTGAGAGAGTGTGACTTGCCAGGTCACTCAGTGGGTTTTCATGGCCGAGCAGGGATTTGAACTCTGTTCTCTAGAGTTGTAGTCCAGTGCTCAAATCACAACATTGGCTCTCTGGTTCTTTTATACACATGGCAAAACTGGGGAGGTGGAGAGAGATATGTGACTACAGTTTTCATCAGATAATTAACCTCCCTGGATTTTAAGATCCTTGGGAGATGGCCTTCACTTTTTCCTGCTGCTACTGGAGGGAGGTTTGGCAGGAATGAAAGTGAAGATCTTCTTGAGGGCTCGGAACTCCTTGCCATAGGAGGCCAGACAGGCTTCTCCTTTGATGCCTTCATGTTCAAAAGACAAAAACATTTACTTTGCCAATAAGGGAAGGAGGGCAACCAAGATGATCAAAAAGAGATTCCACCTGAACCTTAGGAAGAACTTCCTGATGGTCAGAGCTGTCCGGCAGTGGAATATGCTGCCTGGGAGTGTGGTGGAGTCTCCTTCTTTGGAGGTTTTTAAGCAGAGGCTGGACGGCCATGTGTCGGGAATGCTTTGATGGGTGTTCCTGCATGGTAGGGGGTTGGACTGGAGGGCTCCTGCAGTCGCTTCCAACTGTATGATTGTAAAAGTCTGGAACCCAAGCCTAACAAGGAATGACATAGGGAGTGGGGTATCTTCTGGGACTACTTCCATTCTCATGCCTGTGGACTTGTTTTTCAGATCGTCTAATGGAAGAAGGAAGCATGAATAGTGGATCCAGCGGCAGTCAAACCCCAGAGCCCGTCGAGACCTGTGGCTTCTGCTTCCCCGAGGCGAGCCCTGCCATTCAAGAGACCAGGGCATGCTACAAGACTTACCAACCGGGAACACAGGGGGACTGTGCTGTTCCACGAAGCACAGGAACAATTCCTACCCCTGAAGATGGCCACTTCCAAATTATATGCTCTCCCTCACAAGAGAAGATGCAGATGACTTGAGCTGGACTGTGAAAGCGAACTAGATACTACACAAATGTGCCTCTACCACTTGAATCTTTCAACCTTCTTTCCACATCCGACTCCAGGGTATTGCCTTACTTTAAATGCCAGTTTGTACAATCCTGTAAGTGGTGGGCAAAATGTTTCCCTAATTATTCCACTTCAAACAGCACTTCGGTGATAACGGAGGTGTGCCTGGCCAAATTCTGCCCCTGTATACAGAACATCAGCCCTTCAAGGAGAAGGCCTCTATAGCCTACCCTTCTCCTTGGCACAGTGATTTACCGTACATTTTTTGCTGTTTATGGAAGCCCTCCACTCCTGGCTGCATGAGCGGACACCATCTCAAGAGGAAAGCTTGGTGTGTCTTCCTTATTCAAAAACCAAAACCAAACCAGCAACCAGCTGAAACAATGAGCATCTATGAATACCACATTCCTGTCCCAAAGAAATGGTATCATGTACACACAGAGGAGCACCTGAATGTAATACTATATCCACCCTTCTCCTGAAGAGAATTTGAAATAAAGGTGTCTGTTTTCTGCATATACATAACCATAGTTATTTGTGAATGTTATTTGTGGTTTCTAAAAAAAAAAACCCAAACAGGGACATCGCTTAAGAGTCTAAACAGCCAGTGGTTAAAAATATGGGAAGAGACCTTTTGGATCAAGCCAAAAAAGACTCCAGTCCAGCATCCCATGGCCTTATATAGTGGAGACAGCAGATGCTGAGATGAAAGTAATGGATAACAGTGAGTTGGGGGAGTAATTCTGGAAATCCCCCAAGACATTCATTCCGAGGAAGTTGGAAACTTACCTTTTGAAAGGAATTCTCATCACTTGTTCACTGTGTTCAGAAGACAATGCACTGGCATTATTAATTTTGATGGGCAAAGGCCAACTCATCAATCTGCACTGATTGTTATTTTTGATATAAAAAAAATATCTTAGGACTGATAACAGAATTGCACAAAACTTGAAAAATTCCTGACAATTATCTGTAAAAAGAGCAGTAATAATTAAAAGTAACTAGAAAACATCCCTTACTACACCAATAAAGTTCATACTCCTTGCATTGTTTTTGGAATGCCCCCTTTCACCTTCAGTATCCCCTGCAAAAACAATTTTGTTACAGGTGATTTTCTTACTTCCAGCAGGAGGCAGGTGGAGTGGGGAGTGAGCAGTGGCAAAGTGCTGGAAGGCCACACAGCATGTGCTCTGTAGGGTTTTGCAAGCAGAACTGAGAGGATAGTGCCGTCTTGCGCTTTGATTTGGCACCAAAATATACTTGGCTTCTCTGTCTGCTTCCTGAAGTGGCCAATCTGATGCAGTACCAGGGGAAAGCAGAGCTTGAAGACATGCTGGTTTCAAGCTCTGTTTTCCCCAGACTTTTTTTTTTTTTTTTTTTTTGGAGTCCAGCTTCCAGAATTGGCCAGGCAGCCTGGCCACTGAGTATGAGTTGTAGTCCCCTAAAAGTGACTTTTCTAAGCTTTGTTCTCAACATGGGCGCTCCACTTAGCCATTTGGGCCAATTAGCCAGTGACAGATGTGGCCTTCTCTATGCATTTGTTCTCATTTCTTTGTAAGCAAGTTATTTCCACTAGAAATTCTACCTTGAGTAATTCTCATTGATGTCACTGAGGCCAACTCACAGACTTCGTGCACTGAGCACTGCAGATAGATGGCCATTCGCACTTTATCAGAATGCTATGATGGGAGTCATTTTCAATCATATGATGAAGAAAAGCCATCACAGAAACACTGCAGGCTTTCCACAATACTCCAGGTGCCATTAGGTCTTCAAATCATCTTGCCACAGAAGGCTTCATTATACTCAAACCTCCTTTACCTGCACTTCCTGTAAAAGCCTCAAAAAGCCTCCTGAAGGAAGATCTCTAGGGATGTAGTGACTCCAAAGAATCTTGCTCCAGTGTTCAATTATTCTTCCAAATTAAAATGTTTTCAAGACAGCAGGGCTATGGTCACAGGTCACTATCTCCATTGGTTTTTGAAAGCTCACAGAGAATCACTACAGAATTGAGGCCAAAACTAAGACATTACAGGCAAAATAAAAATACAGCAGGCCTTTCCCCATCTTCCAAAAAAAAAGCAGCAGAAAAGAAAGTGATATGAAGGGGAAAAGCAGCAAAGTTAATCTTGCACCCGTATCTACAGCTCCATCCCAACAAAAACACATGGAGCAAAGAGTATTCATGCTTTTCCACTTCTCATCGTTTCCCTTTTCAGAAAAGAGACAACCGTGGGGAGGCGTATCTACATGTGTGAATTACCAACATAGAGGTAGATCTTCGTAGTCACTAGTCAGTATATCCGATCTCACTTCAGCCAGGAATGTGAACGCAGGTTTTGTGTTGCTGTCATTACTTGCTGCCAAGTCAGCTTTGACTTAAGGAGACCCTCTGAACCAGGGACCTCCAAGATCCCCCATCATTCACTGCCCTGCTCAGGTTTTGTAACATCAGGGCCAAGGCTTCCTCGATTAAATCAATCCACCTGTAATGCAGTCTCACACTTTTCCTATTGTCTTCCAGGTTACCAAATATCACAGTCTTTTCTCATGAGCCACATCATGATACGTCCAAAGTAAAAACAGCCTCGGTTGAGTCATCGTCACTTCTCACGAGATGGAGCTTCTGGCAGTCTGTTAATTTTCCAGTCTCAGCTCCCTTATCTCCAATATAGAAATAACAATGACTTCTTTTATCCAGTAGCTGTCAAGACTTGCTGATGGCCAAATGACATCTTCACCCCCTCTGTTTTCAAAGATGCCTCCCCATCTTGTTTCTCATTTGTGGGGAGGGAAAGAATGGATCCGTACTCTCTTTTCTCCCTCAAGAAAAAAAGAAACGCTTGGGGGACATGCGGGGTGAATATATGGCTCTGGGGAATAAAGTACCTGCAGTCTCCTTCTCAAGATTCCAGCCCTTTGTGGATGCTTTTTCTCGGCCAAGATGGTGATAGGTAAGAAGCAAGGTCTGTATCATCTAAATATGTGCAGCACTTTGATGCCGCTTGAATGGTTCCATCCTACGGAATCCTGGGATTTGTAGTTTCGTGAAGTATTTTGAATTCTCTGTCAGGAGCACTAATAGTTCACCCTACTACAAATCCTAGGATTGCATAGGGTGCAGCCATGGCATTTGAAGCAGAATCATAGTGCTAGTTGTGTAGTGTGAAAGAGATGCAAGTCACATGATTGTCATGTAACATGCAGCCTGGCCTCCAAGATAACGCATGAAACAGGCTTTTAATATGGAAAACCACGTCATATACATGAGAAGCCTTGCTATCATTAAAGGGAATCACACCCCAGTTATCAGAAGACTACAAACATCAGTCATAACTGCAGGCTGAAATACTAAGCATCTGAAAAAATGTTGATTACCAGTGTATGTAAAACATAGCCAGCCTGCGTCTCCGAGAGCAAGTAGAAAGTGCTGTTAAGATTGCCAAGATGCTATTTAATTTCAAGTTTCCTCATCCTCGGGAAGGTCTCCCTCTGGTTACCAGGCAACTGGAAAATAAGTGGTACCCAAGCATGTGAACAAATGTTGAAACAGCACCGGAGGAAACCACAGTGCTCGAGGATAAAGCACAACCTGTGCTCCCCAAATTTCAAACATGCTCGACTTGTCAGGAATGCTTTCAATGTCACAACAGATTGGAGGGGTGAGGAAAGAGGAAAGAAGGGCTGGGAAAGGCAAAAGCAGACGACATCTCCTGCATCTGTCAGGTACAGTTAAAGAACAGAACAATTGGAACATATAAAAGGGAAATAGTCATCAATGGTACAAGTTTTGATTTCAAAACAAAACAAACGTGACCGGAGAAGGGCAACTGAGATGATCAAAGGTATGGAAACCAAACTTCATGAGGAATGACTTAGGGAGTTGAGTATGTTCGTTTTGGAGAAAAGAAGAGCAAGAGGTGCTATAGTGGCCATTTTCAAACATGTGAAGGGATGTCATGCGGAGATGGAGCAAGATTGTTTTCTGCTGCTCCAGAAACTAGACCGTGAACTAACAGATTCCAATTAAAAGAGATTCCACCTAAATATTAGGAAGAACTACTTTAACAGCTGTTTGACAATGAACAGGTTGCCTCAGAGGATAGTCATGGAGGTCTTCAAAGAGAAGTTGGATGGACAACTTTCAAGACTTCTGTAGTTGGATAGCCCTGAATAGCAGAATGGGGCTGGACTAGTTGGCTCTTGTGACTCTTTCCAGCACTAAAATTCTGATTCAAAACATGCTCATAAAGGAAGAGCATGACGCATTTTAAACATTTTGCTGTATCACCAATACAGCCTACTGAAGACTGAAAATAATTGCTCCTCCTCCTGAGTTATGTCTGAAATTCTCATTCTGGTGTTTGGACACCTTAAACTCCTTGTACTCTTTCACTGTTGCACCAAGGGAGTAAATTGCTACCGCTGTTCTTGTGCACCTTCAGATCTGAGACCTGTACTTCTGAACACCACTGGGTAACCCTCTAACGTTGTTGCACGCCTTCAAGTTGTTTCCAACCTACAGTGATCCTAAGGTGAACCAATCACAGGGTTTTCTGGGGCTGAGAGTGTGTGACACACCCAAGGTCACCCAGTGGGTTTCCATGGCCAAGCAGGGAATTGAACTCTGGTCTCCAGGGTCATAGGCCATTTCCACACTACACTGCTATAGTGCTATTATTCCACTTTCAACCTCCTGTGGAATTCTAAGGTTTGTAGTTTACTGAGGTCAACGTCTTGTCTGGCTGAGAATTCTAAATGCTCCTCCCTAAACTGCAAACCCTAGGATTCCATAGGAGGTTGAAAGTAGAATAATAGCACTATAGCCATGTAGTACGGAGATGGCCACAGTCAAACACTCAAACTTCTACACTACACTGGCTCTGCCTATCTCTAAATAACTCCAAACTGAGATTTCAACAGCAACTTACCGGGAAGATTAGCAGAAAACGAGAACATAAAAATGTAAAATCCCATGCTGGTTCACAGCCCCCATTGGGGACTGTATTTTCAAACCTTTTCCCATTACCTTGAAAGATTAAAAAAATTATTGGATTAGGTGGCTGAAAGCATCAATGTGTAAGCGCCAAATTGAGTATTTAAACAAAAAAAAAAGTCCTCTGCTGTTGAGAAATGCTATTCCCAGTAATCTGGGATAGCCAAACGTAGTTGTGTACGCGCATTACAGCAAAGCCACTGAACATGGAGTTTCATGAGAATACCACGCTTATAAATGCTCCCAAATTCCTGCCAATCCATTAGCCTACAGACATTTCCTTTCAATCAATATGTTGGCTGCTCTCTCCTTGTAGCTCCCATGCATCCCCCCATCACCCAAGAGAAGCAAGAAGTCAGTCATTGATGCAACCATGGGTTAATGGTTACAGCCATTTCCACCGTCACAGAAGAAAAAGATCCATTTCTTTGGCATCTAGCTGTAAAAAAAGAAATAAAAGGCTTGAGGGAGAAGAAGGGGAAAAAAGGCCATTTCCTATGGTACTACCCATTGATCAACCACAAGGTGGTGCCATATCTCCACTAAAAAAAAAAAGCTTTGCACTCCATCAGCCAGGAAGCGATACAAGGACAACTCCTCTTCCACTGCAAGCTTGCTGCATTATTTAAAGGGAAAAAAGAAGACAGAATTACAATAACCAGCCAGATCTCCTCTCTCTCTCAAAGGATCCCAACTCATCTGCAGGTATCAAACTGTCTTTGCTTCAAGTAATACCCAAACCTGCATGCCCAGATAATCACTATTAGCCCACATCTGCAAGGAATCTGGGAAGCAGAAGAAACCTCTGAGGCACTGCAAACCCATGCAGAGTTTTACTCCCAGTTCTGCCAAATGCATTTTTAAACGTTCAGATGAATCTGTGATTTGGCTGCGGCAAAGCCGCAGCGACACACTGCCAATCTCTTTACCGTCGAGAGCATCGACTTTTTTCTGGTATCATTAGGATGGGAGTTTGCAGACTCCAAAGCATTCTGCATTAATCTGGCCATTTGGAGCCCACAGGCATTGCAAGAGAGAATTCCAAGTGTTCTAAAGAAGACACTATTTATGCAGGGCACTGGCTATGCCAGCCTTCCTCAATCTAGTATGTTCTAGGTGTGTTGTTCTCCAAGCCCCATCAGTCCCCAGCCAACATAGTCCTCAGCACTGGAGATGATGGGAGGTGTAATACAACACATCTGAGAAGTGCCAGGAAATCTGTCTTTGGATGCACAGTAATTCTATGAGGATCAAGTTAATGTTGCACAATATATGTTCTGAATTACCCAATTCAGGGCAAAACAAATAACAGTGAGAAAACTGTTTGGTGGGCCACTTCTGATCCCCTCAGTGAGAAAGTTTTTTGTAACAGCCCAAGACTCCTCAGAATAGAGCTTGAAACCTTCCCTGCCTTAGAGTGTTGAGAGCCAGCATGGGTGTAGTGGTTTGAGTCTTAGGCTACAATCCATTCCTCGCTTGGCCATAGAAACCCAGTGGGTGACCTTGGGTGTGTCACACACTCTCAGCCCCAGAAAAGCCTGTGATAACTTGCTTAGGATCACCATAAGTTGGAAACGGCTTGAAGGCATGAACAGCAACATTAAGAGTATTCAGAAGTACGGTCTCAGATCACCTTCAGCTACAGAAAGAAAATTTAGACCAGAGTTTGTGAGGAAGCAGAGCAAGAAATGCCCTTGTTACCTTCAGAAACAGAAAAACTCTTTGTCTACTTTGACCATGTTTAAATTTCTCGGGACACCAGCTGCCTCTGTACTGTTCCTCCCAATTTCCAAGGGTAAAAAGCTGCCAGATTCTGATAACTGTCTCACAAGCACCTGATAGAAACGATATTTCGAAGGAGCTCTGTTAGCCATTATGGGACCGTAGTATTTTGATATTGGAGAACACGCTTTAAAATAAAATAAGAAATTAAAGGTTTTTACAAATGTAACAGACATCTAAATGACACCAGATTCAACCAGAGCCATTGCCCATCTTTTTGTGTCGCTTTACACAAAGAAATGTTAAACGGGATGTAAAAACAAAGGCAGTTACAGCACCAGTTCTTGTTGTTACTGTGTACTCTTCTTTTGGTAAGCCATGCATTCAGGAGGGTTTTTACAAGGCAAATAAGCCTTTTTTTCCATAAGCAGCAAATCAAATGAGACCCCACCTCCTGGTTATAAAATATACAGCCCATGTGAAGTCCCAGCCAGTGTCTAGACAGTAAGGAGGGGGCGGTGGGGTAGGGGGAGAACATAAACGCATCTGTGACAAAGCAGAAGCAAGCAACGCTTACCAGGCTCCCAGAAGGTAATGTCAAAGCCAGGAGGCTTTATATAGAGAATGGGAGTGATATATGGGAAAAATTAATATATCTGAGAGATAAGGGACCAATAAAAGCTGAGCAAGTGGGAAAATCCTTTGTTTACTCAGTGTCTGGTGTTAAGGCAGAGGTGTCCAATAGTTGAAAATTAATTGCAACAATGGCACCCAGTCGTCAGAGTTAGCAGATGGCAGATTCTTCAATTCCAAGTGTCTCATGAGTGCAATATTTCTCTGCAGATGAAGGCTGGAAAAACACCCAACACAACACTGTCCAGAGAGGAAGAGATGAGACTTATTCACAGTATTCCCCCCACCCACAAAAAAAGGTAAACAATCAAGACCACTTTTTACAGTATAAAGACATCAATTCATTCATATTTACTAATGGCTGAAAACGTGAATTTCACTCTCATCAGGCAATAAGGATGAACAAAAGATGGTGGAAATTAAGAAAATATCTATTTATATAGAAAATGGCAACAACAAAAAGAGCCTGTGCGGACACTTTTGATGAGCAATCACAGGTTCTTCTCATAAGTTACCTGTGCAAGCAGCAAGAGGCATTCTGGGAGGCCTCACTCAGTATTGTGACTCCAGCTCCACAAATCCAGATTACTTTTAAAGCTTGCCAGAAAACAAAGAGCCTGGTAATTTCATACTGTATTTATTTAATAACTAAAATTCACAAATAAAAAGGTACTTGCAAAGTCCATTTCGTTGCGTTGTCCCAATTCTCCTCCATTTTACTGCTTTCAGACCCATATGTGTAAAAAAAAAAATGGGCTTGGATTTTCTTTTCTTTTTTTAATTATAACTGTTGTATGATTGGTCAAGTTGGAGCTGAAGCACCAATGGAGAAGATGCTTTATGGAGATGAGAGTACACCCCCCGGGCCTTCCCACACACATTTCAGAGGAACAGAAGGAGATGTACCAGCGTCTGGACTCCTCTGCTCTGATTTTCCCCCACCCAGAGCCATCTTTTGCATTATTATATTTCTTCTCTCAAAGTCACTGACTGTAGCCTCTCTTACAGTTCCCCCTCTTCTGTCCGTGCAGGACTGCATACACGGTGAACACTGTTCATTTTTTGTACTCCTCTAGGCCATGAGCCAGCGGCAAGCAGGTCCCGTCACAGCTCAGTGCTAGATGTCGAATGGGTGTCTTTTTTATTTCAGGTAGGTTTGTGTGTCTTTTCAGAAGGCTGCCATTCCTTTTGCTTCCTTACATTTTTCTCTCTCAAGCTGCTGCATAAGGCTACTCATATTCCAGGAACTGTTTGTGATAGAACAGCAAATATCTAGAAATAAATGGAAGACAACAAAAAGGTAATAACACGTAACAAAGCTTTGCTTTAATGTTATCTGTTGCAGCTGGCTCCCTCCTCTAGCCATTTTAAAAGCAGAACATTTTCTTATAAGGCAGAAAAGATCCCAGGGAGGTGGTTTTGTTAGTTGGCTGGCACACACTCTCACACTCTCTTTCTGCTCATGGTCATGCTGTGACAGTCTAAATAATTTAAAGGCCATGACTCATCATGGTATGCACAGATCTATTCTGGATCCATACTAGACTACTTAATGCTTGAAAGCAAAGCAAGGTTCGGTCAAGTTTGGTACCTAGAAAGAAAACCAAAAGGAAGGGCTCAAACTACAAGTATGGAAACACTGAGGCAAGCAGGGGGGAACCAGGGAGGGGAACTGTGTGGAAATCAGGCTTCTGAATGCTGCAAGGAGCTTCAGTCTACATAGTTTTTATGTTTGTGTACATTGGTGTTGCCTAAATACCTGACAGCCAACACTATTTTTTTCTTGAAATAAAACCAGGAAGTACAATTAAGGTGGTTCATTTTTAGAAGCAAAATAACAGAGTAAACAATGCCCATTTCCATTTTGAGCTTTAAATGGGTATTAAATCATATTAGAAACTTCTGACTAATATATCTACCACTTGTGCATCCTGTGAAGAGTCAGACGTAATTTTTTAAAATGAGACCAAGACGTCAGGCTTCATCTTTTTGTTAACAAAAATGAATATCAAAAACAGAGGCAATTCAAGATTTTTTTTAACTGTCATGCTTTTTTCCTCTCACCTGTACAGCCCTCCACTGACAACAGGAAAAAGCATATTGTTATCTTAGAAAATACAGCTTTGGATGGTGAAAAGGATCACATGCTTAACCATTTATAAATCTTGGATGTGGCCTGCAGAGTTACTACTACCAGGGCTGAACATATGTCACAATTCTGTGAGAGTACAGGAAGACAGCAATGTTTAGCTTTCAGAGAACCCCAGCTTTCATTTAAAAAAAAAAGCAAGAAAGGACAGTTTTAAGCACTAATGGCTGCCAAGGACCTACTTGATAACACATATAAGATTATGTTGTCCAGGAACTTAGAAACAGAAGATCGTTTGTGGTTGGGGTCAAGTCTGTCCCTTGACAATAAAACCAGATTCATGCAAATTATGTAAATAAATAAAATAAAATAACCCCATAAAATAATTCAAAGACAAACCATGCAGTTTCTTAATCTGCATAATATATATATATAGGCTGCAGAGCTGAGCTTTTCAAGCACTGTATCTGGACTGTTTGGGAAGAACCTTTAAATTCTGTTAAATACTTGAAGCTGACGTTATACTGGACAAAAAAAAAAGCTAATGCAGAAATAGTAGATATGAAAGAAAAGATGTAAAGATTCCTCCCACCTGCCCTACAAATTAGCCTGAAACATACATAATGTTTACTTTCCATATTGGCACCATGGGCTTTAAAAATATTTATGCAGCTTAGTTTCTAGCCATCTCAATGCCTGCAGGGCAGGCTACTACTTTGACTTGTATGTTCCTCTCTCTTATTCCTTATCTAGACTTTGGTGCTTTTTACACATCACCATCACTCTGAAGAGAGAATGATCAAAACTTTTATGAGAGGCTGCTCTTCAACAGTGTTTCATACAAGACCTACCCTTCACTGTCTAGTACATCCTTAATGCTAGCCTTGGTGATGATGGCATCGTCACATTTGAACCACTGGTCTTTGTGTTGCCGAATGAAGCTGGTATAGTGCCCGCTCTCCAGGGTTCCCTGGTGATTAACTACTGCAAACAAGGAATACCTAGTGGAAGAAGAAAGAACAATTAGGTGAAAAGACAAGAACTCAGTCACTGGAATAAATGTCATTTAAGTCTTTATAAATTTGTGCCTAAGCAGGACATCTTCATATAGGTGCTTCTTGCACTCTGTAAGTTCAGGCCTTTAGGAATTAACAACAGTATTTTGAAAAACCAAAGTTCTGAAAGTAACTACATTTTGCGGAAAAAAGCATGATACTCATTTTAGACTGGGAATGTAATAATTTTCAGAGACCTTCCTTTTAAATAAAACATCTATACATCCTGACAAGCCAGGGTGCAATCTGTTGAAATCTGGGTTACTGAGACATGTGAACCTGTCTCTGCTAACAAGTCACATTTTATTACCTAGCCTCAAACCACAATATGAATTTAAGGTTTGTTGCTGACTTACAAACTCTGGTTTGTTTAAATCAAGGCTTGTTGTGACATCACAATGAAGGTTTGCCCCTGAGTTATTTTTCCTGGTGCTTCCCCTGAAACAGGAGCTTGCTTCACATTCTTCAGTGTACCTAAAAATGAGCCTTCTGATCACTTTGCCTGTGGAGCAGGGATAGGGATTGCCCCAATGTTTTGGAATAAAATTCCCACAATCTCTTACTGGCTGAGGCTTCTGAGAGCTGAAGTCTAAAATACCTAGAGGTTCTACACCATTGATACCCACACTTGTTCCCACAATCTCACTAGCAGAGATATATTGCCCTTAAAAAGGACGACTTAGCTCTTTACTGTGGCTTCTAACATACATTATTAAGTCATGATTGCACACATCTGAGTATAACAAGAAGTGGGGGAAGTACTTTTAAAGCATCACATTAGTTGCTATTGCAACATTCAGGGGTAATAGGTAAAGTAACTTGTGAGGTATATAGTCTGACTCCTGCAAGAGTTCTTACAAATACTTACATTGCCAGTGATACTTTACAAAAGAAATTGGGAAATTTCTCATACTCTTTACTAAAGGCTCCCACCTTCTTCCTGTATCAGTGGAATTGAGTTAAAATGAGCTACTCAAATTGCTGGGTAAACACAGAGCAAGCTTCACTTTACAGAAGGAAACTGTAAGGTACTCAATTTGGGCTGCTCACAAACACTTTTTTCTCCTGCTGCCATCCACCTATTTGCAGCTCCTTCTGCTTTTATTAGTTCTTTAAATCTGGGATGAGCACTTTCACAACAGCAGCTTTCTGGTGGCTGTTAGAGCCAATCCAAGCTGTAAGGCATTTAAGACACTGATCAACAATGGCAACAGAGATAGGTGCTCAATGAGAACACCCTCCCCAATCTGGCACTCTCATATGATTTTGGACTACAATTAGCATCACCACTGACCACTGGCCATCTTGCTTAAGGCTGATGAAATTCGTAGTCCAAAATAAATGGAGGGCCACGAGTTGAGGAACATATTACTAGAATTACAAGTCAGAAACCAGGTGCTGGATGCAAGTACTCAGCATTGATAGAGAAGAAGAATTTATTTATTTTCTGATCTGGTATACAAGTACAACCCCCAGTGCATATGCTTGTATGCACACACAAAGCTCCACAGGATATAAACCAGATCTCCAGTGCACACTGTAGAATTTATTCTACCTAATCAAAGAGAAAGAACCACAGATTGCAACAATACTTACTTATTATCATTGTTTAGACTATCTGCTGGCTGCTGGTACTGTCCATTCATTCTGCTCTCTTTACTGCAAGAAAAATAAACAGGCACACATGCACAAATATTCAGTGCACTATTCAGATTAGGCACTACAGACAGCCTTAGGTTTTTTTCTATATCAAACGTTAATTTCTATTCAAAAGACATAACAAAAGTAAGGTTAACAACTCCTCGTTTATGTTCATAGCAATGATTCTTGATAGAAAAATGTCCATTGAAGACAAGGGTGAGAAACTTTTGGCCCTCTAGATGTTATTGTACTGCAACTTCTATCACTCTCGGCACTGGCAAAGCTAGTTAGGGCTTATGGGAGGCGCAACCCATAAGCATCTGAAGAGTGACAGTATGCCCACCTCCCATTTAAACAAAACACCTGAATATGACACTACCTAGTCAGAAGTGGGGAATGGTTGACTTCCAAGTGTTTTGCCTTACAACTTCTATCTGTCCCAACCAACATAGCAAATGGTAAAGAGCTGTAGGAATTGTTGCCCAAAGACAAAAATTCCCCACTGCTGCCTTTTATTAAGAGCACCAGCCTGAATGACAGAGAACGAATTATTACAGTATTGCTGTATTACATTACTATCCAAGACACTTCCTATTGTGATAGCTGGGGTGTACAGGAAAGTTGGCACACTATAAGGACATTGGTACGCGTGTAGTACATCCCTACAAGCTCTGCACAGGGACACAGAACACCTTCTTCTAATGGTGGAAGGACAACGTTGCGCCCCAAGGTTAACAGCATCCTAACTTGCAATACTTTGCAGTACTTTGACTTTCCTTCATAGAAATAAACAGCAAATCATTCTCCTCTATAGGAGTAAAATAAAAGGAACTATATTGTGGTAGAAGCTGTGCCCTATCCAAGCTGATTACAGTCAATCAGAACCAAGCTTCCTTTATATCAGCACAATAACAAGTCAGCATAGTCCTGAATTTACAGAGGTTTGCACTGCCAGTAACAGTGAAGAAGAAAAAAGGCTCCTGATTCTTTCAAGGAGAGTTTTATCCAGAAAAGCTTCTGAACCATTGAACTAAGATGGGCAGGTAAGAGAAAGGCTTGTGAAGAAGATGGCACAGAGTATCATCATAAATTAAAAACATTTTTTAAAAAACAGTTTCTAGAACCAGTTGGTGCAAGTGAAGTAGGCTACAGATAAAATTCCATGCCTTGGGCAGAATCCAAAGGACAATACCAGATGTTACACTGGCTCTGCAAAAAAACAAAATGGCATTGGCAGAAAGTATGGGCAAGTATGTATAATACAACTGTCAGCACAGTCTCGAAAGAAGCATGTAAGAATTCTCCCCACAAGGGAATCTGGAATATCTACAGATCAGCAATTTATTTAAAAAATGATCCCAAAACAAAGTGATAAATCTAAGACTCGACAGTCTCCCACAGAACCTCATATAGATATAATTGGCTTCTATAGAGATAGAAACTGGCTGGAAACTACACATCTTTTCAGTGTGAAAAGTAGTTTTGACTAGTTTACACTCATTTAGATGCCTTCCTTTGTAATAGGTAAAAACAGTGCAACAAGATGGCCAATGGATGGCTACAACCATTCTAAAAGCTCCTGCCCATTACCCTCTCACAATGATGCCCTTTATATTTGATGCTCTGTTAGAGACATGCACCCCAGGAAGCCTTTTGTGTTCAGATCATCCATGACAGATTTCATAACAGTCTAAGACTAAGGGTACTTCTACATAAATCCCAAAGCTGAAAGGAAGAGAAAATTAATCCAATTCTTTACTGAAAAGAAAGTCTTAATTGCATTAGCCTTCTTTATGCTGCTGAACCATTCCCGCTCTTTTTCATTAACATATTTTATGTTTTTGCGTATGGCAATAGAATTACTCTCAGTTTCACAGGTTGCTAAAAATGATAGCAGATCTCCTTGTAATACACAGCAAGCAAAAAAGAAAAAAAATCTGTAAGCTATGATACTTACATCAGGTATTATTTGAAACATTTAAAAATGAAACAACCATCTATGCTGGCCATTGATATTAATGTATTCTTAAGCATCAAAACACTAAGCAGTTTTTAAGGAGCAAGACATCAACTTATTTCTGGAGAAAACTACTTTTACAGCACTACTATATATTAACTTCACTGACTATATATTAGTAGTTATATATATTAACTTCAACTATATATTAACTTCAACTAAAGGTTTCAGAACCTCTCCCTTCCTATGGACCAGTACATTTTTACACATCTTACAATCAGTCTAGTTCTCCAGAATGAACTTTTTGCCATGTTTCTTATAACCACGTCATATTTTAAGATGTGAAGAAAGTTCCTTAGGATTCTTAAACCACATGGGTGGTGCTGAGGTGATGCATATTTGTCTACCCTTTGGCGAATAACATCAAAGCAGAGAAAACATACGGGTGAATGAATTAAGCAAATATTAACCAAACACACATTTACTGTATTTTGCTGGCTTATAAGACTCACTTTCCCCCCAAAAAATACTGTTTGAAAATAGAGTGCATCTTATACGCCAGTGTATCTTATCTGCCAGCAAATAGTATTTGCCAGTATATAAATGAGGTGTGTCTTATACACGGATGCGTCTTATATGCTGACAAATATGGTAGCTATTTATAAATGTTTAAACTATTAGAATGAATTTTACACCTTAAAGGGGATGTGAAACTGAAGTTGTCTCTTTTTGGCCCAGGAGTGCTCTCACTTAATCAAGTTTTGAAATCAGTTTAAATTTAACTATTGTAAAAATCCTGTTACTGAACCATATTGCAACTTGTTTCCATCCAGGAAGCTTAAATGTGCTAACTTCGTTTTTGGGTGCTGGCTTTATAAAACTAGCTCCAAAACAGTTCTGTATTTTAATACAGCGTCTCATGAAGGAATAGTTTCTCACAAAAAAAAAGTCTTTCCACATACCTGGAAGCCATAAAAGGTGTCATGTCCAGCTCCAGTGGAAAGGAGACGTATGTAGTGATCTTTCGCCTCAGTTTGGCTGAGTGTTCAAACCGCTAGAAGAGAGCAAGGATTTCTTTTAGAGAAAAGAGATGTTCACACATCTCTGCTGGCTGTTTGCCATAATAAGTGGAATGAATGAATGTTCACACATCTTACTGGCTGACTCAGGTGGAAAGAAAACGTGCTAAAGCTCTCTAAATCAAGTACGGGCACCCTATGGCTCTCCAGATGTTTTTGGAGCTATCATCATTGGTTATCAGCCATGCCAGCTAGGTCTGAAGGAGCTGGAATGTGACCTCATCTGGAAGGCATTAGTTTTACCACTGCAAGAGGCAGGCGCAAATGAGATAGCTTCAGGTAATCGGCATGGCCGTGTAACACTTCACGAAGATCTCTACTCCCAGGACGAAAGGTGACATGGCATACTAAACGTGAAAAAAAATTATAAAGTTCAAGTCTGTGTGAAAAAGCTTCCAGAACTCTTACCATGTAGGAATGGTTCCCACCCCGCAGCAGACATTTAGATTACTGGCTTAAGTAGGATGTTAAGAATTAGGCGTTTAGTAGAGCATTGCCCATTTTTAAAAAGATCTCTTCCTTGTTTTTAAAGTTTAATGGTATTAACAATAATTTGGAAGCACATTTTGATATCTGAAAAATATTATTAAACTCCGCCTTAAATGTTGCAACCGCAACGGCAGGACAGGGCATACACTTCTAAATTAGAAAATAAAATGTAACGTAACACACAAGGCCCCATCTCGTGACGTCTTGGAAAACTTCTGATGTTAATGCAAGATAACCCAGGGTCTCTCCAATGCATCCGTGATGGCTAAGCTCACCCTTTCAGTTATCGGGAAGTAAAAAGGTGACACCTTTAAAAAACATGTCCTACACTGAAGTATCACAGTCTGACAAGAAACAAAGAAGAGGAAAAAGTAGGCAAAAAGAAACAAAGAAGTTAATTGCTGACACAATGTGAGATGTAATACGCATCATACTTCCAACAACGTTTCAGAAGAACACCCCAAACGATGGGAACAGGAAACAAAGAGATGAATGAGCTGCTCTTTAAAATGAGTAACACCTCTTTCCATTTCTCAGGACTACTGTCCTATTTATGTTTTCAATTAATTACTCTCAGCTTACAGCACCATAAGAATTCTCAAGTACAAGACTGGACTGTGTTTTCCTCATTTAAAAAAGAAAAAAAATCATAGAGATTAAATATCCTTTTTGTATTTCTGCTCATTTTTTTCTGCTGCATTATTAATATTGTCAGAACATATGCCTTCGTAATGAATTTGATATTAGTTAAGCTATAAATAACTTACAGTTTTATTATTACAACAGCTGCTTGAATTTTGCAATATTAGTTCAGCAGCATCTGAATGCTGTTTTGATGCATGAAATATTAAAATCTTAATTCCGAACAGACAAAATGACAAGATGATTCACGGGGAGAGATTCCCCTTTGCCTTTCAACACAGATATGCTGCTTCAGTTTTAGAAAACCATGTTTCTTGGTACTCTGGGCTGGGAGTGAACATCTGTAACAACTATGCATGTACCTAAAGGTATATAAAAAAAGACAGCTCCTATACTGTGGGATCTGAGGATGCACATGAGCATCTAAATTCGAATACTGTGACAAAATTGCTGACAAAGCCTTTTCAATGCACTACTGCTTAAGAGCCATTAGAGATCTGTCACAGCTATATTAAGATTGCATTAAAATCATATATAGGCAGACACTTGGGAACATGTATAAAAATACTAACAGGTATCTTCGTAACACACTACTGTACGAACAGGTTTGCTTGCTAGTTGCAAGAACTACACAATTAGATGAAGAGATCAAGTATTAATAGCAAAGACCTCAGCCAGACAAGGCACTTCCTCTTACCCTGAAATTAATCCAAGTGTTTTCCAAATCAGGTTTTATTATTGTGTGCCTTAGAGTCATTTCCAACTTATGGTGACCCTAAACCAGAGTCTTTTGGAGCCGAGTGTGTGTGAGGTACCCAAGGTAAGCTAGTGGGTTTTCATGGTCAAGCAGGGAATCAAATAGTAGTTCCCAGGGCCATAGTCCAACACTCAAATGCAGCTGGCTCTCAAATTTCCATCATTTTTCACTAACGTCTATAATGACTGGAGCTAATGACATTTCTAACTGGAGGCCATGTGGGCTGCATCTTTAATCTGGCCAATCCAAGACCCCATACTACCCATCAATTATAAGGGCATGATGCTACACATCCCAATTCACATCATCGATAAGCTGAAAATTACAAACACGTAGTAATGACACCAACTCTGTCCTTGCCATCTGATTCCCACAAAACTGTCTCAGTATTGAACCAGTATCTGTCGTCAGTATTGAACTGGATGAGGGCAAACAAACTGAAACTGAATCCAGAAAAGACAGAGGTGCTCCTGGCCAGCTGAAAGGCAAATCAAAGAACAGGGATTTTGCCTGTGCTGGCTGGGGTTACACTCTCCCTGAAATCTCAGGATCGTAGCTTGGGTCTGAACTCTAAGCCTAGATGCCCAGGTTTCGTCAGTGGCCAAAAGTGTCTTCACACAATTAAAACTAGTGCACCAGCTTCGCCCATTCTTTGAAATATCAGATCCAGTGACAATGATACATGCCTTGATGATATCCTGGTTTGGACTACTATAATGCACCCTACATGGGGCTGCCTTTGGAATTCAAATTGCTGGTCATGACCTACAAAATACTATATGGTTTAGGTCCAGACTATCTGAAAGACTGTATCTCCCTATACGAACCTGCCAGAATCCTGAGATCTACAGGGAATGACCTTCTTCCACTACCATCACAGGCTCACTTGGTGAGGACATAGGAGACAGGTTTTTCAGTGGCTGTTCCCACCCCTGGAATTCCCTTTTGTGGGAAGCTAGAGTGGCCCCCTTCCTGCTCTCAAAGAGCTTTTTATTTAAGCAGGTTTTTAATATGTAATCACTCTCAGAGAGACTTCTTATTAGGATGTGTGCTTTGTTCTGTCAATTTTTGCATACTTTTAAAATAATTTTATTCTGTAATAATACTGTAAAAGAAGTTACAAGTAAAATAGTTATTTATACACACACACACACACACACCCCTTCTCTTCTAACAATTTTTTTAAAAAATTATAAAATGATACTATTTTAAATGTGATGATTTTAATTTTTCTTTAAAAAATGTATTAGCAGGTTTTACTGATTTGTGAGGTGCCTTGGGTCCCACTCTGGGAGAAAGGTGGCATATAAATGAAATGAAATAAATAAGTTCCCATCTGTCTTTGAAGAGTCCTCTGGGAACTCATTTTGCAGACTGAGACCATGAGGTTCTTGGCTGAAACTGCAGCTCTTCTAGCATACAGTGATATAAATTGCCTCAGAAAGTAGGGCACTCTCCATTTCTGGAGGTCTTCGAACAGAGGCTGGGCGGGCATCTTTCAGGAGTGCTTTAGTTGTGTATTCCTCTGTGGCAGGGAGTGGGAGCAGGTGGGCCTTGTAGTCCCTTCCAGCTCTTAAGATTCTATGATGGTCAAACCTATGAAGTAGGATCCAATTTCTCCAATCATCACATGGCAACTTACTTTGAGATGAAAACAGGCCACAATGGGTAATTTCTTCATAGTGAGTTGTTTGGTAGATTCCTGGTAGCTATGGCAACCACTACATTTGATTTTGGCACTGCTTCCTAGGTGTTCTGGCCTTGTAAACCTGAAAGAAAAAGGATAATCAGCATGGGCATATATTCCCTTCCACCATAAGTTTCTGTTTTTCCATTAGCTGGAAACCACACAAAAGATTTTAGCTTTAGTCTCTTTGCAGGTTCTCTACACATCCACTGTTCCAAAATGATTACCGTCTCTTGGCTTGCACCGTGTTACCTGTTACTGCATATTAGAAAGCCTAAAAACATACTGATAGTACAGACGTTTGTACAAATTTACATTCTCTTTGTGGAGTTATCTACCCACAGTGTTGACCCACATGATACCAGGTTTTCCTACAAATGGTATCACAATCTTAAAACATAACTGTAAAGAGCCAATTTTGGTTCAGTTACTAATTTGGCTGTCTCCCGCTAAATGACCACCATCATGAAAGAGAGGCCACGATTTGGTCATCCACAAAAACAGGATAATAAGCTTTTGACTAGGTGGCTTTGCCAGTATCTTCTGTTTGTTTGAGTAAAATCTTGACTGCTGTAATTGTAATGTAAAGTTAAACTTTGGCAGAGCTTGGATTCTGCTGTATGACCGAAACGAAGGATTCCCTCCTCAAGTCCCAGTGTTGTGAAACAGATCCATGTCTGAGCAGGAATGCTCTGGAAGAAGCCACAAGAGGAATTTAATTCAAGACCTCATTTTGAGCCATTCTTTCCATAGTTTGCAATCTGTGAACCCAAGATAACTTACCCTTCATTTTGTGTTATTCACAATGCAGTCAACAGTTTACCAAACCAGCTTAGCCGTGAATGCCAAATGGTTTAAGCAGTCAGTACACATTAACACAGAACAGAGAAAATTCCTAGTTGGGAGTTGCTTAGGTCAGTTTCTTTTTTCTTTTCTTCAGATATTTTCATTTGCTTACTTTCTTCTTCAAATAAATTCAATTTTTATCACATTTATATAGTCTTTCTGTATAGTTCCTAACCTTCTTCTTATGGATACAAGAATTACCCTCTTTAAAAACTGAACATTTCTCCTCTTGTATCTTGTTCTGTAATAACACTTAGCCTTATTCCTGAAATATCACTAAACATTATGCATCCTTATGTGGAGTTTACCTTTGCCAGAATCTTAACACACACCTTTGTAATTAGGTTATTTCTGATATTACCCTTCTTGACTTGGTTTTCAAGACACAAATAGATAAAAAGGTTGAAAACATGGATACTTCTAAGTGTTGGAACTGTAAGGCAATACTTGGGAGAGGTCTACTTTCTTACTGAAATGGAGTGATAAATCTGTGTTTTGGCTGGAAGAATTTGGATTGCAGGTAAAGGGCTCATACTGCAAGCTATTACACACAAATGAATTCACTATATATATTTGCCACTAGGAGCCTTTTGGCTGGAGGAGAGGGGAGATGGAAGAAGATTCTGTCCTCAAGAGAGCTGCGTCAGTAATCTAAACTGGTACAGCTGAAGATGCAGGTTGGCCACTGCAGTAAGACTAAAGTCACACAAAAAACTACAGAGCACCAGAGCAGGGGTGGGAATGCCAGATGTCACTGAACTACTACTCTCCATAATTCCTGACCACTGGGTTACTGATAAGAATTGGACCAAAAAATCTGGAGGGCCACAGAAGGCCAAGGCTACTCAAGAGTGTCATAACTCTTTTGATCCTCAAACCATTAGAAGGTACTTCTAAAGCACCTTCACTAAAGTTGATATCATCTGTGATTTTACTACAAACAAACTTTTCCATACCATGCATTTACTGAGTCCACCTTAGATTGTGAGACTGAAGTTTTCAGAAGGACAAACATTTTAGGAGACATGTTACTGAACCGACTTCTGAATACCATTTAGCCCTACACAAGTTTTCATCTAGCTTGTATGAAGGTCATCTGAAAGTTCCTGGCTTTCCTGTGTTGAGGGGAGAAACTTGTAGGGGAAGATGCTGCTTGTGGTTGCTGGAACACAGATAGAGAAATCCATGTGATCAGAAGTTCTACTTTATTAGGTCTCCTGAACGTGTGGAGGTTTCTATTGGAATTCAGGGGAACACAAGTAGACTTCCTTCCTTCAAGCCTCCATGTTCATGGTGTAAAAGCTGATGAATGAATGACATGACTGACAAGACAAGGAGACTTGGAGCAGGGCTTGTATATGCATTCACTACCCCTCCCCACTTTTAGCCTTCTCATGAACAGGCTGAATGTATGCACAGGGCTTGCCAGGGCTGGCTTCCTATTACGGAAAAGAGGCTAGCCTCTCCTGAAATTGCAACCTCTGCCCTACCAGCATAGCCAACAGGCGTTTAGACACTCCTGCTTCTGAATCTAGACACAGAGCAGTTAGGCTTAATTGTGTTTAGTGAAAACAAGCCAAGTTCAAATCAGTTTAAAAAGCAGAACTTTCTTCAATAATTAACAATAATTTAGATTAACCACAGTTTGGGGCTTAGATGACAAAGCAAGCTGTGTCTGATCTTAAATTAAATGGAAGCTTCCAATCTCCTCTTGCAGTCTTGCAGAAGACTAGGACCCAGGGATAAGAGTACACTCATTTGCACTACACTGCATCATGGTTTAGCATTACATCAAAAGCATACAAGTAAGATATTTCATTTTAACATTATCAGTAGTTTATTTTGAAACAAGGATAACACAGTTAAAAATTGCTTTTAGAGTCATCAAAATCAAGCATAGAAATGGTAACATTCCCTTTGGTAGAGCATTCCCCCAATCAGTAAAGATGTATTTTGGAAGCGGGAGGGTAGAAAGGTGAGTACAGAAAAAAAAAAACCCAGCTGGGACAGAACATAAGAGTTCATACAATTATGAATGGTACAGAGATCTCTGTCTCACTTATACTTACATCTGTGTCATTTTAATTTTCTTAAATCTTATGAAGAACGTAACTTACATTCAAGAATCTGATGGAACTGGTGTTCATTGCTATTGCCTGATGTTGACTGCTTAGGAAGGCGTATTTATAAGATCACCGGCAAATGGTATAGTCTTTAGTGAACAAGGAATCTAACACTGCATCAGACTATCTCTCTGGAGCAGAAGCGGGTGAGGTATGGCCCTTCAGATGTTCTGTGACTGCAACTCCCAGCATGACTCATCACTGGCTGTCCTGGCTAGGGCAGGGCAGCTGGGAATGGCATCCCAATAACATCTGTAGCGCCATGCTTCACACACCATGCATGGAGGGCCATGTTCCATGCACCCCTGCAGCTATCACAGTGAACTCCTTACTGAAAACTTAACAAACATACAGATGTCACATCATTCAAGCACTGATGTGTCACCTCAAGCCATGGGAGAACAACTTCCTTCTCTCTCAGAATAGAAAATCTGCAGAATATAATGGGTTCCTGGGTTGTATAGCATGCTATCACATGCACATTTGCTGAGCTCACTCTGTCTTAAGATAGGCTAGCCCAAGAAATTCCATGTAATCCTTTCCATATTCCTGCCAGACTCCCTGGCAAGGAATTTTTCAATCTCCATCTGCAATATTCTCAAGTCAGGTGGCACCTCAAGAAGATCTACTGAGTTGCGTGGGCAGCACTGGATTGGATACAATAATATCACGCCTACTTTGAAAAAAGAATGAAGCTTGTTTGACACTGCTCACATACTGATCTTAGTTAAATCCAAGTCTAGACATGTCTATTCCAATGAATTCCAGGACACACAACTTCTGATGCAATGATTTCTTCTACCTTGTAAGCGCTGCCACTGTAAGGAGACTGAAAAGGCCAATGGGTGGCAGCTGAAGGTGGAGATCTTGCCTATTTTATCCTTTCCACTGGCTGTTAGCTTGCCAAATTATTTTCCTTAGTATTATACACCTTTCTCTGTCCCACAGGAAACATCAATTCTAACTACAGAAAAAGAATATGAAGGACAGGAGGATAATCTAGCCAGGTTTACAAAGAGTAGAAAATAGATTTCTGGGTCATGACACACTCCTGATGTTCACCACAGCTTTGGGTGTCTCTGCAATTCATTATAGAAGGGGCATGTGCCTTCCACATCTAAACTAATCAATCAGTCACCAGGTGGAGACAGTTGTTCACCTACCAGCTTCCACCAGTTTATGCTACATGCTTAACTTTTGTCCAGGCCTGTTTTTTTTTTTCTGCAAGTGAACTGAACTTCTCTGCAAGATGATTCAGCAGTTACAACTGCAGCTGAGGTGCTGTTCTGCTCCTTGGCCATTTGCCTGCAAACTGCTTCTCTGCAGACAAAAGGAACAAAGTTGAAACCATCCACTTCTAAAGGCTGTGCACCACAGTTTGTACCTTCGCAAGCAGTCTGTGAGGGTGGTGGTTCCTGACACGTGGCTCTCCCCATTGACCACACTGCCGTCGCTGCCTGGGCTCAGAGGCCAAAATGGGGTAGAAGAACCTGGCAAGTCCAAACTGATGTCCCAGAACGGATCTATCGTTGTGGAAACACCACTAGGGAGAAAGGGAAAAAAATCCACTTCATTACAAAGCAATATTTGCAGGGTGGGGATGGGCATGACTTGCATATCCTCATCTGAAGGTAGAAATACTCTGCATTTTTCAATATGAGGGTGGGGACAGAAAATAACCCTACAAATTAATAGCCTGAATGTTTCTTATTTTTAAAAGCATTTTTAATACACAACATTGTAACAAGCCAATTCTAGCACATAAAAATTGGGAGGGAAAACCCTTTCATGACAGCATTTCCTCCTCAAAAATTTTTAAAAAAAGGGGTGAGGGCACTTGGGATTTCACCTCTAGAGGGTGCTCAGACTACAGAAAATATCTCAATCAAACTCAGCTATTTAACGAGCAAATTTTTTTCATGCATATTTAAGAACATCTTAAAAGAGAACACAATTTTAAGTAACTTATGACAATATCAACCATGACATTTGACTGGCAATAAGAACGTGATCACTCAGGAGGCTTAGCTGTGCAGAATTCACTTGGATTCTAACAGCTCATTTTCACTAAAAACAAATACATTTCTAGTGCACAGAGTTGCCAGGGGTAACAGAACAGATATCCAGTATGGTCCACAGTGCCAAACTGTTTACCCACTTCTGGTTACACACTTGCCTGAATATGGTATCTAACATACCATAACGGAGAGTAGTTAGCAAAAAGCAATGCAAATACAATCACGTTTTCATATTGCAGAACAGCTGGTCTAAGATGTTTTGCTGCTGGAGGTGAAGGATAAGATGTCACCATTGCCACCAGGCAAAAAAAAAAAATCTACATACAAAACCTGACCTAATTGGCAGTTGAATATTACTTCAACACCAGCTGTCTGCATTATACCTGAGGCCAGCTGGATGACTTAGAAGGCACATGGCAGGCCGTGCAACACATTCCCTGCTGCCTAGCATTTGCTGCCTGAGGTGGACATCTCATTCTACTGGTTGGGCCAGTTACCTTTGAAGACCCTCACAGATGTCTGACACACATACCAAACTGTAACTAGTGGAGGTTCACCTAATAATCATTAAATAAATAAAAAAAACAGTGAAAAACAAAATTGTATCCCCACATTTTGCACCCAAGTAGCTAAATATAAAGCTTTTGCAGATTATTCTTCCTGATTTGGAAATTTTATCATTTTTTGTTTTAACTTGGTACTCTTATTTAAGAGTGGAAAAATTTCTATGATTAGCCTTATCTTTCCTCTATCACATCCCTTTGGATAAAGTATTATTATTTACAGACTTCCAGATTCATGTTCAAGTGCTAACATTAAAACACTAGGTATCTCCAGTATGTGTAGAACACAAGGAGATGGAAATTACCAAGTTATAAGAGTGGCAATGGTAAGTCTCATCAGAAAGTGCCACCAGTTGTCAGGATGGAATGTATGGCTCTACATCATAGATCCCTGATTGTAGTTAAGAGATTGGGAGTGCTATGCTCAGATTAAAGTGAGAAAATTGGTGAGTCAAACCACTACACACATACCACCAACACAAAAATATCAAAAATATCAACATGAGGGCAAAGAGACCAAACAATCCTTAATGTGGGGGGGATGGAAGCCCCTTATTGTCATTATCATCATTTTATTTTCACCCCACCTTTCTCCCAAGATTAGGACTCATGGCAGCTTACAAATTTCTTCAAAAATTTAAAAAAATATTTACAACAGTGCAATTAGAAAGTAAAAAGCAATCTCTTTTAGCCATTTCCTTAACAGCCTTTATTTCTAAAATCCTGTCTGATTAAAAAAGTGTTTGGCTGCCAATGGAAAGACAGCAAGGAGAGGGCCATTCTAGCAACCCCAGCCACTGAGAAGGTCTCCTCTCATGTTCCCATCAACTGTACCTGTGAAAGTGGTGGTGGGCCTCTCCTGCCAATTCCAGAGCCCAGGCAGACTGATATGGGGAGGTTTAGTCTGTCAGACACCATGAACCTCAGCTGTGTAGAGCTTTATAAGTTACAACCAGCACTTTGTCTGGCAGCAACCAGTCTGGCAGCAACCTTTTGGGCTGTTCTTGTCATTCATCTAAACTAAACTAAAAATATTCTTCCATTTGGAACAGCAGAGCTTTCCTTAGCACAGCAATAGGGAAATGGGGTCCATGGAGCATAAACAGCCCTAACTCTATTTTTTTCAGCCCTCCAAGTCCCCAGAACATCTCAAAACCCAAGCCAAAAGTTTCAAAATTTTCATCCAGGTGAAAAATCATCCTGAAATAGTACAAGCCACTGCAAAACAGCCTTTAAGAGTACAGTTGGTTGCTTGTTTTTGGCACTGTTCCACCCATCCAAAACCCAATACATACACATATACAAAACAAAACCACAACTCAACCCCAAAACAGCCAATTTTCTGTTTAAAATTAAACTGGAAATGATGTGACATCAATTTCAGGTTGTCAGAGACTATGGGTGAAAACTGGACTCAGTCCCAGGCAGAGTTGCCCACCCTTCCTCCAGCATTAAATACCTCGGGCAGTGGAGACTGGGGGAGGGTAAGAAGTGATGGTAAGATTCTGAAATACACAGTCTCTTTGTGCTGTATGACTGGTTCTCCGCCCCTAAACTAGTCTGTTACCCTCAGGTGGAGGATTCTATTCTGTCATCACAGTTGAAGCAAAAAATCCCCAGTCCAGTCTAGTCAGCTTCTGTACCTTGAATAGGACTGGCACTTTGTCCTTCACCTCAGGCAGCCAACTGTCATTGCTCAGCCCTACCTAGCCAACCCTTACAATCTGATTTTGAAATTGTCTGTATAGCTAGGTCTCCACTGGAGCCTTCTTCCTCAAACTGGTGGCTTAAATTTAACAAAATGTATTACGCAAACCCTGCTTTTTTTATACTGAGATGGTGTGAAGTGCAAGGTCCTTAAATCAGTTTTGTAGTCTTGTGCATCCAAAGTGAGAAATTCTGTGTTCCAAAGCCAGAATTTTGTCTTTGAAAAAGTGAAATTTAAAACAAGAATTTACTTACTGGCAGACTTGACAAGTGACATCAGACTGTAGTCCACCTGTGAAGATTTGGTCTATGATGCAGTTACAGTGGTTGGGGTTGTTGGCTTTTTTCCCATTATCATCACCTGAATTTAAGCAAAAGAGAAGCCATCATTTCAAAGGCTCCTAATGAGTGCATCCAAATATACTCAAAAAGGCCACACACAGAAGCATCACCACATATGGATAGTTCTTACTCTTTGGTATTGCAACCTGACGTAATTCAAAGTGTAAAATATAAGATGGAAGGCTGCAAAAACAGAAGCCTAACCAAGTGATGATGGTAACTGAATGATACTGCTTCAGCTGCACTGGTCTGAGTGAATGCAGAATGAAGAGTCAACCAATCCAAAGTGTATTTTGACTGAGCCCGTGTCATAGCTTTTGTAGGATAATATGAACTTGCCTCAGTTTTGCACTTTTAATTTAATTGATATTCTACCTTTATCCCAACACGGGTCTCAAGACAGCTTACAGCACACATTAAAGTATAGCTAAAGACTTTTGTGAGGACAAGGGAAGGGGCCATCTTGGTGGCTGTTCACAACCTGTGAGACCTCCTTCCATGGGAGGCTAGGCCACTCATTCCATGCTTTCCTTTTGCTGGTAGACAAAGACTTTTCATTCAGATGGGGTCTGGGCCATTAACTGGTTGCTGTGGAAGGTCTTTTAATGGGTGTGTGTTACACCTCCCTTTCTTTTTATATTTTAAATGCTGTTAAACTGTTTTAGTTCAGTACTTGGTTTTAACTTGATAGCTTATTTAATTATTATTAAATTGTTCTTCAATGTTATAAATGACTGGTTTTAGATCCATTCTGCTTTAATTCAGGCTCTAAGCTACCTTGGATCCTTCATTGAGACAAAGGCAGGCAAAGAAATAAAGTGATCTATTATTATTAAGCAGAAGAACGGTTTTGTTTTATTTGTTCCAAGGCCTCTTTCCAAAATAGGCAGCACTGTTAAAGTGGCCAGGAAAATGACTGCTTTAGCCCAATATAAAAAGTACAATGAATAACTCATGCAGTTGATCTTTTTAAAAAAAAAAATCCAGCCTTCCCAGGTAAAATGTGACCCTGCCCCTCACTTAAGAAAATTGCACACACAATCACATGCACTATATAGATGAAAAAGCTGAAGGCAGGCTAGGCAGAAAAGCAGTTATCAACCATTTTAAATAGTCTACAATTCTGCAGCATTATCTGACTACTCTAACATGACTAGCAAACAAAGTCAAGTTCTTCTTTAACAGATAACATTTTTGTAATACTGTCATTAAGGCTAAGGTTACTTAGATTCCTTTACTAAGCAGAATTGTTAACAAAGTTTCAAATTCTGATAAAGCAAGGAATTTTTCCAACTTTAACAATGATTAAAGTCAATGCTAATATGTCTTTAAACCAGAAACAGACAGTAATACACTAACACTGACTTCAACTGTAGTTAAAGTTCACCAAATTTCCTGCCATATTAGGATTTTTAGGGTTATCAACTATTTTAGATAAACAGGAACTCCATAAACCTGAACTGTAACTAATGAATCTACTGAAATATCCCTGAACCAGTCATAAAGCAGGTGGGGAAGACACACTTAAGAGCAAGCAAGTAAGCATTTGGTCCTGTAACCCACTTCCAATCTCTTTACCCCAGTTCAGAAAGACTTTTATAAGCTTTAAATGGGTTACACTGTATAATACACTGAAATAACCAGCTAAAATCAACAAGGTACTAGATAAAAATACAGTCCTATCTTCAACTCAGATGAAACTTCCCCTGAAAATATACTGCACTAAAAGATAACTGTTAGTTAAAGGATTAAGAATAAAAGTCCTAACAGACATCCAGAGTTGTTGCTATGTATGCAGGACTTTTTCTGATCATCAAGCACATGGATATATGCATATGGATATATGCATGTAAGTGAACCAAGTTTCGAAAATATTTGAAAACACCCCAAACAACATGACAACTGGCCAAAAATTGTAAGGAGTTCGACACCCCTAATTGGCCTAATTTGTGATGGACAGATTTAAGCCAATTGAGAGGAGACTGTTCGCTAATATTTATTATAACATATTCCTACAGAAAGGTGTTGCTAGCTGCAAGTAAACTAAAAACCTCACTAGTTTATAAGGTATCAAAACAGCAGAAGACTGTCTTGAATTCCAGTTTTTTCTAAGCTTGCCTAGAATTTCACTTGTAAACAATGGCCTATCAAAAAGGGATTCAAATTTTCAGTCAAAGTAAGAGACTTCACTCAATTGTAAAGAACACACAATAGGCTCTCTGTTTCCTCTTAAGAAGTCAAAGTTGCATTACTATGTCAGTTGTAGAGAGTGCGGCACAGACACACACACAATATGGGATGCAAAAGCATCACCTTACTGCTTTGATCTCACTTATTTTTTAAATATCATATATAACTTTAAATTCAAATTGTGGGTTCTGCCCATTATTTAAGATGCCTATTCAATTCTCCTTTAGCGCAAAGGAACTAGAGTTAATCCTTGCATCTGAGAAGCATTTCTTCCTTTCTAGATTTTGTTATCATCAACAAAGAAGCCAACAAATGGCCTCTTCACATTTCCACTGGCTTCCAGGTAATATCCCTGCTGGATACTCTAGACAGCCATTTCTGCCCACAGGAGAATAAGATTGCTCCCTTTTCAATTACCCAAGTCAATTAGGCTCACTGAGGAGGGGATCTCAAAAGACTATTCTATAAACTTGTTCACAGCAACACAGAAAGGTATTACCCACTCACTGGGCTTCCCATGACATCTGGCAAGAAAAAAATGAAATTACCACCTACTTGAATCTGTCAATATGTAAAGCGGCAGTATTAAAAAAAAAAGGGATGCACTATGCAGCATTAAGTTCAACTGATGAGCTTTAAGAGCTCCATCTGTCCAAAAGATGTGGTCAGTGAAGTGGATTCTAGTCCACCGAAGCTTATGCCTCAAGTAGTTTGTGTTTGGCATGCTAGAAACTGCTTCTGTTTTGCTCTGCTCTACACATGTACACATTTTATTCAGGTGAAGTTGTATTGATCTTATCTAGATCTGACCCTTCCTTCTGACATGGAATCTGAGACAAAAACATCCACGATATAAACATTTTTTCTCAGCTGGAATTTAAGTTAGGAAATGCAAGAATAGTAAAAACAGAAACAGATGAGTCAACGTTGCTTTTTAAAAGGGGTGTAACACTATAGTGCTTCTGACATACTGGCAAAGAAAGAAAAAATGAGTATGGTTAATGCGTCACCTTCTCATTATTGTGTGTGAAGAGACCCTATCAGCCACACATCTTGGCACAAAGCCTTACCTTTGCAGTGTCGATGTAGCACATCTAACGCAGCAATGAGGAACTCATGCGCATCCTGTTGCTCGTACCCTGCTAAATGCCGTGCATGCGTCCATACCAGGTGCAATAACCTATATGGAATGTGAGGAGATCGGTGCCCAGAGTAGAACTGCTTGGGGGATGGGGTGGGGTGGGGGATAAAACAAACAGTCAAATATTTTCTGTTGCCTACAACAAAACAAAAATGTAACAGCTTTTAATAGTTCGATGTGAATAATGACACAGATTCCAAGGAAGAAATGTTTAATTTTTGAAACCAACTTTAAAAAATAAATACAATTAATAATATGTTTTGAGCCTTCAAGCAATTTCTGATTTACAGCAACCTTAAGGTAAACACATCATGAGGTTTTCTTGGCAAGATTTGTTCAAAGAAGGCTTGCCACTGCCTTCCTCTTAGGCTGAGAGAGTGTGACCTGATCAGGGTCACCCAGAGGGTTTCCATTGCTGGATAGGGATTTTAATCTGGGTCTCCTGAAGTTTTAGACTGACATTCAAACCATTACACCATGCTGACTCACATTAGCTGCAGACATTTTTATATATTAGGAAAAGTCTGTTCAGGATGAAAATGGCAGAAAGAATGGGAAGCTATTGCCTGTATGAATTCTTAAAAAAAAAAAAAGAGTACAGTGATCCCTCTGAGGTTTTTCACACTTCAGACCACAAAATCTAGACCACTGCACTCAAGATACAGCACGCACACCTTCCTATATCACTCTAGGGCATTCTTCTATGGTGACCAGCTCAGTAATATGGTCACACAGGTAAGGTCAATAGACTGCTCTGCCATCTAAGAGTTTGGGGATTGGTGAGAAAAGAAACTATCCCAGTTGTTAATTTTCAGTTTGCATGTATAAAATGTAGTGTATCTAAGTAGGTAGTTCTACTTCCTGCAGAACTTCTCACATCTTTGGCTCAAAAGTACACTGCAGTAATACAAGAATGCAGAAATGCCTTTTACATACTGAAGGATCAATAGGCAACTGTCAAATGCCAAAAAGAATGACACCAAGGGACTAGAGCCCGACTGTGGTAATTGAAATCTGCTGACGCAGCTACTGTGCCAATAAATTTCGAGGGGCTGCAGCAATATAGTTTCTCTCTTCTGTCATTTCTCACAATTAGCCCCAACACTATCCAGACGTTCTACCCAATAACATTATCAAAAATTATTCCACTGCAGACACTGGTTTCCCCCCCCCCCCCCTTATTCTTTTAGTGTTGTAAATCTTTAGGATGAAAAATAACAAAAAATAACTCTTTAGGATGAAAAATACAGCTCGCCTACATATCCATACTGAGGACGCTTATATTCAGCAGTAGCTTAGTTAACTGTACAGCACCTACTTAGAAAGTCTGAAGCTTTCTAACAGTATAAACTATGGAGTGCAGTATGCCTAGCGGATCAAGACCACTATAGGTATGTCTGACTCCTAATCTCTGTATATACTTGGGTGGAGGAATCAAAGCTTCCTTTTAAGACTCATTGGTCAGTCTCATTATCTTTTGGTAAACACCAGGCTACAAATGGAGAGACTGAATAAAGAGGAATTTGCTTTCCCTCCTATGCTGCCTCCAGAATCTAGGACAATATGGCTGGCACACAGATAGTGGTGCTGCTGTCTTATCTGCAATTAAGAGGCTGTAAGAGGAAATATACAGAGGCTAGGAGAGTGAACTGTCCTCTTCTTCCTCCTTTGCCATGGCGAAGCAATACACTTGACCTAAGAACCCTGGTTATGCAGTGAGCTTGATCAGACTTAGCCATATCCATTTATCCCTTCCCTGTAGTTAAGGAGGGGGGAAGGAAGCCAGTGGGAGTGCAATCCTATGGCTGGCTCCTGGTTTCTTAAACACGATTAAAAGATCAGTCCTATTATATCTGTAATGCCCTGTTCAGATTGCATAATGCCCCCTCCTTGCATTTACACAGAGGACAAGAAGGACAGCTAGTCCAAATTGCTGCTCCACAACCAGACCTTTCACATACACAACACTCTTATAATACCAGGCCACAGGTAGAATTTGGAACTAGAATTTAGCTTCTTGGTATCTCTGTTGGCAAATCATGACATGAGGACAACAGTCTTCTCCATCTTTTGTTTGCCAGCAACGGATATTGAGACATACGCCATTTCTGGTTCTGGTCAAGTTGCAGCTTATGAAAAAAACGCTTTAACTAGTTCAACTAGGCATTCTGTGGAAGAGCCCTTCCTCTCACCTGTCCTGAATCTTCCACCATTCAACTTTATGCCCTCTTACTCTACCTGCTATCACAAAGCCCCTCATACAATTGTACTGCTGTGAATGGGCAATAAACTGAAATGTTTTATGCTGTCACTATAAAGTCTGTGTATTTATTATAGTTCCCCATATTCCTTTTTTACTTCAGAGAGGACAGCCAATCCTGTCACAAACAAAAGCAATCTCATAAGTGAACTAAGATTCCTGAGATAATTTTATTTGCTGAGCTACAGAAAAAGGACATTCCGCAATTTATTCCAACTAAAGAACAGGTTCTACAATACTTTAATTGCTTAAAAATATCCCTATATTAAATTCTTTAAAGAAGAAATAGGTTAATGAGTTGTGCAGGTGCCCCTGTTTGACACCCACTATTTCCCACTTCCTCAATGTTCCCTGAAGAAATTGGGGGGCAAGGGTGGCTAAAAGTGGCTAATCACACTTCCAAAAGCTTGCAGGGAAATAATCTGTCATTTGAGGCTGACTGGGATGGTGGTGGAAGATGTGTTTTAGGGCTAGAGATGTAAATCACTTTATTCAGTTCTGGTTTTGAAAAATAACCTGCAAGACTTAGTATAGGCCCAGGGGAATAGAAATAGCTACAAATGGCCAAATGCACCCACGGTTGGCTGTTTTTCTTACTTTCTATGGAGAATGTGTAACTCAGTTATGGACATTGGTTCATAATCAGCCAGTAAGCTGTAAATGATCATCAGTTTCAACGGTTTCCTCTTTTTGTGCATGCTAACAATGGCTTGGAATTCTAATCTGAAAATCATAGTTATGATCACCACTCCATCTCCAGATAATGCTGTGCTATGATCATGCGAATGAAACCATGAAGGTGAGTTCTGAAGAGACAAAAAATGAAAAGCTGAACAGTAACTCCAAACCACAGTTAAAGCTAATGGGAAAGGGGTGACTCACCTCCTGAAAAAGCGTAGACATTTCACAGACCAGACATGAGCTGGGGCTTTGCATTTCACATTTGTGTCTGTCAGAGAGGAAGAAATCTCGCAGTAGTGGAGTGTGGGTAAGTGCTTGGACAATACAGTTCATAAAACATGTGTTCCCAAGGTTGATTAGCCCTCTTAGACCTGTTTTTAAAAAATACAGAAAGCAGGACAGGTCAATTTTACAGAACTGCGGCTCATTTCAGTTGAATTCGTTGCAATCACTACATTCAGCACACAAAGTTGCAAACTGTGAAATTGTTTTACTGAGGCAGGTTGCATTGCTCCAAAGCAGCCGGAGGAGCTGCCTTTTCCAGAGGGAATGTTCAAGCTTTCTCTTCCTCTAAAGCAGTGGTTCTCAACCTGTGGGTCCCCAGATGTTCATGGACTTCAGCTCCCAGAAGCCCCAGCCACTATGGTCAATGCTCAGGGCTTCTGGGAGCTGAAGTCCACGAACATCTGGGGATCCACAGGTTGAGAACCACTGCTCTAAAGAGATTTTTTTTTTTAAATTTAAACCTCTGAGATACAGCAGGAAAGATACCAATATATGACAATTTACAGATACACATACAGAGAGTTATAGGCATTTTAAAATGTGTTCAAATACCATGAAGGCTGAAATAACGTTCCCACAATTTTCTGACACCTTGGTTCCATCTAATCTAAAAAACAACCCACTGTGTTAGAACTGTGCTGATAAATAAAAGAAATCTGCTTTTTTTTTTGCCTCTCAGTGTTGAGATGATGATGTCCATTATAAACCAAGTTCTTTCAGTATTAGAGCTCCTCAAACATTTGTCACTTACAAGAAGCTATAAAAAGCTGAAATACAGATCACTTGGCAACACATTTTTACACATTGTCTAGGTGTGGAACTACAAGCCACCACTACAACGAACCCCCAAGAACTTCTCCACAACTCAGTTCAATACTCTGGCCAAAGAAGGGTCTCCACGCATGGTCAAGAAGCTAGTAGTCAAATACTGAAGACTACTGAAGACACAAGAAAGAAGCAGCAGTATGGCTTCGTGATTCCCAAACTTGAGTCCTCAGATACTGTAGACCACAACTCACAGTACCTTAGGTCACTGGATATGTTGTCTGGCAATGATGGGAACTGTGGCCCAGTATCCTTTGGAGGCTGGGAATTGGTGTTATATGCTATGCTTCTGATCAGAATTTTATTCCCATTCCTCATTTGCATTTCCATGAACAAAAGTCAGACAATCCTGTCTCAAGATTCCCATTTCCCTCTCTGCTCTCTCATAAACAGGAAGATATCAGCAAGAGCTTCCCTTTTTCCTTGCCACTATATGCCTGCGTGTCTCATGTTATCATTTAAATATAAAACCAACAGTTCTGAAACAGAAAGAAAACCAACAGACATTTCCAAGCTTCTGGGCCTATTAAGAGCTTAAAATGTACTTGGAGCATGATGCATTGCCTGTGGGAACATGATTAAATATTCAGCAACCACAGGCATAATGATATCAGTAAAACTGCCATACAGCAGGATGTCCCAGGTGCTTATACACAATAGCGTCTTACACCATACTTTGTCACAATCACGCTTGTGGAATTGGGGATCATCAAGTCGATGTTTAGCCCTGGCATAAAGACACAGGTAGCTATTAACCTTTGTTTTTTTGCTATCAGAAAAGGAAAGTGACAATCAAACTGTAATAAGAAAGCCAAATAGCAGTGAAGTTCAAGGGGAGAATCAAGACGTTCAGTTCCATAAACGTTTGGCACAAAATGTCAGTGTAAACAGTTCAATGTAAAGTGTGCAATCTTTTCAAACACGCAAGTGCCTTCTTGTATGTTGCAGCTGGGCTAAGAGCCCAAAACATCAAGGGAGAGGAATAAAATCAAATTCCAACACCTGTCCTTCAACTGCCTATGTTCTTCGGCCCCCAAGAAGCTAGAAGGAATAATGCCTTCAATTCATATAATCAAGAATGAAATATTTACACTTTTACCAACAAGTTCTTTATTTATATATTCTAATAAAGGAAGCTTGCATATGACTGGTTTCATTCTTAGAAAGAGATGGGCAATACCGCACATGCACTCTCATAAATTTATGTAGTATCTCATTTGTGTAGTTTCTAATGTATTTAGATTTGCTGTTGAACACAACGTGAACACTCAGCCTACAGCAATATCACCTCCAGAATTCACACTCACTGCTGGTGCCATACAACAGTTCTGGTAGAGATAAGATGCTCCTTTCAGAATACTGATGGTAATGCTGGATGCAGATCATCTGGAAACTGACAGATTCCTACCACTCCCTTACGACGTAATATGATGGAAATGCTGAAATTGTTCAAAATACTAAGTGGTCCCCATAATGCACAAGAGTATGTTTGAAGAGCCCTTCAGCTTCCCTCAACAGAAGGGTGTGTAGTCTTGTTGCTAGGTTACTGCAGACTAAAAGCAGCATATCATTGTGCTGAATAGCCTACAGAGTTTCAGTGGACAGATACTCAAATCTCCCACAAAATAACTGGTATTAGAGAAATTCTGTCTTTTGCAACTCAATTGACAAGCCACTTCTGGTAGTGAGTACTTAATTGTACTAGTTGATCCATTGTTTGCACCAGTAAATACTACATTCACGTCTTGTCCAATGCCTGCTGTGGTTTGTTTTCATTACAGTCTACAGCACACACAGATATTGCAAATTGTGTAGTATTTAGTTCATGAGTGTCACATGCCATTACTAGAAAAGTTCATGGAACAATATGGTGTAAAGATGTGTAAACAAACAAACAAATAAATAAATAAATTGTTCAGTTTCAAAAACCTGTGTTCAAAAGGGGGAGATATTGCAGATTTCTATTTTTCCTGTAATAACACCAATTTCCTCAATGAGGTAAGAACAGGTTGTTTACCTATGTGGTTCTCCATCTAGTCATCTGTGAACACACACAAATGAGCACACAACCCCATTTGTCTGAGTCACCAGAGATCACAAAGAAGAATATATAACCCAAAATATAGTGTATCCAATACTAAAGGAATCAAGACTTTCCTCCTCTTTCCCTCCAGGCCTCTACAGGATTGCAAACCTGCTCCAGAATGTTTCCCAGCACTTCAGAGCAGGTTTTTAAGGTGGACACTGAAAATTCTGGTGGAAACATCAGAGGTCACCACTGTTATGAAAAACAAGTACATCTGCATCAGTTTGGTGTGCACGCATTTCTTGGAAGAACATGAGGAACTGACTGGATAACAAGGAGGGGATCTAAGGGGCACGTGGAGCACTTGTTTGCAGAAAGACCAGGGGAAGTAAGAGAGCCAAAGGACTGGTGAGAAGCCAGTCACTGCAAAGTTCAACCAACATCCTCAGAACCTTTGTGAGAAGCAGCTAGGCCTCTGTGTACATGCAACCGTGTGGCAATTTCACCTGTCTGAGGTTCTTACCACTCAGCTACAAAAGTACTTGGGGTTTCAGAACCAGCCACTTTTTTCCTTCCTTCTCCTAAACTACTTTAAGATGGCATCACTGCTTTTTCTTTTCAAAGCATCTTCTGCCCTAGTGTTGATTTCTCAAGAAGAAAAGGGAAAGTTAGAAGAAGTGACTTCAAGTGGTAGTAACATGAACCACAAAATGAGTGCAGGTTAAGGGTCCATCGCAGCTACCTCAGGGAGAAAGAGGGAAAGCCTAAAGGTAATGCTTGTTCGTATCTCGTGAATCACAATTTTTTTCAAGTATTCTCAAAAAAGCACACATTTACATGTATCTTCTTAGCAAGTACTGAAAAATATGAGACTACAGATGACTGTCAAGAAACCACAAACCAACTTTCATTTATCACCACCAAGATTTCTAGCTTTCCTCCATTAACTATTTTTTTCTATGACTGCACCACACTTGCGATCATCACAGTACAGCAGGATGTTCGAACAGTTTTCTAAAATCTTGAAAAACGTCAGTAAGTAGAACTTATACAGAGAGGTTTTGACAGATATTTATTAACACTGTATGATACACGCTGGTTTTGGCCTGCTTTCATGGCAGGTCACTGTCATGGTAGGACACTGGAAACAGGTTTTCAAATTAGGTTCATTCAAAATAGAATGCTCTGATTCTAACAAGTCTCTAACATTTCATTTTCTTATTTACCTTTCTAATAACCTGGGGTGTCTGTGTCTCAATCATACTTCTGTTATAACAAGGGTGGTGAACATGAAGCCCTCCAGATTCTGATGAACAAACAGTTTCATTATATCACACCACTGCCCAGGTTGGCAAACGGGCATTCAACATCTGGAGTGCCACAAGTTCCTAGCCCTGCATTAACAAATAATGAATTCAACTCTGCAATACAGACATGCCCAAGAAACCACATAGTGAATCTGTGGATTTAGCTGTCTCAGCTAAATGCTCCATTGAGAACAAATTGTTCCAAACATGCTGTAACCTAGGTCCAATTACATTCTGATAACAGCAGCAGAAGTTCCTTCAGTGTCATATGGGAGCAGCAAGATGAATCCAAGAGACAAGCATTCTGTGATCATATGACAACCCAATGGATCGATCACACTCTGTAACCTGTAACACAAAATAGTAGTGAACTTTAGACAGCATGTATCTTAGCAGGCCATATTTAAAGCAAAATTTGAAACTGAAACTTCTGAACTTACTTGGGAAGAAATTCAAAGCAGGGAAGGAACAAGCAGAGTAACTACAACTAACTTTGAGCCATCACCTGAGGAGAAACCATATATTTAAGTAAGTCAAACATTAAGCAGCAGAACAGCTGTCTAATTAAAGTAAACTACTACAATACCTTTCGGGAAGAAGTCAAACTTCATTGTTGTAGGTCAGTGGTGGAACTGGTACAAATTATTGGTACACAGAATTCCTGAGACAGAAACAAAAATACAGGCAATAGAAAACTCTATGATCCAACAAGAGATGTTAGTTGAAGCAGCAATGGTCCATGTTGAAATTTATGCTATTAAATTAACCACACTGCCCTCTGTACTATGTTAAACATCCACACACTTTGAAGTTGGTGTTGTTGTGGTCACTGCAACCACAGTACATGTGAGTGTATAAATATACTTGGCACACAATATCAATCAGAGTGCTACAACTGGAAGTCTGGACATAATTACTAGAGCTGTGGTTTTGACTGCTATTCTCCTCAGTAATCCTGTCCTCTGTTGATGGGATAGGACCGGGAAGCAGGACTAGGCAATTGTGTTATGATATGTAATTTTCAACATGGAAAGAACAACAGGCTGTAGAGATTTTTTCTCACATGAGATAACAAGAAGGCAGGCATGATGGCCTCCACTTTCATCCTTGGTTCTAACCTAGTCTCTTCTGTTGAATATGAGATAAACAGAAACAAGAAAATAGAAGGACATATAAAAAGCATATCCATGTATTTCAAGGTCAGAATAGAAGAGTAACTTGAGGCATTCCCAGGATTTGTTTGCATCAGTGGGAATTCTGACTCTTTGCACGGCAAAATCCCATCCCACATAATAGATCAGCTGAAACATCTCACAAGTTTCAAATGCTATTTGCTGGGTGGGGCATATGCATGTGTTCAATTATTTACCCTGCAACTCAGACAGATTCACACACTGGTATTCCTATTAGTTTACAACAAATCTCCCTCTTTATATCTGGGCTGTTCCATGATGATGCACTACCTTATTTTAGGAGACGGCTCCTTTTTATTTCCAGTTTGATAGGGGAGCAACACTGGTTGCTGGAAGAAACTGACTGGATCTGTATTGATCTGGGTTCCAGCCCTGTTTTGGAAGGAAAGCTTCTACCACTTCGATGGACGACCTGTGCCAAGAGAGTATAAAGGAAGTGCTCCCTGTTGATTCTTCCAGATCACTTCAGGGACTTGGTTAATATACAGCCATAGCATCATTGTGGGTCATATTCTTGACCCAGAAGGACATAATATTCTTCAGTGGTTCTGTTTGTTCCTGCAAAATTGGTCCCAAGTTGATACTGAAGAGGGCTGCTGGCCTCTTATCTGTGGAAACCGGGTAGAATTCATTTCTTCAGGTTTCCGTAGATGCTTTGACCCAGAATTTCCATGCACACTGGCCACTGGCCTTGTCAGCTTGGAATGATGGGAGTCATAGATCATCATACCTGGAGCAATCCAAGTTTGTGGAAGATTGGGCTACACGAAGAAATTATCCAAAGGTTTAGGGTAAGATATCATACAGTGATAATACACAGTCTTACCTCTCGTATCTGTCATCTGATACCAGGAGAGCAATGGAAGCAATTAGCTGATGTTTACTGTCTATTTAGGAGAGGAATGGAGTCAACAATGTATATGTAATCAGAACAGCATAGGTGATGTGGAACTGATGTCGGATGCGGGAGCTCCTGTCTGCTAAAGAGCAGTTTTGAAGGTTCCATTCCTTTAGCCTGGTTGAGAATGAACTACGGTATTTCAGAAACCCCATCAAAAGTCTCTTTCTCAAGCTTATCCTGAAAGGTTTATTCCTCAGATTTTACTCCTAGAAATCCCAAATTTCAATACTCCTGGCACGTATCAAATATACTGTCACTACAAAACAATACAAAACACAAAGAAGGGAAAGCAGGTCACTTTATAACTAGACTTCATCTCTAAGAGTTCCAAGTTATTTCTGCAAACTGAAACACAGGGTTATATATGCAATCGTGCCAACTCACAACTGCTACCTTCTTCACATTGTTTACTTTACTTCAGACAGCATTTCATATAAAACCTGACACACTATAGATAGCAGTGCATACATTATACACAATAGTCTAGTCCAAATCAATAATCATCACTGGTCCTTGTCTATTAGGTATGTTTCTACAATACAGAATAATGACTGTTCACCATTTCCAAACAGGGGCTGCTTTCTACAAGATAGAATGTGCATTTCTGCCCTTCTCAAAGCATTTAATAGAAGTTGGTCCAAACTGACTCATGTGTACATCCTTCATTTGTTGATGATATCATGGTAACAACACATCCCTCATTTGTGCTTCTATAAAGTATCTAAAAGTTCTGACCATATAATGTATGAAGCTGCTATACATTAAGTCATGCCACAGGCCCATCAAGGCCACTACTGTATTCCAACCAGCATTTGCTGTCCAGGGTGTCAGAGAGATGCCTTTCAAAGTCCCGAGGTACTTCAGCAAGGATGCCAGGGGCTAGAACCAAGATCCTCTGTACACAAAGAAAGTATTTTGCCCATTGAACTATGGCTCATCATCTGACAAACACATATTATTGTTTTGGTACAACTTACGGTTAAACAATCAGTTCAGTGATTAAAGAGGCTCAAGTCATTTCCTCCACCAAACCCACAGAGTATTTAGTATAGTACTAGAGGCTACAATTGCTAGTCTGTTTACCTTACCCAATAGTTCATGTACACTGAAGTAAAGATAAGCAAGACATTAAACATCCAAAATGACATCAGAAAGCAATAATATAGTAAACTGCCTGCTAAAGCAGAAAAACCACTATTAGAGCATCTTGACAGATAGTCATGCTTACTTAAAAATCTCTAATAAGGCTGAGCTTCAAGCTTCTAAGTCAGTCTGTTTCACTGTCAAACAGTTCACATGAAGTCCTTCCCAACGTTAGTCAAAATCCCCTTTTTAGGGGATTTGAACCAAGTGGTTCAAGTCCTAAACTATGAAACGAAAGAAAACTCTACTGCTCCATAACCTATGTGAACAAAGTTCTTCAAATGTTGAATATGGCTGTCACCCTGGCTTTTAGTCATCTCTTTTACAGCCCAAATATACCCAGTTTCTTCAAGTCTTACCCATATGATTTGGCTTCTATAGTCTTTATAAGGATTTTGCTTTATACAAATTTCCCATTTAGGTGTTATTTTTTCACACTTTTTACACTTGCACACACATACACACAGTTACACACACACACACACACACACTTTCCTTCACTACATGATCCCACAAATTCACTGATGATTCTGTCAAACAAAATGATCTCCCACCTTTGCCCTTAGCTTGGAGCTGGAAAGCATCCTCAACCTCCCACTGTATTTTTAGAAAGACCATGATCACCTCTAAAGCACAGCAGGTTGTCACACCCTACCTGTAGGGTCATGGTGACCATGGATTTTGAAAAGCTATCAAGGTCAATCAAATTTTTGTGGATCCCTGGTAAACAGTTCAGATATAAAAATGGTTTTTTTAAAACCCAGTTAGTGTTACCATGACAACCATCACTTAAAGATTCTTCCAGGCTTATACAGTTTAGGGCTACATTATGGACAATAACGCTGTCTGTAACATTCATTTATTTTTCATCATTGACTTCTATACACAAGGTTTTCCCCAGCAAAATCTAACATGACATTTTCAGTTCCCTCTGTGTTCATTCTGCTTTGCTCTTCCTCTTCTAACAGGACAACCCAAAGTGTCACCTAGGATGGGTGAGTTATTCAAAGATAGATACTGCATGGAAAACTGATTCAGAGAAAATTTACACAAAAGCAGCTACATTCAAAATGCTAGGCATGAAGTGTTTTGAACAACTCACTATGCATTAATATTCCCAACCAAACAAGGAATCCAATGATGTGCAATATAACCTCCATATTCTTCTCCATGCAAGCCATTTCCAACTTTCTTTTTTCTTTCTCGATTATAGAGCTTGTACAGGCTTGTTATCCATAATAGCTCAATCATGGTTAAGCAACTGCTGAGTGATCCACAGCAACCATAACAATAAATATTTAATGGTTAAACAACTGGAAAGTAACAATAGGATCACATGTTTGTCCCTTCAACAAAATGTGAATTCTCATGACTGGCATTTATCATGACTGACAGTTAAGCATTAACACTGAGACATTAACTATGGTTAAGGCTAAGCCAGGTTAAACGTATCACCAGTACATGATCCTACGAGCTACTATACTGCTTTAACCATGGCTGAGAAAACAGAAGTGTTACATCTGCCACAGCCCACATAAGACTGAATGTATCTTTGGCATGCAACTTTCAACATTTAAAAAGAATGCAACACACATCATGTTTTGGCAGAACAAATTACTTTGAACAATAATGGGCTTCCATAAGTGATACACACCAATCAAACCACACAGCTGACTTATCTGGAAGGAAGGAAGCAATGATTTATTTTTTAAATATCATTTCTAATCACAATGCAACAACTACACTATCCTCAACTCAACCCAAACTTATTTGTGCAAACAGAAAGCTTCATTTTTGGCATGAAGACAAATGTACAATAAGTGGGACACAGGTTTCCTGACAGTATGGTCGAAACACTCAAAGAACTACTGTAGAAATAAACAGACACACACACTCATGGATATGTAACAACAAGATACAAGCATTAACTCCCGTTCCTACCTTACAGCTCATACTAAACCCTATACTACAAGGCCTGGAGACACTTCAAGTCTGCAGCTTTCAGCAGTACTGTAAATCAATACTAGTGGAGCTCTGCAGTGACCTTGCATCAAACAGTATACCTCCATTTAAATCAATGCCAAGGCAGTTTAATACTATTGGACTAAAGGCACAGCATGGCAAGCCTACAAAAGTAGCCAAGCAAGTCCACACTACTATAACTAAGGCTGTTTACAACCAAACAGTTCAGATCTAGACAGCTGGAGGATAAAAGACTCAGTCCCTCCCCTTTTCAGTGGAAGTCAGACCCATTCCCTCAAGTAGGTGAAATTCCATGTTAAGGATGAGACATGCCCAGTTTCACAAGCACACTGAACAGCCAACTTGAGAGGTCATGTGCTTAGGGGAATCTCGCAAGAGAATGCCTGTAAGGAATGTAAGAAATAGTCTTATACCAAGACTGCACTACTTATCCATTTAACTAGTGCCCACCATGACAAGGAGCAGGTCGCCAAAGGTTTAGGCAGGAGCTCTTCATCTCTCTTTTGAGACACCAGGATCTGAATCAGGGACATCCAAAGCATGCATTCAGCCACTAAGCTATAGCCCCTCACTTCTAAGATGATGTCCACTGCAGCATGTGGGAATCATATATAAACACAAATATTATTCTTTTTACTATATGCAAGTCCTTCCGATTTAATTCTGTTCTTAATCCATTAACAAAGGTTTGTTTTTAAGCAAGAGTGAGAAACCGAATTTTTAAAGCCTTTTGAAAGGCACCCATTTTTAGCGCAATGAACTCCCTGCCCAATGTCACAATTCTACTTTGTTTCCTGGTCTATTTAGTAAATAATAGTTAAGGGCATTGAGAAGAGGTTATTAAGGTTATAAAGCAAAATTAAAGTTATACTGGTTTATAACCAGCCTAAGTTTTACAGACAACTTATCTATCTGTCCCTCCCCTGGAAGTTACTTTTCCAATCCCAGCTTACTTGATTCAATACAAGACTCCTTTGGTCTTTAGCCTCCAAAGAAAAATAGCACAATGCTTCCATAGCAAGAGCTTCAGAACGAGAGAACACGACAGACACTGAGATATGAGTTTACCCCCTGAAATGTTGAGATCACATGAGTAAAGATGCTGAAGAATATTCACCATGTATTTTCTGTTGTGTGTTGTCTCTCATGGCTGGAGACACTGAAAGTACCTGAAGTGAATGTTAAAGGGCATACATTTTTTCACAGTTGATTGAAACAGCTGTTCAAAAGGAAAACCAAAGTGAGAATGATTATATGTGTGAGCATGTGTGACTGTGTGAAAGATGCACAGTGTGTGTACATGACTGGGGAGAGAAGCTTTTACAGTTTCACCTATCAGTAAAAGCATAACCATGACCCCCCTCCCCCCAAAAAATTAGATTAACTTGTGACAATACATGAGGATCATGTGGTACTTCTAATATTATACGGAAACACACTGAGGAAGGTGAAACAAAGAGAAATTCATAGCTAGTTCCTCTAGATTGATTATGTGCAGTTTGCAGTAGCAAGGTTAAGAATAATGGCAGGTCAATACACAGGTAATTAGGGTAATCCAGTCCTACTCTTTGACAACAAGCAGGAACCAGACTCGATACTTATATGATGACTAAGTACTTCAAGTGGCACTAAAAACACTGATCACTATAGAGTGCTTGACTAAGAACCCATAAGATGCCCACAGAATGCTAAGCATGAGAGTGAGGTGTTGCTACTCTCTGTGAATGATCATTCTTGGATGATTGCAACAGAAGCAATCCACATTGTAAGATCCAAGTAGTGAAGGTGTTAAATTAGGATGTTGAAAGACAGATTCAGAGTTAAGAGTAGTAAATGAAGGAAGAGACTTTGAAAAACTCTCTGACTGGCAAGGCAGGATAGAAAAGAACAGAGGGGAAAGGAGGAGTCAAGAGGTTCAACAGAACTGGTGCAAGACAATATAACCCAAAGGACTCTGGATTTCTCTGCACCAGCCATAAAATTCTTCTTCTACACTTCAGCCACTTGCCACACTGATACTGCAAACAACAGTATGAGAAAAAAGACCTGAAAGTTTGAAATACTACATTAAAGGGTCACCTGCCACGTCTCATCTAAACATTTTAGGGTGCCATCTTGGACATATCTAGCTGTGCTGATGAATGAACTTTGTATGTTTGTTAACTCAGAAATCTAGAGAGAAACAAACACTTTCCTATGCGGTAAACTGATTCTAAACTGAAAACTTTTTAAGCACAAAAGAGTCATAACAAATTAATATTGGTCAACGCTGCTTCTTAAGCATTTCCAAACCAATCTAGTTCAGGAATCTCACACACAGGGTTATGTACATAAATCCAATTTAAGATAAATGCCGGAAAAGACAAGGGCCCACATTTCTTACACTAGAGAAGCATAAACAGAATTATTGTAAAGCTGGGGAATACAACAACTAGTCAGAATTACAGGTTTGGTGTTATACCCAGAACTGCAACAACTGAAATTTCCAAAACTTGAAGAACTGGGAAGGAGAGCAAGCAAAGAATTTTGCCCCACTTATGGAGATTCTTTATTTGAAAGAAGAAAGGGAAATGCTGTGTGTGTGTGTGTGTGTGTGTGTGTGTGTGTGTGTGTGTGTACATACACATTTCAAGGCAGCAATGCAATTCAAAGGAGGACACAGTGTTACTGTTTAGATTTAAAGGCAATTGTAGCATTTAAGTCAAACCACCAAGTTGCATGCAGTTGATCACACTCAGCCGGAATTAGAAAACTCCAAAGAAGCCAAAATTAAAATGGGAAAACAAGTCATGATATATGTTTTATCACCAAAGTCCAGGTACAGAATGAACAAACTAAAGGTAAATGAGAATAAATCTCTAATTGGTTTTAAGAAATATCACACTATCAGATCTCCTCCCCCAAACAAACAAAAGCACAGGAAGAGATGGCCAAAAAAAAATCTCACCCCAGGAACTTTTTATAATGTTTTAAACCATCACAAAGAACCTCGCACCAAAAAGCTCATAATAAATTCTGACATTTCATTTCTTATAAAGAGAAAAAAGTGTAATTTTTATCAAGTTCAAAGAAATCTAATATATTCCCAGCATACGGACACTCACTCTCAGTCTCTCAGACACAACTTTGGGGTTTGGAAGAACTTCATGGCCAGTAAATGCTATAGAGGGTGGCAGAAAGAAAAGGTACACCCATCACAAGAACATTTGAATAGGACCTATATATGGAAGCTCAAACCATGCAATCAATATCACATACAGTATCCAGAAAATGACTGTGAACCCAGGTCCAATACATGCGCTACACCCACGCATGGATGCTCAGCAGGTTCAGAGACCAGGTGTTGTATGCAGCCTCCACATCCCATTAACACAATTTGAACCAGCCTTCACAGGTAATCGCTCCTGCAGTTGAAATTGCCTAATATGTACTTATCCATCTTCAAAAATTTCAAAATGAAAGGTCTGCCTCTTAGAAAATACAGTAATCATTTCAACAGATACTCCCACCTGTATCATGTCACTCCCAATGCAGAGTAAGTGTATTCTTGGGAGTGTCAAAAAATAAAGAAGATCATAGTGGAAAATTTGAAAAAAAGCAAAAGTTTCAGAAATTTAAGTGGGAAAGCAATGAGGTTTTTGGGATGGAGGCGCTTGCACAGGAAAATGAAGAGGGGGAGGAAGAGGAGGAGGTTCCACATGGTTTGGGCTACAGACCTGGGACTAGGATGAAATTCTTGTGCAGATGGTATCTTTAGAAAATGAATTACTCCCACTAAACTGACAAAATGAAGTTCACACCCCAAATTCTTTTTCTGCTCCCCACCCCTGTAACTCACCATATGTTGCATATATATTTTTACCTCTATTCACAAGAATTCAAAGATGTTCCAAAAACGGAAGAAAAACAGACCAACTGCCAGTAGACCGCGTATGACAAACTACAGGTCTGGATATACAGTAATATGTAAAACAATACTCTAGCAATTATTGAAAACTCTACTTACAAGACATCTTATTCTGAGTTTCTGCAAGAGTTTATTTCAAATATCTAAATAATTTTGACTGTCTTTAACTTTCAGTAATTTGTAATGAAAAATGATCTGTCCCAAGAGGTAGCTGAATGCTCAGTCTTGGCCTCCACGGTAAAGCCTAAAGGTATTGATAAAACATTACTTAATCTGATCTCTTGTGTATAAATGTTACAGGGTGTAATTGTAGCTCAGTTTATAGTGGTGTGTGTGTCTGTGCACAACTAAAGGGAGGCAAAAATCAAACAGAAGTAAAATTGCTTCTCTGTGCTCTGTATAACGTAACATTCAAATGTCAAACACAGTGATACAGCCACACAAAGACGTTATTAATGGTGCCTGTTACTGTAAACTATTATCTATGTAACTGATCAGCTAGCACTTCTAAGGCTTTTGACCAAATGTGGTAAAGCTGGCTGAGCTAGTAACTTCTCTTACCTCGTAAGCCCATGAAAGGGACTGAAGTTGCAGGAACTGTGGGAAATGGGCCAAGTATGATACTGGAACTGAATGTGATGATGGCAGGAGAGCAGGGAGAGAATGCAGGGTTTTGTTTTTTTTATGATTTGAGGATTGTAGGAGTTCTAGATACATACCAAAGGCCCACAGAGTTAAGGATCATATCTTTAGCTATCATCTTCACTTCTGTCTGTGACTGCAGGGAAGCCAGCATCAAACAACCAAGTTCTTCAGAGAGAGCCAGGGAAATGTTGATGCATATGTTCGGCCCTCCATCAGGTTCAACCAACCATGGCTTGAAAATATTAAAAAAAAAACAACCTCAAAGCCCTAATGGATACCAAGGGCCGCCTGTACAAACAAGCAGCTGTTGATAAACTGCTTCAAATAGCTTTCTATAGAGCGTGTCACATGAGACAAGCAACTTGTATGTCGCCTACTTGCTAGGCAAGGCTCACTCCACAGACTTCTCCTGTGGCAGTCCACACTGGCACAGAGACCTATCACATACTAATGGCATGTTGAACATTGTGAAAAGCAACTCAGAGCAGCTTGCAGACAGTTGCTCGTTTACATACATCACCACTGATCAGGCATGTCTGCACATAATGGTTGTGTCTGAATGCCAGATACTGACTCAGCAAATGCTGCACCAAAAGGCAGCAGTGTTATAAGTGGGCGGGGATGAGGACTGCATGTGAAGACCCCATAAATGGATATGTACAAGGGGAACACAGATACAAGGGAACTATGGCTGAGACTCTTCAAGCACACTGCAAGATGCAGAGTCATCCCTTGTTTCAAATGTGCCATTCCTCCTAACTAAATTCAACAGTCACTCATTAAAAAGTGCAATAAAAACCTGGTGCAGTGCACAGTTAACATTGTCCTTGACGCACAGATGATTGAAGACACATATAGAGTTCCATGACTCATAGATACATCACACAGTCATTTAGTGAAAATATCTGACGGAAAAAAATGTTGGCTTTGAAACTCTTGGCCATATGGAACTGCTGAGATTCTTTAAGTAATGATTTAGTTTAGGAGGATCTTTTAAAAAGCTTCCCAGCAGTTTCCAGAATGCATGAGTGAGCATCACCACTACCTGTGAAGCCTCCAAGATTGCTGGTGAGATCTACTAGAACCCAACCCTGTTTGAAAAATTAGTTAGGTTACCAGTCATGTAACATCTTATTTTAAAAGACAGTAAGTACAGCTAGGGGCTTACCAAGAGTACACCCACAGCAAGAAAATACTGGAACAGATTACTGATTAAATTATACTCTGTTGTAAAATACAAAGCCACTCCTCTTTACTTTCAAATCCCCAAGTTAACTGCTAGTGGTTACATGATTAAGCGGTTTTCTGTCTGAAGTATATGCATAAGCGTTTTCCAGTGAAGAATAAAGGATAGCTACTGCGGTTGAATTAATCAGACTTTTCCACAAACAAATTTCATGAGTTTAAATCTCACTCAGTCTTCAAGACCTTCAGCCAAAGCAAAACTCCCTCCAGCAGGATATTTTTGACTTCATTGAATTTGATGCTTGTAATCTTCAATTTCATGCTCTGCAAAATTTATGTATGTAAATCAAGTTTGTTGGTCTTTTGCTGCTGTGAAGGCCAGGATTTCTCTGACTCAGATCAGAGACCCAAAAATGAAAGAAGCCAAAAAAGCCTTAAATCAACTATTTGATTCTTTTAAAGTGGATGCAACAATTACTCCTGAAAGAAGGTTTAATGTATTTTTTAAATACTAAGATTGGTTTAAATCAGGACAACTACCCATGCTATATAGAAAACCCAGAGAGACAAAAAAAGAATGCACCATCCACCTAGACTTCCAAGCAGAACACACTCTGTAGTGTTTCTGCCAGAACAAATGCTTTCAGAGTCATTTTAAAGTGACAAAGTGACTAATTCAGCCATTCATCCTTTGTTCGTCATCTTGTATCTCCACTTCTGTCTTTACCAAATTTCCAATCAAGTTTAATTTTTGCTTCCTCAAGAAAGAAACAGAAAAATGGATTTAACTGAATTATTTAAATGTGGTTTCCCTTTAAAATTGCTTATTTAAATCAGCCCACCCTGTTTTTTGTGGAGGATCATACTGCATCATGCATAGGGATTATACATTCTTCCATCAGATAGGAAAGTACAAAGTAAATTTAGTTCATTCTAGACCTCTTGAGTTAAGTCTTGAGGGCTCCTGGCAACAAATTATATTTACAGGGGGTCCCCAGTAAAGAATCACCGATTTACTGTATTTTCACCAAGTTGAGCACTGTTTGCCTTTGGAAGAAGACAGAGGTAAAACAGGTGTTGGACAGCTTCCCTCTCCCTCAGGCACTCATCAGCATTTCTCCATCTTCTCCGTCGGTGAGGATCAGGTCCATGATAGTCAATGACTTGGTTGCATCTTCCAGTTTTTGGAAAATAAAACTGTCAGCAAGGCAAGTGATGCATTTTTTTGGATCATACATTCCCAGTAGAGTCTGATTCCCATCAGAGATTCAGGTAGCTGAATTCTCCCATTCTTATTATTATCTTTCCTTTCAGAATGTTTTGTAATTTTTCTAGAAAGGCATCATCCACATCTTCAGTACAACATGAGAATCTATAGAAGAACCACATGATTCCTTCACTCTTTTACACTTTTTACCCAAACTTAATTTCATGCACCAAGGCATGTACCTCCTTGCACATGTGCACTGCCATTTGCATATAACACTAACCCTAATCTCTTCCTGTTTGGTGTATTCTAGTTATGAGTCTCTTTCCATCCTGTTCCAGTAATGCCTGTGAAATATATTTGCCTTCCTGTGTTAAGACTTCCTCTTACTTCCTATGATCCCTGCATTAGCGTCAAGACAAAAGAAACCATGTTTTTTTTCCTCTCCAGCTTCTTCTTCGTTGTTTTTCCTGTCCACTGATGCACCGCTCCAGTTTCCCTTGCATCACTGACAACACAGTCCTCTGTTATTTGGTATTCCTCTATACCACAAAATACTGTCTTCAAGATTTAGATTCAAGATTTACCAAGTTTCCAAGCTCCTAGTAAATGTGCCCCCACCAACATTGTAAAGTACAAACCATTTCCTGCCAGAGGTCCTGTGAAAATGCAAACCATGGTCCAAGAAGCCAGCTCTTGTTCACTTGCAGTATTTTCTCCTCTTCTTGGTCCAAAACATTCAATAGGACAAAAGGAAGAAATAACAACCTGTGCCCTGATGTCCTTCAGCTTCCTACCCAGAGCCTCATAGTACACTGAAATCTATACCAGCAGTATCATTTATCACCATAAGGATCAGAAGGAAGAGGTCAAGATTAGTGGTCTTGGTAGCCACTTTGTCACATCTTCAACACTCAGACCAGAAAAAAAGCACACTTCTTATCAGGTCTGAACAACTCTGCTTCTGTCCCTCCCACAAGAAGAGACCCACTGAAAACAACCACACTTCTCATCTGGGAAGTGGCAGGAGTTCTTCCATCCATAGGCTCTCTGAGGCCAGTGATTGCTATCCCTGTAGCCCAGAATCACTCTTCAAGGAGACGGCTTAGAATCACTTGGGTAGATCCAAAAATGCAGCACGGCTCCCGATATAGTCTGCTCCTGTGTGTCATATTCTTCCAAGTGTTTGACCCCTGCTTATGGCAGTTTTCCTTGTTCTCAGTGGAATTCCCTCCTCTGTTGTTCTTCCAGGAGAGTCTGCTCTACTTGATTGAAGACATCTTTATTTTCCCTGATGAGTTGTAGTGTGGATGGGGAGCTTCAACGCTTGCACTTGATGCAGCTATAGCTTTCTACATCCTCTGGAACAAAAACCAAATACGGCATAGATGTTGCTGGTCACTGCAGCAGTCTCCTTACTATCCATGCTTACCACTCTACATTCTACTGAAACATTACTCTGGGCCTCCCTCCTCAAACGCTCCTGCAAAATGCCTTCTTCCTCACTCCTGATCTCAAGCTCTCTGAAAGCTCAAGAGCTGCTATACAGAGCTACTAATAGCAAGTTCCACCCCCAACAGTCAGTGATTCGCTTCCTCTTGGCATCCTCTCTCCTATGTTCCAGCAGAACTTACAGACCAAAATACATAAACACTCACAAGCAACTCTCCAAACAGCTCAGCCAAGGAATCAACCTTAATCCAAAAGAAACAAGCCCACCTGTTCTGTCTCTCCCACCAACTGCACTCAAAACTCACCTGCATACTCACCTGTACTTGTAAGCCTGCAGAGACAAGCTATTTAAGTTAACCCAAAATGCTGTCTTCAAAGGCAAAATAGGTATATAGGAGCTATTACCAAGAAAAAAAACTTTTCTAAAATATTTCAGGTAGCTAAATGATGGTTAGTAAAACAACATTCCAGTATTTCCATCACGCCTATGCCCAGAAGCAGAAGAAAGACCTTCCCTCCATCCCAACTGCTACTGCCCTGGCCTCAGAGAAGAGGCAGTATCTGATGGACTTAATCCCCTCCCACACTGCCATCCCCTTTTGCTTTTGTGTCATGGCTTAATTAGATTGCCAGCCAGAAGGCAAGAAACTGTTTTGTTGTTCTTTTACTTATAAGTCAGCACGTACGTTAATGGTACTATGTAAGCAGATGATGATGATGATGATGACGACAACAGTAACATTTCTTCTAAATTCGCGTCTTTCAAAATTGAAGTGGTTACTACTGTAACAGAAACCAGTGATTTATTATGGACCTTGGTCCACATGTATGCAGAGGAATGCTACAATCCTAACAGCTAGGATCATCAGCAACACTGGGCCATGATGCACTTGATTTTACTGTATTTTTTTAATACAGCAAACTCAATAAAACATCATTTGTATCTAATACAACTACACCTGGTCAGAACTATACCTGATAATAGGGGCTGTAATCAGACGGAGAAGGACACTGCACAATGCTAAGAAGATGCTCAGAAACACAGTAAGCAAATTAGGGAAGAGAAGGGTGTCTGCCACATTCTTACCATCACTTTGGCTGTTTTGGGAGCCACTGCAGCGCAGCAGCAGAAGTCCCAGGCAACATAGGAAGAGTCTATGATATGACAGCTTCAACAACAGTATGAGAAGTGGCTGCACAGTAGGCTTCTGATCTTGCCCTTGCAAGTGTAAAAGACTAATGCTACAGTGGCTCCCTTGCTGGTTGCTATATACAAGGGGAAAAAAATCTGTAACAAGCCAGACATACTTTTTTGCTTCATTCTTCAGAAAGGATAATCTTGTTCCATGGGTGGTGCCACACAAATTCCTGGAGCCTGTTGGACCTACATGACTGGCTGAAGAAAGGTTATTACAGAAGGCCACAAGCTCCCTCATCTCCCATGTTACAAGCTGGGTTATACACACGTTTTATTGTATGAAGACTTAAATAATTCTTTTCTCATGCATATGTATCACTCAGAGCAAATTACAGTAATTTCAGTCACAAGATCATAAACCTGTAACAGTAGCCATAAATTTGAGGTTGGCAAAACAGACTGTGAGCAGATTCCTCATATAAAATATCATTTATCCAGCAAGGTAAAAGCCTGACAAAATTAAAAACAATGTCTTCACCTACCAGCTGGTGACACTGGGGAAGGGCGCAACCAGGCTTCATGGAGCAAGATGTTCCACATTATTGGTGCATTATTGGTACAAGCCTCCATCTCCCATCCCATTTGACTGTGCCTCCATCTTAGATGGGACACAGAAGAATCTCCCCACTTAATCTTAATGGCCAAGACTCAAGAATGTACTTTAGCACTGAATGGTAGCAGAACCGTACTTGCTTCCCTGCAACTGCAGTCCTCTAGGGCACCAAAACATGGTCCAGAAGATTTTCCAGCCACCCCTCCAAAGGAGTTTTTAGGGACGATTGGGGGCAATTGCTAATTCTGGTGGAAGTGATGGATGCAACAGAAGTATATCACTATATCTTGGCCAACACAGCCAACAGGCTGATATGGGAGGGTCCAGCAACTCTCACCACTGTACAATTTTGTAGCACCTGGGAAAAGGTGCATCCACAATCCAAGACAAGATTCCAGCCCACTGCCATAGCAAACAACTCAATCTTATACTACAATAAAACACAATAAAAAAATCAGCCCTTTGGCCGAGATCAAGCGCAGGCATAGGTATCAAGTTATTTCTGCATGCTGTATTTACACAAAATCTTCACATGCTCAGCTTGCACAAATGACCAAATCCAAAGCTGGAAATGGGAAGTAAAGCCACAGTTGTTTATTCTTTTACGAATTAAAAACATACTTTATGGACTAAAAACAAACTCCAAGAATCCGACCAAATCAGTACGTGCTCCATCTAAACACAAATTAAAAACTTCCCCAAAGGCCAATGCAACTCTAATGACTCAGATTCAAACAACAAATGTTCTGATTGTATTGTGTACTCCCAATCAACATAATCAGACAGAACAAATGGGCATGAGAAGTAAAAGCAGACAGGAGAATAAATAGTCAAAAACCATTTTATTACCTGGGATAAATCTACACCTGTAGTCACTGTGCTTCTATTTACTTTGCATTGTTCTAAATTCCATATTATGGGGAATATCACAAAATCCAGAAGGTGGCCAGGGATTGAGAGGACATGGCCACTCAGAAAACAATAAAACCTTAACACAGCAACCATGCAATACACACCATGAAGAAAATAGTTTATTTCCTAACTTGTAATTTATCATCCAATCCCCTAAATGGAAATCTGTAAGTCGCATCACCAAGGCGCATGATCGTGCCAGACATATGAACGTCATTAGGAACTGAGAACCTAAGTGAACTGCATCCAAATCACCAGATTAGACACATCCTGTTAGGCAGCAAATCTGGGAGCTTTGATTTGACTAAAATTTAACATCATCCACAGATTTCTAGAAGCAACAAACCTCTTAGAATTTTGAAGCAGCTGTGTGATTCTTCTCTCGCAGATGGCTGGTACAATTGAGTTCCTGGAGCAGTCTGCTTTCAGAAAAGCTTTCTGGCCATTTATACACATGCTTTTTTGGCAGGGATGGGAAAAGAAAAGATATACATCCAGATCTCAAATTATCTCATTATTACAGTCTCAATCAAAGATGATAAGTAAAGGTCCAACACAGAGTTAAGTGAAAGTAAACCATATTTATCTGTGCCCTAGATTCTGCATTTTTAAAGTCAAGAAAGCAGCTTCCAAAATAATGGAAGAGCATATTTGTACCTAAGTAAAACATAACCAGCCCATTTAAAGAACTGATCTTACTTTTTAAAAAATAAATTGTTTTGACAGGGAGTAACCTGAAGTACTTGGTAAAATTCATTACAAGACATAAAATGTGGATTTGAAACTGATATAATCAAAATTCCCTTTGTCAGGGGGCGAATGTAGCAGCATTGTTCTAAACAATTTATGCACAGAGCTTGAAACTGTTTTCAGAACAATGAATTAAACTGCAGTTAAGTTAGGGAAAATATGTCTCATTTGCAAAGAGATAAAATATCTCATATAAATTTTACAGTAATGATTGAGTGAACTGAAAGCAAGATAGTTAATTAGGGAAATGTTTAATTGGATGAGAGCACTAATTATCAGCTAAATAGGAGGTTATATCACAGAATTTAAAAAAATATTTATGCAATACATGATGCCACTTCCAATTTACCATGTTTATCAGAAGAAGTGGAGAGCAGAAAAAAAATTTTTTTCCATGATCTGGAAACTACCCCACTTTGGTCAATGGCTCGCTAACACCTACCCTGGGTCTCCTCCAACACCCAAATTAAAATTTAAACCATTGCTAAAGGTTCCCTGCTGTGGTTTGCCCTCTGAGCAAGTTACCAGAACATAAACTAAGCAGACCAAAAAAAGTAGCACATTTGCCACTTTAAAAAAGCAGGCCTTAAAGTATTAACGTAGTTTTTCAACATCTTCCCATCATCTTTAGTTAGGCCCTTGTGCACAGAAGCTCATGCATAGTTTATACAGCTCTGAAGGATCAAGCAATGTTTCTGGATGCTGCTTATAGAACCAGAAGTAATTTCCAGGCCAGCGTTCTGCAGAGGCTCCCTCCCCATGCCACCTTTACGCTGAAGAACTACTGCAATATTTATTCCACTCATGCTTCACTCTCCCAGGTCATGCCGCCGAGTGTCACACAGCTGCAAAAGCCACCTGCCACTGTTATGTTGCCATTGTCTGTGGCGCGTCCCCCACCACTCATCATTTCTCCTGAAAAGGATTTGTGCTCCCTTCTTACTCCCCTCCGCCTCATCTTTAAAAGAGGTTCTCCCACTGCCTTTTTGGAAGGGGAGGGGGAACAACATTGCAAATGGGAATCCCAGGTGGCTCTAGCTAATTGCCCATGTGCTTTGGGAACCTAATGCTGCCTATTGTTACCGCAGTAGAGTCTTCAGCCACAAAGTCACTTCATATGCTAATCAGAGACAGGCTGATCCCTAGCTAATACCTCAGTCTGTTCAGGAGTACTGATCTTATGAGGTGGGGATGGAGGGGGGAGACGGAAGGGGAGGCAAGCAAATCCCAAAATATAAGCTGCACGGGGGGAAAAAAACCTCAAAAGAAATTACGCCTTCCCCCTACTGATATCATAACTGATTGAAATTGTCTGCATGCCGTTTAAAATCAAACAAAATCAAACAGGAGGAATAAAGTAGAGAATTATTAATTTTTCTATTTATTTTAGTAAACATTCAAAAGGGATCCAGTCAAAACATTATCACTCTTCTTATTCTGAGTATGCTATTAAGCTGTCTGATATGCCACAACAGAATAATTAATTCTTGAACTGGAAGCCAAGTATTATTCAGTTATGTTTGCAAAAGCTGTCTTCAGAATCTGTAAACCAATCAGCTATGTTTTGTTACTCCACTGTGTGGTTTCATTTTAACTCTTTAGAGTGGAGTTCACACAGAGACAGATCTTAGAGCTTAATATGCATATACAGGAGGTAAATGAAATTATAGGCTGCTACACTTGGATGCTGAGGGACAAGAAGTTGAGGCTTAAGTGTAACACTGATGTTTCTACCTAGGCCTACCTTTGAAAAATGAAAAGCTTGAAGTATTATTGTGGAAAAACTAATACCTTTTCCTCTGTTAGATGCAGAGCAGCAGTACCACAACTCACTTCGATTTTTAGTCCCCTTTAAAGATCTTTACCTACAGACTATTCGAAATATCAGTGGGAGAAATTATTTAGAAGTAAGCCTGCAGCAGTGTGAAGAACAGCTATGCCCCTTATCCAAGTACTTCAAGAGCTCCCAACCATCACAAACCCAAAACTAAATGTTGCTGGAACATCCATACTATCAGAAGCAAAAACAGAGCAAAACTCCAAAACACATTTCATTGTTCAAAGGTCTTCCAAACCTTTCAAATAATTTGTCCTAGAATATTTATCCAGATAAACAACTCAGGTTTAGCTTTCCTAGCAGATAAAACTACTACATTCCAAGTATACCACTGGTATATTTTCTTCATCCGGCTATTTACAGAATACAAGCATGGCTTCACATGCAGCCCTGCCATCAGAAAACAATTCTGCTGAAGACTGGCAGGCATTCCCCCTGATCATTTGTCTTCTTAAAGAAGCATTGAGGCTCCACAACTGCACATAATGTGTTTGGTTATTTTTATGCATTAGGACTTCAGAAGCAGAATAAACTTCAAGTATTAACATTGTCTATTGTGATTCTCAACCTTGTCACAACACTTGGAAAGAGAGTTCTTCCTGAAACATGGCCATTATGAACCTGACAACACGTTTGCATCTCACTCTAGATTTCAGGGTACAGTATTATTTATATAGTACCAAAAAGCAAGTGCCATACATAAAGACACAAGCCCTGTCGACAAGCTAATTACACAATTAAATAATGAAAGCAATAGTGATGTAAAGGGAAAGTCTGTGAGAGACAGTTATGTTGAATGGAAAGGCTTGCATCGAGAGATTAAAAATACAGGAAGCAACAGAATCATGTGACACCCAAACATAGGTAATTCCTATCTTTCCCCAGCCTTTTCTATCTTCTCTTTCTTGGGAAATAGTGAAGGAGCTTTTTATTAGGGAAGTAACAAAGAAATATGAGAATTAAGCCGGTGAAAGATCAAAGGTAAACAAAACTGATTGTTAACGAATGTTTATATTCTAAAAGAAAGAGCTTAACATGAACCAGAAGGACAGAGGAGGGAGTGGAATATTACAAATGAGAAATAGCAAGGACAATCCCTGCAAAAACTAAGGCTAGAATAAAAAGAAGTTGACCATGGAAAAGAGGAAGACAGAAAGGAAGACTGCTGTAACAATAAAAACACACAAAAATTAAAGCATTCATCATAGCTTTCCTAGAAAAACAACAGAAGGATGCAGTTTAGAGCAATAGCAGAGTCAAAGTAACATGAATCAACAGATCCTGGAATAAAAAGAACAAAAAGATAGGTAAGAGTCCCTAACACCATCAAGGTTGCAAATCCAAGAAGGATGTTCAAAACCCCAAGATGAGAAAAATGTAGAAGAATAGTGCAAAATGCCATACGAACAATGAATTTAACAATTTTGGGTAAGACTCATGATAAACAAACAAAAGAGAATGCTATAGAACAGAACAGATGTTGCAGTTAAAGTAATAGCTAATTGGAGCACTCTTAAACTTTTGAGTTTATTCTCTTCTTCAGAAGTCTTCCTCTGCTCTGTCTCAAATGTCTGGCCCAGCATCAACAACCTGTTTCAGAGGCAAATACAAAAGCCTTGTCTACAGTTGAACAGACAACTGTTTGTTGCTGCATGTAAGGATCTGTACATAGTAATTACACACAGAGGCTTCTTAAAGCCACACAAAATAAGATGTCAACAAAATAACAACCCCTTCTGAATTTCCATTTCCTCAAATCACACTGCAAGGATGCAGAGATCCACTAGCCCACAGATCCAAAGTGGATCAATGTTGGGTCCACTCCCAGAGATACTGAATCTACTATCTACTATCAACCCCACAAGCTGCTTATTATTATTTATTATCCTTTATTTATATAGCGCCATTCATGTACATGGCACTTAACAAAAACTTTATAACATTTCTATGGGGAGAAAAGTACCATTTTCCTTAAGAGTCCATTTTCCCCATATTCTTTGGATTCCTGGAGGCACAGCAACTGGAGAATTATTGAACAAAAGTAGATGCAAAGCAAGTAAAGATTTCTTTTGAAAACAGGGAAGGGCAATGTTGAGTAAATATCAAATAAAACAAACATCAACAACAATAGTTCATAATCCCCCAGACACTTCTGGCAGAAATTGCTGCCAACACTACATGATGCCATCATGTAACTCTGGCAGTGTTGGTGGAGTTATTGACAGGCAGTCATGATGAAGCTTTCAACCTTTCTGTTGCTGAGACTATCTTTCCTTTCCTTGCCTGCCAAATAATTACTCATGGGGCAAAGAAAAATTACCTAAAATATGCTTCCAATTAATAAATGTTCCTATGCAACATTAACATCAACTACTGAACTTCCTCAATCTTAATAAAATGATACTGAGAACAACCAAGCCCTCTGAAGAGTTATATTAAACTTAGATGCAATAAAGGAGCATAACTATGTTTATCTGTCCTGCTCTGAGTCCTGCTGGATTTCTCCACTCTCAGCTTTGTAATTTAATAGGGTTGTAACCGCACAGATAATCTTGTATCCTCCAAATCTTCTGTATTATAAATTGTATATATCCCACCCAGACTGGTTAAAAGTTAGAGGCTGTTCAAGTACTTGTCTAAAATATCTTCAGAGAACCAAGTTGTCTACCCTGATATACAGTATCTAGTCACAAATCTGAGATTGTAACCCTTCAAAATTGTGTTTTGTTTCTAATAATTGGGCTCCCATTCATATATAGCATGACATGTATTTATCAGCCACAGACCAGGTAAAGGCAATTCCATTCCCTCACTATGTGCCATGCAAGCTGAAGCATATAGGAGCTATGTTCAGCAACACAAGGAGAGCCACAGGTTAACCACTCCTGTTTTATATTGTCAAAGCTAGTTCTATGTAGGGTCCACGTGCCAGATGGGCAAATCACTCATTATTTAAAGAGGTCCAGAAGAAATATGGTTTGATGCAAATCTTTTCCCGGATATTTCAAGCCATACGTACCTTTCAAATTAGTTCTCCTTTCAGTACAGAATCTGCATAACAACCATTAAAAGCATAGATAAAGAACTGTTGATTTACATAATCTATAAGGAAATGAGAAACCCAAAGGATTCCATCTGAAGTTTATGTTACAAACTGGAGCAAGAAATGGAGCTGTGCACTTATTTCAGTGAAAAATGGCAGTCTTCCAGTGTATGTTCTGACTTTGCTGTGCAAACTGTGCTTGCACAACTTGCTGGTAAGAGAATCTACAAGAGCAAAAAGAGGTTAAGCAAAGCCTTTGAGCTCTTCCATGTTTTCCACTGGGTCACTGCTTTTTCAGTAGCAGTATTTTGCTCCCTAGAATTTGTATCATCGCAGATTCCAATGGCAGTTTCACTGTCTTCAATATTTTGACAATGCAGAGGATCTAAAGCAAAGTGTGCTAAATGGAACAAATCAAAAGTATGATGCAAGATCACAACCAAGAACAGAGCAGACTTTTACAAAATGTTGGGGGAAACGCACATTCTCGCTTACCTATGGTGCAGTTTGTAGTTATTTTTCTCCGCTTGGGGTTGTGTCGAAGCAGCTCTAACTCTCGTTTGGTTGGCTCCCATGTTGAATACTTCTCTCCAATACCTGATTAAAAGAAATATATAGACATATTTCAGATGTATGCTTGGTGAAAAACTACCAAGATATTTTGCAGTGCAAATTGCACTGTCCATTAAATTGGATTCTCTATACATATCACCCCAACAGTTGGCTTGCTTTTCTCTATAGTTCAGAAAGGCAGCAATTGACCTTCACAATATGTTCCCATAAACATGTGCTGAAAGCACACAAAAGCCACTATTTGTATAGAATTCCTAATGGTTTCCAAGTAACAGTGATCCCTCCTCTCCACATCCCCAACAATGGTTGAAAAAAAATCTATCAGCTAAAAGTACAACAGCAGATTGCCCCTCATGCAAGAATTTGTTTCAAGCATCTAACATTCTCTTTAGGTTCAGAGAGGTCACACTGCCAGAACAGCCATATCTTGAAAGCTAACTACAAAGACGATGAGGTACAGCCCCACTGTGCTCACGTCTATTCAACATAATATATATAAAGAAAAGCAGGGGGGAAAAACAACTTAGTAGATAGCTCTACAACTCTACTATTTTTAAAGAGATATTACAGCAGAAACTGAGATAAAATTTGTTGTGGTTATTGTTCTTGGCACAATTTGTTCAGAGAGGGTTTGCCTTTGCCTTCTTCTGAGGCTGAGAGAGTATGACTTGCCCAAGGTCACAGAGTAAGTTTCCATGACTAAATGGGGATTTGACTCCTAACCTCCAGAGCCGTAGTCCAGTGGTCACACCACTACACCACACTGGCTCTCCAAGATATAATTAGTGATACCAGAACATTTTTTTTAAAAAAAGAACATACTCAAGGGTATACTAACATAAAGTCTGATTATTTCTTTAAAGTTGTCACTGAAGACTTGATCATACAAAACACAGTCCAAGATGCAAAGTACTGTGGAATCAGTTTTGTGCACCCAAGGCTCTCTTGGAATTTTTATCTGAGAGCAGCCCTCACCCTACCTCCAGTGTATAGAAAGACAATGTTGGGAAATTCAGCAGTGTTTCCAAGACTATTTTGGTGATTGGCTATTCAACAAACAAACAAAACACACACATACACACAAGAACCCACTAAAGCTTCCACTTGGCTAGCGCAAATCTCTTGGGTGAGTCCAAACTATTCTCTCAAACCACAGCATAATGTCTCATGTCACTCTCTATCAACCAGAGTAAAAAACTAATACCCTAATCTTGAGAATGAAACTTGAAAATCTGTCATTCAAGCAAAGCAACGAGGTGGGGGGGACAACCCCTGTCTGAAGATAGGAAAGGGATAAGTCATAAGAAAAGAAGTTAACAATATGGATTCGATAAGTGACAGGGAACATGTGTTCTTCCAGTAGTTTGATTGCAACTCCTATCACCCCTCACCACCATAACTGATGATGAAAGACTGTGGAAGTTGTACACAAACTTTAGAGGTCACACGTTCTCTGTCCCTGGATCAGGTGGAGGAAGCCAATGTGCACCAAGATTTGAAATACTGGCAGTGCAATACTGTACATTGGCTAGTAAGATGTTAGTCCCACTGAGTGGATTTACTTCTAAGTTAAGTGAGTATTATTATCATTAATAATAGTAGTACAAGATGACAGCATAAGGAATCATAAATAATCTTAGAAATGACTCAGTGGAGCCATGCTGTTTTATTATATAAGGCCAGCTACTACCTATCATAAAAACATTTGCAATGGTACAGAAAACATTATAGTAAAGTTGAGATTTAAAGTAAGTTAAAGTCTATCTTGTACTATATGGAATGCATGATGAGTGGTAAGGAACCTATGTTTGAGAGTGAGCAAACATATGCATAATGCAAAAACAGGAAAGGCAGGGAAGGTTAGAGAGACTGATAGATTTCTTCACTTTCAAAATGCACTCAGCAGATTTTATTCTCCCTACATGTTTTATCATAATAGTTTTTCTGGAATTTTTTGAATTTACATGTCTTCTGTTTAGCTGCCACCTTTATGGTAGAGATTACAGCCAAAAGGCCTTCCAAACACCTAGATAAACTATCTTCTAATAATGGAAGGCTAACATTAGAGATCTCCTATCAAAAAGAAGGGAAACAACTGCACTTTACTAGAACTATTGTAAACTTTATGTAACCTTCCCTTCTTCCTAATATGAATTCCTTACACCTGAAGAGGAAACTCTGCTGCTGTTGTGTGCCTTCAAGTAGGTTCCAATTTATGATGACCCTATCACGGGGTTTTCTGGGGCTGAGAGTGTGTGATGTGCCCAAGGTCAACCAGTGGGTTTCCATGGTTGAGCAGGGAATCAAACCCTGGTCTCCAGGATTGTGATCCAATGTTGAAACCACTACACCACCCTGACTCTTGAAGGGGACCACCAGCCAGAAAAAGAAAGAAAAAGGCCAATCTCCATTAAATACGGGATTGAACAGTTACAGTAATTTGAATACAATATGTAGTCTGCATTTTGCAGTGATGGATGAGGTACGATACAGAGGAACACATATGACAAAACTATTTGTCAGAAGGTTCTCCAGAATCTTCATCAAAGTTTGTCAGACAACCCAGTGATATGTATTATGCTTAGTAGAGCAGCTAATCTGCTACTATAAACTACTGCTGCTTTAACAGGTTGAATTTTAAATTTTAACATGCATGAAGGAGTCTGATTTGGTACAGTCTGCATGGGGTTTGGGTTATGTGGGATCTGAGACAAAAAAAACTTTTAAGCTAATATGTAGTATATACAAGTATTAGACATGGCACATCTAGTTGAACAAGTATCCATGACTGTGTGATTAGCACCTAAATACTCAACAGAAACAAGACTCCTACAGAGCAGCTGAAGGGGAAAGAGTTGTTCAATGAACAGCAAACAATAAACACAAATGTACACACAGTTAAATATATGGACAAACATTTAGAGCAAAACAGCTTAGACATCATTCTGCAAATCAGCTTTCCCTAACCTGGAGCTCACATGATGCATTACAGTTATCATCACACCAAGGCTTCCTATACTGGCAAGGGATAATGGGGTAGTAGTCCCAACATTTGGGTGTGGTGAGCTTTGGAAATGTTTCTTTACATCATCTTTCATGGAGAAAAGAAATAGAGTTTTGCTCAATTTCACAGTGTAACTTAACTATACAGGCTTAAAATATATTACTTTTACATGTTTAGTTGTCCTTCTGCTCACTATTTGTTCCAGCATATAATATATGAAAACATAACTACTTTTTACATTAACAGGCTAGCGCCTTAAGTAATCTGAAAGCCGTGCTGCAAACACAACCAAATTAGGAATAATAAGACTGCAAAAATATTGCCAGTTAACTGTTCTCCACCTAACAGTGGGTTGTCTCAGACAAAAACGTTCAGTACTAACCAGTGAAGTATTCAGGGATCAATTCAATTTATTTGCAGAATTTCCAAGGCTCACCGGAACAATATGCAGCTATACTTTTTCCCCTTCTGAGGTGGGAAAAAGTCCACTATCAGAATATACTGGCGTATTTCTGTAACTTGTGATTTCTGCCTGCCTAACCTACCTCAGAACACTGAAAGAATTAGATGAACCTTTTCTCAAAGTATACTATCCTGAGGTCTGACAAATAAATGGCATAACAATGTGATTCATCATCTAATAAAGCACTGAAGCTTTGGACTAAATACTATACTGTGCATTTCCAGGTAAAAAGGATCAAATAGCCAGGCAAGTGTGTAAGCAAAGTGAGTTATGACAGACAATGGTGTAAATAAGCTTTCCATACTCTCCCCTCATTTGTTACCACAACCAGTCTTAAGTTAGGTGTATCACTATCTTGATATCACAGGTAGGTTAACTGAAACTAAGAAAATAGCAGGTGGACTAAAACTATCATTAGTTTCTCAGCAGAACTGAGATTTAAACAAGGGCTTCCAATTTGCATGCTTTACCACTCCACAGTGAAAACATTCTCAGTTCTCATGTATTTCATTTCCGGTTTTTAAAATACTATTAGGACAACTATCTTACAACTAGTAATTAATAAAAAGGAAATTAGGTGTGTGTCCTGTGCAGACCACTAACACAAGCAGAATGTTCTCTCGCTTTATATTGTGGAGTTATGGAAAGAGGGACACAGGACGGACTCCAGAAACTTCAACATTAACATTATATGGTCCCCAAAATTAGTTAAATGAACAAAAGTTACATCCATTTCAAAAGTACTTGGGTGTAAGTTTCGCACCAAGCCTGTAATTCCAAGCTACAAGTCTAAAGCTTATGTCCACTGCAGCTGTTTTGCTCTTTCAAGTTAATTACCTCTCAGGCCAAAGACAAGCACATTTTAACATGTTTAAGAGGTTATTCAACTGCTAAACAAAAACACGGGGTTTAAAAATACATTCCCAAACATTTGCAGTCAGTTATTCTTCTGCACACTTTCCTTGAAATGAATTTTGCACAGAACCTTTTTACATTGTCATTCCCTTATTCCAAAAGCTCCATCACTAGCCTTCCCCTTCTGACTGGACTACTTCAAAACTAAGGCATCTAAACAGTTGTGCTGAGGTTATATCACCCATCTGCAATGTTTAATAGACACAAAAAGTTGCTATAGGGTGGTAGATTTATTTTTAAGAGCTAATTTTTAAACAGTTAAATCTAGATTTCAGTAGTGATTGTTTTAAAACACATCAGTTTAATCCAAAATCTTTAATTTCACATTCCATCAAAAAGATAAGAGGGGAGTATAATTTGGAGTAGCTCAGTCATGGGAAAGCAATGCAAATATTTATCATCTTTAGATATTCCAATATGCAATTTCTATAAAAGGTAAAGCAATACGCAAGGTGGCATTGTAAATGAAGATTCTTGACTAAAAATGGGAGATAATCAGCAAAGGGACGCTTGTTAGTGAAATGCGTCACCAACTCACACTTCTTACCTGTCATTGTACACTGGTAGTGAGAAACCATTGTTGGGGTGAAGGCTAAAAAAGAAAAAATTAGGGAAAGCAAACTGAATAATAAAACAAATGTGTGTACATATACTTGTGTGTTAATATCTACAGATATACATACGGTATGTGTAAACAAGAGCATGTGCTTAGAAAGATGGCATATTCTATTAAGATAAATCACACAGGGAAAGGGCAGCATTTCACAGGAAGGGCAGAATTTTCTTGACTACTAGCTTGAAAAGAATAGATTTACTCTGTTTTATTGTTAGCTCTGCACAATAACAAGAAAGGGAGTTACTTTTTGTTGTTGCTGTTGTGATTTAGTGAGGTGTGCATACTAAGCAAAGGTTTCAAATGAAGAAACATCATCTCTACATTTATCTCACTCACAACTTGGGCTAGTGTCCTGAAGAAAGGCCAACCTGCCTCTTACTGAATTCTACCTTCATTGGGTGGGAGAGCCAGATATATCTAAGAATAAAAGTGAGCATTCTTTCAGGGAGATACTTAAAGAAAACCAAACCTTGTAGCTTCCAAGCTTTCCGTTGTTCTTCTTTGGCAATTTGTTCCATATCTTTGTCATATATGTAATCTTGACACATAAAGCAGTATATACCCCCATACAAAAGGTCTATGGCTGCAGAAACAGAAGATGGTAGGGGAAAGAGAAAAAGCAACGAAAATGTAAAATTTTAAATCAGAAATTTTGGTTTCTAGAAAAGAGCCTCTTTACCAGGGTGAATGGGCATCAAAACAGCAAAACCCTGCATGACACATTTTTAGTCAGCTACCTTTCTACCGTCAAGGATCTCAGTCAAATACAGCAAACAGCATTTAACTATCAGCTTTTCTTGATAGATAAAATTTAGTTAATGCCCATGGGTTCTTAGGATTTCAAATGAGCAAAGGAGGAGGAGGCTAGGCTACACGTGCTTATAGATCGACCAAATTTTATTCTTTAAAAAAGCCCATTCAGAACTGCATGAACCATGGGGGTGATGAGATATTCAAAGTAAAGCAACAGCACACTACAGAAAGAGTCTCTTTTTTTCTAATCTTGTTTTAGAAACTTATGAGACAGAATCATAACGGAATGAGAACCATGAGCATCTAATTCCCTTTCAAAGCTTTCTGTATAGGCAAAAAAAAAATAGGTACTACAGAACTCCATGTATACCAGAATTGAGAGCACCTCTATACTAGGCCTGAGGGCAAAGAACTGTCAAATTAACAACTGTAAACCACTCAGATAAAATGCTATGCACAGTGATGATGCTATATAAATAAATGATGATGATGGTGATAACGATTACCTCTCCCAGCAAGTCAACGACCTATGCCAGAAATTACCAGAGCTGTCAAAGATTTTTCATGGGCTTTACCTATTAAACAGACTATTTTTTTTATCCCTGCAGTTTGTAAAGAAATATTCAGATACGCAAACTATATTAGCAGATAAGATGAGCATACTTTGTCCATACAGTGCCTCTCCTGTACCAATCTTATTGTCATTACTAGCATCTATGAACAGAGTTGAATTTTTAATGAAAAATGTCAGTGTTATCTATTTTGCACAGAAGATGTTTCTTGCTTATATAACAGTTACATATAAAGTAACCGTTGCTATAGCAATAGGTAGGTGGATGGATGACAAGAGACTTACAAAGTAATATCTGAATGTTATGTTTTAAAATAAAATCTCAAGATTTTTTAAATGCAGTGTTTATTGCAGTCCTTGATATATATTCTGTTCTGCAATTCTGCTTTAAATCAGCACAATCTTAGCAGCTGCGGTTTCAATTAAAAACAAACAAATAACACTGTCAATTACCACAAAGTATTTCAGTATTAGAAATGCTATACCTGATGATGAAGAGAAATTGGATATTTGTGGCTGTCTTTTCATTCTACTCTACGAAGTGTTTTCGTGACAGGTTTCTGTAGTTCAACAGCATTCTATTATGACTGATTTAGCTCTCATTTAATACAGTAATTTCATGTGGAGGCCTATCAATTTATAACAGAGTTCACCCTTGTTGACCAATTTACAGCAAACTTTTCTAATCATGCTAATGCATCCCATCTTCATAAAACTTCAGAGGCTTTTTCTTGCACAATGCACATGTGAAAAGACAGGAAGGGCTTTCTGGAAGCAACCACTGAGATGGCCTCTCAAAACATCCTTCCTATATAGCTCTGCTGCTCAGAATGCCCCTTGGCAAATCAAGCAATTGTCAATTTGTTTCTACACTCTTACCTTTCATATGATTTGTGTCAGCTTCTGCCTACCCCTTAGCAACCACTGTAACATTCAGTCGCTGTCTTTTACTTGCAAGGGCTGACAACATAACCAGTGCCTCAGTTACTCACCCAGGAACATAGAGAAGTGTCAGTTTACCTATCTGGTTACCTAAACATATTGAAATGTCCAACCTAAGTTTGAAGGCACTGGAGACTAAGGTATGGATTTTCAGTGTGATGCTAAGGAGACTTAACTTTTGAAGCCATAGGCATGTATTTCCTATATTTAGTGATATAAGCATCTCTGTTCAAACAACTTTGTCACAATTTTATTCTATAAATAGCTTTAGAAATTTCTGCAAAAAGATAAGTGGCATATACTTTTTCTATATAACTGAATAAATAATATATGGAACCCTAGGATACAGGTGAACAGATGTGCTATTGTGTGTCATTCCTACTGAGTACACAGGGTTTTTTTAGTTTTGTTTGTTTTGTCCTTCAGTGTCATCAACTCTATTACCCAAAGTAACACAAGCCAGGTTGGCTTATAGCATTTGTACTGCACTCTTTCCCCAAAGGAACTTGAATGGTTTTCCCCTCTCACAACCACCCTGGGAAGTTGGTTAGGTGGAGAAACTATGGCTTCTCAAAAAGCTTCCAACTAAGCAGAACTTAAGCTGGGGTTTCCCACACACAAAACTAGCATGCTAACTGCTGTACCACACTGGATTTCCAGCAGAGCACAGCAGTACTGTGATGGTACTGTGACATGCAACCTAAGCTTCACTTCATGTCATGCAAACACAATATGTTATACAGTCAAGTTTTCCAACAATGCTGTTGGCAGAAATAACTAATGTGGCTGAGAAACTTTTGCACCTTGTGAACTCTTTTCTCTCTCTCTCTCTCTCTCTCTCTTTTAAATCCCTTCAAGCATCAATACGGATGCTGAATTAAAACTGTCTCAGCAAGATCAGGGCAATCTTGTGAGAATGAAGGCATTTATTTTCTGTCACTTCCTAGGTGAGCTATACCACTGCACATGTTTTCCAGACCTCAAGGGATGGTGGGAAAAGGGCAACCATGACTACAATAAGAAATTTGATTTCGCTTGCTTCATACAGCTCTCAGGTTACAATGATGAGATCCCAGAAATCAAGAAGCACGAGTTTGACATCTTCCTCAAAAGCAGCAAAATTTTATTTTTTCATTTGCTTTATCAAACAGAAGAAAAGTTGAGGGGACTACTGACAGGAATACAGATGAGTCTGATACTTGTGGAGTGTGAAAGCTGTTTTCAAGATACAACTGATGTATGGTAAGGTGGCATCTCTTCCAGTGGAAATGCCTATAAGATCAAGATCAAATGCTGACATTGTCTTGCTAATTATAAATTTGATTTCCCCATTCTTCACCTTTTTCTTTAAACATGTAACATATTTGCCAGCATATAAGACACACCAGTGTAGAAGATGAACCCCATTTTCAAACAGTATTTTTTTGTGGAAAAAAGGGAGTCTCATATGCCAACAAATACAGTATATCCTTTATATCTCATCTACTCTCCCTACAAGAAAGCATCTTGTAACATTTAATGAACTATGCACCTCACAATTTAAACATATTCCAGTTTTCAGTTACTCAAACTCAAAAACAGGAACAACAGTTTCCCAGTTTAAAAAGAAATATTTTAAACTGCTACAAGCCAATAAATGACCAGGTCCTGCTAAGTACCCTTAAGGTAAAGAGTTCCAGAAGAAATGTCACTATTGATAAGACAATCCCTGGTCTTCTTAAGGCAAACAGATAATTAGAAGGGGATTTAGAGAATGGTACCACCTAAAGGTCCAGAATCCATCTATGAAAACTGAGGACGAAGGTTTTTTTCCCAATGCCTTGGTGTCAGTGTATTGTTAACTTATACTAGAAATGTTCAGTGGACTCTGCCTCTATCAAAACCAATTATGTAAAAACTGAGCATATAAACCAGATCAAAATAAGAGATATATACAATCAATTTCCACAGAAAAGGACAGTGTTAACCTTTAATATCCTAAATATCTTGAGATCATATTATCTAAAGATCACTTATATAATCTATAGCACTATGTGCTAAGATCTGCTTCACAGATCGTTCTTGAATGCTCCTCATTAAAGTCACTTTGGTTGAAACACACAAGCAGTAGCCCTTCTCTGTAATGGTCCTAACACAATGGAATGGCCTTCCCATTCACAAATCTCACCTCATTTGTACAGGCTTTAGAAAAGCTCTGAAGACCTTCCTCTTCAATGCTTCTTTTAAACAATACCATAATTAGCGCATGTGGTACAAAGCAGCTTCTCAAAAAGGTCTCTGTATTTACTAATACAGCTAATATAGTTTTGCATCTTCTCTTGCTCTTTTAATGTGCAGCACTGTGTGAAGACACAATCCTAAAAAGTGACTTAAAATACTATTAATAATTGAACCACAAACTGGAAGTGGGGGCTGAAAATAAGGAACTGCCTTATTTATATCTAAGACCTTCAGGGCTGAGAGAAGGACACAACAAATAATTGCATCTTAAATGTTTATCCCTGTTTCTTCCAACAAAGTCATCTATGCAGAAAGTAATTTTGTTTCATTAGAAATGCAAGTGTGAATATGTAAATATAAATATATTGATACATCCATTTTTGCACACACTTCTCATAAAATAAAACTGAACTGTGGCTAAGAATCAAGCACCACTCTATAGGATACCTTACGGGTGGCAGATTCCTTCTGTTTCTAAACTCACCCAATGATTCTGGAGCCAATTACATAATTGGGTGAACAGAAAGGTGCCACGGATATGTTCCTGGGAAGCATACAAGTTCCATGAAGAGGATTTAGATCCCCGTGCCAAACGACAAGTGTTGTTTGGCTTAACAATTTACACCTGAAAGATGTTCCAGAGTTAATACAGACAGCTCACTCTGTCTCTCAAATTAGCCTGAGTCACAGAACTTTGTGACGATAAAATGGAACGGAATGCCAAATAGAACTTCTTTGGGGCAAAAATGTAAATGTGGGTTAAAGCAGTATTTTTAAGGAGGAAGATGCATATTTTATTCATTATAATTAATGAAATCAAGCAGTCTTTATCAGAAGACACAATTATCTTCAGTTTTTTAACTCGGAATTAATCTATACCATGAACTGGTATCTGAACACAGTGGAAATAAATTCAACTCAAGTTATGATTGTACTGCAATGTTAGCAGACAGAGAGCCATCTAGAAACTGAACACATCTGCCTATTGTGAATATATTAACATTTTACGGAAGCAAGTTCACAAAATAACAGAAAACTGTATTAACATTAAAGGCAGTACTGGTGCTTTTACATAAATATCTGGAGTATAACCACTGATATGTAAGGAAAATACAAGGACATTCTGAAGGTCTGAACTACATTCTGACTGTATTTCAGCCTTATGAATAAGTCCAAAGTTATCTGCCACAATCCCTTTCCTCATATGAGCCTGCCCAGGCCCTGAAATCCTCAGGAGAGGCCCTTATTTCAGTCTCATCACTTTCACAGGCATGGCTGCTAGGGCTGCAAGAAACAGCCTTCTCAGCGGCTGCCCCAGCTATGAAACTGCCTTCCTATGGAGGCTCAAACAGACATTCCCCTTGCCAAACACATTTTTTAAGCCCAACAGATTTTTGATAACAGCGTTTATGAAGAACAGGCTTTTAAGAGAGTGCTGTACTGTTTTAACTGGAATGTTTTTAAACTGATTTCCACTATTTTCAATTGTACATTTTAAATTATTTTTAGTGGTGTTGATACTTTAATTCCATTTCGTTATTGATACTTTAATCCCATTTTCTATTTTTGATGTTTTGTATGTTTCTAACTATACTGTATTTCTTTTAATTCATAATCTGCCTTAACCCAGACTTTGGAGAAAACGATAATGATGATGACAACAACTTTACTAGCCTCCAAACATCTTTGCTGAACTCTCAGTGTACTGAGACTGCTCCAGTGTGTATCACCTCTGAAAAAGAGTAGATGAGGTCCACAGCATTGGAGAAGTGGGGGCTGGCTGCCTTGAGGTCAGGAACTACAAGCAGAAATTGATGGAAAGCCTTTAGGGGATGAGTTTTACCCTTGGGTGTTTGGCAGCCAGTAGATGTAAATACTTCTTTCACAGCACACATACAGCTGATGCTGCTAAAGCTACACAATTTGGTGTCTGGAGTTTCAGTTTCTTCTTGTCTCCATGGAGACTGATGTTAGCTCAGCAAAAGTCACTGCTTCAAAAATAATTTCTGTTGATTCTGAGATGTGCATTCAGTTAAGCAGGCTTTGGGAGGGGAGACAGTAGCAGTCATATGTCTTCCCTTTGAATGCATTTGCAGCTCCACACACAAATGTAAAAATATTTGACTCTTTAGGAAAATACATACTTAAATCCCAACTTCCCTACCTACCCTTTGATAACACCATTTATTGTAAGCCATAGGGCTCACCCACACACAGTATAACTCTAAAGAATTGGTATTCTGTTTTGCCACCATATGGCCCCCAACACAGCTTGTATCAAATAATAAAATAAAATATCTCAATCTTGTTTCTCATCGAAGGACGCTCTAGAAATGACTTCCAGCTATAATATGGCATCTCTCTCCATCCCAAGTGGCTCATTCCTCAAGACTAGAAAAACCAGATAGTAGATGAAAGTTACAACTGTAGTTTCTACTACAGGGCTGCAAATTTAAGAACAACTGAGATGATGCTGTATGTTCATATTGCACTACAGGACCTCCAGCTGACAGGAAGCTGGCACAGCAGGGCAGGGCGACGATACCAATACTACAGGTATTACAGTAATAGCTGTGGGTAGCTTTTAAGGCATAGCAGGCCCAGTACTAAATGCATAAGGCATAGTAGGCCACAGCTACAAGAGGAGGTGTTTGCTGCTACCAGTCCAAAGATCTAATTATACCATATTTTTTAATCCATCCCTTTTGCAAACAGTTCAGGGCAGGAAACATAAATGGTCAGTTCTTAGCCCCGCCTCACCCCCATTCATGACAGCCCTACGATTTAGGGCAGAAAACATACAGGAGTGGCAAACTGTAACTTGTCCAAAGTCACCTATGACCTACACAGACTAATTTCAGCCTGAGCTTCCAGAATTACATACTACTGAAAATAATCTGTTTCACCTAGACCACACTAGGTATCTTGCAGCCTATGCTGCACACACGGCCCTCAGAATTAACCATCTCTAAAGAGGATATAGGCTCATCTAGATCAGAACAAGAGGATGAAATAATGGACAACAGGGATGAAATGGGGAGCATCACAGAAAGAGACCAAATCCTGTCAACCACACAAGAAGTTGTGCAAATTTTTAAATGTGTTGCTCCATCCCACTGTACTAAGTACTCTGTACCTTTTTACTTTGTGTTGCTACTTCTCCAACTTACATTCTCACTGAAATAGGAACTAGCGACACAAAGTAAAAATGTAAAAGAGGCAGAAACATTCCTTTTCTGTGGGGAAATGTCCTATATTATTTAAGAAACTGTTTAATCATGACAAATATTTTATATTCCTACTAGCATATTTACCCGTCATTGCCCAGGATTTTATTTACCTCTTAAGAACTCACCAAACGGTCTTCTCCAGTACCTGTAACATTTCCCCATATTTCCCAATGCAATCTGTATTCAGAGTTGTTAACATACTGAGGTTTGGTTCCTGAGGGAACAGACTGTCCTCCTCTTTGATGTTAGTCCTCATCTCCACAGCAACCGGCCTATTCCAGTAACTGTAACTTTTCCCCATATTCCCCAATCCAATCTGTATTCATTCAGAGTTGCTACCATACAGAGGTTGGGTTGAACAAGCTATAAGCAATAAGAAGTTCATCAGACTTTATTCCTGCGATACAGTCATTAATGAGGAGCACATGTCCTTCAGAGACACTCATCCAATACCAGGCAATATCCAATAACAAGCCCCTTTAGGGCTTTATCGTGCAGTCTGCTTCAACTGCAGACATACGCTAGAATGAAGAATCTTCTACAGTAAGTGAAGAAGATTGTTAAACACGCAAGTTGAGGTCTGGGGTTTGGTTTTGTTTGTTTGTTTTTTGTTTTTTTGAGGGGTTGCCTGAATATCAACATTCTGAAAATCAGTAACTGTTGTGACAAATATAGGATGTATGCAAGAATGCACAAAATGTGGGCAAAGTCTAATTTTATGACTAGATAATTCATGCTTCTTGGCCCCAGTTAAGTGCTTTCAACATGTACATCAAGTGGAATAGGGATTATATAATAATTTTTTTAAAACTAGGACATTTACATAGACAGCAATAAGAGAAGATGACATACTGTTTGCTGAATTCTACCAGGCTGAGCATCAGACAAGTCTGGGAAGGTGAGGCAGTAGATGGAAAGTTTTTAACTAACGAAGTAAATACATGACAGTCAAAATCCACTTTAAAAATACTCAAAACATCTACAAGGAGGTTCTATGTCCAAAAGTCTAGCTCAAACAAAATATAGCACTATTAAAGATATACAGATTTTAAAATAATTGCTATTTCCAAACAGTGTAGATCCATTGAATCAATGGGACCTCAATAAATTAATATTTGTTCAATGGATTCAACTCTAGTTGGGATTAGAATTGGATGCAGGCCATAGATTTTACATGCAGGCTTATGTGGGACTTCTCTAGGTAAACTCAAAAGACATTTACACCTTTATAGGTGGAAAAGGATTTGAGCATTAAGAGGGGAGGGTTCCCATAATAAATCATCATAAGATAGTTCATTTTAGGCAGGAAACTGTACTATTAAATATATATCAGAATTCCACTCATAATCCAGAGGAATTAAGTGCTGACTTTTTTTTTTTGACAAAATAAAGAGACAAGCTTTCTGATACTCAGACTTGTCAATGTTTTTATCATTTTCAATGGGCTTTCCAACATGATAAAATGGGAAAAGTCTAAACACCGCTAGCTTTTTCATTTCCATTTTCTCATTTCAGCTAGAAAGCAACCAGTTATGTACTGTGTTACTTAGTTCATCTCAGGCAATTTTTACAGATTTAGTATCACAGCCTCAATTAATCTTTGTCAAAATTATGATGTAACTTCAGACTAAAAAGTTGTAAGAACAAAATTAATTATACGACAAGGACAGACAGTCTGTCTGTGTTCATCTGATCTAAATATTTTCCACATAGTAAAAGTCATGCAGCAGTAAACACGTTACATCGCTGTAAGAGTCAAGGAAGATTACTTACCTAAGTTGTGTCGCTTTGTCTTTGCGTGTTCGTGAATGTGTTTCTTTGTAAAGCAGCCAAAGAAGACACAATATAAGCAAGAATGGAGTCGGTTTAGATGCGCACCACACATATGACAGATGCACGACTTTGCCTGAAACAGTAAGAATAGGCTCATTACAAACTCCAAATAGCTTATCATGCAAGTTCATCCACACAACAGTTGCATTTGCTAATGCTAACAGAGATAAAAGATGTTTTTTTCTTATTTTCAAACATCAACAGGTCCATAATCAACAGCAAGATAAGTGAATTCTCTATCTAACAAAGATATATAGAAAACAATTGTGTAATGCCTGCCAACTGTTATAACTAATTCCAAAAGCCCAACTCTATAATGGGCTGATAAGTAGAGTTGACAACAACCATCAAATGGAATGGTGTAGCTGGAAACTACCTAAACATTCCTTAGATTGGTCTGAAAGATTACAATTAAGAGATACCTGGCTATGTTATAATCTCACTTCACATTATTATATATTTCTGCTGCACAGACCTAGCAAACATTCTCAAACAAATTTTACTCTTGCCTCAGCTAGAATTTTGACATATTTAGCAGGGATCAAGATAAATTTAAATACCTTTGTAAACCATGTACCAATTACTACGCACTTGTAAATATAAAATATATAAATGGGGATTAATAATTAATTAAATGATAGTTCATTAACAACTGTAAATAAGAAGTAAGACCACTCTTTCAAATTAACTTTACACCACGAATGTTAACAGCAGTGGGGTGGGAAACATTTGGTTTAGATTAGGTTACTTTTGAAGGTTAGGAGACCATTCTTAAAGAAAACAGAAAGATAAAGCAGACAAGAATGTACTGCAAGAAATGCCAATTAAACTAGAAACATATTTAGCCAAAATACTGACAAAGAAAAGGGAACAATCTATGATAACTGATACAAAAAGAGACAATGGCTGATATGCATATGACAATGATGTAATCATGACAGAATTAACATTTTTTCTTCAAGAATGTATATAGAACCAAATCATCTGCATGTCAAGTTATTCCAAAATACTGGAGACAACATCCAGCAGGATGGTGGATAGACACTCCAAGAGCTTCCATGGTTAAAGCGTCAGCCAGAAGAATCCCTGGCTGGATTAAAGGGGGAGTCAAGAGATTGCCCATAAGGCTCTGAAATTCCCGTTATTTGCCTTTACTCATGAGTAAATGTGGAATGAACAAGGACTGACTGAGGGAGTTGCATCTTCACCCTTGCTGTGAAACACAGCTGTCTAAAAGATCTGACAGACATTAAGTCGGCACCTGCTTCTTTCAAAATTTCCAAGTAAAACCTTGGGAACACTTAAATGAAAAATTCTTCTAATTAAGATGGTCATACAAAGCCTTGTCATGCACCCTTAAGAAATGAGTGAGTGTATTTACCCTATAAGATTGGGACCTGGGCCATTTTCGCACTAGACGGTTACAGTGCTATTATTCCACTTTCAACATCCTACGGAATCCTGGGGCTTGGAGTTTAGGGAGGGGCCTTGAGTCTAGTGTGGAAATGGCCTTAAATAAAAAGACTATGAGTTAATGTGTTTTAAGGGAATAAACAAAGGATTTAAGAGCATGTATTTTATGATTAGATTTTTCTTACTTATATGATTGAGTTGAATTTTAGTAAAGAGAAAGCACAGCATGGGAAAGTGGAACCATCATCTTGTTGAAGTAGATAAGACTGTTTGGCTGTAGAGAACAGTCTGACTGTTAATGATTTGAATGCTAGCTTGAAGGAAGACCATCACGATTTTTTTTACAACAACTCTTGTATGAGATCTGTTGGAGAAACCAGGAACTTCAAACACAATGAAGAGACAGTGAACAGATTTGATACAAAATTTGAAATCAGAAATTGCTGGATTTAAGAAGGAACTGTTGGGGGATGTTGTGGAAGCAGGGAAGAAACATGGGACTAATTGTACATTGTACAGATAATTGTGAAAATTGTATGGATAAACAAATTCAAGATGATCTAGTGGAGGTATTAACCCATACAACAGGGAAGAAAAGCGCCCAAACAGTATTGTATTGTAAAATGGCAAGAGCTGTGCAAGCGGGGGTGGGTAAGGATGGGAAGGCTATTTTGAAATTGATGTCTAGGGAATACAATGACAGACAAACAAACTCATGAGAATTTAATGAAAGGATTAGCCTCTAAGAATGAGGACTGTGAGAGCAGGATGAAAAATGAAGGTATTGTGTTTCAAGACAATTCTTTTTAAGCAGAAAATTAGAAGCAGAAGGAAATAACAACAAGGCATAAACTAGAGAACCTGACTAAATTGGAGGGAGAGAGGCCTATGGCATCAACCTATGTACACTCAATGAAACCAGTAATTTGAAATAATTTCTCTGTCTTTGCTTCAGGAATGTAAATATGTAATCATATTTCAAACTTTCCTTTTTTAGTAGAAACATACACAAGAGATTCACAGCAAAACCCTCAGTGAAATCTCTGTGAAACGTTTTATATAAGAGTATCTGCTAATGCACTGAATGCATATAGATGAATTGCATGATTATATATTATATATGAGCAATGTAACAAAAAATTAAAAATTAAGCAATAGAAACAGTCTTCATCAGATAACAGTTCTCTTGGCATATATTCACACACTGTAAAAGCAGCACGATCCTATGTACCTACTCTGAAATAAGTCTCAACAAGTTTAACAGGACTACAGCCTGAAGACTGTTTTCTAAAAATTCAACAGTACTTAATGGGCTTTTCTGCACTTTTCAAAATACCAGTTGTTACCTGAAAGTAGGTTGAAAAAACAAATGGTTGGAAAAAGCTGTTGAGAAAGCTATGATAAATTCTGACAATGTTTTGACAGCTTGCTTTTGCAGCTGAAATTTTAAGCAGACCAAGGAACTTCCTTCTAGATTTAAGAAATATCTAAGTTATAGTTCATGTTACAGCATATGTCATCTTACCTGTGCAGATGTTACAATTAAGAGAAAGACCCACAGAAAAAACACATAAGATGTGCCCTTAACTAGTGCTGAATGAATCACTACCGTAATTTCCTCTCCAGAAAAAAACATGTCACAGAAAAATCCAGTGTAACACAGCAAAAGCACAGTAGCTGAATGCAATATTCTTTCAGAAAATACCAGCTGTTGACCAAAGGGAGGAGCAAGTTTTCCATCAATATTTAGCAACTCTCAGAAGCCAGGATGGACTAAATACTATTGCCTAGCTTCATTGTTCTTGCTTCTCTTGTAGAAAAGGAAAAGGATAATTATATAAGGCTGCTTAAAATTTGCACAATTGAATGCTAGTATCCCAAAGTGTATTTCCACTGACTCACACTGTTTCCTTCAGAATTAGTAAATACACCTTTTTGCTGCAGCTTCCTGTATACCCTAAAAACTTGCTCTGTAAGACTAGAAAAGACCCGGAGCAGATTTTCAGTACCATATAGGGCCACAGGAGGTGAAAAAGAACTGAACTGTATATCAAAATGTTATTTTGGATCTTAGTTTATTCCAAAAATAAAATTCAGCTTTTATTTATTTTTATTTTATTTTAGATTACAGAATACATTCAGTATCACCTATATATGAAAAATAAAGCTAGAAAATGTTAGACTCCTAAGTAAATCTTAAGACGTAAGTGAAGACCATTTTTCTAATGGATATATCATTCCCATATACTGTACCACAAGAATTCAGATATTTTCTTAACAGGAATGGAGCTGGGAAAGTATTAGCTGTATAGAGAAGATAGTGAAAAATAGATCGATTGACCTATGCATGTATCAGAAAATGTGATATATCTGCCAAGATGAGAAGCTGTTTTAAGAGTTTTCCAATTCTGTAGTGAATTTCAGTTCGACAGCGACAAGCTATGCTACGTAAGTAAGAAAATATAAAAGCAAGAGACATACAAAGAAGCCCCAGTTCCTGACTACGTTGCTAGTACTAACTACAATCCCCAAAAGCTTAAAATGTAAGCAGAGTGGGGTAAATTAAAGGGAAGCAGTAAATTAATAATTTGAAATTTTCATTGATGTAAATGTTCCAGGTTTGCACTAGAGAAGCAATCAGTCATCTTTAACAGTGGCTCAAATTTCACAATTGGTTCTTAATACTGGAAAAATTTCTTCACTGCATTAGGAACTAGAAACACTCCATTTTAAAGGCTTAATAAATCAATGTCTCAGGAATGATTAGAGTTAAGAAACCCTAGCACTGTGTGAAGATATGTTCAAATAATGTCAAGGCAACTGCATCCCTGTAAACTCAAGAGGTAAATTTCCTTTCTTCCTAAGACATGAAGGAAAATGGTTTCAGACTGCAATTTCTTCTCCTTCCAGAACCTTACTCAATACAGTTACATATATGCACTTATATACTACATTTCAATGTCCTGATTTTATCCTTTTCCTGCAATGCACCACTGCAGCAGCCAATTTTACATGAGAATAAGATGACTGCCAATGCTGCAGTAGTGTGTTCTAAGATACAGTATAAAAATCTATTTCTTTACCTCATCCTTCCCCTGTGTCAGCAAATCGTGAAAATGTTTTTAAACATCTTATTAGGTAATGCATTGATCTAAGCTTCAGGGGCACGTGACATGAGAAGTAATGCAGCGGGCTAGCTAAGCGGCCTTGCCTACCTGACACTGTTCAGGGCATTTTACTCAATGTTGCCCCTGATACTAAGAAGCTACTTGCAAGGCAGGATCACACACTAAATAAAACTTTTATTCTTCCTAGGGAGAGGAGGAGAAGGAATATAGGCTTTTGGGACACCTGGTCTGCTACTTTGAAGGAACTAAAACAAGCAGCATCTTTTCTGCAAAAGAAACTTAGGGGAAACATAGATCAAAGTGAATCGCTGGATCTTATTCAGGCAAGCAGTGACTTCTGCTGCATTCTGTTTAAGCATTGTAAGCTATCCACGGAAAATGGGAACTTAATTAGTCCACATCAAAGTCACTGTAATTCTGCTCGCAGGAAAGATAGCTGAAACAGAGATCCTCTAAGAATGGTTTATTCATATGACATAAAAAGAAAAAAAAAAAAAAAATTAAGGAGAGAAGTGAGAGATCAATGTCTACCTATATGCTTTCTTTTGAAAATAAAATCAGTATTTGTAATGTGCATCTGACCAAAGACTGGTTCACTGAATGACCTATATCCCAATTTTGTGATCCTTAAAAGGCGTAAAATCTAGGCACCTTTTTGAGAACAGTAATGTGGTTTAGGACAGTTTCCTCACCATGACCATGGCTGTCGAGCTGGAAGTAATTTTAGGCGGAGTCAGAGCCAGTACAAATGTACCGACTCCAGCTTCAAAATAAACCTTATCATATGTACTAAATGCCTAGTCCGTTGCATATTTAATTTCCTAGAGATTTAGGAAAGTTTTCTCAGTCAGAAATTTTAATCAAATAAATATATTTTATGTTTTATCAATCTAAGCAGGCTGATGATTCACACTACGAAATTTACTACGATAAATTTGTTATTACTAATTAATATACATTTGCCCTTTAAGGAGGACCCAGAGATGGACTTAGACAGTAGAAAAACAGTGAAGGTGTAGCATATCTACTCCGCAGCCATGAACATTACTGTTAGAAATCCCACAACTTCTGATTCAAATATCACACAGAACTGTTCAGCCACATGAAACATCAGTAAACCAAAGAATGTCTAACCTGAATGGCTTTTTTTAAAAGGATTACACAAATTCACAGAAGAAAATGCTATCAATGACTGCCAAACACAATTTATTAATAACATTTTCCAATTTAAAAAAAGTTTACTATACTAAAACAATGGAATATCATATATGCACAGTGGCAATACAGACTACAAGACTTTAACAGAATTTAAACTGCATTATGGTTAAAAAAAAGTCCAGATAAATAAGTTCCCTTAAAAAATCAAGGCCAGATGATTGTTTCAACTATCATATTGGATTGTTTCAGCAATCATACTGGAAAAACATATAGAGAGGAGAATACAAACATTTCTAAACTAAACAAAGAAAAACAAAAACTCATATTTTTCAAATGCAGCAAGATGCTCTTGCTTTTCATTAGCACCACTGAGAGAGTGGTGAAAAATCTCACTATCAGTATTTCTAAAAACTAGGGGTCTAAAATTCGGAAGCTTGCTTAAGGCCTTAAAAAGTTACAGCAATGTGAACTGTCATTTCAACAGGGCAGTGACAATAACATGCTAATCAGCTACCATGGTTCTCTCCAACACTACATCCAAGAATGAACCATTACTAGAACAACGTGGGAAGGGACCATGTGGCATCAGCTACCACATCACTACTGCTATACTAAAAACAGGGCTCAATGACTAAGTGAATATTAATAGATTAGAATGCCACCAGAGCAAATGGGTGCTCTCTAAATATGTATGCTAAAATTGACACAAACATTTAAAAGTGGTGCCAGAAGATCGTTCTTTTAGCAGGACCAAGTAATTAGTTCCTAGTGAAATTTGATGAGGATTTACATTATGAATGAATAGGCATGAACTGTCTAATGGTAGATAGAATTTAAAAACATCTGCTACCTTATAAAAATAGTGAACAGAGCTACAAGTAGGGAAATTGTTCAAATGAAAAGAATGGAGAAATAAGACATGTGAGATAATGGTCAGAAATCTAACGAGAGATAAAAACTGACAGCAGTCACAGAAAATTTAAAAAAAAAGCATCACAGATGAAAAAACAGTGGTGAGTTGCAATAGTATAGTGTGCCATATTTAAGAGCAATTTTTACTCTGTGACAAAAAACCTCTCCATTTCAGGTAAGTGTCCATCCAAACCTAAGTACCTCCTCAAAGAACGATACACAGTCAACAGAAAACCATTCCAACTATACATGATGGACACTCAGGAGACACTGGTATCTTTTGCCAAACTGCTGACCAATGCTACCAGCTTTCCTGCTTTCAGCTCTTAATTCATGAGAAAATTCAAATGGTGAGAAAAATTTCAGCCAATACAAGACATGTTATGTTTAGCACCCCAGTGGTATTGTCTCCACACTTTCTTGTCTCTACTGCAGAAATTATATTTAGAGTCTTACCAAATGAATTTATAGTTGTGTCACACTTACAAACACTGAATTACCTACAATGAAATAGGAAACAGCAGGAAAACATGTATTTCAGTTTCACTCCATGAATAAAAATGAGAAGTGGAGTGCAGAAGATGATACTTAGTTGTAAGAGATTTGAAGGGCAGGTTACATTTATTTACTGTTAAAAGATTTTAAAACTAATTATTTAGAAGGGGTTTTTTATTACAATTTTTTTAAAAAGTTGTGTGTTAGTATGGTAAGTAAACTGTCCCCAAAATCAATGAATAAAAAAGGGAAGTGGGAAGAGAACAGAGGCAAGAGACCAAAAAAAGCAGAGGGCACAGTGAAATTTCCCACTTCTTCAAACAGTTTAAACTTTTGAAAACGATTTCAGGTACCACTATGGCCCTGGCTCTTCTTTTGAAACAAAACTGAATTTAAGCTAAAATGTTTGATGAAAGCCACTGTACTTTTTCACCATCACAAAGTACAGAATTTGTGTCTATTGCTCCAAATAGCAACATGTTCTGACCTCTGCAGGAGACAGAGGGCTTGTTCACATTATTTTTTCAAAAGACACTTTGACCCAGAAGGTCCCAGGGAATGGTCAAAGAACACTTGAAGTTGCTGAATTGCTGAAGCAAACCAGAGGCAGACCTCTTTAATTCCTTGAATGAGACATTTTGGAACCCCATGTAAGAGCAGGCTATACATGATCTTACACAAACCAATGCCATCTTTCTGCACTGGGGGGGGGGACAAATAAGCAGGCTGTAGTGGTATTTCCCAATCTTTCCTGGAAAAAGAATGGTGGGTTTTGATCAGCCTGTCAGATAACTACTGTGTTTCGAAATATAACACGCATTATTTTCACTCAGCAATAAAAAGGGAGACGAATAAGCATGTGTGCACCCAAGCCCATAGCAGAAAGATTTCTTGGTGGAAATTAACAAATGAGCATGCTCGTGAATGCTACTTGAGTTCTCTCATTTTGTCCTTACCCCCATGCTATGTGGCAAATAATGGCAGGACAGAGTAGACTGACCTGGGCTCACTCAATAGGCCTCGGGGCTGAATGGATCTTTCCCTCCCTCAGCTCAGCACATCTTTTTTCATTAATCAGAACATGACTGATTCTTGCTAGGGCGAACACAATCCGCCACCCACAAGGTATCAATCCAGAAGAAAAAGAAGTGCATCAAGAGTGGCAGTGGCATGGTAAAACACAGGCATAGGAATGACCACTTGGCTTGGAACTCCCTCTAGCCATTGACCAATGAACTATGCAAGACATCAAACTAACTTATTATCAAATCATTTCATATTATTCTTACCACAAATCCAACTAAAAATGGATTAAACTTCAGAGACAGCAAAACTGCAGTACAATTCATTACACTCACATCACATTCTATCCAGCAGCATTAGGAAATTTTACTAACCACTTCCGAATATAAAATTCCATACTTCAAATGGAATTGCTAATGACCTTTTGAATATCTCTACTGAAGTTAGCACAATAATTGTTAGTCGCCATAGCACAATCTTCAGGTATTTGCCTTTTGAACACTAATTATCACCAACAGAAAACTATTGGCACATTCCTAACATAACACTCAGATGTAAATAACTCTGACGACAACCAAAAAAGTTCCAAACTCAATTGTCACATCAACCAACTCACTAGTCCTATATCCATGTGACACAAAAGACATATGATTTAATTTTTTAATGGAGCATCTTTTCATGCAGGCTTTTTCCATTTTTAAATACAGACCTATCATGGAGGCTAAAATTAGAGCCAAATTTGAGTCTACCCAATTCATTTTTTAAATATTATCTAAGCAAAATTCTTATAAACTTCATGTTATTCATTTAGATTGGGAAATTTTCTGCATATACACAGGTCATGAAGTTTCAGGTCTTTTATATCAAAATAGAGCTGAGCATTAATGAACGAAGGAGAATCCAGAAAATACTATCCTATCATAAAGAGAGTTATTACATAAAACTATTTTGTATAATATCATACATTGCTTGAATAATACAGCCAATTTTTTCATTTTTCCTCCTTCAGTCAGTTTTGAACAGCTGCCTGCATTAGTTCCGTAAAGGAACCTGCTGTTTTCACCACCACGAAAGTGAGAAATCTGTATGATTCTCTTGCTGTCTACTATTTTCTCCTTGTAAAATGCTTTTCAGTGCTACACTATTAAGGCAACATGTTTCTACAAATGAAGCTATCAGGTTTTGCTTTTTTAAAGAAAGGAAACAAAAAAAACAACAACCCAGAAGTTACCATCAAGGCAGCAGTCATACCAATTTTTTTTTATTGAATGTGGATAGGCTTGGGAAGTCATAGTCAAATGGGAAGCAGTCCATATCCAATGATGAGCAATGTCAGCAGAACCACCTAGAACTTTGGTTATTAAAAGTGAAGAACAAAATCTTTGCTTGTATCTGTGGTTCTTCCAGTGGTCATGTGGAAAAGGGCACAAATGGGAGTTTTGCCTGCACAAAGCCTCTTGTAGAACATTTCAGAGCCGAAGGGTTTTTTGTTGTTGTTGTGAATTGTGTCCCCACTCCCTCAGTGCTCATGTCTAAGAGGACCCCAGCTTTCTCTCCCCAGTTCCTAGTCCATCATGTGGAAGCAGATGTGGACTGAAGGGAGGAAGGAAATAGTTTAATGGGCATACATTTGTGCTAACTCACAGGTGGTTCTGCATCAGAATAGCAAAGACAAGAAAAAATCACAGCCAAAAATGTACCAGTTTTCCCCGACATTAGACAATAACGGTAAACAAAAGTGGAGGGTATATGATCAGATCTCTGCCCTTCATAAGTCTAGTATTGAGATGAACCTCAGGATAGCCATAAAGGGCACAACAGCCCTTGATGAGTGAGCCTGAAGACCTAATGGGACAGGTAGAAAATTCATAAGGGAGCACAATCACCTCAACGTCTTGAAATTGTCTGGGATGAAACAAGGTTCCCTTTCTTTTCTCCAGAATGTCACAGCAAAAGTTGATAACTTTGGGTGTTGGCATGGTACAGAGACAGAGACCTCTCTTCTACATCTGTGTGATTGGCCTCCCACAGAAGGGGAGGAGTCGCTCTTTTTCTCACTGGTCAAGGAGCCTGCCTGTTGGAGCAAGGGGGAGGACTACCCACTACAGGATGTCCTCTGCCCACCTCAGGAGAAATGCCTACTCTCTTTGTTGCATTGCATTCTTTGTGTAATTAGTCATGCACAACAGTGGTATGGTGTTCAAAAGACCATCATCACTGCAAAGTTAAGTTCTCTGTACATTTCCTAACTCATCATATGGCATCTGGGGACTCTAATAAAAATGAGTCAGTTTTAAGCCACAGCTTATGATTCTAGACTGTTTGAAATAAGCCATAGTTTTAACATTAATCACAATTTAAGTGGAGACATAAAGCAAAGCTGTGACTAACCAGAACACAGGCAAAAGCTTCAGTTTGCCTTTGAACAGTTACACCACAGGAGAGGGGAGAGGAAAGCAAACATGCCCAAGGCTTCTAGCATGTTTTATCGTTATACAAATTGTCTTCACATAGGGTGCCACACAATTAAGGTAATATAACTAGTAAAGGTTCTAGGCAACTGCTACGTGAAAAATGGCCTAGAGCTTCTGTACCTTTAACAGTTGTGTAGAAGAGGAAAAGTCATATGAGTTGCATGCCATGCAAGCTTTGCCTACTGAAATTCCTCTCCACATCACAATTAAGGTACAGAAGTCCTGTCCTGTTTTTCACGTGGCAACTGTAGCAAACACCAAAGCTTAAAACTAGCTTAGCTACAAGGAAAATAGCTGAAATGAAGTATTACAATTAACATTAAGTTGGAAACAAACAAAAACTTTGTTTAACAATACAAATATTTCAACCAGCATGTTTAATGTTTCTATACTAAAATTTTCTGGCATGAACAATTGGGATTTTCATCCATCTTCAAAACCCAACACTAAAAACATCATTGTATGTAATACCAATGGAGGATGAATTTGCAATTCCTTTTGCCTTTATGAACACAGGGGAAAAAAATCACTGTATTTGCCAAGTATTCATATCCATGTCCTATATATTTCCAAGGCTTGAAGAACTCTGCTTTTTGAAAAAGTTTATGCTTATACATTCAACTGCTCACTTTTCTGTGTAAGACATAAGCCCTTATGCCCTCCTGTTGTAGAAAGAACTAAACCAGCGTTCAATTGGGCTGACTTGCCAAATCTGGCTGATCTGCATGGCTGTGGAAGCACAAAGCAACAAGAAAAGCGAGAAGAATTACAGAGCAGCTCTGCCATGTGGCATAGAACCAACCCTTCTGGCTTGCCTAAATTTTATTGCCATGAACAAGGCAGAGGGTTAAAGCACTGGTTACTGCCAAAGCATGGCTTTGCACCAGCTACCCTTCACTGACAGTCTACATGGTTTCACTGCCAGCTTGCAAAGTATCCAGCAACCCTGAGGCCAATCCCTTGTACAAGAGTGGCACTGCTAGAGCAGAGGAAACATCAGGACTGGCAATTTCAAAGCTGGAATTTAACACATGCTAATATTTGTTAGCAGTAAACGAAAGTGGTTCCATTAATAATTTGTTAATGCTTTCCACCTTGCTTTAGCTCTTTTCATCCTGTCACCATTCTAGATATAAACAAACAGACTATTTTCTCATTTAATCAGGAGAAAAATAGAGTCTTTTTATATTCTGCGCATCTACATGGGAACTGTATAAAGCAAAGAATCTAAACCTTGCTTAGAGATAGCATCCTTGTTTACATTGAGTTTTTAGTTCATGTTGCTACAGAAGATTTTCAAAAGACACATAGACAGCAAGGTCAAACATTCAACAGTAAGTTATCAATGTAGCTTCTGTGGGGGTCTACGGCCTTTTGTACCTACTGCCTCCTATGTCATTTTCTTCTATGACCTCCATGACCTTAAACTTTGCCATAAATTCCAGATTTTATGAACACATAAAATGAAAAGTGGACAGTAATAGCCTTTACTCTCCGATTCAGCAAGTATCTTCAGAAGATTTACATTAGCAGCTGGTGAAGCATGGTGAACTAACAGTGCAGTTCTGTGCATGTAAATCAAAGAAAGCCCACTAAATTCAGTGAAACTCTCTCCTGATTAAGCGTACTTGTGAGTGCAGATTAAAAGGCGGAGTTCTGAAGCTAGTATCCTGGGTTCAAATCTTGACTCAATTCAACAGCTGGTCTTAGGGAGGCGAACTATTTTCTCTTTACCTCAGCCCCCTGTGGTCACATTACAAAAATAGTATTGCACTTTAAAAGATACCTTTTAGGATTACTGAAACACATACACATTTCATACAAATATTCACAGTATTAATAAATGCAGTTATCTTCCAACTAGTGGATGCTCACCAAGGAAGCCAACAGAAGGTAGTCTTTCAAGTTTTAATACTGTTGTTTTAATTTTCCTCACTTCTATGATAGAATGCCTGATTTATATACAGAACGCCCCTGGTCTAATCAATGGCACTTCCAGCTAAAGCTAAGGAAGAATCCTTCCTGAAACTATAGGGAACCATTACCAGACAGTGTTAGCAATACCATGTTAGAAGGACGAGTAGTCTAGACCCTGTACAGTGGATGCAGCGTTAGTATAAAAGCTACAGAATAATGGAGAAATTTGTTTATGGACCTGATAAAGACTTGTGAAATGAAAGAGAACTCACCAATATTCTATAGTTGCTGCTCCTGTATGTACAATTTTGGCAGATACTTTCTATGTTAAGTTTACAGTGCTATGAACACAACTTTGGATACAATATATCTTGAAATACATTCTGGAATTCTGTTGATTTGTTTTGCTATCTATGGGGACTCCTCATATCAGACATAACAAGGGTGTTTTTACTCAGCCGAAAGACAAATGGGAAAACAGGCCTACACTAGATAGAGTCACACTTCCCCTGAATATACAGGTCAATAGCTTGTTTTAGATTCCATCCTGGCCTAGAAGCTCAAGTTTCAATAGCGGTTAGCAGTGCATTTGTATAATTAAGACTTGTAAGCAAGCTACACCCATTCTTAGAGATGTTGGGTCTGGCCAGTGGCACATGCTTTTGTCACACCCTGTTTGAACTAGTTTAATACACACTATGTGACACTGCCTTTGAAGACTGTTTGGAAACTTCAGCTGTCGCAAAGAGCTACAGCCAGACTGTTCACCGGGGCTAGCTATAGGGAGCATGCAATTCCCTTGTTGCAACAGCTTCACTGGCTGCCAGCCTGTTTCCAGGTACAATTCAAAGTGCTGGTTATGACCTATAACAAGCCCTATATAGCTCAAATCAAGCTTACCTGATGGACAGCATTCTTCCATGTGAGCCTGCTTGTGTTTTGAGATTTTCTGGGGATTCTCCCACTTTCACAGGTACATCTGGTGGAAACACCAGAGAAGGCCTTCTCAGTGGTTCTCCCAGCCTCCTGAGCTATATTTGCTGCTTGTATTTTTCACAGGTTTTAATCTTTTAACATCTTAGTTACATTTTTAACTTCTGTATGGTGTGAATGTTTATCTATGTTTGTTGGAACTGTTGTAAGCTATGTAGAGTGCAAAACTGAGGACAGGCAGGAAATTAATGAATGAATATTAAAACATTTTATCTTCTGACTCAGCACAACACAATTTTTATTTTTGATCATTTCTTAATGCATAGCTTGGATTTTTGCCATTTTGTTTTATAAACTGTCCTCTGGCCCTCACTAAGGCTGAAAGAAGGTGCAGAAATGATTTTATAAATAATTGATAGAAAATACATGCATGATTGACCCAATTTGAAGGCTATTTCTCAGTGCAGAAGTCCACTTCTAGCTGTCACTTCAGGTAAGCAAGTCCATTTCAACAATGTTCCTCTGCAGAACTGAAAAAGCATACCAGTCAAGTCACAATTTGCACTGAAGAGTTTTCCATTTTGCATCACTCTCCAAAATGAACAACACAAGACTGTTGCAATTTTCCTCCCCTACAAAGCTTTGAATAGTGCATATTGGCTGCTATAGTTTTCACATTTATTAAGCATCTTTGGGATTTATTTGGAAAGCAGGATAAAACTTTTAACACTTCCATAAACATGTAAGCGCACACACGGATATCCCTGTGTTTTATACCACAGTACCTCCTTGTTTTAGCCAAAGAAAACCATAATGTTGTCCCACAAAATAGATACGGAAAAGATTATGTAAGGCCTTGCAAGGAATATAAGACTGTAACATGATGAAATGTTATTGTCATCATCTTTATACATATCTTGCCTTTTTTCCCCACAATCAGAATTCAAATCAGATTACAAATTAAAATAAACGGAATAAAGTTAAAAGGTACCAAAATCACATTAAAATACAACGAAACTATTAAGATTAAAAGTAACTGAAAACATACAACTAAAATGATAAACACCTTCTTAAAAGCCCTTTCTTTAAAACCTTCAATTCTCAAAACTCTGTTGGAATAAAAATAAATAAATCTCTTGACAGCAAAAAGACAGCAAGGGTGGGTATTTTGGCCTCCCTAGGAAGGGCGTTTCAAAGCTGCGGGGTTGGCACTGAAAAAACCCTATCTTACTTTCCTACCAGCAATGACAGGAAGGCAACGGGACTGAGAAAAGGGCCTCTCCTGAGGATCCCAGAAACTGGACAGGTTCATTCTGTCACATAGCTTGGACATAAACCATTTACGACGTTAGATAGTACCCAGAAACAGAATGGCAGCTAGTGCGGCTGTATTACTGTGCATCTTCAAGTAATTTCTGATTTATCGTAACCCTAAGGTGAATCTATTATGGGGTTTTCTTGACAGATTTGTTCAAAGGTGGTTTGCCTTTGTCTGAGGCAGAGAGTGTGTGACTTGTCCAAGGTCATCCAGTAGGTTTCCATGGCCAAGTAGGGATCCGAACCCTGCTCTCCCAACATTCTAGTCCAGCATCCAGACTGCTGCACCACAATGGCTCCCCAGGAGAGCCATATGGTCCCCGTAACCATCTCCACTCAACAGTCTTGCTGCAGTTCCATGGACCAATTGAAGTTTCCAAGCACAAAGACAGCCGCCAATAAATCCCATTAAAATAATCCGAACTAGATGTAAGTAAGGCATAGGTCACCATGGACCAAACAAGCATCTCCAAGAAAGGGCACAGTTGGCATACTAACTTTAAGTGTACAAACGCCTGGCCACCACTAAAACCTGGACAGCTATGTTCAAGGATGAGTCCAGGAGCAGACTCCGACAGTGAGCCTGTGACTTCAGCGAGAATGGAACTACCAATTTGGCCGACCATTTTGCTAACACTACTCCAGCCTATAAATGGTGAATCAAGTATTCTAGATGTAAAATCCTCTTGCAGTGATCAAACAACACTGTTCTTGTTATTTGTCGTCAAGCTGGCCTTGACTTCTGGCAAGTCTATCAATGAGAGACCTCCAAGAAACTTTGTCGTCAGTTGTAGCTTCCTTGACTGAGTGCATCCACCTGCAACACGGTTTTCCTCTATTGCTACTGCCATCCACCTTAACAAGCATTATTATTTTATACTCAAAAGACAGCCCAGCAAAATACTGCAACACAAACAAGAGAGAGCCTGAAAATGATCAGAATTAACAATATGCCTCTGATACAGACTAGATGTACATCTTTTTCTGAGGATCACATTAATTTAAGCTGTGAAAGATGCTAAGAGCTACACAGACACTGAAGGGTTTCTAGAATGTTAAAACACATGAGGCAACAAGTAAACTACATCAAACCAAGTCTGGTCAACCAACAAAAGAAGGCAAACTTTGGAAGAAGAGGCACAAAATATAATCTTCAATTATTTAAAAGGCTGCCATGAAGATCAATGTCCTTGCTATCAGTAGCACCAAATAGTGTGCAGCAAAGTAGATTTAATATAAATTATTATAACTGCTTGCTGGGCAATGTAATAGGTTGCCTAGCAATCTCCTCCACTGAAGATATTTTAAGTAGCAACTAAGTAAACACTTGGAATGTTGCAATATCAACGACTGAAAACGGAAGGCCATAAAGTTCCTTAAATCTATAAACACAGTTTTTCTCACTTTTTATGCTACAACAATCACCAACATGCTGTCTGGCTTCTTTACATTCAAGGACTAAGCATCCAGAATCACGTTTAAATTAGCAGCCATATTGCCTTATGAGAATCAGAACAGCAGGCTTTGAAAAACAATTCTTACAAAATCCCCACAAAAGCCATCTAAACACTATAGGAAGCACAAATAACACAGGGTTCGTTTAATGTAATTCTTCACTAGGACAAAAGCAATAATGTCTGATTCCTACAGCCAATACAAACTAGCATACAACTGCATACAACATAAAGAAGCAGGGGTTTACGTCCAGTAAATCATGTGTACAGTGTGCAGTGCATCAAACACACACATATCTTGAACACTAATGACAGGAAAAAAGGGCTTCTTCAGGAGATGCTCTGAGTGAGAAGGCTTGTGCAGCTGGTATGCACCAAAGCTAAGTGGGGTTAGCACTGATTTGAATCTGGATGGGAGACCATCAATGGATACCACCAGCTGCTATAGGCTGTATTTCAGAGGAAGGTAATGGCAAATGCCCTCTGACTATTCCTTGACTAAGAAAACCCTATGAAAATCATGGGGTTGCCATAAGTCAACAGGCAACTTGAAGGTATGTGTGTGTGTGTGTGTGTGTGTATACACACACACACACACTGAAGTACACAACTTCTACTCAGTAGTTAAAGTTTTCCCAAACAGCTAAGCAAACACAGAAAACAGCCACAGTCTGCATACAAGTCTTCCTGCTAGAACTTAAATTTCAGCTGAGTCACACCCAATGTCCTGAATAAAGCACCACTTACTTGTAAGGTCAATTGTTTCAAGATAACGAGAGAACTCAGAATATTAATAATGTTCTCACTTATCTATAAAACAACCTACATAAGCTGAAGACACAAAGCCTGATTACAATGGGGGGGTGGCCCTCAATAGCAGAGAGTACTTCGGAACTAGCACAGGACACACCTACAAATAAATATCCAAAGAACAGCATCTACACATAAATCACTTCCATAATTGCCCTAAGCAAACCTGTTCATCAGAATTGCAGCATTTTCATTTGTACATCGGAACAGATTAAAACACATCTAGACTGAAGTATGGATACACACTTTTGAATTAATAAATCACCCCATTTTTAACTGTATACCTCAGTGCCATTTGATCAGCATAGAGAGGTTATGCTGTACTGTATCTCCTTTTTCATTCTTTTATCCTCATTTAATGTTACAGCAGATTGCTGTAAATGTATCGGCTCTATTATACTTTTGATGTGAATGCAGCCAATCTCAGACGAGTAATATCACAGACCAATTGTAGTACAATACAGTTCATTAATCCTGAAGCTTACTAATGCGAAGCTTATCCTATGAATCGGTCATTTATATTCAGAATCTTCATATCTAGAAATGCAGCCCCACATAAATCTGTGATCACTACACCTATACTCTCAGATATAAATCATTAAAAGAAATGCATTTCCACGACTTGTAGAAAGTGCATTTCCACAAATATATTTTTGCTTATTCTTTTCTGGGTGATGACAACATATCTCTGAGATCTAAAGCAATGGAATTTGCACCACCATTCTGAGCAGAGCTTAGCAACTAGCCATTTTTTCATCTACCAGCCTATTTCACTTGGCATCTGAGATATGTATTTGCATTCTACATGGGGCTACAGACTTGCTCTTTACAAAAAATCCAGAGCTTATGGCACACACAGGACTATCGACTGCCTTGTCTGACATTCCTGTAGATGCTCACAACATGACTGCATCAAAAGTACCAGTTAGTTCATCACAGCCAAGCCAGGGTATAGTAATAACACAAGAAATCACATCAGTACACAAGATATGAACACAGCTACCTCTCTGGCACACAAGACTCCCACCATGGAATCATTAATTGTACACATTTAAATATACAAGCCAACGAAGGAGTAAATTGTAAGTTATTTATTGGTATCTAAAGGCACACAATTACATGTAATTAGGAAGTGGAACAGATTATCAAGACTCAAATTATAACTGTGTTCATTGAAGTATCTCCTCTGTCAAAGGTAATATCAACATGGTTCTTCTTTTCCCCATGCAACAAACTCACACATTTTCTCCCACAACCTCTCTATTTTATTTTTTACAAAATTAAACACCCTGGGAGGAATTCATCCTCTTGGAAGTGTTCACAGCAATAGCTGTACACTGAAACTATATCTTTAGACTAAGAACAGATAATTATGGAACACATTATTTTGACACTTCAAGTGTTCCTCTCTAGGCCTCTTAAAACAATTGAAAGACAAGCTCTCTCATCAGTAGAATGAAATAGCTTCCTTTGTTTCATAAAAGGAGAGTAACAAGTAACACATCTGAACTTGATCTGCAATAGCAACTGCAGATACATTGGCAGAACAGTCCTATGCTTTCAATTCACAGAAAGGTTACTTTTTTGGATGTCGACTCCCATCATCCTTGAGGAATTCTTGGAATTTAGCCCAACAGACCAATTCTTCCGAGCTTTGCTTTTAATCCTTCCAGAATCAAATGACTACTGCTTAGGCCTAGAGAAACCTTCCTCAAGTTGGTACTGTGAATATATTTTGAACTAAAACATCCTTCAGAAGAGCACTAGGTTAGTAGACATTGTTCCACAATATGTCACAAAGAGGGGATAAAGAAATGAAGAAGTCTTCAGACAAATGCTCATTTAACTATTGAAATAAAGAAAAGCCTTCCATATGGGCTGAATGGGGTCGACCATATGTATTCATTTCAGGACAAATGCAAAAAGCCCCCTTTCCTTTTAGAAGAGAAGACAGAAAATGCTCTGTGAATATATTTATCTGTTTATCAAAACAATTACAATTTAAAATAGTGTTTACTTCAGGCCAGAGGTACAGGAGCCTCACAGGCAATCAAGTCCAACCCCCTGCTGACTGAGAGATTTTGAAAGCAGTACACAGTCCAAAGCAGTCTGAGAGGGGGAAAAGATGCCAAGCCAACCGAGAGATTTTGCAAGTAGCGCATATGTGCACTCCCAAACAAGCCTCCATAATTCCCCTATGTTCCCTACAGAAAGAAGACTGGGTTCCACTTTTCCAAAGTTTCAGATCTTGGAGCATTTTAAATTTTGTGTTTTTGGGTAAGGAATACTCAATCAGTACTACCATATATACATATTTACCCTTTGGCTGCAAATGTCCTTTGAGCAGCCATGTTGCTTATGAGTAAAAGGATGTAAGAAGGCTGGAAAATAATTCCAGAACAATACTGAAATATACATTACACTACTAAAAGGAAAGAGCTGGATCACAGATGAAGATGAACCCAATGGTTCCCGGGTTCAAAAAAGAAAAAGAAAAAGGGGGGGGTTGCAAAAGTGAATCCAATAGGTTTTCATTTAAACCTCTGACAATATCTGAGCACTTTTATTTGACTGCAGTATTTCCAAAGCAAATATACAGGAATGATTATTAGTTAATAGTTCAGAGATAAAACTGGGACTGTGAATGCCAAAGATCCTAGACCAGGGTCCCTCAGATGCAATCACAAAGTGAAAGACAAATAAGATTACAAAAGGAATTTAAAGAATGAGGGGAATCACAGAATACACAAGTAAAAAAAAAATTACCGTGTATGTCTAACAACCACAATGTTTACTGAAGTTGGCAATCCTGGCCCTGGTCCCTTTTAACGTTTCCTTACAGGAATATTCAAATGTGACCTTCAACTAAGGGAAGACCCATGTCCTTGCCTCCAAAGAGAAACATTCCTGTTGAGAGTTCCACTACATCATGCCTTCGTTCAGTACACTCCATATTCTCTTCTTTCCCAACTAACATTCAACAATCAGTCTCTACTGTGTACATTCAACATCACTGATCACCTAAATTCATTACTAGGAGCAATACCTGTAAGAAAATGGATCACATAGCATTTAATACCACTAGACAACAAGACAAAATCTTTAAATTAAAACATTGCTTCATTGTACCTACTCCAGAATGGTATATATGTGAATTTCTAAGCAGAAACACAAGAATAAGAGTAAACAATACATAATCCTCCAACTAGCTACTTGGTGTGAGAACATTTTGTTAAGAGCGTACAAATTCTAGATTAATCACCTTTAGCTCTCTGAATTAGGAAGATGAAAATAATAAAGATCCAGAAACACGAACACAGTCTACATTAACGCCTATTCCAGAAAACTGCAGAAATCAAACTTCTCTTCCAACTGCCAAATGCTGTTACAAATCTCTGCCAACTAGTCCTCCATATAATTCAATAGAGCACACAAATGAAGTTAATGAAAACACAAATTATCGAAGCACCTGTGAAAGAACTGCAGTAATATTTCCTGGAAAAGTTGTTCAAATGGTCCTAAAACTTAGTTGTTACAATGTAATTGGTCAATACGTCAAATCTTTAAAGCAGTCTGAGAGGTAACATAATAACCCTGAATTGTCAGAGAGACTTATGCTATTAAAACAAAATCAATTAACAATGTTGACATAATGAAATTAAATTATCTTCTTGAGTTTTATAGTTCAGGGATATCTTAAAAGCAGTTAGATACCTTTAAAATGAAAATAAAGTACAAAAGATAATTCCTTTTCCTAAACTAAGTTCCTAGCCTTTGTTATCAGGTAAGTGCATGATGCAATTTCTTATAAAAGAAGGCAAGCTGCTATCTCCAGAAAGTTCTCTAAAAGTGGACAAATAATAGATGGTCAATCAACTGGTATCTCATTCCTATCTTTTCCATCAGTTGCAGCGCTGTGGGAAGCCAGGTCAACTTGCTCTTCAGTGTTAAATGTACAAAGCACAAAATAGCCATCCTCAGGATTCATTTCATCATACTGTAAAGTACACAGACGTATCAGCCATGAACACAAGGCCAAAATCCACCACCACTCCAGAGGGTAGTATACAAATTTCAGAAGCTACAGACAGATTCAACCTACTCTTTCTTCTTTCTTTCTTTCTTTCTTTCTAGTCAGTTCTATTTACGTTACTCTTCTAACAGCAAAATGGTTCAGAAACATATATCTGAACTCCTTACAGTAAAATGCATCCACATTAGCCTTAAAGAATGCCAGCATCACACTGTGTATTTGTATAAATGAAATTTTCAGTGGCAGTGGCAGCCACATACATTATCCATTTCTTAATGCATAATCTGGATGCCAATTCATTCCTTGCTTCCTTTCCAATCCAGTTAAAAACCAATCATACGTACTATCACTTGACCAAATATGCATGTTTTCTTTACCCAAGAAAAGAATACTACTTCTATGTTCATGACAAAATTTGAAGTTACTGATTTCCTATTCTTGACTCTCGCTCATCAAATTTTTAACTCTATTACAGGATTGTAAAGCCAAATTGACTCTAAAGCCAAAAATTACATATCTAAGTGCTTTAAGAAAATGTGTGTAACACAGCTGCCTAACTCATCCTTTCAAAGTGTTTATTTTCACCACTGTTACACAACTAACAAGAGCAAAAAAAGTGAGCCCACACTGCCATACAGTTCCCAACCAACTAAATCTGACATCTATGGTAACAATGAAAGCCACTTATGACCAAGTGAAGAGAACACAGAACGACATGGAATTGGCTGGAGGCTAGGCAGGAACATAGATAATAATGTAGGAAGGAACAAGTATATGCGTTTGTATTACGAACAGAACGGAGCTGCGGCAATGGTGGAATGAGGGCATGTTTGGCAACAACAGGTGAAGAAAGACACTAAAGGCACTAAATCCCATCTGATCCTGGAAGCTAAGCAGGATGAAGCCTGGTTAGCACTTGGATGGGAGACTGCCAATGAATACCAGATGTTGTAAACTATATTTCATAAGAAGGAATTGGCAAACCCACCTCTATTGCCTAAGAAACCCTATGAAATTCACAGGGTCATCATAAGGCCACAGGCAATTTGAAAGTACATACAGACACATACATACACAGAGTTTATCACGCCACTAGGCAGTACTACGGACCAAAGATTCCTAATCTGGTGAGCCAAAATACAGAGGATATTAAGCATGTACCTCCTCTAACCATAACAAAGTAAACAACATATGAATACATTACAAAGAATGGCGTTTTTTGAGTCTGTGTTCTCTGTAAAAAATGGGATCAGAAAAAAAACACATATTTCCTGCTTATGTTATAATTATGCCATTTGTTCTCTTGTAGGGTTTGCTTTTATTGCTTTTGCTGTTATGCTCCTTCAAGATGACTCGGACTTAGGATGATCCCATCGTAGGATGTTCTTGGAAAGGCAGGTTTGCTGTTAACCCTCTTGGCCTCAGAAGAAAGTATGACTTGACCAAGAATCATTCCATGGGATTTTCACTGCTCGGCAGGGAGTTGAACCCTGGTTTCCTGAAGTCCTAGTACAATACTCAAACCATGAGCCTACACTGGCTCATTCTTATATGGGTGTTCCTATAAAAATTCAAAAAATCCTCAGTTAATTCAAGCCATAAATCAATCCAACACGTCTTAATTCAACATCTTCTTAAGATTCTGGTTTAAGTTTATTTTCATATTGGTCAAATAAAGACTACTACTCTACTCCTTGATCCCCATGAATATACTGCAATTTGACCTCAGCTGGAACTCCCAGCCCAACTTACGGCAAAGAAAGAAATGAATAACAAAACCACTTTTCTGATTTGCATAGCACAGAACAGAATGTTAGAAGCAGGAGTTAATGATTTCTATGTGAGTCAAAGCCTCAGAAAAGCAAAAAACTACTGGGAAGGTATAGATGTCACACTGATATGGATGAAACCACTTCTAACTATCCTGTGATATAAGTCATTAAATAGCAATGCCCCATCTTTCTTCAAGATCAACACAACAGGAATATATTTTTAAAAAATCAAAGGAAACATATAGGTATTGCCAATACTCTAGCTGGGTTGTAAGACACTTGAGGACAGGTAAAATCAAATCTAGGTGGAATGCTACGGAGTAGTCAGATAAAATTCACATACAAACATGCTCACTCAGTTTAAAATTCAAGCTATTATTTACAGATACGAAGGTAAATATCTCAACGGTGAACCCAATAAATCCAACATACTTGGTCAGTTTAGAACTGGAGTCAACAAAAGACAAGCAGATTTTATTTCTTCAACTAAATCCACAATAAGAAAAACAAACAAACCAAACAACAATTTAGGAAATAGTACGTAGATACTACCAAAGCAGAAACAAATTGACTTGTTATAACTATAAAACAATTCATGCAAGTTTTAGAAAGCCTGACACGCAGCACCTCCTTGCAATATTACTCTTCGTCCTTAATACATAGGTTAGTCTTGATGTATAAATCCACACAAGTCACTGCAGCTCACCGAATCAGTAGGACTGACCTCCGAACAACAGGCACACTTACCAGACTACAGTGTTACCATCTTAAACTTACTTACCTAAAAGCAAATTATATTGGAATTAGTAATGTTTACTTCCTAATAAACATAGTTAAGATTACACCGCAAGGGCCGTGTTATTTTTAAGTGAGCTTTTCGGAATAGTTCGTAAATTGTGATCAGCACTCTGGCCAGGATCCAATGGTGTACAGTACTTTTACTAGATTCTGGTGACTCTGACAGAACTGGCAATCCTCCCACCCTGCCCCCTCCAGAGCCTCCAAAACAACTTGAAAACCTGTTTGGGAGAACTGAGAAACTCTCACAAGCAAACCTTTGGTGCCACAAAAAACTCCATCAGAAGGGAGGAGTTCCAGTTTCAATCATGTCAGCTAGCAAGGTACAGTGTTGGATCTTGATCTTTGCCACCTTTGCTCATTCTAAAGTATTGTGACTTGAGTCTCACTCCATCTTGATTACATTCTGTTGAGCAACACAGTTAAGCTGGCTCTGGCCTTAAGAACTACAACTGGTTTGTGAACCTGCAGACTTTATTCTTGGAGTAGCCGTGATAGATTATTTTTTTAATCAATCAGTATACAAACACTTAATACACAGCTGCTGTAGTTTCATGTTCACCATAATTCAGTATGAAACCTTGTTTGTCAATTTTAATTAAAAACTAAAGCATATCCTGCACATATGAAGCTGACAAACTATTTAATATTTCTGTAATTAGCACATTTTAACTATACTGTTGTCATTACATCTCACTTTCTTACAGCAAACACCAGATGCAGCCATAGCTTATCCTGGTCAAAAGTCCCTACTAGGATTTCTGCACATAACAACCACTCCCATCTCCAATCAGAAGCAGATTTCCAAGCCTGATCTTAATAATTTTTATAATCTGCAGTTAAACTATAAGAAGTTGCATTACACAGCTTAGTCAAGATTTCACACACAACTACGATGCAACGGCACAACAGACTGTACTAAGAGAGGTCAGTGAACAAGGACTTAGAACCGAGGCCTAGGATTTTCATTATCCCTCCAGCTTCCAAGCAAGTTATAAAGATTTTTTTCTGCTCTGAATCTCAGTCCATATTACACAAGAGATTAAAGCAATATTTGTACCATACTTCTGATTCACAGTGCCAATGTTTGCCTTTCTAAAACTTGCAAAATCGTACTTTTCTTACTGCATTTCAAACTCTATATGCCAATTTTGTAATTACTGAAGACCAAATATTGGCAGCAGAAGATACAAGTGGATCTATTCCCTGCGAACACTGAGATCTGAGGTGTTCCTAGACACTCAAGATACTGTCTCTGACTTGGGGCAGGGAAGCAGACACTGTCCTGCATTCTCTGCACATTACAATTTTCATCACATAATGACTTGCACCAGTAGCACTCCTATGAACAAAAGCCAGTGTGGAAAACAGCCTTCGTTCCCTGTAACATAAAGAAGCAACAGATTAAGAATTTCAGACCAGGGAGGTGTATTAACTACAGAGAGAGGGAGTGCATATGGGAGAATAATGCAGTTTTTAATCCTAACAGTACTAGAACAACTCTTCAAAATGTAAGGCAAAAAGCAATGTTGGCAGTCAAGTAAAGAAGCAAAAATTGACACTTTCTGCCCCCTGCAGTTTGTATTGATATCTGGATTTTTAAAATGCAAGGCCTGGAAAGGAAAAAAAGGAGGCTGGATTCCTGAAAATCAAATGACACAATGCCTTAGTTATTCACTGAATAGTACATAGCAAAAGACCATTTTTCAGGGTTACACTTCTTTTAAGAAATAGCGGTCTCAGTTACCAGTTTTAGACCATCAATCCTTCACATTTCCCCTCGTACAAACAGACCAGGGGGTGGCTTTTACGCATTCCTTCTCCTGTACGAAATGTTTCATTTCTGAGTGCAACACCATCTCCAAGCCCATTTAATCCTTTTTTCTTCTGATTTTTGCATTCCAATTAGGTTAAAGCACAAGAAAGGTCACAAGAATTCTCTTAAATCACATCTAAAGATCCCAATACCAACATCCTACAAGAAAACTATGAACTAACAAGATGCTATTGCCAAAAATCCTTGTTCCAAAGAAATGGGCATTTTTTACCTCTCAATCACCCATGATGAAACTGATGTCAGCAATGTGTATCATCTTAGCTGACATGCTAGGATCAAAAAATATATGCTTTTAATGGCTTAGACTCTCATGTCAGGAGAGTTATTACAATATTATTTCAATTTTTAAAAGAAACTGAAACCAAAAATAAATATTGCTAAACACTAAAAAGGCAACTGAAACACTAGAAATTTAGAACACTAAGAATCCACACTTTTATCTCTTTTTTGAACAAAGTACTTCCAAAATGACTACTGCCAACAAACATAATAAGACTTTTAAACTCTCTTTTGAACCACCACAAAGGGTACATGGGCTGTTAGCTCTCAATCCTGAATGGAATTATCTGGATCTACTCATGCAGCAGAATGAGGTGGAAAGGAGATTGCTGGAGTTCTGAGATGACAGAAAGGCTGTAGCACTGCAGGCAGGCAATCACATTCATGAATTCCCTCTACATTAGAAGAACTAGACACAGCAGACAGAGGTCTGAGCTAAGACCCCTCCCCCTATTATGCTCCTTTTCTATCCACAAGAGAAGGTTTTCATGATGAAGAAGCATTCAAAAAAATGCTGTCCCATGCCTGCTGTCTAACACGTACAGACCGCCCTACTATGTCTGTACAATATACTGCATGTATAGATGAAGCCTTAGCAACCTGCAGCTCTTTGAGGACTTTGATAGCTGGACAGCAGTGGCTCGCTTCCAAAATTCAAAACTCAGACAACTGACTATGTATACCACTAGACAGAAAAACACACAGTCATGGTAGTTTGAATCAGCAGGCAAACAACTCACAGCATTATTAATTTCAAAAGAAAGGCCTGCCTGACAGAAGCTCAACTGACATATAACAGTGACTACATACCATAATCTTCTCACACCCCTTTTCACAGACTTATATAATCTTCAGAGTTTGCAAGGGCCATCCGGTCCAACAAACCACCATACATTTGTTGGACCGGATAGCCCTTGAACTCCTGACAGATGCCCATCTAAACACTGTTTAAAGACCTCCAAAGACTAAGAATCCACGCCCCCCCCCCCCGCTCCCAAGGCTGTATATACCTCTGTTTATATACTGACCATGTTTCTCAAACAAATTACTACATTTTGCTCACCTGGACATGTTAACCTAGCACATCAAAGCCTTAAATTTATTCACTCCTAGCACCTACACTGTGACACTGGCTCCTACAACAAGACAAAATCTTGAATCTATGCATCTAGCACTATAGAACATTTTTGCAGATGTATTCTTTGGCACTATTTTTGTTATTGAAAGTACAGCTCCCAATTTAAGGGCCTGGCTTTCATAAAAGTCCATGTATCATATTAGAATAAGGCCTACCTTAAAGGAGGAACTATTTAATGGGAAACCAGAAGGAAGAATGTGAAGGAAATCATTTGTTCTGTTAGAAAACATGTAAGGGGGAGGAAAATGTATACAGAACATAGAGGTCAAATAAGCAATGAGAACTAGGTACTACTTCACTGTGCACCTTTAGTATGAATTTTCTTATTTTCTATGCAGGGTAGTAAAGGTAACTGAAGCGCTTCCTAACCTTCTTCCCCAATGAATTGCTCAGTTATTTTTTTTTCTCCTCCAGTCTCTGCTTTCCTGCATACCTCCTATGATGCAAAAGGAGGGGGGAGTCTTTCTACAGAAATGAATTGTTCACAGATCCATTTCCACCTATTGTGATCTTAGAAACACGGTTTATTTCCTCCGCCTGCAGGTCGAGCCTTCGCCTCTCCCCCATTCTTTACCCCCTAACTCGCCTAAACCCCCGGAAGACCTCTCCCATCCCACCTCACCCCCCCACCTCTTCCTTTTCCCTTCCGCCTGCCCGCCCACCACCCACGTCCCTCCAACCCATCCTAATAACTCAACCCAGCAGAACCACCCGCTGGAGGGAGAAATTGAAGGCAGCCACCACTTCCCCCACGATCTCCCCACCACCACCACCACCACCGATCTCCTCCTGTCAACACACACGCCTATCGATCTTTCTATGGCCTGACCAGGGGGCAGCCCGAAGTCAACTCCTCGGGGCTGCCTCTCCCACCCCCGCCCGTGCACAAAAGCAGGCCTGACACGCGATTTGCCCTGGGAGAGCTCTCGATCCTCCCTCCCTCCGTATGCCTCCTCCCTTTTCCCCTCCCCTCTGCGTGCTCTGCAGTTGTCTGATTCCGGGAAAGCCTCACTCCCTCCAACACCTACAGCAGCACGAGGAGGAGGAGGAGGAAGAGGAGGAGGGGGTGTCTCTTCTTCCTCCTCCCCCCCAAAAGACCCTCTGGGGACTGGAGGTCCCTTCCCACTCTCCCCACCTCCCTCGTGGGGACCCCGGGCTGGGTTAAACAACGGAACCGGTCTAGAGAGCGGTGGGAGACCAGCCCATCGGTCCCACGGGGCAGCGCTGGAGTCATATTTGGGGTGGGTGGGAGGCAGGGAGAGGGGGAGAAAAGGAGCCGGAATCCCGTCCCCCAGCGGGGAACGTTTTTCCAAAGAGTCGTCGCAAGAGCCAAGGGGAGGGAGAAAAGGAAGAGCGTGGGCGCCTGGCGGGGCGCTCTGGCCCGACCCAGGCTGGCCTCGGGCCGGGGATCTCTGTCGGGATGGGCAGGACGGGGACGAGGGTGGCGGCGCGGCTCACCTTGCGCTTCCTGGTCTCGGCCGACCCGCTCCACACGAAGCACTGGTAGATCACCCTCAGGTTCTGCTTCCAGTTCTCCACCTTGAAGCCGGTCACATGGCAGCACCCGGCGGCCGGCGGACTCATGTCAGACCCCCCCACATCAATCCGCCCGCCCCGCCGGCACGGCTGCTGCTTCTTCCCGAAAGGCGGCGGCGGCGGCGGCGGCGGCGGGGGGGCCAGAAGGGAAAAGGAGGCGGCGGCGGGGGAGCGGCTGGGGGGGTGGCTGTCGGATCCCAGCGGGGGGGGCGGGGGGACCGGGAAGGGAAATTCCTCCGATCGGGGCTGATGGGGCAGGAGAGAAGGGGCCCGCGGGACGATTCGGAAGGCGAATCCCCCCCAGTCGGGGTTCGGGGCCGGCGAGGACAGGGGGAGATCTTTTTTTCCCCCTTGGGGGGCAGAGGGAGAAAGGGGTCGGGGTGGGAAGGAGCGAGAAGGAAGAGGGAGGGGAGACCCCTCCGCCCCGCCCCGCCCCGCCGGAGGAGGAGGAAGGTCCAGTCAGTCCGTCCGCGGCGCCCCTTTTTCTTTCTTTTTGGCTCGCTGAGGGGGGCGACTGAGGGCCGCCACCGCCGCCACCCCCCTCAGGGCTGCGCGGCCTCCGCCGCCCCCGCCGCCGCCGCCTGCAGTGGTGCGGTGGGCGAGGTGAGGCGGCGAGGGGGAGGGGAGAAGCGGCGAGTCGTCGTCGTCTTCGGCGCCTGCCTTCCTCCTCCTCCTCCTCGTCCGCTTCGTCTTCCTCCCTCTTTCCGCCGCCGCCGCCGCCGCTTTCGCTTCAACCCCGCCCCGCCCCCGGCTGGCTCCGAACAAAGCGCCGACGACGACGACGACGACGCCGCCACCGAGGGGAGGCAGAGCGCCACAAAGCTGAAGGGAAAGGCGCTCTGAGGAGAATCTTCTGCTGCCGCCGCGCTACCTCATGGAGGCCTCGGGGGAGGGCAGGCGAGAGAAGGGGAAGCCCTCGGCGGCTGAGGAGGAGGAGGAGAGCCGTGGGTGTCGCTACTGCGACTACGAGGGGCGTGTTCGCCGTCGCCTCCGCTTTCCCTTCAACTCAGTCAAACCTTAGAAGCGCTTTCTTTTTTTTCTTTCTTTTTTTTAATGGGTGCCTGTCTCTTTAAATCGCTCTTTTTCTCTCCCTTCCATGTTTAATGAGACTGTCCGCGGGCGGCGGACTCAACATAAAACCCCGCCGGGCCCAAAGCGGGACAAACCAATTGGGCAAAGGAGCGGGGGGAGGAGGGAAAGATGGGGGAGTCTTAGCTCGCGAGCAGCAAGGAGGCCCGGCGGCCTCGCCCTTATTGGTGGCTCTGGCGTGTGCGGCACTCCCTCTTTCGCTTTTTATTGGTCAGGGCTGCTTTCGCTTACAGCGGTGGGAGAAAAAAAAGCAGGCTCGTCTGCCTCCGTTCCCCCCTCCGCCACCGTTGATTGACAAAGGAAGTTCTGGAGAGGCGAAAGGGAGGGGAAAGAGAGCATGTGCTGCGGCGGGCGCTCAGTGATTGGTGGACCTGCCCGCCGTTCTTACGTCATAAGGTTGAGAGGCTGCCGCGGATTGGCTGAGTTGAAAGATGTCACGCGAAGGACCGCCTCTGAGCAGCGAGCAAAGCGGCATTGCTGTCATATCCGCTTAGCTTTGCCGCTTCTCGGTTACCCCAGTGATTTCTTGCAAAGGAGGGAGCTGGGCTGGCTGCTGGCGCCTCCGTCTGATCCCGATTTTTTTTAAAATTCCAAATTCCCTGGAGTCAAATCTCTGCTTTGGTTGCCCCCCTCCTGTAACCTTCGCGCATTCGCAGGAGTTTGTTTTTTTTAATGCAATCTCGTATTCTCTCCACTGGGCTGGCCTTGGCCACTTCCGCACTAGCCTGTTATAGCGTTATCGTTCCACTTTCCACATCCTAGGGAATCCTGGGATTTGCAGTTTAGGGAGGGGCCTGCCAGGCCTGCAAACCTGCCAGGCCCCTCCCCAAACTGCAAACCCCAGGATTCCATAGGATGTGGAAAGTGGAATGATAACGCTATAACAGGCTAGTGCAGAAATGGCCCTTACTGCAAGCGCTGTTTCTCCTCCTCCCAAGTGCTGCGGTTCTTTTCCCAGGGTCAATTACCACCCTGCGGGGAGAAAACATTGGGGAGCACCTTTGCAGCCTCGATTGTCAGACTTTTCCTGCACACCTCCCTTTCTTACTGCTCAGCCCCCTCCACGATGTACCTGGCCTGGTCACAAGGATTGCTTCGCCATCCATCCAAACAGGCCCAGCCAATAGGCTGTTGTATACGGTGCACCCAACATATTCGGCAAAATAGTGGGAGAGAAAAAGGCACACAACAAGGGTCTTAGGCCATTTCCACACTACACTGTTGCAGTGCTATTATTCCACTTGCAACACCTTGTGAAATTCTGGGGTTTGTAGCTTACTGAGGCCAAAGAGTTCTCTGGCTGAGAATTCGAGGCCCTTCTGCACACTGCAAACCCCAGGATGCCATAAAATGTTGAAAGTGGAATAATAGCACCATAACTGTGTACTGCCGAAAGGCCCCGAGTAGCGTGGAAATGGTCTTTGACTGGTCTGAACTTGGTTACCCAGTGCCTACAATGTTTTATGGTACTGTCCTTTCTTTTATTTATATCTTGCTTTTCTCCCATGTGGGACCCATTCAATTAAAGCCATACAGCGAAAACAGGCTGAAATATAAAAAAATTAAAGCATTGAACACAATCCACTTTCAAACATTAATTTTAAACTAGTGAAAAGCACGTTAAAACCTGCCCCTTCCACTACTCCAACCAGTTAAAAGCCAACAGCCTGTTTTAATAAGAAGGTCTCTGCATGCTGAGGAACAGAGATGGGGAGGAGGCCAACCCAGCTGGCCGTAGCAGAAAGCTCACAGCCTGGGAGAAGCCACAGAGATGGAGGTAATGCAGATTTATATACTGTAATATATGAGCACGGGGTTGTGGCCCTCCAGATGTTGTTGAACACCCATTCCCATCAGTCTCGCCACTTCTGATGGATGAATAGGAATTCTAGATCAACATCTGGACAGGTCAAAGGCTTCCTGCCCCTGTAGCAACAGAGAAAGTAATCTTGGACTGTGTCAAACCACTGAGCCATCTAGTCCTACACTGCCTATTTTGACTGGCACTAGCTCTCTGGCATCTCAGAGGGCAAGGGCATCTTTTCTCAAGTCAGACTTCCTGGGATCTTCTGCAAACAGAGGGATGGCCTACCTTGTAACTATGCATGTTTTTATACAGGAATAAAGAACATTTTTGTATGACGCATTTATGACTTCTGTATTCTAGCCTTCTGCCAAAGTGGCACACGCCTGCAAGGGGTCTGCTGTGTTGTCGTCCGCACAACAACACTGTGAGATGGATTAAGCTGAAAGAGTCCAAGGTCACCCAGTGACATTGAGGGCCAAATGTGGGTTTGAACCCAAGCCAAGCTGTCCTTTTTAGAATTATTTTCCCAATCTATAGGCTGCTTTTTGGGGTCAAGCCCTCTCAAAGTGGCTTCTGCAATATAAATTCTGTTACAGGACGAGCGATAACCAGGGTTTCAGCCGTGGGGTCAGAAACCTACAGGTTATGGCTCAAGTCAGGAATTTAGCTACAGCAGTCGGGATGTTGCAAATTGTATGTTGAATGGCTTAATTTTACAAGTAAATAAGAAGAGCACTGCCGGATTGTACCAAAAAGGCCCATCTAGACTGGAACTGGAAGTGACAAATTACAAGTAGCGTAGTTACTGACGTCTTCTTGTTGCTGTTGTTGTAATCAAGTCATAACAAAGCTGTTTTCACAAACAGCAGAATGAGCAGTAATAGCACTGCTACCTTTTGGTGTAACGATAATGCTTTCTAGTTACCTTCAAGAGTAACTCTTTTAGGATATTTTTAGAGTTAATTTAGTACCATTTTTCAAGTTTCATGCTATTTTTAATTAGTCCTAAAGTTCCCTCCCCACCTCCCAAACAATCGGCAAGCAATAAATAATGCAACCAGTTACTAAAGTGTTCTTGCAACATTAACTGCAAAGAGTTACACTGGGAGAGGGAACAGATTACTCCTAAAAAGTAGCTTTCCGAGCTTTAACATAGTGGGAGAATTCCATTTATACCATGCCAGCCTGTGGGAAGTCTACAAGCAGGACAGCAGTGTGACAGCATGTCATATACATTAACATTTTGACAAGGGAAAATGTATACATTGGTTCTTGAGGGGAGGGTCATGGTCAGATGGTACCTGATGCTTCAGTCCAAATCCTCAGTGTACATCAGATGGTGTGTGGTGACCTTCCTTGACAAGTTATCGAAACTGAAATAGAAAGCACAGGTGACCCTGGAAAGAAGTAAGATAGGACCAGGGCCTTTTGGTGTCACTTGATTCTGAGAACCAGGTGAGAAGGTTTCTGTGCTGTAATGAAACCCCCTTGCTTAAGCTGCCTGCCATGGTTTTATCAGCCCCAGGATCTAACCTTCCACTTCAAGCTTCCTGACAGAGCCAGATGCTTTCACAATTCTGTCCCGTTCAATCCATTTCAGACAGAGAGGAGGGACATTAGCCAAGAATACACACTTTTCTAGGTTCTCTTGCCCTTCTCCAAGGCTGCTTCTCCATTGCTGTCGAATTTGGTAGCAAGAGCGTAACCTCCGGAAGGTGCTCTGAAACAACTAGGGGATTCACAGGGCCTCTATGCTGTCCCCTTCTGCTTTCGACAGGCACTATTAGGGAAAGAAATGATGTATCATTGTTGCTTCTAAGTTTTTAATAGCAAACCCATACATTCCGCTGATAAAGATTTCCTCGTCCCTTCCTTTGCCTGCCAGGAAAAGCTACAAACCTGCATGCAGGACTGCCCTGTCATTAGGCAGAGCAAGGAAACTGCCTCTAGCGGTAAATTTGAGGTGTTATGAAAAGATAGCAAAAACAGTAGTTAAATTTTTACTTATAGGAATGAGGAGAGGTGCTTTTTATGGGGTATATTTTTTTCCAACCTCATCTAGCTGAACCACTTACCTGGCTTTTGCACTGTGCACTTTGTCCTTGCTGTGTAGATGACACTCGTTCCTGCTTCTGCAGAAGGGCCTTTCTGCTTTACACTGTTACAGTGCTATTATTCCACTTCCAACATCCTGGGGAATTCTGGGATTTGTAGTTTACTGAGGCCCAAGAGCTCTCTGGCTGAGAATCCTAAAGGCCCCTCCCTAAAACGCAAAGTCTAGGATTCCATAGGATGTTGAAAGTGGAATAATAGCACTATAATAGTGTAGTACAGAAAGACCCTCAGGCTGCAAGATGTCTTGGACCAGCCCTCTCTGCCTGCCAGGTAACTATTTAAGTCACAAAAGTAGCAAAGCCAGATAAAATAATAGCCAGCCCACTGGAGAAACATGACATTACTTTCCAGTTGCTCCAGAGCCACTATTTGTAGAAAAAGATGAGTCCCCCTTCTCAATGTGAATAGAGAGCCACTATGCATTTATTAGAGAGTGAGTATGTTCATACCTAACCACGCAGAGGTTGGAAATTATATACTTTTTTCGGACCACAACTCCTCAATTCCACTAGGCAGCAAAGCAGCCAACAAGCACAGTCACCAACAGCTTCCTCAGAATTGGGAAACATTACTTTATTGCATGATAGCTTCCAGAATCCACAATCTAGCTGGATGGAGGATTCTGGGAATCGGAATAAAAAAAGGGGGGGGGATAACTTTCCTAAGCTTTCTTTGCACATCACTAACCAGGATGGGATTTCTCTATATTTGGCAGAGCAGTAACAATTTTTGCCTGCAGCGCTTTGGACGTATCATGGGGAGATGTGAGTCACTGGAAAAGATGATCATCTTGAAAAAGTTGAAAGTGGAAGGAAAAGAGGAAGATTGAGTTGATCCACCTATAGCGCAAAACTAAGGAAGCCATAACCGTGAAGTCTGCAATACATGATCAGAGTTGTTGACAACAAGGGCCATTTCCACACTAGCCTGTTATAGTGCCATGATTCCACTTTCAACATCCTGTGGAATCCTGGGGTTTGCAGTTTCGGGAGGGGCCACCTGGCCCCTCCCGAAACTGCAAACCCCAGGATTCCATAGGATGTTGAAAGTGGAATCATGGCGCTATGACAAGCTAGTATGGAAATGGCCAAGGTCTCTTGAATTCAGCTCCTTAATTTGTAGGGTTGCCATTAAGTCCAAGCCGAGCTGACAGCACATGACAACAATATTTATGCTGGTTGAGGCATAAACAACACCTAATATTCCCACAAAACATAAATCAATAAAATGTCAAACAAAGTAAAGAGCACAGCAAACAAACAACAGGAGGCGGTTTGTAATGAAAAGGTCAGTTCTGAAAGAGGTCTGGACTAAGATGCTTGGCACCTGCAGAGGACAATGCAACTCACCGTCAGCAACACAGTAGAAGATATATCTGTTAAACAGGCAATCTGTCCTCATCCCAGCCTTTCATGATGCTGTGAAGGTCGTTCCTTAGCTGTCATAAAACTGAGTTGTGATGATGGAGAAGCAAGAAAAACTTCTACAATTAAAAAAAATCCAGCACCGTGTGGCAAACAGCCTATACGTATTGATGTGGCTTTGGAATTTTACCCGTCAAATAACAGAATGGCATGAATCTCTATGTGGAAAAGCATCCATCGCCTGTGATACACAGGAATGAGGGAAGCAGTCCCTAGATCAGAGAGGCTGGTTCTTTCAAGCCAAGCAGGGAAGAGAGCAGGCAGAACGTGTGGTTAAATAGGGAGTGGAGAACCAGGGGGTCCCTCTGGTGAGCTGCCTCGGGCTATTGTGTTGCACACCTGGGCAAAAATTATTCCCCCCTCCCCATTCCCACAGGGAAGCAAACACACCCACCCACACATCTTCAGTAATCTGATGAGCCTTAATTCCCAACAATGAAATCATTAGCTTTCAGGATTTTCCCAATTAATGAAGGGAGCCAGAGTTGCACAGCGCGAACCCATTAAGGGCTTGCTAATGCATGGTTTGATTTCACTGCCTGCAATTGAGCACATGGTTCCCCAGCCTTTAGGGACTGTGACAATTCAGGCTGGGCTCTAGAGGGATCTCTAGGCATCTAGGTCTTCATAAAGCTACTTTCAAAAAGCCCCACCATCCCTCCCAGATGTCCTGATTATCTGTTACTAGTCTTTGATTTGATCTCCCGACTATGCCCTCCAGATGGATTTGGAGACTTTTTAAAGAATGACCTTAAAATTGTTAGTGTGTTTTCAATTACAGTGGGCCCTGAGTATCCACTAAGATTTGGTTCCAGGACTCCCCCTAACCACCCCCCCCATGGATACCAAAATTTTTGGATGCTCAAGTGCCATAATGTACAATGATGTAGTAAAGTGGTGTCCCTTATATAAAAGGGCAAAATCAACAATTTGGTTTTTGGATTTTTAAAAGTTTTATTTTATTGTTTGGAAATATTTTCAACCCATGGTCGGTTGAATCCATGGATACAGAATCAACAGATATGGAGGGCCGACTGTATCTTTGCCTCTTTTCTATCATCGTAGAACTGCCTTGGCCAGATAGTTAGTGGTACTGGATTAGTCTGAAATATGTGTGCTAATCACACATATATAAAATCAGATGTGTACTCATTTACTCAAAAGAAAGTACATTGACTTTAATGTATTGATGTTCTCTTATAGCATCTTTTTACGTTTTTCTAGACTTTTTATTACAAATTTTTAATTCATCCTTCTTGTTTTAATTCATGTTATGAGTCTCCTTGGGTCCCATTTTGGAGAAAAAGAGGATACAAATCAAATAAATTAGTGTGCATAGGACTGAAGTTTGCACATCCTATTAGACACTCTCCAATGTTTCAAAAATGAAGATGGGGGACATTTCCGCACTACGCTGTTCTAGTCCTATTATGCTCAGCCCTCCACATTTGTGGGTATCACTTTTGCAGATTTGATTATTTGCTGTCACCTCTGCTGCCTCCCTATGCCATTTTTAATAGGAACTGCAAGCCTCGTGAGACTGAGAAACTGCAAAGGAGGCTTGTAAGTCCCTATTAAAAATGGTGTGGGGCAGTAGCGGAGGTGGCTGGAAGCCCCACCAGCCCCCCACTTCTGCCTTGTAAAGGAACCCTGATGCCTCAGAGGAATCCATGGTGGCTTGAATATGGTGATCATACTTTTTATGTGTATTAAATATGGTTTGGGAGGGCCTAGAGTTATTCATGGTTTTTCCACTTTCACAGGGGTCCTGTGCCCCTAACTCTAGTGAATGTGGAAGGATGACTGTGTTCCACTTTCAACCTCCTCTGGAATCCTGAGGTTTGCTGTTTATGGAGGGACATTTAGAATTCTTAGCCAGAGAGCTCGTTGGTCTCAGTAAACTACAAATCCCAGATTCCACAGGATGTTGATGGGGGAAACCATTGATGATTTAATCCATGATTGCACTGCCTGGCAACAGGAGAAGGATGGGACCGTGACAACGTCATGCAGAAGCATCATTGCAGTCCTGCTCCTCTCCCATCCTCGTGCTGGAAAAAAAGCATCCTGTGGAAAAGGACTCAACCAAAGAAGCCACAGCTCCACATCTTCTGGATCTGAGCACGGCTGCTGATGACAAGGAGTATTGGTGGTCTCCCATTCATAGGGTCACATAAGTCAAAGCCAACTTAATAGCAATGAACAACAAAAGCTTATGTTTTATTTTATGCACACTGACAGGCAAATGTATATCCTCTCTCTTCATAAGAATAGTGCTGAACCTTTGACCCTACAGATATTTTAGACTAAAACTCCCCAGTCCCTTAGCGGTGGCCATGCTGGTTGATGGGAATTATAGTCCAAAACATCTGAAAACTGAAGGTTCCCGACCCATCCACCCTCTGAAAATGATTTATCCACAGCTTTTCTTTCTGGGTGTTTTATTTTCCTTTAAACATTTGATTTTCTTTCCTTGCTCTGTCCCTGACCAGAGAACAAAATGCCCTTTTGATAGCATTTTTGACAGAGCAAATCTCTTCCAATGAGTGAATGGCAGATGGAAGTCCATTCCCAACTCCTTACCTGGGAGAAAGGTTCGCCAAAAATAAATTAAAAAAAAAAAACAGTGTTCAGCCTCAGAAAAGAGGAGAGAATGCCTGTGAAATTGAAAGGTACTGTGACCTTGAGGAGCCATTCGTTGCCTGAATTCCAAAGCAGATGCAAAAGCATGAACTGCTTTTTTAAAAACTATCTCTGTGTGTGTATGTGTTTATGTTTAAAAATCTTAATACAAGAGAGAAGGAAAGAGGCAAGGATTGCTTAACCGTGCTTTTCAGTTCCTCTAAAGGCCTGCCAGCACCAGTATTATTATTATTTTAAAAAAAAAATTAAAAGGGGGGCAGTGTTCATCTTTGAAGTCTGTTTCCTTGCGGGAAGAGAAAACATGGGAAGAATTCAATGCTCCACCGCAGCAAAACAGCAACGATGCATGCTCGGAAAACCAGAAGCTTCAGAAAAAGCAGGCTCTGGCGGGTGGGCGTGGGCAAGTGTGGGTGGGTTGCTAACTCACCCTGGCACCCGATTATACCACCACCAGCCCATAGGTAGCCCTCCCCTCTCCCTTCCAGGGATGGGCGAAAGGGAGGCAGACAAGGAAGAGGGACTCAGTTTGGGATGGGTGTGTGTCTCCCAAGCAGGCTGGGAACAGAAATAGCTGCAGTTGGACAAGCCGTGAATCAAAAGCACCATCTAACGGAGAAAGCATGTAGTGTTCTCCTCTGTTTCTTAGCTGCTTCGGTTCTTCAAGGATGGGTTGAAAACAGGCTGGTGATTTTTTGCTACCCAGTTCTGGGGCGGGAGGAGGAACTGAATGATGTTGTCATGGGGCTGTGGCAAGAGAAGAGGAATCTGTCAAACACTGTTTCCGCACTACACTGGCCATTTCCGCACTAGCCTGTTATAGCGCGATGATTCCGCTTTCAACATCCTCTGGAATCCTGGGGTTTGCAGTTTCGGGAGGGGCCGCCCGGACCCTCCCGAAACTGCAAACCCCAGGATTCCAGAGGATGTTGAAAGCGGAATCATCGCGCTATAACAGGCTAGTGCAGAAATGGCCACTGTTATAGTGCTATTATTCCACTTTCAACATCCTGTGGGATTCTGGGGTTTGTAGTTTCCTGAGGCCAAAGAGCTCTCTGGCTGAGAATTCTCAATGCCTCTCCCTAGACTGCAAACCCCAGGACTCCATAGGATGCTGAAAGTGGAATCATAGCAGTATAACAGTGTAGTGCAGCAATGGCCAAAGGTTGGTCAATGGGGCACCTGCTTCGTTTGCTTGTAGGGACCAGAGGGAAACTGGATGCCGTGGGGGACATGATGAGGGCCAGTTGATAAGGAGATGTTCATGTGTGTCTCTTGTTTTGTGTTGTCTGCAAACATGATGCTGTGCATGTGGGGGGGGGGAATAAGATACCCAAAATATTGCTGGATGTCTGAAGTTTTTAAATATGTATTTTAACTCTGTTTTAGTTCTTATTGGATTGTTTGAGTTTTAACTTTTGGATGTTAGGATTTTTTAAACTGTGTTTTCCTTTTTAAAAAGTGCTAGTTGTCACTTTGAGTCCTTCCAAGGAAAAAAGCAGAATGCAAATAAAGACAACACCGACAGTAACAACTTCCAGAGGGATCACTGCCCCTGGCCGTGCAAGCTTGGAGATTCTGGGAGTTGTAGTTCTGAAAAGTGACGTTTCCAGACTCTGCCTGCTGTACACAGATGGTTTCCTTGAATGTGCTGTAAATGGCAAAGCCTGCCATTTTAGTGTGCGCATAAATTTTCTGCAGTTCTCCCCCTCCATGCTTGTCCAATTGGTTTTCCAACCTATTGTGGTGGTTTTAAATGAGGTTAAGCTGCTCTCCCCAATTATTTTACTATGTAAAGGTAAGACAGGCAATTTCTAAAAGGAGGAAAGAAACAAAACATGCATGCAGCAAAAGGAAATCACCTGGCAGTATGACCTTCATTAGTGAAAGGGTTTTTTACACATCATCTTTTATTATTTCTCAGCTTTCATCCAGTTCTTATGGACACTGCCACCTGAGCCTCTGAGTTAGAGAAATCTAAGATTTCTTCGCCCTACGGTTTATCACAGTCCACAGTAAGCTGTGTACCGAAACCATTGCAATGAGGCAGGCTTGGCAGTGACTCCTTTATCTGAGACTGACCTTGTGGTTGTTGTTTTGTTGTTGTGTGCCTTCAAGTTGTTCCCAACTTATGGTGACCCTCAGGCCAAGCTATCATGAGTTTTTCTGGAGCTGAGAGTATGTGACTTGCCCTAGGTCAGCCAGTGGGTTTCCCCAGCCATGCAGGGAATCGAACTCAGGTCTCCAGGGTCGTAGTTCAACGCTCAAACCACTACACCATCCTGCCCCTCTGAAGACTGACCATACTGGATATATAGTCTATTTTGTTTCCTTCAACAAACCATAGGGCAGAAGACAGGCATTTAATTTAGTGTTTGGCAAAGCAGAACTCTCTCAAGGTCATTGGGCTGCAATTCCCATCAGCCTTGGCCAGCATAAGCCACTGAGAAAACTGAGGGGAGTTGCACTCTAGCAACACCTGGAACCGCACGCTTTTGTCCAACCTTCATTGAAGGAATAATTATGTGCGCTCATCATCAGGTTTTGCCTTTTCGCCAATTGCCATCATGCTGTGAAGATAAAAGAAGGAGGGCCTTCCTTGATCCTTCAGATCTGCTACAAAACCAGACATTTTTTGTGTTCTGTCCCTCTGAGCTGTTTTTATTCCATCCGGTCATGAGAAAAATACCAACAACGTTGAGCTGCATTGCAGCATTACATCTGCATTACACCTAACAAACTACGTAACAGTAAGAAGTTGTGTCTAAATATAGTCATACCTCAGTTAACAAAATCTCTGATGAAGAAGCTCCTTTTTATAATGCTTTTTTATACCCTCAGCCCTCTTCTCCATGTGCTCTGTCTAGCTGGATGTTGTCGTTTTTCTAAGCACATCTGCACTGAGAGGATGGTGAAGGAGGGCTGGAGAAACAGGCTTTTGATGTCTGACGCAGCAGCACCTCTGGAGTCATCAAGGCAATACAAGACTGAGCTGGGAAAGAATAGGGCCATTTCCGTACTACACTGTTATAGTGCTATTATTCCACTTTCAACATCCCGTGGAATTCTGGGGTTTCTAGTTTCCTGAGGCCAAAGAGCTCTCTGGCTGAGAATTCTAAAGGCCCCTCCCTAAACTGCAAACCCCAGGATTCCATAGGATGTTGAAAGTGGGATAATAGCATTATAACAGTGTAGTGCAGAAATGGCCTAGGATTCTGCTGTATCCAATCCTACTGTAGCTGAGTGTGCTTGCGTACAACAGATAAAGTAAATGGTAGATGTCTGCAGAATGCCTTACTGTGCATGCATGGACTGCAGAACAGAAAGAAAAGGAGAGACCAGAAAAACCTTCCTCACTAGCTAACCCTCCTTAGCATGTTAAAGGATAGATCTGTAAGGCTTGTCCACCAAAATGGAAATCGTAAGAAACAAAATACATCCCTGGATGCATTTCGTAGAATCTTTTGAGCGGTTTCTAGAAGATTCAAAATGTTTTTGTTTACTTAGGCAAGGCTTATGTGACTTGGTTGTTTCTTTTTACTTACTTATTTATTTTTAATTGTTTTCATTATATTGCAAGACCAAACCTTCATGTGTATATTATACAAAAATCTTTATGTTAATAAAGAAAAGGAATTACATAAAGAAAAAGGTTACAGTATATTATATCGTGTTCAAAAACAATTTGACTTATTGGTCTGAATAAAATACAACTTAGAACAGAAAAAAAAAACCTGTACCTATTTTCCGGTTGTTAACTTGACGCTTATTGTACGTAAAGAGGCTATTTCCTTTCATTCGTTGTCCCTGTATTCCTTCTACGCTTACTACAGATATATTTTCCCATCTTTTTTTCCCCCAGATTATTTTTAGGAATTAAGATGACTAATGCAGTCTTCCAAGATTCTAGTGTTTTGTTTTGTTTTGCCATGTAGTTATATCACAATACCCTGTGACTTGGTTGTTTCATTTCACATGTGCACATTCTCAGTTTTGAATAAAAAATTTGGTGAAACACGCTGAAAGGCCTTGTTGGGGTGGGTGTAGGAACCTGCCCCTATTCTTTCCATGTTATTTCTGCCTCTAGTACCAAATATTCTGTTCAAGAAGGAACACATCTACTTTGTTAACTGAGGCCTTACCTGGATTCTTGTTTTCTGGTTCTTTCTCCATCCTTTTTACCTTTTGTCCTGTGGACGTTTTTTTAGATTGTACGCCTGTGGACTGGGGTTACCCCCCCTTTTTCCCCTTAAAATGACCCACATATCACCCTGGGAGCCTTTCCAACTGAAAATGAAGATACAAATGCTTTCAAGAAATCAAGAAATCCTACAAATTGCAGCAACATTAATAGGCATGGCATTTCACAAAGAACAATCCCCTAGTGACTCTGGATCTAAAACTTCGCATGCAAGAGAGAAACAGAGGCAAAGAGTAACAGGCAAAAAAAGGAAAAGAAAAAAAATGTGTTCTGTTGCAGATTCACCTCTCTTTCTTTCTTTCTTTCTTTCTTTCTTTCTTTCTTTCTTTCTTTTTAGGGATTTTAGGTTTAACCTGACTCTCGGACAATTGAGACTGCTAGCAATGAGATAAGAATACCTCTCACTGAATTCAGTGGAGCTTATCGTGGAGTAGAAATGCCTCGGATTGTCTGTTTACTTTGCTTTCCTTGGCGAGTTTTCCATATTCTAATTGCAAACATGATTTAAATTAAGCTCTGCTCCTGAGTTGGTGCTAGGCAAGCAGCCATATGGAGCATCCAGCTGGGGAAAAATGCCCTGGGGGCACCACGGAGTTTCAACTTTGCAGACAGGCAGGTGGCGATACAGTACTGACAGCGGCTCTCCGCTGTTAAGCGAAGCAGTAGCAGATGTGATGCTGGTGTCCAGCAGAGGTGGCCAACTATCAGATCTTAGGTGGCTGCTCAGCAATACAAGACTAGGATTGGAGGGCAGGGAACATGATCAGAGCCCGTGTGGTGCAGGGGTCAGAGAGCTGTTTTGGGACTTGTGAGATCCAGGTTCAAATCTCCGACTAAGCTATGAAACTCCACACGCATACAGTATTTACAACCTGTTACAAATTGCTTTGAGCATCATTTGAGGCAAAGCAAGGCTAATTCTTTCAGATAAAAAACAGAAGAAATGAAGCAGTAGAATTCCGGATCTCCCCATTTCATTATGCAAGTGAAAGACTGTATGTTTTGAATGCTCTTCCATGCAATAACACACTAAATATGGTAAACATATTAATCAGAAAGGCATGCTCAACCACTCTCTTGTCTACCAGCAGTCTGTGTTACAGGAGCTATTCTGTTCTTGCTTCTTTTGCCTCAAGGTTAGAAACAACAGAGGAACTAGGATCTACCCCCACCTTGGAGACATAGGCCATTTCCTCACTACACTGTTATAGCGCTATTATTCCACTTTCAACATCCTGTGGAATTCTGGGGTTTGCGGTTTACTGAGGCCAAAGAGCTCTCTGGCTGAGAATCCTAAACACCCCTCCCTAAACTGCAAACCCCAGTATTCCATAGGAGGTTGAAAGTGGAATAATAGCACTATAACAGTGTAGTGTGGAAATGGCCTTAGTGTTAAACAAAGCAACGAAAAGAGGAAGGAGAAAGGGAAAGGGGCTGAAAAAAATTCTCAGCCATCACTTTCTATTTGCTTCTACTTTGCAATTTTCTATTTAAGGCTTTGAGGTTGTACCCAAATATTTCAGTAATATTGAGCAGCAGAGGCAGAAAAGTCATGCTATCAGTTCCTGGACTAGCATCTCATTGGATGCATGGGACTTTTGGGATGGGGCATAGGTGTCAAATTTAATAAATAAATTGCTGTCTTGCTGCTAAAACATATACTGAGATGTGAAGTGCACTTGTGTTCACAATTTTAAATTCTGACTGGCCTCACAGAACCCAGAAAGAGATACATATAAATGGCAGAATGTTGCTGTTCAAAAGCATATTCAGCTGAGTCAGGAAAAGAAAGGAGTCATTCCTTCTTAAAGGCTCTTCCATTCAGGATTTCTGTTCCAGCTTCTCTTGTCCTTTCTTCTGTAGGCATTTTGCTGGTAGCATAGTTATTCATCCCTACTGTTCTGTGCCATCAGTTCAAATGAGTCTTTTAAGATTATAGCCTTCCTGCCCCACCCTCCAAATACTGTGTGTGTCACAATTTTGATTGTGCAACTGTACAACAGTTCAGTCAATTAGGCTATCATTATTATTTTATTACTTATTTGCTCTTTGTGTATAAAGAAACTTGATTTACAGCCTTACAACCTGCCAGCTGCAGTCACCATGGCTACAGAACGGGAAATGTGCTGAGATTTTCCCCGCTACCAGTGCCTATGGAAAAGGTGTTAGAACATGATATAAGATGAGCACACCTAGGACTGTCTGACCTTTCAGAGGCAATATAGTAGCTACGAAGCTTTCCGCAAAGGGAACAAAGATTACTTAATTCTCAGAGGGCACTGCCATTAGGCAGACTGAAGCAGTTGCCCTAGGAAGAAGCAGTAGCAGCAAGCCACACAACCCAGTTCCTCCTAAGCCAGCCTGGCTGGTTCTTTCTCTCCAAGGAGAGAATGGCACATGCCACACAGTTTATGTTTCCCATAAACCGGCCGCCTGCCCACCAAGTGTTGTGAGGGATGCTACCCATAGCCTGTCAGCAACATAGGTTTTTTTAAAAAAAGTTTCAGCTGGCACTTTAGTCAGTTTCTGCAAATGGAATGTCAGCAGAATGTCCTGAGCCAGCTCTCCTTGCATTCCTCAAATGGCACACTTTAAACAAGGCGATGCAACATGTGGTCACCTTGGTTGGATAGTACTAGCTTGAAACCAGGAATGGGAGTGATGCCTTTCAGAAGTTTTGGACAGCAATTCTCATCGTCCTTCACCCTGGGTCTGCTGGCTAGGGCTGCAAAGAGTTGCAGTCCAACTGTATCTGGAGGGCTGCATGACCCTTGCTTTAAACTATGGATCAGCAGCTCAAAGCCCTGGGCCAAATCTATGGACCTATCCGCACTACATTGTTATAGTGCTATTATTCCACTTCCAACATCCTATGGAATCCTGGGGTTTGCAGTTGAGGGAAGGGGCTTTAGAATTCTCAGCCAGAGAGCTCTTTTTGGCCTCAGGAAACTGCCCACCGCAGAATCCCACAGCAGGTTGAAAGTGAAATAATAGCACCAAAAAATGGCCCTAAATCTCAACCTTTCCCTCACATAGGCCATTTCTTCACTACGCTGTTATAGCGCGATTATTCCACTTTCAGCATCCTATGGAATCCTGGGGTTTGCAGTTGGGGGTCGGCCCCTCCCCAAACTGCAAACCCCAGGATTCCATGGGATGTTGAAAGTGGAATAATCGCGCTATAACAGCGTAGTGCGGAAACGGAAACAAAAGAATAGACATTGGTGTTCGTTCTGCTCTGCATCTGTCATTGAGGCGGAACTATAATTACAATCCGCGTTTGCCGACGGAGCCTAAATATCGCCGGACCAACCCTGATTCGGTCCGTTCCTTTCTGGCGAGAGCTTCCGATTGGCCAGTTTCCTACGAGCTCCGCCTTCTTGTGTGTGTGACAGGAAGCCGTGTTGTAATTGGGCCGGCGGAGAGGAGGCGGGAGAAAAGGAGTAAGCCGTTTCCGGATATGTGGTCATGGTGACCGTGGTTGCCAGGTAGTCGATGGGATGGAATGGGGGGAAGGAGTGAAGGGGGATGGTGTTGGCTGTGTTCTGTCGGGCCGCCGTTATAGGGCTGGGGGACAGCTATGGGGTGGGGTATAGGTCTAGGGGTAGGGGGAAGATGGTCGCCGGAATTGCCATAGGCAGTGCTGGGTAGTGGTTAGCGTTAGCCTAGGATAGGAGAGACCAGGTCCAAATCCCCACTTAGGCATGATGCTTCCTGGGTGACTGGACTGCCCCAAGGATTCTTGTGGGGGGGGAGAAAACTCAGCTGAATATACTGTAAAATATATTGTAAAAAAGGGGGTGGAATAAGTATAAATCAGTTTAATAATGCCAACATATAAGCTGCAGTCCTGGGAAAAGGTTCCCCATGTCCAAGTGGCCTGGGTTGTGTGATGGTGCTTTGGGGGAGCGACTACACTCCCCCCCCCGCCAGACGACTATACAGGTTGGGAAGGAACCTTGGCCTTTCAACTGTATTTAGCCAGAACCTGGGCCCTTTCCACACAAGACCAGCCATTTCCACACTAGCCTGTTATAGTGCTGTCCTGCAACACTGTTATTCCACTTTCAACATCGTATGGAATCCTGGGATTTGCAGTTTAGGGGGGAGCATTCAGAGTTCTCAGCCAGAGAGCTCTTTGGCCTCAGTAAACTACAAACGCCAGAATTCCACAGGAGGTTGAAAGTGGAATAATAGCACTATAACAGGCTAGTGCAGAAATGCCCACCGTTATAGTGCTCTTATTTCACTTTCAGCTCCCTATGGAATCCTCAAAGGCCCCTCCCTAAACTGCAAACCCCAGGATTCCATTGAGAGGTTTGGCCTTTTGTCTGCTTCTTGCCCTTAAGCTGTGGCTTTGAGAGTGTGGGCTAACACCATCGGATGTTGAAAGTGGGATAAGAGCACAATAACAGTCTGTTGTGGAAATGGCCCTGGAAAGAGGGATACAAAACTTTGGGACTTTGGAGGTGCAGACTGTGACCCTATTTAAGGAGAAGCACGGGGGATACCCGCAGGGAAAAGAATGAGGCAGCTGGTTGCCTTATCTCGTCCTTGCAGTTTGGGCTGCTTATAAGAGCTGGCTGTATATTGTCAGACTGTTCTTTGTAACTTTTACAGTGTTGTTCTATGTGGCTGAGTTTGGCAATCAGTCCTGTTGTGTTCATTGGAACTTGCTGCCATACTTCGGGCCCTCCTCATGTGCAACCTCTGCACGTGTTAATTTGAAGTCCTGCGAAGCGTCACATCCCTGTATCTAAAATGGCAGTCATGTGCACACAGAGATGCTGCTACAGACACGCGCACACCACATCCATTAACTGTAATGGGACCTGGGCATCCACAGATTTTGGTATCTGCGGGGGTCCTGGAACCAAATGCCAGTGGATATGAAGGGCCTATAAACAGTCAGACCTATTGCTAATAACATGTTTTGCAGGTGGAGCCTAATTGTATTTGCTTGGATATATGCATTGTGGATATACCTGTTGTCCTCCAGATATTGTTGGACCTCAGCTTATATGTGTCTTGGGCAGCATAGCCAATGGTAATACGCAAGGAGAGAGATTTTATCGAAACATTAGGAGGAGGGTTTTTTTTTTATTGTAAAAGTTATTTGACAGTAGGATAAGTCACCTCAAATGGGAGTGGACTCTCCATCTTTGGAGGTCTTTAAACAGAGTTTGAATCAGCATCTTTCTGGAGTGCTTTCATTGTGTATTCCTGTATGGCAGGAGGTTGGACTAAATGGCCTTTGGCTTCTTCCAATTTCGTGATTTCTAGAACTGTAATTCAACACCAGTGGAAGGGCACAGGTTCCGCAGTCTTTTCCTCCTGATTTCAGTAGGATTTAATTTCTAAGGAAACATAGCCCCTGTATTTTTCTTTGTAATTTGATTCTGTGCATGTTGATTAAAACTCCAGTTGGGTTTGGTAGAGGTTGCACCCAGGTTAGCATGCATAGGCTTGTAATCTTCAGCATAAATGATAGATTCTGCACTAACTAGTTACGAACTGTAAGCTGTCTTTCTTTAGTAAATTAGATTGTATGGGGAATATTGTTTTCAATTGGTGTATTACTCCTCAAGGTAGAGGTTAGACATCTACAAAGTTGAAAAAACAAATTTGAGAACAAGATGGTTTAGAAACTTCCTCAAGTTCTAACTGCTTTCTGTTTTTGCTGTTTTAACGAGTGGATGCTTGTTGTGCAGTGATGACACACTGAATCATACATTGGGCAACATAACTCAGGTTACGTAACTTATTCGGTGAAAAATGTTTCAGTTCTCCAGGTGCTTGAAAGGTTGTTTGAGAAAAGAAGAAATGTTGTTTGGCTTTATTAATTATGTAAGTGTAGAAAGCAGAGGGCATAAGTCATTTCCACACTAGCCTGTTATAGTGCTATTAATTCCACTTTCAACATCCTATGGATTCCTGGGGTTTGTAGTTTAGGGAGGGGCCTCAAATGTCCCTCCCTAAACTGCAAATCCCAAGATTCCATAGGATGTTGAAAGTGGAATAATAGCACTATAACAAGCTAGTGCGGAAATGGCCATAGTCAAACATTCTTCCCTTATATTTATTACTAATTAATACAAGCAGTATGGAGGATCTAGAGACCACACATGTATCAGAATCACAGAAATTCAAGAGATTAAGTGCGAAATAGGTTTAAAAACCTAAGCCTAAGTACTCTGAAGGAACCAGATCCCATCTGATCTTGGAAGCTAAGGAGAGTCAGGCTGAGTTAGTACACGGGTGGGTGATGGCTCAGGAATATCAAGTCCTGTAGGGTATATTTCAGAGGAAAGCAGGGGTATACCACCTCTGAATATTCTTTACCTTAGAAAACCTTGGGAAATTCATGGGATTACCACAGGTCAAATGGCAACTTGAAGACACATATGCATGGACCATTAACAAAACATCTGAAAGGATTTCTTTGCAGTGGAGTAACCAAGTACATTTAGGTTGGAGGATGCTAATGGGGAGAGCCAACATGGTGGTTTGAGCAGTGGACTACAGCCCTGAAGAACAGGGTTCGATTCCCCACACAGCCATGGAAACCCCCTTGGTGACTTTGGATGTGTCACACATACTCAGCCCCAGAAAACTTGTGATAGGGTCACCATAAATCAGAACTGACTTGAAGGCACACAACAATGATAGGGGAAAATGATAGCATACTGCAGAAGGACTGTTGCATAGAAGAAGAACAGGTTCAGATTTTATGGGCTTAAAATATAGGCGGGAAGTTGAAGTAAAATGCTAGGAGAAAAGCTTTACTTGTAAGAAGAGCTTAACAGTGGAAGTAAGTTCCTTGTGTGGTGGTGAGTGGGTGATTCTCACTCCCAGTAGTGCTACTGGCTACCAGTGCCATCTTCAGGCAAAAGCTGGGCAAGCATCAGTTTGACGATGTCAAAACTCTGGATTTCCTGCATCACTCTAGGGGTGAATCTGGATGGCCTACAAGGCCTGCTCTAGTTCTATGCATAAAAGGCTCATAATCCTGTGTTGTTTGCAGAAACGCTCAACCCTTGTAGGCAAGGAACTGAGAGCCACACTTCATAGCAGAAACAGACTGGATGATCTGACTAACAAGCCAGGCCAAGAGCTAAACATAATCTGCAGAGTTGAATGTTTTTTCTTCTGGAAGGTTATTGGTGAGCTGTTTTGTGGCATTAAGTACATATCAGTCCAGTCCAGCTCCCTTTACATTAATGGAAGTTCTGCCATGGAGTGGAATGTGTACTGTGCCCTGAATAGGAGGTGTAAAAAAGCAGTAGAGAAGACAGCTCTGAGTGTAGAAATACTACAGGCTTGGTCAAGTCTGTTATGAGTTCACTCTGCAAACTGAGTGTGAAGTATGTGTATCGTAGGCTTGTAAATAGTTGCTTGTTTGGTGGCCATTGGCCGGTAAGAATTGCCTCCAAACAGGAAAACTTGATGAGCCACACTTCATAGCAGAAACAGACAGAGTGTGTGTGCATGTGTGGTTTCTCTCCCTTTCAGGTCCCATGGCTAAATCAGTATGTGGGGGGCAGGCCAGCTGGTAAAGACGTTTGTGGATTAGTCATGTGTTAGGAACTTAGTTAACTTTGAGGTATTTTACCGTAGGACTCATAGCTCAGGTTGTAGCACAGGCTTGTATGCAGAAGATGCCAGAATTCAGCCTCTCACATCTCTGGTTGAATGGGATCTCAGAGAACAGAGGCTTGGAAAGACTGTGGAGAGCTAGTGTCAGAAGAGTTGATACTGGGCCAGATAGTCCAGTGGCCTGGCTTGGTATAAGGCTATTTCTTATGTTTATAGCTGCATAATCGGCTGTAGTCTATCATGGTGTAGTGGTTTGAGCTTGGACTATGTCCCTGGAGACCAGGGTTTGATTCCCTGCTGGATGACCTTGAGCGCATCCCACACTCTCGCCATAGGTCAGAAATGACTTGAAGGCACACAATAGCAACAAAGCTGGTGATGGAAGAGTGTACAGATATTACTCTTGGAGACCACAATTTCCAGAACCCCCAGTGGCCATGCTGGCTGCATGATTTTGGGAGTTGTATTCCAAAAAAGTTCCAGCTCTTGATGGCAGGATAGTGGAGAATGAGTAGCTATCTTCCTTTTTGCTTATCAGTCTATTTCAACTGTCCCATCCAAGAATACTTCTATAATAGACCAAAATAAGAGTACAGAAAGGATATATAGGAAGAAAATATACCTCTGAATTCGTCATTCTGATTCTTTCTAAATTTAAGTGACTGGCCCAGCCCCCTCCCCTCACATCTGTAATGTTACAGAGAGTTCTGAGGCTGCTTCTTGGAGACTTGCCTGGACCCTTTGAGCCAATATTGGACTGAGAGTGTTGACTTGGCAGCTGGCCCTAGCCTTATTTAAATCTGTCGTCCCTCCGTCAAAATCTCTGAGACAAATACCAATGTAAGACACGCGGCAGTGAAGGCAACTTTTTCAGAAAGGTAGGAACGTGTGTGTGTGTGCTTTGCACTGCAGGGGAGGGTAACCTGTTAAGACCTTGTGCTATTTTTATACTAATAGAAAAAAGGTGACAGGTTTATGTTTCTTGTGTTCCTTTTTCATAATGGTGCCTTTTCAACTCTCACTCAGTTACCGTTTAAAAAATTAGCACCATCTTTGAAGCTTTCAGTATTGATCCCAATATGTCTGATTTGCTATATGTGGAGTAGAAGGGCAATTATAATGCAAATGAGTATTCTGATCTGGGTAGGTCTTACAAATCTAATTTCAGCAAGACCTGCTTTGAGTTAAATTGTGTGTGCTGAATTCCCGGTTAAAATTCACCATGTCAGAATTCTTCGAAGAAGTGTTTTAAGCTCAGGAGGGTAGAATTAGCAGGAAAAGTGTCTGCCTCCCTTTTCTTTTTCTTTTTTAGAAGCTATGTCATTGGCATTCCTTTTGCAAAAGAGGTCTATATTAAATGCACCGTAGTGCCTTTAGCCTTGGTAGCTTAGGGGGAAAAGATTTCAGTTTACGTATGTTGATGTGAGCCAACCGAGAGGTATGTTAATCAGATAGAGGTATATTCCATTAACAGTCTTGGCCACATCCAGTCACGCAATTTAAAATACACCATGGCTCATAACAGATGCACCATGAGGGAATATAATTCCTCTTACATTTGAATCCCTGTGTTGTATGGCTCCCAGACTAGCCTTGATCATCATCTGAGGCAAGGAAAAGTGAGTCTCTTCAATGAAAACTATTCTTTTTCTCTCTCTGTCAGCTGAAAATAAATATTTTATGGCCTGGGGAAACTCTGAAACACACAGATGATGGTTATGTTACTTTTGTTTGTGTTGTGTCTAGGAGTCCTGGTCATAAGCCAGGAAGTCATCAGGTCAAATGTGAAAAATTTTATTTCCCTATACAGGAGTGTCCTACATAGTGATCCAAATTTAAGGCCATCTTAATTATGGATAAAACTGGAGGAGAAAAAAAAATAATTAACATGTTCGATTCATCCCCACTGAAAGGTTCTGAATGCTCACAATCTTTTTCTCATCTTCTCACTGACTCTGTGAGGTGGGCCATCATGGATTATCTCCATACTGCGGAGGAGAAAGCAGCGATCAGTCTTAAGCCCACAGCACTCTATTGCCAGCTAAATGCCCAACCTCTTAACCAGGGTGAAGAGATCAGCCGTAAGCTGCTATTGCACATCAGCATTCCCGAGATGCAGTGCTCTGAACCGCCAACACCTAAACATGCACGCATGGAAGCAAATCCGATTAACTGTCCTTGGGCCCCATGTAGGCACAGTGCTCATTTGCGCCTTGGGCTCCCCACTGCCACAAATCAATTTTTGGCTACTTCAGGATCCTTTCCAGCGTTTTCAGCCGCCTTATATTGGGAGGAAGTTATTTATTCACGGAAGTGGAAGGGCTCGAGCAAGAGGTGGAAAATGTCCCTCCAGATGTTGTTGAAGTACTCCTTCATTCTTTCATCATGTTTCCTGTAAAGTTAACAGGAACGAGTTCAGCATCGTCTGAAAAGTTACAGATTTCCCCAAACCCAAGCTAACACTATTCTGTCAAAGTTAAAGGCATTTAAGTTCTGTCAGACTCGTGGAGGGAATTGATTATGTGCTAGATATGAAGGTTTTTAAAAGTTCTTTAACTTTGTGCCTGGCATTTGCTCAGTGCCTTATAATCAATCAAATCCTAATTTCTCCATTGCGCCTCCCCTTCCCAGGCAACTCATTTTATTTCATCACGTAAAATTAAGATGCAAAAAACTGAACATGGTTCACTTGGCAATAGATCTGAACAATCACCTGTGCACACAGTGTGCAGCGAAAATTGCTCGGTTATATGAATGCCGGTGCCAGACTCCCTTTTGAGCCCAGTCCTAGCTTTTCGTCATAAACAACCTTTACATTTCCATTGGTGTTCTTGGTTTCTGTCGCTGATTGAATCTTCTCCCTTTGGAAGAATTTAGTCTCTAAAGCCACGAAATGGAGTTCCTTAACCTGGCGCCGCGGTTAGCTGAGGCAAACCTTTCTCCAGAACCAAGAGTTCCAGAGTGTGGTAAGGCATTTTCTCTGACTGTGGATCCCGAGACTTGTATCACTTGGGCCCAGAAGTTCACAAGGTGGTTTACCAATTCCCCCCTTTTCCCCTTCTCTGTTCTGTGTTATGTAGCTGCCTTCTGCTTTCATTGGAGTTTGTCTCATATTTGTGATACCAGTAAATATGTAAATTATTGATACTGTAGTAAGACAGATACAGTTGGAGAATAAACCCATGCTCCATTTAATTATAAACTTGGGTGGTAAAGGCTGACAGACTGAAGATGCTGTAGGGGCAATAAGTAATGAAAGAGATGCATTCTGAGAAAAAAGCTAAGGTGAGAGTTTTTCCCTAGAAGAAGCCCAGTCCAGTAAAGACTGAGCCTGCTCGCTCACAGGCTGTTGAGTTTGAACTGGAAAAGAAAAAGGGATGGGAGCAAGCAGGAGAATGTTCTGTTCGAGCAAGTTACGTTTTAGAGTAGAGGTGGGAATTGTGCATCCTTCCAGATGTTGTTGAGCTGCGACTGCCAGCCATTGGATGTGCTGGCTAGGGCTGCTGGATGCTACAGTCCAGCAACAGCTGCACAGTCCACAGTTCTGTCCCTATCTTATAGTGTTCTGGAGCAATGGTTCTCAGCCTTTGGCCTTCTTGATGACGTTGGGCTTCAACTTCCAGCAACACTAGGCAGCCTGGCAAAACAATTCAGGGCTTCTGAGAGTTGCAGTCCAAAACTTCTGGGGGGGCAAATGTTGAGAACCATGGTTCCAGAGGGAAGGCTGGCTGGCTGGCTGGCATCCTAAAAAAGAACAAGTAGGAGCTGGGAATAAATTGCAGCATTTTGTTTCAGGTCCCACTTGCGTTCTATAAAACATCAATATCCTTAAATGTTTTATGGCCATGGAAAAATGGGAAGAGTTGTTTCATTGGTTGTTTATCTGGCTTTTCAGAGTACATCTCTCGTTCACACAAGGTTCTTATAGTCTTTAATGCTTGGCAGTAGGGAAACAACACCGGCTGGGAAGCGAAGGCAGGGAAACAGGGAGAGAACGTGTGATTGGCTCTTAGTGCCAATAATAATAATAATAATTGTAGGAGGAGGAGGAGGAGCAGTAGTTGTCATTGTAGTGAGAAGAACAAGGAGGAGGAGGACAAGGAGGAATAACCTTGGGGAGAGATGGGCAAGAATTATTGTTGTTATTTATTACACACCTCTCCCCAAGGCTTGAAACAAGATACAGCATAAATTAAAATACAACTAAAAATGAATCATAGATTAAAATACACTAAAAACACATAAAACCAATTAAAATACATCAGTTTAAAATTCATAGTTAAAAATTAACTGGGTAGGGCCTGCCAGAAGAGATGTGTCTTTAGTACTTTTTAAAGTTCAGTCAGTGTATTTTGCTGGCAGGTGTTGCTAGACTGTCATTCCCATTAGCCCTAGCTGGCATAGTCAGTGATAAGAGAGGATGGCAGAAGTGGTCCAACAACACCTAGGAGACCACTACTTGTAGTATAAATTCCATGCAAGTACAGGTAACAGAATTCCAGTGACAGAGTGTATCTTTTTGGAAAAGAAGAAGAGCCTCAGAGTGGATTTTCTCATATAGCTAGTATTGAGCGATGAGCCTTTCCCAGGCAAGCATTACCTTCTTCCAGATAACCCCCACTCTCTGTATGCCTACATTTACCCCTGGGGAGGACAGTCTGGAAAAGGTTCAAACAGTGCAGTCTCCTGCCATTCTATTCAACGCTCCCTGCCTCCTACCTGTATCACACCTGACATTAGGTCTCCATGGTGCACATTTATAAGGGATATGCAGAGGCTCTCTGCTTCTGTCGTTTGTAAATGCCCATTGCATTTGGGTTGCTGTGCTGTTTCTTGAAGTGTGGTTGTTGTGTCTAACATCTGTTATTTCAGGGTTGTTTTGAGTATGGTAGACAAGGGATGAGCAACCTATAGCCCCCAGCCTAATATCAAAGGATAAGTAGTTCCGCTCTTTGGCAGGAGTGATCCCATCCCTTCCTTGTGGCACCCACTGGTTGGGAAGGAGGGAGGGAAGGAGAAGGCAGAGAGAATGGGGGCGGAGGATTCTGCTCATTGATAGTGTGTAGCCCACCTCTCCACAGAATTCTCTTCCATCTGGAAGGATCTTGCACCAAAATAATATATAGTACTGATGGAATTTTTTCATGTATCTGTGTTGTAGAATCTTCATTCTCAAAGTAAACATGCTGGGCTAAAAAAACGTGATAATTTGAAGTTGTGTTGAAAAGAAAAATCTTACTTCTTGTTGTGGCAGGAGGCAAAATAACCAAAGATAGAGTTTGTTATTTGGTTTAATAACTGGGCAATGTAGATGGAAGTTCAGAGGGCTGTCAACTTTTCACTTGACTCACAATAACCCTGAAACAGGGAGTTCTTGGCCACTACCCTGTTGGTCACATATGCAAGCGGAACTGAAGTTTATTTCATGTATGTAGTTTTTCAGACCCTGCAAAAAGAAGTGTCTGCTACCTTCTTCCACTAGGCCCTTGCATCTGGCACATGACCACTGCCAGCAATAGGCTGTGGGAGTCCAGTCTGGCTCATTCTACTGGCTCTTGAGCACCAAAGGACGAAGGAGTATAGTCTCACGTTGAGGATAGAGACTCATCCTTCTTCCCTCTGTGCTCAGGAGTGGGGCAGAACTAGCTCAGATGCATCCTTGCTTGTGATCAATAGGCAGGGAGCCAAAGCTGTTGTTGTACACGGCGAGGAAACAGCCTGGTAGAGAAAGCAGCTTGTGCTGCCCCCTCCGAGTCCGTCGTTAGAGATGGTAGCGATCCACCAGCATGATGTGGGATCTTGGTGCCCACATCCTGGACAATATCAGAGTCCCTGAAGTTCAGTGTTAGAAGCAAAATCCTTCCTGAGAACACCAGTCCTGCCCTCTCAAGCTGTGATTGATAAAAGCTTGCATGCATGATATGACAGGAGACCCAAATTGGTTTCCAAAATGTACGCTGGAGAGGGTGCAGTAGCCAGTCCCAGCTCTCTCTACTCCTACCTGAAGCCCCATTGAGCCAGTGGCATGAGTGTCAATACTGCTGGGCCAGATGAGCCAGGGATCTGACTCAGCTTAGGGCAGCTTCCAATGAAAACATGGAACTGCCTCAAACTGGTGTGGCCCATGAAGTTTATAGTTATCCACCTAAGCTAGCACAGCTTCTCTGGGATCTTTCCCATCACTTGTCACGTGAGGTCGTTAACTACAAATGTTAGGGGTCGAACCTAAGACCTTCTCCATGCAAAAGACATGCTGTACCTCTGACCCTCTCTCCTGCAGCAGGGAAGGCTAGAACATGATGCAACAGGTTGGACCAACAGCTTAGCGTGTCATGTTACTAGTCATCTTGCCCTGGGCTGTGATTGCATAGCACAGGTGTTGAGGTTATGTTAGGAGGCACAGAATTCAGCACCTGGAAAGCCTTAGCGTTCTCCCCACTCACTGTCCTTTTAGAAAAAACGCAGGCCTCGAGCTCTTGAGGTGCATGAGTAACGTTTTCTGACATTTCCAAAGCCAGGGAAGATCGGAGTAGGCTTTCCAGTGGAAAGTTCTCTCCTCAGGTCTAATCCAAATGCGATAAACTTTGCAAACTGTGCGGTTTTCCCCCAAACAGGATAAACTTTGCAAGCTATGCTGTTTGTGCAAATTTTGCTTCAAGTAACATAACACTGGTTGCAAAATTTCATATTTTTTCCCCTTCCATAGGCTACCCCCCCAAAAGAAAGAACAGATGCAGCTTTAGGCCATTTCCACACTAGACCAGCCGGCCCCTCCCTAAAATTCAAACCTCAGGATTCCATAGGAAGTTGAAAGTGGAATAATAGAGCTATAACAGTCTACTGCGGAAATGGCCTTAGCCTTCAGAGTTTACAAACAAATCCTTGTTTAACCTTTTTTTAAATCCTTGTTTAACCTTTTAAAATCAGAAATGATCATATAAAGATGCACACATTCCAAATGCAGTACACCCTCCCTTACCACAATCTCTGTGTACGTGAACTCCATCTCATGTGAAGCATCACGTCCTTATACTTAAAATGGCAGTGATCTGCACACACTGCTGCATGCACATGTATGCTATGTCAGTTGAAAAGACTGAGATATGAGCATTTGCATTTCTTGTTTTATGCCAGGGTTCCTGGAAAGGAGGGCTCACCATACTCATGTGGTACCGGCTTACTTGGGCTGCAGCATTTCAGAATGGGACAAGGGGAGGCTTGAATGCTTCTCTGTCTGTGTGTTTTTGAGACTTTGATTCCATTACTGCTTTTCTTGTACTCAGCAGCCATTGTAGAGTCCATGGGAGATAGCGTACATGTCCCAGTTGACTGGTCTACCTTTAAAAATGATGGAGATTAGATACCACCTTTTAACTAGGTAGTCCTCACACTGGCCTACAGTTAAATACTTTGTGAAAAAAAGAAATGATCACACCATCTTCTCCACTCAGTAAAACCAAAGCACACCATTAAGATAAGATATATCAGAAAACAGTGCAAATGGCAAATCGTGAGCAAAATCCAAGGTTTTCAGTTGGTGTCTAAATGAGACGTTCCCACAATGTGCCTTTGGGGAAGACTTCCAGAATCTGGATGTAAAAATACAGAAGGCTGTGTGTTCACCCAGTTCTTCTTCAAAGTTGGCACCATCACAGTGGAGCCTCATTCAAAGACTGAGCCAGGGCAGGAGCACAGGAGGACTTAGATAGCCTGTAAAGCCCCTTCCAACTCTGTGATCCTATCTAAACAAACAGGCGTGTTCCTAAGTGAGATCTTACTCTGATATCTACAAGAATTAGTGGTCTCTGAAACCTCAATGGTTCTGGTTTTCTGATGGGATAGACACTTGCTTCTTCTGATGATTTTAGGGGTGGGTGATGGCAAACATCCAAGTGCAAAGAGAGAACCGAAGGCAAGTTGACCAAGTACAGTCCAGGCCAGCTGCTGCTTTGTCGCTTGTTTGCTGGTTATACATGTTACAAGATAGGACTGGGGGATGCTGCAAAACCAGACTATTTAGTTATATGCAAAAACAGTGCAGTGGCAGGAGATTTGCGAACAGTCCATGTGACATTCTTCTGCTTACTTCGAAATCTAGGAGGAGCAGCCAGAAAGCAAGGCTTATGGGTCTTACCTCTGCAGTTGTTCTTCCGCTGCTTTTTGGCAGCCTGGGGATCTTTGGTCTCCTCCGGCTGCTGCAGCGAATGCGGGTGAAGGCCTATCTCAAGGATGCAGTGGTGGTGATCACGGGAGCAACTTCAGGACTAGGGAAAGGTAAGTCTCTGAGATGTTTGGCATACCAAGGGAGGAAGGCAGCTTCTGTGGAACCAAATATTTCTTCACACTTTTTCTCAAGAAGCAAGAGTACCACTACACACTTTGTCTCATCCAGTTCAAATTCCAAAGCAGCATTATAGCAGTCTGTCCCTTATGAGAATTTCACCTGGCAGGTTTTTTTCTTAAAGACATCTTAACCAAAACTCACAGGGCTCTGTGTGCCCATGAACTTTACTGTCATTCTCTCTCATCTCTCTCTCCCACCCTCCACAGACACACACACACACACATACACACACACATACAAGAGGATGTTTGTTAATAGCTGGTTGAACCTGTTGCTTTCACCTGGGGTTGTTAAGTTGTTACAGTTTTCCCATTTAAACACTCCACTCTGATAATTTCCATTTAGTTTGGCCAAGAACTTCCTGTGCACTTAAGTTCCACTCACATGAGCAATTAGTAAAGGTGGGAAATTGGTTAGAGAAGGGCAGTCAAGGACTCTTTTCTGCTTGCATTTAAATGCACTTCCATAGAAGCCAGTCACCTGTCAGGAGGTACAGCATTCCAAAGGGGAGGGTGTGGTATGGAGAAAACAGGTGCAGTCAAGGAAATTTGGTAGAGTGAAGATGAAGGTACTGGAGGAGTCAGGAGTGTGGTTCAGTGAGGATGAGGGAAAAGTAAACTGGTGGGAGCAGGATGATGACGACAGCATCCAAAGATCAAGAGAAGAAGTTTAAACAGAATAGCAGAAAGAAGGCCCCAGCAGAAAAAGAGGAGTAATATGATCAGATCACCAAACATAACAGGTTGGGCAAGTTAAAAGCCTCAAACGGTAGAAGCTTGAGGGAAGGAAGACCGAGAGCATCGCCACACTTAGTGAAATAAATGCTGTGAGAGTGAACATATGAGAATCAGATGGGCATGAGGGCTGAGATGAAAAGATATTGCAATGATAAAAGGGGTGAGATTTAGGAAGCAAATTGGTAGAGTGTGGAAAAATGGTGTTTTTTTTTGGAATCCCATACTCTCCCAGTGAGCAGGATTAGTGACTATGATGGCTGGGAGATTCTGGGAGTTGTAGTGAGGTTACAGGCTTCAAGGGTGGGTGGGGAAATTAGATAGCATGCAGCCCTGGAAGCTTGGGGATTTTTATTTTTATAATTACAATCAGAGGAATCCAGTGAGTGGTTTGTCTCTTTGTCCCCCATCTTTATTTTTATCAGCACAGTGGAAGCTGAATTTTCCTTCTTGGAGATGCAGAATCTAAGGTAGTGTCACCCCCACTCCCCCAATGCTATTTATTCATGATGACACACCTGCTTAAGTGTGACAGCGTCTGCACTTGCTGTCCTCACAAACAGATCCTTGTCATCCAAGTGTGTGTTTTATTGTGGAGGGGGGTTGCCCTTTATCTCACCGTCAGAGAGCGTGGAATTAACACAGAACTATTTTGGGAAGAAACATCAAACTACTGGGGTCTGTGAAAAGGGAGGTTGCTCAACTGTTTTTTAAGCACCTTCTTTGAGGATGACAGAGGTTTTCTTAAGCTAAGCTAAGTAGGAAGTGTTGACTGTTGGGGCCAGCACTCTTGGTATAGAAATAAAGAAATTTTTCAAGAAATCAGTGCTGGGAGGTTTTCAGCAACGGCTTACTGAGTTTCAGGAGGACTTTTCAGTCACAGACTCCATAACTCTACCTTGTTCCTCTTCCAACAGAAAATGAAGGGTGCCTCCGGGTTCTGAAATAGTTTTATGGAATAAGTATAAACTCCTGGTGGTTATTTATTTCTCTCCTACTTGTAGGTTTTTAACTCACTTGCTTTTATTTTATTATTATTTTTAATTATCTTGCATTCTGGAATTAGCCACCTTGAACTGTATGGAAGAGCCAGACATAAATGTGATGAGAAAACAAATATAGTCATCCCTCCACATTTGCTAGGGTTAGGGGCACAGGACTCCCATGAAAGTGGGAAAACTGTGAATAACTTTAGGCCCTCCCAGACCATATTTAACACACAAAAAAGTCTGATCACCATATATCCACCGTGGATTCCTTTGAGGCATCAGGGTTCTTTCACAAGGCAGAAATGAGGGGCTGGTGGGGCTCACTGCCACCTCCACGGCTGCCCCACACCATTTTTAAGAGGGACTTACAAGCCCCGTTGCAGTTTTCTGTCTCACGAGGCTTGCAGTCCCTATTAAAAATGGTATAGGGAGGCAGCAGAGGGGGCAGCAAATAATCTGTGAATAATTGACAAAAGTGAAACCCACAAATATGGAGGGCAGGCTGTAATTATGTTTTGTAGTGCCTTGTGTAACTGGATAACGTGCATGGTGCAGATCTTCTTCAGAGCCATCTCTGCTTCACCTGCGAGGAAGCATGAATATAAAGCTTCCCTTTGTGAAACAGACTCAGGATTGGAGGGAGCAGGGTGATGAAAAGGCTGTGAGGAAACAGATGAAGGAGGTTGGACTCGGAGGCCCATGAGGCTTCCTGCAAGTCTTGGATTGCATGTGGCATGTTTTCTCTCCCCCCGCCCCATTCTTTCTTGTCAAGAATGTGCCAAAGTTTTCCATGCTGCTGGGTCAAAACTGGTGCTGTGTGGCAGGAATGGGAAGAGACTTCAGGACCTTCTGCAGGAACTCTCTGCTGCTGCTGACCACCCGAAGAATGTGAGTAGGCCCTGTCCTCCCTCCCCAGAGGGAGAGGCAAACAAATGGACAGTGGGGGGGCGGTGAGGAATCCCAGGAGAAACCATCTTACCCCAAGACCCTACCTTGGAACTGGCATTTTTAATATTGGCACCTGGAGTCAAACTTCTGCTGGGTTTTTGGTCCCACCGTTAGACAGAAATGCTTGGTAAGGTAGAAAGCAGTAGGAAAAGAGAAAGACTGTGTGACAGATGGGTGGACTCAGTTAGGGAAGCCACAGCCTGCAAGACCTGAACAGGGCTGTCGCCATAAGTTGTAGTCATCTTGGGGGCAGTTCACAACAATTTAGCCTTTGGCCCTGCCTACCACTGGAATGCAGCCCTGAAAATCTCTGAGTTCACCACTGAGACATAAAGAGGCCCCCCCAGCCTGAGGAAGCTATAGAAGCCAATGGCAGCACCACATCTTGTGGAAGGGAGGCCATAAATCCATTACACACCTGTAGACTAGGCTGAATTTACTGCCTCTTAGTTGTGTTGTGTGACCCTATGTTCTAGCATGCTGAGAGAAAGCAAAACAGTTTTCTCTCTCCTTGCCAGCCTAATCTTATAGTCATCTTTTTCTGGAGCTGAGGGTGTCCTGTGTGCCCATATCTAATTTTATCATCTCAGTATCACTATGAGGAAAGTCTAAAGATCATTATTTGTGGGTGGTCTTGCTGGGGAGAAACAGCTACAGCACTCACCCTCTGGATATCAGAGACAGAGGGAATTAGTCCCTGTTAATGCGCCTGTCCCCTCCTCCTTTAACAGCCCCATAAACATCACACCGTGATCTTCGACCTCTCAGATATCAAAGCAGTAATTAGTGCTGCCGAGGAGATTTTGAAGTGTGTGGATCACGTGGATGTGTTGATCAACAATGCTGGGATCAGTTACCGAGGCTCCATTGTAGACACAGTGGTGGAGGTAGACAGAAAAGTGATGGAAACCAACTACTTTGGCCCAATTGCATTGACCAAAGGTAAAGTTTAATGCATCTTTCTCATCTGATTTTTTTTGTTTGATTTTTTTCCTAACATTCACACTCCCGAGCATGCGGCTGTGAGTGTGCAACACCTGCCTTACCGGCTACGCCTGAGTGATTTGTGAGGCACTGCACAGAAATCTTGGGACCAGGGGAGATGGGGTTTTGTAGGGTCAAAGCACCAGGATTTCTTCTGAACACAAGGATGTGGTGTCATTCACCGTATCTTTCTGGCATCTCTGTCCTCTCTGAGTGCAGCTGCAGTCTCACAGTACTGTTGGAAGTACCTCTTATTGTCTTCATTGTGATTCCAAATACTTTGGATTGCTTGGGCTTCAATGGGCAATTAAGGGTAGAGGGTGAAGGCTCAGGGGGAAAAATTGGGAAAATTAGGAACACTCTCTTTTTTACAACTCTTTACATCAGGTTTGGTGACACAGGGCTCAAAAATGGGAAATGGGTAATGGTGGTGAGATCTGAGTCTAGAACTGGCACCTAGAGAAAGAAACTTGTTTCTCTTTGGATTCAAGCAGGCACTGGTCCTCCCAGCAACGGTCTCATTCCTTCCCTCTCCTCTCTCTAGCACTTCTGCCTTCCATGATCAAGAGGAGGAAGGGCCACGTTGTAGCTATCAGCAGCGTTCAAGGCAAAATTGGGATCCCTTTCCGGTCTGCATGTGAGTACTTGTTTGTTTGTTTTTTTAAATATTTTTTGATTATAAAGAAAAAAGAACAATACATAACAGAATAAAACACAACAACATAAAGCAAAAATACCACGTGAATAACATAAATGTGAAAAAGAGAAAAATCACAACACAAATAGCTTACATTACTATTTCTCTCCAGATCTTTTATCATCATATACTTATTCAACATATTATATATCATATTAATTATATATTTTTATTTCATGTATCTAAATCTCATTCTCCTTGTACTTAATATTGCTATAATAATTTCATTCTTAAATCTTTTCAACTATATTCAATCTATTGCTAATACTATATATGATCCTTTTATTAACCATAAACTCTAACCCTAAATGAGAACCCATTCCCAGCGCCAATTATATTTCAGCTTACTCTGCTTTCCAAAATTGTAATTCTTCTTGTGGAGCTGTGACATTTGCCTCTTTTGCTAAAGCCTTTTCCAGAAATATTTCCCATATTGCTTCAAAGTAATTCCTTTTCATTATCCCTTTTTTAACCTTAATTCACATGTAAATACTTGTGAGTATTAGGATGAATTCAGGATTAACATTTCCTCTCAACATTGACTTTGAAAGTTCCTGCATTTGGGAAAGATACCATGGACACAGTATAGTCACAGAGATACAGATGTGCCATTTCTAGAGTTCAAGGGAATGACTCTCCCCCAGTGGCACACACAGATTTCTTTGTTGTTTTTGTTTGCCTTCAAGTCATTTCTGACTTACGGCAATCCTAAAGTGAACCTATCATGGGGCTTTCTCGGCAAGATTTGTTCGTGAGTGCTTGCCATTGCCACAGATTTCTAGCTCTGATGAATTTCCAACACTGTGAAGCTTAATTTCACCCAGACACAAAGATCACAGCAAAGATCGCAGGCATGTCTCGGTCCGCCCCTCCGGGGTCACAAATACCACATGCTGTTACTAGCTAATTACCCTCGCACTCAGACCTCGGAACACACCGGCTACATGACACACAAACAACATCCCAGCTACGTGATACATTGGCTCTCGTGACCTTTTTACCCTTCTTAAATCTTTCTCCGTTCCTCTGACCTAAGCCCCCAGCTTCTACTTTATTTCTACTTTATTATTTCTAATTCATACCTATATCAATACCTCTGTTTTGAGTTTGGAAGCTGCATGTTGGCAGGGGGATGGTGGGATTCACAGTATAAAAAGTAATGCCTGCAGGCTCTGTGTTTGCCTCAGATGGACTCAGTTGTCTCCTGGGAGTTGCGGGGGCTTGTACAGCACCAGTTCCACTGCCCATGAAATCCAAGAGATCTTTGGTGCAACAGTGTTTCTGGGAGTGTCAGCAATATAGCACTTCATAAACTGTTCACTTTTGCCTCTTCTGGTACAGCCTCTCAGGATGACAAGAGGGCTGAGCCAGTCCTAGATTTTCACACTTGGGAGAAAGGTGTCTTCAGTCTGTCTATGTCCCTGCCCAGCTATATATACCTTGCCCTTCCTCTTACTGTAAAAATTCAGCTTTTACAGTCAAAATTTGCCATGAACTGTAGTGTCAAGTCTGATCGTAACCTTTGCACTTTTTAAACTTTAGGATATATAGATATAGATTAAAAATTTCTGAAGAGAACAGGATAATGTGGTCATTTTTCTAGTGTTTGCAAAACCACCATCTTCAAAAGCTGTCAACTTGTTTGGCACAAGTCTGTGTGGTCCATTGAAGAGCATATTGGGAACTGGGTTGAGCAAAAAACCCTTCATCCATGGGCACCTGCGTGAGATTGGAAAACAAATTCAGAGTGACTTCCCCATCTGTAAAATGGGAACAAAGCCCTACTTTATATGGTTGTCATAAGGATTCATGGGAATCATTTTATGGGGCTTTTTGCAAGATGAGAACTATATTGGGTTTCAGTTGAGCTTTGCATCCTAAAAGCCTTTATAACTTTCTCTAGATTTTTTGTTTTATGAGAGGCCAGGATTATTCAGCAGCCACTGTGTACTTAAAGTCTACTCATGCTGAGCCGCAGCCCAAAATCCCTGGGAAGCTTGGAAGCACAGCACAATGGAAGCAGTTGATCATGTTGCTTGCCTCAGCAAGGGCAAGCTGCTTTAGAATGGGTCGCATTTCCTTGACATGAGTAATTGCTATTTAGGTTGGCCATGCAACACATAGCCCTTTTGCTTTTCTTATGTGAGAAAAAGTTATGTAGTAGGGCTTGGAAACTGAAAATCAGTGACTGCGCTTGTATGCCCTTTGGGTTTTCCAGATGCAGCCTCCAAGCATGCCACCCAAGCCTTTTTTGACTGCCTGCGAGCAGAAGTGGAGCAGTATGGCATTGATGTGACCATTGTGAGCCCTGGCTACATTCAGACTAACCTGTCACTGAATGCCATAACAGCAGATGGATCTCAGTATGGAGGTGAGGACTGCCTTTGCGTGTGCAGTTTGTGCATGTGTTATGATACAGAAAGGGAATCATTTTGTAGAAAAGAAAGTAACGCTGCCCCCCAAAAAATGATACAAGGGTTACAGGAAAGATTCAGACCCCTAAATACTGGCACAAGCTCGGAAATCAAGGCCAGAGTCTTATATGACCTTTCACTTAACATAACTTTGCATATACCTAGCTAAGTAGAGGCTAAGGAATCTGGTTGCTGAATTAATTGCAAGGATGCATATTAGGACACTGGCAAGTCAGCCTGTTGTGTGCTGGTGCCCAAAGCTCATTGCTTTGTCCTGCCGTGCATCGGACACTTTCTCAGCTGTGTTACGTAGTTTTGTAAAAGCAGCCCTCTACTGGATACATACGTTGCATCGCTGTGCAATTCTAATTCTAGCAGATGTAAAACCAGGTATGAAGAAGCCATGCCCCAACAGGATTCTGGTTTGTATTTTTTTAAAAAATGAACCTAATGCACTCTGAATGCCTGATGGCTTATGCTGAACAGCCAAGGCCCTCCTACTCTGCTTTCCTCCTTCAATTTCTCCTGATCCCAGCTGATAGGCTTAGGTTGTAGATATGAACCAGCCCTTCCAAGCTTACGGCCTCATGATCCACCAGGCAAGAAGTGAGGTACCCACTCAGGAAACTTATTTCTTTGGACTACAGCTCCTAAAATCCCGCAGCTGGCTGGAGGATTCTGGGAAAAGGACATTTTCTGAGCTCTGCGCTGGCCTGGGCCACTGCTGTTCAAGATGTTTTTGTTTTTTTTCTTCTTTCAGTGATGGACAAGGCCACCAGCGGAGGCAAGGCAGCTGCAGAGGTGGCGCGGGTGGTTCTCAGTGCTGTGGGAGAGAAGAGAAAGGAGGTGCTGGTAGCTGGCTTTGTGCCTTCGCTGGCGGTATACCTCCGAACACTCTGCCCCAGGCTCTTCTTCGCTTTGATGGCCTCCCGAGCTCGAAAGGAGAGAAAAGCCAAGGATTCCTAGCCCTGTTTGGAGTCTTACCTGTCAAACCATTGACTGTAAGCAGAAGCCAACTTGAATATGTGTAGGGGTCTGTGAGAAGTATGAAGATTTACCTTTATCTCTCCCCTTCCCCTGGGTGAAGAGATCTATCAAGCTGAACACCGCCTGCGCAGCACGGGATCTGAAAAGATCAACTGTCACACCACCTGGAAACGGTTTTCTCAACTCTTGGGAAGAGCTTTTTTTAACTGCAAGGAGCCTGAAGGGAGCTCTGTGCACTGAAATAAAACAGGAGCTGCACTTGTAACATACCGCCACTCCTTCCTGCTGGGCTTTGTACAGAAGACAACCTGTCAATAGCAGCTCAGTATTCTCAACTATCTGTTAATGTCACTGCATTTAAGCATTGGGGGTGGGAGTAAAATGCAGGTTCCCTGTTGTCTTGCCTACTTGCCTTGTGAAGAAACGTATGCATTTTCAGGCTGCATCATTAGCAGAGCTTGGAAACAGCTCCCATTCTGCATGTGTGCCCACTGCACTTTCTACATTTTATACAGTAATTGGGAACAGGACATTCCACCATCATTCCTAGTGTTTGTGAAAGCAGCCTAGCAGTGTATGTTCACATGCATTAGAGCTTGTTCAGGAAGAAACAAAGCATCTAGCAGGGATTCCACTAGACATATACCTGTGATACTGGAAGCGGGGGATATAAGTTGTGTTTGCAAGAGTAATGGTGAAGGAGAAAAGACAGCTTTCTTTGCAGCTCCCCAATTAAAATGGCCAAAATTAAAACAAGAATGTGTACTTTATTGATGATATAATCAGTTGGATTTGGTATTCAAGCAGGAATTCAAACAACTTGCGCCTGAGTTGTCATTTGTTTAGGCATCTTGAAACCTGCAAAATTGCCTCTGTGCTTTCGCTATGCGCAGTTTCATAGTGGGTCATCTGTCTTTTCCTGCCAGCTACTAAAGACTTTATTACATTAAGATGTGTCTCATGTACTAAATACAGGCAGCTGCACGGACTCTGATTTCACCTCCCTCCTGGCACGAACACACAGCAGAGATGGTATTTATAGGAACAATACTTCATGAATACTCAAACTGCTGTAGAGTTAAGTTCTAAATTCTGTTCTGCTCTGTCCAGGGCTTGGGAACCACACATTTGGATGCTTACTTCTGGTAGTAACAATACTAGACTCTTTCTCTGCTCCATTTAGCCACCTTGGATCCCACTCCGGGGGGTGGGGGTGGGGGACACATAACTGCAATAAACAGATTTAGCAACAGTTTGAAATCAAGCTCCTATGTACCCTCTCATCATCTCCTCTGCAAACTTATACAATTACTTGAAAAGTAGAATTTTTCATCAACCAACACATGTGGTTTTGGACTATGTAATTAATTCCCAGTGTCCTATTTCTCCTTCTAGAGCAGTTGTATACAGTACTGTCAGTAAGACAACGCAATGAGCTGGCTCTCCAGTGATCACATCCTTTTAACCGGTGTTACATACTCTGAAGAAAAAGGTGTCACTTGTTGCTATGAATAGTAGAACCATGCAGTATTTTTTACCTTTTGAATATATGTTAAAGGAATGTAAGTGATGATTTATTCCAAAACAGAAACTCTTACAACTTAATGGGTACGTTTCCATCTTAGAATTATATAGGGTAGGACTACTTCAGGTACTTGTAGGAATGTCTTATTACGGAATCCCTGAAGGGCTCTCCAAAGCTACAATGATTGCTTCCAAAGAATGGCTGACATCTTGTACAGCAGAGCATAGCATAACAGTTCCATATGTGGGGTTACACTAAATCTGTCCTCTACATCTCCTACATTCACTATTTAGCCACTACAACCCCTCTACCCTGGTCAGTCCATGTGTGGTGGAGCGCAAGGCAGGGCAGTCAAGGAAGTACCTGGCTATGTCCCCAGAACCAGATGCAAAATGTTACCATTGGGGTCCTCCAGAGGTCTCAGCAGATGATGTAAGCATCTTAATCAGGTTACAGAAACATAGCCACATTCCAATCCCACATTCCATCTGTCATAGAATGGCCGTGGTGGGGGAGCTACGGTGAGTCTAGGAAGAAAGCTTTGATTGTTGCGGAGGATGGAAGATAATACCAATCTCTGCAATAACTTTAAGAAGTCATATTCAGGTATAGGATGGATTCACACCAGCATATGCCACTAAAAGGATGTTAGAGAGTGTTTTTGTTGTGCAATAACCATACCTTATACAGTGGGTGGGATGGAGAACATATTCCACTTGCAACACTCTCATGCATCCTCTATGAAAAAAATCAACTGAGTAAAAAATGACTAGCAGCATAACTCCTTGTGACCAATCAGTGAGACAAGGTGCCCTCCATCTGGAACCACCTTCTTACAAAAAAGCTGTAGGATTTCAACCCTTAGCCAAACTGACCTAGTGAAGAGAAGCAATAGCAAACTCTTTGCCTACTGCTCCTAAATTACAGGGGCTAAAGATAGCATTGTATTCTGCCTTTGGCCTTGAAGGATGCCATCTCAAGGTCACCCTCTATGCTGCACAAAGGTCAGGTTGCAACTATCATGTTAAGCAAGGGAATGTACCTGTAGATGGATAGGCTCAGATCAAACACTTCCTTTCTCATGTTCAAATCTTGAGCTGAACATCAGACAGTGCTGCACAGCTTTGACAAAAGAAAGCCAGGTAATGTTTTTTTGTCAGTTAAAAGCTTGGTAATCTGAGGCAAGATGTCTAATTTCCCGCTGAGGAAAGGGATACTTCTGCACAGCTGAAAGCAAAATGAAAAATCAAAAGTGTGAAGACAGAACTAAAAGATACCCTCAAAGGGTGGCAATCCTGCATCACTTGCTGTGCACTGGCTCCTAACAGGAGGGAAACCAATCCAAGACATCAGGATAAAAGATCAGAGCCAGTAGATACAGGAGAGGGACTGCATACAATAGCAGGGCAATTAATTGAGGTAAATTGGCGTACGCTAACATTAATGACTGAAACAAAATGCTGCAGTTGGTGGTCAACATCCCCCTTCGATTGTCCTTCATTACTCCTCAAAAAAACAAAAATGCACACCCAACTCTTTCTATTGGGTTGTGATAGGAAGAAAGAATCAGTGGGCAGTGACAATTTAGGGGAACTCACTTCTTACTTAGACTATTTATGTTGTCAGAGCATAGAAAGAGGTAAAATGAGATGCTGTAATAGACCACTTTAATAGCATCCTGAATCTTCTGAGTGGGTACTGATGTTCAGAGCAAAAAATAAATTTTGAGGAAGTACCCACAAACAGAATATATATCCTAACTTGCTACAAAGGATGAAATGATATTTGCCCTTCAGGTGGAAATGTTTACAGGAGGATGACACTCTTGATAACTATCTTTAATGCCTTCAATATTACCAAAAATAGAGAAGTATTCTCAGCAGGTTCAACAGCATAACCTAGGAGTGAATAATTTGTGGTCCTCCAGATGTGGGACTGAAGTTCCCATTAACCTTAGGCAGCATGGCCAATGGTGAAAGATAACAGGAGTTCCAGTGCAGTATTTGAAGGACCACAAATTGTCAATTCCTAGCATGACCTCCTCACTTGACAGCACCCACAGTATTTCTAAGTTCAGCCTTGACTTTGTTGATGTAACTCAGGATTTTTTTTTAATTCGTGGGCACAAGGTTAGGTAAGCTACCTTAAGCGAGCCTTGTTTACTTTCTAATATAGCAAAGTTAAAATCTGGGGGGAAAAACAAAAGCTTTCTCTACTGATGCAATATTAAGGAAGGAAGGGCACCAAACCTTCTTAAAGAGGTCAAGTCTCACCACAAATACTATAGCAATGCAACGCAGATGTTCTCCAAAACTAATTGCCATTAAGAATAGCTTCTCTTGAAAGTTATTCCCCCCCCCGTAACTCTGACACCAAAAGAAAGCAAACAATTTGAAATTCTCATCCTTTAATGAATGGTCAGTGATAATTTTGAGCTGCTTTTGTAGAATACAATTAAACAATATACTTAAAAGTTTTCTCAAAAAGAAAAAAAAAGCTAACACCCCCCTTTCTGTGTATCGTTTCCTTTCTTCAACATTCCATTACTGACTTTGGCTCCCACAGCATTCCATTATCACTGCAGATCCATGTCTGAGGTGTAAGAAAGAACTGAAAAATTCCCTTGATGCACCCAGTGACATGTGTTTATTTTAGAAATAACCAAAAAGGAAAAAAATATGGATAAACCAAACTGCTTTCCCAGGCACTGCCACTTCAAGAGGAAAAGTTGAATGTTAACTGTGGGAGTCTTTAATACACTTTTTGTCTTTGCAGGTTATTTCTCCTTCTCCTGCTTCAATCATACTGCGTAGAGTTCATAAATCTTCTTTACACAGTACACCAGGGCAGCCAGTGCTATCGTGTTATGCAGTCTCTTTCTGTGCAGGTCATCCTTCCTCACCAGCACCACGGGAGTGGAGGAGGTGAGTGTATGCAGGGGCAGGCGGGAGAGTTTATAAGCATTATACTCCACTTGGTACTTGCAACAGGGGTCGAACTGCCAAGAGATCCCGTAGAGGGTGCAGCAGGCTATGCTCAGCACGCCGGCCGGCAAGGAGATGTAATGGGAATATTCTGCTGGGAGGGCCAGTGGGGTGAAAAGGCAGGCCGTACCTGCCAGCACGGACGTCTTGTGCAGGCAGTTCCCCACAGTGATCCAGCGGGCCGTCTCATCTCCGATGCGCGTTGGCTCGATCACAATGTATTTGTATTGGGCCTCCAAGGCTTGTTCCAGCTCGTATTCAAACTGGTCCTGAGCGTTCTCCCCATTGTAGATTTCATGAACGATGTAACAGTCTGTGGCAGACAGGGTGGTCCTGTTGGAATGGAAGGTAAGAGTTACTCAAGGCAATGGGAACTCATCCTCCACTGTCCTGTTCAGAAGAACTCATATGCCTTTGGCTGCCTTCTCACTTTCTGTTGTCTGAACCTGGTCTTTTCCCTTCAGGGTGTTCACACACGCACAGAAGGGTGCCTGTACACAGAAAGGATAACATGCAGGTGGGCCTCAGATTCTGGGTCCAACTTTATCCTCTTTAATACTCCCACGCTGTGCACTGAGGAAACTGCAATCTTTTGCTGAAAGTTATTTTAAGGAATGGATGCTTTTTGTAACTCTTTCGGGCACAGTATTACAAGTCTCATATTTTATCAGCTGGTACAGGAGGAATTCAAAGTTCAAAACCAATTTTGAAGGCTCAGAGCATACAAGGCAGAAGAACCTCAACTGCTTTACAGCTGGAAGCCTTGTCCCAAACTCCCCTCCTGTTTTGGAGTCTACGCAGCAGACAGCGGCCACATGTTTTCTCTCAACTTATTATTCATAGGGACTAGAAACCTCTGCACATGGTGCTCAGTTTTCACAGAACTTCATGCCTAAGAGAGTAGAACCAAGTCATCATGTCAAGACCTAACACTTCCCCTTCAAGATTTTTTTGCCCCATACTGACACTCATTTTAAGACCAACCTAGGTGTGTTTCTAGCAGCTGTTAAAAATTTCAGGAAAGATCGAGGGATCACTTCCAAACCAGATTCACTAATGCCACCCTTGCAAAGCTGCCAAATGATGTCACCAACAGATGAGTTTAAGAGAGCTGCAGACTATTTGACAAGATCATGAGAATGAACAAAGAATCTACACACAAACTGGAATATCATTTCAGATAACCGGTATTGCCAGAGCAGCATTTTTAGCATAACTAGATCCTGGTTCAGGGTCATCCTCTCCCTCCAAAATGGCACTTTCTTCGTAGATCTCATTTCCATGTACCTTTTATAAGCCAAACTCCTATAAAGGGGTTATTCTATTGATGGGAAACATAGCCCTTGCTATCAGTATACTTGGCCAAAGTCTAAGGAAGGCTTCTGACATTGTGAATTAATACCACAGATATGCTCCAAAAAGTAAGGTGTACTTGCATTTCATAAGGCCAATTTATTAATGCAAAAGGCTCTAATGATAAAATGATTGTCTAGGCACCAACCCAGAAAAAGGAGCCAACTACCAGTTGAACACTTGAGAACAGCCAATCAACATTCACAGTGGAAAACTGTAGGAAAAGATCTGAGTGGCAGATTATTTCGTCTCCCTAGGACACAGGTATCAACACATTTTCCCCAACTTTGCAACTACCAGTGTTTTCCTATTTTCATTATAAATCTTTTTTGAGTCTGTGCTTAAATAAAGTATGGAAAGAATGTATGAAAGAGATTTTTTCTCTACCACAACAGCAGCTGCTGAAAGTGTTGCATTCCCTTCACCCAAGCCAGACAGCACACCATTCTTAATTTTTTTTTTAAAAAAAAATTCTATTTATTCAGGTGGTAACTGTAAGCTCTTCTGTGGACCAAGTCAGGTAAAACAGCAAGTACTGAATGGAATTATGTACGTACATTTTACATGAGAGATGTATTTAGAAAATGGCTCCCAAAACCACTGAGAGCTACATGCTAAGGAAGAAGGAAAAGCTGAGAATCCACCAGCTACAATACATATTCATAAGGAATCCATGGCCAAGGATGAAGATTCTGAACACCATCAAAAGGAGGTTTGCAGCCAGTGAGAGAAATCAACACACAATGGATTGAAATATTAATATATGGGCACGTGGGGGAAGAAAGTTTATGAAAGATGGGCCACATTCTGACTTGGGAACCGGGAAAATCTGCCTCACACTCTGTGTCTGTGGTTTAAGAAGCCTCAAGTCTGAAGACCCAGAGAGGGGCTTTTTACTGAACAAAGCACCAGGAACGAATGGCATTTCTTAACACAGGGCTTTCAAAACCTGTCTTACTGTCACAAAAATGAGGGCCTGCGAGCGTTGTTCTTGGGACACAGTGCTGATAATCAGCTTAGCCCATTTTAAAGTCACCATGTCAGGGGAGAGCTTTTTCCAGATCCTGAGAGGATACCAAATAGCTAAAGGACACTTTTGTTCACAACAGGATTGAACAAAGCTTTAGAGCAGCTGTGTATGCTACACGTTCATTTTCCAGACACCCTCATTCCAAACAAAGGGAAGCTTTGTGTGTGCAGAGTTTGTTCAGCACCGTCCAGAATAATGCTTGCATCAGTGACATTGGGAGAGACACTGTGAATTTTAGTGCTGGAGCAAGAACATATATTCACCCCAGTCAGACCACTCAGCTAAGTAGAGCAAGGACAAGAAGCTTGTGAAGAGAAATCCAGAGAAGTTACCACTTCTATGTTCTATCTGACAGTCTCACAAGTAATTTGAATAAACCTCTATGTTCACCAGTTTGGGTTTCCCAAGACAGTCAAAATCCTCCAGTTGTTCTAGAAAATGGTAAAGTTGGCACACATCACTTAAAGACTATCAATTAATATGTCTGAAGACTTACTATAAGCCACAGCATGGGTAAAACCTACAGCACACCGACTATGGGAGCTTCACTGCCCTTTCACATATTATGAATCACCCCAGCTGGAGGCAGAAAAGAATACAGATCAATAGCTAAGAATATACGCTTCAAAACTGCAAGCATTATTTACTAGCATATACTCACACAGTTGGAATAATTCCTGGTTTATTGCACATGGACTCATGCCTAGGAATCAGACTTTCTCCTCCCTTCAGTCTCTCTGTTTGAGCAAGCATGTTCATACACATATATACTAGGGCTGTGAGACTACAATTAACTAGTTGGGCAAATTTTAGTCCGTAGAGCTAGAAAAAAAGGACAGATGTTCATTTTGACGTACTAACTATAACAGAGCAAACAAGAAAACAGTGAGGTCGCTTTCTCTTCCAGCAATCAGTGGCAGCTTTTTAATCATTATTTTGCAGTTTTATACTTTGTTCAAAAATACTGATGTATTCATAAGAGGCGCATTTAATCAACTGCTCATTTAAAATACATCACCCAGGTGCTATAGTTGTTTGATCATTCTTGTATCTTTTTATCCCATCACATATATTCAAAATGGTTTTCAGTATAAGGTTAGAACACACCATAATAACAGACACTGTGCTGATTAAAACCAAAAAGCATTCCAAATAACACATCATTTCATTTAAAAGTTCAAGGAAAATACAGTTGTCACACTACACTTACAAGAATGAGTGTCGATGCCAAGTACATGTCTGAGGCAGGTGTTTCAAGGTCAAGGGTACCAGTGGATTGTCATTGTGTACCTTCAGGTGGTTTGCAACTTATGGTGACCCTAAGGCAATCTGTCAGGGTTTTCTGGGTGAGATTTGTTCAGAGAAGCTTTTGCCTTTGCAAGGCTCAGAGGGTGTTAACTTGCTCAGTGTCACCCCGTGGGTTTCCATAGCTGAGCAGGGGATTGAACCCTGCTCTCCAGAGTTGTAGTCCAATACTCAAATCACCGCAGCACACTGGGTCTCAGTAGATACACAACAGAAAACGCAAGTAATACATACAAACTACGCACATGCATGCACGCATGCACTAATATTGTTATTGCAGTCACCTCTCAAAATCCTTTGGATAAAAGTTTTTAATTATTATTGTGTCGATTCACTGTTTAAAGAAAGCATTGCTTAAATGAATAGCAAGCCAGGGCTATAAAGATCCTTCTTGGAAGAATACAAGCTCTTATTTCTGGGACCTCAGTGGTGTCTTTCAAGGTTTATGTCATATGCTGCAAGTATAAAACAACACATCAGAAAAATTAGATGACCTCTGGCATGCTAATAAATTCCAACAGCCCACAGCACAGAGGACTTAGATCACCTTGTCTCAAGATGGAGTTTTAACCAAGTTTGATAGGTTCATGCCACCTGACGCAGATACAGTCACACAACCTCCCCACTTGAATATTCTGGGCTGAAATGCTACTGTGCTCCTCCACACAAAATGCTTCAACATTAATTATGACCAAAGAATTCAATGTCATCAAACCACTACATGCTTTGACAAGATTGTCTGGGAGAGCTGTGCTGAAACAATAAGGTGGGAAGTGGAGATCAGAGCAGAGAAGCAGGAAAAATCTTCCCAGAGCATCTATCCACACACTGCCATTGTCAGCCCATTAAAACCAACCCCACCATGCAAAGCCATGTTCAAAGAGAAAGGGGAGGGAGGAGGAGAACCAGCAGAGTGAAGAACAGAGCAATAAATGTGAACAGGCATAGCAGGATTTCACTCACAATAGAAATGCTGCAAGTTCAGAGCTGAATAAAAATGGCTTCAACCATTATGAAGTCTGCCCAACTTGGAGACTCACACTGAATGTGTGAATGGTACTTCACACAAGGAAACAGTCACAGGGTGAGGCTGTGATATTTTTGTGATTATTCACAGTAGGAGGTATGTGCTGAAGCTCCAACCTCAATATTGTTTTTAATAAACTCCATCATGTCTGGCCAGATATTAAGACCTTTTATTTGTGCAACAGACACACTGATAATTCTGAATGAATAAGCCTACTCTTCTGTAAAGCAGGCTACTGCTGCTGCTATGACATTCTGGAAAGAGCTGGTGGCCAAATGCTAGGAGACCAGACCTACCTAACGAGTTCATGTCCAAGACAAAGTTTAAATCAGGGAACTTCCTGATTCCAGGCTCTATCTCAAATATTGCAATCCCATATCCATTTTACCTGGGAGTTACCCACACTGAACTCAGTGAACAAGATCTGGTGGTGTGCTTCAGTTTACAGCATTGACTTTCCTTGCTTTTGCCCCCTCAGAACATTCCTCCACAGTGCCAAAAATCTGATCCACATGGTTTCTCAACTGTGCAGAACAGGTTTTTAGAGTGCACAGTGGGGTGGGGGGAAGAGGATGCAGGAAGCATAGATTCTGGCAAAGGAAGCAGGATCCAGCAAAAGTACATCACTGTATACTGGCCAATGGGACTCGCTTATAAACACAACCAACTAGGTTCGTGCTATAAATCATTGTGTTCCATGAGTTCTTAGAGATCCAGGACTTTTGGAGAAACAGCAATTTTTATTCACTTGAAAAATGATCCTGCCCGCAAAACCTTAAAGGACAGATGTTCTAGAAAATGTGCCAAAGTGTTGGAATGGTTTTAGATCCTCCTTATTGGATGGGTCTTCCTGTGCTTTCCATATCACTCCAAATATGCCCTCCAGGCAACATTTTGTTCTCCAAGCTCATGGTCATTGTGCAGGACTGTGGTAGAATCTGCATTTAGCTGAGACTCCTGATATAAGGTCCTTTGATGTAAAGAAGTGGCTGCTTGTATCTGCTTCATTACCACCGTCCTATGCATGCTTACTTGGGAGTAAGGCAAACTGTTCACAAGGGCAAGCTCCCAGGTAATTGCACAGAGCTATAGTTTAAAATGTGCTGAAGGCGAAAGTATGTGAAAATACTGGGATACCTTATGTAGTTCACTTAAGTACAGTCGGCCCACCACATTTACTGGGGTTAGGGGCTCAGGACCTGTGAAAAAATGGAAAACCACAAATATCAAAATGTGTGTGTTTGTGGGAAGGGGGCTGAAGCACTGTGGGGAAAACGGGCACCCAGGGTCCAAACAAAGTCACGAAAAGGAGATGGAAGGGGGGGCAGCATGGTGGTGCTATATTTCTTCTCTTGCCCATCTTCTTCCTTGGGTGTATGGTGGCATCAGCAGCGTGTTTGTGGTGTTGTGAAATGGGGTGCAAGCTGTCCTTAGCTGGCCAGGCAGTGGCTGGTGGAGGAGGAGGATCAGAGGCGAGTTTTTAAAGAGTTGCACAGCCTGATCAGAGTTGCTGAGAGGGAAGGTTCCTCTGGAGAAGAGGCACTTGAGGTGGGGGGCACAGATTGGAGAAACTGACAAATAATCAAATCTGTGAGTGTTAAGCCTGTGATATTGAAAGACTGACTATATTTCCATGTTTTCATTTTGCTAATAAATACTTACAGATTTTCCATGCACTGCTAAATTTGAGTATGTACAGTTCTTTAGAAACAAAGTATTATTTTAGGACAAGTGAAACAAAAGGTTTATATTAGTTAACTGATGGGGAGGGATTACATCAATTGCTTATAGCTCCACATTTGTCCAAATTGTAATTATCAACAAATATCACGGAAAATCAAGGGTTTATCTTCACCTTTCCTTTGGAGCCCCAGATATAATCCAAAACTAATTTTACTTAAAATGAAATTAAAACAAACATGAGTACCAAAAAGCAAACAGGGTTTACCTGCTCCTAAGTAGAATAATGCAGCTTCCTATGCTGCAAAATCAAACCATTACTCCAATCTTCTAGTTCACAACAGGCCTAGCTAATATGGCCAAAGGTCAGGGATGATGGGAGCTGAAATTTGGAGTACACACCAGCTTGGGGAAACCTAAGACATGAGAGGATTCTCAGCTGGGCCATTCGTTCACATTAAAATTGTCCTGCACCCAAATGAATGCACAAGGACATCTATAACCTGTAGCCTTTAAGGGGATAGAAGCTTCCTGTGAGATATGCCACTGTTAAGGAGTATCCGTGCTGAGAAGGTGATAGGGAGCTGCACTTGCGCCAAGCCAGATGACTGATTCATCAAGTTCAGCATTGTCTATCGCGAGCAGCAGTGGCTCTCCAAGACAACTCTTTTCCAACCTTATTTGGAGATGCCAGAGATCAAACCTGGGACCTTCTCCATGCAAAGCATACTATACATAGTAAACTTCCCCAAACTAAACAAAATACTGTACCTGGGGATCCCAGTAGGACCTGGGAGCAAGAAAGCCCAAGTAGACGAGAGCATGATGTAACCAAAAAGACAGGAAACCACTGTCATCAAATATTGGACCATAACCAAATTCCCTGACATAAAAGGCAGTCTGTCAAAGGACTGCATCTGAACAGTCTTGCTCTCTAAGACAAAGAGATGTTTCTTCAAGTCAGAGAAACTAGTTGCATTATTAAATTTAACCAGGTTCCATCATTCCAGACAATATTTTGTGTTAGTAATTTTCCCTGACATTAGCTCTTTATGTCAACAAGACTGCTTTTTATATTAAGTGCTCAGAAGCTGTGCAGACTGAATTTTTTTTTAAAGTTCACTGTTTTTGTGAAGCCTGGTTCCATGAAGCTGGAATCTGATATAACATATTAATGAAGAGAAAGCCATTTATTTGCCAACATATATGCACAAACTCTGCAGCTACCTGGTGAATATCAGATCTGTTCTGTATCTAAAAAAAAATCCTGGCAGTGAAAGCCTGAGGAGAACACTGATTAAGATAGCCAGAGCTATCTTGTTCCAACTCCCCCAAGAGAGAGTAATAAGCATTTTCAACACTTCCAAAGGAGAGAAACAACAACACAGTGGGTCTAACTAACATACATTTTGAAGGTCTGAACACACTACTGTTTGGAACAAGAACCTCCTCTGTCAGTTGTAGGTTACAGCTATCACTCTTATTATATTTAAGGAAACAGGGATAATATACAATTCCTGCTACAAACCACAGTAGCCACACACAAACAGCGTTTGTGCAATGCTATGGTTAGCACTAACCAAAGTTTGTTGCCTTTGCTCTGGTTGAAAAACCTGCCATAATATGAAAATGTGGTTTAGAACTAAGCCCTGTCTCTTGAGAGCACACACACTGTACGGAAATGCCAATAAGCTGCTTATCTTACAAGCAAAGAAGAAAGGTGCTTTCACCATGCTCACTGCAGATTAACATTTAACCATGGTTAATGAAACCCCAGATTTGCAAGCCTGCTTCACCCCACGGTTTACATCCTGCTTGCAACCAATCTGTAATAGAATTTGCATATTCTTATGTACTGTATTTTGTTTGCAGACACACTCCTCACCAGCTATGCATATGAACTTCCTAAATCATGTACTCTAAAAATCACTTCTCCAAGCTCTTGTTCCTGCTATAGAGATTGCCTTGTTAGCCTTATAACTTGATAGGCTACTGATCTTTAACATCTAGAGACACCCCATTCACTATGATGTAGTGCAATGATCTGGTGTACTATACACTACATGCTTATGGTAATTTAGAAGCTGAACCTCTTTTTCAGTTAAGAGCTCATTTCATTTGAGCCTTTTTGGAACCAACATCTGTTTATTTTAAAAGTTTATTTTTCTGCTTGTAATGCTTATATCAAAATAATGCTACTTTTTCAGTGTCTGAAACCCTGGCTTAAAGACCTAAAAATCGGTCAGATGTCTTCATTCATTGCAGAGCATGCAGCTGGCCAAAAGAGAAGTTTGGGAAAGTTGCTGGAAATCTTGAAAGTGCTCAGTAGAATAAAATCTGCAATTCAAAGGTAAGACTGCTTTGTACCTACAGTACGTATCTTGCAGAAGCCAGAAGAATCACTAGAAATTAAAAATACAAGCTAAATTTTAAGAAAGTTAAGTTGATAACCCAAAAGAACTCCAAAGACATGAATTTTTCCACTTCATTCCACTGTCTTACAAAAGCCAAGTGACAGCTAATGGGTCAAAGGAAGAAAACCACCAAAGCCAACAGCCATTGGATTAATCCAGTGCCAGCTCTCTACCCACAACTTCCAAATTCAGAACAATGCATCAACACCCTAAAAAAACAAATCACTCAACCGGCACTAACAGCTGTGCACCAAGAGGTCGCTCTCAGAGGACTTTGGGGGGAACATTTACAGCTTTCAAAAATAGATGGTAAGAGCATCCAAGGGCATTTTTTATAGCCTTGGGAGAGGCAGTTTTGTCAGCTATGGGCCTAACACCTGGGAAGGGTGAAAGCTTCCCCTCTTTTAAATCATGGATCGCGCAGTGGAGAGTGACCTTCCTTTTCCAGGGACTGCTGCCTTTCTTATCCCAACAGCAGAGTGACGCCGATTGTCCTCCACACACAATCGAGCTGCAGTTTTATTTTCTCTCTCTCTCATGCGATGCAGACACTCACCGGACTCTGCCCTGCACCCAACCCAGGCACAAACTTCACGCGTTGATGGCTTCAGGAGAATCAATCGCTGGCTTCAAACATCCCAAAAAGGTCTCCCTATCCTCCCTCATGCTTGCTTGACCCTTTTCCTGCACCTGCTCCTCCTCTTCCAAGTATTCTACAGTCCTCACTCTTCCTTGCCCTCATTCCATTCTCTACCCACCTTCCTTGCCCATCCCTGCCCTACCTCTTGATCCCCAGCTCTCTAAAGGAAAAAAATTCCTAAGTCATTTGGTCCCAAGGTCCTCACTATATCCCTTCCCAACCCATGCCTAGGACAACACCAAATTCCTGCTACTCCCCATTCTCTCCCATAACTTTCGGCCAAGGAGTATCCAGCCTTATAGCGACATGGATCTTCGCTTCGTCCCACCCCACCTCAGGACAGTCCTTTGCTCCTCCAGAGTATTCTTCCCTGGCCTCATACATGCACTCCCCACATCTCCTCGATTTCATCCCACACTACAATCCTGGAGGAAGGTTGAGGGGGACACCGAACAAGAACCTCAGCCCAGGAGGAAGGGCACCAAACCCAAAGCCCCAGCCCTCAGCCTTCACTGCAAGCTAGGAAGGGGTTGGCCCCACAGTACAACCCCCTACCTCCATGCAAATTTGCCCTTTTAAAGCCTCGTTTTTATCTCAAGGGACAGCTTTACTGTTACAGACTCCACCCCACCCTGTGCGTTTGGTCCGTGGTAACCCTGAGCGGGCACATTTCGTGGAGATGCGGGGGGGGCTAATGGATTGGCTCCCCACTGAAGCCTGGGGGGGTAAAGGACACCGCTCCTCCTTCACTCCCGATCCCCCTCCAAGCCCAGGGTCCCTGTGAGGCCCCAGGGTCCCTCACCTCCCCACGAAATGTGCTCCCTATACCTTCAAATAGGGAATGAAGTAACAGACGCCCCCATACCTCCCAAAGCACCCATATTCGAAGGAGGTCCCCCCACTCCCTTCATGCTTCCCCCCTCCCGCCGCCCCAGGCTCGTCCCCTGCGCCCCTCGGCGGTCGGAGGACCCACTGAGGCCTGGAGCCTCGGCCCTCTTTGTTCCCCCACAGGGTCCGAGGCCTAGCCCGGAGGGGGACGAGCCCAGGCTCCCAGGCGAGGCCCGGAGGGAGAGGAAGAGAAGGGGACCGAGGAGGAGAGGGCCAGGCCTCCACTCACCTCTCCCTCAGACCGGCGGCGGCGGCGGCGGCGGCGCCTCCTCCTCCAGTGGAGCTGCCGGGCCCCGCGCGCCTCCTTCCCCAGGCCGCCATCTTGGGGAGAGAGAGAAAAGAGAGAGGGAGGGAGGGCCTGGCAAATGTCTCCGCCAAAAGTACGGGGGGGGGGAAGAGAGGGAGGGAGGGAGGGAGGGAGGGAGGGGAGGGCGCGCGGCGTGGTTAAAAAAGGGGGGGTGGGTTAGGAAAAATGGGAGTGAAGAGGTGGAAGAAAGGACTGGAGGGACAGTCCCGGGGGCTGACGGGAAATGTAGTCCTGGGGGATAGGGGGCGGGGAAGGCGCTGCCCAAGTGAGAGAGCGGGAAAAGTTCCCGCCTCGCACTCGAACTACAAGGCCCAAGGGGCTTTGCGGAGGCCTTCAGGAGCTGACGGCTTCTCATGGGGAATGTAGTTGCGGTGTTGCCTGGGGAAAAGGTAGGGGAAGGGAAGGACTCTATTTCCCAGAAGGCAAAGGGGGCGAAGTCCATGTGCTGAAGGCGCCTTCCGCCGCTCACGTGGGCCTGGTAGGAAGAATGGGGAGGGGGGAATAGGGGCAGACTGACTCCGCCCCCTCAAGGCAACCTGGCCAATCACAGCCTGGCTTCTTCACACCTCTCTGTTGTATGACCCGCCTCTGGAGGGAAAACTCCGCTTTTTCCTCTTTAACTTGTTAAAGTGGGGCTTCGTGGTATTTCACTTGTGCGTAGGTATTCTATATACATAGCTTTACCGTTGTAGCTGTCTCACCCGGGCCAATGCATTGACTTGGTGGCAATTTGCATTGACTTCTGGGGCAGTTCAGTTCTTAGAACTGTAATGGCCCTTTCTAAGGCCATTTCCGCACCAGACTGTTATAGCGCTATTATTCCACTTTCAACGTCCTAGGGAATTCTGGGGTTTGCAGTTTAGGGAAGATGAAGATGCCAGCCACAGATGCAGGCAAAACATCAGGAGAAAATACTAATAGAACACAGACTCAAAGCCCAAAAAACCTGTATTTTTTTCTTGCATTTGAAATCATTTGTTCGTGTCCCAGGCCATTTCCGCACTAGACTGTTATAGCGCTATTATTCCACTTGCAACATCCTATGGAATCCTGGGGTTTGCAGTTTCGGGAGGGGCGGCCTGGCCCCTCCCGAAACTGCAAACCCCAGGATTCCATAGGATGTTGCAAGTGGAGTAATAACGCTATAACAGTCTAGTGCGGAAATCGCCCTAGTCTCTGAAGCAGAATAAGCTTGCTTCCATCTGCTGCATTAGTACTTTTCATGCTATCAGTATCCAGGGAGACCAGCAATTTTTCTCCCACTGTTTCAAGGACTGGTACCATATTTGTGCCCATTGGCTACAATTGGGTCTTCTTTTCTGAAAAGTCCTGGGAGCGCTGGTAGCCCTGATCTGCATTATATCCTTTCAGATGTTTAAAGATAGCTATCCTGTCACCTCGCTTCTCTTCTTCAAGCTAAACATACCCAGCACCCTCAGCCATTCCTCATGGGCTTTCCAGAGTTGTCACCATCTTGGTCATCCTCTCTGGGCTTGCCATAATGTCATATTGCTGTCTAGTTTTGCCTATGTACCTGCGCCAGCGCTTTCCATCTTGCTTTGTGTCTGGAACTTCACTTACTCTCACACTCCCTTTTTCTTCCACATCTCTTCGTTTGCTCACAAGCCCCATCATCTTAACTCCATCAGATTCCAGATCCTGGCAACCTGAACAATTTGTTAAATGATGCAAAGAGGGGTTTTTTTTCTCAAAAAGCTGAGTTTTTAGTTGTTGTAGGGTTTCAGCTGTGCGCAGGCAGTACTTTCTACTACAAATGCGCCCCAAGGCATTTCTGAAGGTGGCTCTGGCTAGTAGACTCCAGATGCCTTTAGTAGCGACACAGAACCACATGCTTGAGCTTTACCCTTTCTGTATCATAAGCCAAGGAAAATGGACACACCACAATCTCGAGAGGACTGTACCAGTCTCCTCTGATCTTCTTATGCTTAAAGCCTATGGTGCAGAGATGGAGTGTGGGTTGAATTACCAGGCCATGGAGAACTGAGGGCAAACCCAGATCTTGAAGGTATATTTATACTGTAGCACACATATGTTCCCCTGCCTTGGCTTCCACTAATGAATCCTAGGAATTGCTCAATGGGAGTGCTAAGTTACATTTATTAGATATCCCGCCACATTCCCTCTCACACTACAATTCCTAGGAATCTATGGGGAAAGCAATTCCAGTTAAACCATTTCCAGTGTATGGGACTGATTTGCTGTCAACGCAGAGATGGGAATCCCATGGACCCTCTGGTTGTTGGTCAACAGCAACTCCCAACTTTCCTCATCACTAGGTATGCTGGCTGGCATTGTTAGGATTTGTGGTCCAATGGCACCTGGAGATTCCTACCCCTGATCTACTTTTTGATGTTTTGAAACCCATCTTCAGAGAGGCAACCCTTAATTTTTTGAAAAGAAATATAAATCTTTGAATAAATATACGTTTTTCTTCATTACCTGCCCCTTTCTACCCCATTCTAGCAGATAAGCCAGTATCACTTGGTTTAGCCACACTTTTTATTGATTTCCATGCAACAGGATCAGGTTTCATTAATAATATGACAAAACGGGAAAGATAACTTTAGACACAAACAGCAACAGAAAGGTCGTTTTTAAGAGGTCCTGAGTAGGAAAGGCACGTTATTTACCACTTTTATAGAATGAAAAGGGGCCAGGGGGGTAAAAAAAACATCCACATGGAGTGGAAAACACTGGAGGAAAAGCCAAGAAGAGATCTTCTGACTGGTTTCTGTGTTGTACAGTGGTCTCTGTTTGCCCACTAGATGGACTTTGTGCCTTCAGTAAGAGGTAATCCCGCAGGATCTGGGGCCCATCCACACAGCAGAATTATAGTGCTATAATTCCACTTTAATCATCATGGCTCCATCCTATGGAATCCCGGGATTGGCAGTTGAGAGACGGGCATTTTGAATGCTCAGCTACAGCATGCTAATGCCTCTCTAAACTACAAGTTTCAGGATTCCATAGGATGGAGCCATGACAACTAAAGTAGAATCATAGTGCTACTCATTGTGTAGCGTAAATGGGCCTCTGGTCTCCCAGCAGGCAAGTGACAAGTGGTTTTGGCCTCCCCAAGCTGCAAGGGAGACACCGCTCATAGAGGAGGAACTACTTAAAGAGAGAAAAAACATTTCCATTCTAGAACCATTGACCACATGGGTCCCTCGGTGGCAGAGTTTGAGTTAGAAGGTACCCTCAATTGGCAAGCGTTATCATTCAACATGAAATCAAGAACATAAACAGAGGGAGCGGGTGCAGCAGTAAATCTGGCGTTGTAATAAAATACTACCAAAGACAGCTCTGCTGGATCAGAGACTCAATCGATGGTTTGTAGCACCTCAGAAGGGAAGCTGCAGCACTATCAGAACACTGAGCTCGTTTTAAGGCAGGGTTGGCCAGCCTTGGTCTCACCGATCTTCCTCTGGGATTCAAGATGAAGGACCTCAGCAGTGCATTCAAACGAGGCAGCAAGACGCCCTGCGTTAAATAGTGGTTTCCTAGCATAGGAGGTGCAAAGCCATATTTCTGACAGCTGTAACAGAAGTGGGACAAAGATCACATTTGTGGCTGGGCGCTTTGACAAGGCATCGCACCATATATTCTGACAAGGTTATCTAAACTACAGAATTGCAGCAGCTTGAGACCTCTTTAGTTATCATGGGCACCATCCAACAGAATCCTGGCACTTGTAGTTTGCGGAGGTACTTGCAATTCTCTGCTAAAAAGCAAGGGAGGGATCCAGAGCAGTTGTTTTCAAGCTCTGGTCCTCCTGATGGTTTGGGTTTCAGCTTCCAGAATCCACAGCCAGCATGGCTGATTGTCTGGGCTGCTGGGGGTTAAAGTCCACAGCATCTGGTGTACCAGAGGTTGAGAACTAGATGTCTCCACAGTGGTTCTCAATCTGTGGGTCCCCAGATGTTTGTGGACTTCAGCTCCCAGAAGCCCCAGCCACTATGGTCAATGCTCAGGGCTTCTGGGAGCTGAAGTCCAAAAACATCTGGGGACCCCCAGCTTGAGAACCACCGAAGGCGCTTTCACACTGCGCAATTATAGCACTATGATTCCTCCTTAGCTGCCATGGCAACAGCCCAAAGATCCTGGGATTTGCAGTTTCAGAAGAAGCACTTAGAATTTTCAGCTGGAGGCAGAAGTGCCTCCCCAAACTACAAACTCTAGGATCCCAAGGGATGTTGCTACGGCAGTTAAAGCGGAATCATAGCACTATAACTGCATAGTGTGGAAGGGCCACGATCGCTGACCAAACTACAGATCACACAATCCCATCGAATGGAGTGATGGCAATTACAGTACTATCAACCTGCTTTCACCGAGAGGTGCAGATACGCCCTAGTTATCTTGAGGTGCCTTGGACTGTTAATATTACTGAAAGGTGATGGTAAAGAGAACTGGCAGCCATGGTTTTGTCAGAGCTGGGAACTGGAAAAGGATTTCTTTTGCACGGACCAGAAAGTAGCTCCTTGCTGTTCTAAAGGTATGAACCGATAAGCACCAAGCAATCTAGATTTCTGCTGAAAGAAACGGTTGCACTGAACCTGCCCCCAAGTGATGCCTCTCCGGCCGGGCAGGAGAGGGAGAAGATCCCACCAGATCTGATACCGCCGGAGCCAAGAAAGAACCCCTCATCCGCCTGTCACCATGGCAACCCCGGGCCTAGCGCGGCCTGCTGAAAAACGTGCTTAACTCTCCAGACTTAACGCTAAACAAGCCCTGTTGGGGCGGGAGGGAGGGGGCATCACGGAAAAAAGGGACAGGGAAATAACCGAACCACTGAAAAAGTGGAATTGCCTCTGCTGTCGAGTCACACCGCGCAACAAGATGGCGCCCCAACAGCCCTCAACCGGGTACGAGGTTCGGCTTTAAAATAACCAAGTGCGAATATGTTCCCCTTCATATAAATACTGCTCAGTTTGAACGGAGGAAGCCAAAGAATAAGCCAAGTCCGTGGGTGTGAGTGGGGACGGCGGGGGAGAGAAATGGGGTACGCACGCTTCAAAGTAGCAAAGCAAATCCTGTTTGGCCTTTTTGCTTTTCCGACAGCAAGGCACTCCGCAGTTCACGTGCTGCTGTTTTCGCTCACGTCTCCGACCCCAGAAGCAGCTCTTGTAATCACGACCGATTTTGCAATTGTGACCGTGCCCAAGGTGCTTTTACTGCATGCAGTGCCGTGGGGCTCATCATGTCCTTCCTTCCTTCCCCTCTACCTATTGTCCTTAGGCCTGTTATTGCTTCTCCCACATAACAGAAAATGTCCTCCTCTTGAGGAGGGGGTGACTCCTGGGCCAGGGAGGGAAATCCCACCAAAAACAGCAAAGCAAAAACTGGCAGACTCTTTTCTTCTCAACATGTGTGGCTGCGGATTTCTTCCCCCGACATTCCAAAACCAAACTTTTCCCCTTTTGTCTGTGTGCGACTCTGGCTGCCGCAACATTAATCGCGCCATTGCTTTGAAGGACAAAAAGATGATGTCCAAAAATGTCCATAATTCTCATGTCTTCTTGCCTCTAAAGTAGAATATTTATTGCATTTAGCACCCGGACGACATTTCTCCTCCAAGTCCAGCCTCTGCAAGCACCTTGCTTTATTCTCCTTTGTGGGTTCTGATTTTGCTTCCCCACATGGTAAAATGTGGTCGAGGAACTGACAAGATGCCCACAGACCATCTCTCCTACTACCTCAGGACTGCAGCTGACCAGTTTTCCCAACTCTACCGAGTTTCAAAGAAGATTAAAAAAAATAAAAATAAGCCAGTGCTGAGTTTCATAGAGTGTCACCCAAAGCTCCTTTTCCTTTGAGGAGGAGAACAAAAAGGAGGAATTGGCGAAGGGGGTCACAACCCCACTGCCACATTTCCCCCCGCTATTGCCACCAAGCCAGGAAAAGACCCAGTTTTACATCTGATGGTTTCATTATGCAAACACCACATTCCACGTCAGCCAAACTATTGCAAGCGCCGGATGGAAGAATTGTTGAAGAGCCACACGCCTGTCATTACAAAAATAAGAACTCTGAGTGCGTACTGTGGCAGGTCAGGGCGTCCCAAGACAGCACGGAAGCAAAGGCTATGCCAGAGAGTCAAGGGCAAGGATCTCTTGGATCTAACAAGTCTGGCCTCCGTAGCCCCCCAGCTGCATTAAGACTGCAAACGTTCCAGATACTGCGGGAGCGGATTCTCCTTGACGTATTTCTGAATGTACCAACATGTGAGGTGGGCTTTCAAGTCCTCTTCCACTACAAAATCCAAGGCTGCCTGAAAAACACAAGAGGGAAAGATCTGCCATTAATAACCTGCAGGGGCTTCTTCTATACATCCTGGGGTCCCTTCTCACTGCATAATACACACACACTGACTCCGGTTAAACTACCATGGTTCCATCCTATGCTGCATCCACCCACAGTAAGCTCAAATGCACTAGTGCCCCCCTTATCCACAGGGGGTTTGCGCAAAGACCCCTAGCAGATGCCTGGAACCAGGGATGGTACCAAACCGTTTTTTACACTATGTTTTTTCCCCCTATCCTTTCATACCTATGATAGAGTTTAACCTATAAATTAGCACAGTAAAAGATTAACAATAACTACCATAATAATAAAAACAGAACAATTATAACAATATACTGTAACATAAGTTAGTGACTCAGATGGCTGCTAAGTGACCAATGGCGTATACAGCGTGGATACACCCGACAAAAGGATGATTCACGTTCTGGGCGAGACGGAGTGGGACGTGTGGGACTTCATCACCCCGCTTGGAACGATGCACAATTAAACCTTACGAATGGTTGATTTCTGGGATTTTCCATTTACTATTTTCGGACCACGGTTGACCGCAGGTAACTGAGACTGCGGATAAAGGGGGGGATTCCTGTACCTCCATTATTCTCTGCAGTCCTCAAAATGGTAAGAAGAAATGATGCTGCATCATTTCCTCTCACCTTTTTGAGAGGGAATACAGAGTAAAAAAAACAACAACCAGGCATCCGGGATGGGGTGAGAAGGTATTTATGTGTGTTTTAACGCACACAGGGATCTTATTGTATAGTCTGGGGGCAAAATTTACCCAAAAATCACACCAATTTTTTTTTTTAATGGGCCACAAAAATGGGATTCAAGGACCACTCTAGACCCTAAATCATGCTCTCTACTTTTTATTATTTTTATATTTACAGTCATCTGTATATAGCCATGGCCAGAACCACAAATTATATACAAGCTTAGATTGTATACAGACATGCAGACTATACATACCTATACATGTATATATGAATTTCCAAATATACATTTTCCAACATTGATCATATTTTATGTAATCTTAATTCATCTTACCTGAAATTTTTGTGCTCTTAATATTCCTACACTCTTGATTTGTTTTCTAATCAATGTTCACTCTTTCAGACCTATTATTGGAGCATCCCCCATTTTCCCTCTAAAGCAACTACATAAACAGTCTCAATCTTCTCTAAAATTGTATGCCCTCTCTTCTTTAAAGAGGTTAGTACTGGTAAACAAGATCTATTGTAACAGAAGCTTATTTGTATTTGAGGAATTGTCTAATGCCAGCTTCAACATATCTTTGAAAGGACAATGCCACCAGACCGCAAAGAAAACCATTTCTCCGCCAAGGGGAATAGTATACTAGAAATGCCTTGATCACTTAGGGGAAAAAGAAAGCTAACTTCCTCCTTTCAAACGCTGGACATATGGAACGTGCTGGAAGTAGCACAAAATCTTACATATGGGAATTCTGAATGCCAAGGAGAAATAGACAAAAGCAACTTGTCTCAGAAATTTACGCAGGGATACCCCAAGCCTGCAGGACAGCTGCTAAACGTAGCATGTGCAGACATTAGCAGAGGGCCACCCTTGCTTTGCTGGAGCAAAATCTGTCCTCTTTTGGACAGGGAAGAAATCCCTCCAGGCACGGAGCGTGCCCCTCTGTCATGGCCTCATACAGACAAAGGAAGCCGTAAATTGTCCTCAGCTCCCCTCTGTTTGATGCAAAAGGGAGGAGAAGAAAGAGAGACTCCAAGCACCAGAAGAAGATTATAGGCAAAGAGAAAGAAAAACCACGCATATACAGAAACAGCAGGAAGCCCCTCCATACCCCCGTATCAGGCAGAAGGGGGTAAGGACAGTGTAAGGAAATGCCTACTGGGCACTGCATGAAACAAATTTGCAAAAGCATGCCACTGCTTATTCATAAATTGCAGGTTGGAAAGCTTTCCTTCCTTCGCTAGTACTCAGACGTAAAAAGCTGCTGCACGCTTCTCCAGGCTCGTAGGTTAGAGAGAACACAAGTGGCCGTGGAATCAGGAAAAAGGCAACTACATAGACCCAAGAGAGCTGAGATTTTGTTGCGTATGAGCTTTGGGAGGCCCAAACGTAGTGGCCTGAATGCTGGACGTTGGTGTTCCCTTAAATGTCGAGCCAACTGGGCAACGGTTTCACTGAATGTCTCCCAGAAACCATGCCAAAATCTCCGAGCTTGTGATAGTCCTGACACGGCACCTGTAACGGTTGTCATTAAACACACTAGAACTGGTTATAAAACAAAGCAAGGAAACAAACTTGGCAAGTCTCTTTCCAGCCCTCCCAAACAATGATTCTTGTACTCCCAGGCTGAAAAAAAATCAGAGAGGCATCACAGAAGCGCACGGGACATCAGTGGGCCAAGGCCTCGTGCCGCCCCCTTTCAAAGATAGGAAGCTGGCTGTTCCGAGCAATCGGATATGCAACGTGAGCCTCTGCCGCCTTCTGCCCCATAATGCGGTTGCCCCGTCCTTGCCCACCCTAGTGCTACTCCCAGAGCCACTGGCCACCTCTGAGGAACAGGATGGCTAAAAATAGGATATCAAAACAGCAGGCCTCGAAGTGGAAGAGCACACGGAGAAGGAAAACAGACACTCGTCAAAGGTTTATTAGAGCAGGCAGTAATTGGACATACGGCTTTTTCTATCCCACCCCACCTTTGCATACCCTCCAACTTGTTCCAATTTGGCAGGGACAGTCCTGACTGGTCTTCAGTCAGCCCACTTTTTCCAGCTGCTTTTAAAAGGTCCCAATTTTTCTCTTCTCCTTGGCAGAGGCTAAGAGGCAGAATCTCGCCCTTCCCTGTAGACTCAGGCACAAGCAAACTGCTCCAGCCTCTCCTAGCCTGTGCGTTCTCCCTGATCAACAACTTTAACTGTCTTGACCACACTCTGATGCTGCTTGGCCACACAGGTCTCAGCTTTCCTCGGTGAAATGCTGGAGGATATGCTTATATGGCTTTCCTTGCCTTCTTTGGCTCTCTCTCTCCAGGCTGATCCCCGGATTCCACAATGGAATGGCACGTTTTCCTTTCAGCCTTCTTCCTGAAAGTTGACCCAGTTTGAATGCATCCCAAGCTAAGCCTTTGGTTCTTTTGGTTCAATATTGCCTACACCAGGTGTAGGGAACTTTTGGCCATGTAGATGTTTTCGCTGACATCAGATCCATCTGTCAGGAACACTGGCAAGGGATTATGACATTTGAGAGTCCAAACTATCAAGAGGACCAAATAGTTGAGCATCACTGGTCTACACTGTCTTGAAGCAGCTCTGGTCTCTAGGAGTTCCAGGCAGGAATCTTTCCCCAGTTGCCACCTGGAAATACCATGGATTAAACTCGGGATCCTCTGTAGACAAAGGATGCTCAAGAGATGAAGAGCAGCCTGGTATTTAGCTCAGCTCACAGTTCCCCAGCCCTCCTATGTTCCCACAAAAATGTTGCTGTTGTTTTTTATCCCTAGCAGTAGCAGGTAAGAGCTCTTATGTCTGTAGAGTGATGTATCAGCTCTCAGTTTAGTCTGAACTTTAAACGATATGTCCAAAGTGTTGAACCTTTTTAGGGGATAAAAGTCAGCATCTCAAATAGCTCTTTTAAAGTTTGGATTAAAACACGGAACCAATTCACCACCTCATTGACATGGAAATCAACAGCTGCTACTGAGTGCTATGATGGAAATCATGAGCACAGCCACTGAGCCTATAAGACCTCTGACTCAAAGGAAGAATTTTAACCATTGTGATCTACCTCTAGAGCTTGCGCAGTGGACTAGCCATTTGGGGAATTGCAAAAGAAAAAGAAAAGACTCAATAGCTGCAGTGTGTCTGCCAGCAGCCTCTTCTACCAAGAGACACGCTTTTCTGCCAGCTGATCTCAAAGATCTGCCAGCAGAGCTTTTTGTCTCTAGTCACCCTTGTTCATGTTGCTGCTCTCATTATTTTGTGCCTTCAAGCTGATTCCAACTTACGGTGACGCTCTCCTAGGGATTTCTTGGCAAGATTTATCCAGAGGAGGTTTGCTGTTGCTTTGAGACTTGGAGAATGTGACTTGCCCAAGGTCACCGAGTTGGTTCTCCTGGCTGAGCAGAGATTCGGGCCCTCATTTCCTGGAGTCTGAGTCCAAGACCCATAATACCACTAGACCATGCTGGCTCATGGAACTGCTCTGCTAGCTAAGATCTGCCAGCAGAAGATCAGAGAGGCAGGCAGGCCAAGGGGGTGAAGGAGGAGCTGACTTATGCTGGATCCAAAGGATGCAGTCACAATGACAGCACAAAGTTAGACCTGGGTGACAATAGTACTCATCAGAGGCTTTTGTTGGAGGTTTCTTTGCTGGGGTGCCATAAGCCAAAGTCAACTTGATGGCAAATAACAACCACAAAGAGTAGTCCTAAGTACTTCCCAAGTTGTCTAGGCTGGATGGAGTTTAGGTGAAGCACATAATCAGCTAGCCCAAGGTCAGCTCAACTGTGGCGAATTAGGATTGCGCTCAGTGCAAGTGGCAAAGCAATATCCACACCCCCAGCACCTGCCAAAACATCTGCCTGGGAATCCATACCTTTGCAAGATGCTTAGCTATTCCTCTCCCCCTGTAGGCGTCAGGGACTTCCGTGTGCTGTAAGTCCACTATCCTCTTCCCCACATATTCATACAAGAGGACTGCTTTGTCATGGCAACCTGGAGGGTGAAAAAAAGAGAGAGAGAAGGGCTGAAAAGCAGCTCATCCCCAGGCCTAGGAGGTTTTTCCATCCTCTGTTCTGGATGCTGCTTTCCAAGGGAGGGCACCTAATTCTAGCAATCCAAAAGGCTCTGTACAACAGTTCTGCCTTCCATCCTTAATGGATTTTTCAAGGAAAGGGAAACATTGAAAAGAAAAAAAAAGGGAAGATAAGGGCAGGCTAGAAGCCTGAAATATACACATCCCTGATCTAGGGTGCTGCTCTTCCAACTCTCCCCAGAAGGTGGGCCAATGGCATTTTGCTGAGGCAAGATAGCCATCGCCACTCCATTACAAGGAAAGCAACAGCCACAAAAACTTACCTGAGGGAAGCAGGCTATTTTAGAGGGTGTAATGAACCAGAGCAGGTAGAAAAATAGAAAAGGGAAGGGGGAGGATCGCCACCCCCCCAGCATGTGCCGCCTGAGACCAACCCACCATCTTTCCCTTAACTATTGTTAGAAGGATTGTCTGAGAGAGAGAGAGAGCACTCCTTTGTAATTCCTTTCCTCAGGAAATCTACTTGGAACACTCCAATGCTATTTCTCCACCACCTGAAGACAGTTTCTTCCACCACCTGACGACAACTCATTCTGCTAACGCTTGTCCTCTGCTTTAATCTAGATTTTTATCTGCCACTGGTCGGTTTGGCTCCTAACATACTCATTACTGCTGCATCTTTAAACACTGTGTTCTGTCCGCCTTGAACGGTTCAAGTTCTGAGCCAGAAAGTCCAGTATTCTTGAATAAATAAAAAATATTTAGGCCCCAAGGGCAGATCATGAACATGTTTGAACAAAGCCATTTTCCATCTTCCACGTGCAGGTCTGCCATCCAAGGACAAACCTAGAGCACGGGAAAGTTACTTTTTTGGACTGCAGTTCCCAGAGGCTCTCCAAGTACCTGATGCCTATGACTCTAGGAGCCGTAACTCCAAGAAGTAACTTTTCTGAGCACCAAGCATCAATCGGCACCCATAGCTTACTCAGGCTACTCACACCACACGACCAACGCCTTTGACTGACACATATCCTGAGCATGATAATTTTGTCTGATTTTAGAAGTTAAGTTGAGTAAGACATGGGTAGTACCTGGACAGGAAAACTAGGAATTTAACAAGAACAATAACATTTAGGGGTTAAGGCAGGGAACAACAACAAATTAAAAACGTAACCCAGTTAAAAGAGCATATAAAACCATGGCGAACCTATTACAGGGTTTTCTGGGGCTGAGAGTATATGATGCTGGTAAATACATACATGTGTATGTATATGTATGTACAGGCATCCCTCCACATTTGCTAGGGTTAGGGGCATATGATCCCTGTGAAAGTGAATAACTCTAGGCCCTCCCAAACCATATTCAACACACACAAAAAGTATGATCACCCTACTGAACCCACCACGGATTCCTTTGAGGCATCAGGGTTCCTTTACAAGGCAGAAGTGGGGGACTAGTGGGGCTTACTGCCACCTCCCTTGCTGCCCCACACCATTTTTAATAGGGACTTACAAGCCTCGTTTGCAGTTTCTCAGTCTTGCAAGACTTGCAGCCTCTATTAAAAATGGCATAGGGAAGCAGCAGAGGTTTCAGCAAATAATTCGTGAATAATCAAATCGGCAAAAGTGAAACCCGCAAATGTGGAAGGCTGACTGTATATGTATATCTCCATACATATTTAAAGAATCAGTACGATTTTTTTAAATCCATGCAAACTTTAAAAGAGTACTAAAGACTTCTCTCTTATGGTAGATCTCTCCAGATGATTTTTAAATTCAGCAGCTAATCCAGTTCTTCAACCAGACTTTGTGGCTCCATTCATATAAGAATTTTGTCAACCAGGACGCAATGAACATATTTCTGATGGGTGCCATTGCTTCTGCCAAAAACTGTAATCCCCATGTCCCACACACCCTAAAAACCTATTTCAGGAGTCTGAGAAACCTTCTAGAGCAGGTTTTTGATGCCGCAGAAGGCCGGCTGCAAAGGCAAGGGAAAAATGTTCCAATTCTAGTAGTGATGGCTACCAACATCCACTGTCAGACCTTGGCCTCTGTTCCCTATTTTCTTGCAAATGGTTTTGCTCACGGAGACAAGACAAGCAAAAAATTCAAGCAGAGACAGTATGGCTCTCAAAAGAAAGGACTGGCCAAACCCCAGTGAAAATAAAGTCTTGCATTGACTCGGAAGCTTGCGTGAATGGGGTGGAGGAGGGCAGGAGCGAGAGGGGTGTACGTATCTATGCCTTGCATACAGCTATTCATTCTCCTGCAGGACTAAAAAGCCCGCAGTTCATACGCACATGCAGCATCCAGGCACGGCAAGAACTCTTGTCAATTCTGTCTCAAGAAGGACACTGGGGGGAGGTGAATCTCTTGGAGGCGGAGGTGCCTGGTACGACCCCCTCAACTGGAGATTACAGCAGTGGAGGGGGGGAGTTTCATTTCTTGCAAGTTCCTTAACCCTTGTGCCATTTGAAGATCTTTTCTGCATCAGCAATCTTCACCCCATTCTCACATAACAGTAAGCTAGGATTCCTGGTTTAATGTGAATGAGCCACATTTATTTCCTAATCAGTTACATTTTATACGTCCTGCTTTTCTCCTAATGAGCTCAAGGTCCGCACTTTGTGCTCACAGATGCCCGGCAGAATCACAGAGCTGGAACAGACCCCAAGGGTCATCGAGTCCAGCCCCCTGCCATGCAGGAATATACCACCAAAGCATCTCCAACGGATGGCCATCCAGCCTCTATTCAAAAACCTCTAAAGAAGGAGACTCTACCATACTCCAAGGCAGCATATCCACTATCAAACTGCTCTTACTGTCAGAAAGGTCTCCCTAATGTTTAGATGGAATCTGAGTGTGAAGCCATTGCTCCCTGTCCTAGACTCTGGAGCAGCAGAAAACAAGCTTGTTCCATCCTCTATATGATACCCCTTCAAAGTTCCCTCTTCTCCAGGCTAAACATATCCAGCCCCCTAAACCTGTCTTCCTAGGGCATGGTTTCCAGGCCCTCTACCATTTTGGTCACCCTCCTCTAGGCACCTTTCCAGCTTGTCAGTATCTTTCCTGAACTGTGGTGCCCAGAATCTGACAGAGTATTCCAAGTGGGGTCTGACCAAAACAGAATAGAGTCACTTCCCTTGACCTAGACACTATACTCTTATTGATGCAGCCCAGAATTGTATTGGCTTTTTTAGCTGCTGCAGCACACTGCCGACTCATGTTCAGCTTGTGGTCTACTAAGACTCCTAGATCCTTTTAGCATGTACTGTGGTCAAGCCAAGCGCTACCCATCTTATATCTGCCTGACCTATGAGGTAGGTGACTTATGGCAACCCTCAAGTGACCCTATCACTTTTTTTTTTGCAAGATTTATTCAGAGGTTTGCCAAAGTCTTCCTCATAGGCTGAGAGAGTGTGACTTTCCCAAGGTTACCATGTGGATTTTCACGGCTGAGTGGGGATTTGAACCCTACTCTCCTGGAGACCTATTTGAACACTCAAACCACACCAGCTCTCCATTACTACTTACAGTGTTTAACATTGCAAAGGGTTCTTGTAATACCTTTGAGATTAATGGAAAGAAAGAAATTGGTAGCATAAACTTTCATAAATTTAAGTCCACTTCATCGGATGCATGGACTGAAGTGCCCAGGAGCAGACCTTTATAGCTATGAACGAGCAGACTGTATCTGTGAATGGCAATAGAAAGGCTAAACTTGTGGGCACGGTGATGAGGTGACAAGTCTGGGGTTTATGGGGAGGGCAAAAGTGGGAGGAAAGATGTTGCCTAAAGCCAAGTCAAGTAGGTAGCCATAAGAGTGGTGGAGGGAGTTATTGCAATGCAGTGTAATGCTGGCTGGGAAGCTCACTGCTCTATTAAGGAAAAGTAATTTGTTACTTTTTTTGTTGCACAGCTATTTACTTTCCCATTACTTTCTATTTCTGTCTGTCTATTTGTCCGTCCATCCATCCATCCATCCCTCCATCCACCCACCCACCCACCCAGGTTTGAAAAGAGAATGGCATAAGGCTTGAACATTTCTTGTGAAAATGCCTACAAAAATGTCCTTCGAAAGTAATTTTTAGAAATAGCTAGAAACTGTTACTTGTTACACCAGCAAAGAAACTTTGGCCTGATTTGTTGCATTCCATTTGAAATGTGGCTCTGCTGCATCCCCTGCCCATTACCCTAAAAAGTAGCTAGTTGTGGCTGACCAAGCTACTGGTACCTCATTACTTCTAAACTCTTGAGAGTGGCATAGACGTTTCTAAATGAAAGGGTGCTATCTCCTCCATCATCCCGAACAGGCAGCCTTCCGGGCATCACGCTGTCTGCCCAGCTGCTTGCCAAATCAGTTTTGTTTCCTTTGGTGCCCCTTTTGCTTTCTCTCTCACTCCATTTAAAACCACAGATAGAAGATGAAGATAAGCGACGCCTGCTGAGCCTTCTCAGATTTGGTGACAAATTACAATCAGGAATGCTATTCAAGTAGGTAGCAAGGAACAAACCCAAGGGAGGGGCAGAATTAAGAGGAACAGTTTGTTCTGAGAGGCTGCTGTCTTCATGCAATTCAGGACAAAGCCTGTTTAGAGAGGGTTGTTTTTCCCTTGATCTCAAGCAACTGGCAGGTTTCTAGTGAGACAGCAGACTGGGAGAGACCGACCGATCATAATACAGAAGGGTTCATTCCATGTTGTCCCAGTGCCAGAGATCTTGGTTGGTAAACAAAAGATGCATCATTAAGCACCAAAGTCAAGATCACCCATGCCGTAGTGTTTCTGATACAGTTGTGAAAGTTGGGAGAGTAAAGAAAATCTACGAGGAAGAGAATCAACTAACTGGACATGCGAAGCTGGAGGAGATTTCAGCAAATATCACGGCCTGTCAATAAAGCCCCCAAATCAGTTGGTCTAGGAGCAAATCAAGCACTAACTTTCCCTGGAAGCCAAAATGAATAAACTGAGGCTATTATACAGGCTTCCCCACTGACAGATTAGAGACCAGAGCACGGTCTGAAAACTGCATTGGTTCGAAAGCAGAATCTACATACTGTATGGTAGGGAGCATGAAGGACTTACAGAGGCTCCCTTGGGACCCAATGCGCAAGCGCTGCTCGCAAAGCCTCTAGCTGGCTCAGCACCTTTTTTTCCTCCTCGCAGCTTGCTTTGCAAGCATCACGCACACGCAAGTGGTTCCAAGGGAATCTCCATAGGCAAGAAAAACTGATGAAAGAGCAGAAGCCCCGTCAAATTAAGGGAACCGGTCCTTAATTTGGAAGCATCCAGTCAACGGATAACAGGAAATCAAAAGGAGGGCGCTTCCTGTACTTTGGATATACCATGAATTGACATGATTCAATGTAAAAGACAATACGTCTGGGTAACATGGAAGGTGGTAGGAAAAGAAATACACATCACAGATAGATTGATTCAATAAGGGAAGCCACAGGCCTGAATTTGCAAAGTCTGAGCAGGGCTGTTAACAGCAGGATGTCCTGAAGCTCTCTCATTCAGAGGAGTACCAGAAGATGAAGAGGTCTTGATGGCATAACTAACAACAACGGACAAGGGATCTCACATTTTATAAGGCAAAGCTTCCTCTTTTGGACTGACTTGAGGTTCAAATTGGATAACGCAACAGTTAAGGGGTGACACTTGTGGGGGGGAAAAGATTGGTACACATAAGTGGAAAAGTTACCGCAAACACAAGCGAAAAAAAAATCTGTAAGGTGGAACTTTAGAAAGTTCCTTTTTTTGGACTATAATTCCAGTATTCACCTGGCGGATTATAAGAGTTGTGGTATTTTCCATGGTCTGGCAGAGATTTTGGGCTTGCATGCAGAGTTCCTTCCAGAGTAAGCTTTCGTGAGTCAATTGCCCAACTCCATTCTCACATCTTTTCCATCTAGCGAACTACTTAGGATTCTTCACTAAAGAGTTCTAGAACTACAAATCCCACACCTCTGTAGGATGAAGCCATGACAATTAAAGTGGCATGAAAAGGATGTTTGGATAGTGCAGATTGACTTACAGAATTCATACAGGAAGGGGCATGATTAAATTCTTTTTCTTCTTCTGACACATGAAGTGGCCCCTAGGGCAGTGGGATGTGTCTCAGCAGCCTGCAGTATCTGAAGATGCATTGTAGCCCACCCCCTCACTCTCAGACTCCTCCTTGAAACACACAATCCATCCCTGTTCAGACATACTCCACCCACCATAACACTGGGCATTTCTTCCCCAGCCTATTTTAATACCGCCCAGGAAGTTACAATAGGCCACCCATGCATCAGTCGCTGGAAACTTTCGCGAATTTTATGCAAAACTGTAAATCAAAGTGGTTAGCCTGTTCTCTAAGCTTCCTGCAAGCTTCCAGCCAGACACGTTGTGGTGAGCAAAACTAAAGGGGGCAAGGAATCAGTGCAGAACAGCTGCACCATCACGTTGTTGTTGTGTGCCTTCAAACCGGTTCCAGCTCACGGCGACCCTAAAGTGAACCTATCATGAGGTTTCCTTTGCAAGATTTGTTCAGAGGGTTGTTGTTGTTCTTGTTTTGTCATTGCCTTCCCCTGGGGTCAAGACAGAGTGACTAGCCCCGTGAGTTTCCATGGCTAAGTCAGGATTTGAACCCAGGCCTCCTAGAGTCCTAACCCAACACTCAAATGACTAGACTGTCTATAAATGTAATGCAAGTACAGGAAGCCCCCAACTCTTGCCACCCCATTAACTGACAACTTGCTCTTTTGATGCTTCCAAATTAAGAACAAGTTCCATTAATTTGATAGAGGTTCTGCTCTTTCATTAGTTCTTCTTGCCTACGGAGGCTGGCTTCAAATCACTTGCACTGCTAGCAAAGCAAGCCAAGGCGGGGGGGAAGGCACTAAGGTGGCAGAGAGATTTTGCAAGCGGCATGCAATCAGCCAGCCCCAAGTGAGTCTCTGTAAGTCCTTCATGCTCCCTGCAGTACAGTTCATGGATTCTGCTTTTCAACCAATTCTATTTTCTGACAGTGCTCTGGTCCCTAACCGGTCAGATAAGTGGGAGAAGCCAGTAGCCAAATATCAGTGGCCATAGTTATGATACGCTACACGCAACCCCAAGGTTCAGACACACAGGACTGGCGAATACAAGAGAGACTGGATTCATGATTTCATGTAGCGACTTTTTCGGGCTACTACTTCCAAACTTGCACGGCCATAAACCATTCCTAAGCTTACGGCTATTACGGCTGGGAGTGACAACCCTGGTTTGTAGCACTGTGAAGTCATTTTGACTTCTCTCCTAATAGGTACACTGGAAAAAAGTTGAGGATGGAAGAATATTAACAAGCTGAAGAAATCCAGCAGTTCCTCCTCCTCTAAACTGTAAGAACAAAAGCAGAAGGCTGGCAGGGCCATGTTGGGTAGTGGTTACAGGGCTTGGACAATGACTGCGGAAACCTGAGTTCCAATCTCTCCGCCCAGACATAAAGATCACAGAGTGATTTAGGGTCAGTCCCTCCCTTTCCCAACCTGGCCCACCCCACAGGGCTGTTGTGAGCATGACAGAGGGGAGACCCAACTTAAGATTCTTGCCGGGAAGAAAAGGAACAAAATGAATTCAATTAAATGCACCCAAGCCAGTTACAGACAACTGAACACAAAACTTCTTGGTTATAACGGATGGATTAAACTTGCTAGCACATGCAGAGGGAGTCAGGTACAGGCTGCCGGTAAATCTCAGTTTTCCACAGAACCTCAAGTATAAATTTCTAGATCTTTGGCATACTTTTTAGAAGGCAGCTCCCAACAAAGAAGGCTTGACTAGCTAACATCAAGCTTTTACAGAAGCTGTTCCTTCCAACCCCCCTTCCCCCCAAAACCAGCTTAATCACTAGAGAACTCCAAGCCACACTTCTTCTTCAGGATTTTCTTGCTTGAAATGGGTACCCTGCTTTGCAGTTCTTATGTTCTGTGAGCATTTCTTAAGATTCAGAGACCTATCATGGGGTTTTCTTGGCAAGATTCGTTCAGAGGGTATTTGAGGCTGAGAGAGTGAGGCTTGCCCTAGGTCACCCAGTGGGCTTCTATGGCTGAGTGGGGACTTACCCCTGGTTGTAGCCCAGCACTCAAATCACTACAAGAGAGCCAGTGTGGTACAGCAGTTTGAATGTTGAACTAGGACTGAACGCTCCTTGTCCGATAATGAAAAGCACCTTAATGGGCAGTGACTTCATATATTCCATCTTGGAATCCAGCTATGCCTTTAGCTATCATGTGGCCCTGAGTTCCACAGTTCGTCCAGGTCCTTGAATATTTCTAAAACCAACCGCCTGTCCCTTCCACTGCAATCCCTCCCAAAACTGCAAACCCCGGGATTCCATAGGATGTTGCAAGTGGAATAATAGCGCTATAACAGTCTAGTGCGGAAATGGCCTTAGTCGTTAAAGACCAAGTAGGAACATCTGTCCCGTCAGTTGTCTAACCTCCCCTTCCTGTATAAATACCTCCTGTATGTTTCCCACACCCTTTCACCATGTCTTTTCAAGCCTGAAGAACATTAATGCCTTCTACTACAATACTGTTTATCTTGAACATTTTTTAAAAAGAACAACACTGAAACTGATTTACAGCTCAGCACATTTCCTATGGGAATCCATCACTATGAAACTATTTTAACCTTGTGCTATTTAAAGAGACTGCTTGGCTTCTCTCTCTTTTTTCCCTCTAGGCCTTCAGCCATCCAGCAAGATTCATTTGCTGTTTACTTTCAACCATTGTTGGGCCTGAAAAATAGTATATGTTGCTTAATAGGATTTCCCCCTTCTTTCAAAAAGGGGAAGGGGAATAAGAAAACCAAAATATAAAATCTTTGTCGCTAATCTTAGCAGCCGATGAACAATGACTCCTACCGGGCATACAATTTTTGAATTGTTTATCCATTTTAATATACCCTGCAATTTGAGAAAGAACATGCTCACAGTCTTTTTTTTAAAAAAAATCCTGATATATTTAGAACAGATGAACAATTTCACTGAGACAAAGTCATCCAGGCAACTTACATTGTTTTGATAAACTAACCTAAAACTTTTCCATGCAGGCTGGGGAGGGGGCATGTTGACTGGGACATTCTGAGAGTTCTGATCCCAAAAAGTAACTTGTCAAAGCCCAAGGCTAATGTCAGCAGCTACTTGCCCCATCACCTACAGCAGCCAAGCAACTCCTCCAGGAAACTGCTCTAGAAAACATCTCCAAACTGAGAAAGATCTAATTCTCTTTCGCCTTTCTGATCATCGGTGGATCACAGATTACTATTAAAAGTATAGCTATGTTCAGGGAAGCCAGTCTTTTGGTTAGGCAAAGCTGTGGTTGTTGTGTGACATCAAGTAATTTCTGATTTATGGTGATCCTAAGGCAAACCTATTGTGGGGTTTTCTCGGCAGGATTAATTCAGAGGGGTGTTCCTCTAGAAGCTGAGAGAGTATGACTTGCCTGAGACCACCCAGTGGTTTCCACAGTGGAGTGGGCATTCGAACCCTGGTCTCCAGAGGTGTAGCCCAGTGCTCAAACCACAACATTATGCTGACTCTCTCAAACAAGTTTATACAATTTTATTTACAAACCTGATTTGGGTCATCTTATCCCCAAACCCATAACTGGCTTGCTGTGGGTGGAGAACATTTGGCCCTCCAGATGTTTTGACCAACAGCTTCCATCAGCCCTAACCAGCATAGTTTACTGCTAAGGGACTGCGGGAATTATATTCCACAGCATCAGGAGGGCCTTGCTCCAGATCAAATAGTGCACCTGGTACAGAATATCTTTTACAAACCCTGCCAGTGCACTCCACCTGTTTTGCATAGCCCATTCTGCAACTTCACCGCATTGTTTGCATGTGTGAGATACCCCATCATTTAAGATTATACCTTTGCACATGAGGATTAGAGCATTTACCCTCCAACTGTCCCAACAGGATGGAGGCCGTCCCAGTCAATCCTCTGCGGTCACACTCTTTCAGCTGCTTTTAAAATGCTCCAGTTTCTCTCTCCTCCTCCCACTTTCCTTCTTGGTCCTCCGTTTACTTCAGCTGCTGCAAACTGAGCTCAAAGTGCAAAGTTCAAAGTTTGCACTCAATTAACTCAGCAGAATCTTACACTTCCCAGTAGACTCAGGCAAAAGCAAACTGCTGCAGCCCTAAAAAATTCCATGATAGGTTGACCTTAGGGATGCCCTGAGTTGGAAACTTGAATGAACCTGAGGAGGGAGCAAGCTTGTTCTCTGCCACTCCAGAGACTAGGATAGGGAGCAATGGATTCAAGCTGCAGGAAAGGAGATTCCACTTGAACCTCAGGAAGAAACTCCTGACGGTCAGAGCTATCCGGCAGTGGAATCTGCTGCCTCCATGGAGTGTAGTGGAGTCTCCTCCTTCTTTGGAGGTTTTTAAGCAGAGGCTGGATGCCCATCTGTCCAAGGGAGTGCTTTGACAGTGTTCCTGCACAGCAGGGGGTTGGACTGGATGGCCCCTGGGGTCTCTTCCAACTCTACATTTCTGTGATTCTGTGATTCTGAGTGTGTGGACTCTTCCTTGTTAATAGTTTTAATAATTTTTGCCATCTCGCTCACACTCTGATACTCTTTGGCCACACATGTCTTGATTTTCAACTGTGAAATGCCTGCCAGATGTTCTAGACTCCAACTCCCATCAGCATCAGGTAGCATGATGGTTGTGGATGCTGAGAATTGCAACCCAATACATCCAGAAAGCACCAAGTTGAGAAAGCCAGACCTAAGTGGCCCATTAGAAGCTGGCCACTGCTCTGCCAGTAGATCATTAGCCTGCGTCATTTTCCCATTACACAATTATAGTGCTTTGATGCCACTTTAACTGCAATGGCTCAATTCTGTGGAACGCTGGGATTTGTAGTTTAGCAACGTATATGTTAAAGAGCTCCTCTAGCTTTCCAGAAGTTACTGAAATGCCATTTCCCAGCAACACAGCCAATAATGACGAGAGCCCGTAGCTACAGTCTCACAACATTTGCCCGCTCCTAAATTACACAGAAGGAAATCATCCCCCGTTGACTACAACAGAGATAAATCCCCATTGCCAATTCCCTCCAGTGCTTAACTTTTCAACCTATGAAGATGCAGAGTTAGGTCAGCTGCTCACCTTTCCAGATAACCTTTGTTCTTGCAAGCTGTGCAAGATTTCATTCTTGTCAGCCTTTTGTAGGAAGTCTTGGGCATGCCAAGGAATTAATCCATAATCTTCTAATAACAATATCAGTAACGTGTCCTCAAAGACACTTATCTTTGCTGCAGAAGGGCTAGATTACCTAGAGAACCTCTGCCCCCACCTTCCTTGAAAGCAAGCCCCTTAAAATTCCAGTTGGACCATACCCTTCAACTGTCCAGATCTGGCAGGAACAGTCCCAACTAATCCTCTGTCCTCCCACCTGCTTTTTAAATGTCCTAGTTTCTCTCTTTTCCTCCCTCTTTGTCCTCAGCTTATTTCATCTGCTGCAAAGTACAAAAACACTTTGCACTTAATTGACTCGGCAGCCTAGAGAGGAGAGGCCAGAATCTTGCCTTTCCCAGTAGACTCAGACAAAAGCAAACTGTGGCAGCCTCTTCTGGCTAAGGCATTCTTTCCCATTCTTAACTTTTGCTATCTTAGCCACTAAGTGATGTTGTTTGACCACATGTGACCTGGTTTTCGTCTGTGAAATGATGGCCGGTATGAGTCTGAGCACTGGACTACAACCCCGGAGAGATCAGGGTTCAAATCCCCACTCGGCCATGGAAACCCACTGCGTGACCTTGGAGACGTCACACATTCTCAGCCCCAGGGAAAAAAAAACCCTGAGAGGTTTGTCTTGGGATTGCCATGTCGGAAATGACTTGAAGGCACACAAAAACAAAAACAACATGATGCATAGGCATGTGTCGGCACGGGGCTGCAAAAATACAGTCAGCCCTCCACATTTGTGCATTTCACTTTTGTGGATTTGATTATTCACGGATTACTTGCTGTGCCCTCTGCTGCCTCCCTATGCCATTTTTAACAGGGGTTGCAAGCTTCACGAGACTGAGAAACTGCAAAGAAGGCTTGTCAATCCTCATTAAAAATGGTTTGGGGCAGCAGTGGAGGTGGCTGTAAGGCCCTCCCAGCCCCCTACTTCTGCAGTGTGAAGGAACTGTGATGCCTGAAAGGAATCCACGGTGGGCTGAACATGGTGGTCATCCTTTTTTGTGTGTTAAATACACTTTGAGAGGGCCTAGAGTTATTCATGGTTTTTCCACTTTCACGGGGGTCCTGGGCCCCTAACCCTAGGGAATGTGGAGGGATGGCTGTAAAACAAAATCCCCATACACCTTTCCTTAGCATCCCTTCGTTGAGCAAAAAGAGGAGGGCAGCCTGACTTGGGAAACCATAAGTCCTTGGCATCATTACTCCAGTCAGGAGCCAAGCAGAGGAAGGAAGAAGGCAGAGAGAAAGCAGAAGGAAGAGGACAGAGAGGAGGTGAGCAGGAAGAACGGCCAGTGGCGGGAGAGGTTTTTAGTGTCAACCTCCACCAGCAAATTTAAGAATAGCTCTTGGAAGGACAGGTGTTCCCCTACCAACCGGAGAGGAATCAACACAGCCGGAGGGAAGTCACACCACACAGAGACCCCCGGGGCCTGGCGGAAACAGAAGCAACCTTTGCAATGGGAAGAAAAAGTGGCCTAAAAGGTTTCTTTGGTCAGATCTGCCCTCTCCAACCCCCCCTTTTTATCCTCCTCCTCCTCTCCCCCAGCCCCCCCTAAGTCCTGGCATCCAGTTGCTAAGGGGCTGACACCAGACCTCCTGTAATCTGTTGCATAACCATTGCAGGAAACGAGCGAGGGCTCCCAGAGAGGGTGGAAAGCGGGCGGGGGGGGGAGAGGAAGGAAAGAGGGAGAGAAGCAGCCCCCCAGGAACATTTCCTTCGATTTTCTAATTTTTTAAAAAACCCACCCACCACCAGGTCCCTAGGAGAGGCGCTATCCTCCTCTTCGAAATTGCAAACAAAAGACTAGGGGGCCCGGGTTGGACATTTGGGATTCTGCAGCAGCGAGGAAAAGACTGGGGCGGGGGGGGATGCGTAACGGGCGCGCGCGGCGGCCACGCCGGAGGGGGAGGGGGCGGCCCCAGGCCGGGCGCCTCCACCCGCTCCCCGCCGAGAGCCCCCCGCGGGAGGCCGCGCTCTCACCGTTCAGCCGGACGGTGAACTGCCGCCGCTTGCGGTCGTGCTCCACTCGGATGGGGCAGCCGGGCTCCAGGGCGCTGAGCGGCGGGGCCGCCGCCGCCGCCGCCGCCGCCGCCGCCTGGGCCATGACGGCGGGAGCGCGCCTCCGCGGGCGCCCTCCCGCGCCCCCCGCGGGGTGGCGGGTCCTTCGTCGCGCGGGGGCCGCCTGCCCCGGGGCGGCCAGCGGGCGCAAAGCGGAGGATGAAGGGGTCCCTGGAACTGCCCGCAGGGAGGGAGGGAGGCGGCGACCCGCGAGAGCCCCCCGCCCGCGCTGCCGCCGCCGCCGCCGCCGCCGCCGGAGCAGGGACAAGGAAGGGGAGCGCGGCGGCAAGAGAGGGGCCGGGGAATCAGCTGTGGGGTCACGTGCCGGCCGCCCGGCCAATGGCCGCCCGGCGTTTTTGTTTTGATACATTCCGGGCGACTCTTAAAGGGAGCGCGTCCCTCGCCGGCCGGCCCGGCCTCCGCGCGCCCCCCGGCGGCGCCCGGGGACCCCGCCGGGGCAGCCGGGGCGGAGGGCTGCCGAATAGCGTTGATGGAGAGAGGTGTGCAGTGTTTGCACCTTGGCTTTTATAACAACTCCACCACACACACACACACACACACTCTTGTGATTTTGGCATATTTGCTTTTTACAAAATGCAACCTCTCTCTCTCTATTTATATATACATATACATATGTACACACACACACACACACACACACACATATGCATATTGGCTTTTATAAAAATTCCACCACATATATATATATATATATATTTGTGATTTTGTCATATTTGCTTTTTACAAAATGCAACCTCTCTCTCTCTATTTATATATACATATACATATGTACACACACACACACACACACACACACATATGCATATTGGCTTTTATAAAAATTCCACCACATATATATATATATATATATTTGTGATTTTGTCATATTTGCTTTTTACAAAATGCAACCTCTCTCTCTCTATTTATATATACATATACATATGTACACACACACACACACACACACACACATATGCATATTGGCTTTTATAAAAATTCCACCACATATATATATATATATATATTTGTGATTTTGTCATATTTGCTTTTTACAAAATGCAACCTCTCTCTCTCTATTTATATATACATATACATATGTACACACACACACACACACACACACACACATTTGCATATTGGCTTTTATAAAAATTCCACCACACATATATATATATATATGTATTTGTGATTTTGGCATATTTGCTTTTTACAAAATGCAGCCTCTCTCTCTCTATTTATATATACATATACATATGTACACACACACACATATATGCATATTGGCTTTTATAAAAATTCCACCACATATATATATATTTGTGATTTTGGTATATTTGCTTTTTACAAAATGCAACCTCTCTCTCTCTATATATATACATATACATATATATATATATACAGATACACACACACACACACATATGTATATATATTTGCATATTGGCTTTTATAAAAATTCCACCACACACACACACACACACACACACACACTATTTGTGATTTTGGCATATTTGCTTTTTACAAAATGCAACCACTCTCTCTCGCTATATACATACATACATATATATATATATATACACATACATATGTATGAGTTGCATTTTTTAAAAAGGAAATATGCCAAAATCACAAATATATCATCCCCCTCCAGTGAAATGTGCAAGAGTTCAAAGAGGTGTATGTGTGTGTATATATAATATATACATATTTGCACATTTGCTTTTTTAAAAATGCAACCTGTATATATATATACACACACACACACACACACACACACACACAGACATATATTTGTGCTTCTGGCATATTTGCTTTTTAAAAAATGCAACCTATATATAGAGAGGGGGGGTTGCATTTTTAAAAAAGCAAATATGCAAATTTATATATTATGTATACACACACATACCCCTCGTTGAACATTTGCACACTCCACGACAGAGGGGGAATGGTAGGGCTCGAGGCGCTTTTTATAAGCCAGGATACCTCCCCTGTCTATTCATCATTGTGTGGGCTTTCTGACTGAGATTAAACGGAACTCAGCATGTAAATCCTGGCAACATGAGTCATCATAGCAACTCATTATAAGCCGCTAAATGTGAATTAGGAGGAGGGGAAATCCTGATTGAGTTTACTTACCCCTCAGTTTCCCTTCTCATTAAGCCTCTTACTAGCAATTTTCCTCCTTTCAAAGGGGAAAGAAATAATTCTTTTTTCACAGTTATGTTGAGTCTAAGATCCAATGTACAGCATCCGTATTGTAAGGCAGCTGCTTAGCAAGGGAGAGCGGACGGAGAATGCGCCACCGAGTCAAATGGATTATGACGAGAGACAGACAGGGCCTTCTTGGTAATGGTGCTGCCTTTTAGAACGCCTTTCCACTGGAAATCCGATAACATCCTTCTCTCTCGCTGGCCGTACCCGCACTAGACTGTTATAGTGCTATCATTCCACTTTCAACACCCTATGGAATCCTGGGGTTTGCAGTTTAGAGAGGGAAATTTAGAATGATCAGCCAGAGGGCTCTTTGGCCTCGGGAAACTACAAACCCCAGAACTCCACAAGATATTGAAAGTGGAATAATAGCACTATAACTATGTAGTGCGGAAATGGCCCCCCCTCTGTTTTTAGAAGTTTGGTAAAGGCGTTTAATAGGTTATGACATCCTGTTTCTATATTCTTGAAAGGTCTTTGCTAGACAATTGAGATATTTCTGCTGTCTTATTGTTTTTAAATGCTGCCACTTTTACCGCTAAAAATTTTGTATAGTTTTAATCAGAGCTTGGAGACTTTACTTTTTCGGGGACTACAATTCCCAGCGCCCATGCTGTCTGGAGTACCCTGGGCATTATAAATCCAAAAAGTAAGTTTCTAAAGCTCTGCTTTTAATCCTTTTTCTTTTTATGTATTTTTTTAAACCTATGCAGGTGATTTGATTTGTTCTAAGCAGAAAAATGGGATTAACTAAATAACTGAACAAAAGCTGGGGGTTAGATATTGAAAACTGCTTTGGGGACTGGATCTGTCTGTAGCCGTTTCTGCCCTACGCCGTTATAGCACTATCATTCCACTTTCAACATCCTGTGGAATCCTGGAGTTTGCAGGTCAGGGAGGGGCCTTGAGAATTCTCAGCCAGAGAGCTCTTGGGCTTCCTCAGGAAACTACAAACCCCAGAATTCCACCAGATGTAGAAAAAGGAATCATAGCACTATAGCAGTACAGTGTGGAAACAACCTATGTCTATGTGCTTTCGAGTCACTTGTTGGCTTATGGTGGCCCAACTGAGTTTCAGAGGATTTTCTTAGGCAAGGAATCCTCTGAGGTTGTTTTGCCAGCTCCCTCCTCTGAAATATAAGCGACAGCGCCAAGGATTCCACAGTGGTCTCCCATCCATGTACTAACCAGAGCTGATCCTGCTTAGCTTCCAAGATCAAAGGGAATCTGGCACCTTTAGGGTATTCAGTGGGTCATGACAAGTTGTTATTCTGGGTAGACGTGGGTCCCTTCTCATCTCCCCTCCCTAGAAAATTGCTCCGTGCAGTCAGACGGTTCCTTCCCTTTTGTGTATACATTCTTTGGAAAGAGCCCTTGACAGTGAAGAATTTCTGGAATGGACATGGGTGAAGAATGTGAAAACCTCCCAGCTTGAGCATGCTATTTATTCATGTGGCTCAATTATTCCGTCCTTCTCCTACAAGGCCACATGACATGATCCAGACGCAAACAATGCGTCGGGCTGTTTCCATGCCCTCTAACATTTCACAGATAAAAACCAGGACGTGTGTGGCCACGGAACATTAGCATGGTCAAAATGGAAAAAGTTATTAACAAGGAAGAACAGACTAGCTAAGAGAGGGTGCAGCCGTTTGCTTTTGCCTGAATCTCCTGGGAAAGGCAAGATTTTACCTCTCTGTGTGCTGTGCCTGCAGCTTGCAAGAGGAGGGAACTTACTTCTTCCCATTCATCATCACAGAAGCATCCTTAAATATGAAGGCTCATACAAGCACAATGTGTACACAGAAGTGCCCTCCATGAGTTCAGCGCATTGTTCCTAAAAACACAGAGGACAGATTGCAGGCAGTGTTCATATTCCTGAAAGAGCTCAGCATTTCCGAGTGCTTGATCCTTTAGTGCCCTTCTGATTGATAATTCTTTTATTTTCCCATTGTATTTTAAGAAAGGAAACGAATCACACAAATCTAAGACAGTCTTCAGACAATGAAAAAGAACAATAAAAAAGTGAAAAAAAGAAACAGGCCATACCAAACAGACCAAGCATCATACATCAATACAGTATGAACACAGTACAAACTACATCTACATAATAAAACTGAACAATACTACACCACGCAATAGTACGAAACCGCAATTGGTAACACAATTAAAGTTAACAGTAACAATAATTTAAAAAGACTTCCCTTGCTGATGAAGTTTCAGCTTTTCTGAAAGAAATAAGATAATATCCTTTCATAGTTGGTAGGAGATAATAGTGAAAAAAGAATTTAAAATGATAAAAGTTAGAAATAATGGCACTACACATGGTAACACCACTATCATTTTTGTCATTACTAAATTAATCCTTTTATGTAATTTTCTAACTTGACCTCCAAATCTCTTATATCATTACATTCCTATATCATGGATACCAATATATGGAAAACCCAGTTTCTCTTTTCTTCCCCCAAAAGACAGCGCCAGGGATACACTAATAGCATGATAATTCTGACTGATAATTCTTGAGGAGGTCTAGACACGGTAGTCTAGTTTTGCCAGATTACCAAGCCCCCCAAAACTAGGACTGTGGGCCAATGCTCAAACCATTACGCTACATTAGGGGAGCTCAGTTGCCTCTGACCGCCTATACATTCCAGGGTCCATGAAAACCAAGCTTGAAAAAATATGAATGCAGATTTTGTGTTTCCCTCAGATTCAAAAATGCATGCCCCGCAAGGTTCCAATCTGACGGGGACAGTCCCTGCTTCTGTCTCCTCCCACCACTTCCTCCTTCCTCCTCAACTTATTTCATTTGCTGCAAACCGAGTTCAGAGAGCAAAACTACTCTGTGCTCAATGCACTCAGCAGGGGGAGGTGGGAGAGGATGGGGTGGAATCTTGCCTTTCCCAGTTGGATCAGGCAAAAGCAAAGTGCTGCAGCCTCTCCTAGCATTTCGCAGATGAAAACTTGGACAAGTGTGGCCTCAGGATATGGTCAACATGTCCAAAGATATTAATGAGGAGGACCATACAAGCTAGGTGAGGCTGCAGCAGTTTGCTTTTGCTTGAGCCTACAGGGATAGGCAAGATTCCAGCCTTCCTTTCCTCTCCCTCCCTGTTGAGTTGAGCGCAAACTACTTTTTGCATTTGGAACCCATTTTGCAACAAGCAAAGTAAGGGGGAAGTGGCAAGAAGTGAGAGAAGCTGGGATGTTTTAAAAGCAGCCAAAAAGTTGGGATGACACAGGATTAATTCAGACTATCCCTGTAAAATCAGGACAGCTATACGGTTTGAAGCAACAGGCTAAATTCTCATTAACATTTGGTCAAAATCGTAGAATCATAGAGTTGGAAGAGACCACAAGGGCCATTGAGTTCAACCCCTGGCCATGCAGGAATACATCCTCAAAGCACTTCCAACTTAGCACTTCCAACAAAGCACTTATGTTTAGATGGAACCTCTTTTCCTGTAGTTTGAGGCTCCGTGTCCTAGTCTCTGGAGCAGCAGAAAACGGGCTTGCTCCATCCTCCATACAACTTCCTTTCAAATATTTAAACATAGTTATCAGGTCGTCTCTTAACCTTCTCTTCTCCAGGTTAAACACATCCATCTCGCTAAGCCACTCCTCATAATGCATGGTTTCCAGGCTTTCTGCCATTTTGGTAGAGCTGGACCCACTTCAGCTTGTCAACATCCTTCCTGAACTGCGGTGCCCAGAACAGGATGCAGTATAATGCGTTTTGTGGCACAGTCACCCAAAGTATTACAAGCAATTGCCCCAAAATGTGGACCAGGCATGGAAGTAAGTATTTTTTTAACCCATAAAAGATAGCTTGGACAAAGGAAAAAAACAAACAAACCAACAGATCTTTTGCTGGGATCTGTGTTCATCCAAGGTAATGCAGTGTACTGAGGCACAAAAAATATCCTGTGTTGTTTTTCAGCAAACTGTGAGGCTGTGAAGCAGAAGTGTTGTACTCTGATGGACAGCAATGGCTGGTGGCTTCCCTGCCAGCAGGGGAGAGAATCTGCTCTGGGTTTTAGTGTGAACTTGAAAGGAACTGTCCAAAGTGCTGAACCCTATTGCCAAAAGAGGCCAACAGTTTTCATGTATGAAGAGGTCCATCCCTTTGGATACTTCCTTGCAAGTTCAGGCTGAAACTCCGAGCGGATTCACTGTCCCAGTGAATATGAAAACAACCAGATCCCACTTCAGCAAGCTGGCCCTATGGAGGACAGGGCTCTGGAATGATCAGTGGGTGCAGGAAATCCAATAACCAAACACAAAACTCAAAGCCCAACTCCAGTAACAACCCTGCTCTTGACTCTTATTGGAGTCGGGACCATCCTGCAATTCACTCAGTGTGAGTTTTATTATTCAAGTGCCCGAGGGTTCAAGAAGCAGCTTAGAATTTTATAGCCTCCGAATTGTTTTAACATTACAATTGCCAAAGTGGAAACTGGAGGGGGTTCCTGTACCCTTAGGTGGTTGTGTAGAGGAGTTAATTTCAGAAGGGATCATTTTAGGTGACAAGCATAAGATCATAGAATCATGGAATCGTAGAAATGTAGAGTTGGAAGAGACCACAGGGGCCCATCCAGTCCGACCCCCTGCCATGCAGGAACACCTTCAAAGCACTCCCGACAGATGTCCATCCAGCCTCTGCTTAAAAACCTCCAAAGAAGGAGACTCCAACACACTCCGAGGGAGCATATTCCACTGCCGGACAGCCCTGACCGTCAGGAAGTTCTTCCTGAGGTTCAGCTGGAATCTCCTTTCCTGCAGCTTGAATCCATTGCTCCTTGTCCTGGTCCCTGGAGCAGCAGAAAACAAGCCCTCTCCCTCCTCTACATGGCATCCCTTCAAAGTGACAAGCAACACATGCTAAAATCCCCTCTTTTATGCACCCATTAAAGGTACAGTACCTGTCTCCAGTTTTCAATCTGGCAACCCCATTTGCCAAACATTACTTAAAAGGTTTGGCTGCCTCCACAGGGCACCAATTGGTGCCATTCTCCCTTAAATCAAACAACAACTTGTGGCACATCTCTGTGACAATTCATCCAGCAGCACTAGGTGGCAGAATGCACATGACTGAACGCAACCTTCTCCAGCACCTTTGCTTCATCGTTCCAGAAGAGAAACTGCTGAGTGTTTCTCTTAAAAAGCAAGAAGTCCCCCTGGAGTTTTCCGCCCTCTTTCCAACAACAGCCTTCCAAGGTAGGCCATAAGGATTCCTCTTTTTCACAAGGACAGCTGTTTGAGTTTGAGCGCCATTGATCTTAGGAGAAATGTTGGCAGGGATGACACTGCACAAAAGTCTCACCGCTCTACTATTCCATCCAGGTTTCTCTATTGTTGGGAATCCCATTTTTTAACCAGAAAACAACTGGGGTTTTTCTCTTTCTGTGTAGATGTCATGATGAGCACCTGAACTTCAGAACGTCCCCCTTGTCTCCTCGGCTCAACCTGTTGGATAGCAGTCTGTGGAAATAAAACAGGGGAAAGAGAGAATACCATTAAAAAAATTGCAAAACATCCCTTGAACTAAGCGCTTGTGAAGAAGCGGAAAGGCAGAAAAGAAGCAACGGCTGTATGAGTTCTCGGTCAATGCATGTGCTTCTGTGTTCCTCCCCCAGATATATGTATATGTGTGTGTGTGTGTTTGCGTTTGTGGGAGAATGCAACGTGTATGGTTACACTTCCTTTGCTGAGAACACAGGCAGGCATTCTGATCATGTGTTAGTGTGGGGGATTTCCTTCCACCGCACAATATCATCTGCAGAAAATGGACTTTCTTGAAGACCCACGTAAGACTGGAAGCAGTTAAACTCCGGTCTTTTCCCTGCTCCAGTCCTGAAAACGATCACTCCCCTCCCCTCCCCAAGTTGCTGTTTTCATTCATAAAAGTTTCAAAACCGCTCTGTCAAACCAGAGTGTGGAAGTAAGGAGTTATAATTAAAACAAAAAGGAGGAAGGAAGTAGAGGGGGGAGAGAAAGAGAAATGTGGCCGCTTGTGAGAAGATGGCCAGTATTCTATTTTAGTTATCTCGCTGTTGCTGTGTGCCTTGAAGTTGTTTCTGACTTACAGTGACTCAGCATGGGATTTTTTGGGGCTGAGAGTGTGTGGCAGCCCCAAGGTCTGGGGTTTCCATGGCTGAGTGTGGAATTGAACCCTGGCCTTCAGGGTCTGTAATCTAACGTTCAAACCACTACATTCCACCGACTCTCATCAGCTACCTAGTTTATAATTTTGGCCTGACGTATCCCAGATCTGATGGAAATGTCATCCAATCACCAGCAAAATGGACCTCCTTCTCCCCATCCAGTTGATGCCCAAGAAAATAGGCGGGAGGGGAAGTTGTGATCTTGGCAAGAGTGTCACGATCATGATTAAGCAGCAAACTTGAATAGGAGCAGCTACCTAAATTTACTCATCCATAATTGTTCTGTATTTGCAATCACTGCTTAGCTGCAATTGCATACTTAACTAAGGCCATTTCCGCACTACACTCTTATAGCATGATTATTCCACTTTCTTTTTTCCCCCTATATTTTTTATTATAAAATAAAATAATCAAATTTACAAAGTGTTCTTATCTTAATCATATACAGAGTTTCACAATAAAACTATTAAAACATTAGATAGTTTCCGTGTAATATTCTCAGTTTCTAACACCTCCCCTCTACCCTGGTTTGATCTTTCCAATTATGTCTATTTACCCTTAGATCTCCTGTATCCAAGATCAACATGTAGACTGGTCTCTTTTAACAGATAAATAACCTAATATTGATTAAACTTTCATTTAAATGGCCGGTCCCTCCCGAAACTGCAAACCCCAGGATTCCATAGGATGTTGAAAGTGGAATAATCGCGCTATAAGAGTGCAGTGCGGAAGTACTGTAGCTGATTTAGAATATGCACCCCCACCCTTTCTGTGGAGGGGAACAGAAGCGTACGGAAATTGTGCTTCAACTGTCGCATGATGATCTAAATCCCATTGTTAGAGGCAGCTTTTGAAAGGGTTGCACAGCCTGATCAGAGATGCTGAGAGGGAAGGTTCCTCTGGAAAAGAAGCACGAGGTATGGGACAGGGACAGGGAAGTTTGTAAATAATAAAATCCATGAATGTGAAACCCACAAATGTGGGGGGCCACCCTTATGCCATGTTTACATGAAAAGAAGAAAAAAAAGCAGTATAATGCCCTGCCTCCTACATCTCAAACTATCAGTTGCCAGGTTTGAGCTTGGAGAAAACTCTTTTTGGAACCCTTAGAAGTGGTTTTAAAACTGCGTTGTAAGTTATGTTTTGTTTGTGTATGAGTTGAGTTGGGTTAACAAGTGGTTTTAAAACTGGACATTTTACACATATTTTCTATGTAAGGTATATGTATACAAGTTCCAATTGTAACTTCTGCTCCGTTATAATTTCCATTGTTTGAAAATTATTGAAAATGACATTCATTGTCTCTTTTCTTCCCTTTCTCTTTTCTCAGCCCCTGCAGGAGGCCATTCAATATTATTACCAGGCCTAAACACATTGGGCTCACTGGAAGAATAAAATCATATATTCAACACCCCGAGAGTCTGTTTCTTCTCTACATCCTTTGCAATGTAAATACAAATAAGTTACTTCTGAGGTGCTGCAACAAGTGACACAACAAGCTACTGTTCAAAAGCCAATTTACAAGCTCCATGTTCAATGAGAAGATGCATTCCCCAGGAAGGGCCCTCATCAGGCACAGCCCAAGACATTTTGCTGCCTGAGGCAAAGCCAGTTCTGAGTCTCTGAATGTTTCCTGTGGAGGCGAGCAATCCGGGACTGGATCGACCTGCAGCTGAAAGGGCTTTTCTCTGTGAATAACTCCACGCCCACGCAGGGTGCCACGGGAACATTTCCACCCCGGGCTCCTATTTCCCGTCTGTGTTTCCTCTTCCTCCACACCTTCAGTCCTCTCCGTAAAGGCTGAAAGAGTAGATCCATTCCCTCCAACATTTTATTTTGTGGGTGAAAATTGGGATGTGTGCGGCCAAGCTGCGCTAGACTGCAAGAAACACATCAAGTGTGTTAATGAGGCAGACGTTACTAAGGAGGAAGAATTCAGAAGCTAAGGCCATTTCCGCACTAGCCTGTTATAGCGCGATGATTCCACTTTCAACATCCTCTGGAATCCTGGGGTTTGCAGTTTCGGGAGGGGCCGGCCGGCCCCTCCCGAAACTGCAAACCCTAGGATTCCAGAGGATGTTGAAAGTGGAATCATCGCGCTATAAAAGGCTAGTGCGGAAATGGTCTAAGAGAGGCTGCAGCAGTTTGCTCTTGTCTGAGACTACAGAGAAAGGCAGGACTCTGCCCCTCTCCTCTCTTCTGCCCCCTGCTCAGTTTGCTGAGTGCAAACTACTTTTGCACTTCGAACTCATTTTGCAGCAATTGAAGTCAATTGAGGACAAAGGAGTGCAGAAAAAGATGTGGGGACATTTTAGGAGTTGCTGAAAAGGAAGGTGGACTCTATGGCCCATGAGGTCCCTTCCAACGCTATTATTCTAAGGCCATTTCTGCCCTACAGTGTTATAGTGCTGTTATTCCACTTTCACCGTCCTGTGGAATTCTGGGGTTTGTAGTTTCCTGAGGCCCAAGAGCTCTCTGGCTGAGAATCCTAAAGGCCCCTCCCTAAGCTGCAAATTCCATAGGATGTTGAAAGTGGAATAATAGCACTATAACAGTGTAGTGCGGAAATTGTTTCCCAAAATGCCTTTAGAGATGAACGTCAAAATGGGTGTCATTTTCTCCTGCAAAGCAGAAGTGTAGCCAAGCCTCAGCTGGGAAAGAATAGGGCCATTTCCACACTGCACTGTTACAGTGCTATTATTCCACTTTCAACATCCTGGGGTTTGCAGCTTAGGGAGGGGCCTTTAGGATTCTCAGCCAGAGAGTTCTTGGGCCTCAGGAAACTACAAACTCCAGAATTCCACAGGATGTGGAATCATAGCACTATAACTGTGGGCTTTTCCGCACTGCACTGTTATAGTGCTATTGTTCCACTTCCAACCTCCTATGGAATCCTGGGACTTGCAGTTTAGGGAGGGGCATCTAGAAGTCTCAGCTAGAGAGCTCTTTGGCCTCAGGAAACTACAAAGCCCAGAATTCCACAGGGTGCTGAAAGTGGAATAACAGCGCTATAACAGTGTGGTGCGGAAATGGCCTAATCTTTGCTACAAATCTAAGGTTTGTCTTTGGGTGGAATGGGTGGGGTTTGACGTAAGAGGAGTCATCTTTTGCTCCACTGTCAGCCTTTGCCATGACTGTGCAAGGATTTCAGACACTGTTGGTGAGAGAAGTTCCCTTGAAACAGCCACGCATCCTGTTACACAAGTATTCCAACACTCTTGATCATGCCAGTGGCCTGAATAGTACTGCGGGGGAGCTTGGGATCTGTGTGGCACGCTTCAGCAATAAAGATTTTAGGAGGTGACACTTCTCAAATCTTTCCCTGCAGAGCTTGGAAACGCTAATTTTTTGGACTGCAACTCCCTGAATCCCCCAGTTAGCATACCGGTGGTGACTGTCTGGTTTCTTGTTCATTTGATTTTATGGATTTTTAATTATCGAATGTACATGCTGCTTTTTCTCCAAGAAAAGATGAACTCCCTGGTCTGGCATTTTATTCTTGCAACAGCCCCGCGAGGTAAGTTACACATAGGCCATTTCCACACTACATTGTTATAGTGCTATTATTCCACTTTCATCTTCCCATGAAATCCTGGGGATTGCAGTTTAGAGAGGGGCCTTTGGAATTCTCAGCCAGAGAGCTGTTGGGTCTCAGGAAACTACAAACCCCAGAATTCCACAGGATGTTGAATTCTATATCAGTGCAGTGCAGAAATGGCCAAAGCCAGCGTAGCATAGTGGTTTGAGCAGCGGGTTTCTGTGGCCAAGCAGGGATCTGAACTCTTTCCTCTAGAGTTGTAATCCAACACTTAAATATTCATAATGTTCCTTTTTCACAATTCAGGATTCAAGGTGGCTTACAGTGATTAAACTATCAAGAAAATTACATCCAGTAAAAAACATAAACCATTAAAAGACGCACACAAAACAGAACAAAAAGAATTAACAGAAAATCTAGTATATTGTACCAGAGCCATCTTGCCTAAACAATTAGTCCTCAGAGGCTGAGGACTGAAACAGAAAGTCTTCACCTGCCTGCAGAAAGAAAGTAGGGGGAGTACCAGTCTAAGGTCATTTCCGCACTAGATTGTTATACTGCTATTATTCCACTTTTAGCCTCCTATGGAACCCTAGGGTTTGCAGTTTAGGGAGGGGCATTTGACCTCAGTGAACTGCAAACCCCAGATCCACAGGATGTTGAAAGTGGAATAATAGCGTTATAACAGTGTAGTGTGGAAAGGCCCCTAATAATGTTTGCTGCTTTGAGGCCCCTCCCTAAACTGCAAAGCCCAGGATTCCATAGGAGGTTGAAAGTGGAATAATAGCACTAGAACAGACTAGTGCGGAAAAGTTGTAACATTTCTAGGAAGGGAGATCCAGGGCTTAGTGGCAGCCACCGAGAAGGCCCTCTCCCATGGTCCCACCAGATGTACTTGTGAGGATAACGGAACAGAGAAGAATTGGAGACAGGAGATTTGCAACAGGAACCTCTCCGAAATGCCCTACAGCCTGCTGGGATGACTTTTGGAAGGAGCACAGAACTACGATCTGATGAGTAAAGAGGAATTATGTTTTGCTGTGTTTTGCTCCATGTGATGCAATGCTATGATGCAGCAAAAAGGACATTTGGGTGCAACTTCAGTGAGGTGTTCTCATGCCACGGTAGTATCAGTGGCTTGCAACCTGATGGGATGTGATACGCATGGATGTCATGTGGCTCTGTCCTGCACCTGTTTGTTTTTATGGAGATGACACATCACCGAGACATTTTGAAAGAACCCACAGGCACATTGCTCTTCATACAATCAAGATAATTGTCCCTGGGTTATTATCCAGTGTATAGAACATGACTGTAAATTCTGCCGAAATCTCTGCAGTATAAGCACGCATGTTGTACCTTGTTACGGCGCTTTCCAAAAATCTATCACAGAACCGTAGCTTGACATCCTTTTGCATGCAAGGGGAAGATCGGAGTTGTTCTTGACAGATTTTCTTAGAGCAAACAACATTGCACAAATGTGGCACGGGTGTGTCACTGGCCCAGTAAAGATCCCCCTACACACAGACAAGAACATCCGTGAAATCACGTTCCAGAGGCGGATCACACGAGCAAGGTATGTGCCATCAGGGGAGGAACAATTAGATTTCCCCCACAAGTACCACAGGCAACTAGCACTCCAGTCCTTGGTGAAGTATTCCCTCTGGCTGTTTTTCGGACTGCAGTTCCCATTAGCCTTAGTAGCCCACATAGCCAAGAATGAGGGATGATGAGAGTTCTAGTCCAGCAACATTGGAGGGAGCAAAGGTTAACCCCACCCCTGGTTTATTCAGTGACTCTAAAGTGTTGCTGTGCTCATTCATTTGGGGAATATTGGAGGGTATAATGCAGCCTAGTATGAAAGAGTGATTCATTTTTCCCCTCAAAAGGAGGAGAGGGTATCCAAAGGGATGGAGAGTGTGGCCAGTAGTTCCATAAGCACCTGATACCCTTGTAACCCCTGGATCAGGGCCAGCGCTTGCCTCCCCTCTACCTTTGGCTACATTTTTGCTTTGCAAGAAAAAACAAAAAACCTTCAAGGAGGGAGACTCCGCTCACGCCGCTCAAAAAACCACCCCCTGAGCTACGGGTTCGAATTCGGACCTTTCCACCGGCACCACCGAGCCATGCCGGTTCCTGGCCAAGTTATACGGGTGCCCCCAACAACCATTTGGATTTCCACAAGTGCAGTGTTTCAAGGCATTCTGAGAAACAAAGGCCACTTCCGCACTACACTGTTATAGTGCCATTATTCCACTTTCAACATCCTGTGGAGTCCTGGGTTTTCTTTTTAGGGAGAGGCATTTAGAATTCTCAGCCAGAGAACTCCTTGGCCTCAGGAAACTACCAGCTCCAGAATTCCACAGGATGTTGAAAGTGGAATCAAAGCACTATAACAGTGTAGTGCGGAAATGGCCAAAATGGCAGCCACCAGGTAAGCCTGAAGCCCAGAACCCGATGATATGGGGGACAGTTTGCCAAGTTCCTAAGCCTTCGTTGCCAGGGGGTATGTCTTGCTGATCTCAAAATACTCTCCAGGTAGCACGCATAGATCATACACCTTTCATCTAGCAAACCTACGCGCTGCCCAATGGCCCAGAAAAGTTATTTTGGGATTATAATTCTGAGGATTGCCCCAGTGATCCCTCAAGGGAACCTCTTCGTGTTCTTTGCTGTCCAAGGAGATAAAGCACAAGGTGTTTCCTCACCCTGTTTGGCAGGTGAAAGCGACCAAGACTCCGGTGACACCCTGAGGCTGAGCTCATTCTGCTGCGCCATCAGCTCAGCGTGCCAACAGGACAACAGCCTTGCGCCTGGGCAGGTGTCATTTCCTCCCAAGAAGGAATTTGGGGCCGGGGAGGAAAGAAGAAGAAGGAGAAGAGGTGCGTCAGGAGGATGACACTTCTTCATGCTTGCGGTCACGCGGGCCGTCCTCAAAACGGTGCCGTCTTCAAGGTGCCACAAGTCTCTTCGCGCGTTCTGTTGCTTTGTGCCCCCAGAGGCCACGCCTCTTTTAGAGACGGCGGCCAATGGGAGCGGAACCCGGGCCGGCCGGGGCGGGGCTGCGACGGTGAGTTTTGTTTGTTCGCTCGGGGGAGGCGCGGTCCGAAAGGGCGATCCTGGGCCGGCGGAGGCTGTCGCGCTTGAGGCCGGAGCGTTGCAGCGCAGACGGCGTCCGGGCATGCCCTGCCGCGCGCCCGCCCTGCATTCCTCTCGTGCTTTTCCCCGGGGTGTTTAGTCGGATCCAGCGCGACCAGACCTTGCCAGAGGATCGCGCAAAGCAAGAGGGGCGGAAGCGTCCAGCGATGTCTCTCCCGAAAGGTAAGCATCTGGTTTGGAATGACCCCACAATCTGAAAAGTAACTTTTCTTTTGGACGATCGGTCCCAGAATCCCCGAGCCAGCCGTGGATTCTGGGAAGAGCGATGCAAAAAAGTAACTTCTCCAAGCTCTACGTCTCCTTAAGTTCCCATCCTTGTCGCAGGAAGGGGGAACTGGTGTTGTTGGACTACAGATCTCAACAGATAAAGGATGATGGGAGTGGCAGTCCAGCAACATCCGTTGGGGCCCCTTCCTGCTGTTGAGCAGCAATGGTTTCGAGGTCTGCTTTGGCTGATGCTTTTTGTATAGTTTGGGTTTTTGGGTGGTTTGCAGTCTCCACGTTTGTTTTAGATCAGTGGTTCTCAACCTGTGGGTCCTCAGATGTTTGTGGACTTCAGCTCCCAGAAGCCCCAGCCACTATGGTCAATGCTCAGGGCTTCTGGGAGCTGGAGTCCATGAACATCTGGGGACCCACAGGTTGAGAACCACTGTTTTAGATGGATTAAAACAAAAAAACAACTTAGGTTTTTTTTGGATAAACTGCTGTTTTCATGTTGTGACAATTCTGGCTTTGCGCTAATAGAAAGCCAGTTCGTTAGCACTGTTAAGGCAAGCCACGATGAGGAACATTTGGTTCTTTGAAAATGTAGATAGACTACAACTCTCATCACCCCCACCCCTCCTGACTGGTGCTGATGGGAACTGGAGTTCAGCAGCATCCCCACCTTTGCTGAAAAAGTCTGCAAGGTGATTTTTCAGGACTGGGGCCAGAGGCTGCTCTCTGCTCCGCTTCCTTTTTAGGTTCTAGGTTTTGGTGTCTTTGCTTGCAAATATGATCTTCTGTTGCAGCGAAGCCCCAAACCTGCATACATATATATATATATGTTTGCAATGTGCATCAGACTTTTGTTTTGTGCGTTTTTTGCAAGGTGCTCTGGTATGAGAGAAGCACAAAATTTGGTGTGGCTGCTAACAACAGGTTACAATGCTTACCTGAGAGTAAGTTTTGTTGCATTCGCTGGGATTTAATTTCTTTATGGATGTGGATTGTGAGGCAAAATGTGACCAGGAAAATCACAGTTCCAGATGTGTGTGTTTTGAATAGAGACCAGAAATGACTCTCTCTTCCCCTTTGGTTCTGAGATTCAAAGAGGTGTTGTAAAGAGGCATTCAGATTTGCATTGAAAGGGTGACTGAGGATCTTTGACTTTTTCTTTCTTTATCTAGTTTTTTGGCGAACTTTTTTATCATAAGCTCAGAACAGAGCAGGTAGCCCTCTCTCCCACTTTATCTTCACAACGACCCTGTGAGGTAGATCAGGCTAAAAGTGGCTGGCTGGCCCAAGGTGAATTTCGTGGTCCACTCTGCCTTGGATGTCCCGAGTGCCAGGCCAATGCTCTTGGACTGTGGTGGCTTAGGCCATTTCCGCACTAGGCTGTCATAGCGCTATTATTCTATTTTCAACATCCTATGGAATCCTGGAGTTTGCAGTTTGGCCTTTCCACCTCAGAGCACCTGGAGAAGTTACTTTGAGGGGATTGCAGCTCTCAAAATCCCCTAGCCAGCAGGGGCCTCAGGGCCCCTCCGTAAACTGCAAACCCCAGGATTCCATAGGATGTCGAAAGTGGAATATTAGTACCATGACAGCCTAATGCGGGAATGGCCTTATTCTTCTTGAGTCCTGCATTGTTTCCACTTCAGCCTAGCCTCCCTTGCAAGGTTGTTGTGAAAGTAAGACTGATGGGGATGAGAGGTTCCTCGAAAACTTTCTGGGAAATGGATGAAATGAAAAATGTCCAACTTGTAGATCGAGACGACGTGGAATTCCTTGCTTGTTTGTGTGGGCTTTGCAACTTAAGGGTGCCTCTTCCCATTTTCCCTGGGGGTCCCTTTTTTCTCATCTGGTGTATGGCGAGCCTCGCTGTGGTGTGTAGTTCTGATCTTTTGTGCAGGCTGCAGAAATGTAGTTGTACGTCATGTATGTCAGGCCTGAGCTCTGTGTCACCTTTCGGGGTGTGTGGAGGTTGTGTCATACTTTGTTTATGCGGCTTATACCTCCGCTGTTGAAACTCTGGTTGGTTACGCGAGGCCGTCTTGCCTTCGGGTTCTCACAGCTTTCCACCTCAGAGCACCTGGAGAAGTTACTTTGAGGGGATTGCAGCTCCCAAATCCCCTAGCTAGCATCGCTGTGCTAGCAGTTGGAGCCTGAGGAAGATAAAACTTTTCTCAAGCTGAGCTTTTGTATCAGGGGTTGGAGTTGTGCAGCTTTCCAGAGGTTACTGGACTGCAAATTGCCATAGCCTTTCTCATTGGCCATGTGGGCCATGGCTGATGGGAATTGCAGTCTAGCAGCCTCTGGAGGGCAGGACAGTGCTCATCCCCATTTTATGTGAACGACATACTTCTGCGTTTGATTGTTTGCGTAGAAAAACTTGCCTTGCGTCAGGGAATCCCTGCCCCTCGAGAAGTTGTTGAATTCAAGTGCATATGAATCCCAGCCACCCTGATCAGTGGTCAGGAATGATGGGAGTTGTTGTGCCACCCCTGCTGTCTTGGATTGGAGATTGAACCTGTGATTTTCTGAGTTCCAGACATGTGCTCTGCCCTGGAGTTCTCTTCATAGTTTTTTGCCCTAGGGGTGCATCGCTTTTAAAGAAGTGAAAGCCCAAGGGGGGGGGGGGAAACCTACAGGAAAATAAAAGCAAAAAAAATTTAGGGGAAAAATGCAAAAAAGTTGGGTTTTTTTCCTTGTTTATTTTGGGGGAAAAAACTTTTCCCCTTCCCATCTCCAATTTCTTCAGCCTAGAAGAAATCCAGTGCCATTGGTGTTTATGGCACAAGGGGCTTAGACCAACCATGCTCTTGCCATAAATACACAGATTTGTCCCTTGAGGCACAGTTACACTAGAAACGCAAAACTAGTCTGAAAACCAGTTTTAACAATTCTGGCTTTACCCTCAAAGCACTTACAGGAGATCTACAGTAGTTCTTTGCTCTGGGAGTTTTCTGTTCCAGGGTTTCTTAGACAGGTGGGTTGACAGTTAACCTGTTTTGACCAGTGATTCCGTCTGAAGCTGCTATGGAAGGAACTGGGGCCATTTCTTGGCCCTCCAGCCCTTGACTTGAAGGAAAACAACCTTGTGTGGGCAAAATGGGGAAAAACACCTAACTGTCTTTTTCGGTTTCAATCTGATCTGCGTTTACTTCAGAGTAAGGCCCAGTGAACATAATGTGGTTTACTTCTGAGTTAATGTAAAGAAGCCTGGGCTCTTAGGGCCTTTCTGCACTGCACGGTTGTTGTGCTATTATTCCACTTTCAACCTCCTGTGGAATTCTGGGGTTTGTAGTTTTCTGAGGCCAAAGAGCTCTCCAGCTGAGAATTCTAAAGGCCTCTCCCTAAACTCCAAACCCCAGGATTCCAGAGGATGTTGAAAATGGAATAATAGCCCTATAACAGTGTAGTGCCAAAAGGCCATTAGAAATATTCAAGTCGGCAACCAATTTTATTTGCCTATATGCGTGTTAAATAATTTTTATTTTGTTTTAGGGAACGTCCCTTGCTTGAGATGAAAACTGGAACGAGAGCATGCCACTATTTGTTAGTTCCCCACATCAAAGCCTGAGAAAGCCTTTTAAGTATCAGGTTAATGACTGTTGAGGTCTGGACTGCACATTGTTTGCATAGTTAGGCATAACAGAGTAATTACTACTTACGTAACTGGCAAGAAGATAGGCTGCTAATATTCAAATGTTTCTCATAGTCATTTTTTCCCCCTTATTTGCAAGGTTTGCTTTATGGCTGGCTTGTAAATAGCAACTTGCCCAGTCGCCTATGGCGGGTAAAAATCTTCTGCAGGCGATTAGACAAGGGAAGCTTTTGAAAACAGGAGGAACACTACTATTAGAGGTGTGTTCTGATTTTGTTTTGAAGCATCAAAGACCAACATGCATTGCAATTCTATGAATGTCTGTTCAGAAACAAAACCTCATAGTTTTCAAATGAATTTACTCCCCCAGGAGAATAAGCATAGGATTCCAGCCACAAGTCTGCAGATGTAGGCAGGTGACTAAAAACATATTTATGGGCACATAAAATGCCATTTTTTTCTTCGTGGATTAGTGCCTGCCCATAAAGGAGCCAACGTGCTTTGCCCAGGATGGAGAAAGCTCTGAGATTACAGCCAATGTTTATATTTTCAAAAAGAGAGAATCGGACTTTTCAGTCTTTTGTGTTTCTTGCATTTCTAGAGGTTGCTTGAGGTGACAATTAAAATCATTGCATCGTCTGCAGACCCTTTGAAGCCTGTTCCATCACACAGTATCGGGACTTCAGAATGAAGTCTGGCTTTTGTTAGGTGAACAAACCACAGTCACAAACAATAGTTTGTTCCTAGTTTGTTCCAGTGTTTGGGAGAGTAAAAAGTTAAAAACAATTCAGACGACAACTGAGGGAGTTTGGGGACTATACCTGAAAGAAGTAACTTTCCTGACCTCTGGTGTGTTCTCTTTGTTTTTTGATGTAGCTCCAGAACAAACCAGGTTCGAAACTCATTGTTTTTAAACCTGGCCTATTCATAGAAAGTTTAGGCAACCTCCTGAAATTACAGTAATGGATTACTCATTTGTTGAAAACTGGAGACAGGGCACAAGGTCCCAATCCTATCTTTTGAGTGGAAAGGGAAAAGCCTAGGTGCCCAAAGTCTGCTGCAGTTCATTCATGTTATAGGAAGCATGTTGCTTTTTGCTGCTTCGAACTAAGCAGGTAGCACACCTCAGTTAGCAAAGCCTTTGACAAAGAAGGTCCTTTTTTCCCCAAAGTCTTTTTATACTCACCCACCCGCCACTGCCCTCTCTTTAGCCTGAAGTTTCTCTATCTGCATCATGATTGGGAGATTGGCAAATGTGGGCTGGAGAGGCACAGGTTTTTGGTGTCGTTGCAGCAGCATGTCTACAGTAAACAGTGTAATTGTCATGTCCTGGATAACTTGCACTCATAAACATCGCTCAGATTTGGAACAGAAGTGTTTATTTGGAGAAAAGCAAGACTGTCGCATGTTGGATGCTTACAGATTTTATACTTTGTCCTGCAACTTTAGGCACACATAGCAATGATTGGTAAAAGGCATAAATGTCACATCACCTCACTAGTTCCCAAATCCTTCGTTATTTACATATCTTTTTTATCCTTGAAGCAAGGACAATTTCCTGCCACCTTATCTTTGTGTTGCTCGCTGGCAGAACACCTTCCTCCTACTTTTGCATTCACTTTCTGATCTTCTTTTTCCTTGCCCGGATACAAAGTAACATCACAGAATACGGCAATTAACCATTTGGTTCCGTGGAATACCTTAGAAGTTTTAACAGGATTCGTAGTTGCAATTAGCAATTAATAATTGATACTTGGTAGCGCCTTAGGAGACCACAACTAGCAAAGCTATTCTAATACCTATGCTATACTATATTATTAAACAACCAGCATACTTAGGATGGGAGCCATGCACCCTGATAACGGTAAAACTTGACCTTTGGAAGGATGGTTTTGATTCTTACCATTGTTAGCGTGGCTGTGTTCATGCCTACAGCAGGCAAGATATAAAGCAGCCGCCTTCAGAATCCCTTACTGTTTGAACAGAAAGAAGATGGAAGAGCAGATAAGCCTGTCTTTGTTTTGAATGAAAATTTGCAGAAACATGTTGAACTGCTCTTCTTCTGTTTTGCAGTGTAGGAACTTATCTCTATTCTTTCCAGGTTAGTCCTCTCTCTGGTACCAAATTTTCTGTTACAGCAGTAATGTTCAGGAACACATCTCTTTCATTAGCTGAAATATATGTGCGTTTCTGATGTAACACTCAGCCGTTGTGTGTCTTTATGAGAATGAGTTTCAGTCTTGTATGTTGTTCTGATCTGCTCCTGTCCTGAATCCTTGTACAGTACACCGTGATACTTTCTGACTTGTCCTTACTAGTTCAAATCGTACTTTCCTGTTTTGCCGAAACAGCTGAACTATGGCTTGCGCTTTCCTCCAAAAAGGTGTTGCAGGGTGCAATCTCGATTTGCAGGCAAGCACAAAAGTGAGACTTCTCAAGGGTAATTCTTATAATGGATGGGAGGTTTGCAGTCCTTAAAAAAAAACCAGTTGATTTGCCTATCCCAGAAAGTCCTTAGGAACATCAATTCACTTTTGGAATGGGTGACAGGATTCCCTTGCACTAAGATATGGTCAGGGATTATGGGAGGTGCTGTCCATAACTTCCAGAGCAGGGGTGAAACTGCAGCTCCTAGGATTCCCCTGCACCACCATTAGCTAAATGGGTTGGGAATGGGACAAGATGAACACATTGGAATGGTAGGTTTTCTGGTTTGGACGATACGTAAAACTGGAGTTAATCCAAAAATGGAAACAAATGCTTCCAAACTCTTCACCATTAAGTGGAGGACCCAAAGAAGTATCTTATATCATGACTCTGTTTTTAGTTGCCCCAACCTTGGGGCCCCTTCAGATGTGTTGGATTACAGCTCTACAAACCCAAAGGTCTGGGGAAGATGGGAATTATACTCCAACACCTCTGGAGAGCCTCCAAGCTGAGGAAGGCAGCATCTATCCCCTTCCAAAATATTACAGTCAGCCCTCCACATTTGTGGGTTTCACTTTTGCGGATTTGATTATTCACGGATTACCTGCTGTCACCTCTGCTGCCTCCCCAGGCCGTTTTTAACAGAGACTGCAAGCCTCGTGAGACTGAGAAACTGCAAACAAGGCTTGTAAGTTCCTATTAAAAATGGTGTGGGGCAGCAGCGGAAGTGGCTGGAAGCCCCACCAGCCCCCCACTTCTGCCTTGTGAAGGAACCTCGATGCCTCAAAGCGATCCATGGTGAGCTCAATATGGTGATCAGTCTTTTCAAATGTGTTAAATATGGTTTGGGAGGGCCTAGAGTTATTCACGGTTTTCCACTTTCATGGGTGTCCTATGCCCCTAACCCTAGGGAATGTGGAGGGATGACTGTATTGTACTTTTCCTAGTATTTGTGATATGCTGAGTATCATTAGTGAGCACACTTAAGAGCCCTTGGCTACTTATTTCTTTGACACATGAATTTGTCACATGCACGTGTGAGTGAGCTGGTTACCCTCTGGACAGCTCTGATGGCTTGTCATGTGCCTTACAGGTGAGTAGTGTGACAAGTTACTTGCCCCAAGGACGTCTGAACAAACAGCTGAACTTAAATGGCTCGGTCGTGTTTATGAGAACTCAGGTTTTAACTAGATAGCAGGGCCCATTTAGACAATACTTTATGAATCTATACTTTTTTCCTTATTTTAATGTTAGTACAGGAGATACAATTCAGGTCAGGACTCTAGAATGGGAATTGGTGAGGAGCTGTTCCCGCTCCGATTTTGGTCCTGATCTGGATGGAAGGGCCATGCCTTCAGTTTTTAGTGCCAACATGTGAGATGTTTGGTTTTATGGGTTCAGGTCAGTTAAAACCATATTAAATGGAATCCTCATATTCTGCTTGATATCTGGAGATTTAGAGGACGTAAACAAAACCTTTGCAGTTATATCATACTGATCATTTTCTAAAATTTATCTTAGGGGGAAAAATTAAACCATCTCTAGGGTGGAGGGGGATTTTTCAATTTGCTAATCCTCAGGGATACCTGTTACTCCAATGCCCAGACCTTCTGTATATTTTTCAACTTTGTATGGGTGCCGCTGCTTCTTGTTAGAGATGCGATGATTGCTGAGTGCGGAATGAAAGTTCTGAAATATGCCATCATGTGGAACCCGAGAGTAGCTCTTATGTGGTCTCAGCATTTGTGAGCGAGCCACGAAATGTCTCTGGTGTTTGGTTACCTGGATGGTGTCTGTTGCTACCTTTTTAGCTCCGAGTGGCTTTCCAAGGATTCCAGTAAGTCTAGCATAAAGACATCCTTGCAGACTGCCTGTTGTAAGCATTTGCATTTGTGTGGAACTGGTGTGAGGCTGATTGGGGTGATCCTGAGCAAAGCTTAGGAACGTGCCTTGTGTGGAATCAAAATATTGGCCCACAACCATTTCCACACTAGACTGTTAGAGTGCTATCATTCCACTTTCAACATCCTATGGAATCCTGGGGTTTGCAGTTTAGGGGTTGGCATCTTTGGCCTCAGCGAACTACAAATCCCAGAATTCCACAGGATGTTGAAAGTGGAATAATAGTACTACAACAGTGTAGTGAAGAAATGACCCTTGTTGTTGTTGCAGTGGTGGTGATGGTGTGACTTCAAGTCATTTCCGACTAATGACCACCCTAAGGCCTTTTGCTGGTAGGCAAATGACTTTTTACTTTAGCAAATGACTGGCTGAAGAAGACTTTTTTAATTGGTGGTTGCGAGCCAGTGTGATGCAGTGGTCTGAGCACTGGACTATGACCCTGGAGACCAGAGTTCGATTCGCCGCTCAGCCATGGAAATCCACTGGGTGACCTTGGGTGCATCACACACTCTCAGCCCCAGAGGTTGTAGTTTCCTGAGGCCCAAGAGGTCTCTGGCTGAGAATTCAAAATTCTCCTCCCTCAACTGCAAGCCCCAGGATTCCATAGGAAGTTGAAAGTGGAATAATAGCACTATAACAATGTAGTGCGGAAATGGCCAAAGTTGACTCTAACATATGTTGATTCATCCCAGGGTTTTCTCAGGAGCATTTGTTCAGAGGGTATTTGATGTCGTCTTCCTCTGAGGCTGAGAGAGTGTGACCCACCAAAATCACCCTAGAGGTATATGGGGATGAGTGTTGATTCAAACCCCAGTTTTCAGATTCCTACATCAAGATTCAGACCCCTATACCCTGCTGGCTCTTGGTCTAGCTTATATTGTAACCACTAACTGGCATGTCTCCAGGCAGGGCTGTTTTCCAGTCCTACTTGGAAATGGCAGAGATTGAACCCAAGGGTTTTTTGTATGCAAAGCAGATGAGCTACTGCCACTCCAGGAAAGCTGGGAGGCATAGCTAACTTCCTGACTTCCTCATGCTTACTGGTTTCTGATTCCTCTGCTTTTGTCTCGTGAGGTTGCAAGACAGTCATCCAAAGAGCAGCTCAAATGCTGGGTCAGACCCGGTAATCTTGACAGCAGCCATTCCATTCAGCCTAACCATTGAAGACACTCATGTTCTGGAGACCTTTGCAATTAATTTTGACATGCACTCATTTCAGATTTCTGAAAGATGATGCTTGCAGATGACCTGACTCAGAAAGAGGGGGGCTCTCTTTTCCCTTCCAAAGTCATATGGATTTATAAACCTCGCAGGTAAAATGCATACCTTATGTCTAAAAGTGTTGGAAGTGTTGGAACCAGATCGTGGAGACATTATTTTTATATTTGATTATGTTATATTTGATTGAACCTCCAACATTTTCCCCACTGGCCATACCGGCTGGGGCAATTCTGGAATCGAGGGGTGGGGGTGGAATTGAGGCCTGAAAAAGGTAACTTTTCCAAGCTCTGATTAGGACTATGTAGAGCAAAGGTGGATGAAGTATGGCTCTAGGATGCTGGTTCTCCATCTTTGCTATTTTGCACTACACTTCCCAGAATCCTTGACCTTTGGCCAAACTGGCTGAGGCTTTTGGGAGCTGAAGTCTCAAAAAAAAAAAACACTTGGAGGACCAAAGATGGAGAACCACTGCCCTAGTGACTTGCACAGCCCCCGGAGCTCTTTTTACAGCCCTCAAAGCCACGGGAATAGAGATGTGAAAGCCAAGACAAAATGGAAAAAAATGTGGCTTCTCCCCATTCCCCCCCCCAACTTTTTCTTCTCCCTGAAAAAATTAAAAACATGGATAACCAGGTGCAAAATGATTCTGTTGTGGTTAGGGAGTTGCCAAATCTCAAGGCTCAGTCCCTCTTCTCCAGCCTTAGGGCAATAACGAGGAGTCTCAGAGCGAGAGCGCTGCCTTGAAAAATGCATGTATGTAAATATATTTCCTCTTTTGGTAGACTTGGTGGTTTTGTTTTGAATGCTTAATGCATTGCACCTAATGATGTAACCAGGGTCTGTCCCCATGGTATAATAAGGGGTTGTCTCTAGGTGTCAGATTTTGGTGCTGAAATCTCAGGGCATGGGATAGTTTTGAGCTGGAAACCCTACTGATGGGAAATACGACCAAATATAAAACGGTTGCTTAAGGAGTGGTATTCCAGACAGTTGAGCCAGTGTTTGGAAACATTGCTCTTTTGTGGGTGGGGAGATTGCAGCTCCCAAGAATAAGCACGCTGTAGTGGCTTGAGTCTTGGGTCTTTATCACAGGATGCTGTTATGCTGCTTTATACTGTTGGAAACCTGAGCTGGATTTGCAACAATAGCTGATGGTTGATGCCGTGTATCACACCCTTGGCACATTTGCACTGTAATAGCTTGATTTGCAATTTTAGGGAGCCTTATCACAATGTACAGCTATAGAGTTTTGATTCCGCTTTTGTTGCTGTGGCTTTTGCAAGGTGGCATGAGTTGAAAGATCACTCACTTTCCAAGGCCAGAATCTCCAACAGACCTAGTTGGTGTCCATGAAGAAATCCCAATGCTGTGTCTCATCTGAAAGGAATCTGTGTCAATGAAGCATATTATGTAAGTTGGGCAGAGGAATGAATGATATATTCACATTGTAATAATGGGGTTTCTAATTGTCAAGTGTGGAATTTGGACTTAACAGAGGTAGAACTCTGTGGCTGGGAGAATCTGGGAGTTTTAGTGTAAAAAAAGAGTAACTGTTCCTAATTCTTGGACCTGGATACTGAAAAGAGTTTGTCCTCCCTAGCAAACCAGCCCATTCATTTTCAGGAAAGATTACTCCAGCTAACAGCCCGTATAATAGAGTTTAGGTGGGTTGCAATTAGAGACAGGGCCTTTTTGGTGATGGCACTCTCCCCTGGCTCATTTGCCCCTCCAGGATCTGGACTGTGCTTTTACCCCTGAGTTCAATTCATTTTCAACATTTGATAAGATATGCAGTGGTAGCAGTCCCAACATATACTGTATTAAGAAAGAATCAGTGGCCCTGCTGGCTGAAAGATTCTGGGAACTGTAGTCTTAATGTAATTTTTTCTAAGCTCTGTTAAAGGATAGGTCCCAGGTGTGAATTAGTTAAAGACTACCTACGGTTTATCTCCTTCCCCTTAGGGCTTTTAAATTGCTGGTTTCATCATCCTTGATTCTACTGTTGACAGTGGTTTTGATGTTGTTATTTGACTGTGCATTTTCTCAACGTTATGCCATGCGTTTATTTACTTATTCACAGCAAAGGAATAAGTTATAGAAAGATGATCAATTACAGAATGGAGAGCAGGGGGGACGAGAACAGAAGTCATGGTGAATTATCAGAGGCAGGACATAGATTTAGAGTAATAGAGGTTGATGCCTATTTGGCTTATTAACAAAAGACTGGGGATGGGAGGAAGGGACTGAGAGCACTGAATATTATATCTTTAAGGAGAGGAGTATTTGGAATGGGGAAAATGTAAATAAATAACTTTAAACCAGTGGTTCTCAACCTGTGGGTCCCCAGATGTTTTGGACTTCAGCTCCCAGAAGCCCTGAGCATTGACCATAGTGGCTGGGGCTTCTGGGAGCTGAAGTCCACAAACATCTGGGGACCCACAGGTTGAGAACCACTGCTTTAAACATTTGAAACAGACAGTAATCATTGTGAAACAAGGGAAGACACATCTGTGAAATGAGAATTTGGCACCTGGATTCAAAAGATGGCATTTACCAAGGTGAAAAAGTACTCCCATATAGTCTTGTGTTAAATTGTGCTGAAGGTAGCTTATGAAACAAGCTCGAGTTCACCACGCTTGCTCTGCCAACAGACTGATTTTACAGAGGCTCTATGTGAAAAAGCTCCCTGTAGTGGCTTCGAATTTCTCTTGACAACCATTTAGATTTGAGCTCACTGGGTCGACAGGGGCGGTGCTGGGGTGCTTCCTTTCAAACTGATCCTGCCCTCCCTCTTTCTCTGCGTAAAATCTTCCTTCTGTTTCCTCCTGGTGCGTGTGGCCCGTTTAATTGAAAACCCAGCCAGCTGTTTGCACTTCCTGTTGACTCTTCTCCCTTATTGGTGAAGATCTCGCTGTTTCGTCGACACCAAATAAAGCAACGCTATAAAAAGGGAGGATGTCAGGCCGCCACCAGGGAAGGAACTCTTTGTGTGGGTGGCAAACTTGTGAATGGGAACGTAGCTAAGGTCTCTCCCTTTTATCTCTCTGGCACCGTGGACTGCCTGGTCTCATGATACTTGCCTTTTTCCCCCCCAGCGCTGAGCCGCTGTTCTGATCAGGAAAATCTATGTATGTTGAGTTATACATTAAAAGTACAATCATCTTTCTACATTTGCTAGGGTTAGGGGTGAAGGGCCCCCCCAAAAGTGGACAAAAAAACACAAATAACAAAATGTGTGTGTGTGTCTGCGGGAAGGAGACTGAAGCATGGTGGAGAGAGCAGGCACCCAAGGTTCAAACCAGGTCAGGCAAATGGGTGGGTCGGGAAGGTGGCCCTATACTTCCTCTCTCTTGGATGTATGGGGGGGCATCGGGAAAGGGTTTGTGGTGCTGAAGAATCGGGGTGCAAGCCATCCTTAGTTTGCCAGGCAGTGGCTGGCAGAGGAGGACCAGGGGTGGGTTTTTAAAGAGCTGAGCGGTCTGATCGAAGCGGATGAGAGGGAAGGTTCCTATGGAAAAGAAAAAAAAAAAACTGAGAAAAAAACTTTGCATTGCTGCTGAAAACGAGTAACTAAATCTCCTCTAAGTTCCAGTTCAATACTCCTTTACTAGTACAGGCTTCCCCCCTTTATCTGACAGGTAAGGGCTGAAGCACAGTCTGAAAATAGAACTGGTTGAAAAGTGGAACCCATGGTCTGTAGGGAGCATGGGACCGACCACGCTGTTTGCAAAGTCTTTCGGCATCAGTTTTTCCACCCAATTTCAACTCGCTTTGCAAGCAGGACACATGTACAGTCAATTCCAAGTGAGCCTCTGTGGGCAAGAAAAACCGATGAAAGAGTGGAACCCCCGTCCAATCAATGGAACCTGTCCTTAATTTGGAAGCGTCCAAAGAGCAAATCATCAGAAAACAGGGCAGCAAAAGGTGGAAGCTTGCTGTATACCACACTGGTTATCTCAGTGTTCTCCCCTGGAACCATGCCTAAGATATTTCCTTTGGCAAAGGTCAGGATAGTGCCCTCTTCCTCTGTTCCAGTGAATTCATTTTCAAATGCAGCATTCCAAGCTCTGAAACCAACTGCAAATTGAAAGCTTAATGTGATGCCTGCACCTGGGATCCTTGCTTGTTTCTCCCATTGCAATCCAGGATTGAAACCCATGCTGTGTTCTTGGTGCTGCCTACCCCAGGTTTTGCTGTTCGCACTGGTGAGAAGAATGACATGGAAAGTTCCCTGTCCTTATCCGTGTCCTCCAGCAAAGGCTTTTTCACATCTACCCTCCTCCTATCTTTCTATCCTGTCCAAACAGACAGATGCAAAATGTCCACGTCAGGTGAAACAGAAGTGCGAGGGACACGAAGCATGAGGAACACATGCTTCCTGTTCTTCCCCTCTCCACCTATCGTAATATTTGAGGTTGTGGACTCTCAGGTGCTTTTTGAACCCTCAAAATCCCACTAAACACATCCTATCTGCAAGGAGACCAAAGCTTCCGTAAGACTCTAAAGCTGAGAGGCACACGGTTTTGGTTATGAGTTGTCGTTTCCTTTGCGAGCTTCCCTTCCTTGAATTGTACTAGCAACAATTACACAGAAAGAAGCCGAGGAATGTTTCTCCCCGCTTTCATCTTTGGAGGATCAGACCGCTGCACATACCATTCGGCTGCCATTCTGGTTTGCTCTGCTCTTTTGTTCCTCCCTGGCGAAGTGTATGCCGCCCTTTCCCCTTTTGCTTGCTGCTCAGCGTATCTCTGATCATCCCAGCAAGAGAGGAATTGCAATCAATGCCAGGATCCCCAAAGGTCGGGGAAGTTTCTATGATGATAGGGGCAAAACCAGACACGTTTCCCTGGGGGAAGGGCATTCCCAACCAGCGGGACCATCAAAGGCCCTTAATTCTCCATTTGCCCACCACGCCTCCTTGGGGATGGCAGCAGCCAAGAGGGTGGAATGGGAAACAAAGCCAGGCCTTTGCTGCTGGCTGGAGTGTGCATGAACTTTGGGATTTTTCTGAATTTTTTTTTTTTAAAGAAGAAAACTAGTGTGTGAAGGCGGTGAAAAACTCACCCTGTCTGTTAACTCTCAGTACCACCGTACCTCTTTCTGGATTCTGCAGGACCAGCTATGATGGAATACTGCAAACGCAGGCCATTTCTGCACTACACTGTTATAGTGCTATCATTCTACTTTCAACATGCCATGAAATCCTGGGGTTTGCTGTTTCAGAGGAGTCTTTAGAATTCTCAGCCAGAGAGCTCTTTGGCGTCAGTAAACTACAAATCCCAGAATTCCACAAGATGTTGAACATGAAATAATAGCATTATAACAGTGCAGTGTGGAAGTGGCCACAGTCACAGTTTAAGTTCCAGTATATTTTTTACTGACAAATTAGATACAGGAACCCCCTACCTTTTGACACCTTGTTATCTGATGACTTGCTCTTTTGACACATTCAAATTAAGGACAAGTTCTATTAACTTGCTGGGGTTTCCCCTCTTTCATCAGTTCTTCTTGCCTACGGAGGCTCGCTTGGGACTGCTTGCACGTGCGCGCAGCTTGCAACGTGAGCTGATGTTAGTCCCTCATGCTTCCTGCAGTACAATACTTGGGTTCCATTTTTCAACGCAATTACATTTTCTGACAGTGCTCCAGTCCCTAACCTGTTAGATAAGTGGGGGAAAGCCTGCATAAATTTAGCACATTCTCAGTCACTCCACTTTATTCAGCAACTTTTAAAATGTCCCATTTTCCCTTTTCTCCTCCCACTTTCCCTCTTTGTCTCCAGCTTACTTCAGTTGCTGCAAACCAAATTCAGAGGGCAAAAGTAGCTTGCACTCAGTAAACTCAGCAGGGGAAGAAGAGAAAGAGAAGGTGGAGGCAGAATCTTGCCTTTCCCATCAAGTTTGGGCAGAAGCAAACTACTGCGGTCTCTCCTAGCTTGATTCTTCTTCCTCATTCATAACACTTGCCATCTTGACCATTCTTGGTTGTTGCTTGGCCGCACTGTTGTCATCTGCGAAACGTTGGAGGATGTGGCTTTGTGGTGTTTGAGCTGGGCCAGTGTTGTCGTTTCAGAATGCAACGAAAGAGCAAGTCATATCAAGGATGATTTGGCAGTTCTTGGCCACTGGCTTCAGCAGAAGGGCTGATTCACAGCCTGTGAGATTCTGAGCTGGCTGGGGACATCGTAATCTTGATGTGTAGGGACTAGCCTGCTGAGTGGGAGTTTTATTTCCAAACAGTAGAAGAACTTTTTTTTTCTTGGTGGCTTAGTCATGCATGCAGGTTGTGGCAAGGGGGAGCAGGGCACCTGTAGAGTTAGATTTCTACTGCAAAGTTGGGTTTCCATTTAATTCTGGGAAACTCCCATAGCAGTTTCTTTTTCCAGTGGCTAAGACATAGCTCTTCTCAGAAAGAGGTCGTCTTTCTTATCCTCCATCTCGTTCTTTAAAATCTTGATGATCATGGGCAAGAAATGCTCACAATCAGGAGGTTAGAAGGTGAGGTGGTACTAGGTTTATCAGCTTGGGGTGAATGGAATCTATTCTATTGAATAAATACAATCTTATTTCTACAGTCAGTGTGGGGTGGTGGTTTGAATTTTGGACTATGACTTTGGGAACCAAAGTTCGAATCCCTGTTCAGCCGTGGTAACCCGTTGGGTGACCTGGGGCAAGTCACACTCTCTCAGCTTTGGAGGACACTGGCCTGCGGTATGAAACACCCAGATATAGTCTGTCTAGAGTCCCATGTAGTTACAAAAATAACTAACATCTACAGTTACATTACAGAATGTTACAGTCATAGTGCTGTAACCTTAACTCTTGGGAACATTTTTTTGTTATTAGCTATGTCTTTGACATTGGAAAAAGAAATTAAAGGGAAATAACCCATTATTTGCAACAAGTTTCTTTCAGGCTCTCTCTGGCAGTAAGAGATGCTGGTGGATGTAGTCTTCTTGGAGAGCAGGGGGTTGGGCTGGATGAGCTTTGTGGTCTCTTCCAACTCTATGACCCATTCCGCACTGGACTGTTATAGCGCTATCATTCCACTTGCAACATCCTATGGAATCCTGGGGTTTGCAGTTTTGGGAGGGGCCGACTGGCCCCTCCCGAAACTGCAAACCCCAGGATTCCATAGGATGTTGCAAGTGGAATAATAGCGCTATAACAGTCCAGTGCAGAAATGGTCTCCGATTCAGACCATCAGAGAGTATTTGAATGGCAGCTTATCATTCAAAATGAATCAGACCACAGTATCCATTAGGTACTTCTCCCTTGTACTGAACTTTGTACCAGTTCTCCACTCAGTACCAAACGGAGCGCGTGTGCTATTCCGTTCACAATATTTTCCTTTCCCAATGTTCCTTTCCTCAGAAAAATACAACTCCCAGAAACCTCCAACCAACTAGGCTAATCTTGGTTGACATGGTCCAAAACAAAAAGGAACTTTTCAGCTTTGCTACCCCACCCCTTGTGTCTCTGGCCCTTCTCCTTCCTTTGGGGTGCCAAAGGGCACATGATATTCAGCGTGCCAAGGAAACCTTTGCTATCCCTTTGTGGCAGGCAGGCTTCCCCCTCGCCCCTTTCCGCTCCGATAATACGTTATCGCCATGTGTGAGAAAACCGGCGAGGCCCTTGCCCTAGAACTGCCTGGCTTGTCTCTGGAGCCATGGCTGGGTGCCAGCCATTACTGAGTCACACGCTTCTGCCTCTGTTCCGGTTGCTCTCGGTAGTTTCCAGTTCTGAGAGGCTCTCCCTTTTTGGAAGGGGGAGTAGGTCAGGGTGCCCTTGGAGGGGAGGCCTGGCCATCCGGAACTCAAAGCACAATGGCCCCTCCACTTTTGCAAGGGTGAAGGGCACAGAACCCTCACGAAAGTGGAAAAACCATGAACAACTCCCCCTTTGCAATCCCTCTCCCATTCCCTTGCTTTTTTTGTGCCTGGCAAGGGAATGGGAAGGGAGAGCTCCAGAGGGGAGAAGGAAAGGTTGCTTGGGTCTGCCTGCCCCCATTCTCTTGCCTATTGCCTTGGCATGAATTCTCCAGGCCAGGGCCAGAAGGAAGAGAATGGGAAGGGGGAGCTCTGGAGGGGAGAAAGAAGATATTCGAGTGCCACCCCCCACCATTTCATTGCCTACTGCTTCAGTGCAATTTCTCAGGGCTGGGTTCAGAAGAAAGAGAATGGGGGGGAGCTCTGGAGGGGAGAATGAAGGCACATGCATCCTCCCCCCATTTCCTTGCCTTTTTGTCTGGGCTCTTGCCTTCCCTCTCTGCACCTGCAAGGAATGGGAAGAGGCAAATGTGGAGGAAAGGCGTGCGTGCGCCTTGCAAATAATCAAATTCGTGAAGGTCAGAACCGTAAATATGGACTGTATCAGTGGATGTTACAGAGCAGACTTGGAGACTCTGGGGGTGTTTCACAGAAAGAAAAAGCATGGGAAAGTGAGTTTTGGGAACTGCAACATCCAGAATCCCCCAGCCAGCATGCTTTCAAGTTAGAGTCACCCTCCAGGGCAGCCTCGTATGCAGCGTTTTACAGCAGTCCGTATGAGAGGTTACTGGAGTTTGAACCCCATGTTGTATGCCTTGAAGTCCTTTCCAACTTACGGCAACCCTAAGGCAAACCTGTGTTAAGAGCCCTGGTGGCACTGTGGCTAAATGCCGGTGCTGCGGCCACAAGGTTGTGAGTTTGATCCTGCCAGGCTCCAGGTTGACTCAGCCTTCCATCCTTTCGCAGGTCGGTAAAATGAGTGCCCAGCTTGTTGGAGGCAGTTAGCTAAAGCACATTGTAAACTGCTTAGGGAAAGCTTTGCACTATAAGTGGTATAGAAATGTAACTGCTATTGCTGCTGTATTGCTAAATCCTATCACAGGGTTTTCTGGGGCTGAGAGTGTATGGCATGTCCAGGGTCAGCCAGTGGATTTCCATAGCTGAGCAGAGAATTGAACCTTGGTCTCTCAGACTACCACACTGTGCTGGATCTGTGCGAACCACATACCTTCCAACATTTCACAGTTGAAAACTAGAACCCGCGTGGCCAAACATCATCAGAGCCAAAATCATTAAACAATAAAATTTAATATTTTTAATATTAATTAATTCATTATTTATTTTTTAAAAAGAAAAATCAGCAATTATTAATGCGGAAGAACGCACAAGGTAGGAAAAGCTGCAGCAGTCTGCTTTTTCCTGAGCCTGCTGGGAAGTGCCACTTTCCACTCCTTCCTCTCCTTCTGTGTGCAGGTTGCTTTTGCATCTTGAACCCAGTCAGCAGCAGTAGCAATAAGCTGAGGACAGCAAGGGAGGAGGAGAGAGAAGCCGGGACATTTTAAAAGCAGCTGAAAAAGTGGGATGGTGGAAGGTTTAATGGGGACTGTTTCTGCCGGTTCAGGACAGCTGGAGCATGGAACCAATGTGGTCAAGACTATCCTTGCTGAGAACTAGGCATTGCTGAGAAACCAGCCAAACCTGGTGAAAGGTGCTTTGAGCTATCAAGGCCATGTTAAGGTCTGATGGTGTGAATCACTGCTGTGTGCCTCTGTTCTGCGTTTTCATTCCTCTTAATCTCCTAAAATGTAGCCTTGGAAGCTACAGGGGTTTAATATAGAAAAGGAAAGGAGTTACTTAACCCTTTCTCTCTCTTCCCCTTGTTGCTTCAAAATCACCTTTCCTCCAAGATGTTTTTAATTTTGGACGGAAAACCCAATTCCGCCTGACCTAAACTCTAAGACCATTTCCGCAGTGGACTGTTATTGTGCTATTATTCCACTTTCAACATCCTATGGATGTTGAAAGTAGAGCCCCATGAAAGTGGAAAAACTGAATAGGCCCTCTCAAACCATATTTAACACACAAAAAAATGTATAATCATCATATTCAACAGGCAGCAGACGTGACAGCAAATAATCCGTGAATGATCAAATCTGCGAAAGTGAAACCCGCAAATGTGGAGGGCTGACTGTATAGCCTAAAACACCTGGGATTTGTTGAGGATCTGCCATCCAAGTATTCATCAGGGTTGATCCTGCTTAGGTTCCAAGATCAATGAGATCTGGCATGTGTAGGGTATTAAATGTGGCCATTGCTCCCCCTCCTCAAAAATTCTATCCTCTCAAATGGGCAGCATGTCCCCCAAAAATGTATATAACCTCAATAGCCTATAATTCTGAATTTTTTAAATTTTTTTTTTTTTGCAGTTTTGTCCAAACAATATACCCCCTTCGCAGGATTAAAATTACAGTAGGAGAGAAGTGTCACGAAATTACAAGAGAAACTTTAAGTGAGGTTTGCAGCTCTGTGCTTCAACCATGTGAGCAATGCATCGCTGTGCAGGACGACAATTTGAACGCCCTCCACAAAATTGCAATTTAAGATGGAATTTGTCATTCTGATTAAATCATTCTAACATTTATCCCTCAATATAAATGTATTTACTTAGCCTTTAAGTAATCACCATAGCTGTGTGTACATTTTTGGGGGACGCTCAGTATTTTTTTCTTCAGTCTCCAAATTTCTAGCATTGAAGTACAGTTGGCCCTCCGCGTTTGCAAAGGTGAGGGGTGCAGGACCCTTGCAAAAGTGAAAAATCGCAAATATCAAAATGTGTGTATGTGTCTGTGCGAAGGAGGCCGTGGCGTGGTGGGGAAAACAGGGTCCACCCAGGGTGCAAACCAGGTCAGGGAAAGGAGAGGGAAAAAGGCTGGGTTGGTAAGATATCAGGCCCTATTCTTCCTCTCTTGCCCATCTCCTTCCTTGGGGGTATGGGGGGCATCAGGAGAGGGTTTTGGTGCTGAGAAATTGCGGTGTGAGTAATCCTTAGCTGGCTAGGCAGTGGCTGGTGGAAGAGGAGGAAGACCAGCGGTGGGGTTTTAAAGGGCTGTGTGGCCTGATCGGAGCTGCTAAGAAGGAATGTTCCCCTGAAAAGAAGGCTCTGATGTGTGTGGGGGGGCAGTGGTTGGAGAAACTTGCAAATAGTTAGATTTGTGAAATTAAACCCACACATGTGGAGGGCCGACTGTAATTTAAAACTGAAGTTGAGTGTTTGGGCAGCCAAGAAAAAAGGGGAGGCAGTGACCAAGGGACTGCTAACACAGCAAACAGAAGAATTTTTAGGTATGGACAAATTTCAATATCTAAATCTCTGCAGTGCTGGAAATTTGGGAATGGAACGCAAATTTTATTTGGAGAGGCAGAATTTTTATGCGGGGACAAGGTTCTGATTTTGTTCCTGCTGTAGCTGTACCCCTGGAAGCAGGGGAGAGAATTACCTACCCCAGAAGAGGGAAATCACACAGCCCTCTAGATGTGGTTGGACTGCGGTTCCCAGCATTCATAACCATTGGCTATGCTGGAAAGGGCTGGTGGGAGCTGCAGTCCGACCAAATCTGGAGCTCTTTTGTGCATTAGTATATTAGTATGCTATTGCTTAGATTTTAAATTAGTGACTCAGTTAACGTTTAAGGTTTCTTTTTTATAGTTTAGTAGTTTATTGTGTTTAGTGTGCTAATATTGTTCTTTTCCCTCCTATGTTAGAAACCTTTGTTGGAGTTCATATTTACATAGTTTTCTGTTAGGTAATTTTGTATAAAAGCGTATAAACAGTCAGCCCTCCGCACTTGCAGGTTCCACCTCACAGATCTGATTATTTGAGAGTTTCTTCAACCTCTGCCCCCTCCCAGGTGCTTCTTTTCTGGGGGAACCTTCCCGATCAGGCCACAGAGCTGTTTAAAAACCCACCTCTGATCCTCCTCCACCAGCTGCTCCCTGGCCAGCTAAGGATGCCTTGCAGCTCAGTTCCTCAGCAAGCTTCTGGATCTACACCAGAGGGGTGCAGGATTTTCCTGAGCTATGCTGCTTTGGAGGATGCGTCTGTGTGAGAGAGAGACAGGGATAGATATTGTATAGCGTTCGCCTGGGATGCAAGAGTTGGCCTGGATTGTGGAAATGGGAAAGACTAAGCTGAAGGGGTATTGTCCTCTGAAATAACCCACCCCCAAGAACTGGGACCACCGAGACTCTTGTGCTGGTGAAGTCAGAAGCGTCTTCGTTTATAGCCACCTTTGAAATCACTTAAAGGTCTTATACATTTCCCCTTTTTCTTCTGCTTCTTCTTGTTATTATCTTTATTTATATCCCTTTTTTTCCTGGTAAAGGCTCAAAGCAGTTTGCCATCATTAAAAAAAAAAAATCAAAGAACACAAAAGTTAAAGCCCAAAGGAAACAATCAAATAAGAATTAAAACAAAGTTGAAATACATAATTAAAACTGAAACATTCAAAAATCCTGCAAGTTAACACTAGCCAGCACCCTTTAGCAGACAGGCCATAACTACACATAAAACGTCTTTGCTTGGCTACGGAAAGAGGGTAGGGAGGGCACCAGGGTGCCAGTCTTGACTTTTCTAGGAAGGGAGTTCTAGAGCCTGGGGGCAGCCACCGAGAAGGCCCTCCCCTGTGTGCCCAACTGATGTGGCTGTGATGTTGGTAGGACAGAAAGAAGGGCCAGCAGATCTCAAAGCCTGGGCTGGTTCATTAGGGAGAATACGGTCCTTCAGATAACCTGGACCTGAGCCATGCAGGGCTTTAAACGTATTAATTTTATGCTTATAACACTTTTATAAATATTCATTATTTTGTCTTTCACATTGGTAGCTGCATTAGCCGGTGATCTCCCCCAGCGAACCTCCTCCTCTGTAGTCTGCATTTTTACAATCTGATCAACAGTTACATGCAAGGAAATAAAAGGCATAACCACCTGCTCGCCAGTCTTGAGTGCCCCCCCCGCCACCTTAAATACAGTTCCAGAGTTCCGGAGCGGGGGTGGCTTATCGGATGGTAACGAAACAAAGCAACCCACCTTGCAGTGCAAACAGTGAGCACCAACTTTCCCATCTCCCATTTTAGGAGAAAGGCAGGGTATGAATTCAAGAGATAAAATGAAAAGAAAAAAAAAACTAGGAGAAAAGTTTGCTCATGATCCTTCTGCTTGAGATACTTAAGGGCGGGGGTGGAGTCCAAGGGATTGTTCAGGTCTGTGATCCCAGACACCCCCAGCCTGAAATGGTAGCACTCAGGCACCTTTTTCTGCTCCACATTTAAAGCCAGCTTCTTCTTTGTCTGAGCTTTTGACACCCTCTAAATGTCCCAGTTGGGCAGGGACAAGCCAAAGTAATCTTCTCTCACCCCACTTTTTCAGCAACTTTTAAAATGTCCTGGTTTCTCTCTCTCCTCCTTGCACCTTCCCTCTTTGTCCTTAACTTCCTTCAGTTGGTACAAACTGAGTTCAAACTCAAAAGTACTTAGTACAGTCGGCCCTCCACATTTGGTGGTTCAACTTTCATGGATTGATTTGCAAATTTCTCCAGCCCTTGCCCCCTTAGCTTCTTTCCTGGGGGACCGTCCCGGTTGGTGGTTCCAATCAGGCTGTGCAGTCCTTTAAAAACCCACCTCTGGTCCTCCTCCTCCTCCTCCTCCTCCACCAGCCACTGCCTGGCCAGCTAAGGATGACTCACAGCCCAATTTCTCAGCACCACAAACTCTCTCCTGATGCCCTCTGCACACCCAAGGAAGGAGATGGGCAAGAGAAAGGGAGTGTAGGGCCGCCATGCCTGACCCACCCTCTTTCCCTGATCTGGGTGCCCCCTCCCCACCATGTCTTGGCCCCTTTCTCACAGACACACACACAGTTTGATATTTGGCATTTTTCCACTTCTGCGGGGGTCCTGCATCCCTAACCTTAGGAAACATGAAGGACTGGCTGTGCTCCATCAGCTCAGCAGAAGGAAGAGGAGAGGAGGGGGTGGACTCTTGCCCTTTCCTGTAGACTCAGGCAAAAGCACACTGCGGCAGCTTCTTCTAGCTTGTTCCTGACGGCACTCTTTTGATGCTGCTTGGCCACACGTCTCCCAGTTCCCCTCTGTGAAATAGTAGGCGGTGTGAGCTCTAGCAAGACATTCTCCTTGCCTCCCGGGAGCTCAGCAGTCTCCCTTTCCCTTCCTGGTTTCTCTTCCTCTGCTGGGAACTCAGCTGTGTGCCCTACATGCGTTTTGTAAGCCTGCCGCTGGTGGTTGTGGTTATTTCAAGCTCTTTGCCAGGTCACCTTCTTTCCCTTGCTCGAGCTGGAAATTTCTGCTGAGCGGGGAACATTTTTTTTCCTCCTCTCCCCCTCCCTTACCACAGCCCCACAAGATCACAGTCCCCCAACTTGATCAGCAGAAATGTTCGACAGAGCTGCGCTTAGGGGAATTTTGATCTCTGCTGTATTTTTTTGTAAAACTAGTTCTTGAAAACCTCAGTGCATCTGTATATGGAAATCTCCCGATTTTCCTTCCATCTGGGTTCCATTATGAACAGGCCTATACAAACAGCCTCATAATGTAAGAATTTTGTGGTTGCTTCAGCCCTGATTTTAAAAAACTTTTTCTTCTTCTCTGAGTCTCAACGTATATGGTTTAACTTAACATGATGTAATTGAGGCATATTTCAGAGATGACAAAATTCTCCCCGCTTGCTTGCTTTCTTCCTTGCTTCTCGTTCTCTTCCCACCAGCCCCGTTTTGAAGGTATAAAGACATTTGGTGCTCCATTATTTCCTTGACTGACTCATTTGGGAATGATTTTCTGTTTTAAAGATGAACAAGTTTCTCCAGTTGGGCTGAAACTTGAATTCTGTACTTTGATCAGGTGCTCAGTTGCGTTTCTGCAAGTTCAGATGAATTTCCAATTTTCATCTCTGTTTTCAAAAGGGATAAGGTGAGGAGGGGCTTGCAAGTAATGTATTAAACCCACAAAGTAGTTTTTTTCTCCCAATCAGGCATTCTCTATATGTGTTGAGTGACAATCCCATCCTGACTGTGGAGGATGGGAACTGTAATACTACACACTTGAGGGATGCTGGGTTGGGCAAGGAGCCTTGATCCATTTTTGGTGTAATGGGAGGTGACTGTGCAGCCCTCTCAATATTGTTGAACTGCAAGTCCCAGCAGCCCTAGTTATTATAGGCTATAGTGGGGAAATGCTGGGAGTTATAGTCCAGCAGCAGCTACAGGCCACAGGATTCCCATCAGGGATCTAGCATTCTGTTACAGCTGCTAAGTTCAAAGTGTTCTTGTTCCTTTAGGAGCGGTTTCCAAAACTGGGAGGTGAATTGGATGCCGTGATCCATAATTATTTTTAGTGGGACTCTGTGTAACCTGAACACATTTTGCAGGCACATGGAATGTGGAAGAGAAAGTCTCGTGAAATGCATCTTTTTCTGAAAGTGGAATCATAGCACAGTGTAGTGCAGAAATGGCCTGAGTTACGGTGATGCTAAGGGAAATGTATTACAGATTCGTTCAGAGGAGGTTTGCCGCTGACTTGCTCTGAGGCTGAGAGAGTGTGATTGGCCCAAGGTATGTGCCTTCCAGATGTCTGTCAACTTATGGCAACCTCATGAATTTCATAGGGTTTTCTTAGGCAAGGAATACTCAGAAGTGGTTCCTTCCTCCGAAATATAGCCTACAGAATGAGGTATTTGCTGAAGGTCTCCCACCCACGTATTAACCAGGGCTGACCCTGCTTAGCTTCCAAGATCAGATGGGATCAGGTGCCTTTAGCATATTTAGGCCACCTGACACTGTAAAACAGCACAGTTTAAAACAGTACCCTCATTGTACAGTACAGTACCCTCATTGCAGGCCATTCCGCACTACATTGTTATAGTGCTATTATTCCACTTTCATCCTGTGGAATTCTGGGGCTTGTAGTTTAGTGAGGCCGAAGAGCTCTCTGGCTGAGAATCCTAAAGGCCCCTCCCTAAACTGCAAATCCCAGGATTCCACAGGATGTTGAAAGTGGAATAATAGCACTATAACAATATAGTGCGGAAAGGCCCTCTGTTTCTACAAGCTTGTTTGTATATAAAAGTCTTCCCCGTTGATAAAAGGACAGCAAAGAAGGGACTATTCTAGCCTCTCTGGGGAGGGAGTTCCAAAATCTGGGGCAGCCGCCAAGAAGACCCTATTTTCTAGCTAAGAGCTGTTCCCCCCGGTCTCAAGGCCCAAGTAGACTCGTACAGAAAGATACAATCTGTCACATAACCTGGCATCAAAACTTAATATGAATTTGTAGATCTTAATTGGCACTTTGAATTGTGCCCCAGAAGAGCCCTGTGGCCTTTCATATCGTAACAGACCCAACGTGGCCTCTGTGTTGTTTGTTGTGGTGACAGAGGTTGGAAGCTGGAAAAAAAAAATTATGCATGGGCACCTTCAGCCTAAACCGAAATGAAACACCCCCCTCCCCGGTACAATAACCGATGCGTGCAAGACCACACAACGCAGCCAGAGCTAAATTTCTCTTAGCAACTGCTGCTGTAAATCCAAGCCCAGTGTGGAGTTCCCCTGTGCATTTGTTTAAGTTCAAACATACTTCTCCTCCCTTTCTCTCCCTGTTCCGAGATACATGCCTGCTGGCATAGGGTTACTCCATTCCTTTCCCCGGCTGGCAGCTGGCTTGTCCGTGTTCCAAAGCGGCTCCTGTTTCTCTCCTGACGCAGGTTGCATGGCCCAGGGAGGCTGGACTTGGAAGTGTGCCGTAGACCAGATAGGTGAGCCCCGTCGGCAGGAGGAAAATTCCTCCCGCCTCCCGCGCGCCTTTCCAAAGACGTTCCATAGCTACCCGGCCTCGTTTGAACACAAACAAAACCTTTTCCACGCACGCCGTGCGTTTTTGAAAAATTCGGTCAATGCAGGGTTGTCTCCATTGCTTCTTTCTGATAACCTGGGATAGAAATAGTGATCGTTGCAAAAATGTAATCGGTGTTTTGGCTGGAGGCGAGAGGGCTTGACCAAATGGTTTTCAATCTAGGGTTAAATTCAGAGTTGAAGAATGGGGAGCCCTCTGTCCGGATGATATCCAGTAGCAACTCCAGAATTGCCAAAAGTTGAGGAGCGATGGGAATTGCAGGCCAACAACATCTGGAAGGCTGTACTATCTGGGGCCAGCCCTACAATTATGCAGGGAGAGGCGTCTGCTTCAGGTAGCAATAGGCCTCCAACCATTCCTCCTGAACCCCTTGGAGAACCTCCTCCTTTGGTGAGCAGAGCTGTCTGTGTCACATGGCCTATTTTGCGCCTTTGAAACTGGCCGGCTTCCCTTCGATGTGGTGAAACATTCTCCCCCATTGCCTCTATTCGACCGGCCATCTAGTCAGATTCTGTACATGCCCTGGGAAGGGGGCAACCCTCTTGACCTTCCCCATTAGGCACCAAAAGACCATATTTGCTGGCATTTAAGATGCACCCATGTATAAGACACACCCCATTTACACACTAGCAAACACTATTTGCTGGCATATAAGACACACCGGCATATAAGATGCACACCATTTTCAAACAGTATTTTTTGGGGAAAAAGTGAGTCTTATATGCCAGCAAATACAGTACCTTGAACTGTGCAATTTTTTTCCAGGTGCCATTTGTTTAAATATTTCTGTTCTGCCGTATAGCTAGAGATCTAGAGCCCGTATGGTGTAGTGGTGAGCACTGGATTAGAGCCCTGGAGGCCAGAGTTCGAGTCCTTGCTTGTTCATGGAAGCCCTCTGGGTGATGTTGGGCGCATCGCACAGTCTCAGCCTAAGAAAACCTCATGACACATCCGCCTTAGGGTCGCCATAAGTTGGAAACAACTTGAAGGCATACAGCAACAACAAACTTCTGTTGTCCTTGTATGCCTTCAAGTTATTTCTCACTTTCCATGACCGTAAGGTGACTCCCACCATGGGCTTTTCTTGGCAAGATTTCTACCAAGGTTTGCCCTTGCCTTCCTCTGAGGCTGAGAGAGTCTGATTTTTCCAGTGGGTTTCTAGGATTGTGTGGGATTCAAACCCCAGTCTCCCAGAAACTTAATCCAACACTCAACCACTGCTTCATGCTGGCCCAGCCTACCTACTTGTTAAGACTTGATGGGTGGAATCCACTGGTTGAGTTACACTGGCATAACTGGGAGTTGTAAAGGGTAAAGTACTTTTACATATGTCGTGCAGGGAAGTGTCCCCTTCTTTTCTTCACCAGCTATGCAATAGGAGCTAGATGGTCCATGAGCAGAGCTCTGTGGCTGATCTATATGGGCACCAATTGGTTGTGGATCTACCTTCTGGTTTATGTTTGCCAGGGTAAAAAATGGAACGAAAAAAATGGAATGCATACATATAGGATGGGGGACACATGGCTGGTACGTGTGAAAGGGATCTAGGAGTCTTAGTAGACCACAAGCTGAACATGAGTCGGCAGTGTGATGCGGCAGCCGAGAAAGCCAACGCAATTCTTAGTTGCATCAATAAGAGTATGGTGTCTAGATTGAGGGAGGTAATGGTACCACTCCATTCTGCTTTGATTAGACCTCATCTGGAATACTGTGTCCAGTTCTGGGTACCTCATTTCAAGAAGGATATTGACAAGCTGGAATGTGTCCAGAGGAGGATGACCAAAATGGTGGGGGATCTGGAGGCCATGCCCTATGATGAGCAGCTTAGGGAGCTGGATATGTTTAGTCTGCAGAAGAGAGAGTTAAGAGGGGACATGATAGCCATGTTTAAATATTTGAAGGGATGTCATGTTGAGGAGGGAGGAGGCGTGTTTTTTGCTGCTCCAGAGACTAGGACAAGGAGCAATGGATTCAAGCTGCAGGAGAGAAGATTCCACCTAAACCTCAGGAAGAACTTCCTGATGGTCAGAGCTGTCCGGCAGTGGAATATGCTGCCTCAACGCAGTGTGGTTGAGTTTCCTTCTTTGGAGGTTTTTAAGCAGAGGCTGGATGGCCATCTGTCGGAAACACTTTGATGTGGGTTCCTGCATGGCCGAGGGTTGGACTGGATGGCCCCTGGGTCTCTTCCATCTTTATGATTTTATGAAATCTTGGCAGGCAGTTTGTTATTAATTTCTGCTCTTTGCAAGGGGGAAGGCAAACAACTTTCCCCATCACTTCTCATAGAAACAGCCTTAAATATGAAGACTGTGGCAAGCACTGGGTGTACCTTTCCTAACTTCAGGGTAGCTTACTCTTGACTTCCTCCGTTTGAGAATTCTACATGCCCCTTCCTAAACTGCAAACCTAAGACGCCATAGGGCAGGGCTTTCCAAACGGTGTGCCACGACACATTAGCATGCCACCTGAAGCATGTAGGCATGCCACCTACAATCTCGGAAGTATATGTTACTATTGATAAATCATACATTTTTAAAAATAGATGAAAGTATGTTGCATCATGAAGTATGTTGCATCCCCATACATTTTGTTACCACAATTTATGTTGGTGTCTCTTACAAAGGGTTAGCTTAAGGTCCAGTTTGCTAGCCAAACTGCAATCACCATGTCACAAAAGGAAGCATGTCTAAAAAAGTGTGCAACCAACATGAAAAGTTTGGAAAGCTCTGCTGTAGGATATTAAAAGTGGAATAATACCATGATATACACTGTTACAGCACTCTTATTCCACTTTCAACATCCTATAGACTCCTGGCATAGCAGGGAAAAGGGAGGAAAGGAAAAGGGAAAAAAGAAAAAGGGGGAAAGGGAAAGGGAAAGGGAAAGGGAAAAAGAAAATTCCACTCAATCCCATCTTCCTTTCTGCAGACCAGACTCAGCGTGGATGCCTTTATAAGTCTCTAATTCCCGCCCTCTGCGCGCCGGCGCTTGCGATTGGCCAGTCCGGCTGTCCGTTGGGGCGTCTCTCCTCCCCCTCTTGGCTCCCCGCCAGTTTCCTGTTTGACGTCACCGCCGCCCTCCCGCCCTCCCCCCTCCTCCCCCCGCCAGAGCTGGGCAGCTCTTTTTACAACTTGGCTGCGCGCGGCGCTCCGCCTGCAAGCCGAGACGCCCCGAAAAAACGGGGCAACCTCGGCGGCCGCCTGGCAAGAACAAGCCGCGCTTCTGCAACCCTGGGAAGGGCTTATTTTTTCCCTTCCAAAAAACCCTCTTTTCCCACCCCTCTTTCCTGGCGCTCCTCTTTTTCTTCTTTCAAGGAAGGGATTGCCCTGACTTTTCCCCTCCTTTGCTTTGCACGCCCAGAGTGCATGGAAGATCTGGCAGGAAGCAGAGGGGGAATGCTCAATCGGAAAAGAGGATAAAAAAAGACATTTAATGCACAGTCAGGGCACCACTCCTGGCGAAGATCGGAGCATGCAGCCGGCCCTGGGCGAGTGATTGCCTCCGCCGCCTTTTTTGCAACCAGCCAGCCCGGCTCCGGGTCCCTTTGCAGGACGCGCAGTCCGCCCTCCCTTTGAGGCGTGCCGTTTGCTCTTCTCTGACTTCTGGGAAACCACCATGGACAGAAAACAAGGTAGAGATATGTGTTGCAACTGGTGGAAGGGGGCGGGGGGGAAGCCGGTGGAGAATTGCAATAAAATAACCTCCAGATCTTTTACGGCGTGCAAAAAATACGAAGTGGCGGAAACGGGATTGCAGTGCAGAAAGGGGTCCTCGAAGCTGCAGAAATGCCCTGTGCAGTTGCAGCCCCTATTTTTTCTTCCGTGCGGAGGGGGTTTGTAAGGAGAAAAAAATGGTGGGAGGAAGCCTGCGTGCTTTTTTAAGTGGGGGAGACTGAGATCAGCTTGGAAAGAGTTCGCAAAGAGTTTTTGCAGGGTGGGTTTTGGGCGTGCAATTTTTGCGCCTCGAAATGCTTCCTCCTGGCACAAGGCGCCCCCGCCTGCAGTTTAGTTAAAGACTCCGGAACGTTTTGGACTCTCCACGGAGATGCCGCGATGTTCCTTTAAAAAAAAAAAAATCTGATTTTTAGCCTGGCAGTTGACAGGTTAACACCCTAGAGCAGTTCTTGTACCTGTTCCGCGTGTGCAGAGTGGAGTGTTGTCCACTTCTGGCTTGTGCACAAGCCGCCGTGCCTGGGAAGGATATTTACCCCCCCTTCCTTCAATGACCGGTGTTTTCCTTTCTGCCCCCTCTTTCCTCCTTTGCAACTTCTGCAAAAAAAAAAAAAAAAGACAGCCGCCTTGACCCTGTAAGGAGAGAACTGGGGAGTTTGCAAGGTTAGATGTTGGAGGTCAGCCTGGTAACTGTGGGGTGTGGGGAACAAAATGCATGCATTGCCTTCTCCACGTAAGAAGTGCTCTCCCCAAATCTAATATGTCTTTAGTCTCCAAATTTCTGTCCTCCCACAGAGTGAGACTTCTGAAAATCTTTTGCATCCAGAAGTCCTTACAGTTGGCAGTTTGCCTTGCCCTGATCATGTTGCCTGGTGCTTTTTTTTTGGACGTCTAAACTGTGGGCCTTTCCACACTACACTGTTACAGTGCTATTATTCCACTTTCAATAAGCAATGGGATCCTGGGGTTTGCAGTTTAGGGAGGGGTAGTTAGAATCTGCAGCCAGATTTGGACTCCATGAACTACAAACCCCAGAATTCCAGAGGATGTTGAAAGTGGAATAATAGCACTATAACTGTGTAGTGTGGAAAGGCTCTATATTTTACTGCTCCCCCGAAATTACAAAGTTATTGCAATGCTAGAGGCTTAGGGCCTTTCATTTGAGAGAGCCTTCATTTTGCACCCCCCCATCCTGGGCTACCAGACTTAAGTTGCTTCTGTTCCCTGTCCCATCCTCTGCCACTCCCTGGGTTGTACCATCGCTAGGTCTGCACTTTGTGGTGTGTGTTGGATTAATGACACTGGACTCAGATTTTAAACTGAGATGCGATCAGCCAAGCCCTGCAGGTTTATTTTCCAGGAAAGTCTTCCCCCCCTACTTGATAACATGGAGCTTTATTGCAATTATTCTATTGGTGCACGGTAGCCCGCCTTCTGAAACGTTGCAAGCCATGCTTTGCATGCAGACAGTTGTGTGTTTTCCATTTGTGCATGGTTTGCGTGTTTTTCCATTTTTGCGTGGCCAGGGTAAGGGACCTGGGTATGCAGAAAGGCCTCTAACACCATCCACTTTGAGGATTCTATGGACCTTCCCACATTACGTTGTTATAGTGCTGTTGTTCGACTTTCAGCATCCTGTGGAATTCTGGGGTTTGTAGTTTACTGAGGCCCACGAGCTGAGAACTCAAAAGGGCCCTCCCTAAACTGCAAACCCCAGGATTCCATTGGGTGTTGAAAGTGGAATAATAGCACTATAACAGTCTAGTGCAGAAATGGCCCTGATAAGTGTGTTAACACTTACAGTGCTTCTGGCTTTTGTTGGTGTTGTATTTGAAGAGATCTGTTGGCCCAAAGTTACCATGTGGCTCATGGAAGGTTGCAGCCCAGGTTGGTGGACATGATTTTGTGATGCTCACCTTGTCTCCTGTTGCTCTAGTCTTGGAAAGTAAAGTTCTCATCTTTCTCCCTGATAATGATTCTCTACTTTCCATGATTTATAGCAGGGGCAAGCACCAGGGGTGTCTGGTGGATCTGCTGCCGTGGAGCGGTGAATCTGCTCTGAATTTTGCAGCTGAAAAGCTGCTTGAGTTAAATGGGAGCTCCGCCAGTGTCAAATGAGGGACCAGTACCAGCACGGTTTCCATTCACAGATGCGAGCAGGGTTGGAGCAAAATCCAGAACAGCGGTGAAACTGCCATTTACTCTAGTGGATGTGCTTCAGAAACCAGAGGGCTGTACCAGCCAACTTTTGTCTTTTCTTTAAGGCCGCAGTTCACCATCGTGGGTGATGGGATGTCACCTTGCGTTGTTCTTGGTAGCTTTTTGGGCGGAAGGCCAGGGAGGGGGCAAGTCTTGGTATTTCAGACAGTAAGAAACCAAAGCTGTTGAGTCAAAATGCAAAACCTTTGATTTTAGCTCCTCTTGTTTTTCAGCGCAAGTGTACAGCCGACCCTCCATGTTTGTGGGTTTGGCTTTCACGGATTCAACTATTTGTGAGTTTCTCTGGCCCCTGCCCCCCCACCTCAGGCACTTCTTTTCTGGGGGAACTTTCCCTGTCTGTGGCTCTGATCAGGCCGTGCAGCCCTTTAAAAACCCACCTCTGATCCTCTCCCTCCTCTGCCAGCCACTGCCTGGCCAGCTAAGGATGGATCACGGCCCAGTTTCTCAGCTCCACAAACCTTCTCTAGATGATCTCTCATACCCAAAGGAGGAGATGGATGAGAGAGAGAGGAAGCACAGGGCTACCATTCAAACCCCCCTTTCCTCTCCTTTCTCTGACTTGGTTTGGAGCCTGGGTGCTCCCCTCACCTTGCCTCAGTCCCTTTCCCACAGATGCACAAATGCACAGTTTGATATTTGCAATTTTCCCTGCTCTTAACCTTGGAGACTTTGGAGGAGTATGTTAGTAGCTGAGACCCAGCTTGATATAAGGGCTTGAGTGTAAAACTAGGATGCAGCGAGACTAGGGTCTAGATTTCATCTTGGTCATAGAAAACAACCACGTGACCTTGGACGAGTCACCCATTTACTATGGGGATTGAGAGCCAGAATGATGTAATGGTTTGAGATCTGGACTATGACCCTGGAGAGCAGGATTTGATTCTCCACTCGGCTGTGGAAACCCCACTGGGTGAGCCTTGCGTGTGTCACACACTCTCAGCCCCCAGAAAACCCCACAATGCTTTTGCTGTAGGGTTGCCATAAGTCAGAAACAGCACAGAACTCCAGCAGCAACAATGGAATTTCAGCTGAATTAGCAACACACACCCCTTGCCGCTTCTGTCCTCGCACGTTCCACAACACCGTGGACGCCGAAGGCCAGAATCCGATGCAGAACTATAGGTGTGAGGTTTTTCAAGCTGATCTATCACGGGAAGGATGGATGAGAGTCCATAGCTCTGAGTTGTCTTATGATTCAGAGCTACCCATTTATCAGATCTTGATTGGCAGGCAGGGAAAAAAAATCCCAAGTGAAATTCCTCGCCTGTTTGGGGTTTTCTGTGAAATTTCCAGATCAGAATAATGCTTCAGAAACAAAGTATGTTAAGGAGCTATAATATTCTGGAACAAATGCCTTGGAGATTGGGAGCAGTCCACATGCATGCTTTCTGAAAAAACTAATAGTGTAAAATCTAGGAATTTGCAAAGACTTGACTGAATGGCTGATGCCTAAAGATCTGGGGCTAACTGTAAAGAATGGACTTCTGTGTTCGTAGAATTGAAAGAAATACTCTATTTATTGGACCAAAAGATAGTACAAGAAATTTAAGGGTTGCCGTTGCTGGTGGAAAAGGAGGTTATACAGTATCTCCAAAAAAGATGATTGCATAAAATAGCATACATTAATTTTTAATCTACCAATGTAAAGAAATAAATCAGATTTTTATCATATAAACAGAATTACAATGCATTTTACCTGTGCAGGTGACCTGTAGAGCTGCTGACTCTGCAGTTCAGGGCTGTAACTTCAGTGTCTCTGATTTCTCTTCTTATGATTCATAGAATCACAGAACTGTAGAGTTAGAAAGAGCCCTAGGGGTCATCTACACCAACTCTGTGAATATAGGAATAAATCACTAGAGCATCCCTGGCAGATGGCCATTCAGCCTCTGCTTGAAAACTTCCAAAGAAGCAGAGTCCGTCACTTTATCACCGAGTCCATTCCGTTGTTGGATGCTCTTTCTGTTTGGCAATTCTTCCTGAAGGTTAATCGAAATCTCCTGTCTTGGTCCTTTCTATTTAAAATAAACTTGGACTTCAAAGAAACTTCCAAGAGGCAGTCCTCTTGGCCATATGGAGGACTCTTGCTCCAAAACTTGGACAAGTTGCCACCCTTTATCACCGAGTCATCCGTTGTTGGATGCTCTTTTTGGCAATTCTTTGAAGATTTCGAAATGTTTTTTTTCTATTTAAAATAATTGGACTTTAGATCCCAAAAGGGCAGCTCTTAGGTTAATGGAGGACTGTTTCCCTAGAAGAAGTTTTTCAAGAAAAAAGGAAGAAAAGGTTTGGTTTAAAAGGTAGGACAGGAGTCGGAAATGAGTAGGAGACAAACAGCTAATTCACACACAAAAAAATAGCATATTTTAAATCATGTTGGCAAGGTAAGCAGATGGAATCAAGAAAGAGGGTGCATAAAAATGAAAAGCTCACAAATAGCCCAGGGCCACACACTGCCCACCCCAGTCTAAATTGTGTGTTTTTTGTTATGGTCTGCATTGCCCTGGACTCACTAATAAGGAAATGTGGGGGGATGTGTGTGTATTTAGAAAGTATTGTTAATAATATTATAATAAAAATATGATGTTGGTGTAACAGCATCAAACATTTTGATAATTACAATATTTGCCAATATTCAGGTTTCACCAATTTTTAGCCACTCTGCAATATGTTTAAATAGTTGATCGTGTAAAACGTTTTTTACCCATCCAGTGCTGTCTGTTATAGAACAGGAAATGACTGCTTGCTTGGTCATGTGTGGTGATTTTGAGGATTGCCTCTAGGTAAGGAGGTGCAAACTCCCATGGTGTACTGTTTTGGCTCAAAACCCATAGATTCAATGGGTTGGTCCAAGTATGGCCCCTCAAGGCTGTTTTCATAGCCTGCCTTCCATTTGTTGCATGGAGGGGTGATGTAGAATGCCTCTCCTGAAAGCCTCTAGGACAGTGGTTCTCAACCTGTGGGTCCCCAGATGTTTGTGGACTTCAGCTCCCAGAAGTCCCAGCCACTATGGTCAATGCTCAGGGCTTCTGGGAGCTGAAGTCCAAAAACATCTGGGGACCCACAGGTTGAGAACCACTGCTCTAGGAGCAGAACTTCCTCTTTAAATAAGTTGCAGGGGCCTTTTCACCTTTTAAAATCCTTAAAAAGCTGAGGTTTTTCCCCAAATTATTATTATAATATTTATATTTATATTGCACCTTTTCACCAAAATTGCATCTCAAAGCAGTTCATGCTTTAAAGGAACAGTGCAATTAAAAACAAAAAAAACCTGAGTGTTAAAATAGCATTAAACTGTTTGCAATATTAAAACAATTATGCCTCAGTAAAAGACATGCCTTTTTTTAATCTTTTAACAACAGGAATTAAAACAATACAGCACCCCTTAGCTTGTTCTTTAAAAATTTTCTTTTTTAAAAGCCTGTTGGAATTCAAAGGGGTTTGCCTTTCCCTGGAACAACAGGGAGGGGGCTGTCCTGGTCTCCGTAGGAAGGGCATTCCAGAGTTTGGGGGCAGCCACTGAGAAGGCCCTGTGTCGTGTCCTTACCTGCTGTGCTTGCATTTTGTGTCTAGAAGTGGACATTCGATTGCATTTTTTGGTCAGCCAGGCCATGCCCAGAGCATGCCAGAGAGCAGATGATCCCCCCGCAACTGCTGTAGAGCAAAGCATCTCAGCCTGAGAATGAGATTCAATTTCAGAGAAGTTACTGGGGGGGGGCATTCCAGTGGTGGACGGGGCTAAAAGATAGGGGCCACTCCTCTACATGTTTTAATTTTAAGATTCTTACTGCCAGCCTTGGAGACTTGGGAGAGGAATTTCAGCCTTTTGGAAAGGAGAAGTCCATCTGCAAGGCTGGGAAACCCCCAAGTGATGATGTCATGGGGAAAGGGGCGGGGCCATCTGGGGAAACACTCAGGGCCTTGGGAGGTCTGGATTAGGACCCACCTCTGCTGTAGAGAAAGGTTGGTTGAATCCCAGCCCTTCTCCAAGTTTGGGGAAGTTGAATGGGGATGGTTTGCCCCCCCACTCCCGTAGGATCAGGGTGTCTGGATCCTTCCTTCTTGCTTTCTGGTCTGGATGACAAAAGTTGGTTTTTTTAAAGAAGGTATCTGGGAGTTCCTGGTAGAAGACATCCTTCAGAGCTTGGAAAAGTTACTTGTTTTTATCCTGCAGCTAATAGCGGTGTAAATTTTTAAGTAATTTAGAAGACCTGGAAAAAAAATCTGGGGGGAAAAAAAACCTTAGAATTTTGCAAACGAATTGAAAATTTTTTAGCATCCTTTGCAGATGAAAAAATCACTTTGTTATTTTCTGAACTTAAAATGTCTTATATACTTTAATATGAAACAGTTGCAAAGCTTTGTTTGGCACAAAATTACCGTGTCTGGTGTATTAAAAGTACGGTTCAGGGAGACAGTTGTAAACTTTTTTTAAAATTTCAGGGGAAAAAAGAGTCTGGAACTGTGTCTCAGAGGTACCGTGGTCACTTTTTTTTAAGGTGCTCACCCTCATATAGCAGTAACCCCAAAGTTCCTATAGCGACAAATTTTCTGTAGCAACAACCCAAAGAAATTCCCTGAAGGCAGCTGTGTTGATCAGTATTTTTTTTAAAAAAACCAACAATTTATTTCTAGCCATTTTAATCTCCAGCCAGAGCAAGTCTTTTGTAAAGTTAATGGCTTTTGCTTGCTTAAGCCCAAGCCATTCCAGAATGCACTGGATTACAGTGGGGATAACTCATAATAATGTGTTGTTGCTAGGAATATCCAGTTCTCTTCGTTGTGGGGATTGCAGCTTAAAGGCAGAAAGAATCAAGGAGTCTGAGGTGGCTGATAGGTGATGCAGTAGCTCCTGCTTTCAACTCTAGAAGCCCTGGTTCCATATCATCACTGGTTGGTCTTCCCTACACTCTTCCTTCCAGATGATATTGGTCCTCATCCGTTAGCAGTGCTGGCTGGGGAGGATGGAATTTGTAGTCCAGTACAACTGAGAGGTGATGTGATAACTGGCTACAGGAATCATTCAGCTCTCCTGCCTTAGCAGCTCCGCAGGCTGCTGGTCTCGTTCCTGACACAATTCAAAGTACTGGTTATGGCCAATAAAGTGCTACATGGTTAAGGTCCAGGCTATTTGATAAACTATATCTCCCTGCAGGAGCCTGCCTGGGCCCAGTGATTGAGAGGAGAGGCGCTTATTTCAGTCCCACAGTTGTCACTGGTACATTAGTGGGAATACAAAACAGGGCCTTCTCAGTGGCTGCCCCCAGACTTTGGACCTCCTTCCCTAGGCGGACTAGAGAGGCCCCCTCTTTGTTGTTCTTCTGTCAGCAGGCAGGCTTTTAAGGGAAGAGCCGTAAGATGGTGCTACAGCGGGCCCTCCACTTTCCCCGGGGGGCTAGGGGTGCAAGACCCCCATGAAAGTGGAAAAACATGAATAAAAACAAAAACCACAAATGCTTTTTTTTTTTTAAACCTGCGAATGCTTCTCTAGGAATTTCTAGGTCCTCCAGTGTGATTCTGTGGTCCGTGTCTGGCGGAAGTGGACCGTAGAATCACCCTGGAGGACGTGGCCATACCAAGACAAGTGTTCTCTCTAGGAATCTTTAGGTTCTCCAGCATGACTCTATGGTAAGGATTTTTTAAAGAAATAAAATTACCCATGAATAATCTGGGACCATCATGGGGTTTGTTTGGATGGCCTTTGGGGGGTACCGTCTAACTGTAGAATTTTGTGATGTGGAAGGCAGGTGATTGAAGAAGGCTTTCCGAGTCTGATGGTCTGCTAATTGATAGGCAAGGAAAGAGGAAGTCCCTGCCTGCTTCATAACTCCCGTAGCAGTTAGTTTATTATTATTTTTTTAAAAGGGCATCGAGTGAATGTACAATTCCCTGGAAAGGGGAATTTTAGACCTCCTGGAATTTTTTCTTCCAGCCTCTACCCTCCCTCCTTTGTTGTTTGTCATCCTCTGCTGTTTCACCCAAGTATTTGGAGAAGCGTCAGCTGAGTGCAAAACTCCTTGTGCTATTTATAACTTTCCTTCACCCAGTGCGTGTGTGTGTGTGTGCGTGTGTGCGTGCGTGCGTGCGTGTGTGGTGTTAACGTGCGTGCGTGCGTGCGTGGTAGTGAGGAGGTGTATGAGCAGGGGAAAGGTTGGAGCCCTGGGAAAAGCAACCTGAAACCGTAGCCCTGACAATGCTGAAGAGAGAAGCCTCCAAACAAAAAGGTGGAATTTCCAGCAGAGCTTGTTGGGCTAGGAGCCCGTCGCCAAATATGCATATTTTCATGCATGCTCTTGGCTTGAGGTGTTCACACGGCGCACAGGTCAGGACGAGAGGGTGGAGGCATGCAACGCAACCGGAGCTTACAACCCATCCTTTTAGTCTCCTGGTGTTGCAGTATTGCTGGGGAAAAGCCATTTAACTAGTAAACAAAGGATGACACGGTCAGTTTTATTTTTACAGTTGACCCTCTGTGTTCGCTAGGGTTAGGGGTGCAGAACCCTTGCAAAAGTGGCAAAATCACAAATATCGAGGTGCGTATGCATCTGTAGGAAGGAGTCCAAGTCATGATGAGGAGAACAAGCACCCAAGGTCCAAACCAGGTCAGGGAAAGGAAAGGGGGTGTCAGCGTTGTGGTCCTATACTTCCTCTCTCTTGCCTATCTCCTTCCTTCGCTGTGGTGGGGGGGCACCATCGGGAAAGAGTATGTCTTGCTGAGAAATCCAGATGTGAGCAATTCTTAAATGTCCAAGCAGTGGCTGGTGGAGGAGAAGATCAGAGGAAGGTTTTTAAAGGGCTGCACGGTGCTGCCGAGAGGGAAGGTTCTTCTCAAAAAGAACCGCCTGAGGTCGGGCGGGGGGGAGCAGGGGTTGGAGAAACTTGCATATAATCAAACCCATGAAAGTCAAATCTGCAAATAGGGGGAGGGCTAACTGTATTTTTAAAAAGCTTAGAAACATATGATCCTGGGCCAGGGCCAGTTTTTGGCCCCATGGCCTTTGAGCAGACCAAACCGGCATGAAACTAAAGGTAAGACAAAACTGATCACTGTCTGTTTTCTTTTACCTTTTCAGGGGGAAGTTTTGGGCATTTTCTTTTTTAGTTGTCGTGGGGGGGCAAATGAATCCCATCTGTCACACCTTGATGTGTTTCAGAGTGGTTTGTGCAATTTTGAGGAGACTTTTCATCTGACAAAATGAGTTGAGGGGTCTAGGGAGTTTGGGGATGTTCTGGGGGGATTGCAGTGAAGGGGTTGGTGCCCACAAGTCCCCACCAAACTATCCCCTGATGTATCCAGAGGGAGTATGAAAGGGGAGATGGCATCCCATGGGCCTTGAGAAATGGTGATTCTGAACTTCAGAGCTCTGAAAAGCTAAGTGTCGCTTGAAACGATGGTACTAGTCCTCATGAAGGAAATGCTGAAACCATGGGAAGGAAGAGCTGAAACCATGCCAAGTTCAGCATGTGTGCCTAATGTTGCAGAAGCCAGTGAAAGGCTGGATGCTTGCAGAATTTCAGGAGCAAACTCAGCTGTGCTTTTCTCCCTGTGAGCCATAGCCCTGTATTCGCTAGTGTTCTGCAAGAGCATAAGAGGATAAGTGTGTTTGTTTGTTTGTTTGGCTGTTAATGCGTTTCTTAGTCGTCTTTCATGGCAGCCGTCTGCCCAGCATCTAATTGTGGCTGTGGCATCTGGCTTCCTGAGAATTGCGCCTTTTGTTTAAAGCCAGTACCCACCCACAAGTTTCTAGACCTCATTGGTCTGCGGGCAATGATTGCGGGTGATGCTTGCTGAAATCTGAGAACCCCCTCTCTCCTCTTCTGCATTATTCTAAATTTGGAAGCCCTTAGTACCATCAGAGGCCTCTAATATATGTTAATGGATGCAAATTTCTTTCTGAAAATGGGCATCTTGTCAGAGACTGGGCACGGAGAGGAGGGGAGTTGCCTGCTGTTTGAAAGGCTGAAACAACCTTAGTATGAAAAGATTTATAAGGCAAGTTACTAGACAGACCAACCCTGCTGTTAGTCACCACAAGGTGACTAAGGGGCTACTCATAGCATCTCTCTGTCTGCGGCAAACCCATGCCAGTTACTAGCTGGGCCAGGTATTATAGTTTTTCCAAGTGACAGTGAACCTAAATTTATAACTCCCTTGTGCTCCTGCAGCTGGATCTGAGAAGAGATTGGTAAAACATTTTCTATCCCTCCCTCCCAAAAAAAATCCAGAAAAAAATCTTCTGGAAAAAAAATCTTTAGGCTCCTTCCTAAACTGCAAACCTCAGGATTCCATAGGATGCTGAAAGTAGAATAATAGCGCTATAACAGTCTAGTGCAGAAACGGCCATGGAATAGAGAACCTATACATTCGTTAAAATATTTCTGGACATTTATCAAATATTTTCCATGTAACTCCTGTGTTTCTTTGAACATACCATTTAAAGCACATTATTTTTTGTTTTATTGGTTTCCTGCCCCCCCACCAAATATTCCAGCCCAGATATTTTTGCCTGTATTTGCTTGTTTATTCATTTAAATATACCGTCTTTCTCTTGGGATGGGAAACCCCATGGGAGTTGGGTACCAGTCAGTATAGGCGTGGAATGAAAAGAGGTTAAGCTTGTGAGACCTGCTTCATTTTCTAAAAAAATTAGAACTGAAAGGGCTAGCATGGGGCACAAAAGACATGTGATTGAAACTGAAGATCCTAAAGCTAAGAATTGTTGTTTTGGATGTCAGAATAGGATGACTTTATATTCTTCTATCACAAAAATCTGCTCCTAGTTTACTCCAAACTGTTTTTACTGCAGTCATTTCCAGCTTTGTATTCCCAGATGTTGTTGGCCTGCAACTTCCTTCAACCCTGATCTTAGTCTGTGCTGGTTGTGGATGATGGGCGTTGTAGTTCAGTGACATCTAGGGACTTGGGTGTGGGTACAAATGATCTAGGCGTGATGTACATTAATCGTGGGCACTGCCAGGGCATTGGGACACCTGCAGCTGGTGATGCCAACTCTAATGCCAACTTTGATGGCAAATGCAAAGTCTTGGATTATTACATATGTTAGCGAGCAGAAGGGAGCAGTCTGTCAGATGGTCTCAATATGTTTACTATTTCTATATAAATATTTTCCCCACTGTTTCCACTTCTGACCATTTTTACCTTACTAGATCTGGTCTCAGACTCAGATGTCATGGTGAACTGTGGTTGGGAAATTTCTTTGAGCTTTGGGAGGTACCATGTGCAAAACTATGGACAGAGCTGGGGAAGGGAATTATATTTTGGTATTGCAGCTCCCATAATCCCCCAGGCAACATGACCTGTGACGCTGCTCAGCCCACCAGAGGAGGAACAGAACCGCTTGAGGTCCTACTCCAGGGAAAGGTGGCATATAAATGAAATAATTAAAAAAGAGAGAGAGAGCATGGGTCAGCAGGGCTTGGGGAAAAAAATTCATTTTTTTCGACCAAAACTCTGAGGTTCACCCAGCCAACATGCTGTCTTGGCTTTGTCCTCACTTTGGCATTTTTTGGTGCTGGGGTCAGGCCTGACAAAAGGTGGAGGGTGATGTCTTCAAAAGAATCTCAGATATCTGTGTTCTGATGGCTGCGCTTGGCCGCAGCAGACACGCTCGGTTAGGGTGGACTCTCTGGACTGCTTGATCTGCTCCTATAGTGATTTCTTTTGCTTTTCGTCGAGGAGGAACACGTACTCAGCATTTGAGGAGAACAAAGAACAACCGAATGCTCTTGCCCTAAATGGCCAGCCCCCTCCCTCGCCACTCCAGATCTAGCTTGAGAAGCACATGTGGGCCGTAATGAGTTTTGGAACATTGCGTTCCTGTAAACCTGTCCAGAGCCTTAGGAGGCCCCTGGCGGTTGACAGCTTGGTCCCTTCTGTGGTCAAATGAGAAATCTCGCCCCTTCCCCTCCTTCAGAACAGCAAAGACCTTAATAAATGGCCATTGTCTGCTGTTGTCTGCTTTTCAGTCTGATGTAATTGCACTGTTTGGAGACAGCTTTGGCTAAGCTCTCTTTCTCTTTCTGGTTAACCCTTGCCAGGGTCTCTCCAGGCAAGTTGGACCATGAAGACTTTGCCCGATTCTTTCGGGCAATAAATTGCTTAGGCTCTTGAGTCTGGTTTAGATTCAAGGGCCATTTCTGCACTACACTGTTCTAGGGTATTATTCCACTTTCAACGTCCTGTGGAATCCTGGGGTTTGCAATTTAGGGAGGGGCATTTAAAACTCTCAGCCAGGGAGCTCCTTGGCCTCAGTAAACTACAAAGCCCAGAATTCCACAGGATGTTGAAAGTGGAATAATAGCACTATAACAGTGCAGTGTGGAAATGGCCACAGTCCAGCTCATTGACTGAGTTTATCAATCTGTAATGAGGACTTCCTCTACTGCCTTCTACTTTACCCCAAGCGTTACTGTATTTTCTAGGGAGTCATGTCTTCTCATGATATGGCCGAAGTATGACAACCTCAGGTTGAGCTGTCTTGGCTTCCAGGGAGAGTTCATGCTTGATTTGCTCTAAGACTCATTCAGTTGTCTTTTCAGCAATTCAGGGTATCTGTAGAACTCTTTTCCAGCAACACATTTTGAATAAGTTGATTTTTTTTCTTTGCTGTCCAGCTTTCATAGCCTACGGAGAAATTGGAAATACAGTGGCATGGACCATCCTGACTTTGGTATTCAGTGACATTTCTTTGCACTTTGGAATCTTGTCTAGTTGATTATGAGCTGGAATTTAGGAGGACATGCAATTCCCTAATAGTCTGATAAGCGAGTCTGGTGTCTCAGCTGGCAGCATCTGACATAGTTTGCCTGGGTCCAAGCTCTGATATCACAGTCTGAAGTTAACTTCTGCGAATTGTCGTTGGTGCAAAGCTGGTCGTTTAGGTCTTGCATTTAAACTGACAAATCGTGCTTTGGAGGCTGCGGTCTGCGGTAGCACTCAGGGATGCTTGAGGAAGGTGTGGGGTTAAAGTTGCCAGAGTAAAAACATGTCTTTAAATGGTTGCATAGAAGAGGACATTTCAGCTGGTGTTGCTTGTTACCTGCTTGCACAACAATTAAATATTTGCTAGCATGGCTCCTCTCACACATTGAAGGAGTCTTGGCCTTCTAGATGTCGCTGCATGTCCAATTCCCATGGGCACCCCAGTCAGCACGACTAGCGGTGAAAGATGGTGGTGGCAGTTGTTCATCCAAAAGTTCTAAATATTCTAGGGACCAGATCTTTTAGGCTTAGGAGGGTCAGCCCTGGTTAGTACTTGGATGGGAGACCACCAGGGAATACCAGGTGCTGTAGGCTATATTTCAGAGGAAGGACTTGGCAAAACCACCTCTGAATGTTCCTTGCCTAAGAAGACCCTTTGAAACTCGTGAGTCAACAGGCAACTCAAAGGCACCCACACAGATACGAAGTTCATCAGCATCTGGAAGGCCACAGTTCCCCGGCCCTTCTTACCTATCGGAGGCCTTGTTCTCCATTTCTGGATGTCGCTTGCAGAAACTGGTTGTGGGTTTTGATCAGTGCCGGACTACAGTTTTTCAGGTGAAAGTTCCAGCACGGGCAATGTAGAGGTCAGCAGATCCTCCGAAAGTTAAGCCACAGCGAGTGTTTTTGCCAGACCTTGGGAAAGGTATTTTTGGGTTATGGTTCTCAAAATCCGCCAAGCAGTGTAGGAATCTCCCACTGGAGAGTTCCGAGAGCTATCATCCAAAAAAAAAGAAAAAAGAAAAAAAAGAACATTTTTTCAAATCTGGTTTGTGCTGCACGAATGAGAGCAGCAGCCGGATTGTACTGAACTGGCTTGTCCATTTGAGCTCTTTAAAAAGAGAAAGAAAGAAATACCAGAGTCCTTGTACCAAAAAAAACTGCAGTACTACACCTGTACCACTCAGCCCAGGAACCAGTAGAAAATACCATATTGGAAAAAAGCAGAGATAGTAGCTATGAAAAAATAGTTATTTTTAGCTTCTTTAGTAATCTTTGCAGGAGGAGACATACAGATAAGCGTGCGTGTGTTTAAGCAGAGACGTTATATAACAGTATCTCAGCCACTTTTCTGAAAACCAGAAATACTTTTACTTTGAGCAAAATACACATTCATTAAAAAAAAAATACACTTCTAAAAGAGCTAGGGCCAGTCAGCATGGGCCTTAGGCTACTCTCTCTCAGCCTCCTAAGCTTTTTTTATTGTTGTGAAGATACAGTGAAAGGATGTGCATGTATACACTGCTTTGAGCTCTTAACATTCAAAATGTAGTGAGGTGGGGTTTTCTGATTAGAAAGTGTGAACACACAATTTTCTAGTCTTCCTGACAGCTTAGAAAGGTCTAGACGTTCAGGATGTACAACTTGCTATCCAGTTGTACATGCCCTGGTTATCTTCCCCACCTCTTTATTATAAACAGAGGAATTTACTGGAGGTACATCCGTACTGTATGGTTATAGCAGTTTGATACCGCTTTAACGGTCATACCTCCATTCTTCAGAGTTGTCAGATTTCTAATTTGGTGATGTACGCGGAATTTTGTCGTGTAGTCCCTTGAAGAGAGAACAAGCAGAGAATTCTAAGTATCCTCACGAAACTACAGATCCCAGGATCCCAAAGGTAGGTTTTCAACGCTGTAGAAATTAAAGTGGCAGGGAACTGCTATAACTGTGCAGCATGGAGATATTCCTGCGGTTTGATACTAGGATTTTCATCCTATGGAATCTTGGGATTTGTAGTCTCTTGAGACACTTAAGAGTTCTCTGATAGAGAGCCCTAGTACAAAAGTGTGATTGACTGGGCTAAGAGCTCTCTTGCAGAGAGTCTAAGTCCATCACTAGACTACAAATCCCAGGACCCAACAACTGTGGCAGCTAATGGGATATCAGACTACTTTAGCAGTGCAGTGTGGATATACCCCGGTAGTTGAATAAACAGCACAGATGTTGGAAATAAAGTTACATTTGAAAAGTAATGTAGCAACTTCACTAGTGTATTGAGTATTGTTTTCTGGCTGCTGATTAAAGTCCATTTTTAAGGCTGCGGTTAAGCATGGTTAAAGACAGTTCCAAATGTTTATGCTGTCATCCTCTTATTCCTTAAGCGTTGTTCTGCGTGTGTGCATGCACGCGCACACACACACACACACACACGATAAACAATGCAAAGTTGCTTTCTAAACAACCTTGTAATGCATAATGCATTAATTGGCATCACGCTTTATTCGGTGAATACCAGAACGAGCAACAGGAAACAGGGAGTATGCAAAAGTTACTTTCCGGGCACAGGAACAGCCTCGTAGTTCTGCTTGGATGGCCGTCCTGCAGCCGAATCGCTGGAGCAATTCCACGAATATCACCCACTGCTAGTTACGTGAGGTTCTGCCAGTTAGAGCCAGTCTCAGGGAAACTCAGTGACCTGGCCGGGTGGGACCCCTGTTTCCAGTTGCCAGTGCTGCTGCTGCGTTCTGAATGAAAGGCTTGTACAAAGTGGAGAAAAAGCCAGCGTTGTCCCCAAACTACATCTCCGTGGCTTTTTGCTCCGTGGTTTGGAGACCCTAGAAATGGAGCGCCCTCTACTGGTCCAGTACGGTAGAAGCCCACGGCTGGCTCACGCTCGGGTCGCTGCTGCGTGAATACCTGCCTGTCAGTTGCCGATCGGCTTGCAGCAACCCGATAAATTTAATGGGGTTTGCGTAGGCAGAGAGCACTCAGAGGTGGTTTGCCACTGCCTTCTTCTGAAACATGACCTACAGCGCCTGGTATTCGTTGGCAGTCCCCCAGCCAGGTGCTAACCAGGCCTGACCCTGCTTAGCTTCCAAGATCAGATGGGATTTGGTGCCTTCGGGGCATTTAAGCTTCCCACCCAGATCCTGGGCAGGAACTTGAAAAATTTGCAGTGGCTGTGCCTTTCTGGGTTGACGTTTTTTGCCAGGCATTCCCTACCCAGGGTCCGTTCATACGATAGCAGTACTGTAAATTTGTGCCAGTGTATCTAGATCACAGGCACATTATGCCAGCTGTTGACTGGAGCACGCAGGTGTGTGGTTAATTGCACAACGCACACCGATCGTATGCGCCCATTGTACCGCAGGCAGTAGGCACCCAAAATGCGATGGTTTCTATTCTGTGCCTTCAGGGCATCTCTGATTTATGGCAACGCTATCTTTGGGGGGCATATTTGTTCAGAGTGGGTCTGTCATTGCTTTCCTCTGAGGCTGAGAGTGTGTGGCGTTCCGTTGCCATGTGGGAATTTGGAACCTGGGCTCCCGGAGTTCTACTCCAGCACTCAAACCACTTTACTCCACTGGCTCTTGAAGTGAAGTGAGGATGTGTTTACACTATGCCTTGTGAACCGGATGCTGGCAAAACAAAGCAAACCTCTTGAGTTTCTTTTATGTGGTCCTTCATTGGTTGTGGTATTTGCAGTGGGTTGCATTGAATGAAGAGCAGCCATGATGTTCACACTTAACACATAATTGTCTAGCTCAGAGTGCTTGGAGTTCAGGTAAATCGCTAGGCTTGTAAACTCTTTCTCCCATAAAACTGGGAAAAGGCTTAAGCCAGCTTTCATGTCCATTTTGCCTGGTATCCCTCCTGGTTCATATATGTGTTTGCCTTTCTCTTTTACCAGCTGCAGGGCACTTCTTTGCTGTCCATATCTCCTCCCTGAAAAATTACTTTTATGAACTACAACTCCAAGGATCCCCTAGTTAGCACAGCCAACAGATACGTGATTTTTGGATTGTCTTTTTTAATCTTTTGTCTCTTCCTTTTTTTCTTGTAGATCCTAAAGGATCCTTGGAAAAGCGCAAAGTAGGTAAGAGATCAGCTGTTCTTTCTAAATGTTCCATCTTCTTTATCCCTGCCTCTCTTCAGTCTTCCTCAAACAATGATTTCCCTGGGCCCTCCAGCTTTGGAAGATGCTCCTGTGGAGAGATAGTGTAGTACAGTAAGTAATGTGGTGAACTAGGATGTGAAAAACCTGTATTCCTTCTGGGAAACTCAGGTTTGTAGCCAAGAAGTTCAGGATTCTAGCCCAGATGGTTGCTTAGCCCGGATGCTTGCTCGCTTGCTTGCATGTAAGCCCACTTGAACTCACTGTGGCTTACTTATCGGATTGCACTATAGATTCATTATGGGTTTTTTACCCCGTCTTTCCTCAAAAGACCATAAGGTGGTCTTTGCTGCTCTCCTTCCCCGTTCCCATTTTGTCTTCATAACAACCCTGCCAAGGTAGTTTAGGGTGAGAAGTAGCAGCTGTAAGTTAGGTGTGGTTATGGTGGAGCAGAAACTTGAAATATGGCCCAGATGTCTAAGCCTAGCACTCCTTCCATGACACCGCTCTCCTGTGGCTTTCATTCTTGCATATCTTTAGAAACAGTGTTGTGTGTTTTCTTTCCCCTCCCAGGGCCCAAGAAGAAAAGACCACCGATCTTGAGAATGCCATCAGCCAATAAACAGCCGTCTGTCCCCCCAACGTAAGATCTGCTTCGTCATCTGTCTCTTGCACAGTTCTTAATGTGTAGTCTCTTTTATACAGGATAGAGGTGCAGGCTGCACAGATTTCTCTTAATTCAGAAAAGGCAGAAGGTGAAAGTTGAGTGTTATCTCCATTGTAGCTGTCGCTAAAGCTTGGGAAAATGCCTTGTTGGGACTACAGTTCCCAGAAGCCCCTAGCCAGCACAGCCACTGGCTGGAAGATTTGTGGGAATGATAGTCCAACAAAAAGAGCTTTTCCCAAGTGTTGGTGCTGAACGTTTGAAGGGATATCCTATGGAAGATGGAGCAAGCCTGTTTTCTGCTCCTCCAGAGGCTAGGACACGGAGCAGTGGCTTTAAACCTCGGGAAAAGAGATTTCCTAAACATTAGGCAGAACTTCCTGGCAATAAGAGCAGACCGGCAGTGAAATATGCTTCTGCCTGGGAGTGTGGTGGAGTCTCCTTCTTTGGAGATTTTTAAACAAAGGCTGGATGGCCATCTGTCAGGAGTGCTTTGATTGTGTACTCCTGCGTGGCAGGGGGTCTCAAACCAGATGTGGAACTCTTGTGTGACTGTTGCTTTGTTTCCCTTGCAGACCTCCCAGGAACTTGGATTCCAGGACTTTTATTACTGTTGGTGAGAAAGTATGTTGTTGTTGTTTTTCTCCATTCCTATTTGACCCACATTATTCTGTACATTTTTTATGCTTTTACCTAATACTTACGGCAACGAAAAGCAGATTAATACTTCCTACCCCCACCTTACACACTTGGTGTTTGTATAGGGCCACAGTAGGGGACCTGTGCTCCTAAAGATATTGTTGAACTACTGTGCCCATCTTCCCTTTCTGTTGGCCGGCTGGGGGAGACTGATGGGAATTGGAGTACTGTAACATCATCTCTTTCCCTTCTGCCTAAAATCTGCAGTAGTTGGGTTTAGATTTTTCCTTCCAACTTTTTAGACAGTGGTTTCTCAAGTTGGGAACAACCACCACTTGTTGTTAACCACGATTTACACAGCAGGGGATGATTGCTTAGGGCAGAATGCCCTTCCTTCTTCTTCCCTTGTCCCCAGACTGTGGTTCTTCAAACTTGAATTCTGCTGAACCAGATTTTCCCTGTTACATTTGAACCAGGGCACTTTTTGGTTTAAACTTGGCTAACTGGCAAACCAGGATAATAAGCTGTGGTTAGATCCTGGTTTATGAAGTTGGGAAACATTGTTCATATCTTCCCACCAAATGAATGTGACCCTCTTTCGTTTTCTTTTTAGCGGTAATCTTCTCTCCCAACAACACCCCCCCATGCTGTTTTTATTATTGTGGGATGGGAGAATTGGAGGACTGCATACTTAACAGCTGAGTTGCTGAGAGCATCTCTGTCCAGAGCTGGGAAAAGTTATTTTTTTGGGGAGGGGGACTACAACTCCTAGAACTCCCTAGTTCACGTGCCGTTGCCCATGCTGGCTGGAGGATTCTGAGAGTTACAGTCCCAAAAAGTAACTCTTCTTGGCTCTGGAGTTCTCTTTTTCTCTTCCCCTACTTCCCCTGTTGCTCCTTTTTAATTTTTCCACTGGGCTGGTGGGGATTTGGCATGGGAAGGAGCAGGGAAACTTGCACTCACAAACAGTGCCTAGAAATAGCTGTTGCCTCTTTGATTCTCTTGTTACCCACTGTCCTTAGAGCTTCCTGGTTGTAAGAGCTAAGAATAGAGACCTTCATTTTAGAAGCAGAGGAATTGTCTTCTGCCACTGGACCTGTTTAGTTCAGTGTTCTTCACACCCATGCTTCTCAATTGTTGGTCCTCCAGATGTTTTAGACTTCAGCTCCCAGGATCCCTGACCACTGGCTGTGACCTGTTTGAGTTAAAAGTCCAAGATACCTTCAGGGCCAAAGTTTGAAGACCAGCCGCTCTCCAGGTTTCCATTTTCCCAAGAGGAATCTTGGTTGGTCTGCATTCCGTTTATGGCTTGCTATGGCATCGCTTTTATACGTCTCAAACCTGTCTTTAGTCTTAAGGACTAGAAACTTGTTGTTTTTTTTCCAAAATGAATGCGGAAGTTCTAAGTTCCATATCCATTTTCACTTGGCGTGCCTGAAAGTAGCAATTGCAGAAAAGCAGACTGTGCATGACTCTAGCCCATTCAAAGGACAAAACCAAGAGCGGAAGTGGAGACATCTTTGGGGGAGCGCTGTGAAGTGGTTACAAGAGAGAGGGGGAAAAACTTCAAAAGGGAAATGCTGTGGAAAGGCTGCTTCCTTCCTTCCTCTTTGACTGCCTCTACTCTGAATAAAATCATAACATGTCCACAACTTTTAACGCGTCTCCAACATCAAAAGCTGCACATGAAGATCAGCTGCCGGGGATAACATACTAGAGGTGCTCGCCACATGATGTCACTTCACAAGCAACATGTTTGACGCACAGAAGACTCTGACTTGCAAAGCAACACGTCTCTTTAGTGATGCAAGGCAGGAGGACCATAGCTCAATGGGTGGAGCAGTTTCTTTGCATCCCAGGTTCAGTTCTCAGTGTGTTCCAGTAAGATCGGCAAAGAATCTTGCTTGAAACTCTTTGTGGGCAAAATTCAAAGTGCTGGTTATGGCCTTTAGTGCCCTCATGGCTTGGAGTCCAAACTGTCTAAGAGACCCTGCTTCCCCATGTGAGCTAACTCCAGTTCTGGGGTCTTCAGGGGAGGGCTTTCTCTCAGTCCCACCGTCTCTACAGGCATATTTGATCAGGACGTAGGAGAGAGCCTTGTCAGTCGATGCTCTTGGATACTGGAACTCGCTACCCTGATCCAGCTAGCGTCCTCCCTGATCCAGCTAGCGTCCTTCCTGCTGAATTTTTGGCAGCAAGTTAAGACCTTTTTATTTAGGCAGACATTTGATAGATATTAATGATGCGCCAGAACATAGGTTAAAATGGCATGCTCTGTTGCTTTTGTTTAATTTGCCTATTTTTAATTTATATTCTAAATCAGAGTGGGCAGCTCTTGAGGTGGCAAGGGCTGTTTTCCCTCCCTGTGCCCACCTGGTGGGCTACACCAGCACATTTTGGTGCACCCGAAGTGATGCAGCGTCATGGCTGCCGTTTTGGCTGATTTGTGGCATTCCCCCCCCCCTTTTTTTGAGATATTTTTGGAAGGGGCCTTTGTGGGTCTGGGGAAACCAAAGTGCTGCATTTTTAGGTAGCTCTAGATGCCTTTGGCTGGATTTAAGGCAACAAAATACCCCCCAAAATGGCCTGGATTGAATAAATAGAATAAACAGAATAAACTCTATGGACCAGCCTTCCTCAGTGTGGTGCCCCACAGATATTTCACACTTAAGCTCCCGTAGGTCATGTTTGCTTAGACTGCCACTCCCATCATCCATATCCAACTGGAGGAGAAGGCTGGGGTAAACATCAATGAAGGAGATGGACTAGTGAGCAAACTTGGCAGATTTGGACAGTGCATAGTGTGTTCTCTGGCTGTAGTGTTGGCTTGATTTTTGCTCCCACCCAGTAAAAAAAGTTACTTTCTGGGGGCCAACAGTTCCTGGAATCCTCCATTGAGCTCAGGCATGCTAGTTGACTTGTCATTCCAAAAAGTAACTTTCCCAAGCTCTGGTTGGTATGGTGCAATTCCATCTGGTTGTGGGGTACTAGTGAGTGTGCTTTCTGAGGAATTTTGGGAACGAGAGTAGCCCAAAGGTTTTTCTTTTTAAAAAAATTTAGTCCTGGTTAATTCTGGGAGGGCGCCTTTTGACCTCTCCGTCTAGCATCTCTTGCTCTGATTGATTCGTCGCCTCCCTTCTTAAAAGCCTGTGAATGGAGCCCTTTCCAGCTGGGCCATTGTCGCGTCTGGCCAGTTAACTGAGCCGAAGGTGAAGGAGCAAGTTCCTTGCTGTTCCCAGCATTGAAGGAGGTTGGATCGGGGTCAGAAATTCAGACTGGGTTAACCGGACAGCTCCTTCCACCCTCCGCTTTCCACTGAAACTGTCAAATCTCAAAGGATCCTTGAATGAATGGTCTTTTGGGTTATTGCCCGTTGCTCAGATACCTCCTTGAGTCGCCAAAGGAATCCTTAAAAGGGGGTTGGAGGCCCCGGCAACTGCCTAATCTGTGTGCTGATTTGGATGTGAAAATCCTACTGATTTGTATCTGTCCCTTGGCCAAAATGCCACTCCAGTTCTCCACCCTCCTCGCTTTTGCAAACCTGTTCTAGTTCGACCCATTTTGGTGGGATCCTTTTTCAGCATTGGAAGACAGGGGGATGTGGTATTTGTTGATATTGCGGGTTGTTTTGACCCAAAGGTGTGTGTGTGTAGGGGGGAGATACCCTTTTTTGTACAGTCAGCTCTCCACATTTGTAGGTTTCATTTGTGGCTTTGATTATTCGTGGATTATTTGCTGTCACCTCTGCTGCCTCTCTAGGCCATTTTTAATTTACAAGCCCCATGAGACCGAGAAACTGCGAACGAGTGTAAGTCCCTCTTAAAAATGGTGTGGGGCAGCCGTGGAGGTGGCAGGAAGTCCCACCAGCCCCCCACTTCTGCCTTGTAAGGGAAACCTGATGCCTCAGAGGAATCCAGGGTGGATTGCATAAGGTGGTCATACTTTTTTTGTATGTTACATATGGTTTGGCAGGGTTTCCCTGCATTCGCAGGGGTCCTGTGTCCCTAACCCTAGCAGACGTGGAGGGATGACAGTACTCCCAGCTCCAAAATCCACTAGCCAGGAATTGGGAACTGGAATGAAAAACTTTCCCACGCTCTGGTTTTGATGCTGCCTAGTGGGATTTGTGGAATCATAAACCCAAAATTTCCCACCTCCAGCCCTCACTGATTCTCACTTAGTAGTTATCATTGTGATTTGTAGTGTGGGATTTTGCTTTTGAACATTCAGAATGCAAGAAAGGCCATGCTGGATACAACCAAAGGCCTATGTAGACACGTTCACATATTTTCCTTAGCTTTTGTTGGTATTTCATTTGTTGTTCTCTGGGGTCTTTTCCCCTTTTTTTGTTACATGTCCGTGTCTCTCCTGAACAACAGAACTTTGAAGTGGAGGCGGATGACTTGGTGAGCATCGCCGAGCTGGGAAGAGGTGCTTATGGTGTGGTAGAGAAAGTATATCATGCGCAGAGTGACACCACCATGGCTGTGAAGGTAGGAGAAACAGCCAAGGGAATTGGTCTTTCCTTCTGGATTGGGCTTTGAGACGCTTTTATTTTGGGCAGGGGGAGCCACTTTGGATTGTGGGGGCCACGTTGCCCTCTTTTGGAAGGACACACCTTTTTGCTGTTCAGCAGCCACTCACCCCATTTTTGGCTGTTTGCTTATTTAATAAAATGTTAATAAATAATGTTAATAAAATGTTAATGTTAATAAAATGTTTGCATCCTGCCTTATATCCAAAGACCTCAAGGCAGCTTATAGTAAGCTCAGTTTAAAATGTTAAATAATAACAGATTCGGAGGACTAATACTAATTTTAGTTGATCAATTAAGTCCAGAAAGGTTAAAACAACTTAAAATAGTGCAACCATAGCATGTGAATAAAATCACTGAGGCCCGAAGGCTTAAATAAAAAGCCAAGTTTTGATTTGACACAAATGATACCAGCGTTGGTACCAGTTGGGCCTCCAAGGGGAAGGAATTCCACAGCCAAGGTGTCCTCTCATAACATGACAAAAATAGTCCTGGAAACAATTTAAAAACAGTTAAAACAAAAGCCATGCAGAGCAGCATCTTTTTTTTAGCTAGGAAGCTCAAGACAGATGGAATCAGCATAACTTCCCCCGGCAGTGAGTTCCACAGTTAGGGTGCTGCTACAGAGACGGCCTCTTCACATACAAATTAATTTAGGTTTGTGAGTTGTTGAGGCATGGAACGGGGCTTATACGGAAGATCTCAGATTACTAGGAAAGTCTGCGGGGTGTGGGTCCCTTGTGATTTGGGAAACTATTGTGGTTTTTTAAATTTCTACGGTTCCTTTTCTCTCACCCTCCCTCCCCGCAGAGAATCCGAGCCACTGTGAACACTCAGGAACAGAAAAGGCTGCTAATGGACTTAGACATCTCCATGAGGACCGTTGATTGCTTTTATACCGTCACTTTCTACGGAGCCCTTTTCAGAGAGGTAGGCAAACAGCAGGAAATCCAGGCTCTCTCCTGGCAGTTTGGCAAGGCTGGTCCAGTTTCACAAGCGTCTGCTCAAAGCGGCAGTGTGTTCTCTGTTAAGGAGAAATGTCAGGGTGGTGGATGGTGGTGGGTGTTCTGTCCATCCATCATAATCTCCTGTGTAACTCAAGACACAGCATCAGATGTTCTAAATCAGCACTTCACAGACTGTCTGAGATGGGAGACGGGCAGTTCTTTTTCCCCCCAGTGAGCCAAAGACTACTTTCTTACTTGACATGACCCATCAACCAATGTCTTAGGGACAGACATTGGTCCAGGGACCACAATTTCAAGTAGTACATTGGATTCTCCACTTTTGTGGAGGTTAGGGGACCAAGACCCCCATAAAAATGTAAAATCCATGAATATAAATAATAATTGCAAATACTTTTTTGTCTTTTAACCTGAAAAAACACTTAGGAACCTCTAGGTCCCGCAGTGTAAGAGTTAACCATAGAATTGTGCTGGAGGACCTAGAGATTCCTAGAGAAGTGTTCTCTCTAGGAATTTCTAGGTCTTCCGGTGTAACTGTATGGTCATCTTCTGGTGGAAGTTTACTGTAGAATTGCATTGGAGGACCTAAGAGATTCCTAGAAAGAGCATAGCAATCAGATCGTCAAATCCATAGAAGGGAACTAGTGGATACGGAGGGGCAACTATACTGTTCTAAACCACTACAGTTAAGAAATATTCTCCAACCCAACACCCGTCCTTTTTCTTAGGGTGATGTGTGGATCTGCATGGAGCTGATGGACACATCTCTGGATAAATTTTATAAGAAAGTCCTGGAAAAGAAGAAAACAATCCCAGAAGATATACTTGGGAAAATAGCAGTGTCTGTGAGTAGCGCCTTTTCCTTTGGCTGTGTTCTGTCGTCATGCTGAGCCATACTTTACTCTTAATGAATACATTTGCTTGGCTTTATGCCCTTCCCCTTTTCTGCTGCTTTTCTGTTTGGCCACAGAAAAGAAATCAAAAGGTTCCACTTTTGTTTTCAGATTAATCACAATTTAGCATCTGGCCAAAATCCTCAACTCTAGTTAATGTGAACTATGGCTAGGAGAAAACAAACCAGCTTCATAAACTGTGGTTTGAATGTGTCTTATTTCCACTAACCATAATGCCAGCTCACCTCAGCCACCATTCGTCTGGAAACGGAGAAGCTTCGAATCTTTTGGTTTTGTTTCTATCGACAGCCAGCTGTGACTTCTTGTATATGTGAACCATGAATGGATGGGAATCTCAGTAATGTTTTTGGGAAACACACCAGGCTTGTAAATCAGAGTGTGAAGTAGGCTTGTTTTCCTAAACCAGAAATGGAAATCTTTGTCCAGCTATTTTGGGACTTTGAGTTCCCAAAAGTCATAGCATTATTAACAGAGATTTTGAGAGCTGTAGTCAAAATTTCTGAAGGAGCAAAGCGTCCCCCACTTCTGCACTACAACAAATGGATTTCCACCCCATTTTCTCTTCCTTTTCTCTCCAGATTGTGCGAGCACTGGAGCATTTGCACAGTAAGCTATCAGTGATTCACCGAGGTAGGTGTTCTATTTTAATATTGTATGCTTTACACATGTTGTAAGAATTGTAGGAGAAAGAGAGGCCATAGCTTGGTGGTAGAGGACTTGTCTTGCATGCAGAAAGTTTGGCATTCAATCCCTGCAGTTGCTAGCTGAAGTCTAGCATAGGACTTCTATTACCTGAGACTCTGAAGAGCTGCTTTTAGAGTTAATATTGCTGAACTGGGTGGACAAATCTGTGTTTTGGATCGCTGCATACACATGATTTCATTGTGCATTTCAGGGCCGACCAGTTAACTGTTCTACCTTGCTGAATACAAATCTGTATTTGTGCACCCTCTCTGTGACATTGATGTGTATTAAGACTTCGGCAAAAAAGCTGAGATCTTAGGCCATTTCCGCACTTGACTGTTATAGTGCTATTATTCCACTTGCAACATGCTATGGAATTCTGGAGTTTGCAGTTTAGGGAGGGGCTTCAAAGGCTACAAACCCCAGGATTCTGTAGGGTGTCAAAAGTGGAATAATAGCACTATAACAATCTAGTGCGGAAATGGCCTTAGCTTGCATGCAATGGGGTGGGAGAGCACCACAGAAATATTTATGTACTTGTGCAGTATGTTGGAAGTTGCTCTGATTTTTAAGAAAATAACGAGAGTATGAATGTATTCAGCAAATAACTGTAATAATAAAAATTGGGAGCTTTCAGTTCCCGTAATATGGGAACTCTGTTCAGAATTTTTAATCAGAGAGATCCACAGGCTGTAGTCATGAGGGCTAGAAACCTGAAAAGTGTGATCATAAGAATCTGTTCATTTTGTTTACAAAACTGCAATTTGGAATGTACCAAAACTTTGGAAAGTTGGGACACCCCTCCCTGCCCGAAGTCTCAAAATTGTCTGCTTGTGAGTTAGCTCCCAGTCGTGGTGGTGCGATGTTTTAGCACAAAGCTGGAGTTGAATTCCAGCTGGTGGTATGCCCGATTCCAGCTGTGATTTTTTTCAAACATCTGATTAAAGCTGCTCAGTAATTGGCCTCTTGTGCATTTCTTTTCCCTCTTAACAGATGTCAAGCCGTCCAACGTCCTCCTCAATAAACAAGGGCATGTCAAAATGTGTGACTTTGGGATCAGTGGCTACTTGGTGGATTCAGTAGCAAAGACTATGGACGCGGGCTGCAAACCTTACATGGCTGTGAGTTGTGAACTTTCTTTTGTGTGTGTGTGTGTGTGTGTATAATTTTTATTGAAAGCTTGTCCCAAAAAATAACCCCCCACCTCACACTTCCGTGCTTAAATCTTCCAGTTGAAATTGCTTATTTCCATTCCAGTACAAACATAATTTCCATCTTACAGAGAGAACAGTGACATTATTTTTTCTTTGATTTCTTATACATTTATATCCTTACCCAATCTAATACTCTTTTCCATTCTTTCTCAAAGTTCTGGATAGATTTATTCTCAAAGAAAATGCCAACTTTTCCATCTCTGTCATATCCAGAACTTTTAACTTCCATTCTTCTATATCAATATGCTTCTTTTCTTTCCAGTGCTGCACATATGTCAACCTTGCCGCAGTTATTAAATATAATAATATTTTCTGATGACTTCTTATTTCCCTTTGTTGCCTGAGTTGTGAACTTCCCATGTTTTCCAGTACTCTTTTTTTTCCTATGCGTTGGTATTTTCTTTTGGTACTAGAGGTCACTCTATTTATTTATTTTTAATTTGTCTTGCACTTTTGTCTGGAATTAAAGATGCTAGTGAAGATATCCATAGCCCCGAATAGCCTGGGACCTCAGTACTCAAGGCAGTATTTCTGTGCGTGTGTGTGTATGTGTGAACTAGGATTTGGCTGTCCCTGTGCACAGTCCAACTGATGCCTCTGTTGTTATTGTTGTTGTTGTTTGTTGTTGTGTCCCATCAAGTTATTTCTGAGTTACGTCAACCTTCAGGCAATCCAATCGCTGAGTTTTCAGGGCACAATTTATTCAAAAGAGGTTGCGATTGTTATCCTATGAAGCTGAGCATTTTACCTATCTCCTGTTATTGTATTTTACAATGATTGATGCTACTCGTCTTGATATGGTCAGATGACTGACCAATAAAGTTATTAGTAAAGCTACTATTTCCACTGTTGCTATGAAGCTGAGAGAGTGTGACTTGCCCAGTGTCACCCAGTGGGTTTCCATGGCTGAGCAGGGATTCGAACCCTTTTCTCGAGAGTTGTAGTCTAATGTTGAAACCCACCCCACTGGTTCCCATTGTGCCCTAGATTGGTCTTTTTTTAAAAAAATTCTTTTCCTCTCTTCATTTACAGCCAGAAAGGATAAACCCTGAGCTGAATCAAAAGGGCTACAATGTGAAATCGGATGTCTGGAGCCTTGGTATTACCTTGGTAAGACTTCTATTTAGTATCTATTTTTGATGGAGGGCAAATCTTGGTGGACCACTGGGTTATGTTTGGGCCTTTTCCCAGGAAGTATGTGAAAGGGTTGCATGCATTGTACATTTTTGTTTTGTGAGCATGTTTTAAATTTTGGTTTGGCTTTTTTCGTTGAAAGGGGAGTACCCTAGATTTTCTACACCAAGCAAGAGGTTGGACTGCAAGTTTCCTTGCCAATTCTGCGTAATTTCCGTTTTATTGTGTTTATGCATTTATTGATTTCTATTTCACCTTTTCTCCATTAGCAGGACTCGGGTAAGTTTGCAGTTTAGGGAGGGGCCTTTAGAATTCTCAGCCAGAGAGCTCTTGGGCCTCAGTAAACTACAAACCTCAGAATTCCACAGGAGGTTGAAAGTGGAATAATAGCACTATAGCAGTGTAGTGCAGAAAGGCCCCAAATTTACTGACTTTGTTGGGAAAAAAGTTTTGCTTTCACTTTAAAACAGGGGTGGGCAGTGTATATCCCATGGGTCATGTGTAGGTCTCAGGGCCGGCTCCAGCATGTCCCCAAATGACCTCTAAGAGTAAGGAGTGCATTTTAGCCACATCTGGGAGCTGCCGAGAGACCCAGAGATAACTCTTTTTTCCCCCCTAGAATGCCCTCTGCAGGGTATAAGGGGCATTTCTATCTCATTCCCGTTTATGCCTAGGAGAGGCTTTTCGTGACACAGAAAGTCAACAGGATGTGACTTCTACTCACTTCCTGTTATTCCAAAAAAGAGGTCTCTCCTGGGGCTAAAATTGTTCCCATGTTCCTTGTTTACAAGAGGACTCACTCTCCAGGCGGTGTGATTCTGTTTGTAAACAGGATGCATGGGGAGCATGGACCTTGTTTTGTAGAAAAAACTGTGCACTTTTGGCATCCGTTCAGCAGCAGGGGGAGATCCACTAGTAAATTCAGGCAGCACCAATTTTCAAAAAAAGAGGGCTCTTGTAGCGCAAAAAAGGAAAGGGGGAAGGAAGGAAGAAATCTAGCCTCATCTAGTTAGTTCATTTGAGTGTGAGTTTTCCTAGGTTTCAGTCCATTTTTGTGGGCACGTTGATGGAAGTACCATGGTTGGGTGAGTTTCAAAGCACAACAAGATAAAGATTCTGACCTGACCATAATTATAACCCGTCAAAGGACTGTAGAAGGTGATGCAGGTCCGGTATTAATCTTGATGTGTGAAAGCCATAATGTTTTTTGCTGAGACTCAGTTCCCTTGAAGTCAGTATAATTCCCTTGTTGCATGTGCATAGTTTGTAAGGACATGTAGTGCGCCAGAAAAACCTTTACTGTTCATATCTCTGCTGATGGATTGGAATTGGTGAACCTTCCCCAATTCAGATGTTTGTGTTTTGAGTCTTCCCTTAAGGGGAAGGTACCAGTGTGGCCTTCCTCTGCTCTTGAAAGTGGTTTACTTTTGTGTTATGGCATCAGCCATTTTCTGAAGGAGTGTGTTGCTGGATTGTAGTTTGTGGGGAAGGGGAGGCTGCACTGTCATCGTCCACTGGGAGTTCTCCAGAAGTATCTGGTTGGCTCCTGTGGGGCAGAGCAAGATATTTCATGGGATGATACAGGCTGTAGGACCCCTCCAGCCGGGCTTCACTTACCTTAAATTCTCTCTCACCCTCTTAGATCGAGATGGCCATTCTCCGCTTCCCCTACGAGTCTTGGGGCACCCCTTTCCAGCAGCTAAAACAAGTGGTCGAAGAACCCTCGCCTCAGCTCCCTTCCGACCGCTTCTCAAAGGACTTTGTGGACTTCACGGCCCAGTGGTAAGCGCCGACCTGCCTCGCTGCTTCCGGTTTCTCAGCGGTGTCTGCTCTCGCACGAGTCTTCCCCGCCACAGCATAGCTTTCTCACTTCAACAGGTGTTCCCTGCAAGCCTTCGTTGCCATTCCCTTCTCTCCCTGGCCATTCCTTAGCCGTAGCATTGTCTCTTCTCTGTGTCTTTACCTTTGGGGAATAACATGGACCTTTCTTCAGCCTTGAAACTGTCTATGTGAGTGGACAGGAAAGGAAATGGCAAGTGCCACCTTGTATTTCAGGATTGAGGATGCAATGCTGGGTGTACAACAGTTTTGGCAATCTTACAGCCCATGGGCTACATGAATTCCCTCTGTGACCGTTTTTGAAGCCCCTGGACACTCATATCCCTCCCAGTTTTTTTTTTGTATTGCCACAGGGTGGGGGAATCACACCTCCCCAAACTTTAAGCGCAGCCCTATTGTCTAACTCCTCTATCCCTGGCACCATGTTCTAGCCAACAGGGCTTTCCTCTCCTATTTAAAGGTTTCAAATGTAACTATTTTGCTGGCGGAGCAGTCTAACTTAGCCTGCGTTGGCTCCGAAAATGGCTGCGGTCCTCTCCAAAGTTGCCATTACCACAAGTAACAGTGCATTAACATCCCCCCCCCGTTTTTTTTCAATTTGTAATTCTGAAAACGTCTAGGCATGCTGGTTCTAGCTCCTTGATTCCCAGTGTCCTAGTTTTTGCTGCATTTCTGTTGATCCTCAGCTGTTTGAGTTAGATGTTAGCAAAAGCAAAATGGCAGGAAAAATGTAATCTCTTTTGGCAGTCCTCCGCTGGTAGCTTACAGGGAGCTTTGGAGGTGCCTCAGATGTTTACATGCTAACATGCACTTGCCTTGAAATGAGATGCACACTTTTCTCATGCACGTACTACCAGCTTTGATTTACTTTTCTAGGTCCTGGCATAGCAAGCCAGGTCCTTAAGACTGGCAAACGCAGCAGCTCAAACTGACAGCATCATGAGAGAAAAAAGTGAAATGCAGGCAACAGAGAAGGGGGACTGGCTTTGGGTCTGTTTTGGAGTGCTTGCAAATGTAGTATGTCCAAGTGAAAATGAAATAATATCATGAAGGCTGACCAGAGGAGTCAGCTGAATAATAATGGCGTATCCTAGCTTCTCTTGTCTCTTTTTAAATATTGGCAATCTGAGTATGATTGGAATTCTCTGGGTTTTTCTCCCGCTTTCTCTAGCTTGAGGAAGAATCCTGCTGAACGGATGAGCTACTTGGAACTCATGGTGAGTCTTTTTTCTTCTCTTTTTGCCTTTGTGTGCGTGGCTGGGGAGGGGTGCTGGTGTCACAGTATGTGGATAAAAGATGCTGCATTCCTATGGGGGGTATTTGTATTCTCTGAAGTAAGGGTGATGAACCTTTTTCAGTGTAAGGGCCAGATCCAGTGAGGAAGATGGGCTGCGTTCCAGTGGTAGGCTGAGCCAGACGCAAAAAGGGAAGACCAAAAAGACCAGCTTACAGGTTTCCTTCACTTATCTGACAGGTTAGGGACCAGAGCACTGTCAGCAAATGGAATTGCTTGAAAAATGGAATCCATGTACTGCACTGTAGGGAGCATGAAGGACTCAATAGAGACTTACTAGGAACCAACTGCATGGTTGTTGTTATACTATAAATTCCAGGGCGTGGGGTTGTAGTCCAGAAACCGAAAGTTCTTAGGATCTGGATCGTGCCTGAGACTGATTTCTAAGAAATTGGCCTCCTTCCTTCCCGTAGTAGTTTTGTAATTCTCCTCCTTTCTGCCAGCTCTGGCACAGATAGGAGAACTTTCTCTTTCCCAAACTAAATTTGCTTTTCTTTCCGACAGGCTCACCCTTTTTTCACTCTGCACGACACCAAAGTGACTGATGTGGTTTCCTTCGTCACAGAAATCCTGGGAGATGATTCTTAAAAATTTCGCAACGCCTTGCCGTCGTTGAACAAAAAGAACTGGCCCAGTGTCAACCTGGTTTCTCCCTGTGAAGAGAGGAAGGGAGTAAGGACTACTTAGCATTAACAGTGGTTTGCACAAAATAGAATGAATGTCTTCATTGCATCCTCCCTAAACCATTTTTTTAAAAGACATCAGCTTGGACTCGTGCCATTGTCGTAATTTTTTAAAAAAGGGAAACTTCCCTAAATGACACATTTCTACAGAGAGACATCTAACTCCAAAGTGCAGTCACACACAGTCTTGCGGAGAGATTGGCTTTATGCAGGGGTGCTTCAACCCATACCCCCCTTAAATGACTTTTAATTGAATTATTTTTTGCCCCAAACATTTTTCCAGATTCTCAGGGATGTGCCATACTGCACCACATTGAAGACGTGCAGCACACTATGCATCCAGATGCTCCTGTTATAAGTTAACCAACATACCTGGGAAATTTTAGTGGAAGAATCCTGCAGGAAATTAGGTTGCAATTTAAAAGAGGAAAAAAAAAACTTCAAATAATCATGCCCTTTATGTGGAAGACCAAGGCAAGAAGGAAGATGCTAGATTAGAACCTCTATTTCTTCTCTCCCCTTTTATTTTTTCCTCTTCTCTCCTTCCCAGAGGAGCTTTAATTCTCTCCCATGAGTCTAAAGAACAACTTGCTTCTCACTCCCTACTGAATTTATTTCTTAAGAGTTGTATTTTTTGCTTCTTAACCCACCTGAAATACAAACTGCTTCTCAGCCTTTCACAGCTAGTGCCAAATCTCTTAACTGTGTATGGATTCAGAAGTGGATCTGGACCTGAAGTTTCCAGCTGTGATAACCCTGTGGAGTAATTCCAGCACTGTAGCCTCCCTCGGTTTATTTAAATGTTCTGTCCAACCACACGTACATGGTGAAGTTGAAGAGTACTGGCCTTCTCACTTCATGTCGGAGAGCCCTTTCAAATGAGGGAATGTAGCATTATATTTCTACCTTAGCTTGCCATGGCTGCATCCCAAGGAATCCCAAGGGCTGCAGGTTGGTGAGGCACTGTTGCCCTCTGGCAAAGAATTCTAAATGCCCTTCCCTAAGCTGCAAATCCCAGGATTCCATAGGAGGTTGCCATGGCACTTAAATTGGAATTATAGCATGATAATCGTATAGTGCGACCGGGCCCAGAGACGTGAAAGTGGTAGGTGGACAGAGATGTGTGTGTGCGCCATGCATACAGGTAGAAAAATAGCTAGTGGGGCAAGAGGAGGATATCCTGCCTGTCCTTTGCCCCAAATCAAGTTGTTTTCCTTTAGAAAACGGAACTGGCATTACTGTTCCAAACACATAACACGCTCATACACGCAGCTGGGTCAGGGCTTCACAGTCCTCTCCAGGGTCGTCTTACCGATCCGTTTTGGGGGTATCAAATTGCATCCAGTGATCATTTTAAAAGCTGTGATGTGTTGCAGTGCTAATCTGAACTGTGTCTGTGCACTCACACACATTCACCAAAAAGGCCATCTGGAGCACACCTGTTTCCTCAATTGTGCTACTTAATATAGTCCTATAAAACTGCCGCTGTCAGATTTTGGGTCTGCCTAACCAAATATTGGCTCCTCACAGTGGTAGCAACTGTCATGGGTTTGAAACAGGGCTCACCCTGGAGATGTTGCGGATGGATTCCGATAGCATTGCATACGTGCTTTGCTTGAAGAGCAACAGCCCCTTCCCAGAACTTGGAAGTGTTTACTTGCTTGGACTATGTCTCCCAGATTCGCCTCCTCAGCCAGGTAGCCTGGGGGATTCTGGGAGTTGTGGTCCTAAAGGAGTAACATTCTAAATTCTGCTTACTCCTAACTGGCTGGCTGTGTCTTCCATAGAAAAGGTGCATAACGGCCTGTTTAGGAATATAGGACGCTGCATTATACTGAGTTAACACCCTTGGTCTGTTTAGACCAGTATTGTCAGTTCTCGCTGGCAGCCACTCCCTAGGATTTGGGGCAAGATTCTTTACAAGTTTTATCTGGAAATCTGGTATTTGCTACTGCTGTCTCATTTTGGAGATTGCGGGCATAGTAAGAGGTTCTGGGATGTGCGTGGAGAGTAGATGGACGTACTTCGGCACGTTTACTTGTGTTTGGAGAACTTTCGTTGTGATCACACCTGAATTGTTAAAATTTGGGGTGGGACTGGTTCAGGGGCCACACGGGGCCCATGGGCTGCACAGGGCCTGACCCATCTTTGAATCTCAGGTCTCTTTCCCTCTACCGTCTCCAGAAGAGCAAAGGGAGACATCAGCTGCGACTTTATGCAGGCGTCTTGTTTTTCCTGTCGTTAACGTTTCTCCCCCAAATCTACCCGTCCTGAAAAGCCAGGCAGTTGATAGTTTATTTTGATTTTATTTTCTAACATATTTGTACATATAAATTATGTTTTGAAAGCTCAAGTGATTCGCAGGTAAGAGTAGGTATGGCAAAACATAGCCAAGAAGTTTGTGCAGAGCGTTTGGGAGAAGAGTTTTTAAAGGGAAAAATGGATTTTAAGGGCTAGAGTCCCTTGGGAGTGAATTGTGTGGCAGGATTATCTATATATTTGTGTGTGTGTGTGTGTGTGTGTGTGTGTGTGTGTGTACATATATAAAAGCTGCCTTAAAAAGAAAATTCTCCAATTTTTTCTAAACAATGACAGGTTTGCCTCCACTGTCCAGTGTTGTTAAGCACCTTTGGAAAGAGAGAGGTGCCTTTTTTCCGCACTCCTTGTCCCTCATTAGACCATCCTGAAAGGGACTTAGCCTTCACTTTCATAGCTCTGTGTCAGCTTTCCTCATCGACGTACTTTCCAGGAGCTCTGGACTACCATTCCCGTGGACCGTAGTTCCCATCACACCCCCAGCTGCAACACTCAGCAGCCGTGCTGACTGGGGTGATGGGAGTTGTAGTTGGCCAGTGGCACACTTGTCCTTTGATCCCCCAGGCCAAGGTGGCCAGTAGGACTCAAGATCTCTCCTCAATTGGACCCAGGCTTTCTTCAGAGTCATTGAAGGCAGTGTTTTGTGCGACAACAGGTACCACAAAGCACACTGTATGAAGAAATCCTTTCTCTTGCCTTCCATGAACACTGTGCTTTCTTCCTGTTAAAGAATTTCCTTTGGCAAACTGCAAACTCATGGACTGTTTTAAAACTTCTCCCATTTTTCCATCCGATGCTCAGGCAGATCTCGACGAGACCTCCCATGAGCATAACCCTGTGGCTTCTGAATTTACAGCTGTGGCTGTGCACTTGTGTAATAATCTTTTTGTCTCTTTGTGAATGGTGGTGTTGTGCTTTTCCAAGAGTTTTTCTTTTTCTCTCTGTGTCCCCTGTCCTGTCATGCTTTGGTGGGATTTTTTTATTCTCAATAAAACCTGCATGGTTATGGATTTTAAGCTGCTTTTCCCAGCTATTCCCTCACTCACTTCCTCCGGTAAAAAACCCAGTTTTGGAAGGTAAGAGGTTTTGAGAAACCAGCAAATGAAGTTGGTTGCTTCTCAGAGCAGTTATATGAGCTGGGTCTCTGGAGCAGAGATGTCCCTCTACAATCTGGATTAATATTTGGAGAAAGCAACTAACTTCTTTCATTTCACATTCAGCTTTCTTTGCTCTTCTCCTCACCCCCTCCCCGAAAAGCTCCAGTGAAGATGATGAAGAGCTTGGAAGAGTTATGCCCAGATATCCTGCTCAGCCTAGCTATGCTGGCCAAGATTTCTTGGCGTTGTGGTCCGAAACGAGTGACCTTTCCAAACCCTGCCACCCAACTGGGGAGGAAGGACTAGAGATGCTTTTATGGTTTGGAAGACTGTTTGTATAAACAACTAACTTTGCCGTTGGTTTTCAATAAAATAAACCCAAATTCTGTTTTTTTTTGGTGGACTTTTCTTGAAGAATGTTTGGCGGTGGTGGTGGTTCGAATTTAACTTGCAGAACAGGACAGACTTCCCAAGGAAGTGTGTTTCATTATTGGAGTGTGTATTTAAATATTTTGATCTCATCCTTTTATCATGAGATCTCCGGGTGGCAAACAAGTGAAACAGTATAAGCAATTTAAACAACTCCCAGTTACCCAAATTGTTGTCCAAAAGTGGTGACAGAAGAGTGGTTTAACTGCCGTGGTTCCATCCTATGGGATCTTGGAATTTATAGTATCCTGAAGTATTTAGAACTAAAGCTGAGCGCTTTAGTGCATCACCCAAGTACAATCTCCAGAATTTCGTTGGAGGCAGCCATGGCAGTTAAAGTGGATTTGTAGCACTATAATTGTGTAGTGTGAAAGGGTCCGGGGTACTGAGGGCAGGCTTCTGTCAGATTCTCCCCTTAGCTGGGATTAGACTAAAGCGGGCCTATGAAAATGCACTGAAAATTAGGATTCATCATGTTGAATTATGACAATAAAACTGAAAGCAGCAGTTCGATTTGAGTGGTCAAGAGCACCCCAGATTTGTGAGTCCCAGGGACAGTTCCTAGTCAGGGCTTGGAGACAGCATTAAATACAATACATTAAATATCAGCTGTGTTTTTCAAAACATGTTCCAATGGAAAAAAACAAACGCAAGTCTTAAGGTATGAGATGGAGAGGAGAGGATGAGGTCTCACAAGGAGTCCATTATTGCCACTCCGATTTGGAACAACGGGGGCCAGTAGCGCACAGGCCTTTTTAAAAGACTTGTTACCAGGATGGTGCTCTCACCTGAGATTTTTCCTTTTGTCACACGCCTTGGAGAGGCCAGGCTCTTGACCTGGGACCACAGTAGCAAACAGTTGGCTGGTTTTCTCTTCGCTACCGCACATCAAATAGCCAGTAGATGGCATCCTTGGCTCACCTTTGCTGATGGCGGAACCACACAGGGCACCAGGGTGCAATCTTTAAATTGGACAGTCCGCTCTTTGCATTTGCAGGTCTGGCTGTCACGATTGGATTATTTGCACACTTCTTTTCCACGGGTACCTTCCCTCTCGGTGGCTCCAATCCGGCCACACAGCCCTTTAAAAATCACTTCTTTACAAAAAGAAAGAATGCTTATTTGTGAATATTGTTTGTTACAACTTTAATGAAAATAAAATTAAAAAAAATCACTCCTGGGCCTCCTCTGCTACCAGAATGTCTTGCAGCCCAATTTTGAAGCACCGCAAACTCACTTCTGATGCCTCCCCACACCCCAGGAAGGAGACAGGTGAGAGGAAAAAAGTTTAGGGCCACCATGCTATAACCCCTTTCTCCATTTTCCTGACCTAGTTTAGACCCTGGTTGCCCGATCCCCACACGATGCCTCCGCTCCCTGCCCGCAGACACACACATGTATTTCCTCCTATTTCTTCTATACAGATTAGGATGCAGCCTCTGTTTAGCACAGGGACCCTGCAGCCCTTCATTTTAGGTGGGACTGCAAGTCCCAGCAGCCATGGCCAGCATTGTGAAGGGTGAAGAATGATGGGAGATGCAGTCCATCAAGGTCAAGAGGGCCCTGGGGTTCTTATCCCCAAGAACTGGTTGCCCCCATCCTTTGTTGTTGGTGAGGAGTTGTGGGAAGCAACAATTGCCATTGTTTTGCTGTAAAACAAGCAGCCTACTGTCACTGTCAGGAATGGAGGTGGAGACATGAGCTATCGTGTTCGCCGTACAATGGGCTGCCGGTCACGGGAGGCAGGGAAGCTCTTAGCGGAGGCCGTGCCTCTGCCGTCACAGGGCAAAAAACCCGAAGTCACCCGAGCGTGTAATTGCAGTGCCTGTTTCTCATTGTCTGGATGATTGAAGGAAGGGCGAGAACTCTTGAGGGACAGCGGTGATGCTAGCAGGGAGCAGGTACCCTGACAGATATATTTGGCCTTGTTCAGCCCTGGGGTGCACTTAAAATTCAGAAAGGCACAAAGAAGTGTTTTGGTTTGTAGGATGGAGACAGCAGGGGGACAAGTAGTCATCGTGTTTGGACTACATCACCCAGCCTCTCCTAGCCAGTGTGCCTAACAGATTCTAAGAGTCTTGTCTGATCTTGGAAGCTAAGCAAGGTCTGACTTGGTTAGTATTTGTTAGCATTAGTATCGAGTTGGTATTGAGGGAGGTACTGGTACCACTCTACTCTGCTTTGGTTAGACCTCATCTTGAATACTGTGTCCAATTCTGGGCACCCCAATTCAAGAAGGACATGGTCAAGCTGGAGCAAGTCCAGAGAAGGGCGACCAAAATGGTGAGAGGCCTGGAAACCATGCCTGATGAGGATAGACTTAGAGAGCTGGGTATGTTTAGTTTGCAGAAGAGAAGGTTAAGAGGGGACATGATAGCCATGTTTAAATATTTGAAGGGATGCCATGTAGAGGAGGGAGTGGGCTTGTTTTCTGCTGCTCCAGAGACCAGGACAAGGAGCAATGGATTCAAGCTGCAGGAAAGGGGATTCCACCTGAACCCCAGGAAGAACTTCCTGACAGTCAGGGCTGTCCGGCAGTGGAATCTGCTGCTTCGGAGTGTAGTGGAGTCTCCTTCCTTGGAGGTTTTTAAGCAGAGGCTAGATGGCCATCTGTCAAAGGGAGTGCTTTGAGGGTGTTCCTGCATAGCAGGGAGTTGGACTGGATGTCCTGTGTGGTCTCTTCCAACTCTACATTTCTATGATTCTGTGGATGGGAGACCGCCAATCCCGGGTGCTGTAGACTGTATTTCAGAGGGAGGAACTGGCAAAACCACCTCTGAGTATTCCTTGCCTAAGAAAACCCAATGAAATTCATTTTGTCGCTGTAGGTCGACAGGCAACTTGAAAGCACATACACACAGGCATTTCTAGATCTCTCCTCCATCATCCCATTTCAGATAAGTTGATTTTCTTTGTTCCCTGGCATTCACATGGATACCTAGAAATTGGGAATATTCTAATGTGGATGCTTCTCTCTTTGGTTCTTAATGATAGATCTGCCCACCTGTGCTCTACCATTCAGCTATGGCTCATAAACCGTCCTCACCTATGGCTGAGTGGGATCAGGCATCGGAGGTTAAAAGCAGGGTCAGACAGAAACAAGCTGAAGGAGGAGGATTGAAATCTGAGAACGCAAAGCCGGCACACTTGTTATGTCCAAGTTACTGGGGCTTTGCCTTCCCTCGCCTTCAATTACAATCTTAATAGCTACATCAAGAAACATTAAAAATGCATCAGCACCAGTAAGGAAAGGAACGGAAGACAGAGGGAAAAATCCATCATTTTAAAATTACTTTATTAGTTCAAAAGGTTTTACTCCCCCTATCCTTCCCGCTTTCTTATTTTAGATCCTGGCAAAAGGGGGGAAAATTGTGTTTGAAAAGTTCCCTCAGTACATTTGCTGTTTCCTGCTAATTATATTATTGCAGAACTGCCATGTCAAAGATAGAACTCACTTCATCTAAATGAGATTTCTCTGGCTCCATGTATCTGAATTGTATGGATGCTCTCGCACACAAATATAGGAGAAGGTGGTTCCTAGAAAGCAATGAGGATGTACACTTCTCTGTTGATGGCTGCCATAGATCTCGACACTGTACTCCTATTGATACAGCCTAGAATCACATTGTCTTTTTTAGCTGCCGCATCACACTGTTGCCTCATGTTCAGCTTGTGGTCCACTAAGACTCCTAGATCCCTTTCAAATCTACTGTTTTCATGCCAAGTGCCACCCATCCTTCTTCTGTGCATTTCATTCTTTCTTCCTAAATGTAGTATCCTCCATTTCTCCCTGTTAAAATTCATTTTGTTAATTTTGGGAAACACCAGCCCAGAAGCCTATTATTTAGTTACCCCAGACAGCAGGACCTGCTGGGTTTTTTCATTACTCAGCCCCTCTTAAAAACGTAACAGGTTTTTCAAGATCCTGCCTCTTTCCTTCTGTTTATTCCAACTCTGCTTGGAAGCTGAGGTTGCAACCTGTTTTGTCTTGTTTTTACGGGCCCCGGACTTGTGCCTTTTCTCAGCAGCCTGATATGTTACGCTGTTAATTCAAAAACAGCCAAGGTTTTCTTTCATCCTTCTGTTTACAAAGCGAAGCATCAGTACCTTAGCATCTTAGGCACGGTTGCTGCAGATGGCATGGTAACAGAAGGGGTGATGGAAACCAAAGCAAAACACAAAGCCCTCCAGAACTTTGACAACCCTCCTTGGAATTAGCTGGAGGATATTTAAAGAAAGGTTAATGCAATGTGGGAGGGTCATTTGGGAAGGACCCAAGAAGACATGTTGGAGCAGTTGGGTCATCTCCAAGCAGAAGAACCTACAGACCTCTTTCTAAAAATAAAAAAAGCAAAGGCAGCCTTCCGAAACCTCTGCTGAACTGTTCCTTCTCTTGACAAAGCTTTTCATGTTGGGAGTGTGACCTGCAAATAGGCGTAAGAGGAGGGCAGGGATTGGTGCAAGAGCTCCCGATTGTCACAAAGGTAACGGTGGCTCTCCAAAGCAAGGAGAAATCGCATAAACATTTCCAAGGTCTGAGAAGAGCATGCTTCGTTAGAATTATAGAAGACCCTCTCTTTCATGTCATACGGAAGATGGAGCAAGCTTGTTTTCTGCTCCTCCAGCGACTAGAATGCAGAACAATGAATTCAAACTTCAGATTACACATTAGGAAGAATTTCTTGATGGTAAGATCAGTTGGACAGTGGAATACACTGCCTCAAAGTGTGGTAGAGTCTCAGTCTTTGGAAGTTTTTAGATGGCCATCTATTGAGAATGTTTTGATGGTGTATTCCTGCATGGCAGGTGCTCGGATTTGATGGCCATTGTGATCTCTTCCAACTTCATGATTCAAAGGAGATGGAGACTCTGTGATTCAAAGGGGATGATTTAAAGGAAAAGGAGAGAATAAAACAAGATTCAGGGCCCTTCTACACCACACAGTTATAGCACTATGATATATAGCATGGTGTAACTGTTACTGGTTGCATCCTATGGAAGGTTAGCGAAGGGGATTTAGAATTCTCAGCCGGAGAGCTCTAGTGCCTCTCTTGACTACAAACTCCCAAGATTCCTTAGAATGGAACCATGTCAGTTAATTTAGAGTCATAATGCTATTGTTTTGTAGTGTAGAAGGGGCCCAGGTCATTATGCTTTCGGTGGGTGAGATTGCAGAACGTCTTTCCACTGGAGGCAGGGGAGACAATAAGGCAACTGTGCCATCAAACAGATCTGCATGAAGCTGTTTCCCCCCCCCCAACATTTGTGAGCTGTGACATTAAAAAAGAAAGAAAAAGAAAAACAGGCCATTAAAAATAGGTAGAAGGAACCTGCTGTGAAGCCTTTGCAAAATAATAGTAAAGCTTTAAAAACTCACTTTCAAAGTGTTCATTGCTGAAATCAGCACACCCCAGAGCTATATCACTTGAAGATTTGCTCTGTTTGTTGTTGCTGCTGCTGTTGTTGTTGAAAGGGCAAGAGACAAAAAATCTATTAATTAGGGAATTGGCTTTGAGGACCGAAGCAGACAGCAAGCATCCTCAGAAGGTGAGGTGAAGGACAAAACATGGAGGCAAGAAAGCGTCCAAGGAGGAATATATTAAATATGGTATTTGTGCCGGATAAATTAGCAGTCATCAATATGAATACCACCCAACTTCCACCCTTCGGATGGATTGAACTACAACTTCCATCACTGCCGATGAAACTGTAGTTCAGCCTGCCTGGAGCCCACCAGGCTAGGGGAATACTGGTTGTTATAGGCTGAGATATTCACTTTTAGTCTATCATAAACACCCACAATATGTTGGATCCCATGCTCATATAAGCAATTACAACCAGCCCTCCACGTTTGTGCATTTCATTTTCATGGATTTATTTGTGAGTTTCTCCAACCGCTGCCCCCATCCCACTTCAGGCGCTTCTTTTCCCGGGGAAACCTTCCCTCTCGGTGGCTCCAATGAGGCGGTGCAGCCCTTTAAAAACTCATCTCTGGTTCTCCTCCTCCAGCAGCTGCTCCCTGGCCAGCTAAAGACAGCTAGCAGCCCAATTTCTGAGCACCACAAACCATCTCCTGATGCCCGTCCCCACACCCAAGGAAGGAGATGGCTGAGAGAAAAGACCGATAGGGCCACTATGCCAATCCACCCCTATTTTCCTGGCTTGGTTTGGACCCTTGGTACACGTTCCCCCAAATCCTGGGGTTTGCAGTAGAGTGAGGGGTATTTAGAATTCTCAGCCAAAGCTCTTTGGCCTCAGTAAACGACAAACCCCAGAATTCCACAGGAGGTTGAAAGTGGAATAATAGCACTATAACAGTGCAGGGCGGAAATGGTCCATGCCTCAGTCTCTTTCCCACAGACACACGTGCATTTGGATATTTGTGATTTTTCCACTTTTGCGGGGGTCCTGCACCCTTAACCCTAGCAAATGTAGTCTGGAAATCAAGTTTTATGAAGAACTACTTAGCTGGATATGTTGAGCCCGGAAAGGAGAAAGGTAAGAAGTGCATGATAGCTATTTCTAAATATTTGAAGGCTAAAATATGCCTAGTTCCAGCTTTTCTCCTAAGGTTCATTTACTTCCAAAATACCAATCTCCCAATTCTTTTTGTGAGCAAATTGTCCCGTTCTCTCCGATGGCGAAAACAACAGACTCTGGGACCGTGGCAAATGTCTCTTTTGATCTTCTTTGCGAGTGAAGCTGTTCACCGATCCACTTTACCGGGTGCATAATTGCTAATATGCACACCCAGCCGCAGCCCTCGTGTAAAACCAAACTTGCTCCCGTCACTCACGGCTGGATCGATAATGCTCTGGCAGGTCCCACGACAACTGCGAGAGGAACAGGAAGCAGGGAAGCAGATTTGGTGATGATGGAACTGAACAATGCCTTATTGATCCACCCAGGCGAGAGGAGCTCTCCAGGGATCTGGCCAGCGGAAGAGTGAAGAAGGAGCAAAATAACATCAAGCCAACCCAGTTGCGTTCGCTGGTGTCCTTATTTAGCCTGGAGAACAGTCCAATTTTTTAAAAAAACAACCTTAGCTTATTTTAATTAATTAAATCAACTAATTATATTTCGGGAAGGCCTAACTGAAATAGCAAGCCCATTTATAGTCCTTCCTGTCCAACTGGTTGCAACTACATTGTATAATTGTCACAGTTCGATGCCACTTTAAGTGTCACGGCTCCTCATCTGGATTCCCGGGATTTGTACTTCGGGAAGGTACTTTGAATTTGCTAGTGCAGTGGTTCCTAACCTTTGGACTGGCAGATGTTTTGTACTTCAGCTCCCAGAAACCTCAGCTAGCATGGCCCAATGGTCAGGAATTTTGGGAAATGAAGTCCAAAACATTAGGTGGGTCAGAAGCTGAGAACCACAGCTCTCGTGTACTCCTCTAAAATGACAGCACCAGGATAATTTTAAATGTGCCCTCTCTAAACTCCAAATTCCAAGATTCTGCAGGAGGGAGTCATGGTAGTTATAAAGTGATATCAAAGGAGAATAATTGTGTAGTGTGGATATGTTCCAGGAGGAGTCAGTGACCTGTCTGAGTAGATGAGGTTTGTCCAAGGATGAAGGGTACTAAATTGACTGAATCCTTCTTCCACGCCTGGATGGGGAAGGCACAAGTCAAATGGAAGAGCCAAAGCATATTTCAATAGACAGCTCCTATAACCAGCAACTCATACCCTCAACATTTCACTGGTGAAAACCAAGACATGTGGCCAACATCAAAGGCAAGGTGGCAACAATTAAGTAATGAGGAGGATTTAGAAGAGGCTGCAGCAATTTGCTTTTGCCTGAGCTTACTGGGAAGGGCAAAACTCTGCCCCTTACTTTCCCCTCCCTTCCCCTGAATTAACTGAGTGCGAACTACTTTTGCACTTTGAACTCAGTTAGCAGCAATAGAAATAAGCTGAGTACACGGGAGAAAAATGGGAAGAGGAAAGAGAAACTGGGACATTTTAAAAGCAGCTGAAAAGTGGGATGACAGAGGATTCACTGGGACAGTCAACCACATTGGGACGGTCAGAGGGTGTGAGAATTGAACTGTAGGAAAGGCATTCCTGTTCAGAATGGGAAAAACGATACACAAAACCTTCCAAAAGTGATGACATAGGGTGCTGATGGTCGCTCCCAAGCTCTGGAACTCCCATCCCAGAAAGACTGGGAAGGTACCCTCCTTGCCATCTATTTGCAAGCAAGTGAAAATCAGACCTTTAAGAACTGATTTTCAGAGAAAACAAACCTTGTGTAATGTGCTGGACTTGTTATTATCTGTTGTTGTTTTTAGTGCCTTTTAATGCTTTTAACTTGTTTTAATTTCATCATAGTGTAATTGCTTTTAAACTTTTATATACGGTAAAATTTTAATTATATTCATTTTAACAGTTGCAAACTTCCTTGAATCCCAAACTGAAGGAAAGATGGAATGGGATGATAATGATGATGATGTAGTCTCAAAAAGGAACATTTCCACACTCAGATCAGGCTATACTAATAATGAATTAGAATCCAATTGATTTTCCCAGCTAGAGTAGACCCACTGAATCAGCTGTTGAATGTGAGTCAACACATAAGTAAATCTCATTGAAAGCTTGTTTGTTCTATTTGATCGTTATAAAAAAAAAGTAAATTCAATTGAGTCAATAGGTCTCCTCTGTTTGAAATTAAAAGATTTAGGCTATTTATTTAAACCTACTGTTGTCTGAATTGTGCAGTGCTGGTGGTGCTGGGAGAATACAAATCACACCCATTTTGTAAGCTATCCAAGTCTTCCAAAAATAGCAATTGCAAAATAATGAGGCCATAAAATCAGTCCACAGACCTGCCGAACGCATTTCCATCACTTAGTCCTCTTCTTTAACTTGTGCATAATAATTCCAAGACCAATTACAGAATGGCGCAATTGAGTGATTTAAAAAACAAAAACAAAAGACAAGGAAGGTTCATTATTTTCCAATGGCTATTTTGAGTCAATGTTGACAGTGCACTGAAATCTCTGTGGCTCTCAAAAAGCCTGTGAGTGAGGAAAGGTCTGTGATTATTGTAAATAAGACAACGTGATGAGTTGCTAACCCCGACTCTTTGGGCTCGCCTTTTGAGAGCTACTCTATGCATGTTGACGCACCACGCAAGTTCTTTACTCTGAAGTACATCCAGTGGATATTACTCCCTAGAAATGGCCTTGAAATTGGCCCCTCAAGTTCTTGCCCTTCTTTTCCTTCTCGTCTTTGTCCTCCTCTCTTCTTTGCCTTCTCTTTCTCCTCTACTTCTAATCTCCTTCCATCCTTCTCCTCCATCTTGTCCTCTCCATCCTCCTTATTTTACTCTTTCCTCCTCCTCTTTGTCTTTTTTTTTGTCTCCCCTCTTCCTCTCCTTCTATTTCTTATCTCTTCTGTCCTTTCTTCTCATCTATCTCCTTCTCCTTGTTCCCTTCTTCTCTCTGCTTTCATGTTCTTCTTCCTTCTTCCAACTTCTGACCTTCTCCTCCTCCACGTCTTTTTCTTCTCTCCCCTCTTCCTTCCTCTCTTCTACTTCTATTCTCCTTGTTCTCATCCTCCTCTTCCTCCTGCTTGGAAGAGCATCAGATTGGGACAGGAAAGATTTATACCTGCCATTGGGCGAGTGAGACACCCACCACAGGTGACAAATTTTGACAGGGAAGAACAAAAACCCATCCAACTCTTACAATTTCCCTTTCCTATTGCTGTACTTTTCTTGCCAGGGATACATGATCAGGGATACTACCATATTCAGGTATAAATTCCTGCCAGATCCCAAGGCTTTTAGCCAGTCAGGATGAGCCCTCAGTTGATTTAATTTCTATGCTACCCTGAGGTCCCAGTGAAATAGAGCAGGAAAGATTTTTTTGAAAAAAAAAAAAAGTTTCAGGTGGATTTGGGCAAAGACTTTCCCTTCTCCTTCATCGGTCCTGTTTTCCTTTTCAAGGGGGACATTTGGGGATAGCACTCCACAATTTGACTTTGGTTTGACTTTGGGGCGGTTGGGGATGCAGTACTTATCTTTGTTCATGAGGAAGTCCAAGGGTTCTTTTTGTTGGAAGCAAAGAGGCATCAATACCTCTGTACAGTGATTAGTGGCAGAGGGGAGTCTGGATAATGCCTGCCCTTTGTTTTCGCCTCTCTGTATCTTTCTTTGGACTGCATACTCAAGCCTTTTGCTTCCTGCTTACCTGCAGACATCACTTCCCCTCATCCCTAGATGCTGGTTTGTCTCCTTGGCCATTTCTACACTAGCCTGTTATAGCGCTATGATAGGCTAGTGTGGAAATGGCCCTTGTCTTCCTTTGCCTGGAAGGAACATCCATGAGTCTCCAAGCCCAACAACAGATGCTGGCTTACACCCACAAAGAAGAGTCAGATTTTACGGGCTCTTGCAACCAAGCTGAGACTAATAAAATCACAGAATGATAGAGATGGGAGAGACCACAAGGGCGATTGGGTCCAAACCCATTCTGTCATGCAGGAATACACCATCCAAGCATTCCTGAAAGATGGCCATCCCACCTCTGTTTAAGAAACTCCAAAGAAGGAGACTCCACCAGGTCCACTTCTTTAATCTGTCTCCTTTACTATCCTAAAATGGATTTCCTGAGACAATACGTGTAAGGGTTTTTGTTTTACCCTACAAGAGCATCTAGAGCTGCTACTTCTGTTTCTACCACAATCTCATCTTGCCGTAGCCCCGCTATTGCTGCTGTGTGCCGTCAAGTCATTTCTGACTTATAGTGACCCTATCACGGCAGTCACGTAGGGACACAGGGCGATGAGGGGCGATTTGCCCTGGGCGGCAATATTTTTGGAGCATCCTGGCCCGTAGCCATGCGCCTGTGGGCCCTGGCCATGCCCCCATGCACCGCGGCCATGCTCCCACGCACAGTGGCCACACCCCCGCACCGTAGCGCCCCTCTCACCCACCCCTCCAAACACTCCAAGCTCTGCCACTGTTTCATAGGGGTTTCTGGGGGCTGAGAGTGTGTGATGCACTCAAGGTCACCCAGTAGTTTTCTATGGCCGAGGAGGAAATCAAACCTTGGTCTCCAAGGTCATAATCCAATGTTCAAACCGCTACACTATGCCGGCTCTCTCAGCCCTGCTGTACTCTGACCAATATAGATTTCAAATATCCCTATGCTTTTAAATTTTTTAAAAAGCTAAGCCAAATACTTTTTAAGAAGCAGACAGGCAATACTATTTGAAATAAGGTTGTTAATCTCTCATAATGAAACATCACTTTACTGGAACATTCTACAGAAGTAAAGAAAAAAAAAAGATTCCACCCTCAGATAACCTTTCAGGATATTTGCAGTGGCCTGTTTTTTCCCACGTGATGTCAACTGGTCCCAAGTGTGTTCTGGAATGGAGGACTCAGCAGTTGTAGGCAGGTTGAAGGCTCATGGGAAGAAACCATCAATGGAAGAAACCATCTTGTTTCCCACACCACGTCCCTGTGAAGGACGCAACACGGTCACTTCGTGCCATTCCCGGGGGGCCCTAGAGGTCCTGTTTCAAAGCGTGGGGCATCTAAGCCGCTGCCAAGCACTGCGCTGGGCATTTTTCTTACAAATTTAAAAAAAGAAAGAAAGAGACGTTAGCAAGAACAGCCAGTGCTATGCTCCCACCCAAACTGTCCTGTCCCAGTCCTGGGGATGGTTATTGCTCCTTCTTTGAAAAGAACAGAAATTGAGTTCTGCTACCAGTGGCTCCATGATGCAAAAGAAAGACTACAGGGAGAGGAGCAGCCATGTGAACTGAAGTCAGACCTGGGAGTATCAGGCCACTTCTGCCCCAAAGGCCCCTCCCTAAACTGCAAATCCCAGGATTCCATAGGATGTTGACAGTGGAATAATAGCACTATGACAGGCTGGTGCGGAAATGGCCTCAGTCTATAGGCAAGGAAGCACAGATCAGCAAGGTGGAATACTTCATGGCAATGCTTGTTACTTCTGCTAAACTCTGTTGGCATATTAGAAGACAAGAAAAGCTGAAGACCTGCCTAAACCAAAGGCCAATCTAGTCCAAGATTCTGTTCCTAGCATGGTCACTCAGTTTAACCTCAGGAAGTCTGCCAACAAGACATGAGTTCCATTGCCTCCTCTGTCTTGTGCTCCTTAGCAAATGATTCAACAAAGGCAAACTCTTCTGGTACTAGAAATGATACCATACCATCTAACTGTTCCAGTTTGGTAGGGACAATTCTGGTTAATCCTCTGTTATCCCACTTCTCAGCTGCTTTGAAAATGTCCTGGTTTCTTACCTCGGTTGCTGCAGACAGAGTTGAAAGTACAAAAGTAGTTTGCACTCACTTCATTTGGAGGATGGAAAGGAGAGGAGGAGTGTGGTTTCTTCGGGGCTGAGGCTTCTTTGGTTGAGCTGACCCACCAATAACGTAATCTTCCTCTTTTCCTACCCCTTCCATCTCACCAAGTATTACTGCCTTTTCTAGTGAGCCCTATCTTCTCATGATGCAATAGTCTTAGTTTAGTCATTTGGCTTCTAGGGAGAGTTCAGGCTTGATTTGCTCTGGGACCCATTTATTTGTTCTTCTGGCAGTCCAAGGTATCTGCAGAAATCTCCTCCAGCACCACATTTATTGGGGGAAATCCAGCCAATTAAAAAAAGGTACCCCATCCACAACTCACAGAGCTGAGCTTCACTAACGTTTTGCCATCTCACTGTGGATACTCTTTAAAATGGAGTTTTTAAAAAATTTTTTTTCATTTGTTTTTAATGAATCACGACTCTGTTCTTATGCAAGACACATCACCCAAAACGTTGGTATCATTTTGAGCTTTTTCCAGGCAGAGGAATAGAAATTCAGTTCTCTGTCTGCAAACGAATGCCAGCTCCGACTTTATGAGAACCTTATTCTTCACCCGGCAGAGGTGAAGATTTTCTTGGCACAGAACCTTTGAATGGGACAGTGGTTCATTTCTTTCTCTCTCTCTCTTTGTCTGCCAGTAATAAACCAAACAGGTGACTTTCTTGGCTTCCCAGCCAACTACCTGAGTCTCAAGTTCGAGGAGTGATCCATCACTGGCAAACCGTAGGAAATGTCAGGAACAATTAAGAGTGACCCCTGGCATTAACTTCATCAGAGTCAATCTGTCTTCCTCAGTGAAAATCTGTTGGAAGGAACTGCTGATGGTGAATGTATTTATTTGGCTTCCCAGCTGTTGGAGTCTGCAGTTTTCATTCAAAGACAGAACAGCAAGTGCATCCATCTGTATTCAGAAGCGGGAAGGGAAAAACTTTTACAAAAAGTTTTGGCCAGCCAGATTTTTCTAAAAGCCAGCTCCAGCTTTGAGGAGGGACCAGATATAGGACCACTGCTGGGCAACCTCCTTGGTCAAGGTCAGAGCCAATGGCTTCCTTGTCAGTTAGGTGGTGAATTGGCTCTGGCTTTTCATTCCAACTTTAAGGAGCTATCCAAAGTGCTGAATTCTGCCTCCCCAAATAGGATCCACATTTTGGATATTTCCTTTAAAATTTGGACTAAAACCTGATGGAGGTTCTCCACTCCATTACACTGGAAGCTGCTCATGTCTAGAAGCCTTGTCTAACAGTGGTGATAACAGCTGGGGCTTTGTATAAAAGCTGGCCCTTTGGAATCAGTATCAACTAGGAAGTCTTTATTAAAGAAGTGATACGCATGATAGAGAAGGATAAGGTCTGCTGGCTATAGCTATGTGACTAACTCAAAGACGAAAGCAGGAATGGGCAACTTGGGGGTTGCATTAGCTCCACAAGAGACCCTAGAGGGTTGCACGTTTACCACCATCCACACTTGTTTTGTTTTCTTTTTTGTCCTCAATGACCGTTAAATTATTTCCCACTGTTGCCATTTGAAACAGAACTACGATGTACTACTGGGGCAGCAGAGGGACAGACAATAGTTGGGGTTCCCTGGAAAGATACCCACTTTGTCTTGTCTATTCTACCACTTTCTTCCCTAAATATGGCCTAATCTCACTTCTTATTGCTCCTCCTCTTCTTGTAGTCCATGGGTGGGCAAATTGTGGTCCCGGGGCCCTTTTTGTGGTCCCCATGGCCCCAGAAGTAAAAAAAAGAACAAGACTAGAAGACAGAACTAATACCATTAACACATCCTAACTACACTAACAAAAGCTAACTAACTCAATAGAATCTTCCGATTAAGAAGTTAAAAAATTCTTGTGCCGTCAGACTGACATGAGCTTTTAATGGTGGGCCATGCTGCTTTATGGTTATGTAGTCTTGTAATGAATTTTAATACTTTATAAATTGTTTGGTAGTTTTTAAATAGCTGTCATATTTATGACTTTATTGACATTTGTGTACATTGTTTTCAATCTGTTGTCGTTTCTGACCTGTGGTGACCCTAAGGTGAACCTATCAGGGGGTTTTCTGGGGCTGAGAGTGTGTGATGTGTGCAAGGTCATCCGGTGGGTTTCCATGCCTGAGCAGGGAATCGAAGCCTGGTCTCCAGGGTTGTAGTCCAACGCTGGCTTTCTTTCAATCCATATTGTTTTAAAATATGTTGTGGGTTGCCTTGAGTCCCATCATTGGGAGTATGGTGGGATATAAATGAAATAGATAGATAGATAGACAGACAGACAGACAGACAGACAGACAGACAGATCGATCCAAGGCGCTGAGCCATATCTCCTCCAGCATCTTGGATATTTCCTGTAAAGTTCAGACTAAAACTCAGAGCGGACTCATCACCCAGTAACATGGGAGCTTGCTCCCAGTTCTCAGTGAGGCCTCGAATACTTGCCAGGAGGAAGGGCCCAAGAATTGTTTGTAGAAACCACCCCGTACTTTGTTATATTTAGCGCTCCTCAGATGACATGCAATCACGGGGAAATATTTGAAGTGTTCTTCAAAAAGACGAAAACACTTTCATTAAGAATGACAACAGGGTCTCGGTTGCTTTGTGCTGGTACAAAGAAGGCCTCCAGAAATTAGGATCAAACCTTTTGCCTGCCAAATCAGGAGGGAAATCTCTCTCTCTCTCTCTCTCTCTCTCTCTCTCTCTCTCTCTCTCTCTCTCTTCCTCCATGTGATTAGATTTCAACAATAAAAAAAAATTGCCTTCAGAGCCGAGTTGTAAAAATATCTGCAGGAAAGAAGTCCTGGCACTCCGTTATTGATCAGCAAATGGATCCCACCTGTAGTTTACGGAGTGTCTCGGCGGGTTTAATTTGGGTGAAATTGATTCCCCCGTAAAGCTCTCAACGCTGGTGTTGTGGGATGTTTCCCATGTTTGCGGGCTGCGGCTATTTTTAAATGAATCCAGCACATGTTCAAGTTACGACGCAAAACATTTTGTACATTAGGAGGCAACGGGGGGAAGGAGGGGAGAAGAGAAATGCCCAGGAAAGTAGGAGATGTACTGAAATATTTAACAAGCTCCCCTTTTATGTCTCAAAAGGCATGTTTTATTTAGTGGATCCCAGAGAAATGTAATTTATATTCAGCTGTTTATCCGCCCTGAGGTCATCGGCTGCAGCAAACAAAACGGGAGTGAGCGAATCGGTCTGCTGAAAGAGATCCATTGTTGTCCTTGTTAAATGTGAAGCTTGTTTTTCTTCCTATTTTTTTAATGTCTGGATTACGGGGGTGGTAGTGCTAGTTTAGAGGGTTTTTTCTAAAAAAAAGAAAAGAAGATAATGACAAAATACAGGGAGAGATAAAAAAAAAAAATCAGCCCAGAATTTCTCTTTCATCTCGGCATAGGTTTTCATCTATGGCTAAGGCTGACAACGTTGCTGCTTTGAAAATGGGATTTGATTAAAGAGGTTTCCTTCAGGTGGGCTGAAGGGATGTTCTAAGAACAGAGGAGGAGGATGGAAGAAAAGGGGAATGGACCACCCCTCAAGCCAACTTAGGATCCAGGTTCTTGGATTCCTCTGGATCGCTTACACTGGTAGGCCCCAGGAGGTACACTAACATGTATATCTCTTCCGACATTGCACAAGGAGGTATCTAGGATCTTCTCGCATAAACATTTGTTCCACGCTGTGCAATGGCAGCTGAGGGCAGGGCATTGGATCTGTTCCTGGGAAGTGTTGAATCCTCTTGACCTTTTCATTCTAAACTTAAAAGGCTTTAGCCAACTGGGAAAGCTCATATAGCCTGGACCAAGCCATATATATATATATATATATATGCACACACACACACACACAAATATATATACATACACATATACACACACACACACCAAGTGACTAATTAGGTTTGATTTCAAAATGCATATACAGGCATTTGTGGGTTTCAATTTTGCGGATTTGATTATCCACGGATTATTTGCTGTCACCTCTGCTGCCTCCCTGTGCCATTTTTAATAGGGACTGCAAGCCTTGTGAGACCGAGAAACTGCGAACGAGGCTTGTAAGTCCCTCTTAAAAAGGGTGTGGGGCTGCAGTGGAGGGGGCCATAAGCCCCACCAGCCCCCCACTTCTTCCTTGGGAAGGTACCCTGATGCCTTAAGGGAATCCATGGTGGGTTGAATATGGTGACCATACTTCTTGTGTGTGTTAAATATGGTTTGAGAGGGCCTAGATTTATTCAGGGTTTTTCCACTTTCATGGGGGTCCTGTGCCCCTAACCCTAGCAAATGTGGAGGGATGACTGTATACTGAATGACTGACTAGGTTTGCTTTCCAAACGCATATAGTGTCAACAACAACAACAATAATCTGTAATGTTTCTATGCTTTCTACAAAAGTCGTCATTCCATACCCCCAACATTGCATGTACAAGAACCAGAAGACATGTGGCCAAGCAATATCAGAGTGTGGTCAAGATGGCAAAAGTTGTTAAAAAGAAAGAACACACAGCCCAAGATAGGCGGCAGCAAGTTTGGTTTTGTCTGAGCCTCCTGGAGGAAGCCGAGACTCCTTTCCTCCCCTCCTTCCCTTGAGTTACTTGAGTAAAGTATAAACTGTTTTTGCACTTTGAATTGACTGTGCAGCAACTGCAGTGATCTGAGGACAAAGGGCGAAAGTGGGAGATGGAGAGAGGGCCTGGGACATTTTAAATGCAGCTGGAAAAGTGGGACAGCAGAGGATTAATTGTGACTGTCCCTTGGACATTGGTAGATCTGCCATTTGAGAAGGTCGTACTCCAAAAAGGTAACTTCCTAGCTTCAGATCAGGCTAACATTCGTATCAACATACAGATTTCAATACAGACCATTTCCTCCCTACACTGTTATAGTGCTGTTATTCCACTTTCAACCTCTTGTGGAATTCTGGGGTTTGTAGTTTCCTGAGGCCAAAGAGCTCTCTGGCTGAGAATCCTCAAGGCCCCTCCCTAAACTGCAAATCCCAGGATTCCATAGGATGGTGAAAGTAGAATAATAGCACTATAATAGTGTAGTGCAGAAATGGCCTGTGGCACATCCATCTTTCTCCTCCAGCACAGCTGGCCATGTCAACACACTTGCAGTGCAGTGCGGTAATGCTCGTTTTTTTCAGTATGCGCCACAACTGGGCATTGCTTTCATGGGCAAAGAAGAGGTCAGAGGAAATGAGTCAGGCACCAGCTGGCCAAGTCAGCAACTTTCTGAGCTGAACGCAAAGTGGATCTGGCAACTCGAAGGCCCTTGTGACAGCCCTGGGACAATAGGGGAACTTGACTCATGGAATGACAGCATCTCAGATGCCACATGGCAGCTGGGAATACATTGGTGGGGGAAAGCTAACCCCAATGCTCCAGAAAGAGCTGTCTCTGCTACAACTCACCCGTCACCTTGTGTCTCTAGGATCTTACTTTAAGCAATCAGTGAAGGCATATTAAAGTGGATTTAGGTCTCCTGAGGTCCACAGACCCTCTCCACAGAATAGTCTTGACTTCTCTGTCATCCCATCTTCTCAAAACTACACGAGTAATTAAGTTGTAATTGGCCCCTTTTGGAAACGAAAACAGGGATCTGAAATTCAAGTTATCCTGTTACTCTTAATGACTGCTTGACATCAGCGATGTGGAAAATTAATCATGCATTTGGCTTAATTAATTAGTGGATCCCCTTTGCCAGCAACAAGGAGGAAGTGATTGAAGGCCCAAAGGGGTGTGCAGCTCGGAACGGACCTGTGTGTTATGAACAGGAAGTTTTCCTATGGACTAGAAAAAGAAAAATCTACCAAACACATTTTGTCATATTGTTAATAGCTCATTGTTGTGTGCCTTCAAGTCATTTCCAACTTATGGTGAACCTAAGGTAGACATATCTAGGTTTTCACGGCAAGACTTGTTCAGAGAGGGTTTGGCTTTGCTTTCCTCTGAAGCTGAGAGAGTGTGACTTGCCCAAGGTCACCCAGTGGGTTTCCATGGCAGACGGGAGGTTCAATCCTGGTTTCCAGAGTCGTAGTACAACACATTGAAACTTCTACACCAGTGGTTCTCAACCTGTGGGTCCCCAGATGTTTGTGGACTTCAGGTCCCAGAAGCCCTGAGCATTGACCATAGTGGCTGGGGCTTCTGGGAGCTGAAGTCCACAAACATCTGGGGACCCACAGGTTAGAACCACTGTTCTACACCATGCTGGGACTCTAAGCATTCATAGTACAGAGATAATCAGAAAGTAGATTATGGTCTACTGATATATTTGTCAAAGCTGGGCCACAGGCAGCAATCCGAAATGAGCTATCATCTGTCTGTCTACCTATTGAATTTACATTCTACCTTTCTCCCAAAATTAGATCCCACCTCTCTTTCATATTACACAATTACAGTACTTTGATACCACTTTAACTATCATGGCTTCATCCTACGGAATCCTGGGATTTGCAGTTTGGGGAGAAGCATTTAGAATTCTCAGCCAAAGAGCTGTAGAGCCTGACCAAACTATTGCATGTCCTAGGATTCCATAGGATACAGCCCCATGTCAGGCAAAGGGAAAATCACAGCGCTATAATTATGTGGTGGGAAAGAGACTGTTGGCCTTTCTGCACTAGAGTGTTGTGGTGCTATTCTTCCACGTTCAACATCCTGTGGAATCCTGGGGTTGGCTGTTTAGGGAGGGGCCTTTAGGATTCTCAGCCAGAGAGCTCTTTGGCCTTGGTAAACTACAAACCCCAGAATTCCACAGGAGGTTGAAAGGGGAATAATAGCACTATGACAGTGTTGTGTGGAAAGACCCTATGACCCTGGAGACTAGGATTTGAATCCCCAGGAGCATAATGTACCAATGCACATTGAGCATTGTGCAATGAGGTGATAGTTATGCACTTTTTAAAAAATTATTTTTATTCTAAGTCGATTCTTTAAAAAGTTTACATAAATACTTTTCCAAATATAACATAAACACTTTTCCAAATAAAACATATAACATGTCATAGAACATTTTGCTGTTTCACATACTTTATGCTGTTTAGTATAGGAACGACATAGTGCTAGTATAACCTCACCAATAGATATTTATGTCACACTATGAAAAAAAATTAGGATCTCAGCCCAGGAGTTACTTTGGGGAAAATCCCAGCTTAACGGTAACTGATTCCTTTGGGCAGTCTTAGAACTTCAACAAACGGTACTTCGTTCCTTTCAAAAAGTTACTTTCCAAGCTCTGCAGGGATGGCAACTGTGGGGCGGGGGGCAGGATCTGTCTGTTTCCCCGAGAGATGTAGGAGTGTGCAAAACCAGGTGGATATATAACTAGAATTAAATTTCAAGAACAACAGCAATAATCCCCAACCATGCCTTTCTCTGGTAGGATAATCTCCTTAAACATATACATGGACAAGAGAAAAAAGATGAATAGCCAGTCTAGGGAATACAATTGCCCGTCCCTTCTTAGGCCTGCAGGGTTTATAGGTCAGTATATTGTGGGGAAAGGGAAGGGTTATGGTTGAAAAAGAGCTGCCAAGTGTGTTATTCAGCATGTAAGGCTGAAAGGAGTCATTGTTTTCCTGAAGGATTCCATTCCAGATTTTAATTTGGGAAGCGGGAAAGAACGATAGGGAGAGGTTTTGTCCTTGATCCAAACAGTGTTCTTGTTGGGGTGAGAGGAATCACTCACATACCAAAGTTTCCCAGATGGGAAAACTGGGAAATAGGTAGCCAAATGACATGAGAGTGTGGTCAAGATAGCAAAAGCTGAATAATGAGGAACTATGTAAGCTGGAAGAGACTGCAGCAGTTTGCTTTTGCCTGAGTCTACAGAGAAAGGCAAGATTCCCCTCCCGCCTCTCGCCGAATCGATAGAGTGCAAACTACTTTTGCATTGGGAACGCAGTTCGCAGCAAATGAAGTAAACTGAGGATAAGGAGGAAAGCAGGAGGAGGAGAGAGAAATTGGCACATTTTTGAAGCAGCTGAAAAAGTGAGAAGACAGAGGGTTAATGGGGATTCTCCCTGCCAGATGGGAACAACTGGAGGAGATGCATTAAAACAGATGGGTCAGGGCCCCCATCAGCAGCAGGGCCCTTGGAATGGATCAAAGGGGGCTCCTGCATTTTGCAGAATTTAAACCTGTAGGCGGGAAACAAATGTTTTTCACTGAAACCATCCCCTCACCGGCTCAAAACCTCTGCAAAACAAAGCGGTTTCCTTCCTTCAGGCCTCCCCATACACTTACAAACCTGCCTAAATTCTAAGAAATTGTCCAAAAGTGGACCGAAATGGAAGCAGGAAGACAATGATGTCTTTACCTGCTTTGATTTGGAGTGATTTTTCAGCAATTTTGGGGGAGGCATTTTGGCAGGTTTTGAAGGTATGGGAGAAGCTTGTAAACTGAGGAAACAAAAACATTGTGTTCAGAAGTGGTTTTGCGCTATTAGAGGAATTGTGGGGTAAAAATCATGTGAGAAGGTTAAATCTATCTATCTATCTATCTATCTATCTATCTATCTATCTATCTATCTATCTATCTACCTACCTACCTACCTACCTACCTATCTATCTATCTATCTATCTATCTATCTATCTATCTATCTATCTATCTATCTATCTATCTATCTATCATATATATTAAATATAAATATTAAATGTATATTAAAGGGTCTGGGAGCTTTGCGGGGGCCTCATGGGTTTCATTTTGGGGCCTCAAGGGCTGTTGGGGGGACTCAGGGACCACCACCCCTGCACTCAACTGTTGACAGGAACAAGGACCAAATAACAGCAGCTTTGAAGGAAATCCACTGATCCAAATGCAAGTCACCTGTTGACTTCTGGCAACTCCATAAATTTCGTAGGGTTTTCCTAGGCAAGGAATACTCAGAGGTGGTTTTGCCAGTTCCTTCCTCTGAAAATTACCCTTAAGTACCTGGTATTCATTGGCAGTCTCCTATCCTTAAACATCTAAGTGGTTCATCTTAATTGGATTGTGGGTCTGGCTAAACGTCACACCCCAAGGTCCCGTCGAAATAAGCATCAGTGATGTAAGACGGTGAAAAGTGGCATATCTCATTCATGGAACTGAGGTCTGCGTTTCCCCCCTTTGTCCTCAGCCTGCTTCAGTGGCTGCAAAATGAGTCCAGAGCGCAGAGGTCGTTTGCACTCAACTAACTCAAGGGAGAGAAGAAGAGGCGGAATCTTGCCCTTCCCAGTAGGCTCAGGCAAAAGCAAACTGCTGCAGCCAATCCTAATTTGTGTGTTCTTCCTCATGAATACATTTTGCTCTCTTGATCATCCTCTGGTGCTGCTTAGCCACAGGTATCTCGGTTGGAAATGTTGGAGAGTTTTGGTCCCATGCCAGGAGAAAAGCAGGATGTTAAATAAATAGTTAAAAAGAAAGAAAGAAAGAAAGAAAGAAAGAAAGAAAGAAAGAAAGAAAGAAAGAAAGAAAGAACTTTTCTAAGCTACCAGGAAGAAGTATTATATATGCCAGAGGATGACTTCTGGGTTCCCTAAACTGGTCTGCTGGCTCAAATGAAGTGAGGGATACTCTCTTGTCCAGTTGTCTTTTGTATGAGGTATGGGCTGGACGAGAACCAGGGTTGTGTAGTGGTTTGGGAGTTCGACTACAACCACGGAGATCAGAGTTCAATTCCCTGCTCAGCCTTGGAGACCCGCTGGATGGACACGTCACACACTCTCAGCCCCCGGAAAACCCCATGATGGGTCCACCTTAGGGTGGCTATCAGTCAGAAACAACATGAAGGCACACAATGGAGTGGACACCATTTTGGTTTTTTCCTCCTCAGACTCAAACATGTCTTGGTTCCGACTTGAGTCCTAAACATCCGAAGAGAATGAGGCTGGGGAAATATTGCCTCACACCAACCCATGAGAAAGGGAAACAGCAATCAAACATGACAGAGATGACATCCATCTTTCCAAGCAGCCCTGAGTGGTTTGAGGACAAAGCTTTTTTGTCATAAAAATTGCCCATCACCATCTGGAAATATAATATGAGAAACCTCTTTTGGAAGGCACTGGTGAGCGGAAATCTTCTGGGTGGAATAAATAAATAAAGCAACCCTTGCTTAATTAATTTATTTCTTCATTAGGAGAATACCATGTGCTCCCTTACCTTGTGGAGACAAATGAAGGATGGGGAAGAACAGAGACTTGTTTTCAGGGAAATTATTTGAAATGATGGGATGGTTTGCAGTGTTGCTGTTTTGATGTCTTAGAAGAAGATTAAGTTGGGGCCTCAAAGCATTAAATCAGCTTTCCCTTTGCTGAGATCCATAGCGTTGTAGTGGTTTGAGCATTGGTTTACACTCTGGAGACTGGAGTTCAAATCCCCTCCTGGCTACGAAAACCCACTGAAACAAATTCTTCTTCAGAAATTCCCTTCAGTTTAGCAGATAATTTATCCATCTCTACAATTGACATCAACCTATTAAACCATTCAGTTATTAATGCGATCTCAGTTTTCTACCAATACTTTGCATAAACGCTTCTTGCTGCCAGTAATACGTACGGCAAAGTTTATCTTTCTGAATCTCTTTTAATGTATCTTCCATGAGTGGACCAGGTTGGTTGGAGGATTATGAGAGCTGCAGTCCAAAAAAGCATTATCAACTCCTCTAGCTTTGAGATCACGGTTGTCACCTGCTAATGTTTGCAATTTGAGCTGTTGTGAAAGGCAATGGAAGAGGTCTGGTTAAATGTTGGCGATCTATATTATAGCCCATCTTCGACATTTCTTCTGCCCTTCCCGATCCCAAAGCAGAGCCGAAAGCTTCAGATAATTACAGAAAGTGGCCCCGTGTGTAATGCCCCATGGAAATTAATAACCTTAATAAGTGTGCCGTGTCAGATTTTGGGGTTGTGCAGCCCAATCTCTTTCCACTGGGCTGGCTACCAAGCTCCAGCACACAGACAACTGAATCTTTTCCCTCTTTCCCGCAAAGAGGAAAAATGATCTGACATTAATTGAAATGTGGCCTTCCCCCATCTCTAGCCATATGGCTGCGGTTTTAAGGTTGTAGAATCCCTTTTTAAACGGCTTATTCTTGTTAATTACACAAACACATGTCTTGGACTGTCCATGTTTCAGGCTGCGGGGGTGGGTGGGTGAATCTTTCCCCTCCTCACTCCCTTGAAATTTTCTTAATATTATTCTTGCTAATGTCCTCATTCTGTCCCTCTCAGTGCGGAAGGAGAGGGGTTCGAATTGTGACTCCCCCTTGAGCCTTTGAACTCTCGGCATATTTCTAGCTCGTCTAGCTTACTTTCTATAAAAGGAGCAGCTAACACTTTCAAGATGTGATCCGGCAAAACTTCCTTCCAAGTAGATGCGGGAGGATGAGTCCCTTTCTTGTGACTGGCATTTTCACTGCAAAATTCTACTTTGTCATCAGGGTTTGAGCGGTTTCTCTGTAATTAACTAGCCATTGTCCGTGGCAGACAGCGCTCTGTTCGTGCCACGGGAAGGAATCAGAAGACTGCAGCCAACTCAGATATCTGCCTCGTGTTTGCTCAGCATAATTGGCACGTTCATTACCATCACCGTCCGAGAAGCTGGGCCACCGTCTTACCTTTGTCCGGCCGTATTGTGCAGAAGACAAAGGAACAGCCCTCTGAAAATTCCTTGCCTGAATCTAGACATGAAGGAGAAGATGGCAAGAAATAACTGAATGGAGGAAGGAAGGAGAACATCAGAGGTGCACAAAGTTATAATTGAGCCGGCCCGATGAGTTTTGATTAAAATCTCCACTGTGTAAAAGTTTGCATTATAATCAGTTGAAGAGAGAGAGATTGAGAGAGAGGGAAAGAAAGCTTTATATGCCAAGTGTCGAAAGGGGTTGCCAGATCTCAGGGCCTGACTCTGAGTCTCCACTTTTCATAGGTCGTCTCACAAAACAGCCTGAGAGTATTTATAACATAATAAAGATGGAAAAAAGTACAGTCAGCCCTCCACATTTGCAGGTTGCACTTTTGCGGATTTCATTATTCACGGATTATTTGCTGTACCTCTGCTGCCTCCCTGTGCCATTTTTAACAGAGACTGCAAGCCTCACGAGACTGAGAAACTGTGAACGAGGCTTGTAAGTTCCTGTTAAATAAGGTATAGGCAAGAGGGGAGGTGGCAGAAAGTCCCCCCAGCCCCCCACTTCCGCCTTGGGAAGGACCCCTGATGCCTCAAAGGAATCCATGGTGGGTTGAATATGGTGATCATTCTTTTTTGTGTGTGTTAAATATGGTTTGGGAGGGCCTGAAGTTATTCACGGTTTTTCCATTTTCACGGGTGTCCTGTGCCCCTAACCCTAGCAAATGTGGAGAGGTGACTGTATAGGGGAAAAAGTACAATATCCCCTTTAAAACTCTCCCTTAGCAACCAGTATATGGTCAAAACATTGTCTAAATAGAAATATTTTTGACTTCCAACACAAGGAAAACAAAAGGTGGGGCAATCCAGCCTCCTGTGGGAGGGTTCCACAACTTGGAAGCAGCCACTGAGTAAACCTTCTATCGTGTCATTCCCAGACATGCCTCCAAAACTGGTGGGACTGGGTGAATATCTTCCCTTGAATTGCTCAAAGCTGAGGCAGGTCCATAAGAGAAGGTGCAGTCCCCTGGCACCTAAGGGCCTCCGTTTCTGTAGCAGAAAGAATATTTGCTACCAGTTAATGGCTGGCTTCATTGGCAATTCTAGGTTACCAAGGAAGTCTGAACAGATGCCATGTGTCTGAGAAGATCTCCTTAACTTGGCTCTAGCTCACTTAAAATTTCTGGCAAAGCACATTGTACATCACTTAAACGAGCATGCTACGCAGCATACTTTGCCCATGAGATACCATCCTATAAAAACATTTAGGCTGAAATCCTATTAATGATGCATGCTGGCATAAAAAACACTTGCAAGTCATTGCTTTTTCTAGGGGGTCACATTGAGAGGGGTCCAAATTTGGCTTGTGCAAGGGGGGATCACAGTGGCATCACCAAAGAGAGTGAAAACACGTTCTCATACATCTTCTCAGTAATCCATTTGCACATCCTTCTCAGGCAGTTCAATGTTATCGCCACATAATACAGAAATGGCCTGGGATTCCTTACTTTGTGGCATTTCACAGATGACAACCAGGACACACATATCCAAGTAAAATCAGAATGGGTCAAGATGGCTGAAGTTATTAATGGGAAAGAACACACACGCTAGGAGAGGCTGCAGGAGTTTGCTTTGTAAGCTGAGGGCAAAGAGGGGAAGATATGTTTTGAATGGATGTTTTGACTATATACATGAGCGATAATCAAAGTATTGATAAATTGAATCAAGACTGGAGACCGATTAAGAATACATGGAAAGAGAAATGAGGAGAGATTTATCAAATAGATACCTATATTTTCAGTAGAATTTCAGACATCTTCTTTTGTTTCATCTCATCTGCTTTCAATTTGTTTGTTGTATCTATTAAATTTGGTGTAACTTAAGAGGATCCATTATTCTATAGACATCTCTTATTTAAAGGAGATTTACTTTTGGTTTTTAGATAAAGATAAGTATGTGACTTTGAATATTTTAAGGTAGGAATTAGAGTACTTAAATTATAGTTAGAGATTATAGATACATAGTATTACCAAGTGGCTCACCAATATCATCTTTTTATTTACCTTTTTCTTTTTTATTACTATTATATGTTACTGCTATTACCATTATTATTATACTATCTAAAAATGCACAACTGTATTGTCATATTGGGTTATCTCCACCTCACAAGTGCATATCAACATATCTATGTATCTTATAGATAACGGTTATTTAGTTTTACTTATGTTATTGACATTGGTTGTATTGTGTGTTTGTGACATATTAAATAAGGATTAAAAAAAGAGAGAAAAGCTGGGACATGGCCCGTGTGGTCTCTTCCAACTCTACATTTCTATGATTCTATGATTCTATGATTTTAAAAGCAGTTGAAAAGGTGGGAGGGCAGAGGATTAATCTGGACTGTCCCTCTGAAATCACGACATTTAGAGGGTTTGGGGTTGAGACAGAACACCTAAGGCTACCTAAAAGCTTTCCGCTAGATGCCAGATAGCATCTAGCAGAAAGAGGCAGTCTATAGGACAATCCTAAACACACTGACTCAGAACCGTGTTAAATGGGCCATATTCCCAGAAAAGTAGATATAAATTTGTGTCCTGCATTGCTAGGCTACACCATCTTTCCAAAGTCGTTGAATCAAAGGGCCTTCCACACTACCCAATTATAGTGCTATGATTTCACTTTAACTGCCATTGCTCAGTTCTATGGTCTCCTGGGATCTACAGCTTAGAGAAGATTTTCAGCCAGAGACCTCTAGTGATTATTATAAACCCCAGGGTTCCATAGGATGTGGCCATGGCAATTAAAAGTAGAATATAGCACTATAATAAAAGGCCCCCAAATTCTAATGGCCATTCAAGTGAAGGCCATGACCTTACTAAGAGATGTCCACACTACACAATTAAAGCACTAGGATACCACTTTATGGCTTCAGCCTATGCAATTTTGGGTGTGGTTTAATGAGGTTTAATAGGATTTTTTTGCTAAAATGCTCTAATAATGTAAGTGATGGTAGGGAACTGAGGTATTTAGAGTTATCTGCCAGAGAGCTCTACTCTCTCAGGAAACTACAGATCCCAGGATTCCATAGCATGTGGCTACTGCAATTAAGGTGGTAAGTAAGCACTATCATTTTGCAGTCTGCAGGGGGCCTTAACCCCCTATATAATCATGCACAAGACTGCACAGAAGGGGTCTCTGATAGAATTCTTTGACCTTTAAATTGATGAAGTATCCAGATGATACCAGAACCTAATGACCTCTTGCAAAGGCCAAGGGCCATGTTATAATTGACTCCTGGACTGCACAGCTCTACTGGGTGCTTCCTTCCGGATCTCCCTAGAAATGAACATCTGATCCCTCCGAGCAGCCTGCTTAATTGTCTCTATTGATATCTCGGCAGACGCGGCCGTGCCAGTTCTGTCTGCAAAAGTACTCAGCGGCTGCTGGTGTGGGTGACTCATGGGGTTTTTCTACTCCAGTGAGGCCTACAGAAAGGATGTCTCCTTTGCACTGCTTCTGAAAGGGAGGCTTGTTTTCTGGGCATTTCCATTCTTATTGTTACCCCACTGGAAAGCCCTGTCCTGGGGTCTACAATTTTGATATTTAAATATGATTCAACGTGCCTGAGAGGTCACCCGCATGGGCACGTAGGCAGCAACGGTCGAACGATCGAAAACCAGGTCAGGCCAGTACAATCCCCTGTCATGTAGCCCCAGGAGACCTCAAGCTGTGCCAACCCACAGTAGACAAAGTGCCCTCAGCCCCTAAGAAGCCGGCTTGAGGGGAATAGCATGTTTGCCCCAAGTTGAGCACTGATAATATCAGGCAGGGACCATTTACATAAAGGCACACCCCAAACCAATGCAACTGAAGATCCTGAGACTTTGGCAACACCTTGTAATCTCATCATGCAAAGGAAGTTACCATTGTGGAGTTTCTTTCTCGTTGCAACACTCATTGTTCTCCCCAGGAAGGGATTAACCCTCCAGGTACTTCTCCCTCTACAAATAGTCCCTGTTTTTGAGCGGTTCTTTGGATCACTCCCGGTCAACCCAGCAGACCATTTCCCCATCTGTTGAGTAATCCCCTCAGCCCTCTCCATGCTGAGCTCCACTTCTTCGCTGTTTTTCCCGGACCGAGGACTTCAGGAAAAGGTGCAGTATTACCCCAGCTACAACCCCTTCAATATTCCCCCTATCCAGTTTCCTCTCTTTTGCTTCTTAATAGGTCTTGAGTGTGTGTGTGTGAGTGATTGCGTTGGTGTGTGAGACTTTCATTCACTAAAATAATTTATTAGACATCTTCGTTTGGTTTTTGGCTTGGCCTGACCTCGTAAAAACTGGTAAAAAGACCCTGCTAGGTTACCCTGCCTCTCGCATTGCTATTGTTCGTGCTCTGGCTAGTTTCCATTCCCCATCACGTGGAGCACATTAAGGCGTCCCTCACGGGACCCCAGAAATCAGGGTAACAGTATCACATGAAAAAGAGGACCCCAGAAAAGCAGAGGAAGGATAAAAGCAGCAGATCACTCTTCCAGGGTAAGCACAGCGTTTAGATCTCCCTGCTCTACCACAATGACACACTTGACCTTCCCTCCATTTTTTGGTGCAGAAAACAGTGCAAAACAAGGCAAAAATCTCTCAAAACTGCTTTGTTTACAGGAACAGCTCCCTGATCTCAGGGTCTAGATCCACTTTCCGGATCTCAGGATAAAGGCAGGAGTCTCGGAGCAGAGTGCATTGCCTTCAGAAGTGTGTATGTGTGTTTGTATGCCATCCTTATTTGTTAGACTTTGCAGCCAGAATCTTGTATGGTAGATATACAAGAGAGCCAGTATGGTGTAGTGTTGGAATATGACCTTGGAGACCAGGGTTTGATTGTCCACTCAGCCATGGAAACCCACTGGGTGGCTTGGGCACGTCACACACTCTCAGCCCCAGAAAACCCCATGATAAGTTTGTCATAAGTCGGAAACAACTTGGAGGCATACAACGACAAGAACAAAAACATAGTAGCTTTGGTATACCTGCAGGGAATGTGCATGAATTCAGAGCCGGCCCTCCCATTAGGGAGAGTGAAGCACTCACCTGAGATGTCACTTAATTATATAACATCAGAAAATACAATGTTTGATTATTTGGTTGAAAAAAGAAGGATTTATATGAGGCAACTGAAGGAGGAGTCTTGGTTCAGCAACTGGAGAATATTGATCGAGAACATAAAACAGAGAGAGGGGTAGGAGGATGTAAATAAGGTATTTAAGGCGATGTTCCACATGAATGGTAAATGAGAATAATAATAAATTATTAGACAATTCCCGGGGGGGGGGGTGGGAGAGGGAGGAAATAATAATTACAAATTTAAAAAGAAGGAGGAAATATTTGCGGAGTTACAGCTAAATTAAATAACTGATTATATTATGGAACATGTTAATGTATTTGGGGATGTATTAACATTGTTGTCATAATATTGTAGCACTATTGTGACATTATTGAAAAGTTGTAATGTTGTTTAAATAATAATAATAATAGTAATAATAATAATAATACTCTGAGGTGGTACATTGTACGGAATGAGTAACAGAGCTGTGTGCTACATGTGCCTTGTCTTACCACCTATAAACTAGATGCAGTCCCTCAATTCACTTGAAGCCACACAATAACAACTGTTCACACATAGAGACACTCATACACTCACACTTATTTGTTAGTATTTATAAAATGTTTCGAGATTCTCCCCCCCCCTTCTATTTCTCATCTCCTTCTCTCCTTCTCCTCCTCCTGGTGAAATTCTCTTTTCTACACAACCATTAAAGGTATAGGAGACCTCTCCAGTTTTCAGTTTGGCAACTCTAGTTTTCATCTGTCAGGTGAAAGCTAACTGACTGTTGTGTAATGGGACAGCTCATAGCCTTGGTGTCCCTTGCACAACTACTTTGGCATATATTTGTGCTACTCTAAAGGTGTCCCTTGGCTTTTCTTTGTGAGCCTCCATGATGCCCTTACTCCAGAGTTAGCATTGCTGCATTTTTTGCAAAATCACATGGGTTCCTGCAGTCAATAGGACTGAAGCAGCAGCAGTAGGAAAGGTGGGTAAAGAAAATGGAGACAAAAAGGCGTAACTGAACAGTCATGCTCATGAGAAATGCCTGCATGTGATTTTTAATCCAAAAAGCGACATGAATTTTGGCTAAGCCATTTTGGTTCTCTTCTATTTATAACATCTTCTGTTCTTGCTTTCAGGAAGTCACCATAGGAAGTGCCGGCTGGAGGGGGAAGCCATGTGAGAACACCTTGTAGATCTATTCTGAGAGTTCATAAACAGATTTTATTCAAAAATATGTCGTGCAGCGTCTTTCAGCCATTTAGACAGCTTGGTTTTCCTTCCTCCTCTGCTGAGTCAACATCTCAGGTTGCCTATCATTTCTCACTGGGCTACACACTGCCAAGAGATACCTCTCCTATCCTTCTTCTTTTGATGCTCCTAGATCTCAGATTTAAACTGGCACAATGTTTGTCCTGTCTCTCCAAGGAACAATGAAAAATGCAGGAGCATCAAAAATCTCTGATGGAGCATTGTCTTCTCCCCTCCCAAAAACAACTTTCCCAGAACTCTTCATGGACAACTATGAGGTTAAATGTGGTACAGGACCAGGTATTTAGACTGTAAACATTACCTAACTGGATGATATTACCCCAAAATTTTCAAGGCAGAAGGTTAGAAGGGTGTGTATTTGTATTTTTTTAGGATCATGAGATTCTGAAGTTTTTGGAACAAATGCATGGCTCCCCATTTGTACAGCAGACTATGGGCGCACAAAGCATCTATGGCAGTGGTTCTCAACCTGTGGGTCCCCAGATGTTTGTGGACTTCAGCTCCCAGAAGCCCCAGCCACTGTGGTCAATGCTCAGGGCTTCTGGGAGCTGAAGTCTAGAAACATCTGGGGACCCACAGGTTGAGAACCACTGATCTATGGAGTATACATTACCACCACACTAGTCTTAAAGATGGTAGCCAGCCTATCAGGTAACCATTATCAACATTTCAAGACTGTAAGGCTCGGGTGGGGAAAAAAGGAGTACTTTCCGTTTAACTGGGGGCAGGTTTTTTTCTAGGGAGGTGTGGCTAAGAATAGACACACCTCCCCACAGGAGTATATAAACTTGCAGTATGGTTCTGGCTGCAACTGGAAGAACAGTATAAGGTAGGTTGGGTTGGAGGTAGTGGTCTGTTCAGAGTTCTGAACTGATATGATGATTTCTTTGTTGAGCTCCTTAGAGGCTTACAATTTATAAAATGCATATATTATACCACTATTTTCTTTTATGGAAGTTAATGAGGTGCAGCTAGGGACTCCCATCTTGTCCTGGAAGTGATTACAGTTGTAACCCAGAACCTACAGTTTCTATTGGTATTGCTGAAGTATCTCCAGTGCTACAGCTCAGAAAATGTTCACTGTTTGGACTACAGCTCCTGGAATTCTAATAGTCATGTTGACTGGGGGATTCTGAGGGTTGGAGCCATCTATAAAAAGAACTTTCCAAGCTCTGGTTGCAAGGCATAGCAAATAAGTTTTGTTTGGGTTGGTGTCAAGCCATTCTTCTAGATGTCAAGCCTGGATCTGGACACCACTTGCAGATTTGTCACTAAATCTTCTGGATAGCCATGAGGACTTCAGAAACCTTTTCTCAGGAAGCTGCCTCATTTAAGAACAATCTCACTGGCCATAATATTTTTGGGGGGCTTCTAATGAATTTATCACCAACACCTATCAGTAAAAAAAAAAAGAAAAGAAAGGAGTGGGAGAAGAAACAGGCATTACTTCTCAAAGAAGCCTGGGCCATTTACACTATTATAGTGCTATTATTCCACTTTCAACATCCTATGGAATCCTGGGGTTTGCAGTTTAGGGAGGGGCCTCAAAAGATGTTGAAAGTAGAATAATAGCACTATAATAGCCTAGTGCAGAAATGACCCTGGAGAAGAGATAATAAGTGTGTTTCAGCCCTTCCAAATATAAATTAACTCAACTATAAGATTTTTCGAAACTTTGGGTGCTCAGAGGGAGTATCTTTTATTCGCATTCTAGCCGAAAAGTGTGTGACAGTGCCATTAATTATGGGGATGCTCTTGCTGTGACAGTCTCCCTTTTGAGAGCCCATGATGGTTTTATCATCTTGACACCCAGGGTTTATTTCAGGCAGGCTGCAAACTGCAGTGCGGGATGGAACCACATCGCTTGGACACCTGCATTCTACTCAAAGGTGGGTCTTGGATTTCTGCTGAGTTGGGCTTTTGGAGGGTGAAGGAGGAATGGTTTTATTCTATTTTACTATTAATCTGAGAATGGAAAAATCGTTTTTTAAAAAATAATGGACATGATTCGACATTACAGCCTATGCTGTGTAATTTTATACAAACTTAGATATCTAGCAGAGGTGCTACATAATTCTGCTAGTGAATTTGTAGAATCATAAAGGTGGAAGAGACACCAAGGGCCATCCAGTCCAACCCCTGTCGTGCAGTAATACGCAAGCAAAGCACTCCTGACAGATGGACATCTAGCCTTTCTTTAAAAACGTCAAAAGCAGGATTGTCCACCACATTCCCAGGCAGCGTTTTCTACTGTCAAACTGCTCTTAGCATCAGGAAGCTCTTCCTAACATTTAGGCGGAATCTCTTTTCCTGTAGTTTGAAGCCACTGCTCCATATCCTACTCTCTGGAGCAGCCGAAAACAAGCTTGCTCTGTCTTTATTGTGAAGATGGATTTCAGGGCAATGGCAAGGGTGTCCTGGCATTTATTATTTATTGGGTTTGGATGCTTCTCTGACTTTATTCAAATTTTTGCATAGGCATGGCTTTAAATCATCTTAAACTATTTTTAACTGGTTTCAGACTGTCTCATTTCACCAGGTCAAACTGTTTTCATAATTTTTTTAGTCTGTTGAAATTATTCTGTTTTCAATGGTTTCAGACTGTTCAAACTGAACTAATTGCAGACCATCCTGAGATCCTTGAAAATATTATGGTTATTTACCTTCAATTTATGGTAGTCTTACACTTTAACCACTAGATCACATTGACTTGGTGTAAGACTGTTTCCTAGCTCTGTATTCTTCCCAAGAAGGTAGTCTCACTAAAGTCCTATTTTTCTCTCTTTGGAGCTGAGAAATCAGTTCTGGTGCCAGAGGGACTGCCAATAAATCATCCAAGTTTGCCCCAGACCCCTGTTGAGAAGGGTGAGTCTCCAGTAGTGGAGAATATAAATTCCTGGTATTCTATAGGGAGTTAAATGGGGTCAGAAAGTAGGGCAACACCTGAACAACAAGATAGAAAAGAGGGCTATTTCTTGTGCAGGGTGGAAATTATGTACAGAATACTGGAAGTTACTGAGGAGGAGAGACTGGTGTGGAAATAGATGAAGATGCTTCTATTCTTAAAGCTTAAGGTAGAGAAAACTAGGACCAGGAAGTGGAGCACACACCTGGGCATTGGGAAGACAGGCCATTATTTTTTTTTTCTTGGAGTATGCAAAATAAAAAGTTGGGCAAACTAACAGGCCTTTGCTGAATTGTGGGACTGGAGTGTTAGGGCAGCTTCCTCCAATCAGGAACACTCCAGATACTTTGGATTGTGACTCCTACCACCCAAGTTATCCAGGTAAACTAATTTTGCCTGGCATGCTGTTGGGTATGTAGTGTTAGACTGAAATATCAGTCAACCTGTGCCTTCCAGGGTGAAGCACGGAGCTGGACTGGGGCCCTGAATCAGGCGAGAGAGGAGCCACACAATACCTTTCGCAAAAGGGGTCTAGTCCTATGAACTCTGCTTTCAGCTTTGCTGAATAGCAAGTGATCAGTCAGCTAGACAAGGTTTATTTGAAACAGTAGCATATTTATAGAACTTTCAGCATTACATGAACAGAGAGAGAAAAGATGTGCATGAGTGTTGCTTAACAAAGCTGCAAGATCTACAGAGTCTTTGTGACCTTTCCTAGTAGAAACATCATCTTTCCTATGGAAAGAGGCTCCTTGAGTAGGAAAGCTGGTTATCAAATGGTTCTTACTTATCTTATTGACTTTTGACACAATTCTTATACCTGAGCAAAGGCACGTAATGAAATGGCTTGAGCTCAGCTAAGTTGATAGTTACAGAGACAGGCACTTATGTGTGTAGGAAGGCTTTTCACCCCCAGCAGGTACTTATGTCTTCATAAACAGGGCAAGGTAAATTGTGATGCTATGCAATGCTCATATTCTCAGGAGGGGAGCAGAGACATAGCTTCCATTGTGCAAATGCCAACAGAGTGGCCATCATACCATGAGTCCCAACAGAGTGCTATGGGGTCCATAGCTCAGTGGGCACCAAAATGCCCTGAGTCTCGTTGTGCAACAGACACCATGTGTGACAACCGGATATGCACCGTCACAATTGACTAGAGGGGTTGTTTCATGTCCTATCAGGGGTATTGCTATGATGGCATAAAGTTATGCATCATAGCCTCTGTAATAAATAACTCAAAGAAAAAGAAAACTCACAAAGAAATTAGGCATAGGATCAAATGAATCACATTTATTGTAAGTTCTTCTCCAGAAGAGGGTGCTCATAAAAGAGGACCCCCCCACCAACGTTGAATACCTTCTGTTTTATTACCTATCCCGACGCAAGTTTTCCCTCCCCTGGGACCCAATTGGCCAGGATCCCTAGAGGTCACAACCTATCAGAATCGCCTAAGAAGTTACATGCCCCCTTCCCCATATTTACAATATATATGATCATGCACATAATCACACTTTTCCCTTAATTTTCATTAGTAATTTCAAAATGCCCATCAAACAGATTCTAACCTCCCATTTTGCTAAACAGTGCCAAATTCCTGTCTTGTCTTTCTTTATCAACTTAGTTTTACAACTCACAGCTCTGTTGACGATCAGTCTGCAGAAGCTGAGAAGGGAGTATCCTCCCAACACCCCACAATTGAGTACATTATCTCTATCTTCTTTTGCACCTGACAGTCCAAGGTCTTTTTCAGCTGCTAGCTCTAAAAATATGCCTCTTAGACTTTATTGCATTACAAAAGCTTAAATACAAAATATACTAAAGTAAATGTGTGTAAATATATTTAAAATGTGTTTATACCTATAAGCTAATACTTCCATGTTAGTAATACTGTTAATGATATTTGCAAAAACTAAAATGTGTTTTATTTCTCTCACCCTCTAATTCAAAATCTCAGTCTTTATCCTTTCTTTATTCATGAATATAATTTTTTTAATTCCCCTGAGCTTTTTTTTTTAAAAAAACATCCTTCTCAGAAAGCTGGCTTTCCAGTTTCAGTCTGTCTTCTAGCTGGAGCATTGTTACAAAATGTTGCATGCCTCCCCATCATTGCTAGCATTAAATAACAAAAGCGAGATGCTTGCAGACTCATTAGGCTATGAGAGCAGGGGTTCAACTTGCTTGCTTATTATTAAAATATTTCTATCCCGCTTTGTCTCTCGAGATCACAGGACAGCATACGAGTAGAATCAAGGTAAGCAGTTGAGAAACAACTTCAACCAAAAACGAGAAAGGGATTTTAAACAGCCGGAAAGCATATTACAAAATTGAATGGAGTAAAACAGATTAAAATGGTGAAAACAATTTTAAATCACGTCCATGGATACGGTTGGCCCTCCACATTTGCTAGGGTTAGGGACGTAGGACCCACCATAAAAGGGGAAAAACGCCAAACATCAAAATGTGTGTCTGTGGGAAGGGGGCCGAGACAGGTGGGGAGAGCCAAGGTCCAGACCAGGTCAGAGAAAGGGGAAGGGGGTGAGTTGTCATGGTGGCCCTATGTTTCCTCTCTCACACGCACCTCCTTCCTTGGTGGGGGGCATCAGGAGAGGGTGTGTGATGCTGAAAAATTGGGCTACGATCTATCCTTAGCTGGCCAGGTAGTGGCCGCTGGTGGTGGTGATGGAAGAGGGCTAGAAATGGGTTTAAATGGTTGCATGGCCTGCTAGGAGCTGCCAAGAGGGAAGGTTCCCCAGGGTGGAGGGGGCTGAGGTTGAAGAAACTAGCAAATAATGAACTCTGTGAAAGTCAAACCTGCAAATGTGGAGGGCTGGCTGTATTACCTGGTCGAGGCCTTCCTTTATTTCACCCCACTCCTTCCAACCTAAAAATCAGATGCTGTTAAGATTTTGGTGCTTTGCTAATGCAACAGAGCAGACCTGATGAATAAAGATGAACTTTGCTTGAGGAGAAGAAAGAAATCCTCGAGCAAACGGCAGAACAAAAAAAGAGGCACGCAGAGAATAGATGCTTTTGGCTCTGCAGGCGTTCCCTGAAGGGTTTAGCTAATACATCTGAGCCAAAGAGCTTCCAGGCTCCTTTCTCTCTGTTTTGTGCAACTAATGGCTCCCCAGCAGGTCAAGTGGTTCAGAGATTCATCAGCGAGAGATTCCTCAACAACCCCAGAGCAACACAATGACAGCAGTTTTGCTCAGAGTTTCCTCCTTCTTTTGCAGGGTTGAGAGAAGCAACACGCAGCGTCAACCCTCAGTGCAGAACAATGGCGAAGGTTGTTGCTGTCTCCTTATGTTGAAGCCTGAGGTCCTCCATCAAAGCTAAAACAGTGAAGAGTCAGGGCAGACCCCTCGAAGTCCTCCTTCCTCAAAGAACAGCTCCCAGTTGCAAGATGAGTAGGTGTCGAGCACAGAAATAACTTGCCACAAATAATGAGTAGCAGGGTATTGATTTCTTTTCCCAGTAAGGAAGGTATATTAGATCACCATAGAGTTGCAAATGAACAAAGGGCAGCAGGGTATCTGCACTGCACAGTTAGTTGCAGTTTGATCATGTCAAGGATTGGCTTGGTTTCTACTGTAAGTTTCCTGTTTCCATCCTAGGGAATCCTGAGATTTCTAGTCTGGGGAGAGGTGCTTAGAATTCTCTGTTGTAGCATTAGAAAATTCTAAGCACACCTCCCCAAACTTCAAATCACAAGATCCCATAGGACGGAACCATAGAAGTTAAAGTGGTATCAAATTGCTATCATTTCATAGTGTGAATACACCCAATATCACTCTTTAGGGGATGACTGTAACTTCTAGTTGATTTACTTTGCTAACTTTTGAAAATAAAACAGTTAATTTTAATTTTTTTTCCTGCAATAGTAACAAACTACTTGGCAACTCTTGGGGAATTTGGGTCATTGCAGTCCAAAAAAGTAACTCTTATCTTGAAAGGTTCTTCCTGTGCTCTTACACCTTCACTGCCATGTTCCCCAGTTCCAAAGCTAGGAGTTGCCAGTGAATCTGCTCCAGATTTTAGTCTGAACTTTAAAGGAGCTATCTAAGGCACTGAATCCTATCCAGCATCCTTAAAGTTAATCTTCTTTAAAATTCAGACCCAAAGTGGATTCGTTTCTCCACTGATACAGAAGCAGCCAGCCGGCCTTGTGTGTCACTGAGCGACAGACAATTTGGGCTAGGATAAAATAATGCTTGGCTACTGACTTGGGCTGACCTTAAAAGGCCAGTTGTCCCATGCCACTTGGTGTATTTGAAGAACACATTCTAAAAAGTGATTTGAGACATGCTGAGGCTCTGATAGAGGTCAGACCCTCAAAGTTATTCCACGACTGGCTAGAGGCTTAGGTCTTCCTTTCCAGTAGAAGCGGAAGCCGTGGAGACTGTGATGTGACATCTGAGAGAGAGATTGAGAGAGAGTGAATCTGTGCAATGAGCTTTTAAGGCATCACATTTCACCTGGAAGGGGGAATCTGAGGAGCAAGAAGTTCACACTCAGGCAATTTGGGCACAAATGCCACTCTAGGGCTCATCCTCCTTTCCCCGAGAAGGGAGCCTCTTGTAGGAAGGGACAGGAAGAAGCTGGCTAGTGTCCCACTCTGGCCTTAGTCCCTGTTTGCATAATCAACTATCTTGGGATGAGAACTCGGAGGAATCCCTTCAGCCTGTGCTCAATGCTCTCTAGTATTACAGACACTCCATTGTCCCAGTTTGGCTGGGACAGTCCTGGTCAATCCTCTGCCATCCCACTTATCCAGCTACTTTTAAAATGCCGCAGTTTCTGGCCATTCCACGCTATACTGTTATAGTGCTATTTTTCCACTTTCAACATCCTGTGGAATTCTGGGGTTTGCAGTTTAGGGAGAAGCCTTTGAGGCCCCTCCCTAAACTGCAAACCCAGGATTCCGTAGGATGTTGAAAGTGGAATAATAGCACTGTAACAGCCTAATGTGGACTGGGGGTGGTGGAGAGGAAGAGGCTGAATCTTGCCCTTCCCAGTTGGCTCTGACAAAAGCAAACTGCTGCGGCTTTTCCTGGTTTGCGCGTGATCTTCCTCATGAATAACTTCAGCCACCTTGAAATATTGTGAGCTGTGTATGGTATACATAGAGTGTCTCTCTCCTCTCTCTAGATTTCAATGCAATGTACCTGTGTAATGTAAAGTGTTTGTCTATCCATTTGTCTCTTATGGTATACAGATCCACAGGTTGGATCTTATAAAACCTTTCCACGTGCATTGTTATAGTGCTATTATTCCCCTTTCAACATCCTGTGGAATTCTGGGGTTTGTAGTTTACTGAGGCCAAAGAGCTCTCTGGCTGAAGCTTCTAAATGCTCTCCCCCTAAACTGCAAACCCCAGGATGCCATAGGGTGTTGAAAGTGGAATAATAGCACTATAACAGTGTAGTGTGGAAATGGCCAAAGAGCGAGATTGCAGATGGAAGGGTCAAAAGAGAGTATGGGATGTTTTGAATGCCATGGCTCTCCACTGTCAAATAAGTGATTTCATTCTGTACCAAAGCCCATACATCAAACACGATAACCAAATTTGAAGTTACTGCTTGTACTACAGCTCACAGAATTCCCTTAGCCAACATCTGGGAGATTCTAGAAGTTGTAGATTCTGGAAGCTGTAATTTTTCCAAGCTCTGCCTAAAGCATTCAGAACAACTTATAAAATATAGATTGCCATCCAGTCCTTTCAAAACTTCCCAGAAAGTCCAAGCTTTGCCTGATCCATTTGGAACAACGGCAGTGGTTAACAGCAACAACAGCTTATAAAATATAGATGGGTACCCAGTCATTTCAAAGTGGTCCAGAAAGCCTACATCTTTACAATGCTTTTAAGAAGATCTGGGGAAGCACCCATGGATGTGTCCCACATTCCTATTTTCAGATGGGACCACCACACCTTGTGCCCATGAATCTTGTTGCCCAATCATCCACTGATGGCTGAGAAGATGAATTTTTCCTCCCCTTTCCCCCCCCACCACACGGTGTGGGGATCGCAGCTACACTCAGAAGGAACAGGGAAGCTGGTGTGTGTCAGCAAATTAAAAAGACTTTGCCCATTCGTCTAGAACAGGGGTACCCATACATGGAGGTCCCCAGAATCTTTGACAATTAGCTAAGTCTAGGGTTACCAGGCACCAAATCCCATCTGAAGTTGGAAGCTAAGCAGGGTTACCTTTGGATGGGTAGACTGCCAATAAATATTGGGTGCTGTAGGGTATATTTCAAAGGAAGGAACTAGCAAAACCACCTCTGAATATGCCTTGCCTAAGAAAACCCTATGAAATTCATGGGGTCTTCATAAGTCGACAGGCAACTTGAAGGCACGTAAAAGAAGGCGCTGTAAAAGAGGACACACGGCCACCTTCCTGGTAAACATAAGGTACCCTAAATGGTTCTGGGCATCCACAGCCACATCCACCCTTCTGTGGTAGATCGACTTCTCTCCCAGATGGCCAGTCCACTGGGTAGTAATATGCATGTTCCTACGAGCCAGAACTAGTTACATAAAGTATTTACTGTATTGCCTGCGACGATGCTGACAAGATGCCAACGGGATGATTAGGTGACGTTTGCTCGGCCTGGCTGGGAAAGGATTTCACTGGAGAACATCTGCTCTCTGCTCCGGCGGCCTGAGGTTATTTTATGTAAGATGCTGGCAAGTGGTTTACAAGCCCGGCAGAGTCGGTTTTGTACACGTATGTGTGAAACCTGACCCTTGCCATCTTTCACCCTTCTCATATTTAGCTCAGCAGGACAACCCAGTCTTCCGCCCTGAAATTTACCCACTTGTCTGGGACAGTTTGGAATACAACGTTCTGTCTTGTTCAGGACACCATGATTCCTTCCTGAGCCCTACAAGTTGTTTCCATCTTATGGCGACTCGAAGGCAAACCTATCATGGGGTTTTCCCATGATAGGGAAGCCCCAGCCAGCCTGGGCAATGGTCACAGATGCTGGGATTTAAAGTCCCCAGTATCTGGAAAATCAAAGGGTGAGAAGCACTGGATTCTGCTGACCCTATAATTCTGTATTTCTACATCACCTTAAGAACTGTCCTGTTCCCCAGCAGAGGCCGTTGTTATGCATACCAGAGAGTCAGTAAGTGATTCCCAGCTGTGAGAATCAACCAACAAAATCTTGATTCATGTATGAATCTGCCCAGGTAACCTCACTTACGACTTCTCTATCTTCTTTCTCCCAGTAGTAGGCCAAGTATTGAAGAAAATTTTACTGAAAGTTTCTTTCCTCCTGCATGTCGAATGCCACGTCCTCCAACTGTTTGAACTGTTTGATGACAGAATCTGCCGTCCCGCTTTTCGGCTGCTTTTAAAATTGCTCAATTTCTCTCTTCTCTTCCTGCTTCCCTCTTTGTCCTTAGGTCACTTCAGCTGCTGCAAACTGGGTTCAAAGTGCAAAAGGACTTTGCATGCAGTTAATTCAGCGGGGGGAGAGGGGAGGAGAGAGCAGAATCGTGCCCTTCCCAGTAGGCTCAAGCAAAAGCCAACGGCTGAAGCCTCTCTTAGCTTGTGTGTTCTTTCTCGTTCATAACTTTTGCCCTCTTTATTCCACTCTGATCTCGCATGTATCCTGGCTTTCATCTGTGAATTGTTGGAGGGGTATGAAATACCAGAACTGCTGCTGAAGCAGGCATCCTGAGTAACTAATTTTCCTTGGATTGATTTATTGATTTTTTCTAATATTTATGCAATGCACTTAGGGCCCAAATCAACTGAGGTACTATAGACCTTTCAAAGACAGTGCATCTATAAAATGCAGAAGAGATGAAATCAGATTTAAAAATCAATTCAAAGTACAGGACAAAAGGCAATTTAGGACCAGGACTTGAGAACTCACCAGTTTTGATGGTTTCACTCCCCACGATTGCTGAGCGAGCCTGGCTAGGCCCACCAAGGTTTTTCCCAAGGGAGGCCCACCTACCTCCTTCCTTATTACTTTTATGAAGCTGTTAAGGAGCCTCCTTTTTAGAAAGGCATTTGGTGGTATGTGGTTGTCAGGATGAGTGGCTTCTATCATAAGTAGGCTAGCTGTTTATTGGGATAGGAATAAAACAGCTTTACTAGATTAAACAAGGCTGTAGTTTGCCAAGTGCTACAATGTACCACTTGCCCATTGCTACTTGCAGCTATGGATCTGGTTGGAACTTCCTTTTTTTTTAATTATTTATAATTTATATAATTAAAAAAATAAAAAATAAAAAATATCTGTCTGTCTGTCTATCTATATATATATCAGATAATAAACATATAGAGTTGTTAGAAGATATTACAATTTGGAAAGTTCCTCCATACTTACATATGTATGTCTTTGTCTCCCTGTTGGTCCTTTGTCTCCTTATTAGTCCAATATCATGCATTCTATATATTATACATTATATTATACATTTATCATGAGAGACATTTACCATAACTAACTGACTTTCTTGTCAAGTAAATTGGATCTGGTTGGAACTTCTAAAGTATTCCAAAGCACCAAATAGTTAATTGCTGCATAGTTTGATGTTACTTTCTATCTGGGCAAAGAGGAAGAAGATCTAAGGGGGGGTGGGAATTGCAAAAGTAGTTGGAAGGTGTTATGAGAATGGATATTGCAAAGATAAGGGAACTGGAACTTGGTCTTGCTCCCAGAATGAAAGATAAGTAAATAGCAAAAGGTTTTTGGAAGTGATGTGATATTTATAACTTGCACCAATCATTGATATGTGCACCTAAATTTGTACAACAAGGTATAAAACCTGTAACTATTCAACATACTGTAGTCTCAGCAACTTTTCAGGAAAGTTGCTGTTTTGCTCACTTTGCTCCAAATAAATGCTCCTGTTCACACTCAGAGGGAAGTTTGTGAGCACAAGTTAGCCAGGACGTGATAATGATTTTTAACCTGCTTTTCAAGCTCAGTCTCCGATATTGTTGTAGAGATACACCTCTCCTAACAAAGTAGACATGTTCATGAGCACTACTTTGTTGACAGAAAATTTGATTCCAGAGGCAGAAGTAACCCAGAAAGAATAGAGACACAACAAAAAGAGAAGAGCAGGTCAAGATGTTCGAGAAAATGTTTTATTCAAAACCAATAATAGGCACGTATGAAATGAAGCAACTAGATCAAGTAAGCCTTGCATGAGTAAACAACAGCATTTTGAATCTTCTAGAGATCACTTGAAAACTTCTTCAAAAATGCATTCAAATATTTTTTTTTCAGCAGCCTCCACTTTTTTAAATTTCCATTTTGGTGGCCAGTCTTACAGTTCTATGCTTTTTAACATACCGGGAGGAGCTGGTGAGGTAGGCTTATCTGGGTCATTTTTAGGCTATCTTTAAGAAATAGCACAGAACATTTTTCATCTATCTTGTAAGATGCGTCTTGCTGAGTCCAAGGGAAGGCTGTTTGGTCCGGAAGGCTGTTTGCCACAGTGGCCAGTACTGTCAGAAAGACCACAATCTAATTTTGAAAGCAAAGCTGGCTGAAGGTATTTTTTCTAACTGGGGCAGAACAGCCCCCTTCTCCCTCTCTCCCAAACCAAGGTGCCCAGTACCCCAAATCAGCCAAATCATTTTGGCACAGGAGGCATGCTGGCAGGAAATTCGGGGAGCTGTTTTCCCCCGAATAACTTTAGGTTCTGAAAAAAAAAATCAAAATAATTTTGTCACATATACTACTCACAATAACCCTGGAATACATTTTTTAATGCTTGCTACGTGTAAGATTGCGACAGTTTATCATGCATGATGTACGTCACATTGTTGACAAATGCAGGAATGTGTCTGCTAATGTGGTGGCAAGAGACAGTTTTATGCTTTCCAAAATTATCCTTTAGCAATTGGGCATTTTTCAAATTTCACATTATTCTCTCCTCGTGATCAGGTGATGTGCCATTCACAGAGCAAGGGGTCAAAGATGGCCAAAAAATTTTGGGGGTCTATGGCAGAATATTCGGCAGGTTTCTCCCATCCCCACACAGTAGGTAACATACAATAATATATTAATTAATTATCGGTATTCTGCTCTTTAGTGCCAACTCTAAAAGGAACGCCTGCCTGGCTGAACGTTCTTTTATGCAGCTCTATTTGATGCTTACAAGTCTTCAGTGGAGGAGCTTGGAGTACATGGAGGGGGTGGGACCACAGTGCAAGAGGCGGGGCTACAGCACACAAGCTCGGACGCCCCCCAAAAATTGCTGCCCGGGGCGAACCGCCCTCCCCATCCCTACGCAACTGCAAGTCTTCCTTTGAAGACTGCCTTTTCAGTCGAAAAAGCAGCCAAACGTTATTTGCTTGATTCAATACATTTTTGTGCACGAGGGATGGGGAATGTGTGGGAATGATGCTTGATGGATTACAACTCCCATAGTTACAACTCCAAAAGTTTTCCAGAGCATAGAAATGTTCCTGTTTTGGACAACAGCTCTCAGGATTCTGGGAACTGTAGTCCAAAAAAAGGAACATTTCCAAGCCCTAGAGCAGTGGTTCTCAACCTGTGGGTCCCCAGATGTTTTGGACTTCAGCTCCCAGAAGCCCTGAGCATTGACCATAGTGGCTGGGGCTTCTGGGAGCTGAAGTCCAAAAACATCTGGGGATCCACAGGTTGAGAACCACTGTCCTAGAGTTTCCTGAATTTACTCTCATGTTTAATAATAACTGTAGATAGAGACCTGCTCCTCCTCCATCTGATATTTGGCTGGACCTCCAATCCCCTACCTGCCTCTTTATTGTGTAAGAGAAGAAAAAGTGAGGGGAGAGAGAGGACATCCATTGATTAGCCTTCTGCTAGATAAAATGGCCTGTCTTGTAGCATTACATTGATGCTAAAGTGCTTTCAGGGGGGATGGAGGGGAAGAACAATGGGAGGCTGTGGAATGGAGAGGAGGGAAGCAATTATGGGAGTTGTTACAGAAGCCATTAAATGGCTTTGTTAATAAGGATTCATTTTGTCCTAAATATTACCTGACTTACCTTCTCAGTTCCCTCTCGCCACCTCCTTCTCGTGCTGCAGCTTTCGGATGTAGCTGGCTCAAGCCCTTCCCAGTATCGAATTGCCTGTGCTGCTAAACCACATAATAACGATGGGCTTTTCTGCACTACACTGTTATAGCGCTATTATTCTACTTTGCAGTGGTTCTCAACCGGTGGGTCCCCAGATGTTTTTGGACTTCAGCTCCCAGAAGCCCTGAGCATTGACCATAGTGGCTGGGGCTTCTGGAAGCTGAAGTCCACAAACATCTGGAGACCCACAGGTTGAGAACCACTGTATAGAATCCTAGGGTTTGCAGCTTAGGGAGGGGCCTATAGGATTCTCAGCCGGAGAGCTCTTTGGCCTCAGTAAACTACAAACCCCAGAATTCCACAAGATATTGAAAGTGGAATAATAGCACTATAACAGTGCAGTGTGGAAAGGCCCTATGATGGTTATGAGTTAAGTGGACCCATCATGGGTAACTCTGATTCTATCTGTTGTGTTTTCTCCAGCATTGTTGTCGTTGTCGTGTGCCTTCAGGTCATTTCTGACTTACAGCAACCCTAAGACAAAACTGTTGTGGGTTTTTCTTGGCTAGATTTGTTCAGAGGGTAGCTGCCATTGCCTGCCTCTGAGGCTGTGAGAGTAGGGCTTGCCCAAGGCCACTCAGTGTGGGTTTCTGTGGCCAAGCAAGAGATTTGAACTCAGGTCTCCTAGAGGTGTAATCCAGCTCTCAAACCACCACACTCGATGGGCTCTAAAGGTGGCTTGTGCTATTTTAAAATGAAAGTTAAGCTAAAATGTTATATTGCAAAGCTTTAAACACAATTAAACAACCTTTCTAAGAAAAGCATGTAGTTAGAAGCAGTGTAAAGTACATTTTAAAATATAATGAACAAGGTACAGCCACAGCATGTCACTTTCAAACACGTTTGTGCCATGTGATTAAAAATGAAAGGACTGTTGACATAGAATAAAAAGTTCTTAACCTGCTGGTGGAAAGAGAGCAGAGAAGGGGGCTATACTGGCTTTCTGTGGGAGGAAGGTCCATAGCTTGGGATCAGCTACCGAGAAGGATCTCTCTGTCCTGTCTGTCTGTCTAACTATCTGAGAGAAGGCTAAAAATCAAGCAAAGACTAGCCAGGGTGAAGGTGGAAGGAATGCTTTTGGTATAGCTAAGGAATTGCTTTTGAGAAAGGGGTGACAAGACAAGATGAAAGGGATCCATATTTATTTTTTCTCCTCTTTCAGCCTGGAGTTCTTCAACTCTCCAGGAAGACTTTTGAGAAAAGTTACACATTCTTATAACGGAAACCACAACAAATGTTGATAGCTTAAAAAAAAAATGCCATTTCCATCCAGATGGTGCATTCAGCAAGGTCTGGTTTCCCTCTCTAAATATCAAGAGAGATGTATTTTGTCTGGCATCTCCTTGGAAAGGCTTACAAAGAGATGGTGGCAGCCCCCGCCCCGCTCCAAAGGCGAAATAGTGCATTTGTGCAGGTTGAATCTTCCACAGAGAAGGAATTTGGAGAATAAGCTGGTGGCTCCAAGTTCAAATGGAGAAGATGGATCTGGCTATGGTAACATACACCTTGGTTACATCCTGTTTGGATGATTGCAATGCGCTCTATGTGGGGCTGCCTTTGCAAAATGCTCAGAAACATCAGTTGGCCCAAAGAGCTGCAGCCAGATTGTGAACCGGGGCTGGATACAGGGAGAACGTAACTCCCTTTTTGCAAGAGCTCCACTGGCCGCTGGGCCATTTCTGGGCACAATTCAAATTGCTGGTGATAAAGGCCGTATACAGCCTGGGTCCAGGATATATGAAGAACCATATCTCTCTTTATGAGCCCTTAGATCTCTAAGATCGTCTGGAGAGGTCCTTCCCTTTGCCTATGATATCCTCACGCTCTTTTGGTGGGAATAAGGGAGGGATCTTCTCGGTGTCTGCTCCCAAACTTTGGAACTCCCTCTTTAGGGAGGCTAGGATGACTCTGTCCTTGCTCACCTTCTGCCAATAAATTAAAATATCGTTATGTCAGCAGGCTTTTAAACACTGAATGGAAGGGGCATTTGATGTTGTGGAGTGTTGTTTTAAAGATTTGCCTATAGTCCTTTGATGAACGTTTTTAACTTTATAAATTATTTAACTGTTTTAAAATAACCTTTATACTTTTCTTGGAGTTTTTATGCTCTTTGTAATCTGCACTGTTTTTAAATAGGTTGTTAGGCACACTGAGTCTATTTCTGCACTACACTGTTCTAGTGCAATTATTCCACTTCCACACCCTGTGGAATTTTGGGGTTTGTAGTTTCCTGAGCCCAAAGAGCTCTCTGGCTGAGAAGTCTCAATGCCCCTCCCTAAACTGCAAACCCCAGCATTCCATGGGAGGTTGAAAGTGGAACAATAGCACTAGAACAGTGTAGTGCGGACATTGTCTGAGTCTCATTACGATAGAGAAGCCTGAGAATGATGGGACTTAACAGTAGCATAGAATAGCACAAAGTAATCAATTAACCAGGCCTCCGCGGGGGGAGGAAGGCAGGATATAGATTATGAAGAAGAGAGAAAGTGAACAGGGACCCCCAAAGAAATTTTTGCAGTAGGTTCTCCATTCTTATATCTAAGCCTAACTGAATTGTACTGATGCAGTGGAGCGGAGCCATTAAGAGCCTCCCTGAAAACTCATATTGTCCTTTTTCCAAAGGCAGGGATAATTGGACAGCTCAAAACGTTGCCAAAAAAGGACCACACAGCAAACCAATACATCTCTTGGTCAGGATAGAGCGTCCAAAGCGAAGGTATGTGGAGAGAAGAGGCACAAAGGAAGAGCAAGGGTGGAGAGAAAGAAAAAAGGGAGGCCAAAACCTGGGAAAAGAGAATCTAAGCAAAATAGCCAGAGAGCAGATGCAGAAGCCGACTTGTGGCTAAGGCATGTTCGGTAGCTGCTGTTCTCGAGTACAGCGGTAGGAGGGAGTGTAGTGTTGTGAGACAGCTCCCCTCGCCGTGTCTGACTGGTTGCCTGTGTTACATTCTCCCTCGACAGATCCAGCCTGGGAAGCACTCCTGAACTGCACTCAACTGCAGCATCGGTTCCCTCTAGATCAAATAGCCGAAACCACCAATAGCACTCGCAGGAGGAGGAGGAGGAGGAGGAGGAGGAGGAGGAGGAGAGAGGGACAGGCCAAGAAAGTGACCACAACTCCAACAACAGCAAGGACCCGGCCGGCACCTTCCTACAGCCACAAGCCAGCCAAGAGATTTCCAGCCAGGATTAAAGTGGAATCCAAAAGAAGAAGAAGGAGATTTTGTTTTATATACCTTTGGGGTGGAAGTAGGAAAAAGGATGGGTCCTCGGGCATCTTCCCAACCCCACTTGAGTCCCATGGGGTAAAAGAAGAAGAAGAGTTTGACATTCATTCCTTTCCCATCTGGATGTGCTTGGGCATTAGATTTTTTTTTTCTTGTTTCAAAAACGCAGAAACCGTATTTATATACACATTTTAAATATTTTTCTCCCCCAAGGAAGGAATAAAAATAAGGCTGAGGGTTTTTTTCCCCTTTCTGCCTGTTTCTACTTTTTTTTTTTTTTAATTGTCATTGTTGCTACAATGGAGCAGTGGATTCTCCACCGAAGGAGCAATGCAGCACAAGACTTACGGGAAGTGAAAGAAGACCTAAGGATCACCACTTGCTTGGGAGTTATGAGGAAAATCAGGGATTTGTTGGGATCAAGGCAGTGAGAGAGGTAAGTGATGAAAGAGGTCGTATGTTGGTGGAAAGGGTTGCTGATGATTCCAGGATGACACCCACTCAGCTGTTGTGGCCCTCATGGATAGATGCACCTGATCAGACTAAGGAAGAAGGTTAAAAAAACAGCTATCTCATACTGAATGATTCAGGGATGCCACATCCTGCAGCCATTAAGTCATGGGCAGAGAACTGGGAAAAAGAAAGGGCCGGGTTGCAGGCGCTGGAGGAATTCTCAAAGGCGTTCTGCCACTGAGTCTCACCTCTATGTAATTTTTTAAAAATTAAAAGACTGGAAACCCTAGCATCCACGGATCTGTTTTGCAAACAGTCAAAACAAGAGGCTGTGCTCAGGATGGCTCTGGATGACAGTGAAACTTGAGGGGTTCAGAGAATGTGCTAAGAACTTGAGAAGCAAAAAAAAAATGCTTTGCTAGATCCAGTGCTTGGGAATTTTGGACTACCACTGGCCGGCGCAGGGCAAAGGACTCTGGGCATTGTAGTCCAAAAAGTCACTTTCCACAATCTGGCAAGTTCCAGCATTAGACTTACATTCTTTGCAAGAATCTCTAGGCAAGCAGTCCCGGTGATACTAATCCAGTGGTGATGGAATTTTAGAATATGAAGGGGCACTTGGAGCTCATCTAATATAACCCCCTCTGAGAAATGTGAGAATCTGGGGGGGGAATTAGCATCCCCAACAGATGACTGTCTGGCCTCTGGTTAGGGGCCTCTGGAGAAAAGAAATCCACCCCCTCCTGTGAAAGGCCGTTCCATGGTCTTCTTTAGCAAACTTTTATTCAAGATGGTTTACTTCACTAGACTCCCTGGTAGATCTAAACCCAGTTTTTGTTTTTCTGGGAGACAAACTCCATCAAACACGGTGGGCACTTCGGTCTGGATAAACACATAAGTTTGTGTGGCTAAACTATTGCTAGTAGCCTTTTAATCACAGTAATGATTATAAGAATGCACTGATCTCTGTCTACTTGGAACTAGTAATGTTCCACATTACCAACAGAGGACTGTATATGGCGGAAAGTTTCAGTGCCAAGTGTGGGGGGTAGCTAAGGAGAGGGGAGATGTAAAATGAGGACATGCCCCCCCAAGTGAAATTTTCGCTGCATTTCCTAAATTTCAAGCGTTGCTGATAGGGATACACTGAAAATTTATTTACACTTTAGGCTAGAAATTTGGAGATTGAAAGAAAATGTCAATAAGGGGCAAAATTCTCATTGAGGATAATAGCCTCATGTTTCCCTTTCCATATAGCTGAATAATCCTAGTGCCAAAGTTTACTGTTTGGACAGCATTTGGGAAGGACAGTTTCAGAATAAGGAAGAATCTAGATTGGACAGTTCTGGCAAGGGAAAAAGTGAAAAGTTAGAGCAAGAGAAAGGACATTGGAAAGTGTTCTCCATAGGAGCGAGAACTCATCATAATTCATTTCCCAGATCATATCGACTGTATCATGGTTGATCATGATTAAATGTGGATACCAAAAATCACTGTTCAAAAAATTAAGTGTAAAACAGTGTAGGTTCGCAGTCCAAAATAAGATCTATTTATAATCTTTATGTTAGAACTGATTCCTGAAAGCAGAAGTTAGTTTCTTTCCAACTCCCATACATTAATTTTGTAATCATCCTATAATGTCACTGTTTGTGACCTTGTTGTGTTTATATCGGTTTGGAAACTTTCCCAGAGCGTGTGTCTGTGGCGTGGTGTTGCATTGTGTGTGCACGCGCCTTCAGAAAATCATTAAGGCTGTGATTCGAAGCGCACTTGCTAGGAAATAAGCCCAGCAGAGGTTATGCCATTCTACTTTATCCATAGTCCACCCATTTGCTTAACTTATTCAGACCACTTTGCTTACGTGAATAGAGTCAAAGAAAGGCAGAAAGTGTTAAAAGGGCAGACGGATCAGTTTGAAGAATTAGAAGAAGAAACGCAATGACACACTGAAGACATGAAAAATTCAACAGTAGTAGGATGATGAAATCTAAAGGTGCTGAAGGCACTGGGCCCTGTCTGATCTTGGAAGCTTAGCAGGTCAGCCCTGGTTAGTGTTTGGGCGAGAGACTGCCAACAAATACTGTAGGCTATATTTCAGAGGAAAGAAATGGCAAAGCCACCTCCGAGTATTCTTCACCTAAAAAACCCAGCAAAAACCCAGTGGAACTCATAAGATCACCATAAGTCGACAAGCACATACACATACCATAGGATGATGCTCTGGGATCCAGAACATCATCCTACCACTGGCCTATTAGAGATGATTACAATATGTCATTACATTCATCTTCCCCATCCAATCCATTTGGCCAGAAGAAAAGTGAGCGTATTAAAAAGCACACTTAAGGCATGTTCAGAGGCAAAGCCGTCTGCACTAAATGATTAAGCCAACGGGAGCTTGTAAAAGTTACTATTTGGATTGCAACTCCCAGAATCCCCCAACAGCTAGGGGAAGTTATTATTTTTTTTGGACCACAACTCCTGAATTCTGTTAGTTGGCTTAGCCACTGGACATGTTGATTGGGGTTTTTTGGGAGGTATAGCGCAAAAACCCAAGTCAGCTCTTAAAATAAATGAAAAGTAGATGTGATGGGAACACAGAAACAACTCGTTTTGCTGGACATCATATCTGGCAGGACAGACCAAATCCCATCCCCATCGTACCATAAGACTCCATTATTACAGCATCCTCTTGTCCATTTTCCTCTTTTGCTTCTGTAGCAGACAAAGGAGGGCCAAGTTTGACTCAGGGGCTGGCAGTTGCTGACCCCTCCTCTGCCAAAAAGCATCACGTGCTGTTCTGATCAAACTAATAGGAAGTACATACTGGATCTTAGTGCTTAGTCCCAACTAGAGCCATCCAGAATCAATGGTTGAATGGTGAACCTACATGTAGATAGATCCCGTTGCTTCAGCGAATCCAGTTTGGACTAACAATAGGGTTCAGGCCTAGAAGTGCGTCAGATGCACATGTCTTTCATCCAGAATAAAAGAAATAAGGCTTGTAAATGGTACCTGTGTGTATGCCTAAAAAATTAGAAAGGAAGGGGAGGGGGGAAATGTGGCAGCACCTTGCAGACTAACTGGTTTTTATTTTCACATGAGCTTTCGTGGATATCAACCTACTTGTTTGGCTGATCATAAATGCTAGAGTACGCAGCATATTTACACAGTTGTGGGAGTGGGATGGGATGTAATAGGATCCAAAAGATGCAAGTGATGACCCTTGGCCTAAATTTGCAAGGCTTGCTGTAAAGTGATACAGGTCTTTCAGCTCTTTAAGGCAGTCGGTTGGTGTGGATGTACAAAAGCAATAAGCCTGCTTGCCAAAAGTCACTTTCCCCGGCTTCAAACTCTCCCTCTGAGAAGACTTTTTTTCTTCAGTGTGCAGTAGTGAAGACCCTTGTATTCATATATGCCATGAAGCCATTGTCTTCGCTTGTACCTCTGCTAATGGATTGGGATTTGTGAATACAACTCAGTCCAGCAGTTTGTCATTCCAGTCTTCCTTTGTGATTTCCTTGTTCAAGGACCACAGCCTGTAAGTCACTTACTGTGTGTCCGGGAAGGTTGAAATGTTCTGCAATTAGTTTTTGGGTGTTGCTGTTTCTAATGTCTTAACAAGACTGTTCTATTTGTCCGGTGTGCGTATGCGTGTTTGATACTTTCCAGCATTTCACAAAAGACAACTGGGACACATTTGGCCAGGCAACATCAGAGCATGGCAAAAGTTATTAATGAGGAAGGACACGCAACCTGGGAGAGGCTGCAGCCATTTGCTTTTGCCTAAGTCAACAGGGAACTGCACGGTTCCATCCCTCTTCTCTTCTCTCTGAGTTAGTTGAGCACAAACTACTTTTGTATTTTGAACTTGGTTTGCAGCAACAGAAGTAAGCTGAGGACAAAGGGGGAAAGTGGAAGGAGGAGAAGAGAAAAGCTGGGACATTTTAAAATGAGCTGGAAAAAGTAGAATGGCAGAGGATTAACTGGACAGTTGGAGAGTATGGTGTTTGTGGGTATTTGTAACTTACATTCCAGCGCCTAAATCCTGCTCTAGTCCTGACTAGGTAGACCCATTGAATTTAGCTGAATGTTGACTTAGTATTCAACATTCAACATGCACACTCCCACAAAAGCAAAACCACACGCCAAAAAAGACTTTGCACTACAGAAATAGTAACAGCCCTGTGCAAGAATTGCAAATGCAAATTTCTCCCCACTCTGAGTAGTATATTTGGAAGGAAAAAATGCCACCTTAAGATCTCACTCACTGGCTTTGTGTGATGTACCAGAATAACCGGTTATCTTTAGAAGTAAGAATCTGAAGACGGGAGACAACATATGTACGTACTAGATGGAGTAATACCTAGAGCGTGAATTTCTGGGTGATTAAGAACAGTGAGGGTGTGATTGCAATAAAAGTTGTAAGGTTGTACTTACACTTTGGTGTGTTTGAAAACTCATCTTTATTCTGGTATCGGGCCACCTGCTTTGTAAACAGTTGCAAACTGAGAATCTATTTTTGCTGTCGATTCTTAGAAAGAAATCCAATGGGCTTGTTTTGCTGTCTGCATTGAGCTCTGACAATTACAAAAAAAAATTGAAAAGAGCCATACTAAGACATTTTGGATCAGAGTTCTTATAACTCATTTCCTCCAAATGTAGCAGGTCTGAGAGATGGATGGCCTCTTTGACCGGAGGGGAATCTGAATGCGGATGTATTATTCATCTCTCAAGAGAGCCAAATGGATCCCAAGTCATCATATTAGAATTATCCGTGGCATGGATGGTGCAGTTGTCCAACTATAGATAAATGGTTCCTCCTCTTCTAACACAGACCTTTCTACTCATAGCTACTTAGACTTTTCTGCAGTCTGGAAGCTATTTGAATGTTTCTCTCTCCAAGAAACAACTCTTCCTTTTTCTCTCCTTCCTCCTTTTCTTCTTTCTCTATTATGATCCCGATGATCTCAAGGTGTCTTGAAAGTTAAAATGGTTACAATATAGGCCATTTCCGCACTACACTGTTATAGCGCTATTATTCCACTTTCAAGCTCCTGTGGAATCCTGGGATTTGAAGTTTAGGGAGGAGCCTTTAGAATTCTCAGCCAGAGAGCTCTTTGGCCTCAGAAAACTACAAACCCCAGAATTTCCCAGGATGTTGAAAGTGAAATAATAACGCTGTAACCGTGTAGTGTGGAAATGGCCATAGTTAAGAGAACACCAAAAGTCTGCATTGAAAGAGTAATTGTTCACAATATTGAAATGATTTAAAATGTAAACAGGATAAAAAGCACTTAGAACAGTTTCAAACAACACAGACCTTTCTTAACAGCCTTTTCCTCAAAAACCTTCCATTGTCAGAATAAATTTTTTAAAAAGGTCTTTCTCTGTTGAGGAAAAGGCAGAAAGGAGAGGCCCATTCTAGCCTCCCAAGAGAGGCAATTCCAAAACCTCGGGGCAACCACTAAGAAGACCCTGCCTTATGGATCTACCAACTCTTCCCATGAAGGTGATGGGACTGAAAGACATGGCTTATCTTGTGGATCTCAAGAAGTGGGCAGACTCATATATGGAGATAATGGTCTGTCAGATAGCCTGGATCTAAGCTGTAGAGGGTTTTATAGGTCATGGCCATCATTCTGACTCGTACCCAGAAACCAGACTGGAAAGTGGTGAAGCTGTTAAAACAAGAGAGTTTTTTGATCCTATAACCATCCCCAGTTCCCAATCTAGTGGCAGATCTTTGCACCAACTCAAGTTCATTTAATTATCATCATTTGATCTTCATTGTTGTCATACTGAGTTGGGTCAAGACTTAGGGCATTTCCATCCTACACTGTTATAGTGCTATTATTCCACTTTCAGTATCCTGTGGAATTCTGGGGTTTGTAGTTTCCTGAGGCTAAAGAGCTCTTGGGCTGAGAATTCTAAAGGCCTCCCCTCAACTGCAAATCCCAGGATTCCATCGGGTGTTGAAAGTGGAATAACAGCACCTTAACAGCGTAGTCCGGAAATGGCCTTTGTCATCCTTAATGCTAATTTAAGTCCCATTGATTACCCCCAAAATGAAATGTCCCTTCAGTCCCAAATTTCTAGCATTGCAGAGAACAAGGCATTGAAAACTGTTCCTGTCTAGACTCTGTTGTGTTCACATTCCTTCTGTCTCTTTTCTTAAACTCTATTTCTGAATGCTCGGCTAAAGTTTCAAGCTACTGCAAGGCTAGAATATTTGGAGGGCGAAGGAAAATTTCCTCTGGGAGGGCAGGAAGGATGTGAAGCCGGGGTTGGAGAAACACAGTCTTACCGTGTTGGGTTGCAGCAACCTTTCTGCAGTAAATAGCACAATAAAAGCCTTAGTTGGAAAAGAATGGGATTCTGCGCTAGCCCATCCCGCTATAGCTGTGTGCGCGCCTGCTTGCAACAGATGAGGTAAACAGCAGCTGCTTCCATGAACAAGAAAAGGTTTGCTGAAATGTGTTGCGCTACTGTTCATTTTTTTCCGTGCACAAACCTGGCCCTGTTTGTTCCATCTTATTTCTATCTCTGGTACCAAATTTTCTGTTAAAGAACACCAACAAATGTCATAAAAAGACAATTGCTAACAAGAAATTAAAAAAAAACCCAACACACAGTCAATACAAGGAGTGTCAGCAGCTGTTAAGGCTGAACATAAGCAAAAAGCAATTCAGTTAACCTTAGATCATGAAGGATGTGAACGCAGATGCCAGCCTTTCCCAACTCAGTGGGCTTCAGGTGTGTTGGACTGCAGCTTCTATCGTCCCCATTCTGGTTGGAAAGGACTGGTCCTAGGCTGGGGAGAGCAGATATGCGCACTTACCCAGGAGAAGGCAAAGTAAGCCTGTACAGAATAGCAGTTATTGTGTGCCATGTTGTCGTTTGTTTAAAAAAAGAGGGTGAATTGCTTTTGCAAACTGGAATTTGGAGAAGTTGTTTTTTTGGACCAAAAATCTAAGAAGATTCTGACAGTTGCAATAGGAAAAAGCAAAATTTCCAAGCTGTGTCACAAGCCCGCTACTGATCTCATCCTGCTTTCTTTCTTTCTCTGAATGTTCAGCATCTTTCCTCTATTTCAGGGTAGGGTGGCCATGTATCCTGTTTTTAGAGTGTACAGTCCTCTTTGGGAAGCTGCCCTCTGTTGAAAAACCACAGTCCAGATTGAAAAATCAAACCTTGGTAAAGAGCCATCCGAGGTGTCTTGAAGATGCCTATAACACCTGGACAACTACCTAGGCAGACAGTAGGCAAAGTTACTTTTTGGACAACAAATCCTAGAATCCTCAGCCCTGTATGGATAGGTCACCCATAAGTCACCTCATCCTAGACTCTCCTACTGTAGTCAGATGTCTTGTACTCATTCGATTTCATTTCATTTATTTATGGTCATAGACCAAAACCTTGTATTCATATTTAGGTCAGAATAGTTCTTTCTGAATTTGCATGTGCATATTCGCGTATGTAATGCAAATACAGTCGTCCCTCCACATGAGTTGGGATTAGGGGCTCAGAACCATGCAAAAGTGGAAAAACTGCAAATATCAAAATGTGTATGTGTGTGTCTGTGAGAAGGGGGCTGAGGCTTGGTGGGGGAATGGGCGCTCAGGGTCCAAACCAGGGCCATTTCCGCACTAGACTGTTATCGCGCGATGATTCCACTTTCAACATCCTATGGAATCCTGGGGTTTGCAGTTTCGGGAGGGGCCGGATGGCCCCTCCCGAAACTGCAAACCCCAGGATTCCATAGGATGTTGAAAGTGGAATCATCGCGCGATAACAGTCTAGTGCGGAAATGGCTTTGGTCAGGGAAAGGAGAGGAAAAGAGAGTGGGTCGGCACGATGGCCCTATACTTACTCTCTCTTGCCCATCTCCTTCCTTGGGTCTGTGTGGGGCACCAGGAGAGGGTTTGTGGTGCTGAGAAATCAGGCTGTGATCTCTCTTTAGCTGGCTAGGCAGCAACTGGTGGAGGAGGAAGGAGACCAGAGGGTTTTTACAGGAAGGTTCCTCCCAGAAGAGAAGCGCCTGAAGTTGGATAGGGATCAGAGAAACTCACACGTAATCAAATCCATGGATATTAAACCTGCCGATATGGAGAGCTGGCTGTATCTATCCTCTTTCATCCTTGTTAGAGATGATGCACTTCCTATGTTGAGAAGATGCTTTTCCTCTTTTGTGATGGGGGTGCATTTCCTGTCTATTATTATTATTATTATCATCATCATCATCATCATCATCATCATCATCATCATCATTATCATCATCATCATCTTTATTTTTATCCTGCTTTTCTCCCCAAGGGGACTCAAAGTGGCTTACAGCCATGAAAAGAAACATAATTAAAACTGTCATATACAAAAGTTAAAACAGAAATTAAACTACAAGGGTAGTTAAAACATGTTAAAATACATATAAAAACAGCATTAAAATATCAATTAAATAACAATTAAAAGGACCAGCGCCGATAAAAATTACATCTATCTATCTATCTATCCGATGGTGCTCAAATACCATCTTACCTGCCAGTCTGGAGAAATTCTCTCTTTTACACACACACACATGGGCAAATAATACCCTCCCTACCCCATATCCCCGCAACCCCAGCATTTCCTTGGAAAAAAGATGTTGCCCATGACGAAAGCAGCTTGCCGTGAGTCAACTTCCTTTGGCCTAGAAGCCGGGTGCCCTGGCACGCTCTGAATCGCTCGCTGTATGTGAGTTCTCCCTGTGTTATGAAGGCGCTCAGCCTGATCTTTTAATCTTACCAGAAAGGTAGGCTAACCTGGGAGTGACCTGCCAAGGAGGTCATCCACTACGCTTTGGGGCAAGCAAGGATTTAAACTCTTGCTTTCCCACAAATGCAAAGATGTCAGGATTGTCCTGTCTGGAAGACTGAAAAAAGGCACAGCTGGCTGACTTAAACCTGCAATGAGAGAATGCCACAAAGGTCATTTCCTCACTAGATTGTTATAATGCTATTATTCCACTTTCAACATCCTATGGAATCCTGGGGTTTGCAGTGTCTATCCTGCCATCTATTGCAAGATCTCAAGGCACTGTGCAATGAAAACAATATAAATACCTTGAAACCATTCTAATTTAGGTCTCAGGTTCTGCCCCTAAAAACCTGCTTTTCCTGTCCACTTCTCTATCTGAATGGTAGAATGTTGAACAGCCTTAGTGATTTTTTTTTTCCAAATCTTGGGAAAGTTATATTTTTGGATTGCAAATCTTAGAATTTCCCAGCCATCATGGCTAGGTGGGAGTTTGCGGGAACAGTAGTTTAAATAATAACTTTTCCAAGCTGCAATAGTTCCAAAGTTGGGGAGAGGATGCAAGCAGAGGGAAACTGAGTTGACAATGAGGAGGAAAGGGAAGAAGGTGCTGTGGGAATTTCTTCCAGGGGTAGGAAATTTGCCATGCAAAATGTGAAGAAATGAAAAGGAAGGCTGAGCCAAGAGGCTGTGGTGCCCAAAACCAAAGGCACCTCCTTCTCACTCTGTTCTCCATACAGAAGTCTGGCACTTGAGGGAGTAGCCATCAAGAGTAAAAAGCCAATTTAGGATGATACGACACCATAGCCTGGAAACTTTTTTTTTTACTATAATTCAAAACGTAGGAGAGAAAGTCAGAGCCCTGCCTGAGTGTGCGTGTGCGTGTGTTGTGAGAGGCAGGGGCTTGATAAAATGCCAGCTCGCCAAGGGCTGGAGCATATGGCCGGCTCTTCGTTTTCTCAAAAGCTGTGCCCGGCCATCGCCACACACACCGCATCGGCCTTGAGGAAAGGGAGTCAGTAACTCAAGACCTCTCCGCAGGACACGGTGCCCTTTAGAAAGATTGCCAGGCAAGAGGCTTTCAAAGCTGCTAAGGAGACCCTCGGGCAAAGATACGTTTGTGGGAATTTTCCCTGTCCTCGAGACTTTGCCTTAACCCCCGTCTCTCCCGAGTGCTTCCTCCTGGATGAGGAGAAGGAGGTTATATTTAACAGTGACCTTAAGTGCACTGCAGTGTGTGGGCCCGGCAGTCTGGCTGTGTGAGCGCTGCCTCTCTGCTCCCCTTCTTCTCTCCAGTCAAGCTGGCATTGGCAATTCTGTCCTCATCTGCTACTTGATCCATTCCCAAAGCAGGGTGATAAGTTATAGGGAGTGACATGCCCTGTGTGTGAAAGTCAAGAAGGAGGACAAGGACAGCGTACCGTCCAACGTCTCACAGAGGAAAACCAGGATGTGTGTGGCTGAGCAACATCAAGATGGCAAAAAAGTATTCACGAGGCTTTGGAGAGGCTGCAGCAGTTTGCTTTTGCCAGAATCTCCCAGGAAGGGAATATTCCATCCCTTCTTCTCCCAGCTGCGTGCAAACTTCTTTGGTACTTTGAGCTCAGCTTGCAGCAATTGCAGTAAACTGCAGACAAAGTGGGTAAGTGGGAGGAGGAAAAAGAAACTGGGATGTTTTAAAAGCAGTGAGGGGGGAAAAACAGGATGACCAAGGACTAATTGGGATTCTCCCTGCCAAACTGGGACAGTTGGAAGGTAGGGGACACTAGGGGTGGCTATTCAGAAAGATGCATGACCTGTGTACAGAACTGGGCAACAGTATTGGTAAAATAAAAAAAAAATCAATTGAGGAGAATTGGATAAACATATGTAAGGAGGAGGATAATTGAAGGAGATTGAAAATGAAACAGTAAAATTAGAAAGAAGATCATGGTATATAAGGATATAGCAATTTAACCGGGCAAGTCTTCAAAGTGATTATAGGTATATCATGATATCACAAAGAGAAAACTTAGTGTATGAGGCTCAAACAAGGGGTGAGAGGAAGTTTAAATTAGAGATGGATGGAATATATGTAACTTGTTTAATAAGCATGTTTTTATAATTGTGAAATTATTATAGAGTAGTTATTTTGCTGTGAATATTAACTGGTTCTAATAAAAAATATTTTAAAAAAAATAAAGCTGGGTCTTACAAAAGGAAACCTTTCTACCCCTTGTATTCTTGATGACGTGGAACAAGCAAGCTACTAAAATATCATCATTTTTATTTATTTAATTCATGTCTTGCCTTCCTCCAATAATAATGGGATTCAAGGCAACTAACCACATATTTAAAAACAATGCAGATTAAAAACTATACAAAACTTTGATAAAAAAATATAAATGTAACAGTTATTTTAAAACAATTAAACAATTTACAAAGCTAAAATAATAAACAACATTGGGCAAGAAGCGGGATACAACTAAAGATAATAACGACAACATCGGAAGCATTAAATTTCATTAAAAGACCATATACAAACCTTAAAAACAGCACCACACGGCGTTAAAATCCCATCTCAGTCAGTTTTCAAAAGCATAAAATGGCATAAAAGTGTTTTCACTTGCTGGTGGAAGGAGAGCAAGGATGGGGCCATCCAGGCCTCCCTAGGGAGGGAGGGAGTTCCAAAGTCTGGGAGCAGCCACCAAGAAGGCCCTTGTAATGATGATTTCAGGAGGACCTTTGTGTTTTGACAACTGTGTGTCCTGCCACACTGTTGATGTGTTACCGCCGATGCTGGACACTTCCTGCCGTTTCTCATTCCAAAGAGATAGAAGGGAAGAATCTAGCAGCACCTTTAGGACTAGTTGCTCTTTTTTAGCATGAGATTTTGTGGATCTCAACCCACTTCTTCAGATGTGCTGATGGAGTTAATATCAAACCTCTGGTACATTATAACAGTTGTTGGGGTAGGACCAGAGTATAAGAGAATGCAGAAAGATGCAGGTTGTGACACTGGCCGTATTACATCATAAAGTTGTGTAAAGGGATATTGGTCTTCCAGGCTGGGACAAAGAGTATTGACGGTGGGAGGAGTAGAGTTCCCAATGCAAAACTGTGGCAGACAGTGCAATAGTGCACCTAGAGTAGTGTGCCAGTTGTGCAATGCACAGTGAGGAGACAGTTACGTGCATTCACCATTTCTCATATGTTGTGTTATTGTGGCATTCAGTACAGGGATTGCACAGTGCATGTATGGCATAATTCCACCCGTAGCTGTTTATGCTGCGCTGAAATGATATAGGTGCACGGCTGAGGTATGGAAGTTCATGAAAGAAGAGGGGGCACTTTTTCCAGGATCACCAAGCAGTGGTGATGGAAAGCCGAAAAACTGCCGCCTCCAAGCAGCCTGTTTCTCCAAGGCCGGTTCTTTACAACCACTGCCTCCACAGCCTTTAGCTCCTGCCACTTACACTAGTGTATTTGTGCCAATATAGCCCCGGTCACCCTTAAAAATTAAACTCCATCAACACCAATTAGGCTGATTTCATGGAAACAATATTTGGCACATATTATGGGAGAACTAATGCAAATTTTGCTATTCATTCTTTTCCGAAAAACAAACTGTGTTGATGAAAGCTCATGTCTTGCATCTGTATTAGAAATGCACCCTCCTCGTGTTATTTTCTGTTGCTGCCATCGATTGCAGGTACAAGGCTCAGTAATAACAATGGTGATGATGATGGGATCTGTCTGGCTGTTCATGCATGCTTAGTAAGGGATCCTGGCAACAGCTGCTGTTTACCTTGCCTCTTGTAGGTAGGCAGGTATGGTTGCAGTAGGATTGGCAAGAGGAGAATCCCATTCTTTCCCAGTTCAAGCTTTATTACACTGTTTACTGCAAATATGCTGCAGCAACTTGACAGTGAAAGTCTATGTTTCTCCAGTCATCACTAACCAATGTCACAATGCTGATGCTGCTAGAAAAACTTCCAGCTGAATAGAGGAAGAAGAAGAAAGTGGGGACTTGGACAAATACAAAAAGTCTCAATAAATAGGAACTTCAATGTCAGAGGCTTTGTTAAGTGGGGAGTCCCTACAGTTCATGTCAAGCCAGTTCTGTTGCATTTGGGATGTTGATGCCACAGAATGGGACCCTGATGTCTGTCCCCAAATCCTATCCTTGGGGCACCAGAACCCCCTGAGCCTGCTCTCTCCAGTGTTCCAAAATCTGTGCCTGTGTTTCAACCCTTCACCCAAGATCTAATTCTCTATGTAGCAAGAATTTTTGCAACAGGGCATGTTTTATTATCTCAGTTGCCCTGTCTGAAGTCAGACATGGTACGTCTCTGACTCAGGCTGAGCATCTCCGAGGCTTTAGCTTGTTTGTACCACCGGTCTTTGATTATACCGACACAGCTTGCTGTGTGACAAGCTGTTGTGTCATTGTTGCTGTTCTTATTGTTGTTGATCAATTATGTGGTGCAGATCACTGATGTATCATCCCAGGTAGGAGATTTTAATAAAGCAAAAGGAAGATTGTGTGTGTTTAAGCCCTAAGCAGTTAAGCATGGATGTAAATCCGGGCCAATTTCCTTCTAGTCAGGAGGAATGATTAATTTTACCGTTTTTATCCCTGCTGTGAGAAAGTCCATGAAAGCTGTTCAATTTTCAAGGACTATTCACAATTTGCAGTTTACAGGCATACTTTGGATAATGAAGTAGATGTGTTCCTAGGTATTACTTCTTTAACAGAAAATTTGGTACCTGAGGCTGAAATAAGATGGCTAGAATAAGGATAGGATTCTACATCACAAGAAAAGAAATCCCTTCTTCTACACTACCGTTAAAAGTAAAGGAGCCCTCTCCCGTTACGCTGTAAGCCTGTTTGGATCCCATGTTGGGAGAAAGATTGGCTATAAATCCAACCAAACTAACTAAATAGTCTTCACCTTTCACAGGGCTTTAAAAACTCGATTTAGAGAAGAGAGTTGGAAAAGTCCTTCAGATAAAGGACTGCCCTGTGTAAAGCAAGGCCACATGGCTACTCTATACCCAATTGACCCTGAGGATCTTACTAGAGGAGAAGGGCAGCAGAAGCTGATGGCTCTCATCTGAATCCACCCAGGGTCTTAGTCCAAACTTTAAAGGAGCTAAACCCTGTCCTCAAAGTAAATGCAGTACCTTCGACAGCTTCTTTAAAGTTCAGACTAAAACCCAAAATGGATGGGCCACTCCACTGATATGGAAGCCATCAACCTTCTTAGGTGAGGTGAGTGGCAGTCTTGAGGGGAAGATGGCTAAGGGATGAGTGCTGCTTCTCCTTTTCTATTCAAAGTCCTCTGTCTTAACTGCTTATTCACCTATGAGTAGCAAATATGCACATCCCACAAATAAACAAACAAACACTCCATGGAATTTTCTAAGAGTCTTCTCCAAAACGTGTTATCTGGTGGCTTTGAGGTGCCTGAAACAGCTTTTTCGTGCTGTACGCTCACCTGTCCACTACAACTGAAAACATGTACCTTTGCTCTCATTGGGAGGTAGGGAGCAATGCTGAAGTATTTTCTTAGAATTTTATACTGTTCTTCCTGGACTTTTATTTGAGACTGTTTTGTGGGGAAAGCTGAGACTTTGCCTAATTCTCCCTTACTTTCAAGACAAAAATAATTTTTAGAAAGCCTCATTTCTTGTCTTAAAAAAGCTAGCACCTAGAGTGGAAAACTCCGTTTAACCCCCTTTCACCCTAAAATGCTAGCTTCCCAGGCTGTTTTGTGTGCTTAGGGAAGTATGCATAAGATCTATAAGAACCCTGATCGATAGGGTTAAGTGGTAGAGACCAGACACGACTGTACCACGTGCTCTTCCTTGCAAGGTTGAATTGACTCGGAGACAGTGGAGGGAACAAGCTGAAGATGTGCCGGAGCATGCCCATTTTTAATGTGACAGGAAGGAAGAGCTCTTGGAGAACAAGGAAGGAGCTGTGTGTGCACACATCCACACAGAGGCATCGGAGCTATTTCCAGCTCCCTGAACTGTAGGCCAAACTGTCACCAACAGATTGAGTTGGGCTCCTGCCTTCGCCTCCTCCTTGCCAGCTTTTGCTGCTTGTGGGCGTTCAGGAGAAGAGCTGCGCCTGCCTTAGCCTTGCTGGAAGTGTAGGCTTTGCTCGGCAACATTACACAACGTTCATAGGTCGTGCTGGAAGAGAGGACTGTGCTGGCTGTGGCTCACTGACAAAGCACATGCCTTACCTGTGGAAGGCCCCAGGTTCCGTTCCTGGTATCTCCGGCTTAAAAAAAATGACGTTATTGAAGATGGGCGCATCTTTAGTTAGAAAAACAAGGTTCTGGAGGATGGGAAAACTCCTTTTGCCTGAGAACCCAGAAGTTCAGCATTGTCCCAAACCAATGACTCACGAATTACCACTTCTCAAAGAGAACCTCTGGCTCTCCCTAACAAGAGGGTGGTTGGACTACAGCTTTCAGAATCCCTCAGTTGTAGGTTTTGGAGCTACAACTCCCAGAATCCCCCAGCTAGCAGGGTCATTGGCCCCGCTGGCTGAGGGATTTGGGAACTGGTTTTATGCTAGTGTAGGAAGTGGTTACACTAGCATACCTTTTGCCTGCATTGTGGAAGGAGGTATCCAGCATCTCCTGACACAACAGTTTTGCTAGGCTGTGTAATGGCTGTCATACAGTAACTAGTTGTAGTTCAAAAAGCTGCTTTCCCAAGATCTGTCCCTTCTCAGCCTGAAGACGCGACCTTTTGTTCAGGCTCATATTAAGAGAATGAATCCCCCAGAGCTTCTTCTCTCCTTCAGCTACACAGGAACATTAAGCTGCAGAAATCTCTACGAATCCTTTACAAACTTCAGTATCTCCATCATCCAGCAAGGTTGCAGCCTCTGAAAGTCCAGTCCCAGCCAGTCTACTGAGGGGCTTACTTTGCCTGAACTTCTTTCCTGCTAGAGAAACAACTCTCATAATGTGGAAATATTCCAGCCAGCATGTCTTGCAGCTCACTGTCCAAGATCCTGACACTTCTTTGCATCGTTGTGGCCCTCCTTAACCTGATGTGATACAGAGCCACCCCAGATACTTGTGCTATCAAGCAGTGGGTCTTAGCCTTTGGTCCTCCAGATGTTTTAGACCAGTACTTTCTGAGCTATATGAGCCCCAGTGTGGCAGGGACCAGTACTATATTGTGCCCATTGGCTTCGATTATTTCTTTCTTTCCTGAAAACTCTCCAAGGATTGGCACTCTCCAAGGATTGGCACTTATGGACCAGCACCATAAGACTTTAGACTTCAACTCACAAAATCTCTGGCCATTAGCCAACCTAGTGGATCCTTCTGAGAGTTGAAGCCCCAAATATCTAAAGATCAGATGCCGGCAATGTTTCAGGCCACTTCCCTTAGACCTTCAGCCTAGCCAAGTCATCTGCCATCAGTCAGAACAAGCCATATTGGCCAAGCTGAGCCAGTGGTGCTTTACAAGTAGAAGACCAACCAAGCAGTCATTATTGTTCATACCTGGGAGTGCAAAGTTTTCAGATTTATTGGGAATTTGTAGGTGTCTTGTGTTGTTTTTCACCAAGACCCCAACTTCCACCAACCAGAACTAGTTACACAAAGAAAGTACATTTTGAGCCCAGGGATTTGTTAGTAATTCCAGAACTGAACTGAATTCACAATACTTTCATAGTAAAGAACTGTAGATACTCTTCATTATCCTATGTTTTCTCAATAGCCTAACTGTAGGTGGAGATCATTGCCTTGGTGCTGCTCCAGTTAAACAGCTGAAAACCAGAAACCCTTGCAAGTCTACTGCATGGTCTGTCGGGGGGCCTTTCAGACTACAGAATGATAGCGCTATGATTCCACTTTAACTACCATGGCCATATCTCATGAAGTTCCAAGGCTTTGTGCTTTGGTAAGGGACTAAAGCCCTCTGGCTGTGAATTTTAAAGGTTCTTTCTCTGAACTGCAGATTCCAGGATTCCATAGGACAGAGCCAACGTGGTAAAAGTAGAACCATAGCATTATCATTCTGCAGTGTTAAAAAGCTTTTGACCTAAATCAATCTTCTACCTGTGCTTGAAAAAAATAAGTTAGAAGTTACTGCATCGTCAATTCTCTCTCCCATCCATACTTAGAAATTCTGGGGATAGAACCTGGGATTTTAGCATGCAAAGCTCTTGTTCTACCTACTGTTACCAGGAAGGATTTTCCATCTTCCTATGTGGACTTCCTCTTCTCCAGCATCTGTTCATCTTTGGGTGCTTGCCCAAATGAGCAGGGTGTCCTCTCTTCTTTTTATCAAAATAACTTGGCTTTTTAAAAAAAGGCATGACTTTCCTGTCTCCTGTCTGCCACTTATAAATGGCATTTGGAAATTCTTGTAGCTTAAAGAAAAAGATACCGTCTTACATGGGGTGGGTCAAAGCAAAGGAAGATTTTAAGGCTGACTCTTGCAAATCTTGGCAGATTGTTGCTTGACGACATGCCAACTCCAAGGCTGCAGTGAGTATCCATAACTTAGTTTCTTTCTGTTTTTCTATCTGTCTTTACTCTCCCTTTGCAAGTATTTAACACACCATCTTCTGTATCAAATAGGACTATAATTTAAAGATGTAGCAGGCATCTGCATTGTTTTTACTTTCTTAGTATCCATCCACACTAATTATAGCACTTTGATACCATTTTAGCTGCCATGGTGCCTTTCTATGAAATTCTGAGATGTGCAGTTTGGTGAGACAGTTAGAATTCTCTGCTATAGGACAAGGTGGCACAACAGAACTCATTAAGCGGGGAATTTTTAATACCTGATGCAGCCACAAATCCCAGGATTCTATGGGATGGGGTCACCACAGTTAAAATGATATCAAAGTGCTATAATGGTGCAGTGTGGATACACCCAATGTCTAAAATAAGTACAAGGGTATTTGACCTAGAGGGGTACCTCCATATGACAAGTAGGGCCTGGGAGGTTTTGCACATTATTCCTGTCCTGCAACCATTGTGGTGTGAATCACTGGGAGGGTGGATATGTTCCTGGAACATTTAGTGTCCCAAAATGATCCATTTTCCCCCAATAGCGCATCCTGTCTCACTTATGCACAATGATATGGAAATACATAAACTGCCTGGAGCTGCCTTCTATTTTGGCTGCTAAACCAGTGCAGCTGTTTCAACTGCTGGTTTTTCTTTCTCTTTCCACCTCCATCCCATCTGAGTTGCCAAAAGTTATACGCATGCAACGTATTGTTCCAAAACCCTGTAATTATTAATTCCTTCTCCCCAACACAAAGTACCATGTCAAACTCCCATCATCAACTCTGGAATCTTTCAGTGCCTATTCTGTGGGTTTCTCTTTCTCTGTCCTTCTCACATGTGTTTTGTGAGCTGAGAGATGAGGAGGTTTGTGTGTGTTTCTTTCTTTCTTCATTTCTTTTGCGAGTGATCCTGCTAACAAGATCGTGAGATTCGGGGATGGGAGAGGAAGGTCTTCTGAAACTATATACTTCCCAACTGTCCTGATTTGCCGTGGACAGTCCTGATTAATCTTCTGCTGTCCTGATTTTTCAGCTGCTCTTTCAGATGACCTTGTTTCCCTCTCCTTCTCTCACTTTCCCCCTTTGTCTTCAGCCTACCTCCATTGCTGCAAACTGAGGCCATTTCCGCACTACACTGTTATAGTGCTATTATTCCATTTTCAACATCCTATGGAACCCTGGGGTTTGGGGTTTAGGGAGGGGCCTTTAGGATTCTCAGCCAGAGAGCTCTTGGGCCTCAGTAAATGACAAACCCCAGAATTCCACAGGAGGTTGAAAGTGGAATAATAGCACTATCACAATGCAGTGCAGAAATTGCCTGAGTTCAAAGTGTAAAGCCGTTTGCACTCAATTAACTCAGTGGAGGAGAGGTGGCTGCTGTAGTCTTGCCTTCCCTGAAGGCTCAGGCAAAAGCAAACTTCTGCAGCCTCTTCAAGATTGTGTGTTCTTCCTTGTTGATGACTTTTGCCGTCTTCACCACACTCTGATGCTGCTTAGCCACATGTGTCCCAGTTTTGGATGGTATGAAACTCAATGTCTTGCTAAAGGCAGTATCTGCTAGGGGAAAGTGGCGTTAGGAATCGCTTTGATGCAGAAGGGAACAGACCATTGGATGCCACAAAAAGAGGCTCAGTGGGGCTTTTGTCAGAGACTAATGGCACTCCCAAGCTCAGTCGCTTGGAAGAGGCATCAGTAAGAATGGCCCAATGGTTCGGCCTCCTCTCTGCAGGGTACTAAGTGTCACCCTTTGTTCCGCCTTTAGAGCGTGCAGCTGATGAAACCCGTTTGCTCCATTTAAAAAACAAACAGACTAGGCCAAAACCTTTTCTCTTAGGAAATGACAAAGCCAAAGGCCCCCAGGAATATTTCTGTCGGCAGAGTAGAGAGGAACGACATCAGCAATTAAGGTGGCTATGTGTGGCTAGATGCCAGCTCTCCAATTTGAGAGTGGGCAAAGCTTGTCAGGGGACAAGTTATAACCAGCAACTCACTATGACATATCTTGCAAAAGTCCCTGATTAGCAGGGACAGTCCCAATTAATACTTGACTGTCCCATTTTCTCAGGGGCTTTTAAAACGTCCCAGTTTCCTCTCTCCTCCTCCCACATTCTCCCTTTGTCCTCCGCTTGCTTCAGCTGCTGGAGTTCTGAGTTCAAAGTGCAAAAGTAGTTTGCACACAATTAACGCAGCGGTGCAGAGAGAAGAGAAGGGACAGAATCTTAAACTACAAATCCCAGGTTTCCATAGGATGTTGCCATGGTGGTTAAAGGAAGAATCAAAGTGCTGTAATTCCATAGTGTGAAAGGCCCCCAGCTCCTCTGCTGCTTTTCTTAATGGTGTTCCATCACTGCTGCTAGCTAGGGATGATTGCCCTCCATTGCCTTATGGTGTCATAATCAGAATGGTGGGTTGGGATGTAGGAGATTCAGGTTTAAGCCATGAACCTCAATGGGTGATCTTAGGCTGATCACATACTCTGACTAGCATTCTGTTAATCCACCTCATGCCTGAGTGTGTCTTTCTTTGGTCATGGTGGCAGTTGGTATTCTCTTCCATTCTCTGCAATGACCAAAGCCAGTCCCCAGACTTACAGTTTTGCTGCAATAGTTCCCCTGAACAGCGATTCTGTGGCTGGTGGAGAGTGTGAGGGATGAGAGAAGTGTTTCGCCATGTCCTCAGCTGGATGCAGACAGATGATATCATCCTATGAGACCCCCTGAGAATCTCAGAAGAAGATGTCATCAGTCTGCCTCTGGCTATCAGACATAAGGTTGCCAGAGTAAAAATTGGAGTGTGTCTAGAGGAGGGTGACCAAAATGGTGAAGGGTCTGGAAGCCATGAAACCCTATGAGGAGCGGCTTAGGGACCTGGGTATGTTTAGTCTGCAGAAGAGAAGGTTAAGAAAGGACATGATAGCCATGTTTAACTATTTGAAGAGATGTCATGTTGAGAAGGGAGCAGGCTTGTTTTCCAGTGCTCCAGAGATTAGGACAAGGAGCAATTGATTCGACCTAACAGAGATTCCACTTAAACCTCAGGAAGAACTTCTTAATGGTCAAAGCTGTCTGGCACTGGAATCTGCTGCCTTGGAGTGTGGTGGAGTCTTCTTCTTTGGAGGTTTTTAAGCAGAGGCTGGATGGCCATCCACTGGGAATGCTTTGATGTGGGTTCCTACATGGCAGGGGGTTGGACTGGATGGCCCCTGGGGTCTCTTCCAACTATATAATTCTATGATTCTAGGAACTCCTGTCCTTTTAATGGTTGTGTTGGAGATAGAATTTCAGCAGTGGTTGCTTGTCCCATAACCAGGGAACAAGGAACACCTACTGAAATTCCATCTTCTTTGCAGCCATCAGAGGGACAGGAGTCCTCTCCAGTTTTCATTTGGGAACCCTAAATTTAGTCAGGTGCTTTTCTGATCTCCCCTGTCCACCAACCATGGACTGGTTGTTCCACTGTGAGACTTGGATGTGGCATGTGAAGAACCATACCAGCATTCCATTAGTGGAACTCTTGGCAATGTAGGATCTCAGCCATTCTCTATCAGACTAACCTATTTCACAGGGTAGGTTAGTGTTATAGGAATGTATCTGGTCTTAGAGAGCCAAGGTACGGTAGCAGTATGAGCATTGGTCTACGATCCTGCAGACTAGGATTCGATTCTCCACACGTCCACCAAAACCCACTGGGTGACCTTGGGTGTGTCACACACTCTCAGCCCCAAAAAGCCCTGTGATAGTTTGTCTTAGAGTCTCCACAAGTCAAAAATGACTTAAGGCACACAACAATTTATGTCTAAGTTTTTTCTCTCTTTTTCTTTCTATTGTTGTGAATCAGTTTGTCAGAGTTAAGATCAATAAATATGAGTTTGGAGGGGGAGAAAGAAATACACGGATTCAATGTTAGAACATTAGCTGATTAAACCCAAAATGGAAGCGCCACTATGTTCTGGTTTAAAGCGAGCTTCTGTTCTGCAAAGGTACACTGCTGTACCTTTCGAGGCCGAAGAGTATCATTTCGTTGAAGGGAAGAAGGATTGGGAGGGGGAGGAAAGATGCACCAAGAGTTACTCACTGACTGCTGCGGGTGCTGCTGTGCGTGAGAGCTGCTTGAGCCGTCCCCAAACCTCCATCCAAGGTCGCTCAGCTCCAGGGCCCGCGACAGCCTCCCTCACCTCAGCACCATGGGGAGCCATGCTTTCTGCTTTAACCTTTCTGCTAATGAGGTAACAAAGATGCTCCGGATATTTGTGGCCAGGAGCTCCGAGGAGTGGAGTTGAAAGGTCGACGTGGTCCCAGCAGAAAGGAGGCACCAGGCAGCAGAAGGGACCTCCCGTCTCCAAGGCGACGGACGGCACCCTGTCAGCATCTGAGGCCCAGGCACGGCTAGGTCTAGCCACGCTGGGCTTTGTTCCCAAATAACGGCAAAGGGCCCGCAGTGAAGGAAGAGCCAGAGAGAAAAGAGGAAGGAAGGATAACAATGAAGGGGAGATTTTCCACCATCTATAGCCCTTTCATGCCATTTATTTTTTTATTCAAGGTATTTCTATATCACTGTCCAACCATGAATGCTCCCAAGGCAATAACAAACAAAAGAAGACCACGATATAACTTTTTAAAAAGACGTTAAGCGCCTTTCCACACTACACTGTTATAGCGCTATTGCTCCACTTTTAACCTCCTATGGAATCCTGGGGCTTGCAGTTTAGGGAGGGGCCTTTAAATTTCTCAGCCAGAGAGCTCTTTGGCCTCAGAGGGGTGTATCCACGTAGTGCAATTGTAGCAATTTGATGCCACTTTAAGTGCCATGGCTCCATCCTATAAAGTCCTGGGATTTGTACTTTGATGAGGTGTGTGGTCTTCTCTGCTGCACTCACTTGAACTAAAACAGTAGAGCTCTCTCTCAGAGAAATCTAAGTACCCCAGTGGGATCACAATACCGTAACTGTATGGGTAAACCTTCAGTGTTGTCTTTTATCCTCCTTTTGGCAATGCTTTTCCTTTCTTTCAGCAATAGGTAAGCAGCTACACTATCTCTTCCGGCTTCATAACATGGTTCTGGGAACGGAGAGCACGGCACTATTGGCTGTTCCGTGAGACTCGGGTCAGGCAGCCTTTTCACAAATGAAATGGCCCCTTAGCTGCAAGGTCCAGCTGTAACTCACAATAAAAGCATTATGGCCACTTGCGGGAACAGTGGCTGCCTGGAATGCCCTTGTCTTGAGCGATGACTCTCTCTCTCTCTCTCTTTCTCCTTCTCCTCCCTCCCTTGGCTATTTGGCTAATCTGCCTCTCCTCTCAGGGTGCCTTTTAATGAATCAAGATGGATGGCTTTTCCCCTTCACACTTTCCTTTTGGAGCTATTAGCCACTGCCCAGCTGGGTTCATTTGCATTTCTCAGTATGTGGAATGCATTTCTTTGGAGAGGCTGTGCAGCCCTGAGAGTTCATCCATGGAAGCCCCCCCCAACCCCACCTCATGCTGAGCAAAGCCAGGAATTCTCAGTTGCTAGAGCATTCGAGAGTCTGGCCAAAGTCTGTCCTGAGGATGGCCAACCTGTGGCCAAGCTTACTGCCTGCGTTGAAAAAGCCCTTTGCAAGCTATCAGTTCAAGAGGCAATGTGGTATAGTGGTTTGAGCATTGGACTATGAGCCTGGAAACCAGAGTTCAACCCCCCCGCTCAGCCATGGAAGCCTACCTTGGGTGTATCATATACTCTCATCCCCAGAAAACCCTGTGATAGGATCAGCTCAGGGTTGCCATACGTGGGGAACAACTTGAAGACATACAGTGACAAGCTATCAGTTGAGGTGCTTGCAGAAATGATCTGTCCCTCCTCTGGTAGCTCACTAGGTAGGAAGGATGAGAAATGGAAGAGAGAGAGAGAGAGAGACAAACGGATGGACAGAGGAGAGCAAGAGATCAAAAAGAATGAGGAAAAAAGACATGCAGATATGAGAGAGAGAAAGGAGGTGGCAGGAAAAGGCATTGGCAGAAAGGAGGTGACCAGTGACAGCAATGGGCAGGGAATCAGCTCTGTTGCATGTCTTCAATTCATTTCTGATTTATGATGACCCTAAGAAGAATCTATCACAGGATTTTCTTGGCAGGATTGGCCTTTGGAGGCTGAGAAGGTATGACTTGACCAGTGGTTGAGCAGGGATTAAAACCCTGACCTTCTAGTGTCCTCGTTCAAAACTCAAACCACTACACCACGCTGGGTCTCGAATGTTTAGAGAGCGATCCAAAGTTCAGCACCTTGGACAGTTGCTTTAAAGTTCTGTCTGAACATCCTGCGGGTACGGATAGCACCAGCTGTCCATGGGGGTGGCAAAAAGAGAGGAGGAGGAAGGGGTGTGAGAAAGAGGGAGGGAGGCAGGCAGACAGAAAGGGAAGAAGGGAGGGAGGGAGGGAGGGGACAAAAAAGAGAGAACGAAAGAGGTTAGCATAAATTGAAAGAGAAAGGAGACGGAAAGGAGGGGAGGGAAAAAGAGACTCAGAATCATAGAGTTGGAAGAGACCCCCGGGGCCACCCAGTTCAACCCCCTGCTATGCAGGAACCCACATCAAAGCACTCCTGACAGACGGCCATCCAGCCTCTGCTTAAAAACCTCCAAAGAAGGAGACTCCACCACACTCCATTGAGGCAGCATATTCCACTACCGGACAACTCTGACAGTCAGGAAATTCTTCCTGAGGTTTAAGTGGAATCTCTTTTCCTGCAGTTTGAATCCATTGCTCCTTATCCTAGTCTCTGGAGCAGCAGAAAAAAAACCCTCTCCCTCCTTGGCATGTCATCCCTTCAAATATTTAAACATGGCTATCATGTCCCCTCTTAACCTTTTCTTCTGCAGACTGAACATACTCAGCTCCCATACTCAGCTCCCTAAGCTCACCATGACTTCCAAACCCTTCACCATCTTTGTCACCCTCCTCTGGACATGCTCCAGCTTGTCAATATTATTCTTGAAATGAGGTGCCAAAAACTGGACACAATATTCCAGATGAGGTCTAACCAAAGCAGAACAAGTGGTAGTATTGCCTCCCTTGATCTAGATACCATGCTCCTATTGATGCAACCAAGAATCGTGTTTGCCTTCTTGGCTGCAGCATCACACTGCTGACTCATGTTGAGCTTGTGGTCCACCCGGACTCCTAGACCCCTTTCACACATACTGTTATCCAACCACGTGTCCCCCATCTTATACTGGTGCATTCCATTTTTTTCTGCCTAAGTGCAGGACTTTACATTTCTCTCTGTTGAAATTCAGAGAGTTGGCCCAGTCACTTTTGGCTCAGCCTTGCTACTACTGGCTTTGGTCCATCTTCTGATATCCCTGCTTCACATGAAAGAAGAATTAGTAAGGAGGAGCAGTGTCACCTTCCCTGTCTTTCACTTGACCCCATCAGGCATCTCTGATTGCCCCCCACTTTTTCAGCTCTGCTCTTGGATCCTGTTCTAACGTAATCAGGGACAAGGGTTGCCAGGCTAGGGTTGCCAGATTTTCAAATAGCAAGAAGGGGCAGTCTAGACTGGCCAGGACATGTAAGACAGGCCTATATAAGACCAGCCTCACATCTCATGAGATAAAGTCTTCTGGTGAGAGTTTCAGGCTCCTGAGAAGTTGCAAAGCTCATAGGATCCCGCAGACATCTGGGAACTTGAAAAGGGGAGGAGTATTACCGTTCAGTGTGGAATGCTTTGGCAGGGAGAGTCCTCCTTAATTCACTGCCATCCCATTTTTTAAGCTGCTTTTAAAATGTCCAGGTTTCTGTTTCCTCCTCCCACTTTCCCTGTTCAAGCTCAGTTTACTTCAGTTGCTACAAACTGAGTTCAATGTGCAAAGGTCGTTTGCACTCAATTAACTCCACGGGAGGAGGAAGGGAGGGGTAGAGACTTATCCTTCCCTGTACACTCCAGCAAAAGCAAACTGCTACAGCTTTTCCGAGCCTGTATGTTCTTCCTCATTAATAACTTTTGCCATCTTGACCACGCACTAGTGTTGCTTGGCCACACCTTTCCTAGTTTTCACTCAAGAAACGTTGGAACGTATGAGGAGACTTCCTCGGGCTGAGCTTTTTCCCAGCTCCTGCGGTGACGACGGGCTTCTTGCCAATGTACAGACTACAAATTACATTTGCAATTGAGCAGAGAGAAATTTTAAATTGGAAGCGGCAGGTCCAAAGCTACCTGCTGACAGCAGCCATCTTAACAAAAGGCGGCACGTCTGAAGCGATGCCAGATGTCAGCGTCTCTTGTCCTTATTCACAGAGACAGATTCCACAAGCCGGTGGAAAGAGCAAGACTTTGCAACCCTTCTCTCTCTCTCTTTCTCTCTCTAAGCCAGCAGTTTGCTGTGTTAACGCTCTTTCTCTGGATTCATTGCAACTTTTATTTTATTCAAAAATGCTTCTACCCTGCCTTTCCGCTACTGTTGTCTCTCTGCCCCTGATACACGTGACAATAAATTGTTTGAAGTACACAGCTTTGGTCTAAGGCCATTTCCACACTGCACTGTTATAGTGCTATTATTCTACTTTCAATATTCTGTGGAATTCTGGAGTTTGTAGTTTACTGAGGCCCTCTAAATGCTGAAAACCTCAGGACTTGATAGAATATTGGAAGTGGAATGATAGCACTATATCAGTATAGTGCAGAAATAGCCTAAGACAGTGGTTCTCAACCCGTGGGTCCCCAGATGTTCATGGACTCCAGCTCCCAGAAGCCCTGAGCATTGACCATAGTAGCTGGGGCTTCTGGGATCTGAAGTCCACGAACATCTGGGGACCCACGGGTTGAGAACCACTGGCCTAAGATTTATATGTTACTTCAAAACAATTTTAAAGGTGGATTTTGTAATGTCATCAGAAATGTTTCTGTTGGGTGTTGTGAATAAGGAGTTGGATAGTCAATATGGACATGTCATTGTGTGTCTTCACGTTGTTTCTGACTTCTGGCAAATCTATCATGGGGTTTTCTGGGGGCTGAGAGTGTGTGACCTGCCCAAGGTCACTCAGTGGGATTCCATGGCTGAGCAGGGAATCTAATCCTGGTCTCCAGCGCTGTAGTCCAGCGTTCACACCACTAAACTACTGTGGTTCAAACATGGACAACTTCTTCGTCATATGATAACAGCTGTAAGACTATTACATATTACATAATATTACATATTACATATTATGAACTGAAGAACTGATGATAGAAGAATGGATTGTTAAGCCTACTGAACTATCCCAAATGGCCAAATTTATATGGGTTTTAAAGGATAAGCCAACTGGAGATTTTTTGAAAGATTGGAAACCATTCATGGACTTTTTGAGCAATAAGAAATCAAATACTGAAATAATTCGTGGATTTGGCTATTAGTAATTCTGATACGATTGTTTAGTTGGACTTCTAATAGTAGAATAATCTATCTTTCTTTCTTTCTTTCTTTCTTTCTTTCTTTCTTTCTTTCTTTCTTTCTTTCTTTCTTTCTTTCTTTCTGTTTCATTACAGTTTCCTTTAGTGAGGGCTCAGAGCCTTTTGTGTTTCATTTAGTAGGTTAGTGTTTAGTTAATTAGCAAGTTAGTATTTTAGTGAGTTAGTGTTTCATGTTTTTAGTTTACTCTTTTAGTATTGTGTTTTAATTTTTGTTCCTGTTTAAAATGTTAGTTTGTGTTTATGTTATCTTGGGTTAAAAATGAGTAAATAAGTACATTTAAAAAATAAATATACTGCATTGCAGAAAACGCAACAAAATAGAAACAATTGCCCATTAAACATACAATTACTTAAGGATTTTAAACGAATAGTGGTGATGATCCACTGTATTATAATTAATAAGAAGGGAATTTTAATCGCCATCTGAAAAATAGGAATGTAGGGGCCTAGCAAATCTACCTCTTGAGAGTAATACTGGCCATTTCCGCACTACACTGTTACAGTGCTATTATTCCACTTTCAACCTCCTGTGGAATTCTGGGGTTTGTAGTTTACTGAGGACCAAGAACTCTGTGGCTGAGAATTACAAATGCCCTCCCTAAACTGCAAACCCCAGGATTCCCCAGGATGTTGAAAGTGGAATAATAGCACTATGACAGTATAGTGCGGAAATGGCCATAGAGAAGGCCTTGTTCTCCATAAGCATTTCTGTCACCTCTGAAGGAGCAGGCATCAGGACCTAGCCCTCTGAAAGCTTTCCTTCTGGGGCTAATATTTATTGTATTTTTTTACTTATTAAAACTGCTTCGATCCCATTCTTTTATCACTGAATCTCAGGGCAGTGTACAATGAGAACAACAGAAAATTCTCCCGCATTAAAAGCAAAAATAATCAAAGCAAGATTGAGAGCAAATTAAACTAGCAAGAGTTGCAGCCAGTTTAAAAGCAAGAGTTAAAATCACTTTAAAAACTGTAACTGCCACGAAAGGCCAACTTTTCACCCTGAGGACAGAAGGAGGGAACCCATAGGAAAACCAACTTCCACAGCAGGGTGTAGCGGGGAGAGGGGGTCAAAATTAGGGCGTTGCCCGCCCAAAAAAGGATTCTCCCCCAATTAAAGTTTCCTTTAGTCCCCAAGATCTTAGGCCATTTCTGCACTACAGTGTTATAGTGCTATTATTCCACTTTCAACGTCGTATGGAATCCCGGGGTTTGCAGTTTAGGGAGGGGCATCGTTGGCCTCAGTAAACTGCAAAGCCTAGATTTCCACAGGATGTTCAAAGTGGAATAATAGCACTATGACAGTGTAGTACGGAAATGGCCTATATGGAAATGACTTAAATCTTCAGACGAGCACAGTTAAGGCATCCAAAGAAAAGAGGCAGATTACGTCACTTTCAAGACTCTCCACCAGTGAAAATCATGGGAAAGAGAGAGAGACAGACAGAGACCGAATGAGGAGATTAGTACGTTTGATTGGTTAGGTGCTTTTGCAAGCAAATTGGAGTCGCCAGCAATGGTTTCCTAATTTTTCCTCATTCCCTTCTTGGATATATTTCAGGTCCAGGGGTAGGTCCTATAGAAATGAAGAGTCCTCACTGGATGTAGTCTTGTTTATTCTTGTTTCAAAGTTATTAGCCTCCGGGGACACCCCCGTTGGCTAGGGGCACATTGATAGGGATACGGTCCCATGCTTTAATGTTGTGTGTGACGCAGCAGACTTAAAACAGAATTACGTAACTACAGTGCTTAGGAGCAGTCAGCGTTTTTAAGCAAAGAATCGACATCTGTTATCGATACGATGAAGCCATGGCTCCCAACGCCATATCTTTCCGCCCGCCTGCGCAACTCACAAGGTTTAGAAGTCTAATAACTCTCTCTCCTGCCATTCACAACGCTGAACTTTCAAAATATCTTTCTTTTCTAAATGATATTTTCTCCCCACCAGAGAACAGCAAATGACTTCGTGCACAGATTAAAATTCAGCAAGGCTTCATTCTGAAGGAGGAAAGCGTAATTACAACTAGTGGGTATTTGTGTGATAAGATTTTTCTATCCTCCCAGCACCAAAGGGGAAGGATTGCGGTCAGAGAGAGATGAAGTTCGTATTGTTGTTGCTTTTGTGTGCCTTCAAGCCATTTCCAGCTTATGGCAACCCTAAGCTGACCTGGCCATTTCCGCACTACACTCTTATAGCGCGATTATTCCACTTTCAATATCCTATGGAATCCTGGGATTTGCAGTTTCGGGAGGGGCCAGCTGGCCCCTCCTGAAACTGCAAACCCCAGGATTCCATAGGATGTTGAAAGTGGAATAATCGCGCTATAAGAGTGCAGTGTGGAAATGGCCCCTATCATGGGGTTTTGCTGGGCTGAGAGTGTGTGACATACCCAAGGTGGGAAACCCAGTGGGTTTCCATGGGCGAGCGGGGCATCAAACCATGGTCTCCAAGGTTGTAGACCAATGCTCAGACCCTGCTGTTTTGTCCTGCCCGATCCCACCAAGAATTCAGGTGGAAGCAGTTCTATTTATGATATATTTATTTATTTTATCTGTTCCCCCCCCCCGCCTGTCTCCCAACAATGGGACCCAAGGCAGCTACTATTAAAACAGTACAAGATAAAACACACATACAAGTGTCAATATAAAATACAGTTAAGCAATTTACAGGGTTAAAAATATTAAAGACATTAAAATGTATTAAAAATTTCAGGTGGTGATCTGATGGGCTCATAAAGGGAGATACAGTCCTTCAAATAACTTGGACCCAAACCATAAAAGGGACAGCCAGCATGGAGTAGCAGTTCGAGTGTTAGAGTAGGACTCTGGGAGACCAGGGTTCGAATCCCTGCTCAGCCATGGAAACCCAGAAGGGATGGCCTTGGGCGAGTTACACTGTCTCAGCCTAAGAGGAAGGCAATGGCAAACCTCCTTGGAATAATCTTGCCAAGGGTAATAGCCAACACTTTATATTTTACTCCAGAAAGTCATTGTAATAATGTGCATGAAATGGAACAAGGGAAGACATCTAAGTGGAGCTTCCAGGTATCCTTTTTTATACTACAACTCCCAGAGTCCCCCATCCAGCAGGGGGATTCTAGAAAGGTTGATTTCAAGTTTGTATTTACAAGCATTGTTAACAGGGGCCATTTCCGCACTAGATTGTTATAGTGCTATTATTCCACTGTCAACATCCTAGGGAATCCTGGGGTTTGCAGTTTAGAGAGGGGCCTTTATAATTCTCAGCCAGGGAGCTCTTTGGCCTCAGGAAACTACAAACCCCAGAATTCCACAGGAGGTTGAAAGTGGAATAATAGCGCTGTAACAGTGGAATGATAGCACTATAGCAGTCTAGTGTGGAAATGGCCAGGGACAGAGCTTCCAGGCATCCTTTTCTGGACTACAACGCCCAGAATCCCCTTGCCAGATGGGAGATTCTGGGAGTTGTAGTCCAGAAAAGGAACACCCCACAGCTCTGTCCCTGTTAATGATGCTTGTAAATACAGACTTGAAATCAGCATTGCTCTCTTTACCAACCAGCAGGGACTTGGCTTTCTTTTCTCAGAGGCAACACCAGCCAGGTCCCTACATGCTCTGATACCAGGCCTGGTGCTTCTCTAGTTCCGGAGCCAAAACCAGCCTTGAAGCCAATCGCAATTTTTGTTGCCTGGTGTTTTCTGTGGAAGGTCCCCAAGGGCAGTGAATTAGGAAGGATTAATTGATTGGGTAGTCCGATGATCCCTCGGGGGGGGGACAACAACCACCCCGAGTTATGTAATTCCTCCCCCTTTAAGTAATAAATTCATCAGATAAAGGCACTCCTCTTGGTTGGAGCTCATTAAATTCCCCCTTTCCCTCTCTCTCTCTCTCTCTGCCTGCCGTCATGACTGCGGTTGCTTCTTTCCTGCTCTCCTTAGCAAGCATTTCGGCTTGATTTAAATTAAAGAAAAATAGTCTTTCCTTCTGCCATCCAGATAGAAATGAATTCTGCATTTGGAGACAGATCCTGAACAGAACAACAGGATGGAGGAGAGAATGAGGGGCTCAGTCCACCAGATAAAAATTATGCCCCCCAGTTTAATTCTCCTCCAGTCCCCAAATGTCTAGCATTGCAGAGTCACTGGAAATCATTAACATCTAGAAAGCTTCTGTCTGCTGTGTCTGCCTTCCCTTGATCACTTTGCTAGCCCCTGGGCTTTGGATCCCTAAGCTGTATTTCTAAATGCTCTAAGTTACTGCTGTTTGGGGACTGAAGGAAAATGTCATTTGTGGGGCAATTCCTATTTATGGGGCAATGTCCTAATTTTGCCCCCCATCTGTAGCTATTGTTGTTGTTGTTGTTGTTGCATGCTTTCAAGTCATTTCTGACTTCTGGAGACACTAAGGCGAACCTATCATGGTATTCTCAGGGGCTGAGAGTGTGTGACACACCCAAGGTCACCTAGAGGGTTTCCATGCGCAAGCAGGGAATCAACCCCCGGTCTCCAAGGTTGTAGTGTGGTGCTCAAACCACACCTGTCGTTTCCCCTCTGAAATACATGTAGAGCCAGAGACTTCTCCTCTGCCCCAAATGAAAACTGGAGGCATGTTCAAAGTGGGCCTCATGGATGGTGGTGGTGCACATGTGCCCAGGGCCCTGAGCGAATGAGCAACTTGGCCTTTGTTGAAGATACTGTCTTCATTGAGCTAGTCTGAGGCCATTTCCACACTACACTGTTATAGTGCTATTATTCCACTTTCAACATCCTGTAGAATTCTGGGATTTGTAGTTTACCGAGGCCAAAGAGCTCTCTGGCTGAGAATTCTAAATGTCCCTCCCTTAACTTCCACAGGATGTTGAAAGTGGAATAACAGCACTGTAACAATGTAGTGTGGAAATGGCCTAAGAATAAGACAGGATGATGATGACGACAACGACAACAACAGCGTTAATCTTATTTGGAGAATAGGGTTCAGTACCTTGGATAGGTCTCTTAAAGTTCAGACTAAAGCCCACTCCATTGACATAGGAACCCACAGTCACTATTGGAGAGGGAATCCAAAAATCTTTCCCATGCCGTACATTTCAGCTCTATCACCGGCGAGAGCAGGGGGACAGAAGGAAATTGACAAGAGGTTGTATATAAAGAGATTACAGGGTCTTCTTGGGATAAGCTAGAAATTCAATTAAAGCTCTCCTGCACTCTCCCTTTTTCCTGACCAAATCTCTGGACAGTGAAATGCCTTGCTGCAGTGAAGAGAGTTAAGAGAATCCTGCAGAGGCTTAAAGGGTCTTCCAGGTGCATTTCATAGGCCATTTCTGCACTACTCTCTTATAGCGCGATTATTCTGGCCGGCCCCTCCCGAAACGGCAAACCCCAGGATTCCATAGGATGTTGAAAGTGGAATAATTGTGCTATAAGAGTGTAGTGCGGAAATGGCCATAGAATCATAGAGTTTGAAGGGACCACAAGTCCAGCCCCGGCCATGCAGGAATACACAATGAAAGCATTTGCAAATATGGCCATTACTCGTTATTTGTGAGCCGTGAGTAACATAACAGAGAGCCATAGAATCACAGAGCTGGAAGTGGCCACAAGGGCCATCTAATGCAATTCCATGCCTTGCAGGAACACACAACTAAAGCATCCTGAAAAATGCCCATCCAATCTCCAAAGAAGAAGAGGCACCCATCCTCCAGTGCAGTCTGTTCCACTGTCGAACAGCTCTTACATTAAAGAATGTCTTCCTCTTCTTATTTCTTGCTGCAAGACCCATGCAAAGTATGGGTGCACAGGGTGAAGTATGGGATGCACAACTTAGATGCAAAGAATAAAATGCACAAGCCACAACTTGCAAAGGCAAAGCACAGAGGAACGTGCTACCTGCACAACTCAACTTCTGGAGCTATCTGCTGAAAATGCTCGTTGCGCAGTGATGACTTTTGGGGCCCATATGTATAGCATGACTAACAGATGCATATGACCCTAACAGAATTTTGGCCTGATTCTCCACGGTTGGAAAGATAAATACACATTCACTATCTATCACTCAATGGCGGAGGGAATCTTATCTTTCGAGCTTTGCATGAACATATATTTTATAGACATTAGTTTCACGAAAATGAATTTTTGGGAATATGGCCAGCTTATATTAACATATATGTCTAGATTCATTCTTGTATCCTAAGTACTCTTTTTTTCCTTTTTTCCTCCCCTATTCTTTTATTCGTACTTTAAAATTCCTGTTAAAAAAAATGCAAGCACAAACACAGAGCTTACTGTACATCATCATTTCACAGAACCTGGAAGATTTCGGTATTGGAGGTAGAGCTCCAAGAATCCCCTGCTGGATATGCTGGCTGGGGATTTGGGGAGGTAGAGTTTCCAGAAGCAAATGTTTCCATGTTTGGGAGGTTGGGATGTCAAGGATGCATTGGCGTCCTGAACTGATGCGGCCTTGCCTGGCTGTGGTGTGCTGTTTCTGCGGCACCAGCCACCACTCAGCCCCTCAATGTGACCGCAAGGATGTTTTGGTTACATTTCTTCCCCAGGCCCTGGCAGTGATTACAGGCATCGACTCTATTGACCAGTCTAGCAGAGAGATACAGAACAACAAACACACCCAGGCCTCCCAGCTCCGATGCACGTCACTGAGCCCTGTGGCTTCCAGAAGGTGCCTAATGTGCATCTGGGCCCTCGCTGTGTCACAAACTTTTCCATTTCCTCTCCTCTGCAGCCTCCTCTGCACTCAGGCATGTCACGTACCCTTTATTTTAGTCAAAAAACAGCTTGCTCCTTACTGCTAAGGTTGCCAGATTGAAAACTGAAGAGGGCTCCTCTCTGCACAATGGTTGTATAAAATAGAGGATTTCAGCAGGTTGTTGCTTGTCAAGCAGCCAATTAACAAGCACCACGTGCTGAAATTTCTCTCTTTTGCACAACCATTAAAGGGACAGGAGCCCTTGCCAGTTTTCATTTTGGCACTCGCACGTCCTGCTCACGGCTAGACCAGACCAACGCTTGGAAAAGTAATCGGTACCCAGCATGGCACTGTAGTCCAGATTACCCTCTCAAAAAACAAAACGCAACACAACTTTACTGATCTCTGAACCTGACGCAGCAGTTCTCGACTTTGGGTCTTCAGATCTGTCAGACTTCATCTCAGGGATGTAGCTCAGCAGGAACAAAATGAGGAAGAGGCACTCCTAAATGAGAAGACGAACTTTTCCTTCAGTCCCCAAAACTCTAGCATTGCAGGAACTTCAAACTTCACATTTGAGGATCTGGATTCACAGTCTAGGGCATCCGAAGAAAAAGGGGGCAGACAAAACCACCAAAGGAATGTGAACATAGCAGAGTTCTAGGAATGAACTATTTCCAATGTTTCACTCTCTGGTATGCTAGAAATTTGGAGGCTGAAGGAAAAATTAATTGGCAGCAAAATTCTGGCTATGGCTTTATTTTCTTCATGCCCCCATAGCTACATCCCAGCTTCAGCTCCCAGAAACCCCAGGAAGCATGAGTGGTGGGAAAGGTTTCTGGGAGTTATAGTCCAGTATCTGGAGATAAAAAGGTCTGGACAAATGATACACCATCAGAGCCAACAGTGTGTAATGGTCTGAGCATTGGACTACAATCCCGGAGACCACAGTTCGATTCCCTGCCCAGCCATGGAAACCCACTGGGTGATCTTGGGTTCATCACAACTCTCAGCCCACAGAAAACCACATGATAGGTTTTGCAGAAGAGAAGGTTGAGAGGGGACATGATAGCCACGTTTAAATATTTGAAGGGATGCCATGTAGAGGAAGGAGAGGGCTTGTTTTCTGCTGCCCCAGAGACCAGGACAAGGAGCAATGGCTTCAAGCTGCAGGAAAGGAGATTCCACCTGAACCTCGGGAAGAACTTCCTGATGGTCAGGGCTGTCCGGCAGTGGAACCGGCTGCTTCCGTGGAGTGTGGTGGATTCTCCTTCTTTGGAGGTTTTTAAGCAGAGGCTGGATGGCCATCTGTCGGGAGTGCTTTGAAGGTGTTCCTGCATGGCAGGGGGTTGGACTGGATGGTCCCTGGGGTCTCTTCCAACTCTACATTTCTATGATTCTATGATACATCCGATCCTGCTGGCGTAGCTGGGAAAGTTACTCTTTTTTCAGACAGTAACTCCCATATCCTCCCAGTTAACATGGCCAGCTCTGGGCATACATGAAATTACCATTCAGCCCAGAATTTCCATGACCTGAACTGGGATTATTGATGCCTACGTCTCTTGTAAATCTGTTATTCATAGAGTTGCTGTAAGTCAAAGCCAACTTGATGATAAATAATAGCAACAACCAAAATTCACCCATGTTCTGGGCCAGGAATATTTCTGGGATCTGCGTAGATTAATCCCATTTACACAGAGTGCTCCATTCTGCTCAAATTTGCACCATAGCACCTTGCCTTAAGGAGATTTCATCAAGTGTTGCCTACTCAATTTGTCTTCCCAGATGTGCTGGGAAAGGTGGATGCTGTAGCCCTCTTGAACCTAAACAGTTGTAGCTCTGAAGAGTGAATTAGACTGAGTTCTTCGGAGAAAAACCCTGAGGACTAGTGATTTTTTTAAAAACAGAAACTGAGCTGCTGGTGAGGGCCAATAACTTGTGAAAAACAAAAACTGAGATATTGTGAGTATGTGCATGTGTAATTCTGCACCCCATTTGGTTCTTTTTCTAAACTTGCATCAAAAATGTGATTCTTTACTTATTTGATATATGATTTATCCATTACAGTGTTTTGTTTACTTCTTCCTTTCAAACAAGTGCCTGGAGCCCTCCTTTCTTTTGGACAGATGATCCATGCGTCTGTGTTTTCTCCTTACAGAAACTCTTTGTGGATTTTATCTGGTCGATGTACTCCAGAATCTGAAGACCATTTTTCCTCAGCAGGACGATTTGGAGGAAAGGAAGGGTGAGATCCTAAAGGAATCTGGAGACCGTCCTACCCCACACTACTTCTCAACTCAGGGATGAGTACCGGCCGAGTCAACCCGTACAGCATAGTCTCCTCAGAAGAAGACGGGTTGACTTTGACCACCATGCCTGGAGTGAATGGCTTTGGCAATGGGAAGATCCACACGAGGAGGAAATGCCGGAACCGGTTTGTTAAGAAGAACGGCCAGTGCAATGTGGAGTTCACCAACATGGACGACAAACCCCAGAGATATATTGCGGACATGTTCACCACGTGCGTGGACATCCGCTGGAGATATATGTTGTTGCTCTTCTCGCTTGCCTTTCTGGTGTCCTGGTTGTTGTTTGGTCTCATATTTTGGCTAATAGCCCTCGTCCATGGCGATATAGAGAAGCCAACCAAGGATGAAACTTTCACGCCTTGCCTCCTTCAGGTGAATGGTTTTGTGGCAGCTTTCTTGTTCTCCATCGAGACTCAGACAACGATAGGCTACGGATTCCGTTGCGTGACGGAAGAATGCCCACTTGCCGTCTTCATGGTGGTCCTCCAGTCCATTGTGGGGTGTATAATTGACTCTTTCATGATTGGGGCAATCATGGCTAAAATGGCTAGGCCCAAGAAGCGGGCCGAAACCTTGCTTTTCAGCCACCACGCCATCATAGCCATGAGAGATGGCAAGCTTTGCCTGATGTGGCGAGTGGGCAACCTCCGCAAGAGCCACATCGTTGAAGCTCATGTCCGAGCTCAGCTCATTAAGTCCCGCATCACCGAAGAGGGGGAATACATCCCACTCGACCAAATAGACATTGACGTCGGATTCGACAAAGGTTTGGACCGTATCTTCTTGGTCTCCCCGCTCACTATCCTCCACGAGATCAATGAAGAGAGCCCGCTCTTTGGGATCAGTCGGCAGGATTTGGAAACGGACGATTTTGAAATCGTGGTCATCCTTGAAGGAATGGTGGAAGCCACGGCCATGACGACTCAGGCTCGGAGCTCGTACTTGTCCAGCGAGATCCTCTGGGGCCACCGCTTCGAGCCAGTCCTGTTTGAGGAGAAAAATCAATACAAAGTGGACTATTCCCACTTCCACAAGACCTACGAGGTCCCATCAACTCCCAGTTGCAGTGCCAAGGACTTGCTGGAGAACAAGTTCCTCCTCCCAGGCACTAATTCTTTCTGCTATGAGAACGAGCTTGCCTTCATAAGCCGTGATGAAGAGGAGGAGGAGGAAGAAGAGGAAGACGATGACAGCAGAGCTTTGGACGATCCAGGTTCAGACAACCAGCCTGAATTTGATAGGCTTCAGGCCACTGTATCTCTGGACCAGAGGTCCTACAGAAGAGAATCAGAAATATGACCCAGGACTCTCTAAATGTTGTCAAGGGCATTTTCCCCGTCTGGTCTCTTCCCTGCACTAAATCAAACAAACAAAACAAAAAAACCCAACTCAAATTATTATGCAGAACAATGCAAGTGCCATAGGAATGCCTGAGAATCAGTGTGGTTTGTCGGGTGTGTTTTTTATTTAAAAAAAGAAAAAAGAGAGAAATGTCATTGCAATAACCACTGCATGGCATGGGCTTGAGAACCCATGGCCAGCTTCCAAGTGTTGTGAACATCCAGTGTTAATAAAGGTGTTTAATAGAATGTACCAGAAGGCAAATTCAACAGGGCGGCACTGTCAGCTAAAAGCAAAGAAAACCCCGCCTTGAGTTTTATGCTCCGTGCAGGAATAATGTTGCACGCTGAGTGAGAAAAAAATTCAGTTTCCTCCTTTCTTTATGGAGAATAAGGGTATTTTTTTAAAAAAAAAATGAAGAAGAAGAGAAAAAAGAAGCAAGATACTATAAAGGCTCAAAGGGAGAGAGTACCAGGAAAACAAAACTACGTGTGTGTGTGTGTGTGTTTTTAAGAACTGAACAAATTATATTATATATAAAAATATAAATATACGTATACTGCCAAGAGAGGTGATTCTGTTGCACTAGATAAACACTTGAAGTCCTGCAGGTTTTTTTCCCCCTTTGAGGGAGTGGGAAAGGGTGGGCTTGGTTTTTTTAAATTGTTTTGTCCAACTTCCCATTGGGGAAACTATTTACCAAAAACTTTTTTTAAACAGATAAAAGGCGATTAATTCAAAAGCAGGAGGAGGGGAATGGCATGGGACCTTTCTGCACTACACTGTTGGAGTGCTATCACTCCACTTCCGATGTCCTGTGGAATTCCAGGGTTTGTAGTACACTGAGGCACAAGAGCTCTCTGTTTGAGAATTCTCAATGCCCTTTCCTAAACTGCAAACCCCAGGATTCCATAGGATGTTGGAAGTGGAAAAATAGCACTATAACCGCATAGTGCGGAAAGGCCCATCGAATTGCAGCCATGTTTAGGCTCAGGCAAAAGCAAACGGCTGCCACCTCCTTCTAACCCAGTGGTTCTCAACCTGTGGGTCCCCAGATGTTTGTGGACTTCAGCTCCCAGAAGCCCTGAGCATTGACCATAGTGGCTGGGACTTCTGGGAGCTGAAGTCCACAAACATCTGGGGACCCACAGGTTGAGAACCACTGTTCTAACCTATTTATTTTTCCTCATTTATAACTTTTGCCCTCCTGACCACACTCTGTTATTGCTCTGCCACACATGTCCCAGTTTTTATCCATGAAACATTGGAGAGTATGTAGCTACTTTGGAGATTTCCAGAATCTTGAAATCATCAGGGGCACTGGGATCTGGAAAATGACATGTCGAAAAGGGACTTTTCCAAACTTTTCTCTTACACTTCCCCCTCACCAGAGCATCCTTTATTTGCAGTTGGATGGTCTGACAAAAATAAGAAACGCCAAGAAAATAAAAACCAACTTATTTTCGGTGAGTATCTTAATCTTCCAGGCTCCCATGGGACTGTGCCTTAGGGGAGGGAAAGAGAGAGAGAGAGAGAGAAGGAGAGATGTGAATTTGTTCGGTTTTTAAATGCTCCTTTTCCTCACACTGAAAGCCCTGCTGTGGCTATCTGTCATTTCTCTCCACCTCCTCCTCCTCTTCCCCCTGCTCCCCAGTTCTTCTCCTCTCTGCTACTTCCGAGTAACACTCTGTTCTTCTTCCATTTCCATTTCCTTAGTGGGTGTCACATGCCCGTCCATCTGGATGAGAGCGTGTGACCGAGCCACAGACCGGATCATGAGCAATAAATGCCGTTCGCGTGGCACATATTGCGAGCAAATATCGATCGCCTTCTCCCCATCCCATCCACTATCTGTTATTGCAAAAGGCAAACATTTAAAAAAGAAAAAAAAAGGGGGGAGGAAAAGGCCTGACATTGGATGAATTTGCCCAGGAGCAAAAAGTGGCAAGGGTTGAAGGACATCAGATGTTCCGTGACAGCTTGCAAAGAGAAGAGGGGAAGGGAAAAAGAAGCCCGTCTAAAATTAGACGTCAGTCTTGTGTGTCCTAAGGTTGCCAACTGATGGGTGGAGGGAACTGCCCTGGGCTGCTCCTGTGCCTTTAACAACACGGCAGTCTGCAGAAGCTGGCATCTAGAGAGGATTTTTCTCAGCACAGAGAGATCAGCAGCAGAGGTCTGCGAGCCAAGTAGGTGTTGCAGGCGTAGGGAGAAGGGCTGGTGAAAATAAATAAATTGGCTGGCTTAAATGTCACACACGCACCCTAGATTATTATTTTGTGGCAATAGCTCCCAGAGTCTTTGGGCTCCTTTATTTGCCTCCTCCCTGTTCCAGAGACACAGATCCTTGGCAAATTGTGAGTTCCTCCAGAGGAGAGTTTCTCAACCAGGGTTCCCTGGAAGCCTAGGGTCCTACAAGAAGTTGCTAGGGGTTCTTTGAGAGATTGTGGGCATTTCCGCACTACACTGTTATAGTGCTATTATTCCACTTTCAACGTCCTGTGGAATTCTGGGGTTTGTCGCTTACGGAGGCCAAAGAGCTCTCTGGCTGAGAATACTAAAGGCCCCTCCCGAAACTGCAAATCCCAGGATTCCACAGGATATTAAAGTGGAATAATAGCTCTATAACTGTGTAGTGTGACTTGGTGGAAAGAATATTGTTTTCTAATTTCTTTTAAAGCATATTTGAATAGGCAATTTGTGTTAAATTTTTCAACGCCATCCTCTTATCAATCCTGAGATATTATTTTTTTTTCTGCTTGAAAAGTAACTGAAACAAAAGAGTGATGTATCAAGGAATACACATTTTCAGACACTATAATGGGTAATGCCACTGAACTGCTTTTTAGATGCTGTCAGTGAGGAATAGGAACAAGTTACTTCTAAAAAGTGGCTTTCAAAGCTCTGGCACGAACGCATCCACACTACACAATTATAGTACTTTGACACCACTTTAACTTCCATCCCTTCTGTGGAACCTTGGGATTTGTAGTTTGTGGACGAGAATTCAGAAGTCCCAGCTAGTCCCAGAAGGCCCCTCCCGAAACTGCAAACCCCAGGATTCCATAGAATGTTGAAAGTGGAATAATAGCGCTATAACAGTCTAGTGCAGAAATGGCCTATATATACCTAGGAAAGTGTGTATATATGTGAGATACGTTCATGGCTCTAGCTACAAAGGGGATACAATTAGTGCATTGTCCCTAGATGTCACTGCCCATCAGCCTAAGGACAGGGAAACCAGCCCCTTGCTGGCCAACAATGTCCATCAGCCCCAAGCAGCCTGAGCAATGATTGGGAATGATGGGAGTTGTGATCCCACAACTTCTGGGGGGCCAGCTCCGACGTAAGGAATTGCCAAGGGCCTTTCGGATATTGTGCCAAAGCAGTTGGTGTTAGGCAGCAACGAACTCTTGTCAGTTCCACATTTGATCTTTTTTTTCAAAAATCAAATCCTTTCTGGCACGTGGGTGGATTCTTTTTGAAGTTTGCAAAGCTCCTTACAAAAACTGAACCCAATTTCTTATCCATTTGGATAATCTATTTGTTTGTTTATTTATTAAAATATTTGTAGCCCAACGTCCATCTGTTGATCTCAGGGAGACGTTATGATAAAAACAATTCGAAACAATAAACAATTACAAAAATTTAAAAACTGGCCTAATTCAGAAGTTGCAGCCATTCCCAGGAGGATCTTTCTGGCTGTTTTGTTAGAGATGAAAAGGCTGCCAGGAAAAAAAAGAATGGCAACCCGTATTCACTGGCTATGTCCACACTACACTGTTTTAGTGCTATTATTCCATTTTCAACATCCTGTGGAATTCTGGGCTTTGCAGTTTCCTGAGGCCAAAGATTTCTCTGGCTGAGAATTCTAAACGCCCTTCCCTTAACTGCAAACCCCAGGGTTCCATAGGATGTTGAAAGTGGAATAAGAGCACTATCACAGTCTAGTGCAGAAATGTCTCTCTACCCCACTCCGCAATGCCACAGAATGATGCATATGATGAGTCAACATCCAACCAGAGCCTGGAAAAGTAACTTTTTGGACTACATCTCCCAGAATCCCTCAGCCATTGGGGATTCTGGGAGCTGCAATTAAAAAAATCCTTTTCCAAACTCCCCGTCCAACCTACTCATGCGCCTTTATATTTGGAATCATTTAAATATTCTTCTGTTGACATAATTAATCATTTTGACCCAATGGAGCCTATAACAAAAAAGGAAGTGGAATCAAATCTATTTATTAATTGTGTTATTTATTTATTTTTTTTTAAAAACTCATAATGTTGGTTGTATGTGTGTGTGTGTTTTTTTTAATGAAAGTGAAATCACGATTGCTGCTTTTGAACGGGGAGGGCAGGAGACAGTGTACCTCTGGAAATAAATTTCTAAATGTATATCACAGTAAATATTTGTAAAAAAATAAGTGAAGAAAAGATTCTTTGAAGTAATTATTGCTTTTTAAACGATATTATATAATTGTACAGTCCAGTCTCGGAGACTAGAAGGATATATATACATAGGTATTTTTTAAGGACTACTTGCATAGATCAACATGAAATAATTTGTAGGTAAGCCATGCAGAAATAGCAAACGACAATATCTTTTACCTTCTTCTTAGTCTTGCTCTTTAATCTCCATACTGGAAATTAATACCTAGCTATGGAGAATAATGTTAATATAAAATGTATAGCTCTAGAAACTGAATGTGCTGTTATATAATGTATAATAATATATATATATTATATATTTTTGGCCTACCTCTGAGTGTTGTAGTGACTCATTCTTCCATCAAGGAAGGGCACACTGTTATTACCAACTAACAAGCATGAAGGCTGCCCCTTTTCCCTTTTCCCCCTGCCCAGCTCCTGTGCTTTTAACAGCCTGTCCTTCCAGAATCAAACAGGCGAAGCCTATTCGGCTCTTTTCTTCTTTTTGTCTGCCTTCTCCCAACAGAAAAAGTAAAGAAGGGACTTTTGGAGGCTCTGCTTTCCAAGATTCCTAAACCAGCCTGGCTACTGACCACGCCGTGTACTTTTTTCTGGGTTCTATGGGGCCAACATTTGTGAGTTTGACCTTCATGGATTTGATAATTTGAGAGTCTGCACGCCTGATGAAAAGAAGGTTAAGGGGTGACATGATAGCCATGTTTAAATATGTGATGGGATGTCATGTTGAAGACGGAGCAATTTTGCTTTCTGCTGCTCCGGAGACCAGGACACGGAGCAATGGATTTGAACTACAGGAAGAGAAATTTCACCTAGACATCAGGAAGAACTTCCTGACAGTAAGAGCTGTTCAACAGTGGAATATGGTGCCTCGGAGTATAGGTGGAGTCACCTTCTTTGGAGGTTTTTAAACAGAAGCTGGATAGTCATTTACGGGGGGTGCTTTGAGTGTGTATTTCTGCATGGCAGGGGTTGTACTCGATGGCCATTGTGGTCTCTTCCAAATCTAGGATTCTATGATTCTGTAAACTTCTTCAACGCCTGCCCTTCCCCATCTCAGGCACTTCTTTTCCATGGGAAACTTCCTTCTAGGTGGCTTCAATCAGGCCACATTGCAAACCTTTCCCAGTGCACCTCCAACCCCAGGAAGGAGATGGGTAAGAGAGAGGAAGTTTAGGGCTACAAGGCTGGCCCCTTTCCCTGTCCTGGTTTGGATCCTGGGCGCTTGTTGTCCCTTCCCATCCCTCTGCCCCTTTCCTGCAAACACAGTCATCCACTTTGATATTTGTGAATTTTGTACTTTTCCAAGGATCCTGTGCCCCGAATCCCAGCACAATTGCACTTTAAATCCGTGGACACACATGCACTCATTGCAATACAATGATTTATATGTTGACTTGGACAAATATGCACCATCTCAAACATTCTGTGCGTCCACTGAAGTGCCAGAGTTGGATGTAGTTGCAGGTCTCTTCTGCCCTCGCTGCTCGGTAATGTTGCAAAATGTGGATGGAAACTTAAAGCTCTGAATACAATAAATTTAGTCTTTTGTCCCCTCCTAAATACGCAGTTAAAAATACTAATACTTTAATCAGGTTGAAAAGGGCCTAATTTATACCCCTGGCAACTAGAGCTCTTCTCCTCTCCAGTGCTTCCAGAACTCACCTAGTAAGAACGTGCCCTTCTTTAAGGTTTCTCCACCCAAAGGATTAAACTAATAATTCACAAGCTCACATGAAGCCAGCATGGTTTGAGTGCTGGACGATAGCTCTGGAGTCCAGAGTTCAAATTCCTGCTCAGCCATAGAATACTGCTGAGGAAGATTCATTTTCTCCTGCAGCAGGGAGAAACGTGCCATAATTAGTCCATCCTCCCATGAAATAATTGAAGATCTACATCCCTAGTCAAGATCCAAGAAATAGCTACATCATGTCCCAGAAAAGGAATAGTGGGGAGGCTGGGGTAAAATCTTGGAAAAGCTGCAGACTTTTAACACCCTTGCCAAACTGGATCTAGAAGAATGCACTAGCCTCTCCTTTTGTCATACAACCTATTTTCTAACCCAGCTCTGATCCTGCCCCCTTTTTTTCTTTCTTTCTTTTTTTTTCTGGAGTCTTAGCAGAATAAAGGAGAAAAGAATCTTCTTTGACCTTCCATCAGAAGCCAAAGAAGGAAGGAGGGAAGGAAGGAAGGAAGGAAGGAAAGAAAAAAAGAAAGAAAGAAAGAAAGAAAGAAAGAAAGAAAGAAAGAAAGAAAGAAAGAAAGAAAGAAAGAGAAAGCAAGCAAGCAAGCGAGCAGTAGCTTCTTTAAATTGTGTTTTTTCTGCTTTGTTAGAAATAGAAAAGGTGCCTTAGAATTCAGTGCTTGCAAAAGGTCAAGCCGGCACAGTCTCTGGAAAGGTTAAGGGTACACGCCTGGCACAGGCTGCTCTGAAAACCAAGAGTGAGAAGGGGAGGAGGTTCATCTCAAGAGTCTCTTTTCCTTCTACACAGGCAGCCACGGCGACTGTGAGCTTCCCTTTCGCTCTGGAGTGAGACCAAAAGGTATCAGGTTCGCCACTCCAAACAGTTTCTGACAGGAGCTCCTCTGCCCTTCCTGCTAAGCTCACCGCGCTGTTAGTGTCCGTCAGGGTTGTTTACGTGACCAAACGCCCACCCTGGGTCAAAATGACGCAGGGGTTTTGATCCAGAACGCCCTGCGTTGTGCCAAGTCGAATGGCATTGTCTGAGGGCCAAGCTGAGCAAGATTAAAGTGTGGTTGCATTATCTCAGGAAAGTTACATTTTTGGACTACAGCTCCCAGAAGCACCTGCCCACCCCCGAACCAGCAGGGCCACTGGCAGGGTTGTAGCTATGGGAAGGGGAAAATGAGGGCATTGCCTCCCTATAAAAACTTTTCTCCCCTGTGAAATTTTCCTTCTCTCCTCTATTTTCTAGCATGGCAAACATTGGGACAATTAAAAAAAAAGTTCACATCTGTTGGTGGTGTTCCAAGCTTCCAAGATTTTTGGGGTATTTAGGCCTGCCTACCCCCAAAAGAGGCCCAGTGTGGGGTAGCACTTTGAGTGTCGGACTAAAGCTTCAGGAGATCAGGGTTCAAATCCCTGCTTAGCCACCTCCTTCCACTCGCACAAGGGGAATTGCAACGTGAACTCCCACCCCCAGCCTGTTGCAATGGGGATCTCTGACAGAAGGGAGTGAGAAGGGTAGTCAGCTGCTTCCCAAGAGAGAGAGGAGCAAACCTCTGTCCATTGCATCAGCTGCTTCCCCGTATGTGGGGATTGGGAGGGTTGGGCCAGGGTTCACAGTGTGAACCTGGACCTACCAAGTCCCCATCTGACATCCAAACCACTCTAGCGTACTGGCTCCTGTTTCATGCTACTCTCTGTCTGCATTCCTGATGAGGCATTAGTTTGTTGTTATGTGACTTCAGGTAGACTCTGGGTTATGGTGATCCGACCACAGGAGTTTCTTGGCAGGATTTATTCAGAGGTTTGCCATGAGAAACTGGAATCCTGTATCAGCAACTGTATTAAGTATACTTCACTAAGGAATTCTTCCTAGCCCAGCCGCCCTCAAACCTGATGGAAATGTCATGCATCTGTGCTCCAGCTGTTGGCAGTTAGCTACATTTACTTCTCTATAACTGTTTTGTATTCACGATTGCCGCTTAGTCATAATTGTGACACAACTGCCATGCTCGTAATTCCTTCCCCACAAACCTACCTCACCAGGGCTCAGCAGCATAGCGAGAAGGGGGTCTATTCTGCTGGAGATCAGAGCACTGATGAATGACATTTTCCATCTGCTTTGGGGGGTCAGGCCAGGAGAGATTACATAGGGTCTTTCCGCACTACACTTTTATAGTGTTATTATTCCATTTTCAACACGCTGTGGAATTCTGGGGTTTGTAGTTTACTGAGGCCAAAGAGCTCTCTGGCTGAGAATTCTAAAGGCCCCTCCCGAAACTGCAAACTCCGGGATTCCATAGGATGTTGAAAGTGGAATAATAGCACTATGACAGTGTAGTGCGGAAAGGCCCTTAGTTAAGCATACATAGCTAAACCTGGTTCCCAGCCAGCATCACACTACATACTAATAACCCTCTCCACCTCTTACGGTTATCTTCTCACCTTGACTTTAGGCAACATCCTTCTTCTTGCCTTTGTTCCTCAGTGGCCACTGTTAAAACCAAACTTGTCAACCTCATCACTATACCCACAGGTTTTGCATTTTTGCTGCTATTCACACATACAGCCTGCTCACAAAGTTCTGTTCTTAGGCACGTCACTCCAGTGTTTCAATGTGTGTCTTCAGATGGTTTCTGACTTATGGCAACCCTAAGGTGAACCTTTCACGGGTTTACCAGGGCTGAGAATGTGTGATGTGCCCAAGGTCACCCAGAGAGTTTCCATGACTGAGCAGGGAATCGAACTCCAGAGTCATAGTCCAACCTTCAGATCACTATACCATGCTGGTTCTCACTTCACTTCATGCATCTGCCGAAACAGACTTAAGTCTATGAAAGATTATGCTACCAGCTTCTTTCTCTCAGTCTCAAATGTGCTATAAAATCCCTTTGCATTCTGATCCAGACTAACATGGTTATGTCTTTGAATTGTATACATAACGAAGTAGCTGATACAGGATCCCCTGTTTCTAAGTAAGAGATGAAGGATGCAGGGAATCTTGTACAATCTTTTCAACAAAAGACTGAACTATCAACTACCAGCCATATGACTGCCAAGAGGCCCGAGGAAGAATCTAGGAAGGCAAAGTATATTTAGAAAGGGAAGGCAAGGTCAACAATTTGGAGAAATACCAGCGCACCAGGAAAACGGGAGTGGGACCTGAAAACAGAGAGATGCCCCTGAAACCAATAAAGAGAAAACTGACACCAAGTAAGAGGCAAAGGTGTAGAAAGACGGAGGAGCCTGGGAGATATTTGTCGAACCAGGACAAAAATAACACAGTCAGGGAGATGGCAAATTGTAATGCACTTTTCATAGCTCTCCCTGGGGCAAATGTGCACATATACATTCTGCCTCATATTGCATTAATAAGGTACACTTCATGTAAAGAACTGACCGTTTTTAGTCGATTCTCTAAGTGTGCAGCTTCCAACTAGAAGGGATGCCAGCAGGTGGTGATAATCTATTTCTCAGTTTGTACAATGGATTTGAAGGGAAGCCTTGCATATAATGCATAATCCATGAATGGAATTACTTGCATTTTACTTACATTTTAGATGCCCTTTAAAAATAATTAAATACCCATTGATAACAGCACCTGTGATGTTGTAGGTACTGTATATGGGCTGGAAACCTAATGCAACCCCTACTCTGTTTTACAACTACCAGATTTTTACACTTATGGAAGCTAGACCTTCCTGATTCCGTAGGTTTTCCTTCCTTTCCCTTCCTTCCTTGACTCCTTCTTTCTTTCCTTCCTTCCAACACTTGCTTTTTTCCTGATGCATTTGCAATGCCTTCTGGGAAAGGCCGACCATCTTGTTATCTGAGCTTGTCCGCTCCTACCCTAGGGTATCGTCCTACTGGGAAGTGAATGAGCTGCCTCACATGAGGTAACCATAGTAACACATCACCAGCTTCTCTGCTGCTTCTAATGTCAATTTTGTTTTTCTCGTTGCATTAAGGGAGGATTTCTTCCCCTTTCTCTCTTGCCCCTCTTGAATCGAATGCAACAGTTTTTTTAATAGCTAGCCAAGTGTTCCCGCTTCCTTCTTTATTCATTTGCTCTGAAGGAAGTCCCTTTGCTGATCTACGGAGGTGCATAACAAGAGGAGATGGAATCTTTAACAGACAAAATATGTGCCTTAATTCTTCCATTCCGTCGCAGTTTTGATGATGGAAAACTGAGGTTCCCCTTAGGTGCAGCATTAAAGAGCCATTTTTCAGGTTAAACATCCTAAATGATGCCTTCCCTTTCAACCCTGTTTCTCTATACAGCCCTCCACATTTGCGGGTTTGACTTTTGTGGATTTGATTATTTGCAAGTTTCTTCAACCCCTGCCCCTCCACCTCCGGCACTTCTTTTCCAGGGGATCCTTCCTTCTTGGTGTCTCCAATGAAGCCATATAGCCCTTTAAAAACCAACCTCTGGTCCTCCTTCTCCTCCATCAGCTGCTGCCTAGCCAGCTGAGGACAGATCATAGCCCCATTTCTCAGCACCACAAAGCCTCTCCCAGTGCCCCACATACACCCAAGGAAAGAAATGGGTAAGAGAGAGAAAGTATAGGGCCACCATGGTGACGTTCTCTCTCCTTTCCCCAACCTGCTTTGGACCCTAGGTTCCTTCTCTCCCCACCAAGCCACGGCCCCCAACCCACAGATATACACACTCACATTTTAATATTTGCCATTTTCCCCCTTTTGCAAGGTTCTTGCGCCCTTAACCCTAATGAACGTGGAGAGCCAACTGTCTTAGCAAGTCTCTTGGCATTCATATAACCTGCAGAACATTAGGTGTTATTTCTCTGCTCTTCTCCGGTAGGCCAAACAATATTACCTCTGTATTGCTGAGGATGGCTATTTGCCTGTGTCTGGGTACATTTATGACTGAAAGGAAGAGCCATTTGTATTTGTGGCCATAGCACGACAATAGCTCCAGCACAGCGATACAAAGGTGCCAGCTTTTCCACCCATCCTTGCAGATGTGCCTTAAATGAGAGCTCATTGGACAAACATTAGCAAGTGATGATGTCCAAAAGAGAGGAGCAGAACTTCACTCCATGGGCCTCTGCCCCTCTAATAGTAAATTCAGGTGTTGAATGCCAACAAGGAAGGAATAAAAGCAGGATCAACTAGGAAAAAGAACTACATAGGAAGTTGGGATCCAAGAAAGTAACTTTTTCAAGCAGTGGATGAGCTTCCCCAGGTACTGTGTCCCCAGATACAAAGTTTAGAACTGCTACTGTTTATAAATTTTAATTTTTTAAAAAAATCTGGGTTGACAGTATCTCTTGAAGACAGCGGGGCTAATGGTTTCTGTCACATACCTTCCGTACGTGATGCCCCACATCTTTGTCCCCGTGATTCTGAAGCCAAAACTATCTCTGTCCCTTTAGGTCATGTAGCAGAGAGTTTTAAGTTATTCTGTTTCCCATCAGGAGAAGACCAGAATGTCAATGGAAGAGTTATTTACGTTGGCAAATGCATGTCTGTGCACGAACCGCCGAGTGTCTTTGGCGCAAATCTTTATTAATGGGTGCATTTGTATTTGCAAATGCCCCTGGTGAGCTTGCCCAAGAAACCGCCTTTGCCAGTGCGTTTTGCAACTCTTAACCCGAATGATCAATAACAAGGCTGCACAGTGAGCCAAGCAGGAGTGAAAGAGGTTCAGAGAGAAGGCAGAAAAAGGAAAAGCTAATCTGTTTTTTTTTTCTTTGCTGATGACATTTGAATCCCAAATTTCGAGTGCACTCAAGGTATTCCCCCTCTCCAAAACTGGCCCAAGACCCCTCAGCCAGTGACATGGCTCAGGGAGGATTTGAACTGGATCAGTCTAACCACTATACTGTACTGCCTCTGTTTTTCTCAAATTTTGTTGTTTTTTTCCAATGATTTTTTTTAAAAAAAAGCAAAAAACTTCGGAACATCCAGTGGAATCTACAGAAGAAGCAAGATGCAGGTCTCCAGAGTTCAAATAATGGTAGGTTATTAGCAGAAAATCCCAACACATTTCAACCTATCAATGCTTTTTTCTAATGTTCCAGAACTGGCACCAAATCTGTGTTTCTTTCTCTCCTGGAAATGCACCAGGGACCAGGAACCAATGGCTTCAGGGACCACCCCTCTGAGTATCAAGGCCTCTGCAGAACTTCTTCTTGGGGCTACTTAGGCCTTTTACTGGACAAATGAGAGACAAGACATCCATTCAGTAAATGGTATAGAAGTTTAGAATCAGACACTGAGAACTTCTGAATGAAGAACTTCTGTACCATTTACTGGATGAACTGCCTGCTTGAACAAGGCAGTTTAGAGCAGTGCTATTCAAACCGGGAGCCTAAATACCCTAAGGGCACCGGATCCCATCTGATGTTGGAAGCTAAGCAGGGTCAACCCTGATTAGTACTTGGAGGGGAGACTGCTAATGTATACCAGGTGCTGTAGGATATGTTTTAGAGGAAGGAACTGGCAAAACCATTTCTCAGTATTCCTTGCTTAAGAAGGCCATGGGGACCTGAGACAGTTCCTTTAGCTAAAATCCATGGAGGTCCATGGAAAGGTGGTGCTCCACAAGCTATTGGATGTTAATTCACAGAGAGCTGTGATGTGTTTTTGGGGGTTATGCAAAATGTTGTTGCCTGGCAAAACCATTACAAAATTTTAGCCTAGTAGGGAGTTCCTTTGCATTGAGAAAACACAGAATGACTTGTGCATATGTACCTTCAAGTTACCTGCCGACTTATGGATTTCATTGGATTTTCTTAGGCAAGGAATACTCAGAAGTGGCTTTACCAGTTCCTTCCTCTAAAATATAGCCTAAAACACCAGGTATTCATTGCTCATCTCCCATCCAACTACTAACCAGGGCTGAACTCACTTAGCTTCCAAGATCAGACAGGATCTGGTGTCTTTAGGTTATTCAAGCCATAAACTGACTTTAGCAGCTGGTTATTAAGTTGGTGGCCTTCCAAGAAGCAACATTCTCTGTCCATGGTCCTGACTTCAGAGCCATGTGATGATGGAAATATTACTCGAACAAATATGGAAAAAGAGAAAGGGATCCAGCGAAGACCTTGGAAAACAAGTCTATTGTTTCCTGAGGGAGGATAGAAAGTTTACATAGTTACTTCCGTGCTTACATACTTACATCATATCCCAGCTTCCAGCTGGAAGGTCTCTCAGAGCAGCTCAGGTATCAATTGACTGACTGATTGATAGAGTGCATATTCAAAGTGCTCATTCACCAAAGTCCTCTGGCTGATGCACAATCAGTTAAAAATATATCGCTGCTGTTGTTGTGTGCCTTCAAGTCATTTCCGATTTATGGCAACCGTAGGGTGAACCTATCATGGGGTTTTCTGGGGCTGTGAGTGTGTGATGTGCCCGAGGTCAGCCATTGGGTTTCCATGGCCAAGTGGGGCATTGAACCCTGGTCCAATGCTCAGACCACTACACCATCTCTAAAAATATATACTACTTTAAAATATGGCACTAGTAACAATGAAGGAATCACTGAGGAGGCAGGATGTAAAACCAAGATACGACTGACAGCAGAAAACAAAACTTATCAGCATCGAAAATTAGCTGCAGGACAAAAGGTTGAGGTCATTTGCTATCACGTTAACTTGACTTATAGCAACCCTATGAATGAGAGATGTCCCAGGATCCCTGGTTATCAACTGCCCTGCTCAGGTTTTGCAAACTCAGAGATGGCACGGTTTCCTGGAGTGAGTATACCCAACTGTAGTGCTCACTTCCTCTTTTCCTACCACATTCTAATTTACTAAGTCCAGTATTACTATCTTTCCCAATGAGTCAAGTTGTCCCTTGATATGTCCAAAGTACAACAGCCACAGTTTAGTTATCCAAAACTTATTACAGTTGGCCCTCCACATTTGCTAGGGTTAGGGGCACAGGACTCTTGCAAAAGTGGAAAAATTGCAAATATCAAAATGTGTGTGTGTCTGTGGGAAGGGGGCCAAGGGATGGAGGCGGAGAACAGGCACAGGGTCCAAAGCAGGTCAGGGAAAGGAGAAGGAAAGGGTCAACATGGTGGCCGCATATTTCCATTCTCTCTCGGCCATCTCTTTCTCTGGGTGTGTGTGGGGGGCATCAGGAGAGGGTTTGTGGTGCTGAGAAATTGGGCTGTGAGTCATCCCTAGCTGGCAAGGCAGTGGCTGGTGGAGGAGGAATAGAATCAGAGGTGGGTTTTTAAAGGGTTGTATGGTCTAATCAAGCCTCTGAAAGAGAAGGATCCCATGGAAAAGAAGCACTTGAGGTAGGGGGACAAGTATTGGAGAAACTCACAAATAATCAAATCTGTGAAAGTCAAATCTGCAAATGTGGAGGGCTGGCTATAGTTATTAGTTATTAGAGTTCAGATTTGGTTTGCTCTATACAATACAGTTTTAGAATTTTTATACCACTATTCCTGTCCTGGCTAGTACTGATGGGAATTGTAGTCCAAAATTATGGGAGGATCCAAAGTCGAGTTCAAAGTTGGGTTCAAACAAAAATGGAGGAATAATATTTACAGTGAACACAGCCCTGAAGATTATAATATTGCAGACTGACCAGCCCTAAAATGTGTGTTTATGTGTGTGTTCAAAAAAATTGAGAATATCTGTAGCAGAAATCCAGCTTAGAGGCAAACCAATCATGCAAACCATCTGCCTGGCCCTTAAAAGAGAAAGCCACTTTCATTGTTTCCGTAATCTGCTAAGCAGCTTCTTAACAAGATGAAACCCTTAGGCTGGGAAGTTTGATGTCGGAGAGAAAGCTGACGGATGCTGTGTGCGGAACGAGAATGTCTGGAGCAAACCGTCTTGTGCTATTTGGCGAAAGTGACAAGGAACACGCTTTTATAATAACGTCAAAGAAAGAATACGTTCATTCATATTGTTGAACGTAATGTCATATTGGCTGGAATCAGGTGAGTGACACATTATGCCTGTGAATGTCTTTTTAGGGTCATTGTGGAAGGAGCTATCAAGCACTTCCATCTGCAATGACATAACCTATCTTCCTGCTAAGACAACCCCCAGGACCATTTAGGAGGTGAGAGAGGGCAAGGAATGCCTAGACAGTGTCTGGCTGTGTTTCTGCCCCAGGACCCACAAAGAAGAAAGCATTCTTTTGGACCTCTTGGGGGCCTCCAAAGATGCAAGGGGATGGCATTGGCCATTTCTGCACTAGACTGTTATAGAGCTATTATTTCACTTTCAACCTCCTATGCCATCATAACAAGGACTTTGGTTGCCAGTGAGAGGGAGTAAGGAAAGCTGGCGTCATCATCATTATTTATACCCCATTTTTGTAAGCCACTTTGAATCCTAAACAGGAAAAAAGTGGGGTATAAATAAAGTTTGGTATCATAAGCCAAAGACCAATCAGCCTGCAGATTTGAGTGGGTAAGTCTGCATTGGCTTTTGACCTCTTGTCTTCCCTTAATCCCATCAGAGATTCCTCTTGTCACTGGAAAACAATCCGGATTTTATTCCCCAGTGGTGTGGCGATGAGAGATAATTTTGGAGTCGACAGAGTCCTGAAAGTTTCTGGGAGCTGCCAGTCTTCTTCGCCAGGAATTCGGAGCACTTCCTGCTCTTTTGGCAGGTGCCAGATGAGAAGGCCAAACCTACTTACAAAGAGCAAACAGGTTTTTCATGCTGTCCATTACCTTTCCTTTAAATGTTGGTTTGCTCTTCTGTCACAAGCCAGTCATACAGCTCTCAACTCAGAAATAAGGCCTCCTTCTTCTGATTTAATGGGCTCACGGGGAAAACCTACTAAGGATTCCTGCCTGAATGTCTGTGCATCAGAGGTAAGCTGCACTGGTTTCAGTGGGACCGGATGTCATGTAAAGGACTGTGTATATCATACCCTCCAACATTTCATAGATGAATACTGGGACAAAAGCGGCCAAGCGACATGTAAATGTGGTCAAGATGGCAAAAGTTATAAATGAGGGTGCCCAGACAAGCCAGAATATGCTGCAGCAGTTTGCTTTTGCCTAAGCCTACTGGGAAGGACAAGATTGCATTGCCTGCTTTCCTCTCCATCTCTGCTGAGTGAATGGAGTGTAACCTACTCTTGCACACTGAGCTCAGTTTGCAGCCATCGAAGTAAACTGAGGACAAAGGGGAAAAATGGAAGGAGGAGGGAGAAAGTGGGACATTTTACAAGTGGGGTGACAATGGATTCATTGGGATTATCCCTGCCAAATTGCAACTGTTGGAGGGTATGGAATGTGTACATGTATATGTATATGTATATGGCTTTCTCAGAAAGACTTTTTGACTTAAAACTATGACACTGTGCAAACATATTCAGATCTATTCAAAGAATAAATAAACTAATCAGTGAAAGGGCAAGTACAGTCAGCCTTTCACATCTGCGGGTTTCACTTTTGCAGATTTGATTTGCTGTCATCTCTGCTGCCACCCTAGGCCATTTTCAATAGGGACTGCAAGCCTCGTGAGACTGAGAAACTGCAAATGAGACTTGTAAGTCCCTCTTAAAAATGGTGCGGGGCAGCAGTGGAGGTAGCAGTGAGCCCCACGAGCCCCCCACTTCTGCCTTGGGAAGGTACCTGATGCCTCAGGGGAATCCATGGTGGGTTGAATATGGTGATCAGACTTTTTTGTGTGTGTTAAATATGGTTTGGGAAGCCCTAGAGTTATTCAAAGTTTTCCCACTTTCACAAGGGTCCTGTGCCCCTAACCCTAGCAAACGTGGAGGGATGACTGTACAACTCAACCCAGAGGCTGTTAAGTGGTTGGCAGTCTTCATTTTGTTCCCATTTTTAAGTCGTTCCTTCTGCATTATGCCACATATTTCATCAGAAGAGCAGTTCTTCAATGGTATAAAAAGTAAACGAATACCACCTGTTTGGGGCCTGAGATTCCAAGTTTGGCTGATATGCACTGGCTGTATTTACTATTATTACTATTGATTTCCCTTCCTCCTCACCTCCTCTCCTCCTCTCCTCCTCTTCCTCTTCTTCTTCTTCCTCTTCTTCTTCTTCTTCCTCTTCTTCTTCTTCTTCTTCTTCTTTCTCCTCTTCTTTTTCTCCTCCTCCTCCTCCTCCTTGTCTTTCCATTCAACTTTTCCTACCCCACCTTTCTGTCCAGACAGGAGGCCAGTTCCCTGAAGGCCTTAACAATCCACCAAGGGCAATACAATAACACACCAAAGAAGGTGGCTGGCATTGAATCAACACAGGTACCGGTCATTTTAGGCCCTACGCTGGAGGGTCCAATTAGAGCCCAGGGCTACCAGGACTGACATTTGGCCATGAAGCAGTGTTTTTAATTTCCCCCAGTGCCCTTGAGTAACATTCAAGAGCTCTGGAAGAATTGAAAATGTCAGCTCCTTGCCATCTTTAGATTATTTCTATCTAATTGGAGATAATCTAGCGAGAGAGGTGCATCAATGAAATCGGGAGATTTTTCCTCAAGGCCCCCTCAGATCTAGAGCCAGTCCTCATCATCCTAGAATATTAAGAGAAGAAGAGGAGAGAAGTTAATTGTTGCATGCACCGCAAAAGCATACCAGATTTTGGTAGTCCAAAAATGCACATTTCTAAGCTTTGTACTCAACTGGATGATACTGGGATAGATGGACAAACACAGTCAGACACCCACGGTTGTTGTCAACTTCCATGTCAGTGGGGAATTGTATCCACTCTTGGTTCTTCATCTGAAGAGGAATAGCTGTAAATGGTGCTCTGTCCTCAAAAGAGGTTCAGGACCCTGGATAGCTCTTTAAGTTTAGACCCAAACCTGGAACGGATTCTCCACCCTGCTGTCACTGTCCGATGCAGTGGAAAGCATCTTCCTATGAACCAGAATACACTGTATTTCCATGGCTTCTTTCCCCTTTGCCTCCCCGCCCACTTGAAACTGAGCATCTATCACAAACCATGCCCTTGATTTAGGGACTACGGAAAGCTGCTGACTCCACAGAAGGCAGGCTGTGAGGTCTCTCTCCCAGGGTCTCTTCCCAAAACAGAAATGGCTACTTTCATGCGACATTGAATTGCCTTCCGCTGATTCTACTAAAGTCTGGGAAAAGAAGATTTGGAGTTGGGACTAGGGAGGGCGGGAATCAGAAGTATTTGCATTACCTGTATATCAATATGACTTCAACCCCAACACAGAGGGAACAGCGGAATTGCCTTTCCTTTCTGGGCACAAAGAGAGAGAGAGAGCATGAGAGCTCCAAATTTAACTCCCCCAAGGAGCTCATCTTGCCAAAGAATGTGTGCAAGAGCATTTAAAAAAGGAGAGGATCTTGTAACTTGTTTTCAGACTGTATTAATGAATAATTCATTTCCACTAAAATCCCTGTTTTGTTTTGTTTTTATTAATGGTAATAGTGGGGTTACGCAAAGAGAGAAGTGAATTTTTTGCCAACACCTTCATGTCTGTGCAAAAGAGCCGATTTATGCACAAATGAATTTTTCACAAAACAAGCCCACAGGCATGAAAAAAATTGGAAATGCACGAAAACTCTTGAACTCTTGTCACTCGGGGGGAAAATTCTTGACATTCTTCGTTCTTTCATAGGACAATGAAATTTTAAAAAATTACAGCTGAGATCTTGTTAATCAGTTATGATGTTACAAGCTAGGCTTATGACCTCATAACTTTTTTCTGTTCACATTTACGATCGTGATACCTTTGCCAGGATTGTCAATGCTCTCAAAACCTACCTTAAAATCCAGCTGGCTGCACCATGAACTGGAGTTATGTGAAGTTCTGTGGTGCTTGTGGATGGGGCACTGAAGGATGGGTGACACATCCAGCTACCGTCTGCCAGGGAGAAGTATTGCACTGACCAATTGCAACAGGACTTTACAGGTGGCCCTGTATCAGGTCAGTGCACTGCTGCTTGCATGTGTGAGGGTGCTGGATGCATCAACCTTCAGTGCTGTGTCCACCAGAACCACAGAAACACATCCCTTGGTGTAACCGGCTGGATTTTAAGGTGGGTTTCAGGAGTTAGATCAGGAGACGGAGCATAGCCCTAATATTGTGGCTACATGTCTGTTGCAATATTGCAGCAATTATCTTCAGTGATCACCAAAACAGTAATTGCCAAAAGATGAGGGGGAAGAAGCATTTTGTTCATTGCCCGAAGAGGTGGGAGGAAGGTATCACCAAAAAAAAAAGAAGAAGAAGAAGATATAAAAGCACATTGATATGCTTTTTAAAAATTGCACCTGCTAATCTATATGCAAAGATACACATTTGGAAGTGAATATTCCTACCTCCTTACTTTTTGACAGTTCTAAAATGCTCCCATAATTGAAATAGGAAAATACCAATCATTTCACCGTAGTGAAGCAGGAAGAGACCTGGGTCGGCGGAGAAGAGCAATAGTGTAAGAGGCCTAAGCAAACTGCAGGCAAACAACTTGGGTGCCTGATGCTCCCTCTGCTATCCAAGGAGCAATTCAGGATGAGAAAGCTTCCTGTAAGAATGAACATAATGGGGTCTCAGAGCATCATCCCACCATTGCTCAGATATGGGTGGCTGCAGTATGTCATTACATTCACGCAGTGACAGCCGGTGGCATCCGTGTCAGTGGGGTGGTGAATCTCTTCCAGGTTTTACTCTGGACTTTAAAAAGATGCTCAGGATGCTAAATCCCAACCTGCCCCCAATAGCCTCAGCACTTTGGACAGCACCTTTAAAGTTCAGACTTAAACCCAGAGAAGATTCACTGCCCCAGCAACCTGGGGACCACCAGTCACCTCTGCATTCCTTCTTCTTAAAAGTCACTTTCTAAGCTCTGCCACCGTACTCTCTTCCTAGGGTTTTTTTTTTTAAAGAAATTAATTGGATTTTGGCAGCCTTTCGACAAAAGGAAGCCTTAAACAAGTGACTGTCCTCTAACAGCCCTTGAATTAGAGGACTGTGTTCTACAAAACAGGAAAACATGGTCAGCTTGTAATGTTAAGTCTCCAAAACAAGGGCAAGGGGGGGCGGATGATCAGTGGATGATCAGTTGTCCTGAGGTTGCAAGTAGAACATAGAAAAGTTCTTGCAACTCCCAGAATCCCAGCTCTGGTTTGAAGCAGTCGGAAATTGCAGCCTGTTAACACAGGTCTTAGCTTGGAGGGCTTAACAGGCCCTACTCTGAAGGTTCTCAGAAGTCAGTGTGTTTCTCAGCTCCCAAGATGAGCTCTGGCACAGCGACACTGGCATGGGAAGAAGACAGATTTATCCATCACCTCCTCCTCCGAAGCAGCCTTGAATTGCCGCGTGAACTAGAGAACAATCTACTCTACCCCCAGTATTTTTCCATCGCTCACCCACACAAAATTCCCTCAAGCCAGCTCATTAGGATATGCCTCAACCCTGGCTGTTCATGCTTTCGTAGGAGGGAATTTGGGGCTAGGAGCTGGCTCTGTGAATGGCAGTCCGGTGACCTTTCCACCTGGAATGGTGGAATCTGGACCACAGGCTCCACAGGGGACGGACGGACGGACGGGTGGACGGACAAGCTGGGTGGTCCCCATTCTTGGCCAAGCCAGTTGCTAAAAGAATCAGGAAGAGACTTTGGCTGGTAGAGAACAGCAACAGCCAGAGAGGCCAAAGGGCTGGAATTCAGTTCCCTCTTGGATAGGTGCCCTGTGGACGATAGACCAAGCCCAAGGACAGCCAAAGCGGAGATGGAAAACACTGGGAGCATAAATAGCCCTGCTGCAATTTTGGACACAGGGTACAATCTTTACCATCCAGGGGCTGCTTAAAACACCCATAATCCTCCTGCAGAGAATGGGAGCGTATTGAATAATGCATAAATATGTTTTGCATTATTATCGTTGTTGACTGTAATTCTCTATCACAGTATACACCAGCCATCCTCAACCTTTTTGGGGGTCACAGCCCCCTTAGGAGCAATACTCAGGTTCCAGGCATATACATACACACATACCCCTTGTCAAAAATCAAACCATGATACAACACAAACAGGGAGACCGAAAATCATTTCTTGCTGGACATCAAGGAAACCTGAACATTCTGACAAAAGACTGGTTGAAATTAAACGTTTATCAGACCTAATGTGATCCTTGGGCTTGGGCTTTTTTGCAAGTTTCATGATATTGGACTTTTGGGGGTTTTAGCTCTTACATCAAGATGTTGGAGGCGCTTAAGCAAAGAATTTAGCAGGTGCACCAAATTCAAATGGTGTGTTGGAATGATATTATAAGTAGAAGGGAAACTATTGACTCCAATGAAGGTCGCTGCTTGGGTGTTTCGTTGGTTCAAATTACCAGGGCTCCCTTAAGCCTTTGGCTCTCCCCTTCTCACAATTTTCAGTCTGTGTTGTTGTTGTTACTGTTGTTGTGTACCTTTAAGTCGCTTTGGACTTAGGTGATCCTAAGGCAAACCTATCATGGTATTTTCTAGGGGCTGAGAGCGTGCAACACAGCCGAGGTCAACCATTGGGTTTCCTCAACACCCGAGTCCTCCTGCCATGCTGATGGTGCTTGTCCAGGATCAGCCTCAGTTGAACCCTGCCTTGTCTCATAAGGTGACACCCCACAGTCTACCTCCTGAGACTGACATTCTCCAGGTTCAGCCTTGGCCTTGTCTTTTTACAAATCTGAATTCTGCACCCTGACACTAAGGCCATTTCCGCACTGCACTCTTATAGCGCGATGATTCTGCTTTCAACATCCTATGGAATTCTGGGTTTGCAGTTTAGGGAGGGGCCTCAAAGGTCCCTCCCAAAACTGCAAACCCCTGGATTCCATAGGATGTTGAAAGTGGAATAGTGGAAGTGGAATAATAGCACTATAACAGTGCAGTGCAGAAAGGCCCTAAATATAAAGTTACCCAGTCTAGACCATGATATATAACTGCAGCCACCGTTGGCTATTCACAGTTTGTGAGAAGGTCCAGCCATTATTGATTCTTCCTCCCCACCGTCATCTTGCAGCTTCTTGAATCAAAAGGCAAGTGTAGACATTCCTTGTCCTCACAGTCAGTTCATTAATTGACACAGTGGAATTTAACTTAGGTCTTTCTGCTAATTTATTTTTCCGTCTCTGAAAGGATTCAGGGCTGCATTCCCTTTCTCCTCCCAGAGCCTTCATCAATTACAGTCAGGGTTTTTTTTTTAAAGCTTCTGGAAAGTTCATTCCATCTTATTATTTCTTAATAGGTCCTACCAAGAGAATGAATAATTAAAAGTCCATTTCCTTTGAGTAATTTGGACTCAGGTGACAGAGGAAAAAAAAAGTCTTGGGGTGGATGGAGAAGCTTATATCACTCTGTCTGCTGCCACCCAGTTCTACACAGTTCTTTGTAATTGCCTCTTATTTTTCTTGAGATACACAGCAAAGCACCTTTGTGTACAAATCTGCCAACCTTTGGAAATCCGGATGAGAAAAACATTTTAATGGGTAATGATTGAATTGCTGGTGAACCTCTCTTCCCTTACCTCCTGTGCTTAATTATTGATCGTCCTTCCTGTGGAAGAAAACAGGGGATGAGACTCAAGACAAGTGAAAATTTCATCTCTTTCCTCGCAAATGCTCTAAATCTGCACATACCTGAAGGAAAGAACCTGAGATTTAAAAAATCTGAATGTGAGAGAAAAGGGAAAGAGAAGGATTCACTCATTTTTGTGGGCCGGCCCTCAAAAATCTGGCTCTGAATCTTTGTGCTTATGATGCTACATTAGAATTACCACACCCTTTTTAAAATCATACTGTTCATCTGTCGATATACAGAGGTACCTTAGTTAACAAAGCTTCTGACTGAGAAGCTCCTAGTTTGCAAAGCCTTTTTACATCTTCCTAGCATTTACTTTGCCCCTTGTCCTCTGTCTAGATGGAAGTTTTTTAGCAGCACTGGAATGATGGGGAAGGAGAACCTTTGGTGCTAGGTTGCAGCAGCATTTATGCAGTAAACAGTGCAATAAAGTTTGAACTGGGAAAGACTGGAACTGTCCCGCAGCCAGTCCTTCTGTGTGCATATTGCCCACAAGGCTTATACTGCTATAGTGCAACTGCGAAATGATGCTTCCTCACTATAGCACTACAACTATACGGATTTTTAAAAACCCAGTCAAAGGGGGAAAGTTGGCTCTGGAGGCCACAGAACCATCTCAGCAAACTGTGACTTGGTTTTAAAAATAAATTTTTGGAAGAATCCTAGTGAGGATTCAAGAAACTGCTACAAGCAGCACCTCAAAAGAAGGAAAGAAGTGGTTGTGGAGGTGACAGCAGCTGTCAACACCTGGAAAAATCTCAGAACTATGTAATGAGGCCTCATGTTCTGTTAGGTCTATCTGGAAGACCCTTGTGCATTTATTTGAAATCTGAGACAGCCATAACTCATCAGAATATCAGGCCTCAAAACCTGACAAAGGCCATTTCTACCCTACACTGCTATAGTGCTATTATTCCACTTTCAATACCCTGTGGAATCCTAGGGTTTGTAGTTTCCTGAGGCCCAAGAGCTCTCTGGCTGATAATTCTAAATACACCTCCCTACACTGCAAATGCAGAATTCCAAAGGATGTTGAAAGTGGAATGATAGCACTATAATAGTCTAGTGCAGAAATGGCCAAAATATCATTTCACTTGTTGGTGCACTTGCAAAGACTCTCCAAGGGTTCTATGTGTTTGCTTAGGCCATTTTTGCACTACACTTATAGTGCTGTTATTCCACTTTCAACATCCTGTGGAATTTTGGGGTTTGCAGTTTACTAAGGCCCAAGAGCTCTCTGGCTAAGAATCCTAAATGTTGCTCCCTAAACTGCAAAGCCCAGGATTCCAGAGGATGTTGAAAGTGGAATAACAGCACCCCAACAGCGTAGTGGGGAAATGGCCTCAGTTAGCTTCCTCCTTCCAATTGCTGCCATGCCAGGGCTCACCCTCCATTCTGCTTTGCAACCACTTTCCATCTGGGAGCAAGGGGTCTAGATGAAATGTTCCTTAGCCTGTCTCCTTGAGGAAGTGGGAAGGAATAATCCCCCTGTTTCACCCTCAACTAGGAACAGGCCTTTTAGCTAAGATTTCTGTCTTCAATTCCACATGGGAAAATATGTTCTCCCTGGGTGGGTGTGTTTGAATGACAACCCGTGAGCAACTATGATTGGTACTTAATGCACAATGCTTAACAACATAGGGCCTTTCCGCACTATACTGTCATTGTGCGATTACTCCACTTTCAATATCCTGTGGAATTCTGGAGTTTGTAGTTTCCTGAGGCCAAAGAGCTCTCTGGCTGAGAATTCTAAAGACCCCTCCCTAAACTGCAAACCCCAGGATTCCAAAGGATGTTGAGAGTGGAATAATAGCACTATAACAGTTCAGTGCGGAAATGACCATAGAATCAAGGTGGTGAAGAGGGTGAGGTTATGGCAGGACTGGAGATATCTCTGAGGCAAAAGACAAGATGGCACTTGCCAAATTCCATATACAGGTTCCTGGGAGAGGAGCAAAGGAAGGACTGTGTTTATTGCCTTCTGCAAGCAGCATAAGTGGTTTTTGGTCGGAGTAAATCTATTGTTTATGACAGCCTGAAAAGAAAATGGGGGGAACGGCGCCCATTCCAGAAGCTATGACAGGCCTTCAGAAATGGAGGCACATTGCTCAACCTGAAGGCAACCTTTCCTCCTCTTTTGCCTCCAGGCGTTGCTTGTCTCAGCAAAGCCCTCAGAAACTTGTCAGAGAGTATAGGAGTCTGGCACTGTAGAAAAGAGGAGCCCAACGCTTGCTGTATTGTTCCAGGTAAAAGACAAGATGGTGCGGAGGTGCATCAACGGGGAGGGGACCGTGTTTCTCCTCCCCAAATAAAAATTTTGCCTCTCCCATGAAATTTTCTTTCAGTCCTCAAATTTCTAGCATTGCAGTAACTCAAAACTTCAGTAAGGCATTTAGAAATACGAGTTCAGGCATCCAAAGAAAGGGGGCAAGCAAAGTCCCCAAGGGACTACGGGCACAGCAGGAATCCTAGGGGTGGAACAGTTTTGCAATCTCTGCCAGGCTTGAAATTTGGGCACTGAAGCAAAATTTCAGCAAACATAGAATTTTTATTTTATTTTTTTAGCCTTACAAAGTAAAAGTAAATATGCCTCTCACTACTCACGAGGGGATTTTATACTGCATACCCTCCAACTGTCTCAGTTTGACAGGGACATTCCCAGCTGATGCTTTGTCGTCCCACTTTTTAGCTGCTTTTAAAATGTCCCGGTTTCTTTTTCCCGTTGCCACTTTCCCCCTTTGCCTTCAGCTTATTTCAATTGCTGCAAACGGGGCTCAAGTTGCAAAAGTGGCTTTGTCTTCCGTCTTTAACTGGATTTTTAAGTAGCTTTAATTCTATAGATTGGTTGTATTTTAAAAATAACTCTTCTATGTTTTTACATATGTATTTTAATCTGCGTTTGTGTTGAATTTGTAAACCGCTTTCATTCCCCAGGTTGGGTAAAAGGTGGGATATAAGTGGAATTTAAAAGAACAAGGGGAAGGGGAAGAAAGGATGGTGGTCAGCATTCTCTATTGCAGTTAGAGATCTACAACTGCTCAGAATTCTGTAATGCTACATAAACCAGCCCACCTTAACCAACGAGAGAGGCTGAGATAATCAGAAGCAAGACACTTGTCACAATTCTTTGTCTCAGTTCCTTGTGTTGTTTGCTGGTGGGAAGGGGCTGGAAAAGTTATCATCCTTGCATCCCCGTTGGCAGCTAAACAGACTGCAGCTAACGGCTCTTAAGGTGGGCAGGCAACTAAGCAGCTGATGTAGAGTATCAGCAAATAAATAAATAATACAATGTCTGGAGACCTATGTGTCCCCAGCTCTGATCCACTGGCCATACTGGGTGGGGACTGTAGGAGTGGTAGCCCAAAAAGGGACTTTTTCAAGGTCAAAGCACAAGTTCAATTTGTTTGCAGTTCAGAGCTTGGGGAAATTGCTTTTTGTGGGCTCCTCAATGCCCCATCAAGAATAGCCAACGAAATTACAATAAAAACCAGAACTGTAGTCGAGTAGTTGTTCCAAACTGCTAGCATGGCAAGATTCTTTTCTTGCAACAAAGGGACAATTCTGGATTCTCCCTTCTTGATGGTCCTGTTTAGCAGAGCTGGCCCAAAGGGTGATATTTCCACACCTGACTGCATTTCAGAGCAAGGAACTTGATTCCACGTACCTGGCAGCTGGCAGGCAGTAAATGCCCTCCCTTATTTCGGCCCAGCAGATAGAAGCTGGCCTAGCAGAGAGAACAGCATACATGTCGTAAGGGGTTTCATGGAAGGTGAAGATGGAGGAAAATAGGATTTTCCATGACGAGTGCCAGGTCAGCTCCCTGCTCGCTTCGAACGGCAGGACTCATTGAATGAAACAGCATAGACAACAGATGTTTGGTACCCAAACAGCTGCGACATTTCACCAACACCTCCTGGGTGTCTCGACGGCACCACAGCAGGTGTTGCATTGGTTACTGGGCAGGGATGCAACTCTTCACTATTTTTTTTTTCCTCCAAGGACGCAATAAATAATTTTAGCAATTTTCTTTTCACTATGAGAAAGTCTTCAAAAACTGTACCACTTTCGAAGACAGGTCAAGATTTACTGTGTGCAAAATTCACACATGGTTGCAAAGAACATTTTCTGCGCAGGATCTTTGCGGTCCAGAACTTCTTCTACCCAAAATGTCCAGATGCTTGTTTTGCGCAGAAAACAACCACATGCAAATTATGCGTAGAAGAATTCCTGATCTGCAAAAATGCTCATCGGTCCAGGATTCCTCCCCTCAGGGCTTCTAGAAATTCAGGGTGGTTCAGTCATTTTTCAAATATTTTTTAATGTTCTTCCCCTTATTGGGAGAAGACCGCTTCTACGTTTTTCTACACTTTTATCGTACTTTCTCCCCCTTTTAAATGTAGTTTTTATCTTTAATAGTTTCTGCCGATTACCAACTGTGAATGAGAGACCATTATCTGACAAGCTGAAATCTCTTAAATGTGTGGGAAAATATCCAAGAAACTTTTAGTTCCCTAGATAAGCATAAAAATAGTTCAAAAAGCTGGTTTCATTTTGTTGATACATTCAAGGTGGATGTTTACAACAGCTTAGTATTTCTTAATAAGGCTTCAGATCTTTCTGTTGTAGTTTGCTTATGTCGCATCCTCGATATACAATGTGATTGTCTTTTTCTCCTTGTGTTTCTATTTTTCTGCTTTTGTTGTAACTGGAATATCGTCGTCTGTAACTGAGAACCTTTCTGCGTGCTCCGATTGTGCATCGCAGAGACTGAAACCCTGAAAGTTGTTCTCTCCTGGAAGCCATCCATTTGCTGCGTTCGCCTTCCCACGGTTGCTTTGCCCGCGCCTTTTCTTTGGATGCCTCAGTCTTATTTCTAAACACTTAACTGAAATTTTGAGTCACTGCAAACGCTTGAAATAGGGAGACCGGAGGAGAATTTGGAATCTAAAAGAAAATTTCATCTGTTGGGGCTGAATTCTAATCACTTAGCAATGGCCTCCTTTTGCCCCTTGTTTTAGCTACATCCTTGGACTGCAAGCAAAGAGTAAAGCATGTGTTCTGTTGTTTTGTTTTATTTTTTTTTTAGTGTTGGGAGAGAATTGGGAAATATCTGCTTTTCAAAAAAAAATTGGTGAGTGCAGCACACCTGCGGGAGTGAGGCCACGTCTTCAAAGCGATCGTGTTTTTCTTTTGGTGGGTTGCTCAGTGTTTTGTCTTCCAATGCTCCACATATTTTTCCCCCTGGAAGAGTGGGAATGAGTCACTCTGAACCCACCGCCCTTTCCCCAGTGGTGCATATGAGACCCTGACAACATCAGCTGCCTTTTACCGACGCTCCTAGTCAGAAGCATCAGTCACAAAGCCGACAGCGGGTGCATTCAGGTGGGAAGAGCTGAGGCGGCTTTGTATGCTGCCAGCTCTCCAGAAGAGCGCAAAAACTGAAACAGCATCATGCAAACAAGACTTGATGAGCGCCTTGTCACTGCAAAGCGATTGACAAGGGCTTGTCACAGCCCTCGTTGTGGTGTCAGCTCAAGTGATGGAAGCACACTGGTTTTTTAATGCTTCTCTTTCCACTTAGAAGGAACAAATTGGCACAGAGATAAACAAAAAACAAAAAAAAATTGTGAACTGAGCCAGGAGCCAAAGAAGGCAAGTTATTTTGTTATCTGCCCAACAGAACAGGGCCTGCCCACAACTTTTTGCTGCCTGACATAAAGATGGCAGCCGCTCCAGTGGGCCGTACAGATACGGCAGCCCACCCTCCAGCGTTTCACAGATCAAAACCAGGACAGCGTGACCGAACAACCTTGGAGTGTGGTCAAAATGGCAGAAGGTATTACTGAGGAAGAACAGACAAGCTAGCTGAGACTGCAGCAGTTTGCTTTTGCCTGAATCTACTGGGAAGGGCAAGATTCCACCTCCTCTTCTCTTCTCCCCATTGCTGAATTAATTAAATGTAAACTTTTTTTTTTTTAACAAAACTGGAAAAGAACTTCTAGCCATTTGGATTCTTTGCAGGGGGTTACGTTTTATTTTCTGATGTGGTCTGTAGTGGCTCCCCATCCTGAAGGTCAAAAATTGTCCCCCAGACTTCCAAGGCTTACCTAGGCTTGACGTTGTGAACAAGGTGTGGGTTTGAATCTCTCTTTTCTATTTCCATAAACAAGCACATGCAAACTCTATGCAAAAGCATATCCTCTTTTTTGGTGATGTGTTTCCCATTTGGGGGGAACGGAGGAAGCACAACTGGCTGTAATTTTGTTCCAGATCTTCCCCCTCCCCAGTCCTCCAGCCATGATTTTATCTGCTAGGTACAATTGTCCTTATTAGTTGGTGTTATTTTACTTCTTGGGTATTTAAAAACTGTTTTTGCATTCTGATTTGGGTGTGCCCTTTCCCCTTCTTAGCCGCTTTGAATGTGTTGAAGAACAGCGACAGGCATTTAAAAATAAAACTGAAACGTTAGAAATTAGCTGAGTACAAAGCCTCTCTTGAAAGTCATAATGCCTTTTGATTGGTAGCACTGGGAGCTGTCCTTTGGGAAGTAAAATAATTTCAACATCTTCTCAGTGTGATGGAGTGGTTAATGCCTCAACCTCAGACACAGGAGGTAGAAATTTGAGTCCCTACTGGGTCCAATCATTCTCTCTCAACCTAATCCACCTCACAGAGCTGTTGTAAAGATAAATATAGGAAGAAGACTATTTCCTTGGAGGAAAGTTGAGATAGAGCAACTGGCATCAGCTTATGACCATGTAACTGTTTTCTATTCACATTTATGATTGCGGTACCATTGCCTGGATTGAAAGTGCCCCGAAGCCCACCTTAAAAGTCAACCGGCTGTCCCAAGTGCCAGAAGCCTGAGCTGCTTATGAGCAGAGAGCTGCAGAACGTTGCAACCAGCTCCGTCCAGCCCCCAGCAAACAAGGGTGCCAGGTTTCCTGTGCCAGCAGCCACCCAAGGCTTACAGCAAAGTTGATAGCAGCATGTTAGGCAGTTGCTAGTTATAGTTTTGCAGTCCGAGTCCACAGTAAATCCAGAGCAACAGTTCCATAGCAAAGTCCATACTCGAGGCAGAGATCAAGGTTTCTAGGAGCACGAACTAGGAATCTGAATGTAAGCCAGGTTGCTTCCACCGACAGGACAGGAACGGCTGCTTGCAACAGCCTCCTCTCATTCCTGCCCTGTTTATATAAGCTGAGAGCCTCTCACAGCTGTTTGCCTAATTGATGAGTCCATACTATATAGATACTCCGAGCCTCAAGAGCTCTCACTTTCCAAGTACGCTAACTGTAGGAAGTATTGTCCTTCATGTTTCTGTGTTGTGGCTGTTGGGAAGGCTTTTGTCTGGGGCCATTTCTGCACTGTACTGTTATAGCGCTATTATTCCACTTTCAACATCCTATAGAATCCTGGGGTTTGCAGTTTAGGGAGGGGCCGGTCGGCCCCTCCCTAAACTGCAAACCCCAGGATTCCATAGGATGTTGAAAGTGGAATAATAGCGCTATAACAGTACAGTGCGGAAATTGTGTGGGTCCTGGGATGGGGGCATGACACATGGAGCAGAAACAGGGATCTCGTCAGGGTTACATCTCAGTTCTTTATTGCACCATTGCTTGCAGAAGGTTGATGATGTCCTCCTGCAGTTCCCTCCTTGCCAAAGCCACAGAACTCTTGTTGCTCAGGGCAGCTGACTGGCTTTTAAGGTGGGCTTCAGGGGTGGGATCAAGAGATGGAATGTAGCTATGATATCACAGCTATGCCTCTGATGCGGTATCTCGGCCAGCATTTTCAACCCTCACCTTATTTCTCCTTCCATCCCATGCCAGAGCAGGCTCTTGTTATACAACCTGTGGGGCTGTGGGTGGGGAAGCGTTAAAGATTGACTTAATTGCCATTAGCTGCTGGTGGCAACGACAGAAATGTGAGAAACTCTTCAGAGCTTCCCAGGCACTTTTGCTTTTGTTCTGCAGCCTTGAGCGATGGGTCTGTAGGCAGCTCCGAGTCATTTGTAACAATGGAGATCAGTAGCACCGGGTGACTCAGAATCACACGTGTGGGACCTGCCAATCCTTCTTCTCTGCCCCGCTGTGAGAGATGAGAAAAGGTTGGAAAGAGCAGAGCTTGGAAGTAACTTGGTATAAATACCAGGTGGCCCACAATCAGTTGCAAAGAATCAGTTGCTTGTAATTATTTACAAATAATGTGTTGTTGTCGTGATCCTTCATGTCAGTTCTGACTTATGGTGACCCTATTATGGGGTCGTGTTGGCCTGATTTCTTCCAAGGTTTGCCATTGCCTTCCTCTGAGGCTGAGAGTGTGTGACTTGTCCATGGTCACCCAGTGGGTTTCCATAGCTGAGTGAGGATTCAAACCCTGGTCTCCTACATTCTTAGTCCGATACTCAAACCACTACAATGTCCTGGTTTTGTTCACATAGAGGCAGGTTTGGAATTGTGCAGCTTCTGGACCCCAGATTCCTCTCAGCCTTCCTGGATCCACCCCTACACTGAAAAAAATGTTGCCTAAAACAACCAAACAAAGCCCAGAAGCCTTGGGCGGGGGGCATTCTTGAGCCTAACCTACTGTTTTTAAGATTACCATTTCAAAACTCCTCTTTCCATCAGCTTGCCAGTCGAAATGGAATCCATCACGGCAAATGTGTGTCATCATCTCCGTTCTCGTCACGACCCCATCAGTGCGGTTCTTCTGAGGCACCCACGCACCTGGAATCCATGCCAAAAAGCGGACAGGAGAGTTTCTCACAACACTTAAGTGTCCCTCCAGCCTGATGAAATTTTAATTTTCCTACTGCGCCTTCTTTGGATCAAGCTCGACTTCCTATTTCCTGCATGCAATATTGAGAGGGAGAGGTGCCACTTGATGTTGCGTGTTTAATGAAAGGGTCACAGACCAACATCTCCCGGGACATCAGGTTCTTTTTTTACTGCTCACTGGCATGGACGTTCTTTAGAGCTGACTCATATCTTCCAGCAATCTCAGTTATTCAGGGACAATCCTTATTAATCCTCTGCCGCCCCACTTTTTCAGCTGCTTTCAAAATGTCCCAGTTTCTCTCTCCTCCTCTCCCTTTCAAGAGCTGCAAACTGAGTCCAAAGTGCAAAAGGAGTTTGCTGTTACTGTTGTTTGCCTTCAAGTCATTTCCAACCTATGGCAACCCTAAGACAAACCGACCACAGGGTTTTCTTAGCAGGAATTGTTCCGAAGGGGTTTGCCAGGGCCTTGCTCTGAAGCTGAGAAAGTGTGATCTGGCCAAGAGCACCCAGTGGGTTTCCATGGCTGAGCAGAGATTTGAACCCTGTTCTCCAGAGTTGTGCAAACCACTACGCCATGCTGGCTCTTGTCCAAAGTAGCTTTTAGAAAAACAACGTAAGGTTAAATAGGCATACATATTGTTTTAAGGGAGAGAAAAAAACCTCTTTCATGGAGGCTTCCTAAAGCACTAATATCTTCTCATTTTTAGCTAATGGGGGGAGCTTTGTGAAGGTCCTGAAGGCATCCAGAAGGTGCAAAAAAAAAAAAAAAGTCTGGGGAAGCAAGACTATTCCCCATCATTGCCTTTCCTTATTTGAAGGCATGGCTTTGGGTAAACCCCAAACACCCTCACATTGCACTGGAAGACACCAAAACCTAGACTAGCTGTCTTTCATGAAAGCTTGTCTTTTCCTTGTTTTCTCATTTTTACCTTCAAATTTTAATTGCTCATAGCCAAAGGTCATCACAAAGTAAGAGGCTTGTACAAATGTCAAATCACAAAGCTGAAATATAATTTCCCCCGAGGAAATTTTCCTGAAGTGTCCAGATTCCTTGCATTGCAGAAAACGAGAGGGTGAAAACTGAACTTGAACTTTCCTACTTGCTTTGCTCACGTTCCCTGGGTCCCTTTGCCAGCCCCTTTCCTTTGGAGGCCTGAACTTCATTTTCAAATGCTCGATTGCAGTTTTAAGTTAGGGCGATGCAAGAAATTTGGAGAGAAGTCAGAATACTTATTTGAGGTGCAATGGCCTTATCACCCCACCATTCCCATAGGGTCTTGCAACCTCTAAACTAGATTGCTAAGCTTCAGTCCAGTCCATTTCTGTACACAGAACAGGGCTAGGGAGCCATCATCTTGTCTTCCAGCTCAGGCAGCAAAATATCTTGGGTCAGCACTGGCTCCGGTAATCATATCCTTGTCCAATGTTTCCCTTCCTCGACGATCGTCGCTGAAATAATGTTCATTTTACCCTGGCTATGTTTGCACATTCCTTTCGTTGACCTTTCCAGCATGGATTTTGTGCCTGCAGGACACTAGATGGAGGAATATAAGGAAGAGGGGAGAGAGAGAAAGAGAAAGAGAAAGAAAGATGGGAAAGGGCCCAGTGATGAATGATTAGGGATTAAAATAGCTCTCGCCCTGGCTGCAACTGAATATGAAGCTCCTGGAATGATATAGCAGATGTTTAAAACAGATTGAAATGTCACACTAGGCATGGGGGGGGTGGAACACAGTGTTATCAGATCCTTCCCTCCATTTCTAATCAGCCTGTTCCAACTCGCTCGGAATGATGACTGAGTGGATGTCCAAAGTTGAGAAGAACAAAGCTCGCCGGGCCAGCTCAGGCCACAAAACGAGCCAAAATGACCAGCCTTAAGAACCTGAGGCCATTTCCGCACTAGACTGTTACAGCGCTATTATTCCACTTTCAACATCCCGTGGCATCTTGAGGTTTCAGTTTAGGGAAAGGCCTTCACAATTCTCAGCCAGAGAGGTCTGAATAAGCTGGTTGCTGCAGAGACGAGGCTTAGCAGCAAGGAGGTGGGCAGCATATTTCCATCAGGAACCCAACTTCTGCATGTTAATAACTCTGAACACAGATTGGATTGGGGAATATGGGGAAACGTTACAGGTACTGGACAGGACAGTTTGGAGAGACACAGGATCTCAAATCTTTCTCACCAATATTACCCAGGAGAAAATAAAATCCCGGGCAACGCTGGGTGTATACGCTAGCTAAAAATAAAAACATAATGTTTCAGGTTTTTTTATAACTTACTTCATTGTTCTGTATGATCTCAACGGTCTTTACTGTTCGGATTTTATTTTTCAATGAAGATAATTTTTTAAAAAATTTAAAAATAAAAAAAAGATAAAAAGATAATGACCAAATAAAACAGTTTTGTTTCTTCCGGGAGAAAAAATAAAAAACTCTGTTGAAAAGTCTTCATAATATGAAATTTTCAAAGACTCAGGGGGAAGGTGTCGTGTTTTGTTAATTCCTCTCTCTTCTGGTTGGATTGTTTTTAAGGGGTCAAGTGGGCCAGATCTTCAGCAATGATTTTCCACCATTTGGTGCGTACTCATATGTAAGATGGAAGAAAGTGTTGTTAGGACCCAAGGGCCATTTCCGCACTAGCTTGTTATAGCGTGATGATTCCACTTTCAACCTCCTATGGAATCCTGGGGTTTGCAGTCTAGGGAGGGGCCGGCCGGCCCCTCCCTAAACTGCAAACCCCAGGATTCCATAGGAGGTTGAAAGTGGAATCATCACACTATAACAGCCTAGTGCGGAAATGGTGATGGAGTGGATGACTGTGAATAGCTTAGGCTCTCAGGCCCTTTCAGAAGCTCAAGAGTGGTGAGACATCCAAGCAAAATGTCAAAAAACATTATTAATCACGAGGGGTGTGCACAACCCAGGGAAAGCAAAGCACTTTTTAAAGTCTAGCTGATTTCCACAGGAGATCTCTCAGCACCTGCTTCCTCCCTTTGAAACCACATTGGATTTGAAAGCACTTAGCCTTAGCTGGATTGTTCAAGCTTGGTATTGTTTCAAATGCACATCCCTCTGTTATCAAGAAACAGTTATTTACTTCCAGCCCTGGGAGAACAGAGAAAAGCTGGAGTCCAATAACATCTGGAGGTCCACATGTTCCCTGTCTCAGTACACAGACCGTTTGTATAGTGATCAAAATCTGAACAATTCTGCCACGGCAGCTGCTGGATTCCATGGCAGAGGGTTGGTGAATCCACTCCTGGTTTTACTCCAGACTTTAAAGGAGCCTATCCAAGGTGAAGAACCCATGAGGGGGACAAAATTTAGCACCCTGGATAGCTCCTTTAAAGTTCAAGCTAAAACCCAAAGCTGATTCGCTATCCAATGACACAGAAGCTACCAGCCACCTCTGCATTTCTTGGTCCTTCAAAACATTAAAATGAGGGTGAAAACTGTGCAGATTTCCAAACGTTAGTAGACTACAACTGCCAGCAGCCCTTTCTAGCATAGCCAATGGTGAAGAAAGATGGGAACTATAGTACAATGATATATTGTTATGGGTTTTCAAGTTGTTCCCAATTTATGTTGACCCTAAGTCAAACTTCTCATGTTGTTGTTTTTTTCCTGGAGGTGAGACCCAAGATCACCCAGTGGGTTTCTGTGGCTAACCTGGGAACTGAGCCCTGGCTCTCTGGGCCATAGTCTAATGCTCAAACCACTGAACTGCACTGTCTCTCAAGGATATCTTGAAGGCCATACAATTCCCACCCCTGCTATAAATGTTAATGCATCAAGATGAGGAACATTCTCTGAATAGGGTGCTAGTCAGCTCTGGTTAGTACATGGATGGGAGATCACCAGAGAATACCAGGTGTTGTAGGCTATATTGCAGAGGAAGAAACTGGCAAAACCACCTCTGAGTACTCCTTGCCTAAGGAAACCCCAATGAAATTCAGGGGGTTGCCATAAGTCAGTGGTTCTCAACCTGTGGGTCCCCAGATGTTTTTGGACTTCAGCTCCCAGAAGCCCTGAGCATTGACCATAGTGGCTGGGGCTTCTGGGAGCTGAAGTCCACAAACATCTGGGGACCCACAGGTTGAGAACCACTGCTTAAGTCAATAGGCGACTTGAAAACACATACACACAACCAGAGCTTGGAAAATGTTGGACTACAGCTCCCAAAATTCCACAACCTGCAGTCACGCTAGCTGGGGGATTTCAGGGAGTTGCAGCCTGTAATGTAACTTTTCCAAATTGCTGTAAAAGATTTTTTTTCCTTCTTTACAGTTTCTCCTCTTGTTTATAATGTGATAATGACTAAACCAACTATTTTCAGATATCCAAACATGGGTTTTCCCAAAAGTAGCTTTCCAGTAAAACATCTGGATGCAACGGAAGATCAAAATAGTCCTGAAAACCTTCAGATTCTGCCCACAGAGGGACCGTCCACCGGGAAAAGACTTTGCCTTTTTACGAGGCATATTTGAGATCTTGGATTGGGAAGAACAGAAAAGCAAGTAGCAGATTTTGCAGAGACCAAGCTGCCTCTGTATTGCCTTCCAAAGGAAAAGACCAACCTTCTTCTCAAATGAATTGCAGATGTGTGTTTTTCATCTCTGGTTTGCCCTTCATAGATCTGTCATAAGTCTTAACTAGTCCACATGTATCTATGTTAGTTGCTTCTGATCTGTATGGATTCTTAATAAGCAAAAATAAAAACAAAATGTGGGGTGGAGGGGAAATGAGGGAAAAGCCAGCTGTTTACAAAAGCTATCTTGCTTGCTCGCCTGGAAGTTAGTTTTCTTTCACCCTAGATGACTACACAAATGTCTAATTACATGCCTGCAATATTAGTAATTCCACATATGCTGGGGGCATGAAGAGATGGCATATGAAGATCTGTTACTGAACAATATAGAAACACCACCATTAAATCATATCAAGTTTTCAGTGAAAGGGAATAAATAGAGTTTAACCTTCCTGATATCATGTTAGTCAAATTAAAAGCATGTAGGTGAGAATTAACGATTTGCATGTTGTTAACACCAACTAACTAAATGAATCTGGCAGTGAATCAAGTTCAGCCGATGCTCTGGAGAAGTACAAAGTGTTCATAGAATGAAATATGTCTTTTTTTATTCTTTAAACAAATGCTCAAAAAGACAACTCCCCACCTCTACATCTGAAAACTATCATTCACAAGCAAATCGTTGCTTTTCTAGGTAAGACTGAATCACCATCTGGCTACGCAGTCCTTAAGTTCACCGTTGTCATGAATCCATGGGCAACAACTATTTCACATCAGCCGATGCAACAGCCAAAGGCAGCTTGCTAAAGAGCCCCCTAAAAACTCCAGCTGACCCCGATCTTCAAATACTGGTGACAGAAATGTGCCCGCTTTTGCTGTAATGAAGTTTCAGTTCAAACTTCCTTTGGTTAGCCCTTTTTGGAAATCACAGACCTCTTAGAGCATCTGATGAAACCCATGGAACCCCTTGCACAGGTAAATGCTGGTTAGCCTATACGTTCGTCTCTCCACATTCGCTAGGGTTAGGGGCACAGGACCCCCGTGAAAGTGGAAAAACCGTGACTAATTCTAGGCCCTCCCAAACCATATTTAGCACACACAAAAAAGATGATCACCATATTCAACCCACCATGGATTTCTTTGGGTTCCTTCCCAAGACAAAAGTGGGGGGCTGGTGGGGCTTCCGGCCACCTCCACTGCTACCCCACAGCATTTTAAAGAGGGAATTAAAAGCCTCATTTGCTGTTTCTCAGTCTCACGAGGCTTGCAGCTGCTATTGAAAACGGCATAGGGAGGCAGCAGAGGGAACAGCAAATAATCCGTGAATAATCAAATCCTCAAAAGTGAAACCCGTAAACGTGGAAGGCTGACTGTATACAGAAAAAGCCAGTGTGCTGTAACGGTATGACTGTTAAGAGTACGACCCTGGAGACCAAGTTTCAAGTTCCCTTCTTGGACGTGGAAACCCACTGGGTGACCTTGGACATATCATATACTCTCAGCGCAGAAAACACTGTGATAGTTTCATTTTCGGGTCACCATAAGTTGGAAACTGTTTGAAGGCATACAGCAATAACAACAACATATACACAAAATTCTGTACATAATTTATTCTGTGGCATTGGAAATCAATTCCCTTCACATAACTGGCCCAGAATTGAAAAGAAAAAAAATACAATGAACACTCACAGAAGTAAAATTTTGATCTTAAATTCCACTGTGACCATAGGAAAAACGCACAGCAACGAGCCCAAGGTCTTGCTAAGCTTACACAAAAAGCCACAGATATTTTGAGTTGGAGCTAGGCCACTGTGCAAATCAAATTAGTAAGTACAAAACTAGAATGTCTGTGGCTTTCTGTCATTGCATTGGGTGCCAACATCATGACTGCATGGGTACCCATCTTCTACATGTGTGGGTGGATGGGTAGATTTAAAGAAAACCTGAAGGGCTGAATTAAACACTATACTTTGGAATATGCTGGATGCAAAAATAGGTTTTTCTTCATCAGAGTTTATTTTTTTCTGTGTTCTTTTTAATGGAACCCATGGTAGCACTGATGCACACATAGAAATGAGTCTCGCTTCCCCGTAAGCCTTCTGCGTCACTCATTAGATTTTGCTTGGCCGGGCACTTTATGCACATGGCAAGAGAGCCATTTCCTTTAAGCTACTTACCCACACAAAGGGATAACTCATTGTCAGACCAAGAGTAGCTACCAGTAATGGAGCTAGGCTAAGGCTAGGGGTCTGGAGAAACAAAAGCCATCCCCCTTCCCTTCCAAAATAGAATTTGCTAAAAATAGAAACTACCCAGGAACAAAGTAGCCTGAAAATAGCTGTTTTTGCAAGGAAGTGAGATGGCCCTTTTGGAAAGGAGTTGCTATTAATGTATAATTGCCCCTTAGGCTGCCCAGCTTCTAAAAGAGAAAGGGGGAAAAAAAGGAAAGCAACCTTGCTGTATACACAAAATTTCACAATAAGTTGGAAATACAGACGCTTTTCCTCTGTCAAGGTGTCCTCCAACTTCTCTAGGGATGGTAACTCAGGAAGCCAAAAAAGACTTCTGATGCATTAGAATGGCAGGACATTTTTTCCCCCTGTATCTTGAGAAAGTCAGAATTCATTCTCACATACACCCAAGGCTGGCCCAAAATGTTTCTGTTGCCGGAGGTCAAGAACAAGATGGCAGCCACCTTCCGCCATTCCAAGCACACGAGCCAACGGGGATGGGATCTGAATTTTCCCCAGGAGTATAGCTATGGCATAGCCTCCAATGTGTATTTATTGCTGGAAGCCACCTTGGGTCCCAATTCCAGGAGAAAGACTACAAATATAATTAATTAATTAATTAATTAATTAAACATCTCACAGATGAAAACCAGAACAGATGTGGTGTAGTCAAAAGGCTGTGGCCAGGCAACAAGAAGCAAAAGTTGCACATGAATAAGAACATACAAAACTAGTGTTTCAAGCAGAGGAATGCTGGAATTTATATCCTGAGCTCAGAACGGCCAAACCCTCCTCCTCTCGTTTCCATTGAATTGTCCACTACTTTTGTACATGGAACTCAGTTAATTGAATTGTCAACTACTTTTGTACATGGGACTCAGTTGGCAGCAACCAAAGGGAGCTGAGGATGAAGGAGGAAAGTGGGAGGAGCAGGGAGAATTCTAAAGGCCCCTCCCTAAACTGCAAATCCCAAAATTTCAATGGATGTTGAAAATGGAATAATAGCACTAGAAGTGTAGTGTGGAAATGGCCTTAGATTCTGTCTCCCAATTGTACCTACTATTTTAAGAGCGAACGGGGGTTATAGTCTATGCACTTTACGTAAGCAGCGCTGTTTACTCCACTAGATTGATTATTCAATAGCTGCAAGCCCAATTATTTTCTCCGGCTGTCTGGAGAGGTATGATTAACTAATAACGCAAGTCCGTTTTTTAAATCTTGACAACGTTCCTAGCTTCCTCCCTGTTACTCTCTCCAGAACGGCTGGAGTATCTTAGTGGTAACACAACAAACAAACAAACAGGAAAAATAAGATATATAGGTTAAAACTGGCTTCTGTTGTCAGAAAACACTTCATCTGCTTGATCAAAGAGAATAAATTCCTCTTGCTTTTTAGATTCAGTGCAATGCTCCCACAAATATTCTGAAAGGAAACCGTGTATTTTATTCTCTCTCCCTTTTCTTCGAAGAGTTCAGGCTGAGGTTCTTGGCTTCTGCCCATACCTGCCTGCCCGTTCTGACCTCAAAATGACACTGTATAGGGAGTCAGGGAGCTGGCATCGCATACCCAAACTACCTAGAAATACATTTTCAGTGCCAGGGCTCACCTTTGGGATGCGTGGATAAAAGATGGCCTTGAAGAACGTGTACAGTATCCCTTCCTTATCACGCTACACCAATGTGATCCAACACTCCGGCCATTTCCGCACTAGACGGTTACAGCGCTATCATTCCCCTTGCAACATCCTATGGAATCCTGGGGTTTGCAGTTTCGGGAGGGGCCAATTGCAAACCCCAGGATTCCATAGGATGTTGCAAGGGGAATGATAGCGCTGTAACCGTCTAGTGCGGAAATGGCCGGAGTGTCGGATTAGGATTCTGGCAAATCTGGGTTCAAATCCTCACTCAGCCATGGAAACCCACGGTGTCATTTTGGGCAAGTCACATCCCTCAAAGGAAGGCAATGCCAAACTGTCGCGCCCTGGAAAACTTGCTTTCCCAAACTTCACTCAGAGGCCATTTCCGCACTACAGTGTCATAGTGCTATCATTCCACCTTCAACATCCTTTGGAATTCTGGGCTTTGCAGTTTAGGGAGGGGCATTAAGAATTCTCAGCCAGAGAGCTCTTTGGCCTCTGTAAACTACAAACCCCAGAATTCCACAGGATGTCGAAAGTGGAATAATGGCACTATAGCGGTGTAGGGTGGAAATGGTCAAGAGTTTCAGATAGGAGCATTTATTTGGAGAAAAGCAAGCAACGCAGCAACTTTCCTACAAGTTGCTGAGACTACAGCATCTAGGATGGTTACAGGCATTTGAAAAGCAGCTGAAAAAGTGGGATGACAGAGGATTAACTAAACTTTGTAGGATATTTTTATGCATCAAAATAACTCAGTAGGCTTTGATTCTGACAGGAGGTAGCCATTTCCTTCCCCCACCTCAAGCAGTCAGATGTCTTCCTGGACTTACCTTGCAGAGCTAAGACTAAACAGAATTAGACAATTTTAGGAAGAAAGACATTGTGAAGATAGGCGCCCCATGTGTCCTTCCAAAGGTATGCGTGTGTTGCTTGTTTTTCCCCGAGTCTTTAATTTGTTTCTTCTTTGTTCTCAGCTTTTCTCTAATTTGTTCTCTGCTGCAAAGGAGGATTAATACCTACTGCCCATCTCTAACCTTCCTCTGCCATTTAATATGGTTCACTTTGGAGGCTGGTTTGTTTATTGGCCTATCATGTTCCATTCACATTTTGCTCAATATTAATAAATAAATAAAGACTCTTGTTTTACAAGCCGACATTTGTTCTTTCTAGAGCCTTTAGACACCAGAGCAATTTAACAGGTTTGCTCTCACTGTGAATAAGTAGTTTTGCTAAGCATCAACACTGCCACCTGCTGGGTTTTTTCCCCAAAATACCAATGCATATATGTGCCTTTAGGTCATTAGTCTCGACTTACGGTGTGCCCACGAATTTCGTAGGATTTTCTTAGGGAAGGAATATTCAGGAGATGGTTTTGCCAGTTCCTTCTGGAGACTTAACCAGGTTTCATTCATTGTTAGGAAAAACCCTTCAGACATAGAATTGTAGAGCTGGAAGAGACTCCAAGGGCTAGACACCTGCCATGCAGGAATACACCATCAAAGCGTTCCTGACAGATGGCCATCCAGCCTCTGTTTAAAAACTTCCAAAGAAGGAGATTCCACCACACTCCAAGGCAATGTATTCCACTGTTGGACTTCTCTTACCATCAGGAAATTCTTCCTAAAGTTTAGATGGAATCTCTTTTCCCGAAGTTTGAAGCCATTGCTCCATGTCCTAGACTCTAGAGCAACAGAAAAGAGGCTTGCTCCATCCTCCATATGACATGTCTTCAAATATTTAAACACAGCTATCATGTCGCCTCTTAACCTTCTCTTCTCCAGGCTAAACATATGGAGCTCCGTAAGCTGGTCCTGAGAGGGCTTCATGGTTTCCAGGTCTTCTACCATTTAAGGATTTTCGGTTTTCTTATAATTTGGTGGCCACTGTAATTTATATGACTGAGAGAACATCAAATTTACCAGTGGTACCCTTAAGAAGAAGAATTTGTACCACTTGGACCTGAGATTTTATTGTCTCAAGCTTCATCTTCTCCAACCATTAGCGAAACTATCCAATTTGGCTTTTAGGTTAATTTCCACACATAACTGACTAAGTATTATAGCTTATCTATCTCTGTTGTTCAGTGTCTCCATAGAACAGGATGTAACTTTCATAAGCATGATGTCCATCATAATGCCCATAAAAAGCAAAGCTATTACTGATGTAATGACTATCCACAATCTAACAGCTGTGTCAACAACAAGTTTTATACAGAAGTTACAAAACCAGAAGATAGTTGGAAGCAATAAATCAATATTCATGTAAATGAGTACTACCATGCTAATGAAAAAGCAATTAAAGATCATTTAACATCACGCTTTTTTTATAACAATACTACTATAAAAGGCCCAGCAAACTTAACCAATGGTGCTTCCTTGGTGAGAGAAATGAAATACATTTTAGTTTTTGCAAATATTATTAACAGTATTACTAACATGGATGTATTCGCTTATAGGTATAAACACATTTTAAATATATTTACACACATATGCTTCGGTGTATTTTGTATTTGAGCTTTTCTAATACAGTAGAGTCCCAAACGGGTGGCCGCAGGGTCGCATAACCGAAAGGTCGGGTTACCCGGACGCCCGTGGCAGCCACCATTTTGGGGGCGTGTCGGGGCAGGCCTGGGGCGTGTCGGGGCGTGTCGGGGGCGTGGAAATGCCCACAGCCATGCCCCCAGGCCGCCTCGACGTCGGTTAATCCGGATGGTCGGATAACCGAACGTCGGATAACCGGGACTCTACAGTGCAATGAAGTTTAAGAGGCACATTTTTAGAAACTGGCAGCTGAAGAAAGGAGACCTTGGTGCGAAAGGAACCAGATATATAGAGACAAGGTGCTCAGTAGTGGGGTGTTGGGAAGATTCTCCCTTCTGAGCTTCTGAAGGTCAGCAGAGCTGTAAGGAGTAAGAGGTTGGTAAAGAAAGACAAGACAGGAATTTGGCACTGTTTAGCAAAATGGGAAGTTAAAATCTGTTTGATGGGCATTTTGGAATTACTAATGAAATTTAAGGGAAAAGCGTGATTATGTGCGTGATCATATATATTGTAAATATGGGGAAGGGGGCATGTAACTTCTTAGGCGATTCTGATAGGTTGTGACCTCTAGGGATCCTGGCCAATTGGGTCCCAGGGGAGGGAAAACTTGCGTCGGGATAGGTAATAGAACGTAAGGTATTCAATATTGGGGGGGGATCCTCTTTTATGAGCACCCTCTTCTGAAGAAGAACTTACAATAAATGTGATTCATTTGATCCTATGCCTAATCTCTGTGTGCGTTTTCTTTTTCTCTGAGTTATTTATTACAATTGGGGATATCACCAATGACAATATCAAGTCAGCAACCATTGTTTTTAAGGAAAAGTATGCTCCAGGAAAGACATGGGTTGAGGAACAGCTGACCACGCATTCCATCTGTGGTGGGTTTCCATCCAGCATTTCTCAACCATCACAAAGCAATTAGAGGAAAGTATCCATTCTTGGAGAGCCAGCATGGTGTCGCAGGGTGGGTTGGACTACAACCCTGGAGACCAGCTTCTACCCCGGCTTGGCCATGGAAACCCACTGGGTGACCTTGGGCGTGTCACACGCTCTCAGCCTCAGAAAACCCTGTGATAGGTTTGCTTCAGGGTAGCCATAAATCAGAAACAATTTGAAGGCACACAGCAACAGCTTTGGGAGCACGAATGAGGGGCATCACCTTCTTCTATATGTATGCTCGTTTTATTTTGTTCATTAAATACTGCGTCCCACCTACATCAAGGCATGGCAGGTCAGGGAACAGAAATCAGAAATAAAAGTAAATATGCCAACTCAGAAACTACAGAATTCAAGGAGGGGGTTATTCTTGGGTGAATGCATACACAATTTATTATCCAGCATTGCCACCGTAAAGTTGCTAATGGAGGGTGAAATAAGGAAACACGTTTGGACTTGGCCGTGTCCGCACTAGATTGTTGTAGAGCTACTGTTCCACTTTCAACCTCCTATGGAATCCTGGGGTTTGCAGTTTAGGGAGGGGACCAAAGGTATACACAATTTATTATCCAGCACTGCCACCGTAAAGTTGCTCATGGAGGGTGAAATAAGGAAACACGTTTGGACTTGGCCATTTCTGCACTAGACTGTTATAGCGCTATTATTCCACTTTCAACCTCCTATGGAATCCTGGGGTTTGCAGTTTACTGAAGCCAAAGCGCTCTCCAGCTGAGAATTCCAAAGGCCCCTCCATACACTACAAACTCCAGGATTCCATAGGAGGTTGAAAGTGGAATAATAGCGCTATAACAGTCTAGTGTGGAAACGGCCTTGGGAAGACCCGCTCTCGCCTTCCGCCGCTCGATTTTCCCTCCCAAATTAGCCCCGCCCCCTCGGAACTCCCGCGAGAGGAGCAGCGTCCTCTCGCCCCCTCGCGCATGCGCGGCCTTCTCCCAGCAGCCTCCGGGGTTGCCGGAGACTCCTTGGCGGCTGCAAGATGGCGGACCGACCTGGTGAGCGGCGCCGTAGGGAGGGGGCTTCCAAGGTGACCCGCCTCTGTTGCGGCCTCAGCGGCACAAACGGGGGCCGACTCCCGTCTCCTCCGCCTCTGGAGGAGACATGGCCAGGCTCTGTCCTGTCGTGGGCTTCAGAAGCCGGCTGGGGCTTGGTTAGAGGGTCTTAATATTGCTTCATTGGTCTGTAATCCCTCCCCCAAAGTCATTTCTGAATCTTTCCTCTGTTGTGCCTGCGGGGGGAGGGTGCTGCTTTCAGGCTGTGTTTTGTTCCTCTGCTATCTATTGTTTGATGATATCTTATTATTAATGATCGCCTACGCTATTAATAATTATTAATAATATCTGTTATTTTTCTTCTGATATCTGTCATGCATTTAAAGGAGGGTTGAGTAGGCAGAAGTTCAACCGGTAATGCATTGCCTTCATTCTGTGGGGAGCAAACTCCACCGGATGAATTTCTGCCTCTTTTAAGGTGCAAGAATTTTTCTTGCAATGGAGAGCGGATCTCAAGCATCTCTTTTTGCACGCCCTCTGATCCCAACGTGCACCCCCTTGAAATAATTGCCAATTTCCAACCAAGAATTAGACAGGGTGGGAAGCTTCTTGCGTCCGGCTTTATTCTGCTCCTCCCCATGTGTGTGTTGTGCATCTTCCATATTAACTGACAGCCCTGATTATAGATCAATCTATGCCTCAATCAGACCAACCCTGTCTCTCCATACTACACTGTTAACGTGCTATTATTCCACTTTCAACCTCCCCTGGAATTCTTGGGTTGTAGTTTACTGAAACCAAAGAGCTCTCTGGCTGAGAATTTTAAAGGCCCCTCCATACACTACAAACCCCAGGATTCCATAGGAGGTTGAAAGTGGAATAATAGCACTATAACAGTGTGGTGCAGAAATGGCCTCTGTTTCTCAGCTTTAGTGCTGCATACTGGTGAAGCGGTTCTACAAATTCTGTACGTAAGTGATTTAGAAAGAACTTGTACATTAAGATAGGCACAAATAGATGGCCCAAAGGTGCATAGAATTCACAGATACCTTGCATTTGTGTCGTTTCTAACATTTTGTACAGAAAGATGCCTCTAATTTGAATGCTCATATGCACTTCGTAGTATCTCTAACACTTATTCTATTGTATGAAAATAATCATTTATACCACTGTGTTATACTTTCATCTTTAAAAAGAAAGAAAGAAACCTCTCACATCCTATCTAGAGTTAATCCTTTATCATCCAGGATCTTTCTGAAAAACCACCTTCTTCATGTAGCTTTCATTTACTTTAATTCATTTTCCTCAACTGGACTGGGAACTGAGTGCTTGAGTTGGTGTCTGCTGAAGGTCATTTTGTTACATTCCCATCTTTCATCTAAGCTTTGGGGGAAAGTTCTCTTTGCTGCTGTTCTGTTAAAAAGAAATCTTAACAGAATGTAACTATGGGAGTGGGTTGTCTCGCCTGCTTTCACTTTTAAAGAGGTCTTGTGTTCCACCAGTGAGAGGGTCTCATTGACACATGCTTGCATATGTTCAAGGTTCTTGATAAATCTTAGCTTGGTCATACTTTCAAGATGACTGTAGAATGCATCAGTGCTACGTTTTGGAGGGGTGATGAGGCTTCAGGAGAGTGGCTTGTCTCAGGCTAGGTTGGGAATTGCCTGTTGAACTGCAACCCCCAGCATTCCTTACCCTTGGCTACATTGAGCAGAGCTGCTGGCAGTCCCAGTTCAACACTTGGAAGGATGCAGAACTTCCCACCGTCTTAGCCCACAGTGCCTTTGTAGAAGTGTGAAATTTGAACCTGTGTCTTTGTGTTTCACATATCAGCCTGATAGATATTATGCTGTGGACTTTCTGTAATCCTGGCCTCTTTAATTGTGTCTCAGTCTGTGCAGAAGCTCATTAGAGAAAACCTTTTTAAGTGTAACAGGTAGATGTTTGTTTAATGATATAGAGAAGTGAATGTGAGAGAGACTTCTAAGAATGAATGTGGAGATAGTAAAAACACTAAGTCTTGGTACTCTTAAATGATATTTCCAAATATATCTCTCTCAGTAGTAGATGCAGTCCTGGAGTTGGGAAGATTTGGGTTCAAATCTCTTCTTATCCAAGAAGCTCACTTGGTGACGTTGGACTAATCTGGCTCTTTTAAGCCATCCTAAGTCATATGCTTGTCACAAGAATGAACAGGAGGGCAGGGGCACTTATGTCCCATTCAGTTTCTTAGAGATATTGGATAGAAATCTGATGTACAGAACATTGACCTCCCATAATCAGCCCCTTCCCTTCTTGCTATTGTCTCCGTAGTACCCATTCAAGATAAGCGGCTCCTGGATGTGAAGTTGGGTCAGCTGCCAACCTGGTTAGCCACTCGAGATTACACCCCACAAGGGATTGTCAGAAGTTGTCAAGGAGGTGAGTATTTGGGAAACATCCAGCTCTGGTGTGCACATTCCAAAAAATAGTCTTGCACAGGTGCTCTTTTAAAAGACCTGTACTTGTGTATTGAGTGATTGCTTTCCATACAGTATCCAGACTTCCACAATCTGAATTACTCCAGATATGTTGGATTAAGAAATGATTTCTAAATGGGCATCCTGGCAGGGAGGTTATAGTTGAACACATCTATAGGGATACAGGCTGGAGAAGGCTGCCGTATCTAGTGCTTCGTAATTCTTATATTAGGCCTATGTCAGTAGTGGTACACTGAAAGTAAGTAGCAGGGTTCTGTCTACAAATTACCAGTTTCACATGGATAGTTATGACGTGCCAATAAGACAAAGGACTTGCATTTTATAAATTGAGGGTTTAGCCTGAGAGGCTAGTTCAGTAAGTGTACACAGTGCCTTCCTTTAAAGCAGCACCTCAAACCTTGAGCTTTGAAAGGCAGCCAAAACTCTACTATAGGTTTGTTTGTTTTGTTTTTGAATTGGGCTTCAAAATATTTCTAAATAAAGTTTTTAGCTGGGTGTGCTGAAAGGCATTCAGCATTTTAAACAGATGGTCCCCCTGGATTAGATTTGAACTTGGTGCGTTCACAGTGTGATCCAAATATTTATGTAGGAATAAGCTTCCACTGAACTTAGTGCAACTTCAGAGTTGAAGTGTTACCCTCCAATTTCAGTCTTGGGGCTTGTGCATTATTTATTTGAAATAACTTTATGACTTCATTGGCATGCTCAAATGGTTGTACATAAAGCTTCAGTGTTGGAATAGGTGGCATTTCAGCTATTTCTCTATTTAAGTGACTAGCATTCTCTTGCTTTTGAATAAAATTCCCAGGGCAGCTTTCAAAACTTAAAACAAAAATTCGTAACAGATACATCTAAAAAAGAAAACATCAATGGGACCAGCAAAACTCTGTGGCTGCTTAAAAACCAGATAGACTTGGTACTTTTGTTCAGTTCTTCTCAGTCTTTGGGCCTCTACATGTGTGTGACTTTGACTGCCAAAAGACCCAGCCGATATCACCAATGGTCAGGAATTCCGGGAGTTAAAGTCCCAAACAACTGGAGCATGTAGGATTGCTTAGAACTGGCAGCAGTTGTGCAACATCTTGGGCAGTGGATTTTCCCAGGATCTTGAGTAGCTCCTTCCATTGGAGATTGACAATAAATTGTACTGCTCGCAGAGCCTTCTTCTGAAAAACCTGCTCTTACTCTGAGCCCATTTCTGTTTTTAAATAGATGTGAGGACATTTAATTAGTAAGTTTGATCAGCTTTATCTAGCTGCATGGTAAAGATTCAAGTTGTACAGTTTTCTGGGGATAAAAGGAAAATATTGACTCAGGCTTAAACTCTTAAGAACACTGGCTAGGACATTGGTCCTACAGAATCTAATGAGTTTACTGGGACATGCTTCCTACCTGGTATTCATAAGACCAGGCTGCAAAAGTGATGTTGATTTAGTCTTTGAGCTACTGTCCCCTTTTCTGTAGTAGGGTAGTCTTACTGCTACAGAAAGAACCAAATTATACATATCCAATGGTCATTTCTACTAGTCTCTGTTTTATGGGTATTAGAGCATCTTCTGCATATCCCTTTGCTGTCTTGATATATTATCCATAATGGTGCCTAGAAAATGTTTTTTCCTCTTCACTAGGTTACGACCGATTTATTAAGAAGTATATTGATGTGAGGAAAGGAGGCATTGGTGGCGTTGCCATGATGCTAACAGGCTATGTGATCATCAGCTACATCTGGAACTATGAGCATCTCAGTAAGTAGATCTTGGTCTCATATGGTTGAGAACTAATATTAAGAACTATCTGCTTTCTTATAGTCTTAAGAAACAATCTTAGGGGAGAGCAGTTATGGAGAATATAGATGTTGTTAGACTGCAGTGCCAAGGACAAAGGCTGTCAGAGTTGCAGTCCAGCATTTGGAGATTCTCGGTTCTTAGGTAAGGGCATACATTCTAGTATCGAACTTTAACAGATGAGTTGGAACCCTTGAGTGATTCACACCCAGGCATCTAAGTGAGTTGCAGAGATGTAACTGTCATTCTTTTGCAGAAAAGATTTTTGTAGGTATCTAAATATTCTGTGATCAATATGTAGAATTTTCAAGTAAAACATAGGGAGGCTGTTGTATTAATGCCACTTCAGTACTTCCTTAATGGATCTGGTTGTTTGCTTTTGAAAAATGAATATAGCCCAAATGGGCTTTAGTCAAGTCTAAGTAAGTTACTTTTTATAGACTGACTTCTGAGCAGCACAGCAAGTGGGAGCTGCTTGGGAATACTTGCCCAAAATTGGAGACTGTACTGTTATCATTTAGATGTCAGATAAAACCTATCAACCCCAGGAATTTGGTTAGTAACAACCTGCTGTTTTTCCCAGTGTTTCAGCTTGCTTAGTTTAGTAGGTAACTTTGTGAATCCCTGTCAGTTGTTTTGAGCACGAATAATCAAGAAAATGCATTCAAGATCGCCCTGTATATACAGTTGGCCGTCCACATTCACTAGGGTTAGGGGCGCAGAACCTCCACAAAAAATGGGGAAAACTGCAAATATCAAAATGTGTGTGTGTTTGTGGGAAGGGGGCCAAAGTATGGTGGGGAGAGTGGGCACCCAGTGTCCAGACCAGGACAGGGAATAGGTTGGCATGGCAACCATATACTTTCTCTCTTGCCCGTCTTCTTCCTTGGGTGTGTGGGGGACATCTGGACAGTGTTTGTGGTGCTGAGGAATTGGGCTGTGAGCCATCTTTAACTGCCTAGGTAGCAACTGGGGGAAAAGGAAAGAGAGCACAGTCAGTTTTTTAAAGTTCCGTGTGGCCTGATCAGAGCTGCTGAGGGGGAAATTTGCCCTGGAAAAGAAGCACTTGAGGTGAGGGGCAGGCAGTGGTCAGAGAAACGCACAGCTAATCAAATCTGTGAAGTGAAAGCTGTAAATGTGGAGGCCAACTGTACAAGAATATCTAAAAAGTAATGCAGCTTAAGCTAATTGGCTTGTTTTGTTTATGCAGAGCATGATCGCTGGAGGAAGTATCACTGAGACTCAATGAACCAGAAGAATGCATTTTGCCACTGACCAGTAGTCAGAGACCCTTTCCACTTGGAGGCAGCTTGGCTCTTACATGTGTATTTCTGTTCTAGCCTCGCATATGTACCCAGAGACCAATAAAATATTTACTGTCAGTGTGACTTGTGGAACTAACTTGAGCACTCTAAGATAAGGACAGAGAATCAGTGTGGTGGGTCAAGCACTGGTCTAGGGGGCACAGCCTCAAATCTCTGCTCAACCACAGAAACCCACTAGGTTATACTCTCAGCTGTAGAGAAAGGCAGTGGTAACCTCCTCTGAAGAAATCCTGCTGAGAAAACATCGTAGGTTCTCAACAAGTCAGAGATGACTGCAGGGCACACTAGATGAGGTCATTTGTACAAGTTCATATTGTAGAACTGACAAAATACAGCAAAAAGTGGTATTTAAAAGTGATAATTATGCAAAACTTACATTCTGTTAAGATATGTATTTCCAAGGTTATGATAAAATCGCTACTTACTGTACAAGATAACACAAGACACTTCTTTTAGAAAAAAGAATGTTTTAATTCATCCTGGGTGTGTCATTATAAGGCAGGATCCCAGTTATGTTCTTCCTAGGCACGTATTGCTTTCTCCCCTGTGCCCTCAAGTCAAAATCCATAAAACTAAAACCACAGCACAGGCTTTTTTCATTAGAATATCACAACTGAATACAAGGAAAAAATGTTTGAAGATGGCAGTTTTATCATGGGCTAAGGTTGGTGCTGTATGGCAAGCTTGAGGAGCCCTTGCTTCTTCCACCTTCAGTTAATACTAACTGTAAGGATGGAAGGGACAGCCAGGTTGCATGCTGTGATCTGTACCACCACCTTTCTCAGGTTTTAATTGGAAGGTCTCCAACAGTGTTTGCCCAGTAGATCTAAGGACTAGGAGCCTCTGACTGGGCAGTCCCAGTAGGAAACAGTGTAGATAAGTTCAGTATCTTTTTAGATCAGGTCAGGCAACTCCATTGGGATAAGCCATTTCTTCCCTGTAACCCAAACAGCACAGTCACCCCCTCTAACAGTATGCAAACGTCTCACCTATGTCAAAATGGTGACCAGATGACACTGCATCTCTCCCCCATGCCATTTTAGCTGGAAAAAATACTGGAATAGGGTTCTAAGAGTGGGAAGATGACACACATTTTCATTTATTTGGATCATCTGGTCTGATTTTGGGGTGAAAACTGCCCAAAGAGCAAAGCAAAAAATTGAAAGAAGGGGTCAAGGGGCCACACACAGCCTGTAATTTTCCTACCCAGTTTACACCAGAGTCAATGGAAAGGACCAAGTTGGCACATGCATCCAGTTCTATGTTGTAATGGCTGCCTAGGCTTGAATCAATTTGATTTCAGTTCTCTGAAGTGTGTATGAGCTTTACCAAGTTACCAATCATCTTCACAAGAAGTTCCTTCTATTTTTACCTGATCAACTGAGAGATGAGCCCTTTACCCTTATACAGATGCAGGTTCATTACAGTGAATCCCTATGTTCTCTCTGCACAACACAAAAAAGGGACTGTTGCAGGTAGCTAAATAAATGTTTCCACCCAATGTACCAGAAGTCCTTGTACCAAACACCCTACAAGTTGTGTAATACACCGTGTTGTGCACTAATGCTACATAGGTTCTGCCATAGCCAAGGACTAATAAAAAAATAGACTTCCAAGCCAAACATACCAAAACAGTGAGTACCTCTTCCAAATACTGCATTTAAGGAGACTTAGGATTGTCTTCACCCTGTTTCTCCATAATGGTTCTCTGAAAGAAGGCAGACGCTACAGCTATTATTCGTCCTTAAATAGCTGCAAGTTCTTTTCTTAAAAGGTTAAAATAAACAGTGAAATACAAAAAGAAGGCTCCAGATCAGTAGTTCTCAGATAACCAGTCTTTTTGATATCAGCGTTTAGGAAATGTGAAATACTTCAAGACAGTGGTGTAAGTAATCTGGCTCCCAAATAAAAAGTGCTGTACAACTTAATGGCTCATTGTCCACTAAGAAAAGCCAAATGTCCTTTGGTACATCTGTTGGCGTAATGTCCTTTTTCACCACACTGTTGAGAGAAGAGTAAAAAAAGTAAAACTACACATGAAATTACAATCTTTTCTTGGAATCTATTCATTTTTTTCTTTAAATGAATTTGTCCAGAAGTTAGATGGTTAACTTGGGCAGGTTGGGAGATATCTATTCTAAGGCTTTAAAGGAATAAACATAGCCAGGCTACCAGTTACACTTCTGTCCCTTATAATGGTGGAATAGAAGCCTAAATAATAGATCCAGAGTTAGTCATACTTGACTGACCCACTGAAATCAACTGAATTTAAACTAGTCTCAACAATAACTTAAAGTTTAAATCTATTGTAATAATTTCATGTACATGGGCAAATTTCTCCAAGAGAATTAGTCACTTCCATTTCATGTTGCTAAATCTGGTTTCATAAGTAATGATAATTGTCCTAAAGTACCGCATCTCCCAAAATCCCACTCCCAAAAAGAACTGTTTCCCATGTTTCACCAACTCTGACAGCGCACAGGTCAAAGAAAGAATGAACATTTTACAACAACAACAAAAAACATTAACAGTATGGATTACTATTATTTCACCACCACACTTCTGGGTTTGGGGTGCAGAATTCAAAATTCCCCACGCAACTCTTTCCCTTGCAACAAGCTACTTTCAACTTACCTTGTAACATGTGACCTGCTCCAGTGGCCGAGGCCCTCTGTTCCCTATGCTGTTGTTCTGAGACTGCATAACTCCAATAACCTGTGGAGTCCTCTGCTGGTTTGGAGAAGAGTTCTGACTTGTTAACTGGATAAGAGATGATGACCTTTGTAATGGTGCGTTGTTATTTTGCTGAGGGGGAACAGTGCACACACACAGAGGTGAGTTCACAGGCAACTTAAGCGTCAGAGAACAGATTTTACAGTATGTATCCTTAAGGCATTCTCTCAACCCATACCATCAGTATAATGCCAAAATAAGTAAGACTGCACTCCAGTGCTATACAGTACTTGAAATACAGACGTCACCCTTTCGGCCAAGGCCTTACAAATTGAGCATAAAGAACACACTCTCTGGCCTTAAGATACCTAAAAGAATCCCAAACTTGTACTTCAAAATACACAAATATGTCACAGGAAGGAAGGGTGGGGATGTGCCTTGAAAAAAGTAAGCTGTCACATGAGATGCATCCATCCTTCTGTATCCCTAAGTGATAGGATGCACATCTTCCTATACAGCAGCAGCATCTTAACAAGCAGGGGTACCTCAAAATGCAGTCTGCACAACAGCAAACAGGAATCTCTGGAGCACTACTAGTGTCCAGCAACAAGTCCTGTCTAGACTTCAGAATGACTGGGCAAAGGAAGCATGGCCAGGAGGTCTAGAGGAATATTAACCAAATTATCCTGAAGAGTAAGGAGGTTCTGAAGCCAAATCAAGAAAGTCACTTTGTGTGCAAGAGCGAAGCACGCTTCCAACTTTATTCTAGAGGACACACAAGATTTGCATTTTGCATACCCATTTCTGTTTATACATGACCAAAGCGTGTGCTTAAAACTCATCTTTTAAAAAAGAAACAAATGCAACCTCAGACATCTGGAAGACAGCTTGGAATTCTGTAGAAGCAGCTGGAAAATTGCATACCTTTTGCTGTGGTTGTGTTGGTGGAGGCAGTGGAGGTTGCTCTGTGGTTCCCATGGGAAGCTCAAATCGAGGGCTGATTTTATTGAAAGAAAATATAGACATTAGTAAACACACAAAGACCAAACCATGGATTAAACTATTACTATCCCAGAACTCCATATGCTTAGCCTCAAAGTTCAACTGTATACCTAGCTTGAGAAATGGAGAAATATTTTTCTCTGTGTAATTTCACTGTATAGACAGAGAAACTACACAGTAATGACCACATATTTCCTAGACACAGTTATAAAGTTTTAGAACAAGAGTGGGACTGGCAGATGCTCCCCTTTTGAGTCCTGCTGGCTCAAGAGGTTGTGAGTTGCTTCTCTTCCAGTCAGACTGATTGCAAAATGGGAAGACTACACAAGAAGCCTTTGGGTCAGTTCTCCAAAATGAGAGGTTCTGGCCAGCTAGGTAAGAAATAGCACTCCATGATCCACTTTTAAATCACTTAGATTCCCTTCCCTCAGCTCAGTCACTGGGTAGGCTACTCCAAAAGTGGCATAGGAGGTGCTGCTTTCCATTCAGCTAAGTAAACTGTACCAAACCCCCAAAAGTCTGTTTTACATTTTAGCTGACTCTTTAACATTTGTTTATAGACATTTCTTAGATATTTCCTTAGCTATTTCGCTATCCAAAAAATGCAATTCAATTTGCCTCAAGGCCACCATTAACAGGATCTTCTTATTTTTCATTTCCAATTACTACAGCAGTGCCATGAATAAAGGCAGAGTGAGAGATGCCTGGCAACCAAGCACCTGACGATGACTTACAGAAGCAAGCCAAGCCTCATGCTGCTAATGAATATGAAACCCAATCCCACTTGACAATTTCTTCCCCTTTCCAAGTATGACCATTAGACCCTGAGTGAAAAAGAAGAAAGTTCCTCAACAGGGAAAAAGGATATTGCCAGCTGTGGGCCCATCCAAGTTTGTATCATGCTCTATAATATCCTACAGTGCTGTCACACAACACAGGAAGGGCTGCAAGACCAAACTGTAGTTCTGAGAAGCAAGGCCCATGAGAAAGGCGTAACAAAGTCTCAGTGCACAGTGGAAAGGCCCCAGCTGACACAGAGTAGAATCGACACGAAGATTTCCAGGATACATACTTGAATAGAGGAGAGTCTGCCAGTCAAGTTTTTTGTATTTCTGACTGGGCATAGGAGAAACTTTCACAGAAACGCGTATAGACCAACTTGTGGCATAGTAGATATATTGTGGAAACCTAGAGAGCAAATAATCCTGGAGTGTACTCACTGCATGAATTTGCAGGCGGGGCCCTCTGGACAGAAGCCTACCAGGTAATTCACACAAATAACACGTCGTGTATGCCTGTGTCTGCAGAGTGGACCTGAAAGATGGAGTGTTATGGTCACATTTCTCATGCAGAATTAAAAGAAATGCAAAAAGTAAAAAAGTGTTGCCTAGCGCCACCATCCTCCACATACCCCAGATGCCCACAAAGTCACCTATGGCTTCTGAAGCAATGATTTTACATTTTTAGATACCACTCAAGCAAGGAACAGAAATTTCTGTAACAAAGACACATGTTCAAACAGCCAAATCTCATACCATACATGAGGGGCTTTCTACGCTGTAAGACATTTTGACTTTGCATTACTGTTACAAAATGTATATATAATGGGAGACATCATAGATAGAGGGGGAAAAATGACTTAACATACATACCATGTTTACAAAAGCCTCGATCATACCAGGGGCAATCTTTGATCTTAGACTCTGGGTCAATGTGCAAGAACGGGCACTCCTTGTTGCTGCATTCCCCTGCAGTAGACAAGCACACGCTTTACTGGACTGTGAAGCAGAGAGAATTTGCCATCAGCATTAAGACCAAACAGGTCCCAAGGAAAAATGATACAAAATGTGACATCACTTACATGCATGTCCTTTACTGTCACAAGAACCACCGCCTTCCCTCCCTGTCCACTTGGAGGAATGCAACAATTTACTCATCCTGGAAATCTAGATACTCTCAGATGAGGAATGTTAATAAGCTGACTAATTAAATGCCTAAAATTGTCTTCAGTCATGAAGACAAGTTAAAATTTTACATTATATAATACCACATCCCTAATCTCCACCGTAATGTTGTTTGCACACTGATCACTTCTTTACTTCAGGTGCTATCCAATCTAAAAATAAAGCCTATTAAAATTACAAGAATTATATTTAACTTGAAACAGTAGATATCATAAAACAACGGCAGCAAGAGGACAAATTATCAAAGTGCACTATGCAAAGTCTTATTTAAGTCAGGATTCAAAGGGCACGCAGACATGTTATTTTTTTCCTTCTAAAAAACTCAGGAGAAGATCTCCAAACTGCATGAGGGATCATACAAGGAACCTACTATTTCAAAAAAATCAGTTCCATTCCACAGGCAACTCTTTCGGCACCTCAGACTACCATCTATTTTAATTTTCACATTCTTCCTTATATTATATTGCCCACCTAATGCTCTTTAACCTGAACAATATGTATCAAGAACTAGAAAAATTATATGCATGCACATAACCTGAACAAACTTCAAGGCCTCAACAATGTTGTGCACCAAGCTGAAAGCCTCTAAATCACTGATTCAAAGCTCATGAATTGCCTCAGGCATACCTCTGCTACATGGCATTATAATATTAACATCATCTACAGAACTATTGTTATGGATTGCTGAAACAATTCATGTGGAGAATTTTGAATATCCTCAAGTGCGATACAACGTCCCTTTCATTATAGAGCAAACCTCTCTATACAAGTCAAGATTACATAACAAGAGTGACATATAGCCAGACACAATAGCTTTCTCACCATATTTTGAGTAGAAGTAACACTCTGGCATCTTGGTCATGTCGTACTCATGCAGGAATTCACACTGGTCTCCTTTCTTGCACAGGCCTCGTAGCCAATGTTTGCAAACAACTGTCTTTTCTCCACTGATGTGTCGGAACGGACACATTCCTCCTATGGCGTGAAGAAAAGAGAGAAGGGGAATAGTTTCAATATATATTCAGATGTCTTAAGAACAACAGGTCCCTTACGAATCAAATCATCATTAAATATCTATGCTAGAATTCGGTTTTAGCTTAAAAGATAAATATAATCCGCGTGTTTTCTCATAGTTTAGAGAGCTGGGTATGTTTAGTCTGCAGAAGAGAAGGTTAAGAGGGAACATGATAGCCATGTTTAAATATCTGAAGGGATGCCATGTAGAGGAAGGAGAGGGCTTGTTTTCTGCTGCTCCAGAGACCAGGACAAGGAGCAATGGATTCAAGCTGCAGGAAAGGGGATTCCACCTGAACCCCAGGAAGAACTTCCTGACGGTCAGGGCCGTCTGGCAGTGGAATCTGCTGCGTCGGAGTGTAGTGGAGTCTCCTTCCTTGGAGGTTTTTAAGCAGAGGCTGGATGGCCATCTGTCGGGAATGCTTTGAGGGTGTTCCTGCATGGCAGGGAGTTGGACTGGATGGCCCCTGGGGTCTCTTCCAACTCTATATTTCTATGATTGTATGTTGCACTATCACAGTAAACATAGCCTTGTGAAAGAGATTCCTCTGTGACCAGTGCCAGGCTGTCGGAATGCCAATCATAAACAGAAAGTCATGCCTCCTGCCACCGAAGACACGTGCCTTCTCCTCTTATTTTGGAATACTGGGGACCGCTGAAAACTGAACTGAAGGGGACTCTAGAAAAGGGTCAGTCTAGGTAGCCTTAAGACTCTATAAAAGTGTTAAAAGAAATCCTCCAAAAGCGTGTGGCAAGTCAGAGTGTTTTGCAATATGCTGCGCTACCAAGGCTCAGTAGAGTTCCGGTCTCCATTACAAGGTTAGGTTGCCTGAGATGTTCTGTAAACTATTTTCTGAAATGTAAACAACTTGAGAGATAAGGGGGAAAAGTGAAAGCTAGAGCAAAACCTCTGCCAAGGAGGGGCAAGAGGAAACGTCTTTGTGTGTCAGAAATGCTATAAAATCACTCTGTTCATTGTGCCCATGGCTCTTGACACTTTCCAGTCAAGTAGCCCGGCTGCTTCTTTTAATAAACTCCTTTTCCTTACCTTCATTGGTCTCTATGTTCCCGCTACAGAACAATCAGTCCGCTTGCAGACTTACTAATTAGCCAGTACCTCTGACTGAGATTTCATGGGGACGGCCCTCTCGTTACGCTTTGGTGCTTGCGTTTTTCTTCACAGCAATGTGCACAGTGATAAATAATACATAATGGCACCCGTGAACACTAAAGGAGGACCAGGAGTTTGGTTCCCGGTCACCTTTTTAATTTCCAGCATAGCGTGCCGGCCCTTGGGGCTTACCTTTCCCACAGGCCGCCTTTAAAAAAAAATCGCAGACAGCAGCTCCGGATTCTGTGGAGAAAGAGAGGCAGAATGAAGCGCCCGCTGCCCCACGCCCCTCCCGAAACCGCGAGCCCCGGGATTCCAGAGCGGGTCGAGAGTGGAATCATGGCGCTACAACGCTCGGGTGCGGAAACGGGTCTCCGGGCCCGCCCGCCCGCCCACGTACTGTCCATGCCCGGGAAGGGCAGCGGCTGCGCGCCCAGCTGCTGCTCCACCGCGATCTCCAGCTCGAACTTGATGTGGTCCACGCTGGCGATGAGCTCCTGCATGATGGCGGCGGCGAGGCGGCAGAGCCCGCGACTGCCTCAGGAAGCGCTGCGAGGGGGCCCAAAATACGGCGGGAGCGGCGACGGAGCCTCCGTTCGTCCCGCGAGGAGGAGCGCGAAGGGGGAAACCTGAGGGAAACGAGGGGAGCAGCGGGCAGAAGGAAGCGCCCGCGCGGCCCGCGCTCCCCCGATCCGATCCGATCCGAACCGAACCGCCTTCGCGGAGGACGCTGGGAGCTCCCGACCTCGTCACGGACACGAACCGCCTCGGCTCCCGTCTTCCGTTCGGCCAATGAGACGAGGCTCCGCCCCTTTGTGGGTGGGGAGGTGTAATGTCTCGAGAGCCGCGCAAGAGAAGGGAGCGTTGGGAAAGAAGGACGGTCTGATTGGCTGGAAGCCCGATGTAGCCCACCCCTCCGCTAATCTCTCTTTCTTGGTCGACCAATGAGGATAAAATGCCCGCCTCTCTCGACGAGGTGGTTGACTAGGAATTGGACGGACGGGGAGGAATAAGCCAATGATCGTTCTTGTACGTGAGAGGGGCGGGGTCGACTTCTCTCTTGGCCGAATGAGATGTCCCATCGCCTTAGTAGGCGGGGCTTTTGAGGAGTCGTGAGGAAATAGGAAGGCGGGCTTGGAGAGCGGGTGAGCGTTCGCGAGGGATAAAAGGAAGGGCCGGTCGTTGGACTTGATTAAAGCGCAAACCAGAGCTTGGAGGAGTTCCCCTTCCGGATTGCAGCTCCCAGAATCCCCCAACCAGCATGCCGTGGCAATTGGATAGTGGGAGGTGCAGTCTTAAAGGTAGGGGATTCTGGGGATTGCAGTCTTACAGACAGAGGATTCTGGGAGTTGCCGTCTTAAAGGCATGGTATTCTGGGGATTGCAGTCTTAAAGACAGAGGATTCTGGGAGTTGCCGTCTTAAAGGCGTGGTATTCTGGGGATTGCAGTCTTAAAGACAGGATTCTGGGAGTTGCTGTCTTAAAGGTATGGTATTCTGGGGGTTGCAGTCTTAAAGGTAGGAGATTCTGGGAGTTGTAGTCTTAAAGGCAGGGGATTCTGGGGATTGCAGTCTTAAAGACAGAGGATTCTGGGAGTTGCCGTCTTAAAGGCGTGGTATTCTGGGGATTGCAGTCTTAAAGACAGAGGATTCTGGGAGTTGCTGTCTTAAAGGTATGGTATTCTGGGGGTTGCAGTCTTAAAGGTAGGAGATTCTGGGAGTTGTAGTCTTAAAGGCAGGGGATTCTGGGAGTTGCAGTTTCAAAGGTAGGGGATTCTGGGAGTTGCTGTCCAAAAGTTTATTTAAAAGCATTGTTTCCTCCTCATCGCTCTGCATCTCCAGATGGTTTTGGATGACAATCCATTCAATGTTCTCTTCCTCTTTCTGTGCGGGTGTGTGTATGTGGCTTCAAGGCGCCTGTCGATTTTTGGCGACCCGATGAATTTCATAGGCAGAAAATATTCATAGGTGATTGTACCAGTTCCTCCTTCTAAAATTTAGCAAATAGCACCTGGAATTTGTTGGTAGCCTCCCATCCAAGTACCAGTCAGGGCTGACCATACTTATCTTCCAAGATCAGATGGGATCTGGTGCCTTTAAGGTACTTACGCCCTCTTTTCTGGAGATACATAATTTATGTATTTGTATGTACGTATATGAATATTGCTATATTTGCTGGCATATGAGAGTCACTTTCCCCCCCAAAGATTACTGTTTGAAAATGGGGTATGTCTTATACACTGATGTGTCTTGTATGCTGGTAAATACGGTATTTATACATATATAGTATATGCACCTACATACAGTACACAATATATATAACCAACTTTATAAAATGCAGTTTTATGCATTTTAGCATTTTATGTATTTTAGGCAAGGTTGATGGGTGCCTCTGGTGCCTTTAGGGTATGTTAGGCCAGGTTGACAACCTAAATACCCTAAAGGCACCAGAGGTCCTCTGATCTTGGAAGTTAAGTAGGTTCAGCCCTGGTTAGTACTTGGTTAGGAGACCACCAACAAATACCAGGTGCTGTAAGGTTTATTTCAGAGGAAGAAACTGACAAAACCACCTCAGTATTTCATGCCCTTGGAGTCAATGCAGTTGGTGTTCTTGTATGGCTAAGGGCATCGCTGATATGTAAATTTTCTGCAGATGTTTAAAAGCTGCATGTAAGCTGCTTTGGAGGCTTATTTCTCTTAAGGTAAGTGCTTTAGAAAGTAAAATCATAACATTTTTGATTTGGATTTCAGGAGATGGCCACCTAACCGAGGGATAAAGGGAAGAAAGGCAGTATCACGATGGCTGTACAACTGGTATCCCGTCCGTTCTTCTCAGGAGTTTTCTGTCCTTGGGCTTGTTCTAGTTATAGACTGCATTCGATTTCAAAGAAATGTTTGGTGTGGGACAGAAACCCACGACTACTACTTGGGTTTCTGGGCTTGAGAAGTTTCAGTTCATCACCAGCAGTTTACAAGTTACACAACAGAGACTTCAAAGAGAAACTACCTGCCAGCTCCTCTGAAGCAATTCTTAAAGAGGAAGATGAGCCCGATGAAGAAGAAGGCTTTGGGACATTATCCCAAAAATTCTCTACTAGGCGTTTTTTCAGAAAGCTACACCAGAACTCCACAACTTAGAGCTCCAAACGCAGCAAGAGGATGAGGGGGAGGAGCTACAACCAAAACCTCGACGAGGTCCCAAGAATACTCCATATTGGTATTTCTTGCGATGCAAGGCCCTGATAAAGGAAGATAAGGTCATTCGCTTAACGATCATTACCTTATGAGTACTGGACAAGATTGTAGCACTTTTGGAGGACAATAACAGTTGGACCATGTTCATAACAAAACCTCTCCTTTGCACATAGAAAGTCCCAGGTTCAGATTCCAGTATCTCTAAATTAAAAGTATCAGCTGGCACGAAGAAAGTGCCAGCAGCTTAAAGAAGTTACCCCTAGCTGGTGTAGGTCAAACTGGACTAGATAGATAAATATTCAAAAATGATATAACATCACTTCCTGTAGGATCTAGTGCAATAATCATCAGCCTGTTTTGAACCTAGGATCCGCTTTAAGCTTAAATATGCATTTGGGAATCCGCTTCTTATTACTTCTGCCATATACATTTGTATGGTGGTGATGTTATAACTTCAGTCCAGATCTGATTCAAGTAGCAAGTTCCACAATATCAGTTGAAGACCAATGATCTGGTGGTTTTAGCATTAAATATTTCTTCCTGGGTAGTCCTCATAAATATTTGTTGTCCTTGTTGTTGTGTGCCTTCAGGTCGTTTCAGACTCATGGCGACTCTAAGGCAAACCTGTCACTGGTTTCTCTTGACAAGATTTGTTCAGCAGGGGTTTGCTTTTGTGTTCTTCTGAGGCCAAGAGTGTGTGACTTGCCAAAAGTCACTCACTGTATATCCATAGCTGAGCAAGTGATTTGAACCCTCGGCTCCAGAGTAATAGTCCAATGCTCAAACCTTAAATATTCCTTCCCAGGTAGTTTTCATAAATATTTATATGAGTCTGTATGTGTATATATACATGCATGGATGAATGTAGCCAGAGTAATGTAATTTGTTAGACGTGTACTTGAGAATCAAGTTGAAGTCCCTACTTAGCCATCAGTAGACCTTGGGACAGTCATTTTCTCTTAATCTGACTTACCTTATATAAAGATATTGTGAGGATGAAAGGGGTGGAGAACCATTGCACAGTCCTATCTGATCTGGCAGTTTTGTTTCACATATTGTTAGTTTTGAATAAAAGATTTGTTGAAGCATGTTGAACCGCTCTTCTTTTCTGTGGTGTACAAACCTATCCCTTTTTCCATGTTATTTCTGCCTCTGATGCCAAATTTTCTGTTAAAGAAATAATGCCCAGGAACACATGACCCTTGTTAGCTGAGGTCTACCTGTACAGGTAACTAATAAATGCGAGGTGTATACATGTGTTTGTATTTTTGCCTTAAAACCTTAGTAACAGATATCTCTGCCACCTTCTCACAATTGTTCTCTCTTCTCTGTAGTTGAAAGAAGCCCTGGATCTGTTTGAGATACAGATGCTGAAGGAAGAACGTGTCCCCCGGAAGAGAGCAACTACACAGTGTTGATTGGCGGATGCGGCAGGGCTGGATATCTGAAGAAGGCGTTCAGGCTGTACAATGATGTAAATACTCAAGACCAAACTTCTTTTTAAGGAGAGAATTGCTGTTGGGCAGAGTGCATTAGTGCCAATAAGTCTGCAAAAAGTTAACTATGCTAGTCTATTTTATCATTAGAAATTTTTTAAAATTGAGGTATCTTTTTGGCTAGCAAATTTTTTAAGTTTTTATTTTCTTTTTTAAGCATCAACTTGGGAGCATTATCATCCAGTTCCTTAATGCTTGGAATACATTATATGCACAATTGCTTGGCTGCTGGGGTGAGATTATAGTGACTTGGAATGCAGGAAACAGTGATTATATTATTAATAGGAATGGTTAGCATAAACATCCTGGCATATTTCAACTAAGACAGTAGCCTGCTAGTCTGTTAAATGCCTTGCAAGTATTAAAAAAAAAATGAGTTCCAGTTTCATAAAGTTATAGCACTGTAGAGTTGGGAAAATCTAGGATTAAAGATCTCAGGGTATGATTAGGATATGTATTGTCTCATCTGTATTTTAACCAGTTCTTCTAAAGTATTCTTAACAATCCTGGTAATATATATCTTGAGAGAATAATGCTTGCTTTGAGTGTTTTTGTTAAGCATATTTGTTGTTGTTTTACTGGGAGGTAGATGAAAAAGCGAGCCTTAGAACCTACCGATGCCACATATACTGCCCTGTTCAACGCCTGTGCAGAGTCGCCCTGGAAAGATACAGGCCTGCAAATGGCCCTGAAGTTACGACAGCAACTGCTGAGCAAAAATATTGAGCTCAGTCTCATCACATACCACGCTCTTTTGAAAGCTTGTGCCCTCTGTTCAGATCTCCGGATGTGCTTTGAGATACTGAAGGTAAAGAGAAGTTTTAGCCGGTAGAAATTTTGGATTGTTTAAATGTATTCTTCAAAATAGTTTCTGTTTAGTTGCCTTGGGCTCAGTCGTGACCAACTGTGGTCTGGAATTTCCTGCTGTGTTGGCTACAGCTGATGGGATCTGGCTAGAGGTGCCTGTCCTGATAGAACAGAATAGCATAGTTGTATTTTGGTCGCAGACCAGAATATACCCTGTGCCCCTGGTGCAGCAGAAAGATGTTTTATGGTCTCCTTGACAAGCAGATAAATAACATAATCCAATGCTCCACAGTGAGGTCCTTTCTTGTATGTAAATAGAGGCCTACCTGTTCCAGGTTCTCAAAAGAGATTTGGAAGAGGAGAAAACTCCTTTTTTTGTTGCAAATCTGGAAAATGGGTTACTGGAAACAGAGATTGCGCATTTCCAGTCTTAACAAGATAATAGAGAATATACGTGTCCTTGAGATGACCTCAATAACAGTTTTTAAGAGTCTTTATCCTGTAGGATCACATTTTACCTTCATTGATTGTAGCCAGAAAGCATTGTTCTTGGAGCTCTTAAATTTGACTGGAATCTTTCTAGGAACCCAGTTTGCGCTGATGAAGTATCTGTTGATGCTTACGTTGTTGTTGTTGTTGTTAAACCTCTTCAGTGTAGAACGAATGATGATGAAACTGCAGCCTTTAACCCTTCCCTCTTTCAGGAGATTGTCCATAAAGGCCACCAGATTACTACAGATACTTTCAACTTCCTGCTCATGGGGTGCATAAAGGACAAAGAGAATGGGTTCCGGTATGCCTTGCAGGTCTGTTTACCACCTTCTCCTTCACTGTGGTGTAAATCAACAGTGAGTTTCTGTTTTGCATCATCTGAAGTGATTTCTCTTCAACTATCACTTCTTCTGGCTGGGACCCTTGTATTTTGTGTGGTTTTAAAACGTGAGAGCCATATGCTTATGATCAGTATAATATGATTGGCTGCCTGGGTGTTTTCTTTTGTTCTAAATCTCCTTTTTAAAGCAATGAGAAATATGTTCTCCCTTCCCTTGCATCTCTGTCAAAGTGGATCCGTTCCATAATGTTAACTGCAGTTACTGCACATGCTTATGTTCTGACATCTTTTTGCAAGCCAGAACATGTACTGTAGTATCAGTATTGATGCTCTACTTGGAACCAGTGCTGAGGAAGAGATAATCATTACTTTATGAGGGCACCTTGAACATAGCATTACATGCAGGATTCGGATGAGCTGGCTCCTAGCTGAAAATACTACTGTACACCCAGACCTAACAGGAGTAATTGCTGTTACAACCAGAGCTTGGTGAGTTTACTTTTGCTCCCAGAATTCCCTAGTTAGCATGGCCTGTGGGATTCTGAGACCTGTTAATCCAAAAATAGGAAGTAACCTTTTCCAGGCTCATGGCCTAGGAGGCACACTGGGTTGAGCATCATTGCGTGAGTTGCTCCAGTCCAGCAAGAAGTGCCAAGCTAACTGCACGAATGAGCCGGAGAGTAGCAACTCTCTCAGGCTGCAATTCTAGGAAGCAGGCCATATTGCAAACAGTAAGGCTTCTTGCAGAATAAACCAATTTAGCATCACTCCCCTGCCTCAGGCGCTGGAATCTTATCTCACCATCTATGTTAATGTAAACTTACATATACTTGAAACTGTGTAGCACAGATGCTAAGAAATCCTGTTAGTGGATTGCAGAAATGCATTACAGGATGCTGGCAAGAGTGCCTGCTGCACACTGGGAGCAGTGTAGCACACATCCCATTGTGTGTCAGTCCCGTTGCACCAAGCAACCAACTCTGCTGTGTAGTAAAGCCAGAGCAGCCTTCCGCTGGATATAGACCTGCCAATTCTAATTCCCATACTTACATCACTTACAAAGATGTAACTCTCTAACAGGGTTCTGGCCAACATGTCAGAAATCAACAGACCATCCAGAGTTCAGTGTGTGTCCCCTTAATTCTACCCTATTTTTTCAAACAGGTCTGGCAACAGATGGTAAAACTGAACCTTAAACCTGACAGCTACAGCTACAATTTGATGCTCAATACCGCCAGAGAGTGTGGCCTCGGGGATCCCCTCCTGGCTTCTGATTTGCTGCTCAGATCTTCAGAGGAAAGCCCAGCTGTTCCACAGCTGGAGGCTGGTGGGAGAAAACACCAGAAGGGAAAGGGCCAGAGAAGAAAAGCAGTGGACCCTGGATTTGGAGCTCAGTTGGATGTAGAAATATTGGAAAAATGTATCTTCCTGGAAGAGAACAGAAAAGCTGAGGAACAAAACGTGGCTGCGAGCAACGGTAGTACAGAGGAAGAGATGAGAGGTTCTTCAAAATATTCCATGGTGACCAAGGAACTGATGTCCACTGAAAAGTGCTCTTTCACTCCAAATATTGCCGAAGAGGACACTGAGTATTTTTCTGAGGCTGCGTGCCGCGTCCCCAACTTGCTGGATTTGCAGGCGCCAGATAGAAATGTGGTTTCCTTAGGAATCGTGGCCACAGCCTCTGACAGACTAGCTTTGATGGGAAACATGGAAGGTTTCTTAAAGAAAATGAAGGATGACGGGGTAGCAGCCAACATCAAAACTTTCACCCTGCTGGCGGAGGTGGTGCAGCCCAACAGCCAGTCAGAATCTTCTTTGTTGGCAACGATGGAAGAGAACAACGTGAAACCAGACGTAACTTTTTTTAATACATTGATAAGGAAGAAGAGTAAACAAGCAGATCTGGAAGGAGCAAAGGTAAGAGTGTGGCTGGGCCAATGCAGGTCATAATGCATGGGACCACAATGCATGGGAACACACTGGGCAGCATTTGCAGAGCTCAACTTTCTGAGGATCTCTGCTTCTATGTCAGAGCCACTGTCATGTATAAGTGCTGGACTAGGATACTGGGAGACCAAAATTTGAATCCCCACTCAGCCATGGAAACCCTCTGGGTGACCTTAGCCAAGGCACACTCGCTCAGCCTCAGAAGGCAGCAAGGGTAAACTGCCTCTGACCAAGTTCTGCTTTAGGGTCACCATAAGTCAGAAATGACTTGAAGGCACACATAAACAACTGTTTGTGTTAGTATTCTTTTAACTAGTGTTTTAGCTCTTAATGGCTGTAGTGGTCCATTGTAATTGTCCCAGTCTGCCTTTTAGTGCAAAGGTCAAAGGAACGATCCACAGTGCTGAAACTAAGGGTTAAGTTTCAGCACCTAAAACTTTGGATTAAAATCCAGAGCAGACTCACCATCTCACCAACATTAGCACTGGGCGCCACCGTCTTAAGGCTTCCAGTGAACCAACTCCTTGTCCATCACTAGCAAAATCAGACTAAATTAGGCAAGCTGGAAAATGGCACAGAGCTGTTCAACTTGTTCAATTAAAATAATGCAAAACTTGGCTGAATACATGGTTTTAGCATGGAATATTTATGGCTTTGCTCATCTGTCTTTAAATATTACAGAGCCTGCTGCCCATACTGCTGAAAAAGGGACTGTCACCCAATTTACAGACCTTTTGTAACTTGGCCATAGCCTGCCGCAAACAGAAAGATGGACTTCAGTTACTCTCAGATATGAAGGTACCAACAGCTCTGGATGTGATGTTTTTCAACCTCTACATGTGCAGAGACACAAAAGATGCTCAAGCCAGCTTTGCCACTGGCCCCTACCAGTGACCTTAACAGTCCCCCTATGGTTGCCTGACAAGTTTCATCACAGATTTAGGAAATAATGCAAATTACTAGTTTTATGCATTGGACTAGCAGTCAATTTCATAAAATCCCAATTAGTGCTCAAAAAAATATTAAGAAAACCCTTCCACTCTAGTGGTAAATGGGAAATTAAGAGGGCAGCAATGTTACAAGCCAAAGGAATGAAAAGGAAAGCCCAAGTTTAAAAGGTTTTCCTTTTTGATTTTTATTCATTCTAAGTTCATCTTGAAGTTTCTGTTTGTAATCTGAACCTTAGAGGGAGTGTGAGTGAGCAACTAATCTCTGCATTCATACATTCCTAGAGTTCATTTTGAACAGCAGGTTTTGAGCTGTGTTACTACAACACACAAAACAACGTTCTGCATGATATTGAATTCAGGATTTCAGTGCTGATCTACATGATAATTTGGGGGGGCAATCATATTAGATATAGAGATGACTTTTGTCTCCTCCAAGCTTATACCTGAATTCCTACAGACAGAAATGTATCAGTTCTTCAGAGATGTCTTTATCTTACTATCTGGGACTCTTGTTTTTCAGAGGTCTGGACTAAATCCCAATGTGAACATCTACAGTACCCTTATCAATGCAGCTGTGAAGAGACTGGACTATGCCTACCTGATAAAAATCCTAAAAGATATGAGAAACACTCAAGTTCCTCCAAATGAAGTTGTCATACGTCAGCTGGAGTTTGCAGCCCAGTATCCTCCTCAGTTTGATCGGGTAAAAATTACCTTGTAAAGAGATTATATTAAAAGTGTTTTGAAGACATGAAACTGACATAGAGGATAGGAAATCTTAACATGACCATAAGCATAGGGTTTTTGGAGAAAGAAAATTCTGTTTTGTCAAATACTGAAAGTCTTGTCTGTACAAGACAAGAAGCTGCAAATACAGTTGGCGCTCCACATTTGCCAGAGTTAGGGGCACAGAACCCCTGCAAAAGTGGAAAAGCTGCAAATATAAAAATGTATAGGTGTCCGTATGGGAGGGGGACTGAAGATGGTAGGGACAGTGGGCATCCAGGGTCCAAACTGTATCAGGGAAAGGGGGTGGGTAGGCACAGTGGCTCTATACTTCCTCTTTCTTCTCCATGTCCTTCCTCGCTTCACAGAGGTTCTTCGCGGGGGTTGGAGAAACCCACCAATAATCAAATCTGTGAAAGTGAAACCCATAAATGTGGAGAGCCAGCTGTATAATTCATTGTGCCATGGAATCCACAGGATGATATATATAATTCCAGCACCTAACTATAGGACTTCTAATTCTCATTGGTTTCAGTAGGTTAGCTAAATACAGGATCATGATCTTCCTCTGTAGAAACTGTTACATAAATAAGATAAATGCCAGCAATTTCTTCGGTATAGAAAATACAAAAGTTTATAGCCCCTGACAGAGCTATCTCTCACCCCAGTCCCCTTTTACTCTGTTGCACAAGCCCTGCTCTCAGCAGGTGTTTACTCTGTCCTTTTTCTTCTTGCAGTACAAAACAAAGGACCCTTATCTGGAGAAAATCGATGGATTTCGAGCCTACTACTTCCGCTGGCTGAAGTGGATGGCAGCAGAAGAAACGCCACACCCTTGGGCAAAATATAGAACTCCTAAGCAACCAGAAAAGAGAGACAGTTCTGAAGACACAAAACCACAGCAGTGCAATGGGACAGTAGAATAAAAACTGTTGTTGATACTGCATTGCAGTTATATTATTCACAAAAACAGCAGTTGAGCCCACCTCTGTTTGTACAGACAGTGCTTGGATCTAGGAGTGTCCTTTCCCTAGTATTAAATAACAAATACACCAGTTTGGATGCAGGTCATACTTCACTCCTGATGAGGAAACTACTCTTGATTGATCCTTTCTGTAACTGTAAATAAGAATAATCCCAACAGCACAAATTTCATTGGAGAAATGAAGAACACTTTATTTTAAAATAAAATGGTTACGCAGGACATTAATACAGACACACCATTACATTTACAATTCAGGCTGGTGCAGCACAGAGTGCTGAGGAGATCCATTCACAGCAGGATAGTTACAAAATAAAGGTTACAGCTCTTTTGTGAACAGTCACTGGCATGGAGTCAGCCATTTAGGAACTTCTCAAAAGGGTGGGGTGAACGTCAAAAAAGTGCTTCATCCAGAGCAGCCCCTACACCCACAGTGAGTACACTCAATTATTCTTCCCTGTGGAATGAAGCCAGAATGTTAGTCACAACAGTTTATGGGTACACAGTGGAATAGTACAAGTAGTAGTCCTTGTTGGAAAAAAATGGGCTTAAAGCCAATTGCTAATCCCAGTCAGAGTCATTCCACTGAATCAGTCAGATTTACGCAGGTCACTCACCATTGAATTAATCTACTCTAGCTCAGACTAGCAGGTGGATTTAGGTCTAGGTTGTTAGCGCCCTGCAAGAAATGGGTGCAAGAGGGTGCTTGCTGCTGACTCATGCATTTTAGCTTCACTACACTTGGGAGAGGCAGGAAAGACTGCTATGAAACCAGGTTTTTAAAAACTTCCAAGGGTTTAGAACAGGAGACATCTTGAAAAATGACTAAAATTTTATCACCACTGCCTTCTATGTGAAGATTCTTACATCCCAGGGTGATAAAACAGTCTGGAAAATATAAACATCTTGTAGCCCAAGACTCTTTAACTTCCTTACATGTTAGGTTTTCAAATTTACAAGAAACACTAGATTAGTACAAAACTAAAAGAGGACATCCACATCAATACTGGCCCTCTTGAGTTCACTGGGAAGAGTTCAGTAACTAGACCTATTTTCTGACTTGAAATACAGACAACCAGATCCACGTGTACTTCTCTTTCACACAGTTTAGACCACCAAGAGGCCACATGGTCTAAAGACCGGACTAGTGTCAGCCTGCATGAATCAAGCATCGAAGAAAATGCAACAGAGACTGTAATGCCAGAAGAACTGCTGTTACAAGTCAGTGGGCATATTTTAGAATTACATTCTTACCACTTCCAGCTTGCTTTTGGGTACTCTACAGATGCAGTTGGTTCCAAAGTTGGTATCTCGGGTCTGGATGCAGCGCAAACAGCAGAGGTTCTCATAACCTTGTTTCTTCCACTTGGCAATTAAGTTTTTATCAGCATATCCTTCTTTAATGCAATATTCATACAACTCTATGCAGGACAGAGATGAGACACTACTTGGCGTGCTTATTGTAAGCAGAGAAAACAAAAGAGATGATCATATATCCTTCTACTTGTTAACACATAGAACTAGTAGAATGAAAATTCATTTCTCTTCAGATTAAGACAGCTGTTTCAAATATATACATGTTATTTTCACTAAGAAATGAAGAAGACAGTTGTATTACCTCTACTGATGGCCTTCCTCTTATAGAAGAGATCAAAAATGTAGCGTGTTTTCTGGTGATGAATTCTGAAGATAGGCCAGAGAGATTCCACTTTCCTCTTCCCTTCATGAGGTTCAGTTTCAGCTGAGGAGAAAAGAGGGAGCAGAAAGATGTTACCTTTCTAGTTCAGTCAAGTGGTTCTTTACATCTTCATTATTCCATCTTATTATATGCAAGGAAGACCTCTACAGTATCCTCTGCAATAAAATGGAAACATTCACTGGTCTTTCATTCTCACAGTAATGTATTCTTTTAAGTGGAATGAACCAACAATGTTTTCAGTCATCATAGTTAACGTGCAACATATAACAGTGACCATATTAAAAGTACGCTGGATCAGTTCAAAAGACTATGAAGTCCAGCACTCTGTTCCCACAATGACAACCAGAAGTTAATCAGCAGATCAACAGCATCCTACCTGTGTTTCCTAACTCCTGATCCTACCTCCAATACTGAAGGTTACAGATAACCATTGTGATAAGTTGGAATTGAAACCTTACAATCTGATCTGTGAGCAATTGCGGCTGGCCATGGACTTTTTCCCCCTGGACCTTCTAGGAGGTATACCGATTGCCAGTGAAAAGGAAGGCAGGCAAGTCAAAAAAAGAAAGAAAAAAGAAGAAAAGGAAGTCCACTAATGATTTTAAAAATTGGTATCATTTGATGTTCAACAGTACAAGATGACCCTATTTCAGAGCATCCAAAGGAGGCAACTGACACTTGAAGGAGCAAAAAAGTGGTCTTCAGAGTCTGGACAGGTTTATGACCCCAAAAACAAGTTTAAGGAGCTGCATACAATTCCAGGGCAATACTTTGCTCATTTATACTACTGCCATGACCCATCTAAACTACTTTGTGGACTGGTGGAAGATTTTTGAGGTCTCAATCAGAATGTTTTTCCACCCCAATGAAACTTTTCTTGGAAATGCAACAGATTAAATTTGAAACCTGCATCTAAATAATCTGGTCCACTACCACAGTATAGGCTTCTCTTGCACTGAAGCTCCAGTAAGGCTAGAGTTTTAAAATCTCTTCTGTTTTTTAAGACGCTTTCATGGTCACAACCAAATGAGTCCTTTGATTTCCTGGTGGCGCAGTGGTTAAATGCCAGTACTGCAACCACAAGGTTGTGAGTTCGATCCTGCCAGGCTCCAAGGTTGACTCAGCCTTCCATCCTTTCGCAGGTCGGTAAAATGAGTACCCAGCTTGTTGGGGGCAATTAGTTAAAATACATTGTAAACTGCTTAGATAACACTAGTTGATAGGCGGTATAGAAATAAATGCTATTGCTATAAAAATGCTATTGCTGCTCACCTTCTCTCATTTTTTGATCCAGCTCATCTAAGGTTGGTTCAATTAATTCCCAACCATCTGGAGGAGGTTTTCTGCTTCTCTTCACCTTGGGCATCTCTTTGAGATCTGAAAAACAAAATTATGGCAATAATTAAAATGTGTATGAGATGATAATAGTAGACATGAACTACACCTTCAGGAATGAAGAGCTCTGTTCAAGCTTATTGGCTTGATCTATATTCTCAAACTGTGTATACGAATGGCCCAAACTTTATGTGTAACAGAAGCAGTTGTAAGGTATGCTTGGTTGTTAGGTGCCTTCAGGATGGCTCTGAATTATGGGGATTCTATCACAGGTTTTTTTTTTTAAAGCAAGAGATTTATCTCCAGGTGGCTTCCTCTGGGATTGAGACTGTGTGACTTGCCTAAGGTCAGCTGGTGAGTTTTTTAGGGTAAGTGAGGCTTTGAACTCTGGTCTCTTGTGCGTGAAAGCTCTGTTCTTGAATGCTGTGGTAATTTGAAGAAACTTGTTAAACATCTTTAGGTGTTATTTTATTAAGTGTTATTTTGTTTGAATATACCTGTAACTTCCAATACCTTTTCCCTGACTGTTATTTTAATAAAGATTACACTCTGTTTTTATCATTTCTGCCTCAATGGAGTCTCTTTTTCAGTTTTACTTTTATAAGAACACATTACCACAAGTTATCAATCCTTTTTGAATCACCTCTGAGAGCTTTGCACTAAGGTGGTGGTTTTAGAAGGGAAAGTTGGGTTGCTCAGTCAGTCCTCCACATTTGCGGGTTTCACTTTGGCAGATTTGATTATTCACAGGTTATTTGCAGTTACTTCTGCTGCCTCCCTAGGACATTTTTAATAAGGACTGCAAGCCAACTGAGAAACTGCGAATGAGGCTTGTAAGTCCCTCTTAAAAATGGTGTGGGGCAGCAGTGGAGGTGGCAGTAAGCCCCACCAGCCACGAACTCCTGCCTTGCGAAGGAACTCTGATGCTTCAAAGGAATGCATGGTGGACTGAATATGGTGATCATACTTTTCTGTGTGTTAAATATGGTTTGGGAGGGCCTAGAGCACATGAGTCAAACACAACGCCTATGAGCCAAATCTGGCCCACCAGGCCGTTTCAATGTGGCCCTCACATGGGGGGCAGAAAGAGGCACAGAGAGGGTCCGTGAAGCATAAAATGGCACACTTTGGATACACTGATCAATTCTATGTCACTTTATGAGGACCATAAACTACGATGACACAGCCCAAAAATGTTCAAGGCAAGAAAAGCTGATGCAGAGGGAAGGCAATCTAAAAACCAGTAATAACCGAATGCAGAGGCAATTATTTAATATGATAAAAGAGTAGATACATTTATATAGTCTTACAGATCCAGCCGGCCCTTTGAAGGCAAACAAAATGCTGATGCGGCCCAAGGTAAAATTGAGTTTGACACCCCTGGCCTAGAGTTATTCACGGTTTTCCCACTTTTATGGGGGTCCTGCGCCCCTAACCACAGGGAATGTGGAGGGATGCCTGTCGATGAAGAAGGGAGGAGCCAGAGCGCTATTGCAGGATTAGAGGGGGGCTGCTACTCCAGCTAGGGAGGAAGAAAAGCAGGCCTGCCGCCTCCACAGAAGGCAGCACGAAGCAACATCAGTTGAAGACGGGACTGGATCCACCCTCTGCCTTTATTTCCCTTCTATGCGACATCAGAGGATCCCTCCTTGGTCAAGGATCCCTTCGGCAGGTTCCCGGCTTAACGTGACCAATCCCTCCCAGCAGGAGGAAAACTGCGACAGAAAAACAGGGGGGAAAAACTTACATATTCCGCAGCTCTCGCTTCTACTCTTCCGCCTCTTCGTATTCCTCCGTCGCCTCACGATGACGTCACCGAACAACGGGGACCTTCTTCCTCACAGCGTCGCTTCGAGAGCGGCATCTCCTGGTAGGCCTGTTTCCGTCGGTGCCTGTGGAAAGTCGCTCCACTGACGGCGAGATGGGAGGGGGTCAGGCATACCCAACGGTATTATTTAATATACAGACCTACAAAAAGTGCTCGTGCTGTATTGTTAGGACCAGCGTGAAGCGGTGGTTTTCCACATTTCCTTCAGGCAGTGATGTAGACGGCTATAGTAGCGGGGACTTAGGGGCCCTTAGACCAGCGCGTGCCCGGCTCACCCGTGTGCATACTAGCGGGGAAGGGAAGGAGCAAAAAGAAACCACAGAGTTGTGGGGGGGCTAGGTCGCACTTCCGTTTCCGGGTCACCGGTCACGCTTGGGGAGTAGTGAGAGGAGTCGGGGAGGGGGAAAGAGGAGGGCTCGTTTGCCGCCGGAGCCGCCATCGTTTTTCATCCTCGTGATGCCCAAAGGAGGTGAGTGAGGAAAGAACGGAAGGGAAGGAGGGAGGCAGGGGCCGGCGCCGGCGCCGGGGAGAGGAGGAGCCGCCTGAGGCCTAGCTCGGGGACGGAAGCACCGCTTTGGACTCCCCCATTACGTGGGGCTGAAGAAGGTGGAGGACGGGAGCTGTGGCTGCTTTCGCTCCGCTCCCTTTGCCTCCCCGTTCCCCGGGGAATTTGCTGCTGTTTAAAGGTCGGGCTCCCCGGGATTCTGGTCCAAGGATCCGGCACCCCATAAATGCTGTGGGGCGGGGGGGGAGCACCAGAGAGGAGGAAGGTCTCCTTTCGAAGGAGGACGAAGTCAGGCGGAGCGGATCCTTTTTCGAGGGCTGAGGGACTCTAAAGGGTGGCCCGGGGAGGTCCATAGAATCATAGGCCATTCCCGCACTGGACATTATAGCGCTATTATTCCACTTTCAACCTCCTATGGAGGTTTGCAGTTTAGGGCGGGGCCTTTAGGACCCTCAGCCAGGGAGCCCTTGGGCCTCAGGAAACTACAAGCCCCAGAATTCCACAGGATGTTGGCACTGGAATGATAGCACTAAAATAGCGCTATTTATGCTCCCCTGGAGTCATTTAACGATGACATTTAAGGGAATGGAGGTCCCTCTTCTCTCCTTGTGGTTGTACCGTTGAGCCGCTGGCTCTGGGTAGTTGCATCAGGCAGTGCAGAGGCACCCCACAGCCATAGGAGAGCTGCGAGGCGAGTTTCGTTTCTGGCAGCAGAGATGAAGCTTTGGAACCGTGCCTGCCACGTGGGAAGCAGGCTGAGGGCTTGGTTTACACAAGCAGGGAAACCCCTGGCCTACGGGTTCCATATGTCATGGCACAACCGTCAGAAACTCTACTCCTAGGTGTGTGCCAAGCTTATATCGGCGCACCTGTCCAAACGAGCTTCCTCACAAGTCATTTATCCCCATCTAATCTGATTCTGAACAATTAAAAATTGGTGTTATTCCCCATGATTGGAGATCCTTGCTCCTCACAAGTAAATGTGAGATGTCTCTTTAAGCCTGTGTAATGTACATTATTTAGAAAGTGAAACTTTTTTCTTTGTACACTGCCTGAAGCTGAAATACTCTAAAGGCACCAGATGTGGTCTGATCCTAGAAGCAGGGTCAGCTCTACTTAATACTTGGGTGGGGGACCACTAATGAAAACCACATGCTGTGGGCTATATGTGAGAGGGACTGGCAAAATTACCACTGAGTATTCCTTGCCTGAGAAAATCCTATGACATCCATCAGGTTGCCATAGGTCAATAGGCATATATGCACACATCTGTTTTCTTGCTTGTTTTCTCTGTAATAGCTTTTCTTCACTGGGAAGTTGAGGTCTAAATGTGTCATTTTGAGAACCCAGGTATCCCTCTGCGTTGTGCCCCACCACCGTCTCTTGCTGCATGCTTTGAAAGGGAAGGTTAAGAGAAAACATGCTGAATTCACTCAGTGGTGAGGTAGTGCTAGCTGCCCTCCTCATGTTGGAATATAAGCCCAAACATCTTAGGAGTTCCTTTTGCTCAGAAACTAGTATGAACTAAGAAGTGGTGGTAGGTGGAAATGGAAGTGTTGCAAAGTAGCTTTACCTTCAGAGTAGCTTCCCTTAATTCCCACAAAGTCAGTTGTGTAATTGGATATTTTTCCTTCTCAAGCAGTTGCAGAATTGATAAGGTTATCACATTCAATAAGGACCTGGAGTTCTTTATTTTGAATAGCTATCTAGAAGGAACTATAAAAGCAGACACATCTAGCCCTTTTCAGTCCACAGTCTACTTCTTGGGTGTGACCAAAATAATTTTCCACAGTGGTAATGTTGAGCTTTGTCCATAACCTTATACAAGTGCAAACATGCACTCATGCCAGAAATAGGCATGGCAACTACAGCTGGTAAATTTTTGGTTGCCAATAAATTCCATGAAAACTACTGGAACGCTCTAGAGTCAGTAAACCATGGCTTTAAAAGGTTTACCACCCCATGAAACAGAATTACACTGTAGTGAAGGGATTCTTTCTCCAGAAGCAATCTTGCCTGACATAATAGTGGAGGGATGTCAAATTGACATGGACATTTGTTTCCTCGTTTTTTCTGTTTATACTATGAATAAAGTAAACCCACATGATTAAAATTGGGAGTTTCACCTGTAAAACCACTAAGACAATGTCATCAAAAAGAAAGCGGGGAGTGAACTTCCCTTTGCTAGCTTGATTCTCTAACATCCTGTCTACATAATGTAAATAACAGATGATAATAGTTCACAAAGATACTGCTATGTATGGCCCTGAACATACCCAGTGGCATCTGATTTTGGAAGCTACACAAGGTCAAGTCTAATTTGTACTTAAGTGGGAAATTGCCAAGTAATACCAAGGATCTTCAGTTAGGGCAATCTTGCCTGAAACCCTGGAGAGTGCCTGCTGCCAGTAAAAGTTGACAGTAGTGGATAGAGAGATCAGTCTTACTCAGTATAAAGCAGCATCTTATATTCTTTGACTGTCCTGTATTCCTTGCCTGTACTCAAGTGTGATGCTGTGGGGTCATTTCAGCTGCTTTAGAATTTAGACATGAAATAACAAGATCCTTATAATGTAGATTGTATCAGTATTCTTGTAATAATGGTCCTTGCCATCCCTTCACTCTGCCGAATCAGTTTCTTTTTTCCCCTTGAGTGATCCCTGAATTTACCTGTTTTGAGCCCAAATAGTCATATGAGCAGGAGGTGGTGGCAGCTGGTTGTTAACAATTCACTGGATTCGAGGTTGGTTTGGGGCACAATACAAAATGCTGTGTTTATAAATCTATAAAAGCCCAAACAGACTGATTCAGGATATATAAAAGACTGCCCACTCTTGTTTGAACCTGCCTTCCTATATTTGTGTCAGCCCCTTCTCTACTCCTTAGTTAAAGCTGATTGGTGCAATAGAGGTCTTCCCTGGAACAGTTAGCTCTGCCCTAATAGTTATGTCTTCTGGTTCCGAAACACATTTCTCTTATTTTCTAAAGGAGTGCTTTCCAAACTTGGTTCCTCAGATGCTTTTGAATATCAGCTCTCCACATCCCTGGTTGATCACGCTCCTGGCTTGTGGAAGTTGAAGTCCAAGAGCATCTGGGAACCCAAGCTTGAAAACAACTGTCCTAAAGCATTCAATGAATGAGCCTTCCTTCAGTTATTTCATTTCTTTACCTTCACCTGATAGACTGTAGTTTTTTAAAGTTTGGAAATTGTTAATGGCATTGTTTGGCTTTTGTAAGCCACATTAAAGGTTAGGTGGCAGACATTCAAGTTATAAGTATCTTTAGTAAATACGCTCAAAAATCACTACAACTGGTAGACTGAAGTTTCAGAGTGAGAAGGCTATGTTAAAATCCCTTTCCTTGTGTCCAGTTTGCCACCTGAAGGATGCTTTTGTCTGGATGTGGAACCACCTAACCAGGCAGTCTTCTAAACTTCAAATGTTCGGAAAAAGCAGCGGTGGCCTGTCATTTGTGCCCTTTTTAAAGACATCTGGCTCTTCTCTGCTGGAAGCTGGGATCTGTCCCAGCCAGCATAGCCAAGGGTAAAGATAACAGGAGTTGTAGGCAGGTCTAGCCTTCAAACTTTGTGTGGCTGCCCATTCTGATTTAGAGAGATGCAGGTTTGAGAATTCTGGTCTAAAAGAGAAACAAATGCAAATTTCTTGAAGTGATGCTCTTCCAGAACTATAACTAATACCATCTAGGTCAGAAGTGGGAGCTTTTGTAGTCCTCAAGAAGCTATTGGGCTGCAACACCCAGCAGGCCTACCCAGTGTTGGATGGTGGGATTTGCAGTTCACAACCATCTGGGAAATCCATGTTTCCCATCCTTTATCTAGAAGGAGGAAATTGCACACTGTAGGTCACCCCTGAAAATGTCTACTGCTCAAAAGCTTGTATATGAACATCTATAGGAAAGACTGAGACTTCTGAAAATCCTGGATAATCCTCATTAGAGAGAGATTAAAAGAGAAGCCATGAGAGGGGCCCCTGAGAGATTGGTGTTAATAGTCTCGTGTTTTGTGTCCATGACCCTGTTCACAAAGGCGCAATGTATGCAGCATACAAAATCCTTCTGTCTACCTTCCCAGCCTGGTTTGCCCTTTGAGTCTGGGACTACAGCTCCCATAATTTCTAAAATTAGCCATACTGGTTTGGGCTGATGAAATTGTAGTTCAAAATGTTTGGAGGGCACTAGATGGAAGAATTCTGTTCCAGGCACAAGAGTAGAAGGAAGGTCCTGAAAGAATGCCTTTGCTAAACGAAGCTATGGAGTACCTGGCTAAATGGGGTTTTTGCCAGAACATAGTTTTGTTCTCATACGCTATATTTGGCTGCCTTAAACATGAATGGATCAGCAGTGTATTTTGGCCAAAGAGGTTTGATGTTCGTTTCGTATATATCTGCGTAGATGGATTGAAGTACATTTAAGGAGACGACATAGAGTATGCTGTCTTTTCTGCCATTGTTAGTTGAATAAACATAGTCCACCATGCGTGAGGCTCGATGGAGGCCTGCAGTTTCAAAAAACCCAGCCCTGAGTCTAATCTATCAACACTGGATGAAATGAAAGCTCTTACCAGTTTGTACTGGTGCCACAAAGACAAAGGAGATGTGACTGAGCAGAGGAGAGAAAGAGGCAGCTGGATGCTTGGCAGAGCTTTTAGCAAAGATGAGGGGCATGACTGAGCTTGTCCCACCTCAGTGGAGAGGCTGGCTTGCTCTTGTGAGTCTGGCAACCCGGTTGATTGCTTGCAGGGACAGGGAAGGGAGAGTGAACAAGTCAGACTGCAGCTGCTGCCGCACCACACCCAGTTTGGACAGCTTCCAAGGGATACTGCCAGCATGTCTTTACCGCATGTTGGCTTCCCCTTGGGAAGCAGGGAGGGGTGCTCAAGTCTACTGCTTCCCTGGATGTACAAAAGAAAGAGAGGGGAACAAGGTCTGTCCATGAAAGAAGAAGCTACTCTGAAGAAAAAAAATCCAAGTTCTCCTCCACCCCACTACCTTTCAATATTGCAGATCTAGTCAAATGTAGATAAGGCAGGCAGGCAGTTTCAGGCAGGGATTGGGAACCCGTCGCTTCCAAAGGCTCTCCCATCATCCCTGGCTGTTAACTATGCCAGCAAGGGCTGATGGGAGTTGAGTCCAACAACATCTGGAAAGTCACAGGTTCCCTCACCTTAGTTCAAAATCGGAAGTGATTACGTATGTATGGTTTTCCACTCTCTATATGGGATTTCCATTTTCTTAAAATAAGAAACAAGTTTTAAGAGAAGTGTGAATGGATCCGGTGTTCCATTTCTTGCATCTTCTCTCAGAAGCGTACCAGCAGAGGACAAAGGCAGAAGTTCTCCTTTTTATTTCTTTCAACATCTGGGGTGCAGATGTGTGCTGACCTTTGGCTGCGGAGGCTTGTTTAACTATTTTAGTTTGGATAGGACTGTCTTCCCTGAATTTGTCTGCTCGTTTTTGAAGCTATTGCAGTATTAGTCGAATTTTGTGTCCAGAGAATTATTTTTGAAAGAGTGTTGTTCAGTGGGTAGAGCACTTCCATGTATGCAGAAGATCCCAGATTCAGTCTCCAGCTGGGCTGAGAATGACACTTCTGTCATTCCCAGCCACTGCAGACCACACTGGGCTGGCAAGACCAAGGATCTAACTCAGTATAAGACAGCATCACATGGGGGCTATGAAATACTTCCAGTGCAGGATCACTGAGTATTTCTAATGTTGTTTTCTCATACGTGGTGTTTGAAACCCTCATCTGATCACCATGCCAACATAACAGCATCATCAAGAGTTCCTTGCTTGACAGACAGAAAGCGACAGCTGTTGAAAGCATTAATGCTTGCCCAGAGAGGCGGTTCTTTCTGATGCACACTGTATTTGCGGTACTTTCACCTCCTGGGTGCATGCAAACTCATTCTAGAGTGTTGGAAAGTGGTGGTGTGCAAATCTTTGTGCCTTAAGCATACCCTGCTTAAAAGTACTGTTACTTCACTGCTAAATGTGTTGCTTTCATAAAGCTTGGGTTTTGCTCAAGGGGCCACCAGTTGGCCTAATCGCCTTGTCTACATGCCTCTCAAAGTGCCCAGGACAGACTTGTAGCCAGCTATTCAGCTGTTTGCCTTTACTTGGAAATAATAATATTCAAAGTCCCTAACAGAAAAGCATTTGTCAACCAGAAAAAAGAAGAGTTCTCTCCCTGCCCTTTCAAGTCACCTAGCATTAAAAAAATGTGTCTCTGTGGGTATGTTGGACTAATCCAATTTCTTGTGGACTAGTAACTTTTGCAGAGCTGACACAAGGGGTGCAGCAGGGTTGCCTATGACAAATGGAGTAAAGGTTACACATTTGGAGTATTTTAGCTTACAGAAAAACATAATGGAGGGTACAAATGAGAGAGTTTGTAAAATGTACACATGGTACAGAGAATCAGAGGGAGAAATGTCTCCTTGTCTGTTAATACTAGAATTCAGTGGGAACGTCCAGTGAAGCTGAAGGGATAAAGCAGGACTTTGCCCTCAAAATTTATTATGGAATTTGCTGTTACAAGATGTGATGAAGGTCACTGGATTAGGTTTTCATTTAGAAAGAAATTTAGGCACACTTCCAGAAGGCAAATTTGTTGATGGCTTTTAGCTCTGATGCCTAAATGGAGACCCTGTGCTTGGAGGCAGCATATCTCAAATGCTGAGGACTGGAACTGCATGGAGGAGGGCTGTTAGCTTGATGCCATTCTTATGAGCTTTCTCATAAGGTATTTGGCAAGTATTGGAAATAGAGGTCTAAATTCCATTATTAGTCCCAACTAGAGCAGACCTAGTAAACTAATACAAGGTACATTAGTGTCAACTTAAGAAATTCCCATCGATTGACTGTTTCTGCTCTAGCTGGGACTAACAGTTGCATATAGTCCAGAATGGTTGAGTAGATCAAGAGAAGACATGATACAGAATATAGATGGCCACACTGCCCGATTTTCAGCTCCCCTAGACGTCTAGAGGACTGCAGCTGCCATTTTTGGCTAGCAGATGTGATGCATGTCACTTCCTCTTGAATGTTCTGGTGGGGGCTGGCTTTTTTGGGGATAGAGAGATCATGAACAGCAAATTGGGTGAGGTGTTTTGATTGAAAAAAAAATGAGATGGTGCTTTGGGAGATCAGTGGGTGATGCAAGAGCTGCACCAACCCCTGTCCCACCCCAAAAAAGACCATGAAATTGTCACCCTTCAACTAGATGAACTACAGATCTGATCCAGTATGACTTTTCTTACTGGGGTAATTGCAGAAGAGTTGAGAACAGGGAGGAGACCGGGGGTGAAAGTGGCTATGAGACATGATGGCATTTTCAGAAAGGAGGGTCCACCATTTTCTATCCATGCCAGCATACATTGCTTGGTGAAATCTGATAACCACTTTCACAGTCTTCATGTAGGGCTGAGTTTGTCTGCAGACCTTATGGCTACAACAGCTGGCCAAACTTTTGGACTTATACGCTTCTTCCCCATCTACTCATGCTCCATTCCAGGCCCTCATACCTTTCTGTTCCATCTGCCCCACTGAAGAGATCTGGAGAGCAGGAATGTTCACAAAGTCTTTGTGTCTTTATGGTTGGTCCTATAAAGACCTGGCTTGCCTGTGGCATGGAGATTTGGGTTCTCATAGCCCACTTTTGTGTTTGCCTAAACGGTCCTTTCCTTCCAGGTAGGAAAGCAGGCCACAAAGGCCGAGCGCGGCAGTACACAAGCCCAGAGGAGATTGATGCCCAACTCCAAGCAGAGAAACAGAAGGCCAGGGTAAGCCTCTTCAATAATGGTCTTGTATTTTTAAGAGCTGGGAAAGAACAAGAGCTGAGCTGTGGGATAAGAGGGCCATTTTTCTCCCCATTTGCACTGTATGAGGATAATTCTATATATTAGTTAATTATATTGGTACTCCACTTTTCCTCTGGGAAGCTCAAAATGACATACATGACTGTCCTACCCCCACCCTGTACCATTAGAACAAACCTGTGAGATAACTTAAGTGGGTGTTTCTCAAAGGGTCCTCCACAGGTTTAGGAATCCCAGAATTCCTGAGCATTGGCCCTACTGACTTGGGACTTCTGGGAGCTGGAAGTCCAAAACATCTGGAGGGCCACAGCTGGAGAACCAAAGGCTTAAACTACTTAACAAACTGTTGTTTGCTTGTTCAGAATGTTTAGGCTTGCTTCATAGGAAGGCTCCCAAGGCAGCTCAGAAAAGATTCTGAACCTAAAATTGCATTCACTTGTAGAACAAGAATGGAGGTTAACTTACTGTCCATATGGAACCAGGTTTCTTCAAGCACCATCTCCTGCCCTTACCCTTGGCAAGCATGGTAGTGGATAGCAGCCCACACCAGAATTCTCTGTGGCAAAAGGGAAAGGCTGTGCAGCTCAGAATCCCACAACCTGGAATAGAAACCATCTTTTCTTGCCACTAGCCAGGCAGCCGGTCTTCTGAGGCAAAGGACTGGGAACCAAGCGGTTCTTAAAATATGTATGTTTTTTTCTTAAGTAGGCAGTTTCAAGTTAACACGGGCAAAGGTTTACAACATATTAATCACAACTGGGATGGGAATCAGGTGGTTCTCTGGATGATGTTAGACTGTAAGTCCCAGCAACCCTTTCAAGCATAGCTAGTGGTGAAGAATGCTGGGAGATGCAGTCCAACCATATCTAGGGGGCCACTCAATTCCTGCCCTCAGGCTAGAGGAAATAGGGGTAAGCTGAAAATCTCTCAGGACTACTTGATTGCTATTTCTGTATTACCCTGTTTCCAAGGAGTTCAAGGTGGTGTACATGGCATGCATACTTATTCCCCCTCCTGTTCAGTTTTATCCTTGCAACAACCCTGTGAGGTAGGCTGGGTTGAGAGTGAGTAGTACTGGCACAAGATGATCTAGAGAGCTTCATGGGTACACGTGGATTTGAACAAGCTGTCTCCACTCAAGATCCTACTCTGTTGTTTTCTCACAAAATGGTTCCCATGCCCTTTTCCTTTAGTGGAATGTATGTGTATATTTAGATTCTAGGCCACTAAATGATGTTTGCCTCCTTACTCACTGAGAGCCTGTCTTGCTGAAGACACAGCTTCTATGCTTTACATAAATCCAATCTGAGCTGTATTCTGAGTCCCTCCAAACATCTGGGGCTAAAGCTCCTCTTGACCCTAGCAAGCAAGATCAATGGTCAAAGATGGAGGGAGCTATAGACAAAAACATCTGACAGCATTTGTGTTTGGTGGGGATGAGCAGCTTGTAGCCCTCCAGATGTTGCTGGACTGCAACTGACAAGCATAGCCAGTGGTGGAGGCAGTGGGAGTTGCAGTCCAGCATCCAGAGGTTAGCCATCCTTTGACAGTGGGGAAAGCTAATTAGGCCATCTTTGAAAGGGTATTTCAGCCTTTCTGTCTGTTCTTCACACCATAACAAAAATTTATCATTGACAGACCGGCGCAATTAATATGTCTTTGCCTTTACATCCCATCCTCCTTTGGAAGAGCTAGGGACAATGTAAATGGGTCATCTCAACCCCTCTGTTTTATCTTCTGAGTGCTCCTCTGTGGCACTTTAAGCTGAAAAAAAATACCAACCCAGGATTACCCAGTGAAGTTCGTGCTGCTCCACTGGCTCCATTCTACTAATGTTCTTTATATCCACAGGATGAGGAGGAGGAGGAAGAAGGAGGTGATGGGGCGACAGGTGAACCCAAAAAGAAGGAGAAATCACTAGACTCAGATGAAAGTGAGGAGGAGGATGAAGACTACCAGGTACTAACAATATTTACCTTCTCTTCCATGGTTACTCAGTTCACATCCTGCTTAATTCAGATTCTCCGTTCATATGATTACTTTCAATGCTATTTTCTTTCTTTTGGGTTTTTTTTTTTTTACATTTTAATGCTATTTCCTGTTGCCAGTTATGGAATGGTTCCCATAAAGCTGAGAGAAGGGACTTTTTGTATAGGTCATTGGTGACTTTGATTGGACCACCAGGTCGTATCAGAAGTTGCTTATGGACGCTTTCCTACGTTTTCCCTCTACAAGCCACAGTTGGCATCTATAAATATGAGCAGGGATTGCACACACATCCCTCTTACCCATTCACCATGTTAGTGGTTGGTAACTCATGAATCTGTAACCTCCAATATATAGTTTCTTCTTTTACTGTGGAGAGCATATCTTGGCCCTGGGTCCTGATGCTGCAGGCAAGCCGTCATCAGATTATCAGTTCATACCGTCATCTGTTCTTGCTTGTTTTCGAGGATTCTAGGGGTGAGAGGGCTGGCCTGTAAGTGAACCCCAGTCCTAAATGGGTTCTCCAGACCTCCTTTGGCTGGGCACCATCTTTTGTAGGGGGAAAGTCCAGCTTTTTGTATGGATTTCCCCCATCCTAAAAGGTGGAAATGCTTCTCTTGAGGCTTATGTACTAGCAGCGAGAATTTGGACCTAAAATACATACTTTTTGGTTCTACCCTTTTGCCACTCAATTTTCAAATGTAATAGGCTAATGTCTATTTCATGGACCACCTAAAGTGTGTATGTTGATTTATGAGTGTTGTTTGCTTCATTCGTTTGTTTTTTCTATTGATGCAGACCACTCTGAATTTTGTGGATCTAAGTGGTGCATGCATATTTATAAATAAAAAAAAAACTCTCCTGCACTTTGGTAGTAGGGAGGATTAGCCTGGAACCTTGAGCAAGAGACTTTTTCTCTCCAAGCTGCTTGGGATGCATTGACAACATGCTTGGGGTGTTGTTTTGCATTGTGGGGCATTCTTGCTCCTGATAGCTTCGGCCAGGAAGAATCCAACAATTAGCTAAATCATACAGCCGGTTTAGATCATTATATTCTGCTGCATTGAGCTTGGCTAGGTCCGGAGGGGGAGGGGGGGTCTTTCAGCATCATCATGCCCTAAACCTGCACTGTGCCCACCATAGCTGTCACTGCTAATGTGTCCCTGTTTGGCTTCTCCCATTCCAGCCAAAGCACAAAGGAGTGGAAGGCATGATAGACATAGAGAATCCTAATCGTGTTGCACAGACAACCAAAAAAGTAACTCAGTTAGATCTGGAGAGCCCCAGGGAATTGTCGCGAAGAGAACGGTAAGAGATTTCTCTCATTCTTGTATGGCGATTCACAAATTGTGTCCTGTGTGGTGCTTTTGGGTAGCCTGCAGGATCACAACAAGCGGGTAGCATGTTCTCCAGAAATAAAAGAGACAATTCCAGCCATGCAGTGCACCTTCTGGCTTGTCTTCCTGTGCAGTCCAACATAGAGTGCATCACATTGGACAGCTCTGCTCCGATACTTGTTCACTATTGTCTTGGGCAGAGAGAGAGATCTTTGCCAACTCAAATGATCCTGAGGGCTGAAGCTCACATTCTTGCCCGCACACCAAATGCTACAGTGCAGAGTCCTGGACCAGACTGTACCCATCTAGCCCAGCTGCTTCCTTGATTCCTCCAGAAAACCCACAAGCAAAACTTGGAAATCAACAAGCCTTTCCCTGCTGCTGCCCTGTGGCAAATCATCAAAGATTCTTTACATTCACAATTCAGCATAAATAATATTAAAACCACAGCTTTATTTTAAAAAATGAAATGGGATTCTTTAGTCTTCCCCTTTCAGACTTATTCTCAAGTCTTCCATGAAGGCAATGCAGAGAGCAAAATGTTGAATCTGTCTTATGTTAGAACACACCTTTTATTTTGGGTGATTGAACACTTCTGGGTATTTTGCTTCTTTAATCCCATGGTCAGATTTCATAACCACAAATAATGCACATCCTAGAGTCCACATATTTTGGAAGTCTAAATCCTCGCTTATCTGAGGCAGTAAATATTTAGCCTGATTTAACCAGCTGTAATTATGGTGACACTTATGATAGTCAGTGGTTCTGAATCTACAGTGTCCGTGTAGCACAGGGTGCGGGCATATTGCCCCATTATCTGTTGGACTTCAATTCTCACATGCCCAGTCAGCTTGGCCAGTGGGTAGGGATTGTGCGAGCCATCGTTCAGAACATCTGGAGGGATGACAGTTCCCCGTATGGTGAAATTTGGTTAGGCAAGGACCATAACTTGGATTTTTTTTTAAAAAAATCATTTATCATTATAGAACTGTCCCCACTTATCTGACAGATTAGGGACTGGAGCACTGTCAGAAAATGGTTGGAAAGTGGAACTCATATACTGAGCTATAGGGAGCATGAAGGGCTTGCAGAGGCACATTTGGGACTGACTGCGTGCAGGCCACTTGCAGTCTCTCAGCTGGCTTGGCACCTTTTTTTCCTGCTCTCAGCTCACTTTGCAAGCAGTGTGTGCACACAAGTGGTCCCAGTCAAGTCTCCATAGGTAAGAACTGATAAAAGAATGGAACCCCCCCTTGAATTAATGGAACTTGTCCTTAATTTGGAAGCATCAAAATGGTGGGCCCTTGGATAATGGGGTGTCAAAACGTGGGGGCTTCCTAGAATATAACAATTCCTTATTGCTTTGTGAGGGATGTGACACTGACTCTTCGAATGTTCTGGGAATGGCAAAACCATAGAAGGTTATCACATTCCTAGTTTAATTGGGGATACAGGTTTTGCTTTTCCAAAGCAGAGTGCTTCTGCCCATTTGAAAAGGGAAAATAAAAGACCATGGGTGCCTGTCCATGTAGTGTAAAAGCTCCAGGTGTTTTTTTTTCCCCCTCACTGAATTACTTTCCTCAAACAGGGAAGAAATTGAAAAACAGAAAGCAAAAGAGAGGTACATGAAGATGCACCTCGCCGGTAAAACAGAACAGGCAAAGGCAGATCTTGCCCGATTAGCTATCATCCGGAAACAGAGGGAAGAGGCGGCTAGAAAAAAGAGGAAGAAAGGAAAGGTAAGGAGGCAAAACAGGTGTCCAACTTAAATGCTTGGCTTGATTGAAATTGGTGTAGCTTTAGCTGCTGTGAAGCCTCTTCCTAGATGTATTCCTTTGGAATACACCATGCAAGATCATAGAATCATAGAAATGTAGAGTTGGAAGAGACCCCAGGGGCCATCCAGTCCAACCCCCTGCCATGCAGGAACACCCTCAAAGCACTCAAAGCACTCCCGACAGATGGCCATCCAGCCTCTGCTTAAAAACCTCCAAAGAAAGAGACTCCACCACACTCCAAGGCAGCACATTCCACTGCCAGACAGCCCTGACCATCAGGAAGTTCTTCCTGAGGTTCAGGTAGAATCTCCTTTCCTGCAGCTTGAATCCATTGCTCCTTGTCCTGGTCTCTGGAGCAGCAGAAAACAAGCCCGCTCCTTCCTCTACATGGCTTTACATCTTTACAGATTCTTGCTTTATCTAGCTCAATATTGTTGCCACTACCTGGCAGCAGCTCTCCAAGTCTTCAGGCCTTTGTCTTGCCCAGCCTTACCTGGAGATGCCAAAGACTGAACCTAAAGCATTTTGCCTGCAAAGCGAGTGCCCAATGAGTTTGAGCTCCTCCCCACTCCTTTAAAATTACCAACATTATGTTGAGTTCAGTGTTCAAGCAGTACACTGTAAATACTAGATATCCCTAACTCAGAATTTTTTTAGATTAAATTCTGTTGCAGAGGGGTAGCAGAATCAAGGTACAGAGACAGTTTAGCAAAGGACCCGGCACTACAGCTGTTGCAAGGCAGAATTGGGCATAATGGCAGTCCGTATGCTGTTTGGCAAAAGGTGCACGTATTGGCTTCCATGTAAGTCTGTGGAATTAAACTTTAGCCATGCTGGAAGTTTCAGTCCAGTATAGCTGGAGTGCATTAGATGGGGGAAGCTTGCTACAAACTCTTATTATTTTCCCCTTTGCAGTTAAGGCACTACCTTTTCTGCAGAAGATGCGCCATCAGCTTTCCTGCCTCTCCTTCCACATTATTTATGATCACTTCAGCAATCCCATTTTTGTCCCTTCTTGGCCCATCTGGACAGAATGGTCTTTTTGTTTTGTTTTGTTAACAATGCAGCTGCTTTCAGACCTGTTCTCCTTTCTGTCCCTCCCCCTTACCTCTCGTTCACTTACAAGCTAAAGACGAAGCAGCTTCAGCAGGCAAAAGACTGCAGTCACTGTCCCTTAACAAGTAAGTGCCGGCCACCTGAAGAGGAGGGATTTTGCAGGAACTGTGCCCGGCCAGCCCCCGCTGGGCGCTCTGCTGCATCACATCCCGGGGAGGCCGTGTGGAGCGCGCAGTAGACTACGTGATGTCTTCACACCTCTAAGAGACACTGACAGCAACATGTTTGTCTTCATCTAGGCACAGAATTCCATTGGGAGTTTTGTTGGGGTTTTTTTTTTTTTGTTTTTTTTTTTTTGAGGGGTGGGGAAAAGAGGGCTGGGGAGGGCTGGGTTAGGGGAAACTATTACTTGTTCGGTGCAGAATCGTGAGGAACTGTAATTCTCCGCAGAACCGTTTTTGGTGGGACACCATAAACATGGAACGGTTTTGCTGTGTTTAAATTGAAAATCACATAATCCAGGGGAAAGATGGGAGGAGTATGTTTCACCTAGACTGCAGAAAACCAGAAAGGGTGGGGGTGGTTGGCAATTTTGACAAATAAAACGACAGAAGCAGATCCAAAGTCCTGGAGAGGGTGTTCATATATGTTTAACAGGCACTTGATTGCAGAACAGCCCATGGGATTGAGCTGCAGAGCAGCCAAAACAAACAAAACAATGAACCAGAGCCTAACCATGCAGCTATTTAGGTCTTCATTCCCACTTTATGCCCTCTCTCCTTATTTTCTTTTTTTTTTAAGTCATCCTTAATTGCTTTCCTTCTCTTCTGAAAAGGGAAAGTGAATTTTTAACCACAAGACAAAACCAGAGAACTCTTTCTTGATTGTGTAACATGTTGGAAGAGATGCAAATTGGAGGCAAGACTTGTATATTTGGCTGAATAAAGTTTAAATTATCGTAAATGCTTCTTTCACTGGTGTTCTGTAATAAGGTGCCCATCACATCTTTGTTCCAATAAGCTCAATGAAATGGCAGCTTTGCCTGCAGTGGAGAGGGGCCACAGGCTAACCTATTTAAGAAGACACGCACACGGAGGGAAATGCAGAAAGAGGGCTACCACATTTTTCCCTCTCACACTGAACCATCCAAATCCCTGAACAAGACTTGTGGCATAACGGCTATCCCAGACTAAATGGCTGGGAATAAGCCGAAAGCAGCTTGCCTTTAGTTCATGGTAGATATGCAATTCATATTTTTGGCTGGTCCCTTTCCTAAGTACATATTTGTGCATATATACATTCTCAGTACAAAGAAGCCCTCAGCCATCAAAGAAAGGAGATGTGACCTGGTTTGTTGTGTGCCTTCAAATAATTTCTGATTCTGTTGTGGGGTTTTCACAGCAAGATTTGTTCAGCGGCAGTGTAGCATTTCCCTCCTCTGACACTGAGAAAGTGGGACTTGCCCAAGGTCACACGTTGGATTTCCATGATCAAGCAGAGATCTGAGTCCTGGTCTCTCAGACTCCTAATCCAGCACTCAGAGCACTCCATCACACTTTTAAGGAGGTAGAAGCATTGGGGATGGTTACCCACAATGGTCTAGACAGCTATGAAGGACGCATATATTTTGTGCTACCTCATCTCATGGGAAGCTACCTTCAACCTGGTGTTTTGGGTGACAGTGCCAATTTTCCTCAGCCAGCATGGCCAATGAAGCTGGTGGAGGATACAGTCCAACCACCTAGGAGATGCCTTAATTAGCCTTTTTCTGAAGACGAATGATGTGTTGGGGAGAAAGCTCAAGTTTTGCAAACTTAATTATGACCAGCATATTGTGTCTTTTATTGAGCATGGCTTAATAGATATATTCTTCTTACATTTCTGTCTCCTGTAAGGCACACAGAAACTGCAAAGCTTGTAGCTGCTGGGATTGTCTTCATAGGTTTGCTGAGCTGCAGGAGGAAGCGGGCACCATCAGTTAAAAGCTGATTGCCGGAGTCTTCCTGGGGAGAAATGCTGCTGCAGTGGGCTCATTTCCACTTGCCTCCTCATTTGATCTGGAGGCCCTTCATAGCTGACTCCAGGCTCTGCAATGAAAATATATGATGACCAAAATGGGTGGGGAGGAAGACTGGCACTCTCGGGAGTGGGAGGCAGGCACTTGGGAGCTGTTGACAGCGTACAGCCAGACCCAAAAATGGATCCATGCAAGTCCTCAGCAGTTTTCTCTATGACTTTATAATACAGTCTGCCCTCCATATATGTGGGTTTCATTTTCTCAGATTTGATTATTTGTGAGTTTCTCCAAATCCATCCCACCCACCCCCCGCCCTGGTTTTCCAGAACAGCCTTCCCTCTTGGCATCCCCAGCCGGGCCATGCAATCTTTTAAAAACCCATTGCCCAATTTCTCAACAACACAAACTCTCTCCTGATGCCATTATAGGGCCAGTGTGCCAATCCATCCCATTTCTCTCTCATCCTGACCTGGTTTAGATCCTGGCTGCTCACTCTCCACACCATGCCTCGGCCACCTTCACACACACGCACAATTTTGATATTTCTGGTTTTTCCACTTTTGCTGGGGTCCAGCATCCCTAACTCTAGCAAATGTTGGGAGCCAATAGTGCACAAAAATCAGAATGAGAGCTGCCAGCAGGGAGGTTGGCCAAAGCTAGAACTGTCTTGGAATTCTTTCTGCTTATGTACAAAAAAACTAGACCTATGATCTGTTCTCTTCAGCACTTCTAAGTTGGGGGTGCTTTTAGTTTAGAACCTGGCCTGGAGAACCCTCCACTCCCACCAAAGAATGCTTTCCTTTCTCCTTAAACAGAAGATCCACTTTCAGGAAGCACTCTTCTCCTTTAAACCACATCTGTTCTGCTGAAATATTGTTATAAAAATGGAAGTGGATGCCAGGGCAGTTTCAGGGGGAAAGTGCAACCTACAACAGGTCTTAGTGGAGGAAGAACTGTATCTGCCAGAGCTGTACAATTTTACAAATTCTAGTTTAAAGGGCAAGGGGAGGATGCAGAATATTCTGAGCAATGGAAGTTGTGTGCCCTCCCTCCTGTTGGACCTAACAGAACAAAGATACTCTTAATATTTGTCAATCCAGAAGGCATGGCTAGATCACTCAGGGAGGAATTTGTGCCTTGTTCTGTGTTGCATCTTGTAGCCCTTGTTTGCCTTTGTCACTTACCTTGATGTCCCAAATGCTCATGCCCCCATCCATTCCGGTGGTGCAGAATTTGGAGCAGTTGGCTTTTCCTCCAGCGATCACCGATATTTGGCTGAAAGGGAAGATTACAAGTAGGTAAGTTTGAGATTTAATATGTATTGATTTTTGGCAGAGGATACAAACAAATCAAGCCACAGAAAAAGAAAATAAACCATGCACAAACAATTCATGTGTGTAATTAGGACTAAACTAAAACATAATAACACAATCCATTACTAAAAGACACACTTTAAAAACCGACTTCCCCCTTTGTCAAGTTCACAGGGCTCTCAGTTCCAGCTGGAAGGGGCATTGCCAGTGTAGCAACTCAGGTTCTGTGAAGCTGACCCTCAACTCAGAGTGGAGTTGCTGCTCAGATTCCCACTAGGCTCCTGAACGACCAAAGCTGAAGAGTACACTTGCCTGATGCTGTTCTTGTGGAGTGTATCCAGGGAAGCATTGCTAGTGTCGGAGCTGGCCTTCTTATCCAGGTTTTGGAAGCGTTCGCGAGCTGTGAGGCCACGCTGGGAGCTCTGTTTGGGAATGTCCAGCTTCCCTCCAAAAGTCAGCACACCTTGCTGCTCGTCGTAGGTGAACAGCATAGGGTAGCAGTCATGCCCCTGTGGGGAAAAGAAAATACAGGGTGTGGCTTAAAAGAGTACAGGATAATTTACAGCAAGGCTGGCCCAAAGCCTATGGAAGCCAACGGAAACTGTAATTGAATCTGGACATCAACACAGACACTGCCCTCCATTTTTCCTAGGACCAACTGATTCAGGCCTCTCTCCTGCCCAGCATCTCTTATCCAAGGTGGTTCTCTCTCACTGCCTAAAGGTAGAGCCTGGCCCTGTTTTATTATCACGCCATCCTTCAAGCAGCCAAAGCACTTTGTGTAAGGAGGTTCTTACAACAGCCCTGTAAAGTAGTCCACTAGTAACATTATCATTTGTTGTCATTCTTCTACCAGCGTACAAAGATTTAAGACTTAGGTTCTAGACCAGGACAGCATACAGCTGTGCCCTGCAGAGGTATTTTTGGATAGCAAGTCTCCCATAATCTCTCAACAATGGCTGTATCTGCAAGGGCTGATGGGGGTTGTGGGAAACGGAAACATATGAAAGGCCACAGCTGCCCAACCCGAGCTCCAAGCAAATTACAACAGAGGATGAGGTTGAAAACAGAGATAGGAGGAAAGGCAGAAGGTGAGCCAGGTCTGAACCTTCCCTGTATAAATGAAGTCCTTGGATATTGCAATTGCCTAACTTACTGCAGCCACGAGACTGCTCTCAGTGATGAATGTCACAGCCAGGAGGGGGAGAGTCTCCGTGGACAGGCAAGCCACACTGACAAGAAGAAAAAAGACAAGAAGGGTTGATTAGCACAAATTTAGGTACTTCAGAGACCCATAGCCATCTGGGCCCGCCATGAAATTCAGCTAGCAGCTGACAAGATTCTCTGGCACACTTTCGAAAAAAAAATTAAAGCTGTAATTAAGGACCAGTGGTCAGTAACAAGTGGACCACAGTTTAGGAAAACTTATGCCGAATAAATACAGTCAGGCCTTGACATTCATTGGCGGGGTTAGGGGTGCAGGACCCCTGCAAAAGTGAAAAAAATGCAAATTTCAAAATGCGTATGTGTGTCTGCGGGAAGAGGACCAAGACGTGGTGGGGAGAATGGACACCCAGAGTCCAAACAAGGGCAGGGAAAGAAGAGGGAAGGTAGTGGGTTGGCATACCTGCCCATTTCCTTCTTTGGAAATGTGTGTGTGGGGGGAGAATCAAGACAGGGTTTGTCATGCTGAGAAACTGGGCTGTGAGCCATCCTTGGCTAGCCAGGCAGCTGCTGGTGGAGGCGGAACAGAAGGAGGACCAGAGATAAGTTTTCAAAGGGCTGCATGGTGTGAGCAGAGCCTCCAAGAAGGAAGATTCCCTTGGAAAAGAACTGCCTGAGGTGGTAGAGAGGTGGAGAAACTCTCAAACCATCAAACGCAAGTGACGCAAACGTGGAGGGCTGACTGTATTGAGGGCTCCAAAATACTTTTTTCCTTTTGCTACAATAGACTGTAACGTAGAACAGGAAGAAAAACAACGGTTCCCCCTTGTGCCAAGCAACTGACTGACCATCACTGATAAGGAGTATAGTTTACTTTAAAATCAAAAGCGGGCTGGTGCCCTCGGACAGTAGACTACAGATCCCATCAAGCCTAGCTGTCTGGGGTTGATGGGGGTTATAGTCCAACACCTGGAGAGTATCCTTTTCGGGGAGGCTGGCATCAAACACCACTCCAAGTTTTTTAAATCTTCAGATCAACTTCATCCTAAGACAATAAGGTCATTGCATCCCAGCAAATCAGGGATGGGCCATGTACACACACACACACAGAGCCTGCTTGGGCCTTTTTTGAACCTCCACCAGCACTGCAAAAAAAAAATTCTGGCAAAAGACAGGCGTTTGTTATTCCTGGAGGCTGTCATTTCCAGCTTTAGTTTTTGCCTCATTTTGGGGAATTATTTTACAGTTTCCGAGGTGGTGCAACCCACACACAGGTGTAGAAAGCCACTGGCTTTCTGTCCATCAGGAATTTTAAACAGTACCACCCTTGCCAACCTCACTAACACTTCACTTACGCCATTTTCTTGTTGGCATCAGCCAGGCAGATGGTGCTGTCATGTCCCACCCAGGCCACACGGTTCCCGCTCTCTGAGAAGCAGATGCTGTGGACCCAGCCGCAGCTGCTGCCCGACTCAAACATGAGCTCCCCGAAGGGCATCTTGGACCCCCAGGGAGTCGGCATGGGGCGCTCCTCCATCTCTTTAATGTAGGCAGAGAAAATCCTGTGGGGTTGGGGTAACAGAAGAGGCAAAGTAAAGAAAAGTACAGCAAGTTTCTTGAAATCTACATGACCTCCAAGGAGAACAAGAACTGTTCTAGCTACGCTCAAAGTTACAGCATCCAAAATTTAACAAGAGAATAAAAGAAATCTCCTTGTGTGCTTGCAGTTGCCCTTCTGCTTGCTGAATCCTATTTCAGTTTCAGGACAGGCTGGCTAGAGAGGGTGGAGAGCCGGTGACACATCACACGCAGCTCCCTCTCTCCCCACAACCTGTTGTCATCTCTTTGTCACCTGCTTTCAGCAGCATCGCTCTGTCTAATGGTAGGGCCGGTACTACAGATTCAGTTCCAGTTCAGATTTACTTGAAACTGATATTATACCTCCTCGGCTCCCATTTTTTATTATTGCTACTACTATTACCATTGTTGTTTTAGTTTATATTGTACCCCTCCACACAAGAGTTCAAGACTCCTAACTATCCACATAAAAAAGGCATAAAGGAATCACCTTTGAGACTTAACTGCATAAGCTTGTTGGAAGCAAAGAAGCATCAATACTTGTATAGAGGGATTACTGAGAGGAAATTCTAGAGAGCATGCTTGCTCTTTTGTTTCACTTCTCTGTTTTTTTCTTTAATCTACGTACTTAAGCTACTTTGCTTCTTGCCTGCCTGCAGAGCTCACTTTCTGCTTTTTCCAAAAGTTAGTTCATCCTTTTGCCTCCCTTCATCTGGGAGGAAGCATTCATGAGTCTCCTGCCTCAGGATGGCTTAGATGCACACATCAGAGCCAGCTTTTAGGGGCTCTTCTACTAAAATTTAGGCATTCTTTTGTCTATCTCCTTTCCTATTCCAAGATGGATTTCCTGAAACAGTAAATATAAAGGTTCTCCCCCGCTTTTCTTTTACGTACAAGAGCACCCTGAGTATTCTTCTCCTGTTTATTACCACAAACTTGTATTGCACTGTCTATATTCCTACAAAGCTTTGGTAGTCTCCATTCCATTTCATCAGACACATCTGATGCTAGAATAAATTAGTTAGTCTGAAAAGTTCTACTGGATTTCTTTATGTTAATGCCAAAACAGACCAACATGGTTATTTCTTTGAATACTATCCCCATAAAAATCACAGTTAAGTTCAGAAACTATAAATGTGTCTAAAAACCACGATTTAACAATCATAAATGACCTATCTAAAGTTACAAATGTCTAAAGTCAAAAACTGTGAGCTAGAAGGCCATAAAAGCAATACAAATAAGGAGCAGCAAACCACACTTGCTAATTTCCCAAAATTTAAGCCAACAGATGTTCTGTAACTACAAGAATTCACAAACCAAAGTTGCTCTGGGTGCTGAGCAGGAATCTGCGTCTTTGCAATTCCCACCCATCCATTCAGACACAGTAAGACAGTGTGTAAGTAAGCACAGCAAACCAACCTCACCTGCATTTAAAATCACAGGAGCCGGCCGCCAAGAGGACATTGTTGGGATGCCAGTCCAGGCTGAGAATCGTTGAGCGAATGGGCTTCTTGATGTGTTTGCAAACCCACCTAGGAAAAAAGAATGATATGGTCAGCCCTCCACATTTGCTGGGATTAGGGGGTGCAGGGCCACCACAAAAGTAGAAAACCTGCAAATATCAAAATGTGTGTGTGTCTATGGGAAGGGGGTGGGGACCTGACAGGGAGAGCAGGCACCCAGGGTCCAAACCAGGTCAGGGGGGGAAAGGGGTGGGGCCCCTGATACTTCCTCTTTCTCTCACCCATCTCCTTCTTTGGGTGGGTAGGGGGCATCCGGAGTGGTGCTGAGCCATCTTTAGCTGTCTAAGCAGTGGCTGGTGGAGGTGTAGGAGGAGGATCAAAAGTGGGTTTTTATTTTTATTTTAGTTTTTTGTATAATTTTTATTGAAAGTTTATCTTTAAAATACCCCCCTTCACGTTTCCATGCTTAAATCCTCCAGTTGAAATTGCTTACTTCCATTCCATTACAAACATAATTTCCATCTTACGGGGAGAAGAACAGTGACATTATTTCTTCTTTGATTTCTTATACATTTATATCCTTACCCAGTCCAATACTCTTTTCCATTCTTTCTCAAAATTCTGGATAGATTTATTCTCCAAAGAAAATGCTAACTTTCCATCTCTATCATATCCAGAACTTTTTACTTCCATTCTTCTATATCAATATGCTTCTTTTCTTTCCAGTGCTGCGCATATGTCAACCTTGCCACAGTTACTAAATAAAATAATATCTTCTGATGACTTCTTATTTCCCTTTGTTGCCCTAGCATATTTAACAAATAAAGCTCCGGTCAGAGGTGGGTTTTTAAAGGGATGCACAGTCTGATCAGAGCTACGGAGAGGGAAAGTTCCCCCAAAACTGAGGTGGGGAAGCACGTGTTGGAGAAACTCGCAAATAAAAAGCGGGGAAGGCTTTGAATTTGCCAAGACTCACCAGTCATTCTCTTGTTCAAAATAGCAGATGGAAATGAGTCGAGAACCACTGCCTACAGCAAACTTGTTCTCTTTTGGAGACCACTTTACGCAACGAGCAGCGCGGTTGATCCGGAGGATGACCAGAGTTGGCTTCCACACGTTGCCCTTCAAGGTCCAGACATAGGCGTTACGGTCTGTCCCACAAGTCACAATCCGGTTGCTTTCGGGGGCCCAGTCAATGCCTGCAAAAATCCCAGGGATCAGATTACTTCAACAAACAGTGTTTCTCAAGTGCCAAGCCTTTGAATCAATTGCTAGAGCTACTCACTTGGGAGAGTGGAAATATTACAGCAGTGATGCTGACTGTAGGGTTTTGGGAGACGATGTCCAAAACGTGATTTTTCTGGACTATAACTCCCAGAGTTTTCTGGAGGCTCCTGGGTGTTGCAGTCCAATAAAGCAACTTTTCTAAGCTCTGATAAAGCAGCTTTTCAGAGCACCTGTGACCTTGCTGATTAATGGATTCTCAGAGTTATAGTCCAAGAAGAAGTTATGGGATCATTCAATGCCACACAACATTGCAAAGGAGGCAATAAATACTTTATTACATTTGAATCTCATACTTTTCTCCAGGAAGTTCAAAGCAACCAATATGCTTCTCCCTATCCTTCTTTTTTTATATACTCACAGCACCCCTATGAGGTAGGTTAGGCTGAGAGTTAGTGACTGGCCCAAGAATTCAATCTCAGAGGCTTACCTCTGAAGAAAAAGTGACACATAAGTGTAACAAACAAACAAACAAACAAACAAAAAATCAATATTCTGGACTTTTGCTAAGCATGGGTTGAAGCTAAGAAGCTGAAAGAATCCTCAGTGCAAATCTAAGGAGAGGAAATAAGAGAAAAATTATGCCACAAAAAGGCCCATAGGGGGCATCCTTGTCCATGACATGAAAACATAAAAGAGTCCCGGTGTTGTTCTGATAAATGTCGGGCACCGTGATTCTGTACATTCTCCAGTGCAGAAGCCACTTCAAACAGACTGGAGTCATAGAATAGCGCAACACTGCTTCCCAGAAAGCATTTGCAATACAGCTTTCTGAAGGGTGGGCTGGGGTGCCATTTAGAAGTGACAGCATCTCCAGTTATTTCTTTTATCTCCCACCCTTCTTCCACACCTAAGCTGGCCGAGGATTATGGAAGTTGTCATCTTACGTATCTGGAGGGTGTTGGATTATAGAAAACTGCAGCAGTCCTCCTGCTTCTAATTCTAATTCAGCTTTTCTTAAGCACCAATCTTACAGCGGATAGATCAGAGGGGACCTTCTTTTATTACGGAGATGGGGAACCTACCTTCTTTCTTGGAGTGCATTCAGAGAAACATTTTCCCTCCACCACTATCCCAGATATTTAATCAATCTGTATGTGTGTGAGAGAGAGACAGCCATTTCTATCTTTCTCACTCTCTGCTACCCACTTCTCTCCTACTCATTATCTCTCTCTGACATCTTTTTCTTTCTCTTTCTTCTTGCTCAGTGGGTTGCAGAATTATAGCACTATTATGTCACTGTAACTGCCATGGTTCTGTCCTAGGGAATCCTGGGGTTTTCAGTTTGGTGAAGTATTGGAATGCTCTGCCTGAGCCTTCCCTAAATTGCAAGTTCCAGAATTCCACAGGAGAGAACCATGTCTGCGAAAGTGGAATCCTAGCACTCTAATTCTGTAGTGTGAATGGCCCCCAGGAGAAAGGATCAATCATTCTGGCCAACAGTTTCAGCTGAACATTTGCAAAAGAGAAATTTATCCAGCCAAGGTTGGTATAGATTTTAGGGTTGTTGGTTGCCTATCCCTGCTCTCTTGGATGACAGCCCAGTCCCAGCAGCACCTTATAAATGTAAATGGTAAAAGACATTAAGAAATTAGTCCTCAAGTGCTTGTTTGGGTGCAAGATGGATCTTTAGCCTGAAAAGGCTGAAGGCTCCCTGGTCTGAAGGTGGTGTTCTTTTCACACATCACCCAAAGAAGTCCCAAATCCCTCTCACCTGTCACCTGTCCATTGTGCTCCTTCAGCTCATGGATTTTGCTCCACTTTGTGCCATCTTTTTTATAGATGTGAACTTCATGGTTGTTCGGACAGATGGCGAGTTCTGCAGGACGGGAGACGAGAAACAGTGCAAGGCGAAAGATGGGTGATTTTGCAAAAGAAAGTTATCTCTGCCCCTTGCACAAAACTGCATCCCTGCTGTGTGATGGGTGGAACCAGCCCTTGCAGAAAAGCCTTCGGCCCTCTCCAAAATCTCTCCCAAACCCACGTCTCATTTCTTTCCCCACCTTTATTTCTATAATTCCAAAGAAGGACTTGGAGATTTTCACAGAGATTTCCCCTTTTTGGACCACAAGTCTCAGAATCCTCCAGTAGTTTTCCAACTCTGCATTGGAGGGGAGGGGAGGTACGGTGTGTTTGTTCCTCCACTCCCAAGGATAACTGCAGTCACAGCCATTCTTTCAATTCCCCACAGCTGGACAGGAGGAAGTGATTCACCAGAGGATTCAGTTATCCCACAAACAATACTCATATTCTTTCTCACAGGGATCTCCTCATGCCACAGATAGTAACACTCTGTTCTCTTGCTTCCCATTCTCCAACCCCCAATTCTCAGCTATCATGGCTGACTTTGCTTTCCAAGAATTCTGGTCTCAGTTCTGGACCGCACAGCTTATGGATATGGACAAACTGGCATGTGTCCGGAGGGGGGTCACCAAGATGGTGAAAGGTCTGGAAATGTCCCAAAGTGCAAAATCTTATCAAAAAATAAAATGACACTTTTGTCGTCTTGCTCAGCAGGGAGAAACTTTTTGAAATTATTCCCTTTTGCATGCAAAAATGAAATAAGCACAGAATTGCATTAAGTAATGGACAAATTTTGCAGCAGGATCTGTCAACCCTAGCCTTGCCCAAACTCCTCAACTCCATCACTCTTACGATTAGGAAGCTGATGTGTACACAAGACTTACGGGTTCTGTCCTTGTTCCAGGCATGGCAACTGATTGGCTCCAGGTGAAAACTTTGATAAGCCATAGCTTCTCAACCTGTACAGAAAGGAACACAGAGTTTTCTCAGACTGCATATTTAAAATGGCTGCCTTTATTCACTGCCTCACCCTTCCTCCAAGCAGCTAAAGCAATACAGGCATCCCCTGCTTATCTGACGGGTTTGGGAACAGAGCACTGTCAATAAGAGGAAATGGTTGAAAAGTGGAACCCAGTCTTCCTTCAGTTCTTCCCCTCTTGCCCTTTTCTCCCACCCAGTCATATCTCTGGTTTGGGTCACATACGCAGGAAAGATTTTCAGTCTGCAACTCACTGGGCCTTCAAACACGCAGATCACCCATTCTGCAAGGAACGAAACTTTTTGAAAGGAGCATCAGGAGTTAGGGTTGAAATTACCCTTTTGTCTTCCAAAAGATACAGCTTTTGGCTTTGAGCTGCTATTGAATCAAAGCAAAATACTACTGATAACCTTTAAAAACAGGAAATTGGCTGTAAGCAGCAAAAGCTAGCATAAAAGGGGTCATTCATTAGTTCTTCATTTCCCTGCAGCCAGTTTCTGCTAAAAATTAAGGTGTGCTTTCCAGCTTCCATCATGCATTTGCCCTGACTCATTAGTAGAATTTCACAAAAGCCTACACCTAATCATTAGAGCTGACCCACTAAATAAATGGAACTTGTATAAGTGTTGACTTATCCAGTTCTCATGTAATGATTCTGTTCTAGCTGAGATTGATATTTGGGTTTAGTGCCAAAGGTGGGAATCATGCAGCCCACCAGATGTAGTTGTTGCAGAGGGACTCCCATCAGCCCCAGCCAGCAGAGCCAATGGTGGGGAATGCTGGGAGTTGCAGTCCAACGTCTAAGGGAGAACAGAAGGTTAGCCATGTTTAAATATTTGAAGGGATGTTATATGGTGTAGTGTGACACAGTGGTCTGAGTGCTAGACTATGCCTCTGGAAAGCAGGGTAAAATTCCCCATTCAGCCATGGAAACCCACTGGCTGACTTTGGGTGGATCACACACTCTCAGCCCCAGAAAACCTTGTGATAAGTTCACAAGTCTGGCTCTTCCTTCAAGGGAGTTGCAGCACAGGCCATTTCCACACTAGCCTCAAAGGCCCCTCCCTAAACTGCATACCCCAGGATTCCATAGGATGTTGAAAGTGGAATAATAGAGCTATAACAGTCTAGTGTGGAAATGGCTATCGTCTACAATTGTAGCGCTATGATTCCACTTTAACTGCTGTCTCAACATCCCGTGAAATCCTGGTATTTGCAGTTTAGGGAGGGCTATTTAGACTCCTCAGCCAGACTGTTACCTCATTATAGAGGGAAGTTTTTTTTATATATTACATGTAACTAGGTTATTTGTATATGTAATATGTATTATATGTATTTGTCGTTCTTCCCCTTTTTCTTAAGATACATGTTACATGTATTGTTATTGTTGATGTCTTAGGCCATTTTCGCACTACATTGTTATAGTGTTATTATTCCACTTTCAACATCCTATGGAATTCTGGGGTTTACTAAGGCCCAAGAGCTCTCTGGCTGACAATTCTAAAGGCCTCTCCCTAAACTACAAACTCCAGAATTCCACAGGATGTTGAAAGTGGAATAATAGCACTATAACAGGGCAGTGCGGAAATGGCCTTAGTATATTTTCTTTTTTGCTTTTTTTTTTTTCATCGTTAATGGCTTGTATATAATTATTGTTTTCTATGTTTGGTCACCTTATGTTTGGTTATCATGTCAATAGGACAAAATTAAAAAAAAAAAAAAGATTCCTTACCCAGAAAGCTCTGGTGTCTCACCAACGTACGAAGCCCAAGTTTCTGCAGGATGTGGTGACTGTGTAGTGTAAAAGGGCCCCCAGAACTGCCACCTAAGCCAGGCTTAGCAGAACGGGCTCTGCTCAGAAAGACGGCTGGTGTGTGTGTATAGTTAGGAAGAGGAAGAGGAAATGCTGAATCTTCACCAAGAGTGCTTTGACAACACCATATAAGGCTAGAAACAGACTTATCGGCAAGGGTCAAAGGAGTGTGTGATAGAGAAATTGCTGCCTGTCATTTAAACCAGGGCTGAGCTCCTTAGTCCTGCCTCATCTCTCATTATTCTCTAGGACAAGCCCTGTCATTAGCCGCCGTAAGGCCAGGGGAGCAGAAAACAGCCAACGCCACCCAGCCTACTTCATGCTCCCTCGAGAGAGCTTGGGAGAGCTTATTCCCCCCACTATCACAGTCAAAAACCTCTCATCCAGCATGGCGATGCTGGCTAAGGAATTCTGGGTACTGTAGTTGGAAAGGAGGAAGAAAAGGAGCCTTGTGGCCCCTTTAAGGCTAAATTGTCTTTTTACAGCACCAGCTTTCATGGACTACAGACCATTTCTTCAACTGTAGCTGAAAAAAGTAAGTTCTACCAATCTCACGACCTCCAACATTTTATAGATAAAAACCAGACCATGTTTGGCCAAGCAACACCAAAGTGCAGTCAAGATGACAAATGGGGAAGAACGCACAAACTACGAGAGGGGGCTGAAGTTTGCTCTTGCCTGAACCTACTGGGAAGGGCAGACTTCCACATCTCCTCTCCTTCTCAGAGTTAGTTGAGTAAAAAGTACTTTTGCACTTTCCTCAGTTTGCAGCAACTGAAGCAAGCTGAGGACAAAGGGAGAAGCGGGGAGGAAGAGAGAGAAATCAGGACAGCTGAGAGAGAAACCAAAGAAGCTGAGAAAATGGGGCAGCGGAGAATTAATTGGAGCAGCCCAAAGGTATGCAGTCTTTGCATGTACAACAGCCTTCCATCCTGAAAGTAAACATAGTTAGTGTTGAAGTACGAAAAAAGCACCAGTTTGGTTGGCTTTTGTAAATGTAATTCAGGGACTGAAGATGCCGTGTTGGTTCGTTTCCTTTGGCAAAAAAGCATCTGTGAAGCAGCCCTTTTGTTATTCCTCTGTTCTAGAAGAATCCAAAGGGACATACAAATCAACTTAGTTCATAGTCGTGTGTGACAGAATTCCTTCTCCATCATAGCCCCTCTCAAAGTCAATGCATTGCCATAATCCCAGGAACTGGGAAATTGGCAGACACATTAATTTAAGCTGCAGCTCTTACCATCTTGGCAAGGATAGGGATGGTACTGTTACCATCACCAAGCAAGGCCGTCGAGAGCCCTGACATACTTGTGTTGCCAAAGGTCTCTTCAACCTCGGAGACGCTTTGGAGATAAGCAAGGCCAGGTATCCTGGGAGAGAACCAGTGTGGTGTAGTGGTTTTGAACACTGGGAATTCCCTGCCCAGGCGAGAAAACCCGCCGGATGACCTTGGGCATGTCACACAATGTCAGCCCTCCAAAACCTTGTGATAGGTTCACCCTAGGGCTGCCGTAAGTTAGAAATGATGTGAAGGTACCCAACAACGACAACAGTAAGTCATGTTGAGGAGGGAGCAGGCTTGTTCTCTACTGCTCCAGAGACTAGGACAAGGAGCAGTGGATTCAAGCTGCAGGAAAGGAGATTCCACTTGAACCTCAGGAAGAACTTCCTGGCGGTCAGAGCTGTCCGGCAGTGGAATGTGCTGCCTGGGAGTGTGGTGGAGTCTCCTTCTTTGGAGGTTTTTAAGCAGAGGCTGGATGGCCATCTGTCGGGAATGCTTTGATGGGCGTTCCTGCATAGCATGGGGTTGGACTCGATGGCCCCTGGGGTCTCTTCCAACTCTATGATTCTATGACATCCTGGGACTCTACAGATGGTTGGGACTGCAACTCCTATCAACCCCAGGAAGTACAGTTGGTGCCAGTGATTATAGCAGTGGTGGGGCTCATGCTTCCCATCCCTGAGATGTTGCTGGATTGCAACTCCCAGCAGCCCAAACCAGAAGTTCTTCTGCTTGTAAAAATAAGGGTACATGCGTGCTTGCTCACTCACTCACTCACTCACACACCCCTACAAAAAAGAAATATAAGAGCCACACAATTTCCCTCAGAAGCAATAAACCACATGTGGTCTTGTACCAGGGCTTAGAATCATTTCATTTTACTAACTCACAAGATCTCCCCTCCAAGCCAGCCCCCCAAAAAGAAACTTTCGCAAGCTCCCAGGATGACTTGCCCGACTCCAGCAGGGAATTATGGCAAAGACCTTCAGGGCAGTGAAGTTGCCACACCCGGTCGTCAGATGATGAAATACTTGGGGTTAAAGATGTGAGGGGATTTTGTTTAGTCTGACTTTTTAAGCAGATCTAATTCATACTTTCTGAACAAGGAAGCAGTTCTGAATACAATCATCCTTTGGCTTGCACACATCTCCTCACTTTTGCAATCCAGTTCTCTTAACAGATAACCGCAGCCCCAGCTGGTGATTCAGCAGACCCTGGAGAAGCTGCTAGAGGCAGAAAGAGTTGGAAAATGGGCCAGTGTTGAATTTGGGCTTTCAAAAGTGAATATAAATAAGTTTTTTAAGAGTACAACTCATAGAATATTCCAACCAACCATTGCTGCTCATAGTGGCTCTGGGGGATTGGGATATACATTTCCCAAGTAGAAAGGGTAACTTTGGGCTTATGCTTCCTAATCAGCCCCCACTCTGTCCATCATAGGGCAAAACCAAAAGGAGTTTGATGGGAAGAAGATAGGTTTCAATAGATTAGAATTCTTGCGCTGCTCGAATGCAACACTCCACTTTGCTTGCTCAAACCACAACGATTTATTGGTGTTGCTGTTGCTGTTATGTACCTTTATGTAATTCCCAGTTTGTGGCAACCCTCAGCCAATCCTATCATGGAGTTTTGTTGACAAGACTTGCTCAGAAGGGGTTTGCCATTATCTTCCTCTGAGGCTGAGAAAATATGACTTACCTAAGATCACCCAGTAGGTTTCCACAGCTGAGCTGGGATTCAAACCCCGCTCTCCAGAGTCGTTATCCAATGCTCAACCCACTCCAGCACACCGGGTAGGCTGGTGCTTTGTAAGTTATGTGCTTCAGGAAAATAAGTTACAGCGTGCCCTCCATATAGGTTGCAGATATAACTGCACTACCATATGTATCTCAATGCAGAAACTGTAGAATTATTCACCTTTAGGAGGAGAATCCCCAGCACTCTCCTGTATGAGTTGCTGATTACCTTCCAATCATTCTATTACATCCTTCCACACCTCAAGTTTACTTTTAAAGTACAATGGTGTGCAGTTGGCTCTCCACATTTGCGGATTTGACTTTCACGGATTTGATTATTTGCAAGTTTCTCCAACTTCTGCCCCCGAACCTCAGGCCTTTCTTTTCCAGGAGAACTTTCCCTCCCAGCAGCTCAAATCAGGCTGTGCAGCCCTGTGAAAAGCAACCTCTAGTCCTCCTCCTCCTCCACCAGCCGCTGCTTGGCCAGCTAAGGACAGCTCACAGCCCGATTTTTCAGCACTGCAAATGCTCTCCTAGTGCCCCACATACACCCAAGGAAGGAGATGGGTGAGAGGGGGGAAGTATAGGGCCACTATGCTGATCTTTTCCTCTCCTTTTCCCCTTTTCCTCTCCTTTCCCTGACCTGGTTTGGACCCTGGGTGCCTGCTGTTCCCACCATGCCTTGGCCCCCTTCTCACAGACATTTTGGTATTTGCAATTTTTCCACATTTGTGGGTGTCCCTGTGCCCCTAAAATGTAGAGGGCCAACTGTACTTTTAATTTTACAGGGGGAAAAAAATATAACCAACCTACCAGTAGTTTGCTACAGCCCGAAACACTTCCATGCAATACTCAAGTGTATACAAGATTAGGAAGAGATTTGAGAAGAACAGGCCTTGTCAATTTGTTCTGGGAAGCATAAAACAAAATAATCCTTTGGCATCTTCAAGGCTAACGGGGAGGGGGTTCAATCAGAAGATTTGTGAGATTTTCCTGGATTAGATGGGCCGTAAAACTTTATGTCTCTGATGATGTAGAGGAGAGATGCTGCCTCTATAAATCCAGCAATCTTTATTAAACAGAAGCTGGGAATGTTAGGAATAAAAGGGAGGAGGTGAAAAAAGATCTAGCAGCACCTTTAAAATTAACTGGTTTTTATTTTAGCATGAGCTTTCATGGATACTAATAACTTTTTCAGATGCAATACAGAATGATGTTTAAGCCTTAGCTTATTAAATGTAGTTATACAGTTTAGGAGTGGGATAGAATGTAATAAGGTCCAGAAAAATGTAAATTGTGACTGGAGGCATAATATCACTCTTGTCTTGCATTTGAGAGACCCAGCATGGCATAGTGGTTTAAATGTTGGATTACAACCCTGAAAACGAGGGTTTGATTCCCTGCTCAGCCATGGACCTCCCCCTTGGGCGTGTCACATACTCTCAGCCCCAGAAAGCCCATCCTTAGAGGGTCACATAAATTGGAATCAACTTGAAACACACCACAACAACTGCATTTGAAGACGTGGGTTGATATCCACGAAAGCTCACGTTAAAATATAAATCAGTTAATCTTAAAGGTACAGCGAGATTTCTCTTTTTGTCCTCTCCCTGCCTTTTTATGCTGCTGGATTCTGGGAACTGTCATGCAAAAATGGCTCATTTTTTCCATGCTCTCGCCTATAACTTGCCACAAAACTCCGTCCTGCTGCATCACAGCAAAACTTTTAATCCTTCCTTGATTGCTGAAATATTCTGTTGCTTTAAACATAAACACACACATTCCACACTTTTCTAGATTAGCTTGTCACAGTTATCTCACCCGGAAATTTAACGCCACTGAGCGAAACACAGATCCAGCCATAGAAACTGAGCACTAACACGTCACCAAGCCTGCGGTGATAACATGCATGTCTTCAGATCCATAGAGAAAGGAAGCATTTGAAAGGCACTCCCAAGAAAATGCCAGGGCACACATCTCGAACTTAGGAAAGTTCCTATCCTCGGATTATAACTAAAAAGGAACTTTTTAAAAAAAGTTCTGCATAGACTACTGGCCGTGCTGCATTAAAAAGAGGCTTTTTCTGATAATTTTGTCCTTAGAAACCAAATGAAAACAACACTTGGAAAAGAAAACAAGACCGGGAAGTGGGTGGAATGTCGTAGTTCATCATCAGAGGAAGTGGATTGTTATCTTTGACAGCTCACACTAAATAAATCTGTTAGTCTTAAAAGAATCAGAAGACTCCTTTTTCTCTCTCCTTTTTTCTAACATTTTCACCTGAGATTTTTCAGTTATAGGTCTCAGGATGTTGTCCCTCTGAAGCTAAAGTAGAGAGAGCAAAGTTATAATACAGTTGGCTGGGCATCCCTTTGCACGAAAATATTTTTAAAATAAGAGTCGTGTGTCCAAGGAGAGCCAGCGTGGTGTATTGGTTTGAGTATTTGGACTACAACCCTGGAGACCAGCATTCGACTCCCCGCTCAGCCATAGAAACCCACTGAGTGACCTTGGGCATGTCACACACTCTCAGCCCCAGAAAGCCCTGTGATTGGTTCACCTTAAGGTCCCCATAAGTTGGAAATGAAGGCACTCAACAATAAATATGTGTCCAAATGAATTCCCAGTCCTGGCTTTTGGGCACGCAATGTGGACAAATTTACACATACCATTTATTCAGGGAACCTCTCACCCTCTATTTTAATACTTTCTTCAAAGCCCAAATAAACATAATCCCCAAATCTATGCCCTTCGCAATCCCAGAGATGGTCGTTTGTTAAAACTATATTTTTGCCCCCTAAAGTATGATTAGAGTTCTAGGAATTCTTCTGCTTTTTTAATTCAGTGATGAGCAGGATAATGCTCATGAATATATTTGCAGCTCTGAATTGGCTTAAGAGTTTTAAGGGTTGTTTTTTTCCCCTCTTCCCTGTTTCTTAATACAGGCATTTTCTGCTGATGGGGTGATTAATGAGATAACGATGCATGCTGATGTATTTTGCAGCTTAATTTTAAAAAATCATTTTCAACATTCTTTCTTTCTTTGCAACAGTTGCGTTTTGCTTTTTTATCTAAAAAAAGTCTGGTTTTAATTTTACGGCTCTTTTAATGGTATTTAACTGTTGCATTGGGTACCTTTCCTTTAGCTGTGCCTCTCTGAATGGGTGCAAGCTTTTCCAGGGGAAAAGGGGGGATCTAAAGAAATAGAAAAACAAGAACCAGACCTTAGGAGTGTGTGAAGCGGGGGAAGCTTCCCAAAGCAGGAACCTGTTGAATGGGAGAGTTGACCTTCTAGGAAGAATTTCTGTCAAAATGTCCTGGTTTGGCCAAGGGACAAAACTCAGCCAGGAGGAATTTTTTGGGGGGGGACATCTCCTGATCTTGGGGTAGGGGATTCAGGGACTTACCTCAAAGGCAGAAAGGAGGCAGAGAGAGGGAGGGAAGGGAAAAGTGCAAGTCTTCTTCCTCGAGTTTGGCGAAAGGAGGCCCTCTCTGGTGGTTCATGGACTCTGGGCCGTCGACATGAACCGGCTGAGGGAGCTGCCAGAGAGGAAATGGAGACAGCAGAGAGAGAGAATATGAGAAAGAGAGGCGGCTTTCTCTTGGAACTTCCCTTTTTCGCCTCCGCTGAGGGGAAGAAAAGCAAATATGTGCAACCACTTCCTTGCGTGGGTGTGGAGGGGCTGGAGCCAAAGGCAGAGCCAGGAAGGCTGCTTTTAGTGCCTCAGCCCAGAGAAAGAACCTCGCAGGGCCAAAGTGCCATTTCTGCACTAGGCTGTGCAGAAATGATTCCACTTTCAACAGCCTATGGGGCTTGCAACAGTTAAATACCTATGGAATCCTTGGAGGCCCCTCCCTCAGCTGCCAACTCCAGGATTCTATAGGAGGTTGAAAGTGGAATCATAGCGCTATAACAGGCTAGTGCGGAAATGGCCCCAGTGTGGAACCAAGGAACCCGGCCCAGGTTTCTCCCCCTTGGAAGGCTGGGCTGCCGCTCTAAGATTGTATGGAAGGGGACCAGGAGAAGACAGCCTGGCTGCCCAAGCAATGCTGTGTTGTTGAGGGGAATTTTGGCAAACGGGTCAGGGAAACAGTGCCCAAAGCGTGGCTTGGAATAGGCATATGTACGTGGATGCGCAAGGTTGAGACGCGGCTGGCTGAAAGCATTGTAGAGACAGGACTGTGTCCGTGTATCTGGGAACCTGAAACATAGGATTTGTCCGCACTGCACTGTTATAGTGCTATTATTGCACTTTCAACATCCTGTGGAATCCTGGGGTTTGCAGTTTAGGGAGTCAGGGGCCTTTAAAGTTCTCAGCCAGAGAGCTCTCTGGCTTCAGCAAACTACAAAGCCCAGAATGGCACAGGATGGCGATAGTGGAATGATAGTCCTACAATAGTGTAGTGTGGAAAGGCCCATAGCAGGGCTTCTTGTGCGCCTTCTAGTCTCCTGTCCACTTAGGGCGACCCTATGGATTTCTTTGGGTTTTCATAGGCAGGTGGGTTTGCTTCCTTCTGAGTAAACAGGCTTAGGAGCACAACATTATGAAAGTGAGAGGCTTTTCTTCTCTGTGAGGTTTCCCTCATTTAAAGAAATTGCTATTTATCCATCCTATGAACTGTTGTTGTTGTGTGCCTTCCAAATCATTTCCAATTTATGGTGAGATACTGCAGCTAGAGCGTTGGACTAGAAACCTGGAGACCAGGATTCGATTCTCTGCTCAGCCATGGAAACCCACTGGGTGACCTTGGGCGCATCACACACTCTCAGCCCCAGAAAACCCCATGATAGCCGTAGGGTCATCTTGAAGACACACAACAAAGCAAAGCTATCACAAGGTTTTCTTTGCCAGATTTGTTCAGAGGGGATTTGCTACAGCCTTCCTCTGAGGCTGAGAGAATGTGACTCACAGAGCTCTAATTCAACTCACTGGGGTTTACTTTCATATAGACAGTTATAGGACCATGCTACATGCTTGAAGTTGTTATGAAATTTGCCCTATAGGTAGACATCAGCTGTAGCTGAATTTTGTTCCAAAGTTCTCAGTGGGCCAGAAAGACGCGATTTCCCCAGTTCTGTTTCAAGCAAAATCACCTCTCAGCAAACTGACAAAAACAATCAAGTCTTTCTTTTGCTCTGTCTGCAAAGCAGCCTTTTTTTTTCCAGGCTGTCGTTCACCTCACTTCCTCCTTTGGGCTGGCCCGAAAGGCAGGGCTTAGTGCAACCTTCTCTCCTCCTCCTCCTCCTTGAGTGAGGCCATTTAACACCCGGAAGCCAGATTTGAAGCAGCTCTAGGCTATGGGACGAGGAATCTTGCTCAGAGAGGGAATGAGATGAAAACAGGGCAGGACCTGAGACAAGGATCAGGACTGCGACTATCAGCAGAAACTCTCCCTTTTTGGCAGGAACCCCTTTATGCTTGTAGTTGGGAGCAAGAACAAAGGCAGAGAGAGGAAATGGGTTAATGTGTGTGCACGTGCCTTCGAGCCGCCCGTCAATTTATGGCAACCCCACGAATTTTATAGGGTTTCCTTAGGACAGGAATACACAGGGGTGCTTTTGACAATTTCTTCCTCTCAAATATAGTCTCCAGCATCAGGGATTTGTTGGTGGTCCCCCATGCTGACTTCCAAGATCAGACAAGCTCTGATGACTTTTGGGTATTTGGGCCACAAATGAGTTAATACTGGCCACAATGTATGGGAGGAATCGGGAACGTTTGGCCCTTTCCAGATGATTTCGGTTATTGAGCAGAGCTTGGAAAAATTACTTTTGGACTACAGTTCTCAGAATCCCAAAAGCAGTATGGTCAGTAGCAAAGCTATTTTAGATACTGTGCTCCAACAAGATTCATTCTTTGAGCTCTGATTTTAACTTGCAGAAGCCTCACCCAGCACAACCAAACCTAATTCAAAACGTTATTATAACTGGCACAGTTAGATAATTAGTAAGTAATTAGATGCCACCATAGCTACAATTGCTTAAGAAGAGCTAACTGTTTTGTCATGACTGAAACAGAATTTCAATTGGTAATTTTAGTTTTAAAAAAGTGCTGAAAGCTCCTGGCTTGTGATACAAATAACTTAAATAATGAAGCCACCTCTCCTCCAGTAAGAATACAAGTAACAGCTGCAGTTATAGCACAAACAAACAAAGTTATCCCTTGTTAAGTTGCAATGACGATGTAACTTAGCCTTGAACAGACAAACCTAAATAGGGAAATCACAAAGGAAGATTAGAGCCATTTCCGCACTAGACTTTAATAGCGCTATGATTCCACTTTCAACCTCCTATGGAATCCTGGGGTTTGCAGTTTTGGGAGGGGCCAGCCAGCCCCTCCCAAAACTGCAAACCCCAGGATTCCATAGGTTGAAAGTGGAATCATAGCGCTATAAAGTCCAGTGCGGAAATGGCCTAGAAAGAGAAACAGCTGAACTGAGTTATAGAGTCAGCCCTCCACATTTGCAGGTTGAACTTTCATGGATTTGATTCTTTGCCAGTTTCTCCAACCCCTACCCGCCTCCCACCTCAAGCTCTTCTTTCCCAGGGGAGTCTTCCCTTTCTGCAGCTTTGATGAGGTTGCAATCCTTTAAAAACCCGCCCCCGGTTGTCCTCCTCCACCAGCTACTGCCTGGCCAGTTAAAAGAGATCGCAGTCCAAATTGCACTACAAACTCTCTCCCAATGCCCCCCACACCCAAGGAAGAAGAGGAGTGAGATAGAGGAAGCACAGGGCCAAATCCACTTCCTTTCTTTGACCTGGTTTGAATCCTGGGTGCCCGTTCTTCCCACCATGCCCCACTCCCCCTTCCCACAGACACACACACATTTTGATATTTGTACTTTTTCCACTTTTGGAGCGAGGCACTGTGCTATTTCCTTCATCTGAAATACTGCCTACAGCACCTGCCATTCTTCGGTGAACTCCCATAGAATGAAACAAGCAAAAACAAATACACACAAAACATGAAATGGCATTGTGCTTTTAAGCAATTTAAATCACAGCAATGTAAGAACACAATCAGATAAGGCTTGGTCCCAGGCCTCAGGGCACTCCACTGCGACCCCCCACCCCCAGTGCCCCATGTTAAAATCTCTTTCTCTGGTGTCCCCATAAACTTACCAGGTGGCAGGTGAAGGCGGCAGCAGCAGCAGAGACCAGTGGCTAGGAGAGGCCATTTTCCTGCTTCCAACCTAGTGTTTCTTTAAGAAGCTGTGCCAGTCAGAAGCCAGTAAAAGCAATGGGGCGGCCCATCAAGAGTGGCTCTGGAGGGAAGCAGCCATGCTGAGGCACCTGCCAGAACTTTTCTTTTCATTTTCTTTGAAGGATGCAACTCTAAGAAAAGTAGCCAAAAAGCCAGACAATTGTGCTGGCCAGTATATCCTTCTCTGCTCAGGCCTCTGAATTTCAATGCAGCACTGTACATAGATCTAGTCCTACTTTAGGGACAGGTGGCAGGAGGAGCCCCATGCTTCTCTCAGGACTGGGTCTTTCATATTTATTATTGTTTTTACATTTTATTTATTTATTGGTTACACTAGCTGAAACATACACAACCACTGCCCAAATCTATACCTAATACCCCAAGAAACCACAGAGCTTCTTATTTTCTCATGCCTCCCTCCCCTTTTCACCCCACTAGGAATACAGTCCAGTTCCTATGTCCAGTTGTGAAAGCTGGACAGTGAGCCCTGAGTATGTTTCCTTCATTCAAAATCTGGTGTTGCAGAAGTTATATGGATACATAAAATAAGGATAAATAAATGGGTCCAAGAGCAAATCAAGCTTAAACTCTCACTAGAAATAACAACGACTACATGGAGGCTGTTGTACTTTGGACATATGAGATGGCATAACTCACTGAAAAAGACAATAATGTTTGGTAAATGGAAAGCACTAGGAAGAGAGGAAGAGCACATTACGGATGGATGGATTGATTCAATCAATGAAGCCACAGCCCTGAGTTTGCAAGATGTGAACAGGGCAGTTGAAGACCAGGCTCTTGGAAGTTTTTCATTCACAGGGTCATCATAGGTCGAAGTCTATTTGACAGCAAACAACAAACAACAATGCAATCCAGGTGGGTTGGTGGTGGGCAAGAGGAGAATTAAGCTACCTCTGGCTGCTCCCAATTAACATTCTCCTCTGCTCCTATTTTAAAGGAAGGGGTAGAGAGAATGATGTGTTAATATCACATATAGCTTGCCGCTTCCTCCCTTCCACAATTCCCAGAATCCTTCTGGCCATGTTGACTGGAGGGTTTCCAGGAACTGCTGTTCAAAAAAGTAATATTTCTAATTTCTGCTCTCTTCTACCCCACGGCACTGAGGAAGAGCTTAATACACGGCTTTTTTTTTTTTAATCCTTTATTTTCTAGCAGACAAGTTTTACATAAAATTCACCTTTTAAGTTAGTGATTCATACTTCCTGCAATAAACTATCTTAAGGAGCAGCTTTGGTAAAGGAATGGAATGAAACTACCAATAATAATAAAAAAAAACCCCAAATATATACCACAATCACAGCAGATTTGCAAACCAACATATTTCACCAAAATTGAGGGGATGAAAAAGAAAAAAAAATCCAACAAGCCAGCATTTTCTCAGTGCTTCAAAAAGTGACCATCTTCACCATCCCTTTTCAAGTCTGTGCAGGTGTCAGAGCGAGTTGTCTTGCTAGAGAACAGAGGGGTAGCTTTACATGATCCGCAGTCCCTGGATGGAAGACTCCAAAGTCTATGGGGTAGGGGGTGGGGAAGGAAAAACACAGAAAAATATTAACCATCACAAATGAATAAGAGCTACAGTTCTAGGAGAGTGCAGAATGTTATACCGGTCACAAAATGGAAAAATAAGCTTTTTGTTTTGTTTTTTAAAGGAGAGCAACCGTTTCTGTTCCTTATGAAAAACAAAATAGGAAATGTCAGCAGCTATGCACAGGGGAGATTACAATGCAGATGCAATGATTTCCCTGACTTTTTGCATTTATAATTTTTGCAGATACAATGATTTATCTAGCTTTTTGGTTCTATAATTCTGGCCTAAACATATACAAATAATAGAATTATGCAATAAATGTGGGAAATTATCTTATTACCATAATTGATACAGGTTGCAGAACCCACCATTTCCTTATACAGCGTGTGAGGTTCTTTGCTCAGGCCTACACACAGTATTGGCTAAGTGACTAATAGCTGCCTTGCCATCCAGGGCTAGTGCCTGCCATGTTGAAACTGTGGCTATCAGAATCACAGCAGAAGCTCTCAGCTTTGTGAATAACTGCTGGCTGACAGTTAGGATTTAAGATAAGTAACAGATGAGGAGAGACATCTGCTGGTCAATTTACACTGAGCAGTAAGCTGGAAAAAGAGGGGAATCTGAAGGTTACTGGAAGGCAGCTGATGGAAAACAACATAGGCAGAAGCTTCTTTCCTAATCCAGTATTTTAATGCAAGCATGAAAATGATTCACTGAGGGAAGATGCAACACCACAGTCTGCTGTTGTGTATATTCTCATCTTTTACAGGTTTCACAACTTCTAGTGCTTCACTTTTCTCAGGATCCACCTCACTTCAAACCACTCTGTAACACAGAGGCAAGGAACATGCGGCCTTTCCACTGCTGTTGGGCTGCCATCATCTCTCACCATAGTGGCCAACAGCAGTTGGAAGCCAGAAACACCTTGAGGTCTGTAGGTTTCCTACTTCTACTGGTGTAGACTACCCAAGTCAGAGCTAGCAGGATGTAGTGATTTGAGCACTCGACAATGATCCTGTAAACCAGGGCTCAATTCCCCACTTGGCCAAGGAAACCCATTGGGTGACTTTGGGCCCATTACACACACTCAGCCCCACAAAACCTTGTGACAGCTTCACCTTCAGGTTGCTATAAGCAAGAAACAACTAGAAGGCAAACAACGACAACTACAAGATTACCAAAGGGAATCAGCACAAGCTATAACAGAACATAGGAAACTGAAGCCTTGCACGAAATTGCAGAGGGGAGGAGAAGACCAGAAACTTTCCTCCTGGGAGCTTCTTCAAATTAATGCTGTGTTCAGAGCTGAGCCTTGGTCCCCACTCAGTAACTGCAAAATCCAAGTAGGGAGAGGCTGGAGGACAACAAACTATTTTATTAGAACTGCTAAAAAGGACAATAATAACCCCATTAGCAAAATTAATCTTGAATATCACCATCTGCTGGAAACACAGCTTATAAAGCAGACCTCTGAAGTCTGGTGACACTATCCTTAGGCCCCTGAAGTGGTAACCCTTCTGACATGAGCAAAGCAGTATGTGAAGCTCATTTGGCATAAGCAGAGTCAGGAAAGCACACCTTGAAGTCCCAGATGGTCATGGCTCCATCAATGCCAGTGGTACAGAACTTGCGACAATCTCGTTTGTCCACCTCATAAATAGACACTTGGCTGGAAAGAAAAATGACATGTGACATGTTATATCCACATAACAATCTACACATTAAATTTGGAATTTTTCATTTCAAGTCATTATATCACATTCTTTTAGAAAAAATAACACAAATACCTGACAAAATGAATTAATTAGTAAACGCAGTAGGCTTTTTTTAAAAAAAAAAAGGAGAGAAAAAGGAACAGCCTCTGTTACAATTGCTCTTTCCCAATCTGGTGCTCCCCAGGTGTTTGGAACCACAACTCCCATAATTCCTGATTGCTAAGGTGGGTGGAAGTGATGGAAGCTGCAGTCCTGCACATTGGGAATATGCCAGGTTGGGGAAAAAAGAGTCAGATCTTATTTAAAAGGAGTTCCCAGAAAAAGCACACTCACTGGATTAGGCCAACCTTTGCTACCATTGCCTCCTAGAGCTCTAATAACATAGTTCATTCCCTATTATGGGCCACGACAAACTGCAGACACAGAAGACAGCAAAAGGGAAAATCTTTCACTGATTGCTAAATGGAATCTCCATGGCAACAGACAACATACTTCTGAAGAGCTAGTGAAGGAGAAACTTTTCAAATACCCAGAATCATTAAGATTGGCTGCCCTTGGAAAAACAATGCTGGACTAAATGGGTTTCAAGTCTGAGCCAGCAAGGCACATCTTTGCGTTGTCACTGGCTCATCTTCTGTTAGTTCAGGGGATGAGAGTCACACAGCTGGACTGCGGTTCTCATATGCCCTAGCCAGAATAGCTGTTGATGAGGAATGCTGGGAGTCACACTCCAACAACATCTGGAGGGTCACATGATTTCCTCCCTACTTTAGCCTGATAGGACGCAAACTCTCTGAGTTAGTAAACACTTCAGCAGGAAGAGGTAGCAAAATACTTTACTGTTTGCCCAGCTTTTAAGAGATAGCTGAATACACAAGCACGACTGTTAGTCACCAGTACAAATAATGGCCTCTGCTGGAAAAAAGTTTCAGGATACTGCTTCTCCTTCTAGGAAGACCAAGAAAGCATCCAAGAGAGGAGATCCCTACAGAAAAAGAGCAGCTGTGCTTCCCATCTCTCCTGACCTCTCATTATCTGGCAGCCTCAGTAGGGGACCTCTCATTATCTGGCAACTGCTGCTCTCTAGATGTTATTGGACTGAAACTCTTATCATCCCTGACCAGTTGCTGGGGCTGCTGGGAGCTGCAGTTCATTAGCGCCTGTGGGGCCACAACTGACAATCAATGCATCTCTGCTCCTAATATGTGATATTTGCTTTTCAGTTTTCATGGAAAATATATTTCAACTGATGACCAATTCAGCAAGCTTTCCTAAATTACAAACAACTTTGAAGCCAGAGGTTGCTGCATGACAAGAGTCAGTGGCCAGATGGGCAGCTTGGTCTGGGTTTTTACTGTCTCCTCCAGACATTCTGCCAACCCAGAAACAGTCCAGAGTCTGAAGCAGGGAGAATTTATAGTACTGATGCCTTCCGGTACCAGGTGGCACAAGAGAAAGTGGCACTGCCATTCCTGTGGCATCAAGTGCCTCTGTAATTCCATGTGGCTCAGCCCCTGTGGCACCTACGTGATACTGTTCTGGTGCAGGGTATCCAGAGTAGTGTTACGATCCTCTGTAGTGGCTCTTTTGTCCATGTTACGGAAACGCTCCATGGCCGATATGTTGCGCTGTATGCTCTGCTTGGGGATGTCTAGCTTAGAGACAAAGGTGAGGGCACCACGGTCATCACAGTTGAAGAGCATTGGGCAGCAATCGTGGCCCTGGAGGAAGAAAACAGCAGAATGTTTAAGGGCAACTGACCTCTTATCTGCTTGAGTCTTTACCACAGTCATCTCTTTTGAAAGCTGGGTTGTGAAGCTAATCGGTGACAATTTTCTTGCACTAGGAGCACTCCCATGTCCTAAAAAGCTTCCTGTAAATCACTAGGTGGCATACTAGACTAGAACGGGGGCACAACGATTCAAATTCTCACTCAGCCAATGAAGGCTAATCAGCCTCTCTCACTCACTTTATCCACTGCTGAGGATAAAGCAGGTAAGGAGAACCAGGACTTGAACCTTGGAGGAAAGCAGGACATAAATGTAGTAATTAACAAACATTGCAATCCTACATGTATGACTTTTACTGAATACCCTGAGAATCTGCAACTGGTCAAGGCTTCTTGGCCTGGAGGTCTACATGTGAGCATAACAGAATCACAACATTCTGGAGCACAGCCATGTTTGCACACGTTCCATGCTTTTCCCTGCACTCTGTTCAATGGAATATCTGAAGTGATTCTAGGTTTGGAAATATTATGGGTACAATAATCATGGTCTAATTAGGACACTGAGGCTTTTGGACTGCACTATAGTGCAGCTGACAGCATGATGCTAAATCTGTGTGGTGCCTCTTAATCTGCTGCAAATCAAAGAAGAGAAGACACTTACAGCAGCAACCACGCTGTTCTCTGAGACAAATGACACACTCAGCAGTGGGAGGAACTCTGTTTTCAGTTGCGAGACCCTAAGCCCCAAAAAAGAATTAGTTATGCATCACAATAAAAACTTACTAAACAGTGCATTGCAAAGAGTCTGCTGGGACAAAAGCTGGCATTACTATTTTCAGAGGTGCTTTGGCTCACTTGATCAGGTGACTGAGAAGCTTTTATCTATAGCAGCAGAGGACGTGTGTCTTTCAAACCCACAGCTCCAGGGCCATGAAACCAAGAGTCCTAAAAACTGGCACAGATGCTCAGAGGACTGTGGGCTGTTCATGTGGGAGTTGCCTTTCTAAATTCACTGATCAATTTAATCAAAGTAAGCATGTCTATGCACCCAAAACATGGAGTACCACCACTAGCCAAGAGCTGGCAGATTCCCTTAAACAACCCTTGGTTTTACAGTACAGTCCCCCTACCACATTTGCAGGTTTGACCTTTGCGAATTTGATTATCCACAAGGCACACATATGCCTCCCCCCCACTCCTCCCATTCCCTTCCATTTTGCCAGGCGCAGAGAAGGAAGGCAAGCATGCCATGGCAAAAGGCAAGGAACTTCCGGATGGTCAGAGCTGTCCACCAGTGGAATATGCTGCCTCCATGCAGTGTGGTGGAGTCTCCTCCTTTGGAGGTTTTTAAGCAGAGGCTGGATGGCCATCTGTTGCGAATGCTTTGATGTGTGTTCCTGCATAGCGGGGGGTTGGACTGGATAGCCCCTGGGGTCTCTTCCAACTCTATAATTCTACAGAATAGGGAGAGAAGACCTGTGCATGCCTTCCTTCTCTCCTCTGGAGCTCCCCCTCTGGAGCTCCCCCTCCTATTCCCTTGCATTTTGCCCAGGCAGAGAAGGCAGACTCATGCACCAGGGCTAAAGGCAAGGGAATGGGAGGAGAAGCATGGAAGGAGTTATTCACAGTTTTTCACTTTTGCAAGAGTTCTGCACCCTGAACCCTCGCAAAAGTGACGGGGCCACTTCAATACATTCTGACAGAAGTCAGCAGGGCTGATAGGGAATAGTCTGAGGGACAGAGTTATAGTGGAGGAATCCTCTCCCTACTTCAGGAAAGAACTTTGCACCAGGATACCATAACCATGACAGCCTTCACTTAGATGCAGCAAGCATAATGTATCACTTGTGTAGCTGTGCTTGAAGGCTTTGATGTAACCAATTAAGCGCTCTCTGAGCTTGTGAACTATAATCAGGAAATCATTTTCTAATGCTAAGTAGGAGTCTTATCCCATTTCTTGCACATCTTGCATTGTAATTTGGATGCAGACATGCGATGCAGAACATTAAATAAGCTGGGTACACACAGGTCAGTGCAGTGCTGAGGATTCTTATCTGCAGGCAGTCAAGGCCTGAGTCTAACTGTGACCAGCTTCAAGAATACTGACCTTCTACTTAAGGCTACATTACTTACATCATGTTTTTGGAGGCATCTGCGACTGACACAGTACTGTCATGGCTGACCCAGGCAAGGCGGTTGCCGCTGGCGGAAAAACTGACGCTGTGGACCCAGCCTCCACTTCCCGCGCCACCAAATTCAGCCATCAGCTGCCCAAATGGCATTTTGGAGCCCCAGGGTGTGCTGGCCGGTTTCTCATCTACTTCCTTAATGTAGGCAGAAAACACTCTGCAAGTGAGAAGTACATGGAGAATGAAGAGGAAGAAATCTAGGTAGAACTGCAGCCCTTTCCCCATTCCACAAATATTCACACCACATAAGCCTTGCGTATCAGAGTTACAAAATAAGCCTTACAGAAAAGTTCCAAATTTGATAATCTAGTTTACAAAATCTAACATGTGTTCGTGGACCATGGATGTCAGCTACACAGATTCAGAATGGCTGCCACTCAGCAATTGTTTCATCTGGAAGTGGTCTACAAGCTAATTTAAAAAAAAAATCAGAAAGGGCATGAAGTGTAGTGGTTACAAGGACTGTTTCACTTTAGAATTTAAAATGGGAAACAGGACTGAATATCCTCTTATGTTAGAAAAATACCTGAAAGAAGAAAGCTGACTAGAAGATCTTAGAGCTACATGCTACATAAATACAATCCTGGAAGATTTCAGTATGTAAAAGCAGCCAGAAATGAGCTTCTCCAAACTTACATTCTGAAGTGGCATAGTCTCACTTTGCCATTGCTTTTTTTCCAATATTTAGATCTTCTCTAACTCTAACCCATCAGGTTCAACACAAATTAGTATAGATAGACTTGCAGCTTTTAGAGAAGACTTGCCACATAAATTTGTCCACCCAGCGCTCCTGTACATTAGTCATGGAAATATAGAGAAAGCATATGTCAGAGTATTCATCCAGAGGGGCCTACCAGGTCTATTGGGCCTCAGCACTACCTCAAATGAACTAGGAGGGAAACTTTGAAAATACCCAATATATCCCTGCAGCTGGGGAAATAGCATTTCAAGAAGCCTTGCCCACCCTGACTGATCTCCTCTCAGAAACTCTAGATAAGTTGCCAACAAATACTGGAACACAGTCTGCAAAACCAGCACTCTGTACTGTACGTGACTGCTCCCATGGAAGGCACTCCTGATGTCACAAATGCTCAATTAGAACAGTGGATTAATACACCAGGCTGAAGAAGCAAGCCACTGAAGGACAGCTGTTATCCCATCTGCATTGTATATTAAACAGTTGAGTAAAAAAGGATTACTTGTTTTTACTCAGTCAAAAGTGAACGGGGTCACCCTGGTTGTTTAAGTGGGGGAGGAGGAGCAAATTCTAGGAAGATGAAACCTGCTGCTAGTGAAAAGAAAAGGCAAAATATTTCAACAGTATTAATAATATTTTTATATGGCTGCTGTTTGCCCATATCTACATATTCAGAACTGTAATCCTCCCTGTTACATAGTGATGGTAATTTCCTGCCTTCTGATTTATAGAGAGGTCTGTGTTTACACCAACACTTCGGTACTTTTGCAATCAGCTTGAGTTCAACAGTTAAACAAGAAGTCAAATATATCCAGACAGTTGAAGGACCCTATAAACACCAACAAAAACGCAGCTAGCCATTTAAAATGAGTAAAGCTAGCTGAACAGTGGCAGTGGGCTAAATTTAAAAGAGGGACGTTTGTAAAAGCCAAGGCAGACAAAATTCTATTAATATATGGAAATAGGGCATGGTAGTTAAAGGCAGAAAATGCTTTTATACAAGACATGAATAACTCATCTTGAACTAGAAGAGAAACTGCAGGTAACCATGACTATGAAATAAGAACTCTTTGATTTAATGATGTTGCTCTTTATAAGATTTGAGGGTAGTTTTTTTTTCTTCCTATCTAACCTTCTCTTCTCAGCTTAGGGCCTTCAATTTTAAAAGGAACTGGAGAGCAGCTTGAATCTCTCTCAATGGCAGGGATTCTAATGCAGCATCAAACATTCCTAATACATGCTGGGAGTGAAAGGATAAAAGATATGCTGAAGAAAGCCACAAGGCACCGTCAAGAGCTGCCTCTTGAAAAACCAAGGAAATCCCAGGTTGCACCTCTAATTAAGTCAAGAGCTTCAGCATCTCCTTGAGAAAAAAGTAGTCTCCTGCTTCGTGGAAAAGATGCCTTTGCACATCCTGGCTGCAGACCCTGTAAATGCTTCTATCAAAAGAAACTCTCCATCTTTATTTATAACAGCCTGTCTCAGCTTGGTGCCCTCCAGATCTTTTGGATTCTTGTCATCCCCAGTCAGCGTGGCTAGCCTTGGCAAAGAATGATGTCCATTTATATATCTGATTTTGAGCGGAGCAGGGAACAGAATATATAATTCAGTGCAAGACATAGTCCCACCTGATTCTGTCATTAGCCAGGTTTAGATACTTTTTTGGACCACACAAGAATTGCTGGTCTATGCATTTATTATGATTTTCCTCATGTTGCTGCTGCCTTTGTGAAGCTGTTGTATCACTTTCATTTTGGAGACGGAAGCCATTTCCGCACTAGAATGTTATAGCACTGTTATTCCACTTTCAACATCCTATGGAATCCTGGGGTTTGCAGTTTTGGGAGGGGCCACGTGGCCCCTCCGGAAAATGCAAACCCCAGGATTCCACAGGACGCTGCAAGTGGAATAATAGCACTGTAACAGTGTAGTGCAGAAATGGCCAGAGACAGCAGCTTGGTGGTACAGAATATGCCTGTGCACACAAAGTCCCAGGCCTGACATTTCCAGTAAGAGAGGCTCAGGTAACAAGAGACTGGGATGCCTCTACCAAGGTGCCATAATATTGCTGGTAGTTTGATCAGTAGACAAGACAGGTGTCTACGATGTTTTTGCATTTCCATCACTTAGGCAGAAATTTCAGAACTAAGGTGCCATAATATTGCTGGCAGTTTGATCAGTAGACAAGACAGGTATCTGTGATGTTTTTGCATTTCCATCACTTAGGCAGAAATTTCAGAAGGAGCAGGCCTCAAGAGTCAGATTCTTTATCTGCGCTTCAAGGCCACAAAAACTAGTTGCAGTCACTGAAATCATAGCTGCCACGACAACTTGGAATCCTGCATCTCTAGCCATGCTCTGCTCCACTCCCAGGACATCACAACACAAAGCTCAGAAAGATTAATTTCGGGGCATACAATTCCAAGAACCCCAAGCCAGCACTGGTTATGGAGTTGGACAGCTGGAGTCCCAAAATGTACCCTTTCCATGCTCTGAGTTTATAAGTGAACTCTATTAATGATCCAGCCTGTTTCCCTAGATCCTTAACAACTATCTGTGCACTGATTTCATGACTCAAGCACTTGGGGATGACCTGGCTGGTTCCACAAGAGCAAACAAGATTTCTCGATCCCCCTCCTCCACCACCAGCAGCACTACCTCCTTCGAATATAGGACTTCCAGTTCATCCAGGGCCAATTAAAACAGCAGAGGCAGAGAAAATGCTGCTGCTGCAGCCTGGGGCTTCTTTGACAAGCTACTCTCCACACAGACCCAACTTCAGCTTGTGAGCTGCAGAAAAGCATGTAAGCTGCAGGAGACCACAGCAAAGACATCCAGTTACTTGGGCTGTCTGATTGTGGGCTAATTATACAGAACAAGATATTCAGTCCCAAAGTCTCCAAGGTACAGGGAGGGAAATGAGGGAAGTCAAACTAAACTTCATCAAAAGAACAGCTGGATGGAGAGGGAAGCTACCAGTGCTGAATAAAAACCAAGATAACTGACAATAATGATATACCAAGATGACATGCAATAAGCTTCAGGACATGCCATGTCCCACATCCAATTAAAGATGACAGGATCTAGTGGGGATTTAAACAGGCCGGAATTTGTCCAGAATACTAAACGGCACCTCATATGTCAGATGAAAAGTGAAATGAAACATGAGAGAAATTTACAATTACTACAAAACCCAAAAGCACCACTGCCTTTAAAGAAAGTTAATTTTACGTATGAAGTCACCAAAATGAGAATTCTGGTCTGTCTCAGGGGGTGGCTGGGAGCACAGCCAAACCTAGAAGTTCTGTAAAGATTTTCTTCTTTAATACAGACGCTCAGAAACAAAAGATTAACAAACTAAAATGATCATACTGACGCAGGCTGAGTGTCCATTCCCCAATTTCTATGTACGATTTGTACCAATAAGCCAAACTGGCCTAATTTGTAGAACACCATGAAGGCAGATGACATCTTCTAAAGTAACGCAAAGAGACAGATGCCTCCTCAAGCAGGTCAAAATAGTAAATTCAGATTACCTTCCACAACATGAAATCTCCCAGATGTGTTGGGAACTACAACTCTCACCCTGCCTGGCTGAGACCTCTGGGTTTCCAGGTTAAAGGAAACCAACTAAGACTCTCGGTGTCAACAGGGCATTGTAGGGAAGGAAGAAATGTCAAGCAAAGAACACCAGCAGAAGGAGTCATCACTTTATTAGTTTCTGAAAAGCCTGAAAGTGCAGCTCACCACTCAACACACAGCCCATTCTAAACAGCACAGGCCCACTTTCCACATACTTAAAGCAGTACTAGCTATAGGAAATTCTTTTGGCAGTTAATGCACTGGCATATTTTTGCAACATATTTGAGTACCAGTGTTCTAAACATCTCCAAATTTGGGTCACCTTTCTGAAGCTCACCTCTGCTGGCAGAAAGTTTATATCTACAATGCATTAATGTCTTAATTGATTTAGGAAAAAAAAATCCCAAATCTGCCTCCTGAAGCACTTTGGTTTCTCTTACCTGCATTTGAAATCACAGGATCCAGCTGCCAACAAGACATTATTGGGATGCCAATCTAGACTAAGGACAGTGGAGCGAATGGGTTTTTTAATGTGCTTGCTTACCCACCTAGAGGATAACCAAAAAAGCAGTAAGAGACTAGTTATTGATATTGCACTACAAGAGTCACACAAGTATTCTGTTTTTGCCACATGGCAGATCTTGGGAGAACAAGTGAACTGGCAAAGTCCACAAAATATCTGTTTTACATTTTAGTTGCAAAAGTAATACTAGGCATGTAATCTGAAACCCTCTCAAGCACACAGAGAAAGACTGAAGGATTCTTTTGGCAGACGGAGCTATTCTGTGAAATTTCTAGATTCCTGCTATGAGAAAACAGATTCAACAGTGGTCATGATGAAACAGACTCAACAGATTTCCTTGAAATAATTTAGAGAAGGAAAAAAAGATTTAGGTACTAAACCCTGAACAATTCAGAGTTCACTGATAATCAGCAACCTATATTTCAAACTGCCATTTGTATTATAGAAATAAGTTGGGGAATATTCTAAGGGAAACAATTGACATTCATCTTCTCACCAGTCATTTTCAGACTCAAAGTAGCACACAGATATGAGTCGGGCTCCACTTCCAACGGCAAATTTGTTCTCCAGTGGGGACCATTTCACAAAGGTGGCTGCTCGGTTGATCCTCAGAATGACCAGGGTTGGTTTCCACACACCATCCTTCTGACTCCAGACATAAGCATTACGGTCAGCACCACAGGTGACAATGCGGTCACTCTTTGGGGCCCAATCAATGCCTGAAATTTAGGCAACATTGTTTTTCCAATGAAGGAATAAGATCCCTGGCCACCACATAACACATTCCAAAAGCCACATCTACTACTTCCTTTATTACATTTATGCCCTGCCTTCTCTCCGTGATGAATTCCTTGTGCCAATTACTGCAGGGTTCCCACTCAGATGATCTCCATCTGAACACTGCCCAGGACTAAAACTGCTTAACTTTAGCAACCTGGTGCTTTTAGGCTAGAGAAAGCCTCCCCAAACCAGATACTTTATTCATAACCCCATGATCTTTACACCTGCACAGCCTCTATCTCCAGATTCATCCAAGGATAAACTCTTACAACTGTGTGCCACAAAGGAACAGCCAGAGTACTCCATAGCTGCTACATGAACTGCTAAAAATAGCCCACTTCTGTTTTTGAAAAACTTTTTTTAATATAGTAAATTGCATGGAATGACTAGCAACCTATTTAAAAAGGAAATTGCTTCTCCTGGAAATTTCTAGAAGAGGCGATTCTCTTCTTCCCCACTGGCTACAAAACCGATTGGGGAGGACTGTACAGGGTCAAGTTCTGCCTCCTTCTGCCTTAGGACACCCTAAGGCAGAAGGAGTATGGGCTTCAAATATATGGCAATGGCAAGTGGTTGAAGGAGTTAAAAATAACATGACTATAGAGCCCATAAATTCCTGGATGGTATAAACAGCCCTGACATGAAGTAGCTAGTACCAGGCCCACAGTAATCATCTCAAATTCTTCTGTTCCTTTCAATCATGTAAGCAAATATTTCAGAAAAAGATTTTATCTCAAAATGCCTCTTAATGGAGATAATTCCCTCAGCGAGCAGAAGGTAACTTGAAAGAGGAATTTCTACTTTTGATGTGCACAGTACAGTATGGACACTTTAGAAAACGGGTTTCACAGGTTTTTGTATTGTTTAAAAACCAGCAAAGGCTATTTAACAAAAGACAACATGGGAGTAAAGTATGTAAGCAGATTACGGAAAGCCTGTTTCAAACTACTGTATCTTCACCCTTAGTTAAAAAGAGGGAGCTAAAATCAAAAGAATTTAGAGACATTTTCTATCTTTTGAATGTCAAGGACCAATTCTTTTGCTCCAAATCTCAAGATATTCCACAATACGCACAAAGAAGACTGCGCAAGTTCAGTGGCCACAGAATACTGGTTACTGGATTATTACTGGATAACTATTAGATGGAATGGGGGAGGGAGGATGGAATGGAGTATCCTGGAAAAAAGCATATCTGGTTGGGATCCTCAACAAGAGCTGCCACACTACAACATCTTCTTACAAGTCCCATTTAACTCTTCCCTAACACTATTCAACTATATTCAGAAGCAAGAAAAGTATTACCCATAAATGTAGGCCATAAAATATACAAAAAGTATTAGGATTTTTTTTAAAAAATCCACATCCTTCTTTTGACGCATAAAAAGGTTATGCAAGAAAGCTCCAAGAAGATCTTGAGTTTCCAAAATGCCAGTAAAATGGTCTTCAATTTCTTGCACAGCACCTCCATTTTACCATAAAAATGCTAAGTACATCCAGTTCAGTAGCACAACAAATGCAGAGACCATATTCATTCATAAAATAACTACAGGCATGAAGTACCTTCAGAATGTTTCTTGTGTACTCAAGATGCTTAAGTGCTCAGGTGTGTGTTAAATACATATACAATATAACACTTTTTTTAACGGTATCTCTCTTCATATAGTTCCATAAACAGCTTAAGATTCCTGCTGAATATAGAACAGATACTTGCAAAGCTTCTCTGGCAATGTTCTATTTATTAGACTGCATCCATATTGATTCATAAATGTTTCCATGACCTGGTGAAGTATTGTATTGTACCTCTCTTTATTTCAAGTATATCACCTTTGGAAAACAGCTCAAGCTTTTCATTTAAAAGCTTTAAATGAAAACCACTCAGTAATTAAAACCAGTAAAAATGACCTTATTTTAATTGTAAGCACTCTTATTCACATGACTTCAGGATCATAGCTTAATATCAAGGATTCACCTCAAAGCAGAGCAACATACCATCCAAGTGATGCATGTTTCTTTTTTTAGATTTGAATTGGCATCCCACAGATTATGTTCACTAAGCTTTTCTGACAAGCAAGATGACAAGGCTTTTCTTAAGTCCACATATGTGGAATTTCTCCTTTCCTACTGTGCTATACAGTCTAAGCTTTCTATTTAAAAATTTTTAATTCTTGATTAGAAACAAAGCCCTAAAATAGAAGTTAAATATAGTTAGGTCACAGGTGTACTGCACACACATCCATTTGTTTTGTAAGATGGTACTTCTGAATCCAAGATGGCAATTTAAATGGAAATATTGTAAGGCATCTTTCCAGGGTTTTAATGCAATGCATTCTTCCCTCGGTATCTAAGCTCCAATCTGTCCCTTGTAATGCATTACTGCAATGCAAAAATTTCTCACCAACACTACAATTGTATTAGGCTCTCTGCTCGCTTCACGTTATATAGGATGGATTATATCTTCTCAGAACAAAATTTTTTATCAAAATTCTTCTCAGAGGGAAGTTAAATCACATTTACAATATAAAACAGTGAGACAACAACACTGTACTAAAACATCTAATAAATATTAATAATTACTATTAATAACTTCTGAATGAAAGTCAAGCTGATTTGATCAGTAATTGGTTGTAGTCCCAGGACTCCTCAACAGATCTTGTGGTGCCAAATACTGACACATTATTGCTACAGCACAGGCTTTATTGACAGTAGAAAATGCAGCAGATGGTGAATAGCAGAGAAGCATTCCAGCACTTTTGCTGATGGGGTCCAGCAGCCCTCACAGACAATGGTGGAATGGACCTCCACATGAATTCTACCCAGACCTATCTTTTGGCCCGCAGTCAAATCCAATCCTTACCACTGGACACACAGGGCACCTGAGTCAGGATGTACTCCCTTCTGGGCTGAATCAAGTGGAAGATGGCTTCCCACTATATAATCAAAAGTTACATAGTGCAGAAGCAAACAAAGAAAATCAAAGTGTGGCAGCATGGCCCGTATCTCCCCTAACAGCAACGAGAGCTGTATAAACAGGTTAACAACAGAGAACAGCTAGCTCCACCGTTGGTTCCCAGCCTTCATATCTTCCCCCAGCCTCAAACTGCAACCTAAATACAAAAAGTATCCTGCAAGGTCATTAATACAAATTAATCCTTTCATGCCACTTGGCAGCTGTTAACGTCTGGCCATGATGTTAACAGAGACTCTAAAACCCATCTGCATAGTGGCAGAGGCCCAGTTTATAAGCTTTTTTAAAAAACCCATACAAATTTTAATCTGAGAAAATGTAAAATGTTAACAACAGCAAAAGCCTCCCTGTAGAGGAAAGAGAACCTTGTTATGGCTTGCCACGAACAGCCTTTCATTTATGTAAGTCAGTGGTTCTCAACCTGTGGGTCCCCAGATGTTTGTGGACTTCAGCTCCCAGAAGCCCCAGCCACTATGGTCAATGCCCAGGGCTTCTGGGAGCTGAAGTCCAAAAACATCTGGGGACCCACAGGTTGAGAACTATTGATGTAAGTTCTGCCTGACTGACAGACTGACAAAAAGAAGGTCCTCTAGCACTATGTTCTCCTGCTGATAACATAGCTTCTTAAAGAATCAGGAGAGGGAAACATTTATGAACACACTCTTCATAATTTGTTTAAGTGTAAGAACTTAGCAGACACACTATAACACGCTGTATCTGCTCCTTCTGTGCTCCATTTCAATTACCTGACTTCCAACAATACAGTGTAAATTAGCTTTATGTAGGAGGAAGGAATTGCTCAACAGCAAACACAGCATTGCGCAAAATTTGCTGTACTTCCAATTACACTACTCCTTTAAATCTTCCATGTATGATTATTTGCTCTCTCTTTTGTTTCCAACTGAGGAATACAGAATATAGATAAAAAATCCTTGCAGCTAGATTATTATCCTGCCCCTCATTTCTGTTTCAGCCTGCTGCTTTTGCTTGCCATTTCTGTAACATCCTAGCCAGCAAGACTGTTTACTGCACCTAAAATAGCATCAAAAGTACCTTAGAAACCTCTTCCCCCACCTTTTGAAGGTTCAAAGATCCTTCAAAAGCAGGACCAAGTTTCTGAAAAGGTAGATAAGAACACGGTATGATGAAAACCAAAGAAAACTGGCATTTTACTACAAAGATATATGGCTCCATATCAGCTTAGCAGACACAAGACAGGTACATGTGGATAAGCACATGTACCTGTCTTGTGCTACAGCATCTTATGTAGTTACAGAACAGATACACTGTTTCCTAATGTAAGTGGGCTATGCATGGAATTTAAGCCTAATTCATACAGACACAACTACAACATTTATATTGAAAGTGAGCCACAAATTCCAGAAAACATTTAAATGAATCACATGCAGTTGAAATAACACCACTACAGGAACTGATGAATGATTTTAACAGATATTCCTGGATAGGAACAGTCCAATGCCAATACAACAAATGTATCATTCCATTAAAAATGGGGGGGAAATGATACATTACACTTTTTCATTGCAAGGGGAAAACTGCAAAACTTAAAAGTATCTTTGCTGCATGAAAAAATGTCACTTCTGACTACGCATAAGGTGGAATATTTAATGACTCGTGTACCTCTTACCTGTGATGTGTCCATTGTGTTCTTTCAGCTCATGAGCTTTCACCCACTGGTTACCACTCTTCTTATAGATGTGAACCTCATGATTATTAGGGCTAATGGCAATCTCTGCCAAGAGGACAAACTGATTAGAATAAAGAATGCTCTAAAAAAAGAAGTCTCCAATATACATGGACATACTTCATTCACTATTCCCAACTAAAAGAGTTCTCACTGAGCACCTAAAACAGTGGCATAACAGCAGGACACATAAAATAGAAGCAACAGTGTAAAATCAAACTAGCCAATGAATTAACACAGGCAGCAAAGACATAGGAGGAAGGTAATATCACTTTAATAATTAAACTACATATTGTAATTCAGTTGCAGGTAGCATAACTCCAAAGACTTCTACCTCACCACAAAGCAGCATTAAGAAGAAGTCATGTACAGCAGAAAAGGGCTATGGGGGGCTCAGTCCTCTGCCCCATTCCCTCACCCTCCCACCTGCAATATATATTGTCATCAATATATATGACAAAAGAACAGATGGTAAATGCCTGGGAGGCTATAAATTACCGAAATGGTGGTGCAAAAATTGCTGCTGTCATTGCAAACTGCTTCTTCCCAGTACAGGTATACTTCAATTAATGTATTATTAGGCATTAGTTCTTTAACAGAAAATTTGATACCAGAAGCAGAAACAACATAGAAAGAATAGGTATAGGTTCCTACACCACAAAAAAGATGAGTACTTCAACATGTTTCTGCAAATATTTCATTTAAAACTAACATGTGTAATACAACAACCAGACCAAGTAAGTCTTGAATACGTAAACCAAACCATTTTGGACTTTCTAGAGACCACCTGAAATCTTCTACCAAAAGGTATCCAGGGATGCACTTTTTTCCCTTTCATTAGCCTCCACTTTTCTTTATTTCCATTTAAGTTTCCAAATGTATAGATCTGTGGGGTTGTTTTTTTAAAACATGTAGGGCAGTGGTTCTCAACCTGTGGGTCCCCAGATGTTTGTGGACTTCAGCTCCCAGAAGCCCTGAGCACTGACCATAGTGGCTGGGGCTTCTGGGAGCTGAAGTCCATGAACATCTGGGGACCCACAGGTTAGAACCACTGATGTAGGGGATAGCTGGTGAGGCTGGTTACTTTCCTTTCCCCTTTTCTCTCTGGTCTGCTGTTCACACATGCTACAATAGGTATTCTGGAATACAGCTACTGTTTATTTTCTGGTTTGATGCAGCCATACATGGCTGCAGAAGCAATGGTTAGATGAGAATCCCATTCTTTCCCTGCTTGATTGCACTGTTTACTGCAGACACGCTGCTACAACCAAGAAGTGAACATCTATGCTTCTTCAGACCTCCCTCACCATCTTCCCAATGCCAATTCTGAAAAAAAATCTAGCTAGACAGAGGACAAGGATGAAGGGAGGCAGCTGGACAGGCATAAAAGGACTTTGTAAAAAGGAACTTCTTTGTCAGAGGCTTTGTTAGCTGAGGTATGCCTGTACTGCTTTAATAACAACACCGTGAAGTCTATATGAACATTCATCCCTTCTCAAATCTCAGTAAAGGATCTCTACTACTCATTATACTAGCTTTACAGCAGACTTCAAAGAAAACTGCTGCTTAGTTATGTGAATTCTGCAGTCATGTTGACTTTACAAGATCCTATATACAATCTGAAATCGCATGAATTAAAACAGGTAACAATGTAGACAACACTCACGAGTTCGGTCTCTGTTCCAGGCATGGCAGGTTATTGGCTCTAGTAAGAACTGGTGTAGGGACATTCTGAGCAAGGAATGTTTTTAAGATTCTAAGCAGGATAAAGCTGAAATTAATATGGAGCAATGCTTTAGTTAGTTGTGGTCAAGTCTGTTTGTCTAATACTAAATCATTTTGATAAAATCACAACAAATCCAACAACAGATGTTTAAGGGAGTTGTTAAACTCTGGTTGCTTAGGACAAATAAACAGTTTTTCACAAAAAGGCATGCACATTTTTTGAAAATAAAAAAAGATCTCTGCTTATTTTGATCACTTACTACATTACAAAAAACATCCAATGGACTAAATGGAGATGCAGTACTCTGGGGAGAATAGTTCTTAGTATACCTAAAGACAAATTCCCAGACTTCAGGAACATGAATGTTCAGAGGCTCTGCTAACTTTTAAGTATATCTGATTTTACCTATGTAGCAACATCACTGTGCAGTATCTTAAAGCAGGAGACAGAATACAATGTCACAATCCAAAATTTTAGGAGCAGAGGAGACAACCAAGCTTAATTTGATAACCAAAAAATTTCACTAGCTGTTCATACCTGAACAGAGAATTGAATCATCTGGTAAATGACTCTATGGATTGGAATGTGCAAAGAAACCAAAGCAGAACGGGTACCGAATGACAATGGAGCAGGCAAGTCATCTCTAATTATAAAAATTGAGGCTCTATCTTCCCTGACATTTAGCTTCCTATTATTCCTGCTCAGCAAATGGTTGTTAAACCAAGGGTTACTAACACTTAAACAAAACACTTTTCCTTTGCATACTTCAAGAAAACAACTAGTGATGTCAGCTCAAGATATTCATACTCAGGGGAACACAATATACCTATCATTATATGAGAATTTAATAATTCTTTCATCACAGGTAAGATAAAATTATAAACAGGGGAATGGGCTATCCTCCCTCTCTTGATCACACCTTGCACTGCTAGCCTAGATGTGGTAGAGAAGTGCCTTCTTCCACGACCAAGATAAAGCCTGCCAAAATTTTTGCTAGCCTGCCTTTTAACCATAAGAAGAGCTGGAATATGCAATACTTTGACCTTTCTCAGTCAGAACCTACTCTGTATAAAAGGTAGGCCAAAACTTCCATGGGATTATTTACAGCAGCACTACTCAAAGTTGTGTTCATGGAACAGTGCTAGTCCAAGTGCCACGGGCTGCCAGTCCACAGTGAGTTTCCAGGAAAGAAAGAGTTGTAGTCGCTGGGCATAAATATGGTTGGGAAAACCCTGCCAGTCCTCAACAACAGAAAGCTTGAAAAAACGAACAAACAATGATTTGCAGTACCAAACTTTTGTGGCCCACTTTTCCAGATACATCCTGCTTTACCCCACTTCTATTATTATACACAGAGTAGGCGACTTGAAGGCACATACACACATATCATCTGTATACACTACAACCTTACAGAATTACCTAAGTAGAAGCAGACAGGTTCCTAAAGATTTTACAATCTAAATATCAGGAGGGGGATAACAACAAGCAGGCAGGGACAAAAGGGATGAATGTGGACAAATGCAACTGAAGGACTGAAAACATAAGTACAGTTGAGAAAGGGACAAAGGCGGTGTAGTGGTTGAGACTGAGACCTGGGAAATCCAGATTCAGTTCCCCACTGAGCCACAAAACTTGCTTGGGAGCCACGAATCAACCACTCTTTCTCAATCGGCCTGACCTACCCCACAGTACTGTTGCGAGGATGAAGAGGGGAACAGAGTAACGTACAGTCATCCCTCCACATTTGCCGGTTTTACTTTTGCGGATTTGATTATTGACGGACTATTTGTAGTCCCCCTCCTTATGCCATTTTTAATAGGGACTGCAAACGAGGCTTTTAAGTCCCCATTAAAAATGGTCTGAGGCAGCCGTGGAGGTGGCAGGAAGCCCCCCCCAGCCCCCCACTTCTGCCTTGTGAAGGAACCCTGATGCCTAAAAGGAATCCACAGTGGGTTGAATATGGCAGTCACACTTTTTTTTGTGTTAAATGTGGTCTGAGAGGACCTAGAGTTACTCACTTTTTCCCCATTTTCACGGGGATGCTGGGCCCCTGACCCCAGCGAATGTGGAGGGATGACTGTACAGAACACTGCCTTGATTTTTCTGAAGAAAGGGCAGGATATAAAAGTAAGTAAGATGGCTTAGCTGGTCCCCCAGACCTTAGCTCAACACTCAAACCACAGCACAAGTATGTATTATACTCCACCTCTATTTCTTTTATCACCAATGGCGTATCACCCCTCGAATGTCCCTACAGAGTTTACAAAACATACAATTGAGCGCCAGGCTTCAAAGAGAAATCCAGGCTCAGCTCTCCAAAGAGCTATGAAACTGGCTGGGAGACCCCGAACCAACCACTCGGCCTGATCTACCTCACAGGGCTGTTGTGAGGATACGCGACGCGGGGGAGAAAGCCGCAGGATATAAATATAACTTAAATAATAAGTACACGGAGCTCCTGGGATGAAATGCAGACCATACCCATAAGAAATGAATAAAATAAAGCGGGAGGAGGGGGTTTTTGCTTTTAAAAACGGGGCTTTTGTTTCGAACGGGCCTCTAATAGGCTCGCAACCCCCTTCCTTGTTCCCACAGAGGGACGACTGAGGGGAAATGGGGGTCCCGTTTTGCTCACGCCCCCATTATTTTGTCAACCCACAGGAGAGAGAAGCTTTGTCCCGTCAGCTGTGAGGAGGAGGAGCAGCCCCTTCCCATCTTTCCACTCACCTGCGGGGGCTGAAGGAAGCGGGGCTCGCGGACTCTGGTCAGTCAACGCGACGCCGGGGTTTCTCTCAGGCAACGAGAGGAAGGCGCGGCCGCCAAGCAGGGTCCGGCTCTGTGACACTCGCACTGCGCCTGCGCAGAGTCGCCGACGGCCGCAGCGCGCCTGCGCGGAGAAAACGACGGCCCTCCCCGTGGGCGTCGGTCCTGCAGCGGCCTGGTAGGAGCCGAGGTTCACTGCGCTTGCGCTGCTTGCTGGGTTTAGGGACGGGAGGGAGAGCGAGCCGGGGTTCTCTTCCTCACTGCGCCTGTGCGAAATGCCGGCGTGGGAAAGAGGGCAAAGCCGAGTTTCCCCCGAGCTTTGTCCTTTCATGGCGCCTGCGCGGATAAGGCGGGTTGGGAATAAAAAGTTTCACGCAGTGCGCCTGCGCAGAAAAGATAAGCTTGTTAAGGGGAGAAGCTCTATGAAATCTCGAAAAGGGGTGGTGATGTTTGATGAAGGAGGCCATTTCTGCACTAGGCTGTTATAGTGCTATTATTCCATTTTCAAAAGGCCTTTCCCTCAACTGCACACCCCAAAATTCCATAGGATGTTGGAAGTGGAATAATAGCGCTATAACAGTCTAGTGTGGAAATGGCCATAGGCTTTGTGCGTAAGGTCTAAGGCTAGGGTTGCTTGCATACCTGGGCAGGTGAAGGGAAGCAAGCGTGTCTAACCCTTGCATGTTCTGTTTTGCAGTTGGGGGCCAAAAATGCACCTTTGTTCAAGACCTCTTTGGATTGATGAAGCAAAGTAACATCCCTGATTCAGTTACATTGGCATAGCAGAAGTCCAGGTTTCCTAGAGTTTAGAAATCCCCCGTAGAATAAAATCTGAGTTGGAAGGGCCCTCAAGGACTATCTAGTCCAACCCTGTACCATGCAGGAATACACAATCAAATCACCCCTAAACTCTGGTCTTAAAGATCCCCGGAGAAAGAGCGCCCCCCATCCATTCCAGTGTGGAACAGCTCTTTTCCTCTGGAGGTTTTAATGTTCAGGTGGAATCTCTTTTCCCTTAACCTGAATCAAGCTTGCTCCATTTTCGACATGTTGTGTGCTTTCAAATTGTTTCCAACTTACGGGGCGACCCAAAGGCAAACCTATCACAGGCTTTTCTGGGGCTGAGAGTGCGTGATGTGCCCAAGTCAGCCAGTGAGTTTCCATGGCCGAGCGGGGAATCGAACATCGGCCTCCGGGACTGTGGACCAACACTCAGATCACTGCATCACACTGGCTTTCTTACATTATCTCATGTCATTTCTCCATGACGTCCTTTGAGATATTTAAAAATGTCTGTCATGCCACCTCTCATTCTTTTCCAGGCTAAACATACCCAGCTGCTCTTCACTGGGCTTAGGCCATTTCCGCACTACACTGCTATAGTGCAATTATTCCACTTTCAACATCCTCTGGAATTCTGCAGTTTGTAGTTCACTGAGGCGCAAGAGCTCTCTGGCTGAGGATTCTAAAGGCCCCTCCCTAAACTGCAAACCCCAGGATTCCAGAGGATGTTGAAAGTGGAATAATAGCACTATAACAGTCTAGTGCGGAAATGGCCTTAATTTCCAGACCTGTTACCGTCTTGGTTGCCCGTCTCTGAATGCATTCCAGCTGATCAATATCGTCCTTGGACTGTGGTGCCCTGAACAAGACACAGTAGTCTACATGAGGTTTGATCAAAGTAGAATAGACTGTCAGGGCACTCCGGGCTTCCCTCAGTCGATAACTCCCATCAGCCCCAGCCAACAGAGCCAATTGTCAAGGATGATGGGGGCTGTGTTCCAGAACATCCTGGGAACCACCAAGTTGCAGAAGTCTGCTTTGAAAACTAACCGTTCATCCACCAGCCTTTAAGGTGCCACAAGATTCTAGTCCTTCCCATGAAGGTGATGACAGAATTAAAATGGTTTTCAAATGGAAATAAAAGCTTTACATCTCTTTCTCAGTCTTGATTTCTTATTCTGTGTATTTAACTGAGCAAGCCAACTCAATTTGATGGGATTACTCCTAAGCAAACCCATGTAGCATTGCCATTATTGAGCCACCAGAAAAATCTGTGCAACTAGGCACCAAAATGACATAGTTTTTTTTTTTTAAAAAAAAACATGCTGTGAACAACTTGCTAAGCTGGTGGGGGGGGGTGCAAACTTGGAAAAAAACCATCAGATTAAAGCTTCGCAACTAGGTCAGCTAAAAATTGCACAACTGGAATGCAATTGCACATAACTACAGCTTTATTTTTTCAAAAGGTCTTTTGCTCCTAGGGTAAGGGGAGAAAAACACTGAAGAGCTGTATTCTTTTCATCCCCCCAGTCCCCTAAAATCTAGAGATTTAATGCTTTAAATCAGACTTTGAAAAACATATTTTATGGTAATCTCTCAAGTTTTCCAAGCTATGTTATTTCTCCAGGGCAAGGGAAAATGTCACAGGACTTAAGAGGTGAAAATAAAAAGGCTAGTATACACATGTGATGTAACCTTGGCTGGAATACCTACTATGCAGTGCAACATTATAGAAGCCCAGTATAATGCCTGACAAGGTTAAGTTCTCCTTTACCTGGAAACAGAGTTGCCTGCTGGCAATGTGCAAATCATGGTTTAAAAGTTCTTGGTTCGTTGTTTCTTTGTTGGAGGGACGGACAAGCCAGACTACTAGTTTAGAGATAAGCAGAAGGTGGACAAGAAGTGTTTTGTTTCTTCAACCACTTCAGTATGTACCCAGAGGTGTATTTCAGCTGGTTTGTACCACTTTACCCAAACCAGTTATTAAAATTTGTCCGGTGAAAAGTTTTGCTGTGCCTTCTGCCTCTGACCGGTGCACACTTTTATTCCTTCCCAATCGCTCTTTCTGCAACGGCAGCAAGCCGAAAGCTTTTCTGGCCAGCCCCAGCTCTGCCGTAGCAGCATGCCAGGGAAGACTATGGAAGAGGAGAAAAAGGAGTTGATTGCTACCTTGCAGGCAGCCTCCATGGGGAAAAAGTCAGAAGGAAAAGGGAGAGTGTGAGAGGATGAGAGCAAGGGAGAGGAGGATCATCTAGAAAGCAAGCAGCCCTGATTTCTCCCTCTGCTGCAGGCAAGCACACGTCCACACACATTTCTCCAGTCGTACAACAAACGGTTACCATATACACATTTTGGAAAAAAATATAAGCTGTTCAGTTGTTAATTGTTTTGAATGCCACCACTACCTATACCACCATGGTGCCGATAAACACAAAGTCAAGTTCCTCTGGAGCTTTGGCATATTGTGATTTATGAACCCAGCCATTGTGATATTATAAGCTTCTCTGAGAACGTATTAGAAGGTTGGGTTACAGATTCCTAATAGACTGAAAAATAAACCATTTCTTCCTTTACGATTCTTTGTAGGCACTGATTGTGTCAATGGGTTCACATCCTAGCCCACAAAGAAATAAACTCTGCCACAACTCTGTACTTCGCAGGACAAAGCTTTATTAAGACTATGCTTTAAAACTAGGTAAGGAAAATTATTTACAAGAGACAGCTCAAGCCACGCCTTGGCAGCATTTTCCATCCTTGACGTGAAAATGCATTAAAAACAGACTGGCTCCAACTCAGAAAACACATAAAAGATAACCTTCACAGGAAAGAAACTGTAGAATGTGCTTCAGGGAAAATATTGGGTTTCAAGCTCCTACTTCATGTGGATGTTTGCATATTCCTGCACTTTTCTGTCTTCACATTCCAAGAGATGCTTGGTACTTCCACCCTCTTTCTTTCTCTTTCTACGAACTGTCTTTTCAATAGGCTTGAGCTGCTCCAGTCATCACTATGCTAGCAATCTTGAAAGAGGCAGCTGCGCAGAGAGACTTTGTCCACCAGCCTGTGAAGAGAAACAATTCACTTATTTAGAAGGTAGAGCAGGAAAATAGAAGGTGAGCTTTCAGAGGACAAAGAAAAGAGAGCCAATGGGGCACTGAAGACAGAGGCTGAGAAGAGCAGAAAATACAACAGGGGAAGAGGGAGAATGCCAGGACATGGATGGGCGTGCTTTTGTTAACACTACAGGTGAACTGATTCAACCAAGCAAGCCACAGCCTTGACTTTGCAAGAGAGTAGGGCTCACGGAGGTCTCCCATTCACAGGCTCCTACAACCCAAAGTCAGCTTAACAGCAGATAACCAACAACATACCCTGAAGGCACCATATCCCATCTTGGAAGCAAGCAGGGTCGGCTTTGGTAAGTACTTGAATGGGAGACCACCAACAAATGCCAGGTTCTGTAGACTATATTTGAGAGGAAGGAACTGACAAAACCAAAGGATCACAGAATCATAGAGTTGGAAGAGACCACAGAGGCCATCCAGTCCAGCTCCTTGCCATGCCGGAACCCATATTAAAAAACTCCAGACAGAAGGCCATCCAGCCTCTGCTTAAAAACCTCCAAAGAAGGAGACTCTACACACTCCATAGAGGCAACAGATTTCACTGCTGAACAACTCTGACCATCAGGAAGTTCTCCCTGAGGATTAAGTGGAATCTCTTTTCCTGCAGTTTGGAACCACTCCTGAGGATTCCTTGCCTAAGGAAACCCTATGAAATACCTGGGGTCACCATACTTTGACGGGTAACGTGAAGGCGCCAACGCTCACACACTCCACCACAACCATCAACAAACCTCTCTGAGATTCTTTTCAGAGCATAAATCCAGGGGTATAAAGTTATAGTAATTAACAGTTCCACCTCTCTGAGTCCTTAGAAGCAAAGAGGAAATGCAAGGACCTACCAGCTGCAGGTTCAGTAAGGCGAGCTCTATTCCTCTGCTGATGACTTGGAACTGGCCGATTTGGAGACCTGGATGATTTCCACCGAAGTGAATGCTTTGCCCGCTGCAACCCGGTGCCTGGTGCGCAGCTTGTTCAGGGCCGACTCAGCCATTCCAGCTCTCTCCTCAGCATCATCCAGCTCGTGCACAGTTTTCCGGTACCTTGCCATGTTCTGGTTCGCCTGTTCCTCCTGCAGGGAGTTAACCAAAGAGGAGTTTGGAACACAGCTTGAAAAGGAAGACTTCTGAATAAAGTATCCTTTTAGTTCATATAAACTGTGATGTCTTTTCTGGGTGGAAGTCACCATAGGATGCTTTATTTTGTTTAGTTTTTTTTTAGAATTTATTTTAAGGAAATAATGTAGGTTTTTTTTTTAAGGTTTGCAGTAGCAACCCCTGCCTTAGGCAATGTTTGTCTGAGAAAGGGAAGGTTTTTAAAGGTCTCGGTACGTACAGCCTCCTCAATTTGTCTCTTGTATGTCTTCAGCTTGTTCTGCAGCTTCTCCACCAGCTCCTGCATGCGCTGGTTGGTCTTATGATCCTCCTCTGTTTGGAAGACCAGTTCCTTCAGGCGCCGCTCATTCTTGTGGAGCACCTTCACCGTCTCCACGTGACGCTTCTGCTCTGAATCCAGCTCCGTCTCCAGCTCCTTAATCTGGGTGAGAGGAAGGGGAAGTTAAGACGTACAAGATGCTGCTGACGCCCAAGGCGGGCAATCAGGTTCTCCTGTCTGCCCGTAATCATACAGGGAGAAAGAGTGACTGATCCCTCTGCCTGGTAGACAATCGTGCAGTAATGTTTTCTTACTTTGGCCTCCAGCTTCATGATGGTGCGTTTCCCTCCTTTAAGAGCCAACTGCTCTGCTTCTTCAATCTTGACTTGCAAGTCTTTGATGGTGACTTCCTGGTTCTTCTTAATCTTTTCCAGGTGCATGGAGTGATCCTGCTCTTGGCGTAGCTCTTCTGCCATGCGGGTTGCCTAGGATGGGATTTAAGAAACGGGAGAATGGTTTTCTCACAAAACAGCAGGTGTTAGAGCCTTGTCTCGTCTTATGCATATCCATAACATGATGTGCTGAAATCAGCCCTGGTGGCGCAGTGCCTAAATGTCGGCCCTGCAGCCACAAGGTTGTGAGTTCAATCCCGCCGGGCTCCAGGTTGACTCAGCCTTCCAGCCTTCCGCCGGTTGGCAAAATGAGTACCCAGCTTGTTGGGGGCAATTAGCTAACACGTTGTAAACCGATTAGAGAGCACTTAGCTGATAAGCGGTATAGAAACACACATGCTATTGCTATGCTATCAGCCCCACCAGGAGGGGAAGGGGTTTAGCGATAACCAGGGCTGTGTAGCAATTCTTGCAGGGAAATAGAAAAAAGTATGGGGTGCAGAGGTGTGTACAGAGTCCAGCTCCCTGAGACTCTCAAATTTACACTTTATAAAAGCAAGTTTCTAGCCCTTATGGCATGAAAGGGCGCAAACACTGCCTGCTGAAATCTCAGAAGGATACGAAAAGAAAGATTTCCAGTGGTTGGGGAGGGGTGGGGGGCTGGTGCTTTTAGCACCCTGCAAGACTTGGTTGCTCCTCTGAGACATGGCTAACTTATGCAGTGTAAATTATATCTTAGTCAAAGTACACAAATATGCTAATATGATGAATTTGCATAAGTTCTACAGGGCAAGTTTTGAATCTGGAAATAGAATTTTTTAATTTTATAGCACAGAATACACATAGCCTGGCAAAAAGATAAATGCATGATGATGGAGGATCCCAACAAATGTAAAGAAAGAGGTTGTTCGTCATCTGACTTTCTGTCTTTGATACCCAAAGGTTCCAGCTTCTACATATCCGTTTGGATCTCCCCTCCTGAATATATCAGTATACAATTTTAACTTATTATTATGGGTGCAGGCAGAATTTCTCCTGAACTATACCGTTGGTATTTGAAAAGGTTTATGGCGCCTTCCCCCAACCGCTGGAGGAGCACCATGGGAGTTGTGGTCCAACATATCTGGAAGCTGTAGTCCGACACATCATGTTTGGGACAGCTTTCTCCGGCACACCCCTTGCATGTGTGCCCCAGACCCGGGAAAGCTGCAACTCACATCAGCCACTGCTTTCTTTGCTTTCTCGTCTGCTGTTCGGAACTCGCTGATCAGCTCCTCATGATCGTTCGTGATGCGCACGAGGTCAGATTCCAGTTTACGCTTGATCACCAGCAGGCTTTGGTTCTGTGAAGGAAAGGGGAGACTTCATTCACTTCAGTTCTCCTCCCGCCCAGAGCATTTCTTTCTTGACAACATCACAGCACAAGAAGCTTGTGGTGTGTCTCTGTGTGTGTGCAGATGTGGTGCTTGTAGCAGCATCAGGTCCCTAGCCAGGAAAGGCTTTGAAGCATTTCTTCCAGTTGCACCTTTGGTAACCCAGCCTTGGCCATTCAGTCTAGCTAGCCAGCATGGTATAGTGGTAAAAGCACTGGGAGATCCCCATTCTTAGCCCTCACTGAGCTGCACAACTCACTGGGTGACCCTGGGCTGGGCACTTTCTATCAGCCTGACCTAGGGATACAAATAATACATCAAAGGCCTTTTCACTGTGGGAAGAAAATTGCAAAAATTCCTTCAAGAAGAAAATTAGGGAAGAATTACATTCCTAGCCTGGCCTTCCTCACAGGGTAGTTGTAAGGATAAAGCCAGATTGCAGGGAGCAGAGCCATGTATACTGTCTTGACGTTAATGAAAGAAGGTGGGATAGAAAGGTGATGGACCTTTTATTTTAAAAAGGGAATCCTACCTGGACGCTGAGTTCGTTGTGCCTTTCAGAGACCTCCACCAGCTCTTGCTCGAGGAGTTTGCGTGAGCGCTCGCTGCCCTCCAGGCCTGTCCGCACTTCCTCCAGCTCAGTCTGGAGAAGGCTGAGACGCCGCTCCTGGAGGTTGTATTGTTCCCGGAGTTCTTCATGTTGGCGGGCATCCTCGTCCATCTGGATCTGGAGATCCTGGAGGCAGAAAGATGGCAGTGGTATGAAGATGGATCTGGGGCATCACAGACTATTCCAAATCTACTGTCCCAAACTTAGCCAAGAGTCCATACTGCATGAGATGCTGGCCTTCGGCTACCGCAGGAGGGCTGCAGCTACAGGGTGGCAAAATGGGGGTGCTGCCCCTCCAAATAAGAATTTCACCCCCCAAAGAAATTTTCCTTTAGGTTTCTAGCAGTGCAAAGAGGGAGATGCTGAAAATTGTTCTCACCTAGAATTCATCCATTTGCTATGTTTGCTCTCCCTTTGCCTGCTCCTTTTCTTTGAATCCCTAAACTCTATTTTACGTGCTCAACTGAAGTTTTAAATTAACTGCCATGCTAGACACTTAAGAACGGAAGGAAAATTTCATCTTGGGGGGGGGATGATTTCTTATTCAGGGGCAATGCCCTTATTTTGCTTTCCCCTCCCCAGTAGCTTACACCCCTTTAGTGCAGGAAATGAGAACTCCTGGCCTTCACGATGTTTTCTGCTACAACACCTGTCCCCCCTTGCTTTGTAGTCTGAAGAGTTGGGAGATTTGCTGTTTTCAGTTCTCTGTCCTCACTTGATCTCACAACCCTTCCACTTGTAAAGAACCAGATGTGACACCTGTCAACAATGCTTTCCAGTCATTTGCTATGAAGTCACCTCCTTGCAAAATGTAGCCCAAATTGGACAGCACTCCTTCCGAATGTGTGCACTGCACCCATAGGGCGAGAGAGAAGAAGGAACTAGGGCAGCATAGGCAAGATAATAATTGTCCTCTTGTTCACCAGACTTTTTGCAGTCTTCATTCTGGGAGAGACATTTTTGGGGTACTAGTGGAACTGGGGAAAGTGGTTTTTTTCATACTACAGCTCCTAGAATTCCTCAGACACTGTGAGTTATAGCCCAATACAAGAGTCACAGTCCAAAACAATCCCTCGCCCAAGCTCAGGATAGCGGTGCCTTAGTCCTTTGCTGGCGCTGGCCCATATTTCGCCTTGCCTGTTGAAACCTGAGCCTTCTTGTCTTTGCACTAAAGCATCAAATATTTATCTTAAGAGACACTCCTTCCCAGGTGCTGTTTTGCTTCCTGCCTGGCTTCTTCTTCAGTCCTTTCTGCCTGATTCAGTTCATACCTTGATCTGCTGCTGGAGCTTCTTCAGCGTCTTGACAAGCTCGCTGTTGTTCTTGTTGGCGTGATCCAGTTGGATCTCCATTTCATTTAGGTCTGTCTCCATCTTCTTTTTCAGGCGGAGTGCCTCAGCCCGTCCTTTGGCCTCTAGCTCCAGGCTGGACTGCAGGGATTCAATGGCACGCTGGTGGTTTTTCCTGCAGAGAAGACAGCAAAGGCATCCCACAATGGGATGATTGGGCCAGCCCAGTCCATCTCTATGCAAGGAGTTTTGTATGACTGGCAGTGTGATGTAAATTGGTCAGGTGCTGAACCAGAGCCTGGAAGAGTCACTGTTTTGGACTCTAGCCATCATCATCACCAGGATCATCAGTATATTCATTTTTATCTTGCCTCTTCTACAAAAACAGGATTCAAGGTCCACACACTTAGGCCATTTTTGCACTACTCAGTTATACTGCTATTATTCCACTTTCAACATCCTGTGGATTCTGGGGTTTGTAGTTTCCTGAGGCCAAAGAGCTCTCTGGCTGAGAATTCTAAATGCCCCTCCCTAAAGGATTCCATAGGATGTTGAAAGTGGAATAATAACGTTATAACAGTGTAGTGCGGAAATGCCCTTACAAATTAGTACAGATTGCAAACATATGAAAATGTCACACAAACACACACATATGAACAATTAAACAATCTAGAATTAAAACCATTTCACAATTAAAAGATAGAATATTTAAAAAATCAATCAAACAGCACACCATTAAAAGATGCTCACGGTCAATTCCTAAAAGCCTGATGGAATAGGAAAGTTTTCACTGGCCGTGGGAAGGGGAGGGATATGTGTTAGTCCCCCTAGGGAGAGAGTTCCAGACTCTTGGAGTGGTCACCAAGAAGTCCCTCTCCCTCCTTCCCACCAAAGAAGATGGGGAAGTTAGCGAGACAGAAAGGACCACTCCTGAAGATCTTAGCACTCAAGTGCCTTCATACAGGCTACAGTTTCCAACCTCTGGGTTTGCCATGCACAGAACTGTAGCTGCTCTCTTTGCTCTGAAGATGATTTTGATTTTGGTGGCTTTTCCTATTCCCTTCTTTCTCTCCCTGCTTTCTTACATATTTCTTGGTTTTCCTGGGTTTTTGTCTTCACAAGTTTGATCTTTCCATTATCTTGTCTAACCCACTGCGTGCCTTCTGCACACATTCTTTGCATTGTACCTGGTGGCTTCAAATTCCTCCTCCTTCTCATGGATCCTCCTGTCAATGTCAGCTTTCACCTGAGCCAGTTCCAGCTGAATGCGGATGAGTTTGCTCTCTTCCACCTGTTGAAAAATACATACAGATAAGAAACACGGAAAGTAGGCTCTCTCAGAAGCAATGAGACTGGGCTACAGCAGGAGCCGGTTGGGAAAGCTTGGAAAAACTGAACTTCAGTTTCCCACATCACTCAAGTCAGCCATGGTAGCTGGAGGATTTTGGGAACTGTATCCAAAAAAGGGGTGACTTTTCCAGCTTTTCCAGACCTCGTAGTATGGCAGAGCTTTATAAAACCACAGAGAAGATCTCATTCAAATAATTTGCTTTGCTTCTCTGTCACTCCCCTCTCTCTCAAGATCAGGAGTCCAAGAGTGAATGCATAAAAGGTCATGGCTTCAAAGCACCACTGTAGCATATTACATCCCCCCCACAACGTTTCACAGATGAAAACTGGAACACATGGTGGCCAAGCAACATGAGAGTGTAGTCAAGATGGTAAAAGATATTAAGGAAGAAAAACAGACAAGCTAGGAGAGGCTGGAGCTGTTTGCTTTTCCCTGAGTCTCCTGGGAATGCCACGATTCTGCCCCTCTACTCCTCCCCTGCTTCCTGAGTTGAGTGAGAAGCACTTTTGCACTTTGAACTCATTTGCAGCAATTGAAGTAAGCTGAGGACCAAGGGCAAAAGTGGGAAGGGGAGAGAGAAACTGGGACATTTTAAAAGCAGCTGAAAAAGTGGGGAGACAGAGGATTAATGAGGACTGTTCCTGCCAAACCAAGACAGTTTAAGGGCATGCAATGTCATTTTGGAGAGAAAGAGATGCTAAATAAATGAAGGCTATTTTTTTTAAAAAAATATTACCTCTAGGGAAGACTCTGCTTCCTCCAGAGCCACCTGCAGTTCATCCTTCTCTATCTCCAGCTTCTTCTTCATCTTCTGAAGCTCATGGACGCTCCTCCCACCTTCGCCCAACTGATCAATGAGATCTTTTATTTCCTCTGAGGAAAGGGGAAAACACACAAACATGGAAAGTTATTGGACCTGACTGTTAAATTCCGAGACTGCAGACACGTGGAGCTCATGCCAACCTCCTCCTAAAAGAAAGGACTCTAATTGATTGGCATCATCTCACCCAGGCGGCATTTGCAAATGAACTTCAGCCATTGTGCACGTGCAGAGAAGCAGAAGAAAGGGAAAGCAAACCATTAAACTTGGAGGAACAGCCTCCCTCATGTTCCTTCATCCCTACAGTACACCATTTTCTTCTTCCAAGCTGCTGCCAAATATATATATATATAGAATTTCCTAGTTCCACTGCTTACAAACAGCTGGGTTCTATGCCAGCCTCAAGAAAACTACTGCTAAAGAAGAGGAGAATGGCAAGGAATAAGTACAGGCTCTAGTGAAAACATCCACACAGCCTAAGATTTCAGTTTAAGAGGCCAAGCCTAAATCCAATTCTTAGTCCCAGCTACAGTAGACCCACTGAATCAACGAGGATTTGGTACATTCTCATTTATTTTATTAAAACACTTCCATCCCAACTTTTATCACAGGATTTTAGGTGGCATACAAACAATTTAAAACATTTCTTTCTTTCTCTCCCACTGGCCAACAGAAGGAGAAAAAAATGAGATTAAAATTGTAAATAATTTGAACACTGTCAAAACATATTAAATGCAACAACAATTAAAACCACTTTAAAAGCAACAGTTAAAAGCACTTTTAAAAATTTATGTGAGTTCCACAGAGCCAGTGGGTCTACTCCAGTTGGGATTAGGAAACAGATTTAAATCTATGTTTCCAGACCTCATGGCTGAAAGATGTGTGGACAATTCCTGATGCTACCACAGGGAAGCCAAGCGAAAAGGGCTGAGAAGGCTTTCCAGCACCCAGGGTATATGACTTCCATGCTCAATGTTGATTCTTCCATATAAATCAGAAAAAGAAAATTATGGTAACGTACAAAATTGATATATACACACGTGGACAACACACGTACACTGGATTGCAGAATTCAGCTTGTCTTGGCACTGAACTTTGAGAAGGGACAGAAACTCAGCGGAAGATCACAAGTTTTATATGCAAAATACCCCCAGTTCTGTTCTTGGTCCATTCCAGGTAAGACTAGGAAGGCTCTTTTCCAAAACCTTGGGAGAGCCAAAGCTGGACAGAATAAACCAGGGAGAAGCAAATTGTTGCTCTCCAGGTATTCTGGACTCCAGTACCCATGGAAGCCAGGGGGCCAATTTTCCTCTTGGATGCTCTTGCAGACCACACTCTCCGCCGAAATACCTCTGTTTTCCTCCACAGATCTTCTCAAAATGGTGAAATGTAAGTGTGTATCTTCCTCCTGTCATTTTGAGAATGACTGCAGAAGGAAACAGAGATATTGGGAGGCAGCGTGGGGTTCTGGGATGGTTGTAGGAGTAGGGACGTATTTTTGTGTGTTCTCGTGAATTTGAGGGGTTTTCAGAGTGATTTTATGGCAAGAAAAGATGCCCAAACATCAAGTCAAAAATAAAAAAAAAATGAGGGAAGCTTTGGGGAATCGGTGTGGGGCTTCAGGGGTCATGAAAGTGGAGTCTAGGGACTACATGTGACCCATGGGCTGCACTTTGCCCACCCAACTCTAAGCAGTGCGATCAGGCATCAGGACTGATGGGTACAGCCATCTCAGAAACTCCCGAGAAACTCCCAAAGGTTGCCTCAAGTAGATAAAGTTGAGCATCAGATAGACAGCAGAAATAAAGCAGCTTGCGTGCCAGCCCATAACTTCTGCAGTCCCTGATGTACTTGCCCTGGAGAGTCTTGTTCTCCTTCTTGACAGACTCCAGGTGCTCCAGAGCCTCCTCATACGCTGTCTTGAGCTTGAAGTTCTCTGTCATGTACATGCGGCACTCCTTCTGGGAGTTGTCCACCTCCACCTGTAGCTCCTCGCACTTCTGCTGCCACTCCGCCAGCATCTTGTCAAAGGCCCTCTGCTTCTTGTCCAGGGCTGCACAGGCTGCGTTGGCCTGGAAGGAGGAAGCCAAGCAAGTCATGGGTCAGGGCAGGCCTGGTTTTGCTTCCCACCACGACAGATCGCTCCCATCCAGAGCCCTGATAGCTCTTCACAGTTCAATCGCCAATGGTTCACCAGGCCAGTAGACTTCCCCCACAGCTCTTTCCAATGGATCATTAAAAGGACTGTATTTTATTACAGATAATTGGCTACTTTTCCGTCACTCTGGCAAGGCACCCTCCTTTCTTCAGATAACTTCTGATGGGAAATAGATCCTTTCTTCTTTGGGCTTTGTTTTATTCTAACAAAGCAAGTCTACTTCCTAAGCCAGCCTTCCTAACTTAGCACCCTCCAGATGGGTTTATTTGTTTATACCCTGCTTGTCTCTTGGTACAGAGCCAAGGGGGCTCACTTTACATTAAAACCAAGTTCAGCTAAAGCCTGTTTGATTCCGAAGTTTACAAAGCCATTAAAGTAACAGTTGTTAAAAATACTAAAGTGAAACAGTTTAAAGTGCATTAAAACACAGTAGAAGGATAAAAGCATAACGCCGCATTAAAAGATCCTTCTGCCGCTGTATGTTAACAGCCTAAATTAAAAGATTTGCCTGCTTTTGGAAACAGAGCAAAAGCCTTCTGTGGAAGAGAATTTCCCAAGTTGGGAGCTACCACTGAGAAGGCCCTTCATCTCCACCAAATATACCTATGATGGGGGCAGGACAGAGAGAAAAACAATGTTGTTTTCTGTACAGGAAAATTCTGTTTCATGAGCTAAAAAGATTTCAAAATGCATTTTTTTTTTTTTTGCACAGAATACCTCCTGAACTGCAAAGATCCTCACCTGCTAGGATTTGCTGACATCAAGAAACCCATTTTTGACCACTTTTCAAATATTTTTTTGAAATATTCTTTCCACCCCTGCTCCTGGAAGATTCCAAGAAAGTCAACCAAGAAATTTGTTTTTTTACAATTGTATTGTGTAGCTTTATGTTTGTGTTACTCCTTCCTTCCTCTGCGTTTATTTGTGTATGCATATTAGATTGTACATCTTTGGCAAGGCTGGCTGGTTTGTGTTGCTGTTTTACTTCTAAAGCTATGTACACTGATGGTGCTACATAAATAAGTAAATAAATAACCAGTGGTTTTTTTTTGACCAGAAAAAGGGCAGCCTGAGGAATCTGAAGGGTTCAAGGGCCACAAAAGCAGCTTTGGAAGCCACCTACAACTCCAGAGCCACACTTTGGCCAGCCCAGATTTAGCTATTCCAGAAAATAACCAGCTTTGTTTTTCAGTGTGGAAGTTGGCTTGGGTACCGTCTGAATAGACTATATCAGTTGCATCCTACATAAGAGGTATTATACTCAAAACACAGTGATAAATCATTGCTAGCATGTACATTTTTTTAAAAATTCTCTTCTGAAAGGACAAAGTCATAAACTAGCATCTCACCTACATTTGGATTGGTTAGCCTTTCCTAGCCAGGTAGCCTCCAGCTCTGTTTTTTTCTACAACTGTCGTCAACCTACCAGCCAGACTGGCTAGTATGGAGTCCGGCTAGTACGGAGGCCTGTATGGCAACTTCCAGATGGGTAGTAGGACAATGGAAAGTGTAGTACCACTCATCTTGAAGAATCCATATTGGAGAAGTCTTAGCTAACCTGTTAGCAAGGGCTTACAAAGTACCTATAAAGAATTCCCCATCTACTTTTAAGTGCATGGCAGAATTTGTTACGCTGTTTGCATTTTGGTGGTCACCTTTTCTGACCAATATCCCCTTCCAGGTGGAAGAAATGCAAACTGAAGACACTGCAACTATTATTCAGTGCAAATGAGTCAGGAAAATTACAGAGGTCCAGAAGCATTACATCCCAAGTGATGTTATGTGTGTATGAGACACCCAGCAGCAATGCTGGTTTCCATTACCTTCTCAAGATCCAGAGTGAGGTCCTCCACTTCCATCTGGAGCCTCTGCTTGTTCTTCTCCATGCTGGCTACCCGAGCTTGAGCTGCTTCAGCTGTCTCCTCAGCCTCCTGGAGCCTGGCAGTCAATTTTCTCCTGCAGAAAGAGGGCAAGAGTGGAAAGGTAATAACAAGTCACAGGGCAGAAGCCTTAGAGTTGAGGCATTGTGCCTACAGAGCAACATTCCTGCAACAAAAGCCTCAGGCAGATAGGGAAAATCCAAATGAAAGAAAGTTGAGGAACCTCTATAATCTTTCAGATGTTGGTAGACTCCAGTTCCTGTCAGCATCACCCAATCTAGTCAGGGATGAGAGTAGGAATCCAACAACATCTGGAGGACCACAGAGGTTCTCCACTCACTCCTATGGCGCTAGCTTAGCGTTATGCAAAGTTCCTCTGAGGACCAACAGCAGAGGTAGGTTCAGTGCTTGCTGTGTTTATGAAGCTGTTAAGACTCAGGGGCTTGAGAGATGATCCAGGCCCTGGAGACACTGCTATAGTGATTCCTCTTCAATAAGAGCCATAAGATAAAATAATTCTGGTTTTGTTAGTCCTACCCTTTTTCTCTTGGTTCCACCCTACCCTGGAATGCGGCCCCTGAGAACTTCTCCAAAACTGAATTCAGCCCCTGGGCTGAAAGAAGTTCTGTACGCCTGCCCTAAAATCTTGCTCACTTGGTCTCTTCCAGCTCTTCTGTCCTCTGAATGGCGTCTGTTTCATATTTGGTCCGCCAGGTTGTGACTTCAGTGTTGAGCTTGGAGACAAGGCGCTGGAGCTCAGCTTTGCCAGCTTGTTCTTCCTCCAGCTGCTCTTTGATGAGGTCCAGGTCATGTTTGGTGTTGGCTAGACTTACCACGGCAGCACTGCGGGCCTGCAGATATCAAAGGCATGGTCAGTCAATCCAATTCTCATATATTTCACTTCCTCTGTTTTAACATTTCAACTCTTATTCCTCACGCTGATTAATTTCTTAGCTCAGTTTAATGTGCCCATACTAACTTTGAAATCCCTAAACATACTACAACTAGATACTTCCAAGACCTAGTTGCCTGTGGCCATATGAACTCTGTTCGGCCCTCAGATGAGCTTAATGTATATCTTACACCAAATGATGGTTAGAGGGACACAAAGCTCCCAATTCCTGGGCCCTGAATTCTTCATTTTTTTGCCAATGGTTCCCAAACTTGGGTCCCCCAATGATACAGAGATGTAATTCTTCACTAAGTTTCTTCTCCTAGCAAACAATGAGCAGTTTTAGCAATTTCCTTCCCTCTGTGAGAAAGCCTTTGAAAAACCATGGAGTTTTTGAAGCATACTTGCAGCTCAGGACTCATTCTGTGCAAAATTTGCATGTGATTGTTTCCTGTGTAGAAAATATTTTCTGTGCAGAAAAAAAATCTGTTTTCTGCTCAGAAAACACTGTTTTCTGTGCAGATTGCTCATGTGCGAAGTCTACGCAGAGTAAATCCTCGCTCACGGCAGCTTCTGTGCAAGAAACAGCCTTTTCTGTGTAGAAATATTTTCTGTTTAGCAAACAGTATTTCCGTGGTAGAAACATTTTCTATCTGGAAAATGCCATTTTCTGCATAAACTAACTATGTGAGAATTTTCTACAGAATATGAAAATTCTTGTCAGTCTAGGATTCTTCTCATTGAGGTTTCTTTACATGGAATTTTTAAAAAATATTTTTGAATATTTTTTCCATCCACACAATGCCATTAGATCAGCACCCAGTCATCCAAGGCTCAGGGTTTTGGGGCAGTGTAATCCAACATTCAATGACCCATTATTTTTTTAAATATAAAGTTCATTTTTTCTTTGTAACAATACAAAAAGGCTATGGATTAAGAATTCTGCAGGTAAGCTCAATCCAAAGAACTGTAAACAGTATTGCCTCTAGTATATTTTGTTGTCTTCTCTTCTCTTCCTCTCTCTCTTTCTCCTTAAGTCTTTGCTGCAGAATCAACATTTTGATGTAACTTGTTTGGCACCAGCATCAATGTTTCTGGCAACTACATGTTCTTTAAAATGTGTCTCTCCAAAACTTCACCTGGCTTTGTGGTGGATGATTTTTCCACAGGCAAATCTACTTGGCAAATCACCACCCTTGGTGATCCACTAGAACAGTGGTTCTCAACCTGTGGGTCCCCAGATGTTTTTGGACTTCAGCTCCCAGAAGCCCTGAGCATTGACCATAATGGCTGGGGCTTCTGGGAGCTGAAGTCCACAAACATCTGGGGACCCACAGGTTGAGAACCACTGCACTAGAAGGAGGATCATATAAAGGAGACATCCCTTTCCCTCCAGTTGTGTTTCCATTTGGACTGTACCTGTGGCACACTAGTGGACAAAGCACCAAACTTAAACATGGCACTCCTATAACATTGCAATACTTGGAGATAACAAAGCCACGTGGGTTTTTAACATGTAGGACAGATGTGATTGCTTTTGCTTCCTTACCTTTGACTCTTCATCCAGCTGCCGCTTGAAGTCATCCAGCTGGGAGGTGAGAGAGGTCTTGACACGGAAAATCTGGTTCAGCCGTGTCTGGCTCTCCTCATGCTCTCGGCTCAGTTCGCTGTTCTCAGCTACAGGGCGAGAGAAGAGGAATAAAGGAACACTTTATTTCTTCTGTCATGGCTATTTGCCCAGTTACTTTTGGGGATTATAACTTCTGGAATTTTGGACCACTTCCAATGGCCAGACCAGCTGGAAGATTCTGGGAACTGTAGTCCAAAAAATAATTTCTCCCAGTTCCAAAACTAACCCTTTTCTTAAGGAAACAGAAGCATAAGACCACTGGAAGAAGGGTGGGGATTGCTAGTCTGTGAGATGTCTGATCACAAGTCCCATCTTCCTGGAAGATCAACTAAACTGGCTGGGCCTGACATTAGCTGGAATTAATTCTGGACAAGCATGCATAATCGTTGTTCTTGTTGTGTGCCTTGAAGTTGTTTCCAACTTATGGCGACCCTAAGGCAAACCTATCACAGGGTTTTCCAGTGCTGAGAGTATGTGACATGCCCAAGGTCACCCAGTGGGTTTCCATGACCAAGGGAGGAACTGAAACCTGATCTCCAGGGTTGTCCATATCCACTCCAGTGCTCAAACCACTACACTACGCTGGCTCTCTAAGCATGCATAATACTGAGCTGTGATTGGGTTTGAGCAGGCTTTTCCAACACTCAGCATCCCCATCTAGCAGGCCAACGTCAGTGCTGGCTGGGGATGACTGTAGCTGTAGTCCATCACATTAGGTGAGAGGTACCTGGTTTAGAAGAAATGTTGCAGGCTGAAGCAGCAGAGAATGAACTGACCTTGGAGCCTGGACCTGACAGCGTTGATTTCCGCTTGGTTCCTTTCCATCTCAGCCAGTCGGGCATTGGCTTCAGCTAGGCTGTCTTCCAATTTGCGGACATGAGCCTCAGCATTCATCTGCAAAAGGCACAGAGCAGAGGCTGTGGCCAAGAGACATTTATATCATGGCCACTGGTCAATTAGCTGGTGGATTCTGGCAGCTGTAGTTCAAATGAGTAACATTTCCAAAGTCTGCTCCTCCTTTGTCCCAAACATTTTTGAAGGGAGCTTTCTTACAAGAAAGTAAGTTTTCCAAGCCCTGTTATCATTGTTCAATGAGATACCTACAAGTGGTCTCATCTGGAGAGAAGATTTCCGAAAAGCTTGTACCAGGTGTTACAGCCAAAGAAAAACTGAAATGGGAGAAGGGAGCTGTAAGGCACCAGATAGGGAGGCCATTGCTGTCTTGTTGCTTGCTGTAGGTGAAGGTTACATCCATATTTTGGGATCCATGGAGTTTGAAGCTCCATATTCATACAGAGAAACTGGAAAAGCCCAAGGGCCCATCCACACTACACGATTATAACAATATTAATCCACTTTAGTTTCCACAATTCCATCCTATGGAATCTTGGGTTTTGTAGTTTGGTGAAGCACTGCAGATCTCTGGTGAGGATTCTAAATGCCCCTCCCTAGATTACAAATCCCATAATTTCATGGGAAGTTGCAGCTGAAGTGGAATGTTGCGTAGCGTGAATGGGCCCCTCATAAGTCAGGTTTTAGGAGGTTCTTCTAGAAGAGATGACGCCATGAGTTATTGAATGAGAGTAGGAACTGCTCTCAGAACTACCTGCCAACCTTTCCTATATCTGTTTCTCCTATTCAAAGTAATCTCTCCACAACTCTTCCACAGTGAAGGAAAAGAACAACAAATGGCTCTGACCTGCTCACTCCTTGCTACTGCTGCACTTGAGCACCACTGCAGCAGAAAGCCAGGTGGTAGAATGGCAGCTAGTATGTCAGATGACACAAGGGGACCAATCAGGTCCTCTCAGGTCCTATAAAGCTTCTGACTGTGGACTGGGATCTCAGACTTGAGCAACTTCTACTGTGAGGTGTGGTCTGCAAGCTCCCTTCAGCCTCTTCTTCTTCATACCTTGGATTTCTGGACCGTCTCCATACTGGCGCTGAGGTCTTCGATCTCAGCCTTCATGACCTGCTTATCCTTCTCCAGCTTGGACTTCACCCTCTGCAGATTCTCCAGGTGCTCCGTCATCTCAGCCATGGCATCGGTGTGCTTCTTGCGTAGGGTGGAGGCCGTGGCCTCGCTCTGCAAGGCAGCTTCTTCCAATTCCCTCCGAAGCTTAAGCAGCTCGGCCTCACGCTTGCGGTTTTGCTCAATCTGGAGACGGAAGGACAAAGCATAAATTTGCAGCAACAGACATTGCCTCAACTCCTATTCCTTCAGCTGAATCATTTCTCAGCTTAATTCAATGTGCTGGTAGTAACCTTTAAAGTCCTAAATAAATTAGGGCCAGGTTATTTCAAGGATCACTTGCTTATGCCCATATGAACTGGACCTCAAGACCAGTCTGATCCTAGTAATGATTAGACAGACAGGTATCAGGGAAGGGCTTTTGGGTAGGAGAGCCACTGTTGTGAAATTCCTTCCCCCAGAAGCTCCAATCAAGTGTTCCTCTCTACCAGTTTTTAGATGTGAGGCTGAAAGTCAAATCAGCAATGAAAAAGAATCTATTTTCCCTACAGTTTATCTCACTGACCCGTTTTTACTCCCACAATGGAATTTTCTTTGTGGTGCCTTTATCAGCAAATGATTTGCAAATGAAGGCTGTGTTTACCTTGTGATGACCAATTGCTAAACCAAGTATGCTAAATAAAGATGCATAATTGAAGAAGACTACATGCTGTGGCAAACAGAAGACTTTCGCTGCTTGGAGGAACACCTCTGCACAGAAACACTAAACACGTAGTTATTCTTTGAAAGCCTTTTAGGGTTATTTGATATAAACATTTTCAGATAATTAAATATATATTAAATTATTTAATGTCATGTGATGCCTGTTATTTTTGTAGTTGTTGTGAACCACCTCAGAGGAATGGGGGTTTTCTCCCATCTTAAACATCCAGTATGATTGAGTCAAAAAAGTATACTGGATTGCATTGGAATGTTTGGTTTTGACCTGAAGTGTATTTCCCCATCTGCAGATGGGCATTTTTTTTTTTTTATTAAAGTGATCAAACAATGCTTTTCTGATTTGTCTCAGACCTTCATCTGATGTATCATTTTCCTAGCAGCCGAAGTCAATTACAGGTACAGATTTCTTCTCTTGGTGTGAACTCTGCACTACTTTTCCTTTCCTAATTCCTAAGTATTTAAAAGGGAGATAAGAACCTGATGGATGGATGGATGGATGGATGGAGGCTTACCTGAGCAGTGGTGGCCCCTCCAGCCTCTTCAAGTCTGTCGGAAAGCTCTTCCAGTTCCCGGGAGAGATCACTGCGCTGCTTCTCAATCTGAAGGATGTTGGGGAAGTAAAATATTAGCATTGTTTTGTGCAAAGCATTGTGCTATGGAGGAAGGCAGCATTATGAAAACTACAGCTACCTATAGCCTCCAGAAGACTATTTCTGGAATGAAACAAATACCATTCATGTTTGCCCATTTAAATTTTCTTCAAAGAACTCTCTGTTATTTATTGAATCCTAATTTAAATCACATGAGATTCAATGATTTGACCTGGACTCAACAGAACTAGGCTTGCATCTCAACTGGGCTTTCAATCCTTGGGCCCACATGAACTACTGAATATATTTCAAAGTCAACAGCCTGATCTATAAAATGGGCATAACAGTAACTGACAGAGGTTTTACGTAGACAAGCAATTAAAGCTGTTAAAGTGCTTTAAAATGCCATTGGCCCTCCACATTTGCAGGTTTAACTTTCACAGATCTGATATTTGAGAGTTTCTCAAATCCCCTCCCCGTCCCGACTTCAGGGACTTCTTTTCCAGGATGAATGTTCCCTCTTGGTGGCTACAATCAGGCCCATAGCCCTTTAAAAACCCATCTCTGGTCCTCCTCCTCCACCACCAGCCACTGCCTGGTCCATCAAGCATGGCTTGGAGCCTAATTTCTCAACACTATAAATCCTCTTCCAGTGCCCCCCTACACCCAAGGAAGGAGATAGGTGAGAGAGAAGTAGCATAGGGCCACCAGACCAACCCCCCCCTTTTCCTCTCCTTTCCCTGCCCTGGTTTGGACTCTGAGTGCCCGTTCTCCCCACCATGCCTTGGATTCCTTCCCATAGACGCATACACACACATTTTGATATTTGCAATTTTTCCACTTCTGTGGGGGTCCTGTGCCCCTAACCCTAGTGAATGTGGAGGGATCACCACCACAATAATAAAATGCAGTGAGTCAATTCATTGATTTACCTTTGCCCTTACAGAACGTTCGGATTCAAGTTCTTCCTCCAGCTCTTCAATTCGGGCCTGTCAGAAACACACGATTGCAAGATCTGGAGCAATATTTAGGCACATGGTAGCTGTAGGGTAGCTAATGACTGATAAAGATTTATTCTAGATTCCTTCCATGTGGGAGTTTACTACTGGGAGGAGAGGAGTGAGGACCCAGAAGAAACTTGATAACATCCTGGGGAAATGTTGAGCTATGTAACACAAGACCGGCTCTACCATTAGGTAAAATGAGATAGTAATTTCTGGTTGCCAGAAATGGGTAGCAAACTGTCGGTCACTTACTTTATTATTGTCCTTTACTGTCAGGGATGGGAAAAAGTCTTTATGAGATTTTCTATCTCATTTATGAAAATAAATTTATTATCTTTGTGTATTTTGTACTTTGGCTTTCATGCCATTTGCTGTTCTACCTCAGGCAGCAAAATACCTTGAGCTCATCCCAACAGCAGAATATATAAAGCCTGTTTCTAGAGCTGGCCAAGGAGGAAACAAGCCATCAAGTTCAGATGACCCACAAAAATGTCATCTTATAGCCTGGACCCTGAACTCCAGACAAGAACCAGCAGACCTTAAATTCCTAATCCAAGAAGATTATGGGAAAAGGTGGTCAAGTCAAGCAAGCATGGACAATGGGATGCCATTTTGAGCTGTCCTCCTCCTCCTTTTTCCCTTCTACCTGATGCTCCTTGAGTTTTCGCTGTAGCGTAGAGTTCAGTGCCTGTTCATCTTCCACTTTGGAACTGATAGAATTGATCTCCATGTCTCTCCTACAAAGGAAAGATGCAACAAGCTAATTGAGCAATATTGTACGTTGTAAGAAAGGAGCTCCTTTCCTTCACCATGCCTGGAAAACCTGATTCGCTCTGTAGAAGATGCTGTTGAAAATCCTGAAGAGCTGCCGCCAGCAAATAGTGTTGGCCTAGACATGAAGCATGCAATGAGTTACTTTTCTGACTACAGCTCCTAGAATCCCATAACTGGCCAAAGGATGCTGGGAAATGACGTCCAGAAGGTCATTTTTCCAAGCTCTGTCTAGAACGAACCAGTGGTATAAATCAATGATAGTGAACCTTTGCCCTTCCAGTTTGGAGTGCCAGTTCCCTCTACCATTGGCCAGTGAGGTCGGCAGTCATGGGAGTTATAGGCCAAAACATCTAGCAAGCCAAAGCTTCTCCAACCCCAGTTCACGTAGAAGGCTGTCATCCGCTCTCCTCGTGTCAATTTGTTCGGAAATTCCAGTCTGTCACCAAAAGTTTGAATCGCGTTTCTTATCTCACTGCATGTGTTAATTGGCCTACCTAGTGCCAGGATATTCGCATTATCAGCGACAGTTTTGTGAATAGCTAGTGTTAATTATATAATTGTCACTAGCAGTACCTTCTGCATGTAATTTCCTCCTAATTTTTCCATCTGCAATCCAACTCTAACAATGTCTACTTTCTCTTTCTATATATACACAAATAGATAAAGCGATATGAAATTCTGGACAGAGTTCCATATATGGGATGAAATGAGTTATACTCCACCGAAACTCATGCCTGCCTCCAGGGCTGGGAATTGTACAGCAGATAGTCTACAAGGCCTTGCCAGCCCTTCCCCATCATCACCCCCAATTTTGCCCCCAGAAGGAGAACTGTGCCCCCAGGAAGCTTCAAGGGGTATGATTCTCCATTTCTATTTCACCTCTGCCTAAATTGTGGGCCCCAAAAATAGCTTCCCGCCACCCAAAAATGAGAAGAAATCACCTAGACATTCCTAGTTTCAAAAAAAATAAAAATAAAAATTGGGTGACAGCTGCCCACAGGGCACTAGAGCTGGTGCAAAATGGAACACAAGCTTCCCTGGACTCTTCACAGCTGTGTCAGTCTTTCACAATTGTGAACTGTGTACCTTAATGACACACAATAACTAAAATACGAAAAAGACATCCCTATACCACCTCCATCTCTTCTGTGTTTAATTGCTGGACAACCCAGTCTTCTACCTTAATCCCCCATGACTTCTCCATCACTGGGACCCACTTACTTCTTCACAACCTCTTCCAAGTCGAGCTTTGCCCTTTCCATTTCGTTGAGATTTTCAATGGTCATTTTCAAGTCACCCTCCGCTTTGCGGCGGGCCTTCTCCACCTCGGCCCGGATCTTCTTCTCTTGCTCCCAGTTGTCTTCCAGCTGGTTCAACAAACACCACAGAATGGGGGTTGTCAGAGCAAATAAATGGAAAGAGCAGGGGGAGGAAGTGCTTTCAATGAAATGGGCTGAGTAGTCCCAGCTGGAGTGATTTCTGATAACAGGTGGCCCACCAATGGAATATTCTACAAGTCAATCGTTTATTTATTAATTTAATTTATATCCCACCTTTCACTCAGCATGGGACCCAACCAATGTGCTTGTACAACTAACCAATCAGTACTGACCTCATGAATCTGTGTGCTAAGTTTACTGTTGTTTTTGGTGAGGTGATTGACTTTGTCTTCTTCAGCTTGAAGGTCATCTAGTGTTTTCTAAGGGGAAAGACATAACAAGAGAGACGTGTCATTATAAGCAAAGGAGGTGAAAAAAAAATTACAGCGAAAGCTACAGTTCTTCAAAACCTCAAGAAGCTGGAAAAAAGAAAGCGTACCAGCTAAACTAGAAGCATAAGAAATCTCCCCCCAGCTTAAAAGCATAAATGAGGGAACTTTCCTTGTGAAAATTACAGTTTAAGAGCTGGAATTTAACTTTAATTCCATCAGTTTTGGAATGTGACCTTGCTCATGGTCGTTTGGAGGACTGCTATGGCTGAATGGGAATTTGAACAGTGGTCTCCCAGGCCATTTCTGCACTACACCATTATAGGGCTATTATTCCACTTTCAACATCCTGTGGAATTCTGGGGTTTGTAGTTTACTAGGGCCAAAGAGCTCTCTGGCTGAGAATTCCAAATGCCCCTTCCTAAACTGCAAATCCTAAGATTCCATAAGGTGTTGAAAGTGGAATAATAGCACTGTAGCAGTATAGTGTGGAAATGACTCCAGTGTCCTAAGGCCAACACTTGAACCATTCCACCGTGCTGAGCCCTTCTCACCTGGTGCAACTCTTCCAGAGCTCTTTTCTCCTTCTGGAGTTTGGCAACAGCATCGTCCCGTGCCTGCAGATCACCGGTCAGGGTGCGGACCCTGTGATCCAAAGCCTGGAGAAAAGATAAGGGCATTTAGAAGAGCCATTTTGGATCAGACCAATAGCCTATTGGTTAGATGTTCAACAACACTTACAACTCAAAGGTCAAGAATGCTTCACAGGGGGCAGGAATAATAGGGTTAGATAGTTTGAGTGACCCGAAGTGTCCCTCTTCTTGTCTACCTATCCTGATCCCTCGGTGATGGTTTTCCACCTCTTCTTTTCCTGCCAGTCCTCTCTCAGCTCTTCCCTATGAAGAGCTAGATTAGATTAGCTTTCCTATCTATGACTGCACTTCCTATAATGAGGCCTGTAGTCTGTTTCTCCAAGCCACTGGATGCTTCTGTAGCCAATGGCTTGGCTTAATCAGGATCTCTAACTGCTTCACACACTCTCTGTCTCTGCTTAGTCAACATTCTCTCCACACAACAAACAACCAATTGCCTGTGGGAAGAAAAGGAGGGTGAGCAACTTCAGTGAGCACAGGAGCCAATTTTCTCCCTCAGGACACCTTGTGGGCAGCGTGAGTGACCAAAAACACTCCAAAATGGGTGCCATAAAGATTCCTTATCTCTGCTTTAAAGCAAACAAACAGCAACCCAAACACATGCAGAAGTAGGAGATTTTGAAGCCACCAGATCCAATCAACATGACTTACTTGCTTCTCTTTCTCTGTCTTGGCAAGAGTGGTTTCCAGCCCCTCCAGATCCCTCTTGAGGTCACTCAGCTCCCCTTCTAGCTTGCGCTTGCTGGCACCCAGAGCTGCCGCAGAACTCTCCTCTTCCTCCAGGCGCTCCTTCATATCTGAGATCTGGCTCTCCAGGTCCAATTTGGCCTTCATCATTTGGGTCAGGCGCTCTTCGGCATCTGACAGGTTCTCTTGCTCCTGGATGGAGAACGTTCAGGGTCAGTAGCAACACAAGGAGCAGCTCTTCTGGAAGCACCAAGAAGGAGCTGCCAGGGCCAATCACACCGCACCATTCTGAACACATGTCAAGCTTGTCTAATTTCAGAAGCTAAGCAGGATCAGACATGGAGTGTATGGGAGACCACCAAGAGATACCAGAAATCTCCTGGTAGGTTATGAAAAGCATCCCTTTCTGAAACCCTGGAAAGCTTCTGACAGTTAGAATTGGTAATACTGAGTGAAATGGACTGATGGTGTGACTCAATATGAAGTATTTTCCTAAGCTACTACTGTACCTCTGTCTAGGTTGTCCCTACAACAGGAGACCCAATGACCGCCTCAGCCCTAGTTTTTAATGACTGTATGAAATCCATGTATAGATTTTTACTCTTTTCTCCCTTATACCACAGACTTGTGGTATGTTAGCACACACTGCATCTGCAGTCTAGTAACTTGCAAAGGGACCCCATCCCATGTGGCAACAGGAACTTACTCTCTGCATGCAGCAGAGGGAGCGGTTCACCTGAAAGTGACTGCCCTACAACATCCCTAGGATCATGGCCAGACTGAAGCATTGCAGCTGACTCCTTGGAGATCTCGCCCTCCAGGCTGACACGCTCACATTTTTCTTCCATATGCAGAGCTCCAACATACGAGCATGCAGCCATCAGGCACGATGGTAGGGGAATACACTTTGCAACTCACAGCCTGCAACTGGATGGTCAAGTCATTCTTCTCTTGGCTGAGAGTGGCCGTCTTTTCTTCCAGCTCTTTGACACGATCCATCAGCTCCTGTGTCTTGGACATGGCACTCCTGAGCTCTTCCTCCTTTGCCTTCATCTCTTCCTCTTGCCGGGCCACGTTCAGGAGAGGCTTCACCTGTGGAAGGCAGGGAAGTCAGATGATGAAGTGAGCAACGGGATGGATTTTTGCCTCTGGTCCATCACCATTTTCGTCATCAGTCAGAACGCAGCTAAACTGGATCTGCCCTATTGCATGCAACACACATACAGTCATGGGGTGCCCATAAGTCCACAGGCAACCTGAAGGGACAAAGCAAACTATAATAACAAAACACAATTAAGCTAACATAATAAAATGCAACCAAATTAAAAATATTAGAAAAAACATAATTGGAAACAATAATCAGTACTTAAAAGTACAGCACCCACACACTGAAATCCAACTATCCTTTGTCTACAGATAGCAGAAGGGGCTCCCCAACCCCAAATTTACCCCACTGAACCAACAACATGAAACAGCATGCGGGGTTCCTCTGGCCATTTCCTCACCTTGTTGTATAGCTTCCACCAGCCCCAGAACCGCATCTGCAAGAATTTGCGGACATTCCTCTGGATGAGCATCAGGCCCAGCCTATAACGAAAAGGAAACCAATGGTGAAGCCACAAGCAAACCAGCTCCAAGGGTTTCTTCTCTTCTTAAAGGAGTGAAGAGCAGATTCTGGAGTATGAGCAGTCGACATACTTCCTATCTAGCATCTTTTTATACTCGATCCTCATCAGGAAGCCACGCCCGCGACACTGCAGCATGGTCATGATCTTGGCCAAACGCTCGTCTCGCATATCCTCCAGCTTGGCTAAGACTCCAGCACGGAAGAACACCTGAGAAAACAGAGATCCATGTTTGCAAGATACAGGGGGTGAGTAAAGGTTTGTACTGCAACAGACAGACTTCATCACTTGAGGGAGTACTGTGTTTAAACATGCACTAGGTGCATCAGCTAGTTTGGCTCTCAATATAAAGAAGAGAAGAGTTTTTTTCTCCTTTAAATGTACATGTGTATCTTTCTCTTCCACTGATGGAGCAATGTTCTTCAGACAGCATGGTCCCTAAGCTTTATCCCATGTAAGTTTCCCTACGACTGAGAAAACTTCTTACAGACAAATCATGGATGGAAGTTCTATTTCTATCAATGGCATTTAGTCACAGCTGGCAGTGGCTTGTGGCTTCCATTCCAATGGGATAATGAAACCCCTCTGGATCTTAATGGAACTCTCCAAGGTGCTGAGCCAACTTTGAGGACAGGTTCTGCACCTTGGATAGCTCCATGTGAGTTCACGCTAGAACTCAGGTTGAATCCACATCCTTAACATCATTGGAGCCACACGATAAGTGGGACCTCCAACAAAATATTTGGTGTGCTATTATACCAGATTCCAGCCAGCCTGCCATGCCCAGTTTTAGCAAGGATAGGGAACCTCTTTCATCCTGAGGGATGAATTTGATGTAATAGAAATTAAATTAGTGGGCAGGGCCAAAGGACAGAAAATACTCCACATATTTAAGATTTTCCTGCCAGTAACTAAGCCTTAAGAGTGGTATTGCAGCCTTTTAAGATGGAGGGGGACCACACAAAAGCTGGAAAACCACTCAATTATGCTATTATGGGGTGGAGGGTGTGGTCATCTAGGGAAGCCCAAATGGCCAGATCAGGGGAAGATAAGAAGGCTCAGTTGGAATCCCAGGGCCCAAGTTCTCCCCCTACCCTATATTTCAGGTTATTCCATGCCATTCCCCTTCCTCTCAATTTTCTGTCTTCCCCCTCCACAGTCAGGCAACATTCCATGGTGCCTGGAGCATGTTCACTAAACTACCGATGGGATGGAGTGTTCCCATCCTTATAGTGCTTTCCACTTACTAACAACATGGGGTTCCTCCCCTGCCTGTCTGTTGGTACCTCCTTCTTGTGCATGGATGATGCTGTTTTGGGGAATATAATGGTAGAACTCAGAAAAGAATTTGTTGTTTAGTTATACAAAGATAATGGCTACAGGCAGCCTCTGGGTGCTAAGACAGTAGCTTGGTAGCTGGGCAGAGCTTGAAAAGTTATTTATTTGGACTCAAACTCCCAGAATCTCCACCTGGTATAGAAAGATTCTTGGAGTAAGACTCCAAAAGAGTAATTTTTCAGGAGCTGTTTCTGAAGAACAACCAGTGGTGCAGCTAGGGCTCAGCATACAGGGAAGTGCACCCCAACAGCCCTACAAAATCACCCAAAAAATAGAAGTTCATAGGGACAGTGTTAGCACCTGGGCATGGGAAGGCCCACTGGTGTTTTACTGTTTTTGTTGTCCTTATTTCTTTTTCTTTTTTTTTTAGATGAGTCATGGTTACAGATGCTCATTTTTAGAGATTATTTTTTTACTTTGAAAACATATTACAAAATAGAGCTTATTCCCAAAGGCAGCACTAGGGGAGCAAACTCCATATTATTACTCTAATCATGATAATATGATGATTTAAGTATGCTTAGAATACAAAACTGCACCTGCTCAATGTATTTTTAAAAACTTTTTAAGAAACAAGATGAAGAGAGAATAAGGATGAGTGAGTTCTTCCAACCGCTATCTACGCTTCTTAAGGTATCTTAGTTACAAAGAAGACACATCACAAGAATGTTGTGGACGATTAAGACTCTTTAGGGTACATCTACACTGCACAAGTATAGCAGTTTGATACCACTTTCATTGCCGTGGTTCCATCCAATGGAATTTTGGAATTTGTAACTTAGCGAGAGGTATTTAGAATTTCATGAAATACTTAGAATTCTCTGCCAGAGAACTCTAGTGTTTCAGGTCAAGGGAATATATCAGAGACTTCCAAGTATCTTTTGAAACCATAAACTTCAGAATTCCATAGGATGAAGCCATGACAGTTAAAAGCGGTATCAAACTGCTATAATTCTGCTGTGTGGATACATTCTGTCAGTCAAGATTGAGGAGATGGCAAGGTGTTACCTTGGTACAGTTCCACTGCTAACCCAACCCTACTAACAGAAATCTAATAGGAACCCCGCAATGGCACCTTAGTATGTCCAATTTTGTATTCATTCTCTCCCAAATCAAGGGATCCCAACAGCAGTTCTGAGGCCTTCTTGTTGTCCACAAATCCCTGAGGGATGACATTGGGGTTCAGCACCTGGTACCTGACATGGATAAGAAACAAACCAGCATTGTAAGGTTTTTAACCACCCATAACCACTGGCTGGTAAACCACAGAACAGCTAAACAAAAGGAGCAACATCTTTTTCCTAGTTAGGGGTAACCCACAAACAGAAGCCAAAGTGCCTATTCTGAGTGAGGGAAATAAAAGATGTCCTCACTCAGAATTTACTTTATGGCACTGCCACACAGATAAAATGAGAGGTTACAAGATCTTAAAGTGTAATATTTAAACATTCACTGCCCCATGCTTTGTCTGAAATAACAGACACTTCATGTTGGGTTTCTGCTAGTCTATCTTTACTTCATCCATGTTCTCTTCTCAAATGCAAGTGTTTCTCAATGAAGAGAGTTTACAAGTTCTGATTAGAGTCCAGGGAGAAGCAAGAAATTTGTCCATATGTATGAATCTGGTCTTCTGGTTTAGCTTAGCACTCAAATAATTACTCAAAAATATGGCAAAGTAAAGTATAGATACGCACTTCTATACATATCCCTATTGGTGGAAAAGAATTCATAACTAGCGACCGTGCTTTCACATTACTTAGGGCAGATGTTGGCAGCCTGCCACACTCTTGAACACTCATTTTTTGAGAATGAAAATGGAAAAAAAAAGTCACCTCTGTTTAAATTCAGGGTACTGCAGTCTGTTGGGGAAGCCCTTCCTGCAAATACGGATGCCTTCGAGTACACCGTTGCAGGCCAGCTGGTGCAAGATCAGGTGAGCATCCACCACCCCTGCAGAACCAAAAAACAGCAGTCAGCATTCCTCATCATGAAACGAGAAACGACCTCAAGACTATTGCTTCATCTTCTCAGAGAGTGATCCATTCAGGGCCACATCAATGGAGATGCTATCTTCAAATAATAGAATAGGTCCCAAGGCAAAACACAGCAGGGAGAGAATCAAATTAGTCTCCAGAAGCTACTCTAATTCCTTTGCACAGCTTGGACAGGCCATCTGTGAGGACCGTAACTTCCAGAATCCTGCAGTCAGTATGGCCACTGTGTTATTATGGCCCAAAAAGGCAGTGACGTAGACTCGAGTCGACTGACTCGGACTCAAATCAGACTTAAGTTGCTCCAGTGACTCGACTCAGACTCGACCCGGCAATACATGACACACTGACTCAACTCGACTTGAGACTTGGATATTTTTAGCAACTGACTTGCTGCCCTTGGTTCTTCAGCAACCTTACGACTTTGAACAATGATTCCATCTCTTTTTGCCTGCTGGTCACACGATGATCTGTCTCAAGACCAAAATGTGGGTGCATTTGTCAGAGGGGAACAGCAAACAGGTTAGGCAATGGCAGGTTTGAAGTCTGCTTCTAAAACTTTTCCTAAGAGCAGAAGGCAAGGCTCACCCCAGAGTGCAGGTGCATTTCTCAGAAGGGAACAGTAAATGTTTTAGGCAACAAGCTTGAGGAGGAAGAATCCTTCCTTCTAAGCTTTTGAAGCTTCAGTAATCAGGAGTAAGAAGGATCCAACTTCCAGCTTCTGAAAAATCCTCCAGCTTCTGAAATGGGAAGTAAAAAGGATCCTCTTCCCCATGTCCAAAGCTGCAGGTGGCAAAAGCACAGATTTGGAGAGCCGTATCTGCTTAAATCGTTACAAATGACTTTATTCAACTCTGTCCAAAAATTCTGGAATTTAGGTTGGGGTATAAAGTTGGCTCCCAGACTTGAGACTTGACTTGAAAGTATCTTCAAGGATTTGAGATTTGACTTGAGATTTGGAGTAAAAGACATCACTGCAAAAAGGTAACTTATGTGAGCTCTGTACAACTGCAGTGGCTCTTCTTCCTCTGAGCTTCTTCCTCTGAGCTGCTTCCTCTGAGCTCAGGATTCTGAGATATATTGTTCAGCAATATTCCTGTGGCGTCATAGTGGGAGCAGTAATAGTAGTAGTTTTATTAATGCTTGGGCCATAGGCCATTCGCATACGTAGTAATAAAATCAATAAATACAGTATCAAAATACAACAATAGAAACACAACAATATAAAAATGCAACATAAAATAAACAGCATATAAGTCGTGCATATTATAAGAGAAAGAGGCCTCCAACACAATTAAGATGCATTAACTATAAACAGCAGTTCTAAAATTAAAGAAGACCATCCCCACAGCAATAAACTGCAATATCAGTAATGAATCTTGCCCTAATTTTCATTGCTGCCAGGGCAAAAAGAGAAACCGTGTGGGTTACCATAGAGTCGATGTTGGAGAGGAGACATGCAATGGTCTAGATCTTTTCTGAAACTGTATTTACATGTAAACAAAACAGAATAGCTCTGAAAAATTTAGTTCTCAGTTCAGAATATAGTGAACAAGAGAACAAATAGTGCAGCAAATTCTCAATTTCTGGAGCCCCACAAATACATAAATAAGGGGCCAACAGGATATGAAAATATCTGCCTAAGTTTTGAGTATGTTAGCTTTGTCAAGTAAACAGCCCTTTGGTGGTTGAATTTATGGAGTCTATACCATTTCGAAAATTTAGAGCAGTTAATAGCCTGTGGGAATAGCTTGCAACAACTGAAGTGTGGTGCATTGGTTTCGGAAGACCAGGGTTCAAATCCCCACTCAGCTATAGGAACTCAAAAGGTGACTTTGGGCAAGTCACTCTCTCTCGGCCCAAGAGGAGGATGACGGAAACCTCCTCTGAATAAATTTTGTCGAGAAGACCTGATGACAGGATCATCATACATTGGAACTGACTTGAAGGCACGGGACGAAAAAGTCACGGAGGAGGACTTCATGATTCCCCTCTGCAGTTGTTTCTGCAGTGGTCTAGAATAAGTTGGACCCCCTGCAGTTAAAAGCTAAAGCACATACCAGACTGCTTGAACTCATTGGGAACGATGCAGCGCACAAAATGGGGGGAGGTGCTGTGCAATGTGGCCATCAGCTTGTTCAGCTGCTCCTGAAAAGGTAGGAAGAGAAAGCATCAGAACAAAGGAAGACATCAAACAATAAGCCTCATTACTTAATGAGAGATGCAACATAATGACCCTCACTTGGTACCCCGACTATACTCCTGATATAAAGAAAACTGTAGTGGGTAACAAGGACTGGATTTGGACATGAGAGGAAATTTAGATCCCACTCGGTTCTGGCACTCCAAGCAAATTCCTGGGCTCAGAATTATTTCATTCTAGCGGTACATCTTTTGCACAAGGATCCAACCGGTGACTCTCAGGGTCTAAGCTGGGAGAGGAACCAAGGCAGATTTCACAACTGCAATAATACACAATGTTTGATCTCATTTACAAGCGTCTGTTGCTTTCAAGAAAGGGGCCTTTTGTTGCTTTCAGGAGTGACTTTGTACTGACATTCCTATTGTGTTGCACCAAGGGTAGGCATGACCAGGGCAGATGGTGTGACCTGGTATGCCAGAAGTGATATCACATCACTTTGGGTCACCATTTTCAGTGAGTATTTTTTTCGGGTGGAAAAAGAGTTTAGGAGGGTCTGTGGAGGGAGGAATACAACTACAACTACAACTACATACAGTTTGAGGCAGCTTTGGTCAGGTTACGGGCAGAAAATTGTGCCAGTGTTTTAAAAGGTGGGAAGCAGGGGCTTAGGGAGTCATAAAAGTGGGACTTGGAGATTGCATGCAGCCCGCAGTTTGTTAACTCCTATGGTACACTGTGGGCCTTTCCGCACTACACTGTTATAGTTCTATTATTCCATTTTCAACATCCTATGGAATCCTGGGGTTTGCAGTTTAGGGAAGGGTCTTTAGAATTCTCAGCCAGAGAGCTCTTTGGCCTCAGTAAACTACAAACCCCAGTATTCCACAGGATGTTGAAAGTGGAATAATAGCGCTGTAACAGTCTAGTGCGGAAAGGCCCTGCAACTCTCTTGTTATGTGGCTTCAAGTTAGCTTTGACTTGTAGGGTTTTCTTGGCAAGATTTCTCCAGAAAAGGTTTATCACGACTGTTCCCTTAGGCTGAGACGGTGAGACTTGCCCAGTGTCACCCGATGGGTTTGCGTGGCTGAGTGGGGATTGGAACCCCGTTCCCCAGAGTCCTAGTCCAACATTCAAAAAAGAAACTACGCTAGGTCTTCCACTGTTGCTCTGGTGAGAGCTGAAAATTCTCTTACCCTGTAGAAGTTGGAGACAGTCATAAAGGAGGACCCTCTTTTCTGCTTCTTGGTTCCTGCAGCTGAGGACAACATTGAAATACAAATGATTCAAGGTCTGATTGAAATCAATGCGTTTAAACGCACACCTTATCAAGCAGCTACTTTTAGCCACATCATGGTTTGCAAGGCATATGAGGGATGACTGAAGGACAGTGGCAGCAAATATCCAAAGCACTGGGCCCATTTTGAGGGTAGGATTCAGCACCTTGGATAGCAGCCCTAAAGGTCAGTCTAAAACCTGAAGTAGATTCGGCATCCCACGGACACGAAAGTCATTAGCTGCCACTTGCTTAAGGGCGAACAAGGGCCTGTACTACAACCTCCAGAATCCAGGAGTCTCCATGCATCTTCCTCCCGTCTGAAAAAGTAATTTTTCCAAGCTCTGTATCAAACTACAGGCAACATCAAAGATATATCGAGCAACTTCTGCTGCTCCCTGAACCAGAGCGAGAGCTAAGAAGCCAATTTTGTCGACATCACTAAAATGCAAGAGAGGAGGCTTTAGCCCCTTGCTTACTGTTACAGACAAAATCAAGGACTGCAATTTATGTTTTTAAAAAATGAATTATTTCAACAGATCACCTTGTGATGAGTGCAGAATAAGGTGTGATCTGGATTGAGACAACAGAGGGGGACAGAGACCTGAAGTCTCTCCTATCGTCTGTTTTAAAGTCCTGATCTTTACTGGGTTCCCTGAGCGTTGCTGATGTCGTCCTGTGACTTCAAGTGTGACAACCCGCTATCACAGAGTCTTCTTAACAGAATTTGTTCCCAGGGAGTTTGTCTTTTCTTCCCTCTGTGGCTGAGCCAGCATAATATAGGTTTGAGCACTGGGCTACTACCCTGCAGAGCAGGGTTTGTATCACACACTCTCAGCCCCAGAAAACCCCATGATAAGTTTGCCTTAGGGTCACAATAAGTTGGAAACTACATGAAGACACACAACCACAATATGAGGCTGAGAGTGTGTGACTTGCCCAGGGTCATCCAGTGGGTTTGCATGGCCGAGCAGGTATTTGAATCCTGGCCTCCCTTACACCATGTTGGTTCACTTTGGAGTAAAAAAGAAAAAAAAAGTGCATTTCAAGCAATGTGTAGTGTTATTAATACAGCCATTTTAAGGGTAGGCAGTTGATGTTCCCTGTGGATTTGAGTAATATAGCTTTGCCATTAAAAGAAAAAAAATCACTTGTATATAAGTGTAGAGCTGTCTTTTAAAACTGCTGAGCCATGGACCAGTAATGGCATTGACTGTTAGGCAGAACAGAAGATTTTCAAGACGACAGGAGCCCGACATGTCCATGGTCAACTAGAGGACACTTGGTGCCACGAGGGAATTCTCTGCTCTCTCTTTAACCCAATACTGTCACAGATTCCTCCCCAGCCCCAGCATCTCTTTCTTTCCCACATTAGAGCATCCCTAGAGAGTTATTCTCAAATGTCACCACTCGATTAAAGGAAGCACGCAGGGAGCACCTGCTGCTCCTGGCGATACTGGGAGACTGAACAAGCAAGGAACGGATGTCTTATGAAGGGCACATTTCATCAGGAGAAAGGAGGCCTCAGAGAACCTTAAGACAGTCTGCAGCAGCCTCACTGGACAAACATGACAAAAACCTAATGCTATAAACATTGTTCTTCTCATGGCTGCGAGGGTAAATCTGAGAGGTGGTTGTTGTTTTTTTTGCTTGTTCTGGAAAAAAAATGACCACATGGAAGAGGGGTGGGTAACATTCATCTGTAGGCTGCATGCAGCCCACCCACCGTTTTGCAGCCCACAGATACACCCCTTCCCACTGCAGAATCAACACCACTGTCATCTGTGCCACCAAAATTGTGGCAACTCCCTCATTTTAATTCCTTTCCTGTCCCACCCAAAAGGGAAGTAGATGTGCTTCCCTCTCCGCTTGCAGGACTACTATGCCGGAGGATGCTCTAGTCATAGAACCATAGAAATCTGGATTTTTGCAGCCATTATAGGAGGAAATCTGGTAACAGCATGTCCAGAGGCAGTATGGCCTCCATGGCATTGATAGGAATGGGTCCAATGTGGCTCTCCATGTTTGCTGGGAAACAAAGTTGTGGTGTGACATACACAAAGGACACTGGGCTAGAGAAGGCTGATGTAGTCGATACTAGAGGGGTGGGCAAGTTTCTTGATAATGGAAACTAAGCTGGTTCTTCCAGAACTTGCTGTAGATCATGCTAGCTTTTAAAATTTTCCACATGCATTTTATCCTAAACTGGAAGTGACTAGAAGCTTGCTCCCAGTTTTGAGGAAGGGGACAAAAAGCACCCATCCACCCCACTAAAGCAAAACTTCCAGGAGCTGCCAGTTTTCCAACAGAAAAGGAAAGAATTGTGGTTCCAGTGGTAATATGCATTCTGGAAGCAATTCCAAACAGACTGCTAAAACATCAGTATTAAACAGCCACAGATAGCATCACAACAGCTCAGTTACCAAAAGGTAAAAAACTACTTGAAATAAGCCACATTGTCAGATGATATCTCACTGACTGGAATCACTGATGGTCTGTAATTCTAGCTGGTAACACCTGGTAGACTGTAAAACTGAGATAATCTAGCCAGGGAATCTAGAGGCTATTAAAAATCAGACCACGGGTCCGATTTTGCCTACATCTCAGACCGAAAGTCAGAACAGAAAGACACGAGTGAAAATTCTTGCTCAGCGAAAATTTTACTGATTGTCCCTGGGCAAATCACTCTCTCTCAGTCGGCACGCTATCATTGGAAAGAAAGAGTCATTGCTCTGGTATCTCCTGCTGCCATCCGTCCAAACCCCAACTGGCTGCTCTGAAAGGTAAGATAGCAGCGGCTACCATATTGGTGGGGACTATTTGTATGCTTGCCCCTGGGCATTAAGCTGGCCTCTAGGGTTACTTGCCCACCAACATTACACAGAAGAAAACTCGGAAACATTTGGCCAAGCAACATCAGAGCACGGTCAAGATGGCAAAAGTTATTTATGAGGAAGAACATACAGGCAAGGAGAGGCTGCAGCAGTTTGCTTTAGCCTGAGCCTGCTGGGAAGGGCAAGATTCCACACCCTGCTCTCGTCTCCAATCTTCCCTGCTGAGTTAATTGAGTAGAAACTACTTTTGCACTTTGAATTTAGTTTGCAGCAACTGAAGTAAACTGAGACCAAAGGAAGAAAGCAGAAGAGAGAAAGAGGGGCATTTTAAAAACTGCTGAAAAATGAGATGAAACAGAGGATTTAACTGGGACTGTGACAAGTGGAGTGTATGGAGTTATCCCAAGCAGAAAATGGGACAACTTTCATATATACCAAGCTCTCTGGACAAACAACGCAGTGAACGATAGAATGGAATTATAACCAACGTGGTCTACGTACTGGGCTCTTCTTCTTTGAAGAGAGTGCAAAGCAGGGGCATCCCAGACTTCTGGAACAAGCCCACCACCGTTTCATTCAGGGGGTCCTTGTTTTTCTCCAGCCACCCAGTGATATTGTAGCCCACCTGGCGTAAGAAAGAGACAATGGCATGCCAATTTCACTAGAGTTACTTTAGTGCAACAGTTTGTAGGTAACTGCAATATATTGGAGCGGGACACTGGGTTAGAAGCCATCGATCAGACATTGAAAATGTTACTTTTTGTTATAGGGTCAATGGGGGATTCCAGTAAGCACAGTACAGCTAATTAATTTTCCCAGGCTCTGCTGGGGACAGGGGTCCTTTGAGAAGGGAAGGGAAGAGGAAGCAAAAATTGTCTCCAGCAGGGAGTGGGCAGCTGCTGGAGACAAGGGGGGGCACATATTCTCTGCCACACCCCTCCTGTTCCCAAATGCCCTCTCTAAAGAGCATAGAGGGGACTTTTTTTTTTTTTTTTTTTGCTGTTTTTTAGCACCTATTTTAAGCCCAGGGAGAGGTCTTTCTTAATAACAGGAAAGTACTGGGAAGTTACTTTCTGTTCACTCTCTGTTTTAAAAAAAATGTCCCCTGAGCCTAAAATGGATGAGGGGGGCAGAACTGTGGTGAAAAGTCTCTAAAGGAGATTTTGGGGGAATTGCTCCCATCCGGGGTCTCTGAAATCCCCCCCCCCAAACAGCCCTACAGCCTATATAAGGCCTGTGGATTGCACTTTGCACACTTCAGTTTACAGAATTTTTTAAAAAAAATATATATGAAGGAAGAAAATGGCTGCACAACGCTTTTTGGTATTGACTCGGAGTCATTTGTCCAGAAGCACCCAAGGTCAGACCAGAATAACCAACTTTTGGGGGGCAGCACAGGCCTCTGTGCTTCATACTCACCGTGCCTGCATAATGCACCAATTCAAAGTGAGCTTCTGCCCCTTTGCCTTTGCCGCCTTTGGGCTTCAGGAAGTTGGGGGATTTGCCCAAATGATTGTCATAGAGGGCAGCCTTGAAAGTAGCATCGGTGGCCTTGGGGAACACGCACTGCTCTTCAAGGATGGAGAAGATGCCCATGGGCTACGGGAACAAAAGCAAGAGAGAGAGAGACTGGTGAGAGAAAAACATGCACTCTATAGCACAGATTTTTGAAAAGCACAGCGGGCCCTCAGTATCTGCTGGAGTTTGGTTCAAGGAACTCTTGTGAAGACCAAAATCCATGGATGCTCAAGTCCCTTTGTATACAATGGTGTTGTAAAATGCCATCCCCGATATAAAATCCCTTATAGTAAAGGTTTGCTTTTTGGATTTTTTGGGAAATATTTTCAAGCTGTGGTTGGTTGAATCTGTGGATACAGAATCCGTGGATAGGCAGGGCTGACTGTACTATCTGTAACATGGTTTTTAGAGTCAAAGATGAAAACATTGGGGGAGCAGAAGGTAAGTAAAGGCCTTCTTAGTGTCTGCCTCCAGGTTCTGGAACTCCTTGACAAAGAAAACTAAGTTTACTTCCTCTCTGTTATCCTTCCACCATCAGGAAGCAAACACGTTTTTATTTAGACACACCTTTGGTGTGTAATTTGCTTTGCTATCAAAGTGTGGCAGAGATCTAATGGGTTGGGATGTGGCTACGCCCTACACTGGTGTATTTTAAATTTACTGCTATGTTTTGGATGGGTTTTTTAATCATTTGTATTTATTTTATAAACAAAAAGAGTTTGTTTCTAATCTGTGCTTACTATTATTAGCTTCCTTGGATACCTTTTTAGGTCAGAAAGGTCATGGATAAACTTCACTAATGGAACCATTTTGAGAAGAAAACGGCCATTTATGTTATCCTGACTATCACTTTTACAGCATATCTTGCCCCATCTCTGCCTCCTGGCCGAAAAAGACTTTCCATTTGTCCCATAACAAGATGCACACACTACAGTCTGGAAGAAAAAAGGTGGGGGCAGGAAATCCAGCCATTCAAACCCACAGACCCACAGAAATAAAAAAGTTTTCTGCCTCAGTTGCTGTTTGAGATGGGACAGTCAACTCCACCAATACAGGATCTGACTATTCCATTCCTCTGCATGAAACGGTCTTTGGGCAGGGGGACAGTATGGATTCACAAATCCACTACGGGCCACCAAAGATGTCCATACACCAGCTGAGAGCAAGAGAGAGACCTGTTTCCTGCTCCAGCATACATCAGCTTTACCGATCTATGGAATCACCCATCTAGTATTGCCCTGCAGAAACACAGATATAGACAGAATTTGTCCAATGAAGCTGCACTTTGAAAAATCATTTTATCTACAGGCAGCACAGAGAGTCAGCATGACACTGTGTCCTGACCAGCAAGATGTGGATTCAAATCACTACTCAGCCCCAAAACTCACTAGGTGTGCTTGGGCCAGTTTGTAGCCATTTCCACACTAGCCTGTTATAGCACTCTTATTCCACTTTCAACTTCCTATGGAATCCTGGGGTTTGCAGTTTAGGGAGACCAAAGATGCCCCTCCCTAAACTGCAAACCCCAGGATTCCATAGGAGGTTGAAAGTGGAATAAGAGTGTTATAACAGGCTAGTGCGGAAATGGTCTGTGGCCATTTCCACACTACAATGTTAAGAGTGCTTTAGTCCACTTTCAACATCCTGTGGAATTCTGGGGTTTGTAGTTTACTGACACCAAAGAACTCTCTGGCTGAGAATTCTACATGTCCCTCGCTAAACTACAAACTCCAGGATTCCATAGGATGCTGAAAGTGGACTAAAGTACTCTTAACATTGTAGTGTGGAAATGGTCTGTGTTTCTCAGTCAAATCTAATTCATAGGGGTTTTGTGAAAATATAAACAGAGAAGAACCATAGATGCTTGAAGAATTTGGATCAAAGGGATATAAGTCTGACAAGATGATGATGATGGTGGTGGTCACCTTTTCCAGGAGCTCAATGCAGGCCTGCAGATCCAGACCGAAGTCAATGAACACCCATTCGATTCCTTCCCTCTTGTACTCCTCTTGCTCCAGCACAAACATGTGGTGGTTGAAGAACTGCTGCAACTTCTCGTTGGTGAAGTTGATGCACAGCTGCTCAAAGCTGTTGAACTGCAGAAGGAACAGAGGAGAGATACTGTTTTGAGCTGTGATGCTATACCAGGAAAAATAATTTGGACAGCATGGAGTGAAGCTGAGCAGTAAAGGCTTTCGTTTGGGTCCAACCACCAGCAAAAATGTGGACCTGGGAGAGAGGTTTCCTAGTGGTTGCTCCAAGAATGCTGAACTCATTCCCATGGGTGGTCTGTTGTGCCCCTTCTCTGCTTTCTTTTCTCCATCAGTCAAAGACCTATTGATTTACCTTTGGTTCTTAACACATGCTGCAGAAGTGACTTTTACAAGGGTGTGTTATGCTTTTGTCTTTTTCATGAAGTTTCAGATACGTTTCAGACACTGGCCATTTCTGCACTAGAAATGTGCCATTATTATAGTGCCATTATTATAGTGTGCCATTAATGTGCCATTATTATAGTGCCATTATTTCACTTTCAACATCCTATGGAATCTTGGGGTTTGCAGATTAGGGAGGAGCCTCAAAGACCCTTCCCTAAACTGCAAACCCCAGGATTCCATAGGATGTTGAAAGTGGAATAATGGCACTATAACAGTCTAGTGCAGAAACGGCCTTTGTGCTTTGAATAGAATTGTTTGATTGTTTTTAATTGTACCTCAAAGATTTCGAAGCCAGCGATATCTAGCACCCCAATGAAGAACTGTCTCTGCATCTTGGTGTCCAGGGTCTTGTTGATCCGGACGACCAGCCACTTGAACATCTTGTCATAGACGGCTTTGCCCAGTGCACCAACTGAGTTGTGGCACTGATCCATGTTCTGCCCCTTCTGGACAAACTCATTGCCCACTTTCACCCGGGGCCTGGTGATCCCCTTCTGGAGATCCCCAGAGTTGAGAACCATGAGGTGGGCAACTTTGTCAGCCACTGGCAACCAAAAGATGAAGATTAGAGAGAGAGAAACCCAAATGCTCTCAATAAAGGCAATGTCCCCTCCTTACTGCTTCCATATATGCAAAGAAGACGTTGATTTCTACAAGTTCCGCTAGATTTGAGTGGTCCCTCAAATGTGTTTGGACTCTAACTCCAATCATCCTTGACCACAGGCCACAATTTTTGGGGCTAGAGTCCAAGAACACTAGATCACAGATTAGCAATCTGTGACCCTCCAGACATTGCTAGACTTCTCCCACCATTCCTCACCAGTGACTATGTGAACTACAACTGAAAAAAGGTTCAGTTCTCCAACATCCAGATGACCACATGTTCTAAACCCCTTGTAGAAGGAATACTTAGGGATGGGCATGTCTGCTCAGATGCAGTAAGCCCCACTGAGTATTAAATTGAATAGTATACCCCAAGCAAGGATGTGTAAGAAAGCAACCCTAGGAGTACAGTAATGCACCTTAAAGAAAGAATAAAGAAGAAAAACTTCAGGTATACCTTCTTTACTACAGGTAGGTTATTTCCTGTAAGGTATATTTCCAATTTAGAGTTTGATTGCCATCCACTGGTTACAGCACAATCCTATGTATGACTGTGTAGCAGGTAAGTCACAGTGTGTTAAACAGTGCGTTATTCTCAAGCAAGCAAGCACGGACAGAATTACAGCTTTAAATGGCCACCTGGCGTCCATTCACCCTCTCCAAATCAGTCATTACCCTCTGTGGTGTCTACTTCTGCCTGTTCCTCTCTTGGTTTCTGCTTGAATTTCATATTGCCGAAATGCATGATGCCTCCGGTGAGCTTATAGACACTCATCTTCTCTTCTTGAGTGAAGCCCAGGACATCAAAGGCCATCTGTGAGGGGACGGAGAGAGAGAAAAGGTGTCACCCTACGATTAATAATTGTGCATTTCTTAACCAGATCAGGGCCCCATGTTTGATTTTTACTGAAGGCTGAACATTCGTCCATAATTCCTAGCAACAAGAGCTTTACGATAAATAAAATATGCTGGCATAAGGGGTGGCTCCATCTTTTTGCCTATGGCACCACCTTCCACTGGAACATGCTCCCCAAGAAAGTCTCTCAAACTGAGTTTGATCTTTGGGCATCTCTCTCTCTCACACACACACACACACATGCACACACTGTCCTTGCAGACTTACATCGGTGAGGAGCAATTCTTCTCCGTCATCCATGTTGTCCACCACAACAACCCCTTGGCTTGTCCAGTGGTACTCCTTTGGATCCGGCACACAGAGCAACATTTCTGTGGCAACAATAAGAAAAAGGTACAGTTGTTGAACTACTCTCACAAGCAAATGAGTCCCAGGCAAAGGGAATGATACAAAAGTCTCAGTACTAGGGCGGATTGAGCCCAGTGGCCAGAGTTAAACATACGTAGACATACAACAGAAAGAGTTTCCATAAGGGAAACAACTTCTTCTCTTGGCCTTCTCACGCTTCCCAACAAAGACACATGAATGCACATACAGACAGGGTAAATGGTGCAATGGTTAGGTTAGGGAATTTCAGTCAGGGTTCCCTGGAATCATAGGCTTCTGCAAGATGTCACTAGGGGTTCTGAAGGAGACCATGATCAGAAAAATTAAACCTTTTTTGAGCTGCAGATATAGCAATTTTTATGCAGGGGCTCCCTAAAACCTGAAAATGACTTCAAGGGTTTCTCCAGAACAAAAGGTTGAGAAAGGCTGGGTTAGAGTACTGCATTAGGCTTTGGGAAGTCAAGGTTCTAGTCCCCAGTGAGCCATAAAACACATTGCTTGGCCTTGGGTCAGTCGCTTTCTCTGAGTCAGACCTGTCTCACAAAGTTGTTGTGAGGATAACAGTGGGAAGGAGAGTTGCTTTGAGCTCTGTAGAGGAAAGGCAGGATATCAATGTAGATAAACAAACAAATCAACACCATACCAACAAGTTCTGGTTTCCTGTTGGAGAGGAGCTGGTAGAAGATGTGATAGCCCCTTTCGGCGGGTTGCTGGGAAATGACGCGAGATTTCTCTAGGAGATCTGCAATGCAAAGGGAGCCCAAGTTTATGCTGAAAATATAGGTACCACTCAAAAACTATGAGGTCTCTTTTGACTTAGAAGGCAACTTTGCAGTGTTTTTCTTTTACACTATATGTATGTGTTCTTCTCTAAACGAAATTAAAAATTCAGATGCCATGAAATCCATGAACAGCCAAAGCATCTAAGCTGCAAACTGATACAATTTGCTTGGTTTCCTTTCTTCTGCTCACTTATTCTGCAATTGTATTAAGGATGTCACTCATTTTGTTTTTAAAAAACACATTGATTACTCAATGTAGACTTCATCAATCACGTATCAATCAATCAATTAAATCTGCACATGACCAAGGGTGTATCTACATTGAACAGTCATAGCAGTTTGATACCACTTTAAAAGCTGTAGCTCCAAGCTTAGGAAATCTTGAGACGTGTAGTTTGCTGGAGGTTCTCTAGTGCACTTTCCACAACTACAGCGTCAGAGGCCTCTGAAGTAGCTCACCAAACTACAAATTCCAAGACTCTTTAGGATGGACTCATGGCAGTTAAACTGGTATGAAGCTGCTATAATTCTGGAATGCGGACACATCCTCAGCAAAGCTTTTTGGACATGCTGCCTGATTAATCCAATCACCGTCAAATCTCCCCCTCAAATTGATTTACAGATTCAAATCTATTTTTCTGTCGCAGGAGAAATTGACCCAGCTAGGATACTTACAACTCTCAATGTCAGCTCCAGCCAGTTTTCCTGTACTGCCAAAATGAATTCGGATGAATTTACCCTGGGGGAATAAGGATGAGAAACAACTTTCTTGACGAAGCCCACAGTATGTTCACACACATTCCTTGGTTGTAATTTTTTTTTAAGTAGGAAAAAAGAGAAAACTGTAAGATCCCTCTCTGCGAGATGCACTTGTATGTGGGAAATTCATACTGTACATTCATTACTTGCTACTGACCTCATTGACTAACAATGTGAATCCATAGAAACAGTCATTACAGATAAAAAGGTATTGTATCATCTCCAAACACTTCATACACAGTTGTTTTTACTTGAGACACTGGCAAGTCATTTAATGATAAATCATTACGTAAAGAGGCAGCAGCTGATGCGTTTGCATGTGTGATGGGTAATGAGGAGAAAATCATGGTACTTTCAGTTGTTTCAGAATCAAATACTTACAAAACGAGAGGAATTGTTGTTCCTTGTTGTTTTGGCATTTCCAAAAGCTTCTAGAACAGGGTTAGCCTGGATGATTTGATCTTCCAGGGACCTCTGATCAAAGAAAAAATTAATAATTATAATATGAGACATTTTTCTAGAGCTGACAATTGAATATGCTCTTCTAGACACCTCTACCAGGGATCACAATATCAACTGCTAGAGGACAATGGCTCCCATTTCATTCAGCTAAAACCCCTTACCTTCCCATCGGTAGAAACTTTGCCAGTGCCACCAATGTTAGCAAAGTACTGGATGACTTTTTTCGTGTTTTCAGTCTTGCCAGCCCCGGATTCTCCGCTACAGGTGAAAGAAGAGATGGAGAAGTACATCAAGACCACAAAGTTGGAAAAAAAACCGTTCACCTCAAACCTCTCCCCAAGGTAGGCTGTCCATACATGAGAAATATGTGCTGATCCATTTCTGAAGTGAGACAGGATATAAACAGATTCAACTTTATCCCCATTGTTCAGGTGTTGGCATCTTAGAAGCATGCAACATCAATTTCTTCAACCCCGGACCATTTTCATGGCTTAAATGGAGCCTCTCTGCTACTCATGACATATCTCCACGGTTTTGTCCTCCCTGGATAAATGCGTGCCAAGCGTGTTGAAGAAGGATGCTATTTAGACCCAGGTCAGTTCAATGGACCACCAACTCCTGGATAAACCTACCCCGGTGCAAAACTCAGAAGAGTTATTTTTTTGGATTATAATTCCCAGTGGCCATGCTGGCATGGGGAGGCATGGGGAATAATCCAAACTCTGTCCAGATGTTGCAGATTCTCATTGCAGATTCTGCTTCATTCAACCCCACTCTCTAAAGTAAATTACGACAGATAGGGCCCCCTCTGCTGTAGCACCCAGTTTTTAGAACTTCTTCATCAGGGAAGTTCACCTCGCTCATTCCTGGATGGCTACGGAGATCTTCTTCTGGGAGGGTTGGGAATGCTTTGAAAGGTTGTAATGAAAACAAGTTGCCAGTGAGCTGGATTTTAATGCAACCATTTACTATTTTGGGTTCTTTTCCATATGATACACTAACTTTGTATCATTCTTCTTACGTTGCACAAGCCATTTTGGAATCTTTAAGGTGGCTTGCAGATAGTGCAGTAAGTAATATATAAACAAAATATATACACTTACGTGATTAGCATAGACTGGTTTTCACGCTCTGCAAAGGGTAGAATAAGACAACATGCAAGGTGTTAATAAAAGATCTTAAAATTTCTACAGGGCTAATTCCCCACTCCAGCTAACTTTCCCTCTTTCCCAATAAGATAGTCCTTACTTTGTCTGCCCAGAAACCTAAAATGTGGATTTTGAGAGGCAGAAGGGAAGCTGCTCCAGAAAGGCTGAGTAAGGCCTTTCTGCACTACACTGTTATAGTGCTATTATTCCATTTTCAACATCCTATGGAATCCTGGGACTTGTAGTTTAGGGAGGGGCATTTAGAATTTTCAGCCAGAGAGCTCTTTGGCCTCAGGAAACTACAAACCCCAGAATTCCACAGGAGGTTGAAAGTGGAATAATAGCACTAGAACAGTGTAGTACAGAACGGCCCTGGCTGGGGGAAAAAAAAAACCCAGAAAGTCCCAAATTTTGTTCCTTTCTTTCTGATTTTATACTGGGTTAAAATAAACCAACCTGGGGAGCTGGTATTAAAAAGTCTCTGCTCATACCAGGAGTTAACAGAAAATATTCTAGGATGAACAAAACTTGCATGGATCTCAAAACTAATAATGAAAAGAAGAGGAAGAAACTCTAGGATGTTCTGGTCTTTTTTAAAATCAATCTGGATGTGCCCTTTGTTACTAGGGAAAATATTTTACTTGTAACTTCTTTATTCCACAGCTCTGATGAATCTTGTGGTAAGATTACACTTCCTAAACAAAACTATTATCTCCTTAAAGCACACACAAATAAATAGGTGTTTCCAAGTAACAGTTGTGGGGGCTTGGGAGTCCTCCAGAGTGGTACTCACCCATGAGCATATCATGGTAGGCATTGTCAGAGATGGAGAAGAGGTGAGGGGGCATCTCCGTGCGCTTCTTGCCCTTGTACATATTGGCCACGCGAGCGCCATAAATGGGAAGCCACTTATAAGGGTTGACCGTGACACAGAACAGGCCAGAGTAGGTCTGGAAGGCAGAAAAGGATCCAAAGTAACCCTTTGTGATGAGTTAGGGATGCTTTGAATTACAGCCGGAAGACCCAAGTTCGAATCTTCCGGAAGGGTGGCTTTGGCCCACTACACTCAATTCAAGGGCTGTGTACATTCCAGCTGAAACAGTCTATTGCTCGGTTTGTAGGAGGGTGGGCATAGTCTAGCCTGCATGCCACCCCTGGATCCCACTTTTGTGGCTCCTGAAGCACTCCACCAGTCATCCAAAGCACCCACGCTCCCAATTTTTGCATGATTTTTGGTCAATGTTTTGCCCGAAAAAGTCACACAGAAAGTTCCTAAATGCACAAAAACACACCAACAATCCCTCCTTCATAAGCACCCCAGAGTCTTGTACTACCACCAGATAACCTCCATTTTCCCCTGCAGTCCCTCTCAAAATGGCAACAGGAAGTAATGCCATCATTTTGAGAAGGACAGAACATTGCTTTCTGTCACTATTTCAAAAGGGACTGCAGAGGAAAATGGAGATATTTGGGCTTCCTATGCAGGGGAGGAGAGCAAAGTTTGGAATGGGGGTCTGGAGGAAATTGGTCTCTGTTGTCCACACAGTTGCCCACCCTGATATGTATGATCCAGTGGCAAGGCATATCCTGGACTGAACCTTGTTAGTCTGCTGGGATGAGAAATTGTATGCATAAAGGCTCTGTCAATGCAAAAATCCAACTCCCTCACATGTAGAAAGGTAGCATCTCAAGAGGAAACCTCAGCTGAACATTTCTGCTACTCTTCTACATGCAAGGACCAGAATTAAATAGTGTAATTCCACTGGATCCCACTATTTTCATCAACAACCCCTCCTTCCTACGTATGCTCTCTAAAACCTCCTTAACTCTCTGGAACAGATTTTCACCGCCATGTAGGGCTGCAGCTGGAAAGGAAGGAGAAGAAATTCCCAATCATGCTAGCTTTTGATACCAAAGTACATTGCTGGATCAGCTGGGGTTTTACAATTCAGGAAAAGCACCCAGTTCCATTGAATGGATCCACCAGACTTGCTTTCCCAGTCTATAAAATGGGAACAGCAGAGCTGTTTTGCAAATAATAATACAAGATGAGACTTGTAAAATATTGTGCTCATAACAAGACCTGCTAGAACAAAATTGGTAAGCTATCATTGCCCCATCTCAAGAAATTCAAAAACATTTTGTTTTGCATTTCTCCAACCAACACTGTCCTATGAAAAAGATGGCCCTTACTAACGGATGGCCCTTACTAACAAATTACTGTTTTTACTTTTGTTCTAAAAGGTCAAGTTAGCAGCAGGCCTGGGGTAGGGTGGAGAACTAAACAGGAATATTCTCATTTAACTTTCTGAAGAGAAAAGAGGAAGAGGTCATCATTTGAAGCTCAGAAGCAGCATCTATAAGGATGAAAAGATATTTCACGAAGGAAAGAAAAATAGGAAAAAACTTTCCAACAAGCTTTAATTAGTTTGCCTTTTATAAAGTCTTCTTCCAAGGAATCACAGACCACATAAAGAAATACTACGGGCTCTTTTCAAAACTATTTTTATTTTCTTATTCATTCTCTAACTCATTTCTTCTCAACTAGAAGAAAAGGAATCAAGTGAGCCATCCCAAAGTGAAAAAAATCAATGCTGACTTCCTTTCTCTTATCTAAAATGGCTGCTGCTTTGGTCTCATATCCCTTCAGGGTGCAAAAAGCTAGGTATATATAAATTTTTCCTTCCTTTTTGAGTTTCCTGCCTTAGATGTTTTATTAGCTCTCTCAAGCCTCACGAAACCTCTTGCCCTTCCACAACGCGTCTCTAAGCATCATGAAGAACCCTAGCAATACAGATTAATTCCCTCGACACCTGCAGATATGTATTATGACCTGTATTTTTAAATTCAAGAACCTGAGCCACCGAAGGAACACGTGTGAAAGTGAAGGAAAAGGCACACATAACTCCCGAACCCAGACCTTTATTGGTACTTGTTGAAATCCAGATTATGGATTTACAGCCAGATATGGGAAATTTAATAGTGTATTAGACCTACCACTTAATCTGTCTTGGCAAAATAGCTGGTCTGAGAACAAGAGAGGCCATGTTGTGTAATGCAGTGATACTCAGGCTATCTGATACGGGGAAGCATTTTCTTCCAGTGTGCCAGGGACCAGCACCCATATTTGTGCTTGTTGGCTTCAACTGTTTCTTTCTTTCCTGGAAACTTTCCCAGGGACCGGACACCCTGGTTTAGGGGCCATCACTTTGAATTGTTGTTGCTGTTGTGTGCCTTCAAGTCATGGCAACTCTAAGGCAAACCTATTTCTTGAAAGCTTTGTTCAGAGGGGATTTGCCTTTTGCCTTCCTCTGAGGCTGAGAGAGTGTGACTTGCCCGGAGACACCCAGTGGGTTTTCATGGCTGGTTGGCGAGTTGAACTCTGGTCTCCAGAGATGTAATCAAACGCTTCAACCACCACACCACAATGGCTCTTTGAGCAGCTGGCATTCTGCGACGTAATGAGCAAACTGCAAGACGGGGAGACCTTAGAAGAACCAGGTTCAAGTCCTTCCTGGGCCATGAAACTCATTGGTCTTGACACTCTTTCTCAGCCTGACCTACTTCACTTTGTTGTGAGGCAGGTCAGGAGAGCCATGCGCACTACCTTGAGTTGACTGGAAGAAAGGTGCATACAAATCTAACAAACAAACAAAGACACACAAGGTCCATGCAGTTTGAATGCCATCTTTTTTTCCCCACTTACATAGATCCTCATCAGGACATAGCGCTGCCTGAGGTTGTCTAAGACACTGGCTTCATTCAGGAAGGTCATGTTGGCCATGTCGTTGACCTGGTAGAACTTGGGTGGGTTCATCTGTTGGACATCATCCTTCTTAACAGTGATCGTCTGCATGGAAACAAATTGTTGATAAATACTTTAGGTTGATAAATTGGACCTCAGAATTCACAGCCTGGCTATTCTGGCCAATTACTGTCCAGTTGGTCTCCTATCGCCTTGCTAATTGCTGTCACCTAGCCTTTGTGTTGCTTTTAACGCCCCCGCAACAAGAAAGCAAGATCTCATTATTGCTTTCATTTAACCTAAAGCCTGAGTGCTTCTCACACTGGCACAAAGCTTATTTGTGTGTCCCCTGGGCTAGTCATCACCTCTCAGTCTTAACTCCTGTGAGGATAAAAACGGGAACAACTGACATGTACAGCTCTTTGGGAAAACTGGGATGAAAATGATAGCCTAAGATCTTTTCATACTACATCATTATATCACTTTGATTACACTTCTAACTGCCATGGTTCCATCATGTGAAATCCTGGAGTTTGCTGACGTTTGGAAATGCCCTAACGCCCTGCAGCGCCCAGGAGTCCGCATGATGGAACCTTGGTAGTTAAAACTGAATTAAAATGCTGTAATTGTGCAGTGTGAAATGGCCTCTATGGATGACTGAAACCATGGAAAGCAAAACCCTTAAGAAGTGGGGGGAACGACCGCACCTCAAAAAACTACAAATCCCAGGATTCCTCAGGACAGAGCCATGGTAGTTAAAGTGGTATCGCACTGCTGCAATTGTGCAGTGTGAAAGAGACTATTTCCCCATCCAGTCACCTGATTGGTCACCGTCTTCACAGTGACTTGATTATCGGCCTCAGACTGGATTTCTCCAGCAATGAATCCTTCCTTTTCGTCCTTGACCCAACACGACCTCTTGATGTCATAAGGCTTGCTCATGGCCTCGATCCTCTCCTTCTCGCTGGGAGCCAGGAATGGCATGGGATCTACATCGTCCCCACATTCTCCTTTGTAGGCGCCAGGCATCTTGGCTTGGATTTAGGCAGCCGGGAAAAAACAGAAGAACAGAAGAAATTGGGAGATCAATGCAACTCACAAGGTTCCTGGAAGAAAAGAGATTGGAGAATTGTCCTAAGATAAATCACAAAGGGGAGAACATGTGTAGAATCAACCCCCTTCGTCCCCTTATCATCCCTCTTTGGAGGTACCCAAGATATGGAGATTCGTTACTCTCTCCTTTCCAGAGTTACGAACAGACAGCGAGTACCTACCGCAGAGACAAGAAAGTCCGAGAGACACCCCTTGTTTACAAGAGCTTGTGTCTTTTATACTCATACGATAAGTCTTCAGCTATCACTTTCTCTCTACAAGAGCGCCGGCGGCTTTGTCTAAGAAAAGATGATTGGCCCACGGTCAGATCCCTTAGGCGAGATCAAGTAATGCTCCAGTTTCTTGGGGATTTCTTCTTCCCTTTCTACTCCTTATAGGGCATCTTATAAATTTGGTCTTACGGCTCAAGGGACAAGAGGCAGCTGAAATAGAACCCTCTGCCTTGCAGATTTCTCTTTTAAAGGCGTCATTTCGGCCCAGGCTCATTTACACCAGGTGAAAGGAAGGATTATTTCTTCTTCTGCTTCTCCTCCTCCTCCTCCTCCTCCAATTTGGCCAATTAGTGAAGAAATGAAAGAGGAGTTATGAAGGAGTCCAGCAACTGGTTGCCATGCAGTGACAACTTTAAATGTTTATCATAGCTCAGGTGCATAGCCTGAAAATCTGCGGGAAAGAGGGCCTTGGGCCCGAGGAGAACCAGTGCAAGAAAAAAAATACAGATTTGTTTATGAAGGGTATTTATGCCCCGTCCTTCAGCCAAATGGGTTCCCAGAGTGACTTACAATTTCTTGATTTAAAAATTTGTTGTCCGCAGAGTATAGTGGTTTGAGCATTGGACTGTGACCCTGGAGACCAGGGTGGGAGGGGGAGAAGGAAACTGGGACCTTTTAAAAATAGCTGAAAATCTGGGATGACAGAGGATTAATCGGGACTGTCTCTGCCAAACCGAGACAATACAGGAACTGAGGCCATTTCCGCACTACAGTGTTACGGTGCTATTATTCCAGTTTCAACATCCTATGGCATCCTGGGGTTTGCAGTTTAGGGAGGGGCCTTTAGAATCCTCAGCCAAAGAGCTCTTTGGCCTCCCTAAACTACAAACCACAGAACTCCACAAGAGGTTGAAAGTGGAATAATAGCACTATAACAGTGTAGTGCGGAAAAAGCCTGAGTACGATCCAAGAAAAGACTTGTCACAATTCTTTTGTATCTATAAGTTAGACAACTAGTTGTTTTTTTTTTTTTTTTTTTTGGCTTGACACTCAGAGCTTTATGCCGCTGGGCAGTGAGCAGCCGTTCATCACCGCTCCGTTCCAGCAGCAAGGCCCCGGAAGAAGCGCTTCCTTACTGTCAAAGCTTATTAGACTCACCGAGGCTGCTGCTGCTAATTAGCGGCACAAATTGACTTTAGAGGAAGCATGAGAGAGACCCTGCAAGGGAGCGCCGTACAGTTATATTAAGCTCTAGGCTGAAAGAAAAGGGTGTGCAGCTGGGTTTTTTGTATGGTGGGGTGGGAAGTGTTTTTATTAGTCACTCACTCAACTAATATAGAAAATGCTGACACCTCCCTTTTGGGGCTCAGCTTCATTCCCAGCTGTTGCAACGCAGGATTGGTTTATTCCCATTAGGCCTCTCTCAGCCACGGCACAAGCTGGTTGTCCGCTCCAAAGAAGGACACAGGATTCATTCTAGTTTTCTATTTACAGAAGCCATCCAGAATTCTCTGGTCGAAAGAAATGCAGGTTTCTAAGACTCTAGAAATAAAAGGGCTGGAATTCTCTGGGCAACCTGTGTGGTGAGACCTTCCTGAAGCTTGGAAATACAGTCAGCCCTCCATATCGGTGGATTGTGCATCCACAGGGCCAACCAACCATGCCTTGAAAATGTTTTTTTAAAAATCCAAAAAGCAAACTGTAATTTTGCCATTTTATATAAGAGATGATGCCATTTTACTCCACTATTGTACAAAAGGGGATGAATTTTTGAATCCATGGGGAGTCCTGGAACCAAATCTTAATGGATACCAAGGGCCCACCATGTTGTTTTGTTAGGATGACAGTTTCTAGAATCCTTCAGCCAGCATCGCCACTAGACATGCCAGCTAAGCAGTTCTGAGAACTATCATCCAAAAAAATTGCTTTTCCATATTCTGCACATGCACTCCTCTCTCTTGTCCATTGAATCCTGCTTCTTTTAAGGCCATTTCCGCACTATACTGTTATAGTGGTATTATTCCACTTTCAACCTCCTATGGAATCCTGGGGTTTGCAATTTAGGGAGGGCCCTTTAGAATTCTCAGCCAGAGAGCTCTTGGGCCTCAAACCACAGAATTCCACAGGATGTTGAAAGTGGAATAATAGCACTAGAACAGAGTAGGGTGGAAATGGCCTTGGCATCATTACTTAAAGCGGACACAGTCAGGTGTCACTACATTGGCCCTGCGGCAAAAGGTGACCGTTTTCACTGACAGCAGATATAACCTCTGAGAAAATGTAGGTCTATGATTCCAACACCATCTCCTACATCCAAAATGTAGGTCTGTGACTTCAATATCTTTTCTTCTCCGGTATGATTTTTACATCTTTCGCTGCTGAAAAAGCCAATAAAGATTCAAAAGGCAAGGGAATGGGAGGCGGATTGCAGGGACAGGGGAATTATTTCCCCACTTTTGCAAGGGTTCTGTACCCTGACCCCTTGTGAAAGTGGAGGGGCCACTGTAGTAACAAACTTTGCATGCCAAACATTCAACAATTCCATTTCCAGCAAAAGCTTCTCTCCTCTACAGGAGGAAGGGGGAAATGAAGAAATATGCCACCACATTTTATTGCATGCACCAAACTGGCAAAACCACCTCTATTTCTTGCCTAAGAAAACTCTGACATTCACGGAGTCACCATAAGCCAACAGGTGACTTGAAGAAACATACAGACACATACCATTTGGTACATGGCATGCTTCACATGTTTCCTCACCAAGTACCGACTCTGAAAACGTGTCCATCACCACCTTCAGATGTGCAAACTCTTTTCTTTCTGTAGTTTTCCACCCTCTGTCCCTCCAGAAAGCTTGAAGAACGACCATCCCCACGTGCTCAGCTAGCGCGCCCTCTGTCCCGCGCAGGCGCACTAGGCACACCTTTACCTTCCCTGGAGGCGTGAAGGAACCCTTGGGCTGAAGGTTGAAAGGGGCGGAGCCACCAGGAGGATGAACCAATGGGAGTGCCAGGAGGGACGAGTGACAACTCCCCCGGGAGATTTAAGACCCGCACGAGGAGGCTGTGCTTTGAGTTGCAAATTCTGGAGGGAAGAGTGTGAGTAGTGGGGGGCGGAATGCAATGGGTGATGGAGGCTTGATGTATTTTTACTCAGTGTGTACTTTTACAGCATTTTGGAGAGAGGGAGGAGACTGGGAAGGAAAACTGTACTTTCTCTTGTGTTGGGAGACAGAGGTGTTAAACTTCACTTATTTTGTTATTTATCATAAGAGGAGCAGAGTCTCTGTTTTATCTTAAAGTCTTGAAGATGCCCCCCATTTTGATGCTTTAAGAGTATAGCTCTATATGGGTTTACTTGGAAGTCAGCCTTGTCAACCACAATGAGGCTAACTCCCAGGAAAGTTAGTATAGGAGTGTTGCCTGGGAGGAAAGTGAGTAGAAATGCCATTTTTTTCCTCTGCAGATGGACCTCATGGATTCTGTTTTCCCCAATAGATGTTACTGAGTTTGTCTCACTTAAATGGGTCCTGCTCCCTCTTTGCCCTGTTTCTAGAACCTATCCTGAAACTAGAGAGTTGTTCTAACCTATCCTAAAACTAGACAACTGTTTAAGTCTACAGCTTGTTAATCCCATGTGATTATGCCCTGCTTTTCCTGTGAAGCAAAAAACTTCAGAGCTAGGAAAGTTGTACTATTTAGAATTAAGCTGTTAGAATTCCAAGTTGATTGCTGTTATTATTAAAGCATTTTAACTGTTTCTTTTTTTATTCAAAAGTAACTATGTATGTTACTTTAAAAGTAGGAGTGGTACCATTGCCCTGTGATATAAAGTAGCCCTAAGTAATGAGACCTTTAGAAGTAACTCAAAGCCAATTGTATCATAAAAGAAATGCCATTACTCCAAGGCTGCTTATGTTACCATCACAAAGCTGCATAGCTATTTATTTGGAACAGCCTCGGCTATTGCAAAAGTGAATTCATTATAAGGCACTTGTTTTCGGTGTATTGCAGAAATGACTTTTTGTTAAAATGGCCACTGTCATTGTATAGGAGGGTCACCATTCAGAGCTGTAGCCTTTTCTGGATAAAGTAGTGGTGAACAGGAGTTTGTTAATGCATACCAGATCTCACTTCTGTTTCCTTGAAAAGCAGAGGAAAAGAAAGAGTGGTGTTTTAGTGGGAGAACACACAAGTAGGATTGCAACGGAATGTTACAGTGTGCCTATCCAACTTCAGGTTGGCCAGCTATGCAGTCTTCCAGGATGCTTCTTTCCACTTTCCCTTGTTTATTCTTTGGGCCTTTCTACACTGTCATAGTGCTATTATTCCACTTTCAACGTCCTATGGAATGCTGGGGTTTGCAGTTTAGGGAGGGGCCTTTAAAATTCTCAGCCAGAGAGCTCCCTGGTCTCAGTAAACTACTGAGGGGAGCTGATAAATCTGCCTCACCTGCTGCTCCCCATATTAAAAATGCATAGATCTGTAAGTTTGGCCACTAAAATGGAAATAATGAGGAAAATGGAGGCTGGTGAAAGAACAAAAAAAATCACCGGTATTGTTTTGGAAGAAGCTTTCAAGTGTTTTTTTACAAGGTTCAACATGTTTTTGTTCTCTTATACAAGGCCTGCCTGATCAGGTTGTTTCGTTTCCCATGTGTTAGTTTTGAAAGAAAAAATGGCTGAAACATGTTGAATTGTTTCTCTTTTTGTGGTGCAGGCACCTATCTCTATTTTCTTCATAATATTCCTGCTTCTGGTACTGACTTTTCTGTTAAAGAAGTTACGGTCAGGAATTCATTTACTTGGAGTCATAGAGCTGGAAGAGACCACAAGGGCCATCTAGTCCAACCCCGTTCTGCCATGCGGGATTATACCATGAAAGCATTCCTGACAGATGGTCATCCAGCCTCTGTTTAAAAACTTCCAAAGTAGGAGACTCCGCCACACTCTGAGGCAGCATATCCCACTGTTGAACTTTGTTAACAGAAGTCGCAGTCCCAAACTGATGCCCAATTGTTCTCTGTTACTTTGTGCTTTCCAGTCAACTGCCGCTTACAGCCACCCTATCCTAGGGTTTTGCAGGTAAGATTTCTCCAGAGAGGATTTGCCATTTTCTCAGCCTCAGAAGAAGGCAATGTGACTCCCTTACAAGCATCTACTGGGTTTCCAGGGCTAAGCAGGGATTCGGGTCTTGGCGTCTTGGAGTCCTTGTCCAAAATGAAAATCGCGACACTACGCTGGGCCTGTGTTACTAAATTACTTAGGATGGTGGAAACGAAAGTTGACGGTGAAAAGCTCCCAAAGGATCTGTCCGAAACTGGGAGAGTGGGAAGGAAGCTGGCAAATGAGATTCAGTGAAAGTGTGTGAAAAATGGTGTATATGGGAGAGGGCAAAAAAAGTCCTATATACACTGAGAGGATCTAAGCTCTTAAGGACTGGCCAAGAAAGAGATCCTAGGAGCTATGGAAGGCAGCCCAATGCAAATGCTCGTCCGTTGGACAGCTGCTGTTCCGAACAACAAGCTGGGTGTTTGTGGACTCTCTGAGCAAAAAGAAATGTAATAATGCAATAATGTGTAGATATGAGAGCCAGTGCGTTGTAGTGGTCTGAGCGTTGAGCTACAACCCTGGAGACCAGGGTTTGATTCTTTGCTCTGCCACGGAAACCCACTCAGTGATCTTGGATGTGTCACACACTCTGAGCCCCAGAAAATGCCATGATAAGGTTGCTTTAGGGTTGCATTAAGTTGCAAATGACTTGAAGGCACACAACAATTACGGTTAATTCTAGTAGGTTTACTTAGCTGGATCTCTGTTGGTGAAATAATGGTTTTTTTCTTGTTTCTTTCTTTCATTACAATTTATCTTGGGGTGGGCCAGAACCCTCGTGAATTTCACAGAAGGTTGAAAGTGGAATAATAGCACTATAACAGTGTAGTGCAGAAGTGCCCTGCATTCCAGGAACATCTTGGATTTCTTGGGACTTCATTGGGGGGGATGTCTACAATAGCTTAGTAAGAAGGACAAGCTTCTGTGAAAGATGGCTGGCCTGTCAATTATGCTGGTTGGTTGCCCTTGAGGCAAAGGGTGAGCCCAGTTCAGCTGCTGTGCAATCCAAACTCTGGAGTAAATTCAGTTTCTGGTCTCTTAGGTGCAAGGGGATAACTCACCCTGCCAGCCCATCGGTGTGCTGTCTAGACAGTAGTGAAGATGCCTACGACCAACGAGCAAGATGAGAGGATGAGGAAGTTCAAAAACAAAGGCAAAGACTTTGCTGTATGTACAGAGATTCTTACTTGTGTGTCCACAGCTTGGAAAAGTCACCTTTTTGAAGACAACTCCCAGAATCCCCCAGCCAGCATGGTTCTGTGGCCGTGCTGGCTGGAGAATTCTTGATGTAGTTGTTACTCCGCTTTGTGCTGACCCCATCACAGGATTTTCTTGGCAAGATTTATTCCAAGGAGATTTGTCATTGACTTCCTCTGTGTTGAGAGTGTGACTTGTCCAGAGTTACCCCATGGATTTCCATGACTGAGTGGGGAGTCCTAAAATTGACATTCTAACCACAATGCCATGCTGGCTTTTTGTGCTAAAAGTGACTTTTCCAAGTTCAGTGGAAAATGAATCAACAGATTGCTGATAAGGCATAAAAATGCAGAATGCACACATCAAGTGTAGCAAAAGCCCAATTGCAATATTAAGGATAGAATTTGACTCCTGACCTCTCTGAATAGGAGAGCGTTACAGAATGCGACCTTCCAGGAAACATGAAAGGACACTTCGTCCTATTCCTATCTCTCTGTCCCCTAAAACAGCCAGTCAATGTTCTGTTCAGTCCTCCTTGGCTGGTGGCTGCATTTTTGAGGGGTCCCTCCCAATCCATTATCCCAGTCAAATTATTTTTGAAGGTGCGGTGGGGGGGTTGCAAATCAGTGTAATGATGGACTTGTTTTCCCCTTGGCAGGTAATGAGGAAGCAAAGAATAGAAGTTGGGGTCGAACTTCGAAAGGCCAGAAAAGATGAACAGATCTTGAAGCGAAGGAACATCTGTATCTCTGCAGAGGACAGCCTGTCTCCAGAGGTAGATGAGAAGAATGTGGTATGTACATTGCCACTTCCTGCGTGGCAGGGGGTTGGATTCAGTGGCACTTGTGGTCTCTTCCACTCCATGGTTCTACATAGTGAGGAGTATAGGACAGGAGTGGGCAACTACATCCTGGATTGTTTTATGAATTGCTATCAAGTTGGCTTTGACTTACAGCGACCCTATGAATGAGACACTGCTGAAAAGTTCCAGCACCAACAGAACTGCTCAGTTCTTGCAGGCTCAGAGCTGTGACCGAGGGCTGCAGAAAAGGCGTTGGGGGTCACTTATGGAAATTTATACACACAGAAATGCATTCTGTAGCCAGGATAGGCAGATTCAAGCTTATAGCTTCTCCTTTTCTGTTTAGTAGACCGGGGTGTGAATATGTTATAAGGTTTTCTTGAGTCTATCAAATCCACTCCTGGAAACAACCAGCGGAGAGCAGTTACGCCCAGTGTTTTGGTAGCTTGGCCACAGACATCTATGTGCTGCAGCTTCTCTGTTGCAGCAGACTTGTAACCCTCTCTCTCCCCCTGATGCAGGTTGCTAAGCTTTCTCTGGAGGAAATAATTGAAGTGATAAAATCGGATGACCCCTGTTTACAACTGCAGGCTGCTCAAGCAGTCAGGTATGTGAAAGCGGCACTTGGAAGCATTCAAGTTTAGATCTACCCATATATGGCTGTTAGAGCCTTTTATTTCCTTTTAAGTTAATTTTATGGAATCTTCATTTAAAAAATTCATTATTACTAAATTGAAAATCATTTGAAGTTATTAGTCTGTCCAGTAATTACAGAATAAGAGGCTGTTATTCCAAACTAGTGTTGTTGAAAAGTCAAATGATTTTTAAAGTAACTTTTAAATATTTTTGATTTTCAATTGCTGTGCTTCAGTTGCACCCACTATTGTAAAGAAGCTCTTGGAAGAAGGGATATTGGGTATTTCATGTCACAGATTTCTCAGTCTTGGGAGGAGAGAATGGCAACGTGGAATGCTTCCAGTTAATGTCTGGCTGAGGAAGCAGTTCTAGAAGAGCCCTTTGGGTGTTGTATCATTGGTGTGTGGCATCACACTTCCTAGCTGCCAATGCACCATTCAGGATAACAATGGTTCTAATTATACAAATTGATAAGTTTTATGTACATGGTGTTTTGTGTATGGTGGACTTCTTTGCTTACAAAATGGCATGCTGTGTTTCCCACAACCCCAGTATGTTCCATCACATGCTGCTTTTACGATCCAGGAGTTGAACCGTGGCAAGCTGGAAAGCAAGTCTGGTGTGTGTGATCAGGTTGACAGGTATCAGAAGCAGGGTCTGTTCAATGGTGGCTCCATGCATGTAGACTTTCCTTCTCTGAAAGCTCTATTTAACCTCCTTTCATGCAACCTTGAAGCCAGGCAAGGGCAGCTTCTGCACAGCCAGGAGCCACTTTTTCCCCACACAGGCCTGCCATGGGCTATGCAGCCTTCTATAAAACCAAAGGGCAGGAAATCTATTTCTAACTTTCCCCCTCAAAACTGGAACAAAGCCCATGGGAGCTATGCAGTGAAGGATTAATGTGATTAACCTGGAAGTCTATTTTGCTTTCTCTAAAAACACATACAATCCATTTTCTTTAAATATTCTACTTTCTCCAAATAAATACGTATGCCTACTTACTTATTACTAGCACTAGTGGAGGTTTTGGGCCTGCAAAAATAGGAGTGGAGCATATGGCTTGTGGGTCATGTGTTCCCCTCCCCTATTTTAACCAGTCTTTAAATACTTCCTTTTTATACAGCAGTTTTTTTAATGGAGGAGGGAGAAAGCCACTTTGCTTTGTACCACCTGCAGTGGCTACTAATGCAAGCCCAGCAGAGGTTGTGCCACGTTCTCCGTTGCCGAGAAAGCTAGGGCTGTTCCATTTGTAGAAACAGTAAGCTGAAGAACAGGGTACAACTACTTTCAATATAGAAGTTCTGCTTCCAAGGAGCTTTGCTCCATTTTGGGGGCTGCCTTCTCTTCTTGAAAGGCACTCTCATTCACTGCTGCCACCACAACATGTACCCAGTTTAATTGGTGCCACTCAGAATGCCACTGAACACCTTCTGGAAATGAACCTTGGAAACTTCTTCTGCTTTGCTGTTCCACAGAAAGACAGTCAGTTGCCTTTGCAAATCTGTAGTTTTCATAGAATCATAGAGTTGGAAGAGACTCCAGGGGCTGTCCAGTCCAACCCTGCCATGCAGGAACCCACATCAAAGCACTCTAGACAGATGGCCATCCAGCCTCTGCTTAAAAACCTCCAAAAAAGGAGACTCCACCACGCTCCATTGAGGCAGCATATTCCACTGCTGGACAGCTCTGACCGTCAGGAAGATCTTCCTGAGGTTTAAATGGAATCTCTTTTTCTGCAGTTTGAATCCATTGCTCCTTGTCCTAGTCTCTGGAGCAGTGGAAAACAAGCCTGCTCCCTCCTCAACATGACATCTCTTAATATTTAAACATGACCATCATGTCCCCTCTCAACCTTCTCTTCTGCAGCCTAAACATCCCCAGCTCCCTGAGATGCTCCTCATAGGGCGTGGCTTCCAGACCCTTCACCATTTTGGTTGCCCTCCTCTGAACATGTTCCAGCTTGTCAATATCCTCCTTGAAATGAGGTGCTCAGAACTGGACACAGTATTCTAGATGAGGTCTAACCAAAGCAGAACAGGGTGGTACCATTACCTCCCTTGATCTAGACACAATACTCCTTTTGATGCATGTGAGAAGGTCCATTTGGCAGTCCTTCAAGTCATGAGTTATGCAGATACATCTTTTGCTTTGAGGTGAATTTGTAGTTCTGTGGTCCTGAAAAGATCCATTCTGCTGTCCATCAAGCCTGTCCTCTGTTACTCCGACAGGAAGCTGCTGTCCAGGCAGAAGAATCCACCAATTAATCAAGTCATTGAAGCTGGGATTGTTCCAAAACTGGTGGACTTCCTTTATCACCACGATGTTCCCACCTTGCAGTTTGAGGCTGCCTGGGCACTCACTAACATAGCTTCAGGGACTTCTGATCAGACTAGAGCAGTTGTGGAGGCCAACGCCATCCAGGGCTTGGTGGTTCTCTTGTCTTCTCCCCATATGTACATCTGTGAGCAAGCTGTTTGGGCACTTGGGAACATAGCAGGTAAGCAGAAGTGTTTTCTGGCTTCCAAGATAGCAGCTGATGAAAAGAGATTGGTCTGTTTTGGGGTACAATTCAAAGTGATGGTTGTGACCAGTCAAGCCCTATATGAGTTGGTAATTATGTTCAAGTCATTTCTGACTAATGGCAGCCCTAAGGCAAATTTATCAAGGATTTTCTTGGCAAAATTTCTTCAGATTTCTTTGCCAGAGCTTTCCTCTGAAGCTGTGACTTGCCTAAGATCACATGTTGTATTTTCATAGCTGAGTGGAGGTTTGAACCCTGGTTTCCCAAAGTCTTAGACCATTTCTGCACTGGAGTGTTATAGTGCTATTATTTCACTTTCTACATCTGGTGGAATTCTGGAGTTTGTAGTTTACTGAAGCCCAAGAGCTCTCTGACTGAGAATTCTAAAGACCCCTCCCTAAACTGCAAATCCCAGGATTCCATAGGATGTTGAAAGTGGAATAATAGCACTATAACAGTCTAGTTGGGAATGACCTTAGTCCGACATCGAAAACTGTAGCACCACACCGCCTCTTCCTGTACGTTTTGGGTCGAGGCTGTCTCAAAGACCTTATTCTCCTATATAAACTTAGCTGGGCTTTGAGTTCCATTTCTTGCTTTCATCATTTTCAGAAGTTAAGACATCAGAGCAGGCCTTTTTTTTTTTTACAGCTGTTCCCAGACTGTGGAGCTTCTGAAGTAGGTGAAGCTAGTCCCGTATTGTCCGTCTGTCAGCAGGCAAAGACCTTTCTATTTTGGCAATCGCTCAGCAAGTCTGTGCCTGTTGTGGTCAAAGTCTTAAAATGGATGTGTTGGGTTTCTTAATACTTTACTGCTTAAGTACTATTCATGTGCTGGTTTTTAAACTGCTTTAATTACTATCTTAATAATAAAATTTGTTAAATTATATTGAAATCTTTTAAATGATAACAGAAGTCACCCTGTGTCCCAGCTTTAGGAGAAAGATGGGATATAAAAGCAAATGAGTAGATTGACCTGGTATATTCCAGATGTTTTGGTCTTTGATTCCCATCAGCTTCAGTGAGCATGAGGTCAGTCAGACTGGGAACCAAAGTGGCCTTTCTGCACTACGCAGTTATAGTGCTATTATTCCACATCCAATGGAATCCTGGGGTTTGCAGTTTAGGGAAGGGCCTAAACTGCAAACCCCTGGATTCCATAGGATGTTGAAAATGGAATAATAGCACATCATAGTTTAGTGTGGAAATGGCCACATTCAAAGGCAAATCTTCTCTGAATAAATCTTGCCAGGAAAACCCCATGGTAGGGTCTCTGTAAGTTGGAAATGACTTGGAAGACAGGCAACAACAATAAATATCATTACCTGTTAACAATGGGGAACTGGGTATCATGTTTTTTTTTAAAAAAAAACTGGTTTAGGATAGTGGCATACATCATTGGTGGGAATCGTGTGGTCCGCCAGATGTTTGGTTGCAAGTCCTAGCAGCCCTTGCCAATGGAGATCGTGTTGGGGGTGATAAGGCTTGCAGTCCAACAACTTCTGCAGGGCTGCTTGATTCCTGCTTAAATATTTGCAGGGGCTTTTTGGATTTTTTTTAAAACCAGTAGTGTTTCTTTGTGTGTGGGTGTGTGGATGTTACAATGAAATGTCGGTAGCTTTCTTTTTTAAAAAATGGAACAACTCGTGAGTAATGTGTTTTGGTATTTAGACACTAATGAGTAATGTGTTAAAGTGACACGTTATGTTGGGCAGGGGGGATAAATGAATGATGTGGTTGTTTTTTAAAAGTAACCAATTTCAGGCTCTGAAAAATCAAAATGGTGGTATGCGGAGAAGGAAGCCAGCGGCACCATAAAACGAACTTATTTCAGCACATGCTTTCGTGGATTGATATTCATAAGAACTCATGCTGAAATAAGTTAGTCTTTAAGACTAAAGACACTTCTAGATTCCTTCCTTCACATTTCCATTTTCTTTTTTAATGGTGTGCCAGGCAAATAGGGCTCTGCCTTTTCAAAACTCTGTAATGCTCTGTATCCTAAGATATTGGAGGAGACCACCCTAGATAGTGGTCCTCAGCCAATGGCCAATAGTAAAAAAAAAACAATAGTAAAATGACTTTTCCAAACTCTGCTCCTTAAATATGCTTGGGTAAACGGAATGAAATCTTAGACGTTGGGGAGAACTGACTGCTTTTCTGTGTAAACAGTCTGAAAAGCGAGCGTGACTACAATTCGGAATATTTCTTCTGCACAGGTGACGGCCCCATGTACAGAGACACCCTGATCACCTTCAATGTGATCCCTCCCCTTCTTTCTTTGGTGGCACCCACAACTCCTGTAGGTATAAACTTCTATGGGACAAGGTAGCTGGATTGTCAAGTCATCATCCCTCAGCGTTGTTGGCTTAAACGTATTTTGGTTCCAGGTTGGGTTCCTGAGAAACATCACGTGGACCTTGTCCAACCTCTGCAGAAACAAAAACCCCTATCCTCCTATGGGGGCTGTGAAACAGATACTCCCCACGCTCACCTGCCTCCTGCAGCATGAAGACAAGGACATCCTCTCAGATGCCTGCTGGGCGATTTCCTACCTCACGGACGGCTCCAACGATCGCATCCAGGTGGTGGTAGAGGCAGGAATCCTACCGCGACTGGTCCAGTTCGTGACTGATTCTGACCTGCCTCTCCTGGTAAGTTAGAGGCACTTTGGGGAAGTATTATTACAGATCTTGGGGTTCTTTTGAGACAGGGGTGGGCAATTGCAGTGGATTGGGGGGGTCAATATTCTGTTTCTTGGCTCCTCTGGGGCCCATGCAGAATTCTAAAAATTCCCAAAAACAAGGAAATGTCCACAAGCACCCTTCTGTTCTTTTGCTTTTGTTTTTGAAAAGCAAGTAGTTTTTGAAGTTAAACAGTGCAGAGTGAGTCCCTGACAATTCAGCTTTCCGAATTGTCAGGGACCCACTCTGCACTGTTTAACTTTAAACTTTTCCTCGAGGTTTCTAGGATGAGCTGTTAACTCTTTTTTTTTTTTTTTTTGCTAGAAAAAAGCTGGTCTGAGAAGCTAGAGGACTTGAAGACCACAAAAACACCTTGGGAGGTTTTTCCCCCCATCCCAGTTTAAAAAAAAGTATTTCATGACTTAACTATTTTTATTGAAAAATAACGTGATGCTTATTATACGAATGTGTTACTTTTTTAGTTCTAAAAGTTTTATTGTTGCTGTTGTGTGCCTTCAGGCTGTTTCCAACTTGCGGCAATCCTGCCACGGTGCTTTCTTGGCAAGGTTCCTTCAGAAGGGGGATTTGCTGTTGCCTTCCTGTGAGGCTGAGAGAGTGTGACTGCCCATGGTCACCCTGGTGGGTTTCCATGACTGAGCAGGGATTCAGACCCTGGTCTTCAGAGTCATAGTTGGCGAACGGGGGAGCAATTTCAGCAACCATAAACCCTGCCACTGCCACGTCCCTGTTGCCATTGACGTCCAGCAGCAGGGCTTCACGGGATTCCCTATGAAGGCTCTGTGGACCCCGGGGTCTCCGGACCCCAGGTTAAGAACCACTGCTTTAGTCTGTATTCAGAGGAAGGCAATGGCAGAGATCTTCTGAATAAAGCATACTGAGAATGTCCGATGAGAAGGTTGCCATAAATCAGAACTGACCTGAAGGAATGTAACTAACCAAAGTTCCAATAGCATCTGCAATTCCTTCTGCCTAGTTCATCTTCCCACCTCTTGCTGGGTTTGCTTTTGCTAGACTCCAGCTCTGCGTGCCATGGGCAACATTGTCACCGGGACAGATGAGCAGACGCAGATGGCCATTGACGCGGGCATGTTGTCGGTCCTCCCGAACCTCCTGCGTCACCCAAAATCGACCATTCAGAAAGAGGCAGCATGGGCTTTGAGCAACATTGCGGCGGGGCCATGCAGTCAGATCCAACAGCTCATCACTTGTGGGCTGCTGCCTCCCTTGGTGGAGCTTCTGGACAAGGTAACGCCTTGCATTTTGGCAGTGATGTAGACTCCAGTCGACTGACTCAAGTTGGGCTTAAGTCACCTCAGTGCCTCGACTTGGATTCAACTCGGCAACAAAGATGCACTGACTTGTATGTTTTTTAGTGACTGACTTGCTGCCCTCGGTTCAGTAACATAACACATTCATCCAGAACCTTACCGCTTTGAAAAATGCTTCCATCTCTTTTTGCCTACTGGTCGATCTGTCTCAAGCCCAAAGTGTGGGCGTATTTCTCAGAGGAGAACAGCAAACGGGTTAGGCAATGGGCTTGAGGTGGCCTTGAGGTCTGCTCAGCAGCCTGTCCCTGCTGAATATTGGAGGAGCCTTTCCTTTTCCTAAGAGCAGAGGGCAAGGCTTGTCCCCAAAAGCATAGGGCATGTTTCACAGAAAACAGCAAGTGTGTTAGACAGTGGGCTTGGGATCCTTCCTTCTACGGCTTTTGAAGCTTCAGTAATGGAGAGTAAGAAGGCTCCTATTCTCTGCTTCTGAAAAATCTTCCAGCTTTGGAAATGGGAAGTAAGAAGAATCCTTTCCCCCACTTCCAAAGCTGCGAACTCTTTTATGCCCATTGGCACAAAAGCTTCCAGCTTTCAAGAAGGGGGAGTAAGAAGGATCCTATTCCTCATCTCTGAAGCTGCAGACAGCAAAATCATGAATGTGGAGGGACAACTCTGCTTAAATTGTTAAAACTGACTTTGTTGAACTCTGTCCAGAAATTCTGGAAGAGAGGTTGATGTATCGAATTGGCTCCCAGACTTGAGACTTGACTTGAAAGTATCTTCAAGGACTTGAGACTTGACTTGAGACTTGGAGTAAAATATTTAAATGCATCACTGCATTTTGGAAGGGATAGTTGTGTGTCTAAGTGGATGCCGTACTCTAGCTCTTGCACATCCCTTGGAAACAAATGCAGGTATTCTTACGTTAGCAAAGTGGATGTGTTTGGGGGCATTACTGTTTTAACTGAAAATTTGGAAGGGTCCCACAGAGTACAAACCTCTGATCAGAAATTTGTAGCCTCCTCACAGCTACCTATAAAAGCATGCCTCCGTTAACAAGGTAGATGTGCTCCTGAGGGTTACGTCTTTAACAGAAAAGTTGGCACCAGAGGCAGAAATAACATGGAAAGAATAAGGAAGGTTTCTACACGGCAAAAAAAGGGCATTTCACCATCTTTAGCAAGCTTCAAACCTAACAGTAACACACACTATCACTGCTGAGGGCAAACAGTAGTAGGCAGCGTTTTTAGAATGGCGACTAACCAATTGCATGATAAAATTAAAAGTGCAGACCCTTACCTGGACAGTTCAATAACAACAGTCCTGCAGAGGGTCCAAAAAAACAAGCATGTGGATGAGTTGATCCTAACAGCATCTAGCAATTTTCATTTCCTCAAGGAGCAGGTCTTTTGTATAGCTAAAAGGTCTTGCCTACTCAAAATAAAAGCCCAGCCACAAATACTTTGAATTACAATAGGGATGGTTCATAACAGTATATTGCTGGGAAGATCCCTTTTACTTTTTTAGCTCCTTGTGGGAGAATGGAACAGAAGAATCCAAGTGGCCAGGTGTGTGTGATAGCAGTAACAGATGATGTCGGTAGTGCTAGCTGATCATAATGTCCTGGTGCTTTGATTCTGCGAGCTGTGATTCCACGGCATGGCTGGATGTCTCTTTGTACGTGGATGGCTTGCTTGTGCTTCTGCCTTTTACAGGGGGACTTCAAAGCCCAGAAGGAGGCTGTCTGGGCAGTTGCCAACTTCACCACTGGAGGTACTGTGGAGCAAGTGGTGGAACTGATACAGGCGGGCGTCCTTAAGCCTCTGTTGAACTTGTTGACCGCCAAAGATGGCAAAACCATCCTGGTGATCTTGGACAGCATCTCCAGTTTCTTGCTGGTAAGTAAGGGTGTTTTCACTAATTTGCCTTCAGGTTCTATTCCCTCCATCCTTTTAAAGGTAACAGGGTTCAATGGCATCACCTTTGATTCTGCCTGCAAATTAAACCAGAAAGCAAACTAAAAACAACACAGTGTGAGAACAACTTTAGTGTAGATGTAGGAAACAGGCAAAGGGTTTTTTTTCTTGTGGGGGAGGGACTGTTGTAGACTATCAGTCAGCGCATCTGTTTTCAAGAAGTTCTATTGGAAATAGAAGCCAAGTGGAATGGCCACCAACCCTTTGATGGAGGATTCTGGGAGCTAGGAGTCCAAAAAAAGTGACTATTTCAAATTCTAGAAAAGGGATCTTGCAGAAGGAGGACTCGCCTAAAAGTAATCAATATTGTGTAAGTATGCTGCTCGCCTCCCCTGAATTTTTTTTTGGGGGGGAGTTAAGAAAGATGAAAGAAGATGGGAAGATGACAAGCTAAAAACAGTGCCATCTGAGATTTCTATAATACTGCCCCTGCCAAGGAACTTGGATCGCACAAAAGAAGCCATGCCTGCAAGGTCCTAATCAATCAATAGGAACAAGATGGATTCCCTAGAAATAGGAGAGAGCCCTATGGCATCTTAAGGACTAACATCTGTCTGATCTTTCCTGGACTTACAGCAATGAGATGAATCTTATGACGTGGGCTGGGGCCCATGGAAGCTTGTGCTTTGATTTTCTGAGTTGTGAATGTGCCAAAGGACTGTATTGCCTAAATAGCCCACTGAATCAATTATGCAAAAGGAAGTCCACATTTAGATATCTGTTGTTGATTCAATGGGTCTGCTTTAGTGTGGACTGCCAATTTAATCTGGGCCCTTGTTTACTACCAGTAATGAACTAGGCTGTTGGAAATAGATGCTATCAGTATGGCTAAATGCAGCTTGCAAAATGCTGGGTTCTGTTGGACAATAGCTTCCAGAATCCTCCAGCCTGCATAGTCAATGCTCATAATAGCTTGGGGGAGGGTACTGGGAGTTGTAATCTTCCCAAAATTGTCAGTAAGTACGAGTGTTCTTTGTTTCCCTTGCCTTCCCACATCAGTCGGCTCAGAAACTTGGTGAGACGGAGAAGCTATGCCTTCTGATTGAAGAACTTGATGGCTTGGAGAAAATTGAAGCTCTCCAGACTCATGAGAATGCCTTGGTTTACCGAGCTGCATTAGGCATCATTGAGAAATATTTTTCTGGTGAAGTAAGTAGCTGCTGATGTTGCATTCTTGTGTCTCAGTATTTCAGAAAGACAGAACTAGCAGCACCTTGTTCGTATAAGTCCTAGAGCCTGGAGAAATTGCGTTTATGGATTGCAATCCCCATAATCCCTTAGACATTCTGAGGGAGTTGCAGTCCAAAATCAAATTTCCCAAACTAGGAAGTCCTTCTGTGGGCAAGCAGCACCTTCAATAGGCATCACTAGTTCTTAGCAATGGTCTTGTCTTTGGTTTCAGTCTTTGCTGCAACATTTTCAGTGGGTGTGTTTTTCTTTTGTTTACATTGGCTCATATTTGTACTGCTAGGAAGTTGAAGACACGAATCCAGAAGCAGATCAAGAAAGGAAAACTCTACCTTTTGTTGCTCAGCAACAGGATTACTATAACTTCTGAAAGAACGCTTTCCACGCCCTGCCTGTACCTTGCTAATTTGGTGGTGGGGCGCACAACCGACTGTACCTATTGAAGCACTTGCAGGAGAGGGCCCAATTTGTAATGTTTTCCACAAGAATAAATCACTGTCTGAGATTTGTAGGACCTGTTTGGAGTCTGCTTCTTTCATGCCATTGATTGTGCCTGGTGGACCCTTTGGCCTTCCAGCTGATTTGCAGCACTGCGTCTCAGCCTATCTGATGGGAGCCTCAGGGAAAGAGAGAGAGAGAGATCTCCAGGTACTCAGTAGATGGTTTTAATTTTTTTACAGAAATACAAATAGAAATGCAAAATTAAATAGAAAGAGAGAATCAGGAGGACAACACCCAATTATACCATTTAAAGCCATTGAGATATATTATGTTGCTGCATGCCTTCAAGTTGTTTCCAAATTATGGTGACCCTAAGGCGAAACTCTCACAGGGGTTTTGGGGGCTGAGAGTGTGTGATGCACCCAAGGTCACCCAGCGGGTTTCTATGGCTGAGCAGGGAATCGAACTCTGGTCTCTCCAAGGTAGTAAATCAATGCTCAAACGACCACAGCATCTGGCTCTCTAGTGTAATATGTGCAAAGGCCAAAACATATCAAGCTTGTTTCAAGATCACAGCCATTTACCAAGCACTTGGAGACATATTTTCTCTTTTTGTGTGTGGATTCTGTTGGGTGCTCTCAGTATTTGCCTTATCTGATGGAAGAGGCAGCAGTTTTTTCAGTATGCCAGGAACTGGCACCGTATCTGTGGCCTTGGGTACAATTATTTCTTTCTTAGAAACTTACCAGCGGCTGGCACCAATCCGTTTTGATTTGCATTTGTGTTGAGAGTGCACCTTCCGCAAGTCTTCTCTGCCATGACCAATGGGAGTAGAACTGTGGGAGCTATAGGTGAAAACCTCTGTGGGTAGCGGGGAATTATCCATTCTACCATTGACTGATGGGAGGAAGGGATTGGATTTCTTTTTTCAATTCCTTTCTCAACCTAACAATATGGACATCGTACATAGGACAATGTAAGCATTATATGATTATCACCCTGAATATTTATGGCCTTCAGGTTTCTTACAAGGAGGGTAAAAGTATGTGACGTGAAGCCTTCTCTTTTTCAAATGAATGTTTTGAATATCCTCTGTAGCAGAGCTGCCTGAGGCAAGAAGCAATGGTAGTCCTGCTCTATCATGTTAAGCTGCATGCCAAAGCCAGCCCAGTTTTTTCAGGACGTGGAGTGTGAAACCCCACCGACGTTTCTCCAGAATGTGGCAGTAAAAACAACTCTGTTCAGCAGCGTTATTTATTGATTATATTTATATGCTGCCTTTCTCCCAGAGTGGGACACAAGGCGGCTTCCGCAAAAGTTAAAAACATTAAGGAAAAACACATACAATTATCAAAAGAGCCTTTGGTTAACGTATAAACAATGTAAATAAAATTTTCACCAAATTGCTCTGGTAGAGTTCAGTAGCATGGAGAAAGACTCATGTTGCAGCGGGTGGCTTCTACGGTATAGCAGTGAGGTGGTGTGTCTGCTCCAGTTTTTGGTCTGAGCTGTCCAAGGAGCTAAACCTCATCCCCAGAACAGGTTCAGTACATTGGATAAATCCTTTAAAAAGTCTGGACAAACCTAGATTCACTGCCCAGCTGGCATGGCAGCTGCCGTTGGTTATACCTGCCAGTTGCATAGGTGCTGAAAATATGAATCCTGCGGGGAGAAATGTGGCAACTCTTAAGTTAACAGCAAAGATATCACTGAATCCCTAGTGATTCAAAGCTGGTCTTTGAAGCATAAAGCACTTGAAGCCACCTGGCAAGATAGCCGGATCTGCCTGCTTTGTTTCTCCCTTGTTTAATAATGCTTCAATGTTGTGTTCTTTCTGTTGCATTTCTGGTGGGGGTGGAATCACAAGTTGGGGAAACTTCTTACAGAAAATGGAATACTATTCTTACCCTTGCCCTGTGTGCTCACAGTGGGTAAAATCCTGTTAGGAACATACATGTGAGTACTGTATGCATTTGCTTACGTGTGCATATGTCTTTTTTTTATGGATTGTGTGTTGAGAGTACTATTTGTTACCCTTTGGGGTCCCCCCAAAACCCTCCCTCCACAGCGGTTGAGTCCCTGGGAAGGGTTGCTGCTGCTTCTGCTTATTGGTTGGGAAAAGGGCAGGTATTCAGATTATGAAGATGCGGCTGGTCCAGGCTTGGCCAGGAGTGGGAGGAAAAGGTGGATGTGCTCTATCTGTTAGCATAGCTTTGGCCATTTCTGCCCTATCCTGTTACAGTGCTATTATTGCCCTTGCAGTGCTATTATTGCCCTTTCAGCATCCTATGGAGCCCTGGGGTTTGAAGTTTAGGGAGGGGCCTTTAGGATTCTCAGCCAGGGAGCTCTTTGGTCTCAGGAAACTACAAACCCCAGAATTCCATAGGATGGTGAAAGTGGAATAATAAACCGTGTAGTGCGGAAGTGGCCTAAGTTGCGTACAGAGTTTGGGGTGGGAGGAAGGAATGATTTAGCATGACCTAAAATCTTGGCAGCACTTGTATAGCCTTCCTGAACTGTGAAAAGAGAGAGGTGACTTGGCTTCAGAAATATTGTGGCTGTTGCTGCTGCATCGAATGATAACATTCATACTCTGACGGAGGTGCATGACATACTCCATACTGTTGCTGCAACTGTTGGGTGTTGGGAGTCCTTTGGGTGGAGGGTGAGCTGTTGCTGCCACCTCTGTGTGTCGCTACTCAACTCCCAACTGCTGGAACTGCTGAGAAGCAGACCTGCAAACTGCTGTTTTTAAAAAGTCTCATTCCTGTCTGTACAAAGTGCCTGGGTGGAGAAGGTTTAATCAAGACCTGTCAACCCTCCCTTTTCATGCTGTAAATAATAGATCAGTCCAGCATCTGCATGCACATATTAATAGCCATAGGGCAGAGGCAGAAGGCTAGGGGTGCGTGAATCTCCAAGCATTTATTTTATATTTATTGATTTTATTTATATGCGGCTTTGCTCCAAGCGTGGGACCCAAGGGGGCTTACAAAAAAGAAGGTAAGCTGAAACAAAGAAACTGAAAGTTAAAAACACAAACTACCCTGTTGAAACACCACTGAATTTTTAAAAAGTATACACTCACCCATCCACATTTTCAGGTTTGACCTTCGCTAATTTGATTATTCATAAGGCGTACGTACCTTCCTCCACATTCTCTTGCATTTTGAGGAGCCCCATTCGCTCGTGTTTGGCTCGGTGTGGAGAAGGAAGCAAAGCAAGCAACCTGACAAAAGGCTTGCGTGAGCATTCCTTTTCCCCTCCGGAGTTCCCCCGCTCCCATTCCCTTGCCTCTGGCCCTGGCACAAAAAGGGCAAGGAGGGGGAGTCCTAGAAGAGAATGGTGGGGGGATCTGGGGAAGGAGTTATTCCTGGTTTTTCCACTTTTGGAAGGGTTCTGTGCCCTGTGAAGGCCACTGTAAAAGCATTTAAAAATGCCATGAGAAGAGTTAAATGCATCACACAGATCCCATAAAAAAGGCTCCTTGATCACTAACTGCTTGTCTGAATGAAAAGATCTTGGCCTGCTGGCAAAGAGAGCAGGGCAGGGACCAGTCTAGCCTCCTGTGGAAGGGAGTTCCACAGGCTAGAAGCAGGCATGAGAAGGTTCTCTCCTGTATCTTCACCAAATGGGCCTGTGATGTGGGATGGAGGGAAAGCAATTCCCCATTGATTTTAAGACTTTGGAAGGTTCGTATGGGAAAGTACAACCTTTCAGATAGTCTGGAGCCCCACAACTTCTGGTTTTTATTCCATTGTGGAGCCCCACAACTTCCGGTTTTTATTCCATTTTTTGCTCATTTCTAACCAACTGAAGTTGCCGTTCCTGCTGTAGGATCTAGGCACGGGCTCCCTGGCTGTTTAGATCCCATGCTGAACCACAGGGTCCATCGTGGGCCTTTGGATTGGCATGAATGTTCAGGAGCAGCTTGGCATTCCTCAGCTCTAGGCATTGGCTCTCTAAGAGAATGTGGCAGCTTTCTGGTATATCATAATTCCTGACAGCTGTAGCAGTTAAAGGGATACCAGATGGATAGACCACAAGAAAAGCCTTTCTGTCTTGAGTCCAAAGGTTTATTGAGTCGGGCACTCAGTGTTTCTCCTGTGGACAACCACATGCCTCTGGAAAGGCTAGATGCAGAACATGAGGGCAACAGAGCCTTCCTGGAAGAGTTAGGAGAAGTTCCTTCCCCCTGCCCCATTTATGACTGTCAGAATCCTCAGCCGGCATGGCCCTTGGCTTTTCTAAGTTACTTGGACCAAGAGCCACAACCTGGTTTGTTGCTGACGTATGAACTCTGGCTTGTTGTGATGTCTAGGTTCAAAACTGTGGCTTGTCCATGGTTTCTTTTCCCATCTTCCCACCACCTTTTTTTTCTTCAAGGAGCAGGAGAGAAAGAAGCCAGAAGTGAGGAAGACAAAGCCCATGGCTTGTTTGATCATGTGCTGTGTAGTTCCATGGTGTAAGCAACAAAACATGGTTAATGCAAAGCCTGGCTTATTGTGACATGCCAGTGCACTCATTAGATGAGAATCATAGAATCATAGAAATGTAGAGTTGGAAGAGACCACAGGGGCCATCCAGTCCAACCCCCTTCTGCCGTGCAGGAACACCCTCAAAGCACTTCCGACAATGGCCATCCAGCCATCTGATTTGAGGCTGATTTCTAGTGCTGGATGGGTTGGACCATCTCTTTTTCTGCTTCATCCACACCATGGATAGCTTCATAGACATCTGTCACTCATGTCCCCTTGCCCTAATGCCCTAACTTTTTCCCTTCAGCAATTCCCAGGAGAAAGAAACAGAGGAACCAAACTTCGAAGAGGCCTTCCCCTGCTGCTGAGAGGTGTGGTGACTTTGTATCTGGATGACGTCTTGTTTCTAATGTTAATTATTAAAGGGAAGAAACAATCACTTCATAGTCTGCTTGGCTCTTTTGGGTGTATGATTATCAACCTGATCCACCTTCTTGCAGACAACTGGGTGTTGTTTGATAGAGCGTCTGAGATAGCATCCAAACTTTTAGGAAAGGTGATCAGTAGGGGAGGCAGATTGCTCACATTTTTCAGCACTGACCAATCTTTTGAAGCGCTCATCTCTCTTTCTACCCATCACTTTGCTCAGTGATACGAGCACAGGAAGTGGGGTCTTGTCAAAGTGGTACCTCCTGTTGAAAGGGTTGCAGGCCCTCCAACATTTCACAAATGAAAACTAGGACATGGGTGCCTAAGCAACATCAGCCTCTGGTCAAGATGGACAAAGTTTATTGATGAAGAAGAACAGACATGCTAGGGGATTGAGCAGCAGTTTGCTTTTACCTGAGTCTACAGCAGTGGTTCTCAACCTGTGGGTCCCCAGATGTTTTTGGACTTCAGCTCCCAGAAGCCCTGAGCATTGACCATAGTGGCTGGGGCTTCTGGGAGCTGAAGTCCACAAACATCTGGGGACCCACAGGTTGAGAACCACTGGTCTACAGGGAAGGGCAAGAATTCACCTGCTCCTCTCGTCTTCCTCCTGCTGAACTGAGTGCAAATTACTTTTGCATGTTGAAGGAAGCAGAGAACAAAGGGGGAAAGTGGAAAAAGAAGAGAGAAACTGGGACATTTTAAGTGGGAGGACAGAGGTTTAATTGAGACTGTCCCTGTCAAATTGGGACGGCTGGAGCATAAGGTGTGTGTTTGCTTGAGTGACCCGTGGCAACTCCATGATTTTCATAGGGTTTTCTTAGGTGAGAAATACTCAGGGTTATTTGCCATTGCCTTATGCTGAAACATAACCTAGAGCACCTGGTATTACTGGTCTCCCATCCTTGTACTAACCAGGCCTGATCCTGCTTAGCTTCCAAGATCAGACAGGATCTGGTGACTTCAAAAATGACTCCTAGTAGTCAGGCTGGGGTTACAAAGTTCATCTATGGGAGTTAAAACCAGCCATTAGAACTCAGTTCTCTGAAGCCCAACACGGGTTCATGTTGCACAGGCTGTTGATTCACATTCTTGATCTGAAAATGAAAATCAAACATGTTTAAAAGTAGTGGTATTGGCATGGATATATTTTTCTTTTTCAGATTTATGGATCAGACCTTCCCTCTTCTCCAAGTGCACCTGCGGACTTTTATTTACAGTCTGCTAACCGAGCGTGCATTAATCTAAGCCTGGCCCTTCTTGCATCTGCAGCCTCCCTGTTGCTTATTATAGCCATTTCCCTGTCTTCCCCCGATGGAATCATCTTCAGTAGAAATCTCGGCTGATCTTACACCGTGTTTAGCAGAGGCATCGCTTAGAAAACAGATGTCTGAATCACTTGCTGCTCAGACTGACAATATTGAAGATGAAAACAAATGGGGATGCAGAAATATGTTGTAAGGAAACAAGATACTAAGAGAGATCAACATGGCAGGCTGCAGTTTAGCTCACGTGGAACGAGCCTTCAGGGTTTGGGAAAGATGGCTGTTTGAGGATTCACTGGGACCTTAAAGGCAACCTTTCTTCTTTTGTGCTAATATTGGACAATCTTTTTCCATTCCCCAGTCATTTGGTAAACTAATTATTGTTTTAGCCAATAAGATGAATGGGTAGTCAGAGCCAACACTGAGAAATTGTGACTTTCCAAGGTAATTTACAGAAATGAAGGGACATGGGGCCCTTACATACCATACAATGATAGCACTGTGGTTACACTTTAACACGGTGGCAACATTTTATGGAATCCTGGGATCTGTAGTTTAGAGGGGTAGAATAATAGAATCATAGAGTTGGAGGAGACCCCAGGGGCCATCCAGTCCAACCCTGCCATGCAGAAACCTACATCAAAGCACTCCTGACAAATGGCCATCCAGCCTCTGCTTAAAAACCTCCAAAGAAGGAAACTCTACCGCACTCCCAGGCAGCATATTCCACTGCCTAACAGTTCTGACCATCAGGAAGTTCTTCCTGAGATTCAGGTGGAATCTCCTTTTTTGCAATTTGAATCCATTGCTCCTTGTCCTAGTCTCTGGAGCAGCAGAAAACAAGCCTGCTCCCTCCTCAACATGACACCCCTTCAAATATGGCTATCATGTCCCCTCTTAACCTTCTCTTCTGCAGACTAAACATCCCCAGCTCCCTAAGTCACTCCTCATAGGCATGGCTTCCAGACCCTTCACCATTTTGGTCCTCTGGACATGCTCCAGCTTGTCAATATCCTTTGTGAAATGAAGTGCCCAGAAATGGACTTAGGGGTGAGGCTTAGGGTCTCAGCCAGAAAACTCCAGTGCCACTCCAGTGCCTCTCCAAATGACAAACCCCAGGAATCTCTTGCACACAGCCATGGCAAATAAAGTGAAATCATAGTGCTATAACTACATTATGTGAAAGGGCCCATAGTTTATTTGTATTTGTTTTGGATATTCTATGTCCAGAGTTGGAATATGCATGTCTTGTAGATCAACCCTTTTACCCTGAAACATCTTATGAAAAATCATGGCAGCGTTCCCTCCGCCCCAAGAATGGAAGATTAAAGCAGATGTCAAGAAATGCTTGGGGTCAAAAATGATGCAATGGTCTGAATTTTATTTGTAGCCCCAATTAGAGTAGACCCATTGTGTCAATTGTTGAATGGTGAGTTTCCAATTAGGTAAATCCATCCCAACTGGGCCTACAACAAGAGTTCAGGCATATGACTCATAAATTCAAATATGACCACTCCAGCATAAGATGTTTTTGTGTCTAGGGAATACTACAGACATGTGCTGCCACAAGACTGGATCCACCATGACTCACAGTTGACAACAGTGATGTTTTCCTTTTCAGGAACTGAGAAGCTTTGATCTGCTTAATAGTTTAGAGGAGAAAAATTAGTATGCTTGCTTGCTTAATGAGAACCAGCATGGTGTAGTGGTTTGAATGTTAGACTCCAGGAGATAAGGGTTTGAATCCCCCCCTGTGGCCATGGAAACCCATTGGGTGACCCTGGGCAAGTCACATTCTCTCAGCCTCAGAGGAAGGCAGTGGCAAACATCCTCTGAAATCTTGCTGAGAACACCCCATGATAGTGTCAGTTTAGGGTTGCCATAAATCAGAAACAACTTGAAGGTGCATGACAAAACTACTTGCTTGACAGGTCTTGGCATCCTGAACGTGAAGAATGCACCAAGCATGAAATTATGACAAGGGAATTGGAGGTGCCAGTGATTTCATTGTATACCATCTGTACAGAATAAATTGTGGCATTCCAGCCCTAACAGCTATGTCCAGTTAACCTTACTTTCTAAATTGTGCATGCACGTGCGTTATTTTTATATGTAATGTTTCATACAGTCTACAGCACAAGATTTGTAAAAGTGTTCTTTCGAAAGCAGCGTGAGGAGCCCGTCCTGTCAATTCCGCCTAAATTCAACAGCCGATGATATGAACCGAGGCATTCTCTGGAGCAATGCATAATCCAGCGGCACATCATCTTGATTCCAGCTTCCAGTTCAATAAATCGGCAGGGCTGGGGAACTAGGTCACTTCCTTGCCTGTAGAGAAATTGTACAGTAATGTTATTTGCTACAACACTGCTGTTTACTCCTCCTCACAACCTCAGCTAGCCTTCTCTCTCCCGATTAGAAGTGACCTTAGAAAAAGGATGGGGACCGTGGTGCCTTCCAGCTGTCACCGGACTGCAACTCCTATCATCCTTCGCCATTGGCTCTGCTGCCTAGGGCTGCTGGGAGCTGCAGTTCAACGTCAGCTGGAAGGCTCAACTGTCCCAGTCTGGGCTTTAAAAGCAGGCATGAAGGTTGGTTGTTAATACAGTGGGCCCTCCATATATGTGGGGGTTCCATTCCAGGAACCCTATCATAAAAGAAAAAAATGTGAATGCTTGCATCCCATAATACCCAATGGTGGTGACACAGGCATGGATGCTTCAGCCCATCCAGATGCAAACTGGTGCCATTTTAGGTATGGAATATGAGACAGTCTTGTTTGCTTAAAATTGCACAGATGCAGAATGCAGGTAAGGTGGCTCCACTGTGTAACTTTACCTGATCATTTTTATTGTACATATTTGTAGAACGATTTACTGAAGAAGAGAGGGATAACCCCAGTTTTGGACTTTATACAAAAGCACTATATGGTAAGTCGGGCTAAAATATACCAGTTGTTTCGGGATCTTCTTTCAATCTTCTTGACTGAACAGGGATTGAAACTCCAATCGTTCACATAGATCCTAGTCTTCTGTCTTGTCACACGGTACATTGTTGAACAGTAGTGACACATTCATGACAAATCCTAAGGCAACCACGCTGATGGGAAGGATCTAAAAATGCAAGCAGCTATCACGGTCCATCCCAGTAAACCCGGCCTAATGGGTTCCATCTCCACCCAGAATGGGTCGTTTTGTGAAGCCAGTGCATCTTAAATGGGCCATTCAGGACCAGCCTACCCTATTCAGCATTACAAAAGCGATTGCTCAAAATAATGGATTGTTGCTCTGAAAAATCAGTTTCTATCCACTTTGGTGAAGACTGCAGATAAACTCAGAGAGATCAAGGAAGTCCAAGGCAAGTGAAAAAGGACAGAATTGTCTTGTGCAATTAAAAAAAAAAGTTGTGAGAGTCGGGATGATGCAGTGGTTCGAGTGATGGGCTAAGACTTTTGGAGGCCAGCGTTCAAATCCCCACTGGGCTATGAAAACCCACTGGCTAGCCTTGGGGCAGTCTCACTCTCTCAGCCTCAAAGGAAGGAAGTGACAAACCCTCTCGCAGATGTGCATATGGCAAGAAGACAAGAAAACTGCCAAGCCCTGGATGCCACTGGCCTCTCCAGTCCTGGTCTGACTGGATGTCCTCACAACTATGTTAGTGAGTGTCCAAGCAGCCTTGAATTGCAAGGTGAGGGGCACTGTAGTGACAGAGGAAGTCCACCAATTTTGGAACGATCCCGGTTTCAATGACTTGGCTGGTTGGTGGGACAGGAAATCAAAGATGTCCCAGAGCTTTAATTCTGTAAGCCCTCACTCTACTGCATCACTGTCAATGCTTCTCGTTTCATCTCACATTTTCATAGGAACCCAGTGAGACGAAGTCATCACCTTTCCCATTTTACAAATGGTAAAAGGAAGGTTGAGAAATAAGCAGTTCGTTAAGAGTGAAACCATTTATTAACATGAAAAGTAATCCGCTAGTGCAGAGCTTGATAGCGGCACTCTGCACACTTTGTAGGTAAAAAGCTTTCTGATTTTTTTTTATTTTATTTATTTGTTCAGTTTATATCTCATCTTTCCCTAGCACAGGACTCAAAGTGGCTCACAGCAAGTTAAAATGAAGTACAGTTTGAAAATGATTAGTACGGCCGGCCCCTCCCGAAACTGCAAACCCCAGGATTCCATAGGATGCTGAAAGTGGAATCATCGCGCTATAAGAGTGTCGTGCGGAAATGGCCTCTCTCTTTTTCCCACATTGAATTCCCCTTTATTAAAGGTGATGGGGAAGTTTGGGGTATATCCTTCCTGGCGAACTAATTTTGTGTTGCAGGAGGGTTTGGGGGTGGGAGGGTTGCAGGAAAGTTTAAAAAATATTAAACAATTTTATTGAAAGCACAAAATTAAAATTAAAAAGATAGAAGCACAATACAGTTCAATAAAATCCCCTCCCCTATATATTTTAAGGCAGTCTATATATTTGAAAAATATATATATAGACATATATTTTTGGCAAGTGTCTTCCAATATCTCATCTGATTTCCTAGCACCACACTGTGTGTGCTTGCTTTCAGGATGTGCTCGCGATCAAAGCTACCATAACATTCAAAGAGGAATTGGACATTGGGTACGACAAGAACATCGAGGGTGATGACAGGGAGTGTTAATACGAAGGAGTTTTGGAACTGGAAGGAATGTTGAGGCATGTTTGAAAGAGGAACCAAGGTCACTGTTGTTGGGGGGGAATCGGCACGGGTGCACCCATAGGGCCCCTTGCTATACTAAGGGGCTCCAAAATGCAAAGCTGATAAATAAATCCTTGCTCAAAATGATTGGAATCCCAGAGAAATCAAAATACTGAAGTAGCTGAGCAAAGCCACAGTATAATAAGTAATTACAAAACAGCAGGACAGGAAACAGCCATAATAAAGAATACTAAGGCCATTTCTGCACTATACTGTTACAGTGCTATCATTCCACTTTCAACCTCCTGTGGAATTCTGAGGTTTGTAGTCTACTGAGGCCAAAGAGCTCTCTGGGCCTCTCTCCAAACTGCAAACTCCAGGATTTCTGTAGGACGTTGAAAGTGGAATAATAGCATTTTAACAGTGTAGTGTGGAAATGGCCTTTGTGGTGGTGGTTTCCAACTTATGGCAACTCTATCATGGGGTTTTTTGGGTGAGATTTGTTCAGGGGGGTGTTGACTTTGTCTTCTCTCTGAGGCTGAGACAGTGTGACTTGCCCAAGGTCACCTAGTGGATTTCCATGGCTGTGCGGGGATTCGGACCCTGGTCTCCCCAGCAGTAGCCCAACGCTCAAACCACTTTCTATGGATCAATAAATTATACAGTACTTTCACGATACTTAATAACATACTTGTGCCTCTGATGAGTAACCTTTATTACTGACTTCAGGCGATCCCCTTTATTTTAGTAGCTGAGTTTCCCCAGACTTGCAAATTGTCATTGGTACAGCCCGTGGTGCACACTCTACATGTATTTTTGATGTTGCAGCACAATAAAGTATGTTTTGTCCTGCATGGCCTCCCAAATATTATTTATTTATTTAATTATTTTGGAAGATCATGCAGGACAAAACATACTTTATTGTATGTTTTGTGTGTGTGTGTGTGTGTGTGTGTATGTATATACATACACAGACACAGATATATATATATATATATTCGGGAGACCACGCAGAACAAAACATACTTTATTGTACATTGTGTGCATGTGTATAGATATAGAGGATATAGATAAACACATAAAATATACAATAAAGTATGTTTTGTCCTGCATGATCTCCCAAAATAATGTGTGTGTGTGTGTATATATATATATATATACACATACACACACACAGAGAGAGATATATATATATATTTGGGAGACCATGCAGAACAAAACATACTTTATTGTACATTGTGTGCATGTGTATAGATATAGAGGATACAGACACACACACAAAATATACAATAAAGTATGTTTTGTCCTGCATGATCTCCCAAAATAATGTGTATATATATATATACACATACACAGACACAGATATATATCTATCTATTTGGGAGACCATGCAGAACAAAACATACTTTATTGTACATTGTGTGCATGTGTATAGATATAGAGGATATAGATAAACACATAAAATATACAATAAAGTATGTTTTGTCCTGCATGATCTCCCAAAATAATGTATATATATATATATACACATACACACACACACACACAGAGAGAGAGAGAGAGATCTATTTGGGAGACCATGCAGAACAAAACATACTTTATTGTACATTGTGTGCATGTGTATAGATACAGCGGATACAGACACACACACAAAATATACAATAAAGTATGTTTTGTCCTGCACGATCTCCCAAAATAATGTATATATATATATATACACATACACACACACAGAGATATATATATCTATCTATTTGGGAGACCATGCAGAACAAAACATACTTTATTGTACATTGTGTGCATGTGTATAGATACAGCGGATACAGACTCTTCTCTCTCTCTCTCCTTTCCTTTCCGCCTGTCATTACCGGCCGAAAGCGCTGCGAGTCTCCCTCCTGCCACTAGGGGCGCGCCGCGTTCTCTTCAGCCTGACTCTTTCACATCAAGCGTGGCGCTTGAGCCCACCTCCGCCGCGCGACCTCCCCAAGATGGCCTCCGGAGCTGAGCTATTACGTCCGGAATGACGACGCCTCGGTTGCCGTCCGCCTCGCCCCCGCTTTTCTCCCGACGCCCGACGGGAAAGGGAGGCGCGAGCTTGGCTGAAGAGAGATGAGAGGGAGGCGAAAAGATTAAAAAAAAAGGGGGTGGCTGGTGGTGAGGGGAAGAAGAGGAGGGGCGGCGCCAGTTCGCGCAGGCGCCGTTCGCGTCCGGCGGGGCGGGCGTCGAGCTCCGTGAGGCGGCGCCGCCTCCGCCGCTGCTGCTGCTTCTTCGTGAGGAGAAAAAGAAGAAAAGGGAGGAAAAGAGAATTAAAGGCCGGCCGCGGAGGCGAAGCGGGGGCAAAGGGCTGCGGGAGCGGGGCCTGGATGGCGGCGACCCCGGCCGGCGGCTGACTCCGCCTCACTTCTCTCCCTTCTTTTTCCTTTTCTTGCCCGTCCGTCTGAGGGGAGCGATGTCGAACGCGGGAACCCGGAGGAGCGGCTCGAGTATCAAAGTCCGCCTCACAGGTAGGAAAAAGGCTGTTTTTAAAACAGGGAGAATAACCGGGCCGAGGGGGGAGGGGGGAGGGGGAGAAGGCGGAGAAGCGGCGCCTCAGGGCCGCCTGGAAAGCGGCGACGACAAGGGGAGGAGGGCGCCGCCGCCGCCGCCAGCCCCGCCACAGCCGGCGGGCGCCAACCCGCCCCGGGTCAGGCGAGGTTGGGGCCCAGCGAGAACGGGGATCAGGGGGGTGCCTTTTTAGTGAGTTTTCTGGGGGGGAGACTCGAGTTGGGCCGCCACGGAAATGGGCTGGTCGTGCGAAGAGGCTGGGAGGAAATAATATAAATATAAATATAAATCAAGCGCTGTTTTTAACTCCTCCGGGTCGTCTCTTGTTGCTTATATGGTGTGGAAAACGGAGAGGCCATTGGGTTAGGTCTCTCTCTGGCCAGTTCCGCACGACGCTCTTATAGCGCGATGATTCCACTTTCAACGTGCTATGGAATCCTGGGGTTTGCAGTTTCGGGAGGGGCCGGCCGGCCCCTCCCGAAACTGCAAACCCCAGGATTCCATAGGAGGTTGAAAGTGGAATCATCGCGCTACAGCAGTCTCGTGCGGAAATAGCCTCCCTCTTTTTTCCCACATCGAATTCCCCTTTATTAAAGGTGATGGGGAGATTTGGGGTATATCCTTCATGGCGAGCTAGTTTTGTGTTGCAGGAGAGTTTGGGGGTGGGGGGTTGCAGGAGGGTTTGGGGGGGATTGCATTGGGTTAGAAGTTAGGTTTGTCCTCTCCTTGGTCTTGAATGAATATAAGAGGAAAGGGGAGAGAGGGGTGTCTTTTGTCTTTTCCAACTCGGGATGAAAAGGTGTGAGGTGTCCAGATTCCCCATTGGAGTCTGTATTAGGATATAAATACAACCAGCCCTCCACATTTGCAAGTTTCACTTTTGTGGATTTGGTTATTCACAGATTACCTGCTGTCACCTCTGTTGCCTCCCTATGCCGTTTTTAATAGAGACTGCAAGCCTTGTGAGACTGAGAAACTGGCAACGAGGCTTGTAAATCCCTCTTTAAAATGGTGTGGGGCAGCCGTGGAGTTGGCAGTAAGCCCCACCAGCCCCCCACTTCTGCCTTGTGAAGGAACCCTGATGACTCAAAGGAATCCACCGTGGGTTGAATGTAGTGATCATACTTTTTTGTCTGTTGGTTTGGGAGTTATTCATGTTTTTTTTCACATTCATGGGGGTCCTGTGCCCCCAACCCTAGTGAATGTGTAGGGATGACTGTACAGTTGGCCCAAACCCCCTGAACCCCAACAAAGCTGTTAACTAGCAATATTCAAGGAAAACGGTTTGGGATAGTAGCTGATGGCAGCACATTCTCTTTTTTTCCTTTTGGGATTGGATTGACTCTCACCATCATCCCCTCTTTTCTTCTTGGGGAATGGGGGCAACAGGAGTTTCATCCCCAATTTCTTGTTGGCGGAAAGGTTATTTGTGTGATGATGGGTGTAAATTTTTCTCCCTTCCAGCAATACTGAGTTTTGATCATTCCAACCTTGCAATGAGGTTCATGGTAACTGGGACGTCTGTGGTTCGTTCCCTCCCTCTCCCCATTCTCTTTCCCTCCCTCTTCCCATCCGATAGAGCTTAAGGTATGGATTGTAAGGGGAAAGCAGGAGCCCTTTCTCTCTCTAGCAGTTTATAGGAAAGTAGACTTGCTCCTTTTTCTCATGATTCATTAAGATTGTTAAGGATTTCATTCCACCCTGATTGGGTTCATGTGGATTGGGGACTTTCTGTATGTGCCTTCTGTATTTATAGGGCAACTTGTATTTCTGGACATTTCGGTCGCCTTGAATATAGCTTGAGTTCCCGGTTTTGGAATTTTTTACCCTCCTCTTAACAACTGACAGAATAAGTCTGCACCCAGTCATTGTATGCAGACAACAAAATATGTGTCTCCTTGAAAATTGGATTTGGCTGACCAAACTTTCTGGGGCCTGAAGGGAAGGTTGGGTTTCATTAACAGCCTGTTGGGATGAGTTTCTTGAAGAGAGCTGGTTGGAATCTTTCAGATGCTTCTTACTGTGGGTTTACACATGGCAAGGGATTGCAGCTGTGGTTTCTCTGCTTCACACATTATGAGAGGCAAGCATGGGGTTTTGAAAAAAGGAGGGGGGAGAAAGTCAGGAAGCTTTGGCGCTGGAAGCTCCTTTGGCCCACATACGTGTCTGGAGCTCCTCATATCGCTGTAGCACACTGTGTCATGCATACTTGTGTGTTTATTTCACTGTGTAGAAATCTCCAGCTAGTTGGAGCTTTATCACGCAAGCCTAGTTTAAGAGCAAGTGTGGTTCTAAGAGCTGCGAGTCAGGAAATCTGTGGCTCAAGTATTCGCTCTGAATTTGCTAAGTGGATTGTTTCTCAGTCGCCCTTCCCCCCCCCGCAATATGATCATACTGAGCTGCCGTACAGCATTGTTGCAAGGATTGCTGAAATAATATATGTTTTTATGTAAATGTTTAATAATAATATTTTGCTGTGTGTATAGACAGCAGGGTGTATATGGTGTGTGCGTGTTGCAGAATACATGCAGATTGATGCAGTGGCTGCTCTTCATAAGTGAAGTGTATGAACTGGCCGCTGGAATCCAGACAATGCTTAACTTCCTGTCTGTCACCCTCCTCTTTGAAATGAAACTTAGATTCCCCATGGGAGTGTCTACTGATTCCTTAAAAGATGCCTGGCAAAGGCCTTGATAGATTGTTCCTCCAGGAAGCGGCTTGCCTTTAAGCCCAGCATCCTAGTGACTCCTGCCAAATGTGGTACAGAAATCAGCTTCTCCCTTTATGACCTCTCTGTGCATTTTGCTTAGTAGTGGATTTTCTTCTATCAGAAAATTAATGTGCCCATGTGTACATGGTGAAGAAAATTGTTCAGCAACTGGCAGTGATTGATAATGTGTTTTTTTGGGGGGGATGGTTTGCTTCATGTTTTGTTTCTGGTGAACTGCAAGTTAACTGCTGAATGAAAGTATTCACTGTGAATATTCAGCTGATGTGCTTTCTTCTAGTGATATCACTGCTGGCTCTCTTCGCCTTTATTAATTTAATAATCTTCTAAGAAATCTGTTTTTGAAAGTGAGAATATATTCCAAACACAAAGGTCAACCCTGAAGGGAGAGAGGAATGACAAAAGTTTTTTAAAAAAGCGCTTAGAGCTCATTATGTTCTTATGAAATGTGTTGCTTTCTTTTACTTCTGTTGTGTGATTATATTCCTCCATTGTAAGTTATTCTTAGCAGGTTCAGGGCAAACATACTTGTCCTCTGTTTTCTGCAAAAAGAAGCAAAAGAGTGGTTCTGTTAAGTCAAGATTACCATTGTTTCGTAGCCTAAAGTATTCGTATTATCTTAGAAATCCTAACATCAGTCTTTAAAGTACCTTGTTGTACATGGTGGGACTATGGCTGAAAAGTAGCAAAGTATCTTAAAAGGGCTAGCAAGTTTATTTCTGAGGCATTCAAACTGAAGACTTCTCAGCTTAACTAGTATACTACCCTATTGAACTATTATTTGGTAATAACATTTGCTTGTGCAGAGAAGTTGCCATGATCTGTATCATTTCACCGTGCCCACAGCTGGTATTATAATAATATTACACTTACTTTGGAAGTCATCCCATTTATTTCCTTGAAACCTATTTTCAAGTCCTGTTCTGTTTATAGCATTATGTTTTCGTATTGCATATGTGAGAGAATCTTCTGTCAACCTTCTCTTTCTCGTGATGACAGCAAGTATGAATTATTGATTTAAATCTCATGTTAGGTTCTGAAAAGCAACAGGTGTATATTCAAGAAATTGACCCTATTCCAGGTTATAATTTATTCATCTCAAGCATATTTTTCTTGTTTAAAACTCTTGAATAAAAAGAATGCAGACATAATCTTATTATTCTTAAGAACTGTGCTCTTTAGACTAGTTTTGCAGACTTATTATTGTAAGAATGCAGAACTAGTCTTAAGAGCACAGTCCTGCATACTTGCATTTTCTGTCATGTAATTAATATGTTCAGTGAGACTTATTCTCTACTAAATTGAGTATTGTATTAAAAGACAAATATGAGTTTGTTTTTTTAAAAAAAGGTGAAACAGTGGTATGTATGTGAATTATGTAGCAGGTACTATACAGTTACATAAACAATGTGAATTTACCATCTAAAGTGAGAGGGAAGTGAGATGTAAGAATGATGTAATAGAGAATTATGACTATTTACATGTACTTAGGCTTTGTTTCAGTTGGTGAAATCACTCCTGTGAACAAGTGTGGCTTCCATAGTGACTCAGACCATGGACCTATTTAGTTTGAGTATTCTGAGCAACAGTGGCTCACCAGAGGACCTTTTCCCAGTCCTGCTATCTGAAGTACTTAGTGGCTGAGATCATGAAGCTCTGGAAACATGCAGTTAGGACTACAGCACCTCTGAAAAACATAGCCCCTAGTGAGGAGTGCTGAGAGCTGCAGTCCAGCATCACCTGAGGGGCTGCATAATTCCTACATCTGTTTCAACAAGAGGTGCCAGGGATCATCTGCATGTAAAGTATGTACTTTCTGTGAGCTCATTCCACATGGTGACCCAGCTAACTAAATATAATAATTAAGGCTCGTGCTGGGAACCTGGTAGCTTACATAAATCTAAAGCATTTTTTTTCTGGAGTAAAGTAACAAATCCTGATGAGATATTTCAAACTGCATTTCTGACTTAGGAATGTAGACAAGTTGACGTTAGTTAATTAAAATCTAGAAATACACTCCTGATAGTTTTAACTTTATAAATCCGTTCCTTCAACCAAAGCTGCTGGTTCCATATTTTGTTCTATGCATCCAGTCATGTGCAGATCTTTCCTTTCTCTGTCTTTATAATTATGTAGACATAACAGAAGTGGCTGCAAGTTAATGGAATTCTGTGGCTTGTTTAAGCAGAGGTGGCCTCAGTTTATTGAGATCTTCAGTCTTGTCAGTCAGCTGTGGAAAATCTCCAGCATCTTAAGTTTTATTTTTTTAATGCATGGTATAGGTGTCTAACAATGGGTTTAGCATGCTTTTCCGTTTTGTAATGTTCTTTAAATATAACATTCTCCCCTTTTTTTGGAAATTTCTGCACTTGATTTAGATATTCTAAGGTGACCTACTGTGCAGAATTCTGAGATCCAACTCTGTAAAAGCATACTGTTGCATACAGTAATGCTCTGTGACTAATCTCATAATTTCTCATGGTGTGGTGATAAACCATATAGATTTGCATTAAACTATAAACTAGTGTGCAAATACTTTTTTATATTGAAGATGATTGAAATTTTAGAATAATTTTGCTAATTTACAATGATCTTGGAACCAAATTTTGTTGTTATGCAGCCAAGAAAAGTTGTTTCAAATCTCTGTTTTTCTATATACCTTTCCTTTTCAATGGATAAGGTTCAGACATAATAAACTTGCTAATACATATATAAATAATGCATACTGTGTTGTTGAGAGGACAGCACAGCCAAGGATAAGATGCAAAGAACTGTCCTATGTAACCAGTTTGAAAAAGATCATATAAATAACTTAGTTGGAGACCTCAGGTAGTCCCCCCGCAACTTCTTGAATATGGAAGGGAAGTAGTATATTCTAAGAATTCTCTAACTTCCAGGACCCTTGGCCTTGCTCCAGTTACCTGGTGGATTAAACCACTCCTCAGGTCTCACCATTTATGTTTTGGAAACCCACTGTTGGAAAGACCATATTTCCCTGTCCAGACCTTCCTGAGTTTTAAGGTCTTTGGGGAGAGGCTTTATCTCAGTCTCACTACCATTGCAGGCATGTTTAGTGAAGATACAAGAGAGAGCCTTCTTGGTGGGTTCTCTCAAGTTGTAGAATTCCCTCCCCCAGGAGATTCAGTTGTCCCATCTTTCCTTTTATTCCACTGAAAAGACCATTTTATTCAGGCAGGCCTTTGTCTTCTCTTTGACAGAAAGAGCTTTTAATGGGTTTTGGTTTTTTTATCTTTACTATGTTTTAATTGTGTGTTACATTGTTTTAACTCTGTGTCTTTTAACTGAACTGTCATTTAATTGTTTTTTAACTTCTGTATGAATATTTTTTAAAAACTGTACTCTGTTTCTTAAAGTGTTAAGCTGCCTTGGATCCTGTGTAAGGAGAAAGGTGGGATATTAGATAAGTCCTCAGAAGGAGTTCTAATAATGGCTTGATAGTTTTGACAAGAAGTTTTGGTGGGGAAAGAGCAGGTGTTAAATTAGCTCCATAGCAGTGTAATAATTTCACTGGCTTTCTTTATCACAGCATATTTGCTAGTATTTATGGACTACAGCATGGAAGGTTGGGACGAACTCATTTTGAGAAGTGGCCTAAGAGTAACTGACAGATTTTGGAAAATCTCTGAATGAGAAGGCTGTTAATTTGAGAGAGGTCACATCTTTAGAGAGAGGGTTCATCTTGGGTGGTGAGTTTAATTAGCAAATAAAAGTGTGATGATACATTTTAACCTAATATTACTATAAATCTAGTTAGGATAATTTAGTTTTTAAGATATTGCTGAACTACCCAAAGAACTAATCTCCTTCGAAATCATCCTAAACCTTCCAGAAACTATCTGGCTTCTGTGTCAAAGTAAAAAACAACAACTGTGTTCTTTAAAAGTGGTTCATCATTGGCAGCTTGAAGAGAGAAAAGAGAGAGAGAGAGAGAGAGAGAAGAGGTTGTGACCAGTGCGCTGATGCCTCCTGCTTCATTTTTGTGGTGCGCGATCAGCATTGACTGATGCTGCAAAGTTAACTGGCTAATCAATGACACTGATATTGATTGACCCAGACAATTTTATGTTTCATTTTCAAGTACTGAATAGCAACAACAGGCTTTTCATCTTGACAGAAATGTGACTTACATGGCATGTTTGTTTATGGCTGCCTTCTTAAAAATGATGGGTCTACACTCACTGTATTGTTTTGCTAGAACTAGAAACAAACATGGTTGGACAGAAGAGTTTAGAACTTCAACTCCTTTAGCAAATTATTCCTTTTTCTGTGTTCCATCTATACAGTGGAAGTAATATGTCTGCTTAACTTTGCAGAAATAAATTGCTTTAGGCAACTCGCTGACTGGTTTGCTGAGAGGAGCAGAGTTTTATTTTCTGGTTTTTTTGCCTTGGCTGTTAAAATGGTTATCTGGGCTAGAATTCCGAGTTGCTACAAGTCAAGTCTATTGTAACCAGTTGCCTTTTTGGAAACTTTGCTTTGCTTCTGGTATAGAAAATGTGGAAACAGGTCTTTACAAGAGGGGTGGGAATAGTATTGGACTGCAGCTCCCAGTATTTCTTACTGTTGGGTGTGCAAACTAGGGCTGCTGGGACTTGTAGTCCATCAACATGTTGCATAAAGGCTGTGTGATTCTTACCTTGCTTTATGCATTTTTGGGGAGTGAGTCTTATCTTACTTGTACTTTCTTTAGAGATGTACATAGCCCTGCACAGTTAATCTGATAGATAGCTTGTTTCCAAAAATTGGAGTAGTTTTAACAAAAAAACAAACACTTCACTCTGACATGTAGAAACAAAGACTAAGATAATCAGATGGACTGAATTTTTTGTGAGGATGTCTTAAAGTCTAGAGCAAAAGAGTGTGATGTTTAAGCAACACTTAATCATGTTAAAGGCCAGAACTCAAGTTGGCTTGTGTCAAGGGCAAGCAAGTGCAGTAGATGTAAATCCCTTAGGCCATCGGATCCACAGCTTTTCTGGAGTGAAAGATATTGATAGGAATCCAAAAGAGCTGTAGAGCTAACTCATGTGCCTCTTGTTTACTTATAGCTTGTGTTTCTCAAAAGACAGTCTTTTGTTCTATCTCCTACAGCACACTGCTTCTGAAAGTAAGGAGGCTTTCAAAAGCAGATTATGAGATGACATTGAAGAGGGGGGAAAAGGCAAAAATTGTATTTTGTGTTTTTAAAGTACAGCTTTGGATCTCAGCCACCAGGCTTACTAATGCAATTAAATACAATTTAAGCATTTATTTGGCATGTGTGCTTCTGTTTGTGGGCAAAACAATCCATTATTGTTCAAGAAACACAAAGCGTGTGGGTGGTGGATATTTCCAGCTGTGTTCACCTCTCTTATAACTAAAAGGAATTGTCTGTGAATCAGGGAGTCCTGTAGCATCTTGTGTCATGAACTAAAAATAACATTTGTTCATCGCTGTCCGGGATTTCACATGGAAATCCTATATGCTAGAATTGAAGTTGATGTGACGTTTTGCTGTTCTTGGTGTCAAATGTGCTAGATAAAGAAAATCAGATGTGTGCTATATTGCCTGAAACTATTTTATCATAGACACTAATGTATGAATTTTCAGGACACCTTTTGCTGCTAGTCTGTCATTTGTGCTGAAGTGTTATGTAGTGATTCTGTCAAAGCCCATACAGATAGGATTAAGCTTTTCTGGACAGATAGCCCTGTTAAGTTATTGCCAAAGTGTTACTGTGTCGTCTTAAAGGCAAATAAATGTATTATGGCTTAAGCTTTGTACAATACAGTCTGTCTCCAGTCCTGTTGGATGAAGTTTTTTTTTTAATCTCACAACATACATTGAAGTGATTTACCAAATGATAATGTTTTTGTGTTGGTAGCAACACAATTGTGATTGACCACTGTTAATAATGTAATTGTTACTGTCTCAGTACTTTCTGCATTTAATTTTCCTCTGCCGTGAATATCTCTAGTACTCTACTATATACATCCATGTGTACAATACTCGTAAAATACTCATTCACCTGGAATCCTTATAATACTTCATACATCTGATGAAGCGGACTGTAGTCTATAAGCATGGAGGCTGTAATAAATGTTTTAGTCTTTAAGGTACTATATGGCTTTGTTTTTACAGGTAGGTCTTAGGCTATTAAAAAGCCACATAGAGAAGTAGTGACACATCTAAAATAAGTAGCTGTATGTTTTGGTTTTGAGTGTTTGGGGTGGGGGGAGGCAAGAGTTGTCCAGTGTTTGGTGAAGAATACATAGAGAATCACAGGTGCCTTTGTTCAATGAAGTCCACACAGAAGCAATATAATTCCTGTATTAAAACAAATTTAAAATCACAAAACGGTAAGCCATTTCTTCAAAGCACAAAAAGCTGGAGAATGAGAGCAGCTGATTGTAGAAGACACACCACAGGCTGTATGTACAGTATAGACAGTGATTTAAGTAAAATCTTGCAGAGTGAAGTTATTCTAGGATGTTCCAAGGCACACCAGCAAAGAAGCAATGGCCAGTTCATCTTCAAAAATAGAAAACCTGTTTTTGAGAGGCTTGGAATAAGGAGTAGGCTGTATTCTGTCTAAAGGAGGGGGAAGGTTGATTCCTTCCTGTTTGTTCTTCTTCTTCTTTTCTTTATTTTTCCTTTCTTTCTCTTTTTAATAAGTAAATTCATATGTTTTAGTGTGTGTTTAGCTGTTTCTTTTCTGTTTTTTTATATTAACTCATGTATTTGTAGTGTTTAGTGTTTTTTAAAATGTTAACAAAAATGTAAAAAAAAAGAAAATGTGTCTCTCAGCCCAATTCAGTCATGTATTTAAGCACTAACCTGGTAGCCACTGGTGACCAGGTACCACATGAAGGTAAATGTGTGCTTAATTTTTTGAAAATAAATTCTTATAATCATTATACTTAGCCATACTTTGTTTTACTCTCTGTTACGAGCTGCCTTGGATCCCATGTTGGAAGAAACCTCGGATATAAAATAAATAAATACAATTCTGAACAGGTGAGTAAACATGGTGTTAAAAAAGAGGTGGAATGCTCCATTCTTTCTCTGAGCTTTGTAAACCAAGTAGGCTGCTACTGGAGAGCAGCTTCCGCATCAGCATAAAAATACGGTTCTCTTCTCTGCTAGCCCCCGTCAGTCAGGGTTATTGTTGCTGTTTTGTGAGGAAATAACTTCTGTGGGCTTGTTCGCAGGGTTTTCTGAACTCATGAATGCCTTAAGACAACAGTACAGTTGTTCCTCCACATTTTCTAGCGTTAGTGGTGCAGGACCCCTGCAAAAGTAGAAAATTTGTAAACATCAAAATGTGTATGTGTGTCTGTGGGAAGGGGTCTGGGACATGGTGGGGAGAGTGGGCACCCAGGGTCTAAACCTGGACAGGGAAAGGGGGAGAAAGGAGCAGGCTCAACATGGTGGCCCTGTACTTCCTCTCTCACCAATCTCCTTCCTTGGGTGTGTGTGGGGGCATTGGGAGAGGATTTGTGGTGCTGAGAAATTGGGCTGTGAGCCATCCTTAGTTGGCTAGGCAGCAGCTGGTGGAGGAAGAAGACCACCAGGGGCAGGCTGTGCTGCCTGACCAGAGCTATGGAGAGGGGAGGTTCCTCTAGAAATGAAGCACCTGAGAAGGGAGGCAGAGGTTGGAGGAACCTGCAGATAATCAGCGCCGTGAAAGTCAAACCCACAAATGTGGAGGGCTGACTGTAGTTCTGACATTAGTGAAGCTGGACTTTGTTTTTAGGTGTTTTGATTTGTCAGAGTCCTTTTGCTCAATTAACAGTTAACATAATGGAGAAAGAATTTACATTAACAGTATTTCTGGATGAATATTTGCCCCAATTCAGTCGTGGTGGGTTAGGGGACTCCATGTGCCAGCTAAGGCAGATAATTTAGGTGTCACTGAAAAATCTAGCTGACCCTCTTGATGGCAGATGGCAGTGTGCATCATCATTTATAACTAATTATTATAACTAATAAATAATTTGAGACCATGGGCTGTGCCTATCTAGAATTGAAGAGGGAGCCAGAGTATCAGGGCTAAGGTTTTATGTTGAGAATTAAATTTGTTCTGGCAATCTGGGAACTTGCTGGTTTTGTGAATGAGCACAGGCTATACGAGATGTCATAGTCTTATGTGTTTGGATGGCTATTTTGTGATTATCACTGTTCCAAGAACTATAATAATAGTCTTACCAGCCATCTGTTCAGAGGACTATAATAATATTCTTGACTCAGAATTATGTTTGGTTGACATATTAGGGAAATATAAGCTGTTTCCAGAGTTTCATTAAAATTTAACCTTCAACTGACATATAAATGTATAAACGTGGTTTAGTCTAAGCTGGAGGATGCATATTTTGATTTCTGACACGTGTGCATCTTGGATGTCTTGCTCGTAATAGATGCGCATCTATGGCAATAGAACTTAAAATGAATTCTGCTGGATGGTCTTGTCAAGCCAATTCAAAATGACAGTTTCTTCCCTGAGCTGATATGGTGGCTTCATCAGGGAGAATGTTTTGGGAGATAGAAGCCAAAATATGATCAAACCTTTGCCTACACCCACAACACCCTTTCTCCTCTGTTGTGTGTGCCAGAGTTTAAACAGGAGTCTCTAAGTCTGTTTTCCTTCCCAACAAACTGTGCCTTATAACTCTGAAACCAGGGAGGATTTAGAATGATGGCTTGAAGTTAGCTTAGGACCATGGCATGTTCCAAAGCTGCTCACCATAGTTTTCTGGTTCAGAAACTATGATTAGAGTCTTCCTGATTTTCTTGAAGTAACTGTAGGCGTTTGCTTATATCTCAGCTTATAAAGGGATGACACAAGTAGCTAAACTGTGTAATGATGATAAACCTGCTTAACTTCATTTAGTGTAGTTTTCTGCAACAATTGGCCACATATTTCTATAGCTGGCCCTAAGGTTTATTTGATTTTGTAAAATGCGTAGCTGGTCTTTTTGTCAGAGTTGATAATGGAACAAAATATTCCTTTTCTAGTTTGTCTTGTCAAGCCATTGTATTTTACATTCTTCCATGGAAATAAAAATACCTACAAAATTACCCCTCAACTAAATTTATAAATACTCGGTAGGGAAACTGAAATGTGCTAAATAGTCTGCAATTCAAAGCATTTCCTGTGTGGATTATGATCAAGTTGAAGCAGTTAACTTCCTAACTGAACCAGGGCAGATCTGAAAAATATTCCCAGATGGTTGGAGTAGTAGACAGGAGAGGAGACAGGAGACAATGAATGGATTGAGTTTGGTTTTTACTGTCTTGCAGTGCTGAGTATTAAAATATAGAATAAAACGTGTGAATAGATTAGAAGGGTAAGATCTATTAGGAAGTGTTCGAGTAACCGCTTTAATCATGACTAGTTTAGAATTTGTAGTATTATATAGAAGTAGTGGCTTGGATCTTAAGGTCTACTATTATTAGATCCCACTGCTTTTTCTAGAACTGGTAATGCATTGTTCTTCCTGCCGCAGGCACCCTGGAAATCTGCTCTGAGGGATCTAAAAGAGTTTTCTGGAGCAAATTTCTCATGCGATGAAGAACTAGAGGTGGAAGGGGGAGAGTAATTCTGCTGACACTGAACGTGAAAATAAATCATTGGATCTTGGCCATTATCTGATCCAGTTTGGCAAAGAAACAATAGGTTGTTTGCTAGATCTCTGACACAGTAATGACAGTCAGTTAGCAGTTTGTTATCACCAAGTTCCTTATTCAGTTGTAAAAAGAAGCTGTGTAAAATGCATTATGGGCTGTAGCAGTAGCTCTGGATCTTAAAAAAATTTTCTTACTAGGTTGATTTAGAATAATAAACTGTGTTGTATTTCAAGTGCATGATGAATAGGGACATAGTTTTTTTAAAAAAATATTTTATTTGTTGCCTTTATACCAGCTAAGCAGAAGTGTCAGAGTTCCTTCAGCATAGAAGTGTCACTTTTATTAAAATTGTTTCAAGCGCACTCTGAACTTTTAATAATTAAAAATATGAAGAAAATAAGTAAACTATAATTTGAATTTCTAGCTATATTGTAGGTAGTATATAGATTTAAAAGAACTGTTAGCCAAATTCATACAATGATAAATCTTTCTCTTTCCTCCCCCCTCCCTCCCTCCTCCTCTTCCCCTAAGAGGATTCCTGTATAACCTTTACAGGTTTCATTCCAGTATGTAGCTTAATAGTCTTAAATTGTCTCTTACAGTCAGCTCAGTGAGTAGAATGTCAACTGGCAGCTTAGGCTTGTATTCCAGACCAGGGAATTGTTGTGTCATACAATGTGTGAGCTAAGAGCAAGCATTAAACATTTTAACATTTTCAGTGATAAAAGGCAACATTTCAACACACATCAGTGCTTAGTTTTGGCTGACTATCTTAAACTCAAAATTTGATTGTTAGCAGGAAGAATGAACAAGAAGAATGTGTAGAGAATACAGGTCGAACCATTTAAATGCATGTAGGCAAACTGCAGACAATGGAGCAACCCTAGTAGATAATTAAATGTGGGGTAATGGCTCCATGTTTCTATCACAGTGGATGTTCTAAATACGTTCTGTTTCTGACATGTACTGATGCTTCTACAGCAGTTCAAATGGCGATTTAAAGTTTTTCCTAGTCAGCCTTAGTGTCAGTGTAGGCCTGTGTAAACAGAGTATTTCATTATCTTGGCTCTTGAAATAATGCTGTCATATTTGAGGAACAAAAGTGTACCACGTAGACTGTTACTGCTTTAGTTAGAATAAAAGCCCTCTTTCATAATGTCATGTACTGTTAACTCAGCTACCTTGTTTTGTGCAGTTGGTTTTATCTAAGATGCAGAATTCTCAGTAAATATGAGAGAAATACAATGAAAATGCTGACTTGGTGTAAGATTGTTTCAAGATAGTAGGATTTTTCTTTGTTTGCCAGGTCACTTAATAAATGGTTATTTGGTTTTGTTTGGTTGCACTGTTAAGTTGAGAGAGCCAGTGTGGTATGCTGGTTTGAGTACTCGACAAGGACTCAGGGAGACCAGCATTCAAATCCCTCCCTCCAGCTATAGAAACACACTGGGTGGCTTTGGGCAAGTCACATACTCTCAGCCTCAGAGGAAAACTGTGGCAAACCCACTCCAAACAAACTTTGACAGGAAAACCCTATGATAGGTTTGACTTAGGGTTACCATAAGTTAGAAACAGCTTGAAGGCAGACGAGAGCAACTGCTAAGTTACTGGAAATGTCATTAAAACTCACTAAGAATGATTGGCATTCACTCTCCAACTCTCTCTTAAAGTAACTTGTTCTCACATTTTGACTTCCCATTGTGCACCAACTGGTGGTAAATGCACTAGTTTTGCTACATCTGTGTAGAACATCTTGCTAGGATATGCTTTCTGTTTTAAAGGAAAGTTCAGTGCAGTACCTTGGATGCTGCTGCAAAAATACTTGAACTTATGAATCACAAACAAATATAAACTGTGCTAGAGTAGATTGGTCCCATACTATTAATTCAGGCAGTAACCTTGATTATGTGCTCTGTTCTGTGCCCTGCAAACAATGAACTGTTCCTCAGTCACGTTATTATTGGTCTCCTCCAAGTCTGCCATGTCAGCATAAACATTTAAATTTTAGTATCTAGATTACTATAACCAGTGTATTTCAGTAGAGCAAGTAACATGCAGCCTGCCACAATGTAAATCACATGTATACATACCTTTCTTGCAATCTTATTTGGATTAGCGAAATAATTGCACAGATACATATATATATGTGTGTGTGTGTATCTATATAGAAGGGGGAGAAAACAGTTATTACAGCACAGTACATTAAAACACACTGTCTTTGAGTGGCTTTTTTCTGGTTTTAATGTTTTTTAAACTCATATTTACAAATTATAGATCTTCCTCCATACCAATAGGATAATTACTGTAGTGAGCTGGCTTTATAAACTTTAGTGGAATTATTCTTAATATAGTATTTCTCAACATTTTTGAATTGTGGAGTTGTTTTTTAAAACTCTTTCTTTGAGATGAGGAATGCTACATATTTACATAGCAGGCCCTTGGTTGGCTTTTTTTTCTAGGTTGTTTCCTGTCAAATGTGGGTAGCATTATCAGGAATTAAAATACTGGCTCCCGGCTGTCCCATTGAAGAACCTTATAGATTAGATTCAGCTCCTCAGTTTGCACCTAGATCCTCTAGAAGGAGGTTCAGACTTCATCCTACTAGTCTATGTTTCTAGCTTTTTATGAAAAGCAATGTATTACATTGTGCACCAGCTGTAGTCCCTGAGCAAAATTCAAGACCTGTTTGTACAGGGGGTATTGAGGCAGGACAATGGTTGCTATGTTCAGATCTGAAGTTCACAGCCTTCTCACCAGATGACATCTTGGAAAAGAAGTATTGCAATTTGTTATCCTTCTGAGCTAGTGTCATTTTTATCCCTGTGTTGGTAGGCAACATGTGGACAGCATCACAGTGGAGGTACCATAACCATGACCAATGTTCTTATCTTTGTGAAAATCAAGACTGAAAGATAGACTGGCAAGAGGAAACATATTTCCAGCACCTATTTTAATCCTTAACATTGCCAGTACTAACCATGGTTATATCTAAACTGGACCTTGCGTGGTAGAGAAGGCTGCAGTTCTTAGGGAGTATTTTTCAAATCACTGTCAAACCTAACATTTCCAGGCACGACAGTGAGCTTACATCAGAAAACCTTTTGTGGCTACGAACCTTGATGATCAGGGAGTCTTGACCCCTAACATTAACTCTTCATAGGTTAGAGGATCTTCTGAGTATCTACAATTGGTCTTCCATAGTTTTATTTTCTCTTTTCTAGCTGTGTCTCGAATCCACATAAAATGAACATCACAGCTTCTGGAGAGATACAGCTGAGTACTATTATGGGTTTGCCATTGATATCTTACCTCCTAATACTCTTATACACACTGTGTGACTCTAGGGCAGAGAAGATGCCAAGTACCCTTCTTACTGCACACTGTGACTATTTTGCCTCAAATAGATACAACTTTAACAGTTTTAGAAGAACCTACCATATTTTGGTCTGAATCCTCATCATCAGTACTGGAGATTTCTAAAATGCATAATTGGATCAACAGAACAATGTTTCTCTTTTTGATCTGTCTGGGCCACTAACTGTTATATTATTACATCTAAGAAGCCCAAAATTGTTGCATGTTGTAGAATCTTATTTCCAGTGTATTCGAAGGTGTGACATACCAAAAAAGGTGAAGTTTAAAGTGTTGTTGGTGGCAGACTGAGTGTTTAGTATCGCTGTTTACATCTCAGATTCTTTGTCACTCCACTGCTATGCATCAAGTGGAAAGTGAAATGCATTACTAATCGTTGGTAGAAAGAAAGTGATTTTAATTATAAAGTATTGAGCAACATTAGTTATGTTTTAATGGCACAGAAGTAAGGCTTTGGTAGCAATCAGGTTTCAACTCTAATCCAGTTTTTATCAGTGACTTCAAGCATGCATGCCTATCCTTAATTCCAGTAGTCCATATGGATGACTGTATATCACTGCTGTGAACTACAGCTTTCAGTAAGCTGTAAGCATTAAACACGCAGAATATTTTTGGCAGGTGAAATTGAATTTGGAATCTGAGTTATGCATGCTAGTGGGAGGAAGAACATGATTCTCATACATGGAAGACTTTTTTAATTATGGAAGCAGTTAGCATTTAAAGCAACTTGATTTTAAAAAGAAAATATTCCATAGATCTTTCCTCAGACTGACATGGTTTATTGAACAACAAAGGGGTTGCTTCCAGGCAGTTGAAGAAAGTGAATAATTAACAAGGTTTTCTTTGGTTGCATTTGAAACAGAGGTGGAATAGGGACTTGCTTTTCCTCTCTTGATGATTCTAAAAAGAATGCCAGTTTAGAGAAGGGGTGGGTGACTGGGGCAAAAAATTTCTGGCAGGCCATGGCTGCCTGTCTGGTTTAGAAATCTGGGTTCACTATATATGTGTAATCCTTTTTTCACTACTTAAATTTATTGTACTCTAAAGATACTTGTTTGGAAAAGGGATGTATGTTAGTGGAGTAAAGGCTAGTAACTAGTCTAACTGGACTATAGGGTTCCCTTTTTCTTTTGTTTTGATTCTGGAAATAATAAAAGAGTATAGACAGGATACTCAGACACTGTCACATAGTTAATGTACAAAGACTGAACTTGAATAGTGCAAAGTACATAAAAGAACAGAGCTGGAGAAAAACTCCTATGCCCTGGTCATCCAACCATTTAAACCTCGTATCTAAGCCTAAGAATGTTGCTTGTTTATTTTCATGTCTGTATCAAGTCCTGTTGCCTGTTTTTTTAAAGTCTGGACCATAGGAATTTGAAAACATTATGCAAGCCCCACCCAAAGAAATCTTGTACATGCTGTTTCTTTCTATGAGACAGGACTTACTTGATGGTAGGGTAGCAGTGCAAAGACAAGTTATGATCTCTTCAAAAGATGCAGGGAGAAATCAGGAGAAATCCTCAGCTGTTACTTTCTCCTGTCCTTTATATCTTACTCATCAATGATATTTTTATTCGACTGCAATCCTATACACATTTAACAAGGAGTAAGTTCCGCTGAACTCAGTGGGTCTTGCCTATCAACAGGATTAGACAGATAGTTGTTATGAATGCATTGTTTGCAAAATTTGCTAAGTTCCATCTGATGTGCAGTGGAAATGGAGCAGAACTTGAATTTGCTTGAAGCTTGTCTGGCTAGCGTGTCAGTTTACATAGTTTGACTTCATAATAGTAATTCTCTGTATTGGTTTAGGTCAGTCATATCATGTGATAGGGCTTTTGCATTGACGTCTGTATAAGATTTTGGCTTATACTCTGTTTTTGTTGCATTTTAAGCATCCCAGTAAGGTTAGTACTTGCCTGGATGGGGAATGCTTACAATGATGCATCTGCATCTACAATTTTTATTGGAGGGCAAAAATGCCAGTTCGGAAGATGCCTAGGCTGACTTCTTAGCATCTTTGGTTGAAGGACTGTGTAGCAGGTGATGCTGAAGAGTTCTGATTAAGATCTTGGACAACTGCTCTGATAACACTGGTAGTACTAGGCTACATGGACATGTAATCTGATTTACTTTAAGCCAGCTTCTGATGTTCTTAGTCTGAAATGTGAGATTGTGTCTTCTGTATGTATTTAGAAGGAGTTGAAAGTACATTTTGTAGTTCCAGGAGTGTGTATAGCATTTCAGTCTGGTATTAGCAGAAGACAGACCTCTGTCTTGAAGATTTGTACAAACTAAATTTAGGTTTTGGTAGTGGAAACATGAGAGATGAGAAAAGCAAATAAGCAAATGATCAGTGCAAGCAGAATAGGCTGCATGTGGAGTTTCTGTTGAGGATAAGGTTTGATTTGTAAATTTATAGAAGTGGGGAGTAATTAGGTACCCTGCAAGCCATGTGTGTTCTTTGGGGAGGCCTTTTGCAGCCCTTGACCACCCAGGCCCCTCCATCCCCTGTTTTATTTTATTTCTGGTTAAAAAAAGATTCGGAGGGGGCATTATTTTGTACCTCTGGTGGCGCAGTGGTTAAATGCCAGAACTGCAGCCACAAAGTTGTGAGTTCGATCCTGCTGGGCTCCAGGTTGACTCAGCCTTCCACAGGTCACTAAAATGAGTATGCAGCTTGTTGGGGGCAATTAGCACATTGTAAACGGCTTAGAGAACACTTAGCTGATAAGCAGTATAGAAATACACGTGCTATTGCTATCGCCCCAGGGCCATTTAGGGGACAGATTGCAGTGGCTCTTACAGTCACAGAAAATGGCAGTGGCTGTGGTGCAGCCTATATGGGACTAAGAGATGCTGAAAATGGCCTCCTGGCCCCCAGCACTTCTCTATCCCTAATCTAAAGGTTTCCTCAACTGGACTTTAAGGTTAAAGAAGGAGGGACAAGTTGTATGGCAGAAGTGTTCTAAAAGAGTTCCAGCCACAAGGACGGAGATGTGAAAACCCAGAAGAAAACTGGAAAAATTCAGGAAAACTCTCCTCTGCTCCTAATTCTTTCTGAAACTGTTTTTTCCCCCCAGGAAGAATTGAAGAAAAAGATTGTGACATATTCTTTTAGAATAATGAATAAAATATTTTAAGTCAAGATATTCATATATTTATTCTCTCTGGATTATTTTTAAAACTATTTAGCAGGCAAACTTTTATGTAACGCTATGTATAGTATCTCGCACAATTGCAATTTGTGGTCTTAATTTCCTTTTCTCAATTTTTTCATGGGAATGAGTAACTCCAGAGGACTCAAAAGGGCAAAATCATGTTTTACTAATGTTGGGGATTCACAGTGTTTTTAGGTTTCAAAAGAGACCTCTCCTAGGCCTAAATTGACCCAGGGGCTGCTCAAAATGTGGTGGAAGTGCAGTCTATATGTCCAATGGACATTTTGGAGCATTTTGAAGCAAGTGTGCATGCTATGGTTAGATTTTACAAATGCTGCATTTCTTAAAGAAACCTATTTAGGTACAATGTGGCTTTGTCTGGGCTACATAGTTCAACTGTTCTGCATTAGCCTTCCCATTCTCCAGAAGTTTTGGGCTACAACTCTCACCATCTCTGGCTATGGGCCATCACTTTGGGAAGACTTGGTCCTAGTTAGGATTTCTGAAACATGGATGCTGGTGACTTGTCACTATGCCCTAGGGTTTGTTTTGTAAGGTTTTCTGTTGATGGTGTGCTGCAAATATTGGAGCTGAAGGGTTGGAAGTTGAAGAGGGAGAGCAGATAGCTGGATTTTCAGAACACTGGATAGGACTGGGTGGCACGGCAGATCAAATATGGGAGGGAGATAGAAGAATAAAAGGCAATGCTAAGAGTTTGGCTTATTCTACAGGATTGATTTTGTGACATTTCTTTAATTGGTTTCTGTGTAAGATGATTGCAATGGTAAACACAATTTGGGAATGACATAGTTTTATGCAGGTCATCCGTTTGTTTGCCTGTTTTACTGGGAGGAAAGAGAAGCTTTTGTTTTTTAAAAAAATTCCACACAAGCTATTTTCTACATTATTAGTAGAGTTGCATTAAAGCATATGAATACCAAACAGAAATGAATACTATTGCTGTTAGGAAAGATTGCTATAGTGAGTATGCTGTGGTTTTCTGAGTGCACAACACACAAGTTCATTTGGATAGGAAGCAACTATTTATCAGATTTCTGCTGAAGCTTAATCTCAGGCCAGTGTGCCATGGGATTTAATGCAGCATATGTCTGCCTGTTTCTGTTTTCTCCACATTTAACCATTTTGGAGAAGTTGCTCTGAGTTGTATACTGTGCTTTTCAGATTTTATCCATGTTCGTTTGTAACCACCACTTGGAATTATGCAGCACTACCTATTTGGAAAATAGTTTTTTTTATGTTGGCATACCAAAATAGCATTGGCAATATAGTTTTTTTTGTTAAATACAGCAGTGCCAGAAAAGATTTTCCCTCCTAAATAGGTCACTGATGATCCCTGAGTTTGGGGAATTGCATGTTGTGCAGATCTGAAAGCCATTAAAGGAAGTTTTGATGCACTGAGATAGCTTTAGCTGAGATTAAGCAGGGAGAGTCATACGCAAACTAAAAATAAACATTTCTTGAAATGTAGTGTAGAAATACCACAAGTAAGAGGAATCTTAAGGTAAAAAAATGATCAAAGACAATCCTGAAATGTTTTCCAGAGGTTTGTTCTTATTGGAAGTAAGAAGAGGTAATCCCTCTATTGAGGCTTTAGTTAATTGAGTAAATTACTTCAAGAATACAGGTATACCTCAGTTAATGAAGTAGATGTATTCCTGGGCATTACTACTTCAACAGAAAATTTGATGCTAAAGACAAAGATAACATGGGAAAGTCCCTACATTACAAAAAAGAACAGTTCAACGTATTTCCACAAACATTTGAGCCAAAACTAATAATATGCACTTGTGAAATGAATCAACCAGGTGAAGTAAACCTTGTGTTAAGTAAACAGAAGTATTTTGAATCTTCCAAAGACCACCTGAAAGCTTCTTCAAAAATACATCCAAAGATGTTTTTTTTTCTTTCCCTAGCTTCCCTCCTTATTATTACTTATGGACATGTGTGCTGGATAGGCTGGCTTACCTGCTATCTCCTTTTCTTTATATTTTGCTGTTTACATATGCCCAGTGGTGGATTCTGAAGGCAGCTGCTCTTTGCCAGTTGTTGGGGGGTACACCTAGTTACAGTAGGAACAGCTAGAGCAGAATCCAATTCATTCTCAGTTCAAGCTTTATTGTATTGTTTACTGCAGACATGCTCGTGCAGCTCAATACTGAAAGTGTTTGCTTTTCTGATTCCCCCTTACCATTGTCTCAGTAAAGATGCTCCTAACAACAACAACCATCTTCTAGCTAGGCAGAGCATGAAGAAGAAAAGTGGGACATGTGTGGGTATAAATGACTTTGTAAAAAGGAGCTTCACTGTCAGAAGCTTTGTTAACTGAGGTATTCCTGTAATTATGTCCCAAGCTTCCAATAAAGAAGTTCCATCTGATGTAGATAATGCTAAACATTTTAAGTTGACTTGGAATGTCACAACCTCCAAATACCCTTTTAAATTTGGAGTGGAGGTGTAGGAATAGACCCTGTCATGAAAATAAATTGCGATGGCTTAGGACATTGGGAGAACAGTTTGAGAAGGATTCTAGCTACTTGATGGATTTTGGTTAAGTAGTTATTTACGGCTGGGAGCCCACAAGAGTCCACAGCTATTTCTGTGCTTGAGGACAGGCTTTTTTGAAACAGTAGTTCTCTTCTGTTTGCATGCCATAGATTCCATGCCACATGGCAGACTACTTCTGAATCTGAGAAGTCCTTCAAAAGCATCTTATAATCTGTCATGAGAAAGTAGTGTGCTGTTAAAAGAAGAAAAGTCCAAAACTTTCACTGGATATATCTAAGTCTTTGTACTTATCAAAGTAGCTCTCCAGATTTCATTCTGTATCTGACTATAAGCTACACCTGCTCCCAGCTTCATTTATTATTGAAGAAGCAAATTTCATCTTATTTTAACAGGTAGAGATTGTATAGATTGTTTATTGTCTGATCGGAAATAAGCGCTAGGGAATCATTTTAAAACTACTGATGTTTTAGTTCATATAGATTGCAATTTGCTTTCTGAATAATAACCTTAAAGATCTTGATCCTTTGTGAAGCTAACATTAATTTTTCAGGCAGCCTTAAAACGGTAATGCTTAAGAAGTAATTGATCCAACTTAGGAATCAGAGTGCTGTCTGTATGTGGTAGGATAAAGCCCTAGCTACTTTTTAGGAGGAATACTACTAATCTTAAGACTAACACAGAAGGGGACTTGAGTGGTTTGGTTGAGCAATAAAAAGTCAAATCTGAAACCATATGCTTGGCATGATACTGTATTTGGGAATGGTAGCAATCCATAGGACATCAAAAGGTAAAGAGAAAAAAAAATTGAATAGGTATTCAGTCCTCTAGTAACCAAGGAAGGCTGCTTAATTCCCCAAAATGCATGCTTACAGGTTAATTAGCTGCAGAAAGAAAGATTAATTCACTGCTGAATATATAAACTAAATTAATGGGTTTAGGGTTTAATTTGCATTTTGTAAGTTGCCATCCATGGCTCTCCTTTTCTTGTTAGCTGTCAAATTAGAGTAGGGAGGGATGAATGGCAGGATAGTATAAAATACAGGCATACCACAGTTAACTATATTCTGATAAAGAAGTTGCAGGGAACAACAACAGATTAAAATACAACACATAACACCAGTTTAAAACACATAAACCAGTTAAAAACACATAACATCAATTTAAAAGAATATATAAGACCAATGCTTATTAAAACAATCAGTCTGCACTTTAAAATTCGTAATTAAAATTCATAATAGCTGTGTCAGTGGTTTTCTCCCCCCCCCCCAATTGTCTCTGAGTCTGCTATGAAACCACTGTATATTGTAAAATGTCTTGGGTCCATTCATGGCATGCAGTTGCTCCAAACAGAGTTCTGCCTCTGCCTTGTGCTGACTGGAGAGTGCACTCTATGTTTTCCTTTGGCAGTGTTTTAGTGGTTGGCAGATTATTGCAGAGAAGCTCTTTTCCCATTAATAATAATCTTATTGTAAATTGATGATACTCTTCACTTTTTCCAGGAATGAATTGGTGAGGAGATTGCAGAGGTGTTTGCTGAAGCTTTGCTTGCATTGTTGAAGAGCACCTCTAGGTGGAGAAGAGAACTGAATTTGGCTCTAAGTTACTTCATTTTGTTCTGGTGTCCCTGTAGATACCATTGAGTTTCATACATGAGCTATGGGGATTTGCATTGTATTTTTTAAAAACCACCTTTTGAAAGTATTGAGACTCTCCTGCCAGTTGCTCTGATTGCAAAAACTAGTCTGGTCAGTTTTTGTGTGCTATTGGCTTAGTACTGTTTCTGATCCCATATGCCCTTTCCGAACATTTCTCTGTTTCCTCATTGGTGACAAGAAGTTCAGAGTTGTTTGTGCAGGTCAGGTGAGTTCTCAGGGGAATATATTAGTCCTGGTAGAAGTGTCCCAAAATTTCTGTTGGACCGGGGCCAGGTCTAGGGTTTTCTTGCATCCCAGATAGCCTGTAGTTATCTGTTCTTCTATTATGCTGTCAGTTCTTCAGCCCTAGCTTGTAGTGGTGTCTTTAACCTTTTTGCCATCACTGAATAAATCACAGCTAGACATTTCTTTTCCCAGTAGAAATGGAAGTTTTCAGGCATGCCGCAGTTGCCTGGCCAAGACTTACCCAACAGGATTGAACTGCTACTTGATTTCTGCCTTCTTCCCTTTCGGCTTTAATAGTTGTGGACTAGGTGTTCTACTTCACACTCTGATGGAGCAACCATGCATTTTTGTACAATATAACCTCCCCAAAGTCAGTTACTGTGATACAATAGTCAGACTTGGGATCCATTAACTCTTATCATGTATATTCTTCTAGAATGATCTGAGCACAAAGCAAACTCTGCATTTGCTATGGCACACAGAAACTTAAGTGGATAGACAGCAATGCTATACAATTCTCGAAGTCTTGGGGAAGGGAGCGTTTTCCATCTTGGGCTGGATGGAACTTAATACAAACGGATTGTGTTACATAAAACAGAATACTGTTTCTTTCCCTACCCTGTTTTTAAAATACTGCCATATAGATTCAAGCTTTGTAATATTATCCAGAGAACTCATGTTTATTGATTATTCACGCTCGAAGAAGCAATTACACATTGATTCAGCCATGGTGAGTTGTAGGTTGAACCTGAGCATAAGAATTTACAGTAGAGATGTGACTGTACCAGTTAGATTTTGTTAGTCAAACTAACATTCCCGTGTCTTGAGATTTCTGCCAGAGATAAGCTACTTCTGTAAAACAGTGTGTGTGCACATGTGTATGTGTGCAAAATTGCAGGTTTTCAGAAAAATATTTTGTATTATTTGAATATTATATAGTAAGTAGGGTAAATGCTTTTGTTTTTGGCTGGTAGAAGGAGAGCGAGACATGATGGCACCAGGTCTATTTATATAAAGGTTAGCTCCAATCATGTATTAATCTTGTGTGCAGTTGATAAATGCTTCCCTGGACCATAAGTTAGCTTTCTACAGTCTAGAGTCTTAGAAGCTGCAACAGAATCGTAGAATTTTTTTCTAGGTGGAAGTAATCTCTAGTTCAACTCCCAATACACAAATTTTCCAATTGTGTGTGTGTGTGTGTGTGTGCGCGCACGCGTGCGCGCATGCATGCCTTTTTGACTTCTGGTGACTCCATGAATTTCACAGGGTTTTTCTTAGGCAAAAAAATATTCAGAGGCAGTTTTACCAGTTCTTTCCTCTGAAATACAGCCTACAGCACCTGGTATTCATTGGCAGTCTCCCATCCAAATACTCACCTACAGGCTCCTTAGTCTATAGTTATTCAGGATCTGTTTAAACACCTCCAGCAAGACAGTCCGCTCCTGACCAAGGAGGTGCGTTTACTGACAAACAGCTCTCACCATTAAGATACTTCTCCTGATGATTAGCTGAAATGCTGCCCTGCCATTTCCACCCATTAGTTCTAGTCCTGTCCTGTGGGGCAGTGAAGAAAAGTCAGCTTCATTCTTGCATATGACAGTCCCTTATATCCGAGGACTGCTGTCCTGTCTCCTTTTAATCTTTTCTTTTCCAAGGTTAACATACCCAACTCTTCCAATATTTCCCCAGGGAACTGGTTTTGTAGCCTTTCACATCCTACCTGTGGTCTTGTTTTCCCATATCTTTCTTAAACGTGGTGCCCATAATGGAGCATACATTCCAGAGGCAATCTGAGCAATGCAGAGTAAAATGGAGTAATTACTTCTCATGATGTGGATATTATGGTTCTGTTAATGCAGACTCAGACTGTATTCATTTTTTTTAGTAGCCACATTGCACTGCTCGTGGTGAGTTACAGCACCTAGAGCCTTTTTATATGTATTGATTTCAAGCCAGGTTTCTCCATTCTATATTGTTACCTTAAGGTTGTTGGTTTTTTTAATACAGATGCAGGACTTTATATTTCTTTCGTCTGAATTTCTTCTGGTTAGGTTTATTCTAGTGTTCCAACCTGTCAAGATAATTCTGTCATCATTGCCAAGGTCTGATAGCAAAAGTGAGTTCACTTGAGGAGATGTGTTTTGGGGGAATTTACTGGGAAGCAACTGACAGAGAGGGAGGAGGTTCAGCTCCTCTGTTTATCCCCCTTCCTCTAAAACTACTAAGCACAGGAGAAGTCATCAAGCTTCTGTCATGTCTAATTGGGTTTCTGTAGACTTGGAATATAGCCTTGCCTTTGTTCATTCTAATAATGGCCTTCAAGAAATGAATGTGCCACCAAATTGTGGCACCATGATTTGGTTTGCTGTTGAAGCTGGATTTAATAACCTTGTTAAAGCAGCAAAAGCCTAAAAAGCCATTAGCTGAACTGACCCATCTGGAGAGAATGGCTTGTTAGTTTGACCCTAAAATGTGTATTGGACATGGTACCTAAAATGAAATGTCCAGGTTCAAAGTATACCATTGAAGGCCAGATGTTGAATAGTATGCCAGTGATACCTAGTAAACCAGATGCTGGAAATTTGATTTCTGAATGAACCCTAGAGATCTAGCAGAACAGCTCTTATATTTTCTTTGTGTATGTCTATGTGTGTATACAAACATCTACATGCCCAGACACAACCTCTGAACTTAAATATCATAAGTGGTCACTAAATACCAAAAGAACAGTCACTTTACCCTATCTTCAGTCACAGCCTGGAACTATCCACAGTAAAGTTCACTTCGTAGACACACCATACAACTACACAATGGGCATCTAAGCACACACTGTATCGCAGATCCATTCATTGATGCACATACTTGCATGCCTCCAGTTTTGACCCTGAACACACTACCAAATCCATAATTTACAGCCAAGCCCTCTGATACAGTTGCATCTTTCAGATTCACAAGACAGGGACACCAAACTCACAGAATTTCAAGAAACATTCTTCAAGCTACTGTACCTAGCATATAATGTAAAAAAAAAAAAAAAAAAAGAGGCAAGACTTGTACCCAGGACTAGTCTGTTACAGAACAGACTAAAGAGAGGAAAAGGTAGAATCCCACTACTGGTCACAAACAGCTGCCAACTAAGACCATTAAGATATATTATCAATGAACTACAACCTGTTCTGGATGATAAAGCTTCCCTTTCAAGGACTCTTCGTGGCAGGCTTTTACTTGCATACAGACTGCTTTCCAATCTTAAGCAGTTACTTATTTAAAGGAGAGCACACAGTATTGATGGGGAAACTGGTACAAGACCTTGAATTAACATTGAGTAATCAATTGATATTGAATTGATAATGGATTGATATTGAGTAGTGTTCTCCTTAGGCTTGAGGAAAGACCATAGAAACATAGGAAGCTGTCCTGTACTGAGAACATGGCCAAAATCCTATATAATGCTGGTGGAACCAGTGTACTTCTGTTAGTCTGTCTTTACTGCCCCCAGGACAAACATACATTTTCAGTGTGGCCTTTCCAGTGCACGAGCCCCTCTGCCACAGCCAGTTAGTGTCTTGAGGAAGGTGGTGGGTGGCTGGTTGGAGTTCTGTGGATGGGCGTAAAGAAAATATGTTTTTCTTCCAGATCTCAAGCAAGTCATCAAGCTTCATGCTGAAGTCTCCAGTGACTTGGCGGAGATCTGAAATGATGACATCTGCTCTTTTCTCCCAGCTGCAGAACTGTGGCTGGAAGCTACTCATGTAGTCCCTGGCCTCTCTTGGCCATTAACTGGACAAGGGAGTGTGTTCCACTGCTGAAATTTGATTGTGCTGTGGGAGTGGGGGGTGTTATTGGGCAAGGAGTTTTTGAATGCCTCTTTCGGCAACAACTGAAAAATCACAACAGTGTTTAATGCCGCTGTATATCACCAACAGCATTCCTATCCATGTAGCCCAGTTTTCTCAGCCCTGGCTGGCAGCAGGGGTCTGGGGTTTCTGGAAGCCCTATCTGGAAATCTCTGGTGTTCCCTAGTGATCTCCTTTCTGGGTACTGACCAGACCTCACCCTGCTTAGCTTCTGAAATCAGACAAAACTGGTTGTGTTCAGGGTGTTCATCTAGTGTCCTGGTTGCTAATCCTATTGTATCTCTTTCTTTACTTCTACAAATTGTGAATTTGAGTTGTGTAAGAGAAGTCTTCTTCCTGCTTTAAGAGAAATATGGGTGGAATTCAGTAACCTGCTTTTATTTTGTTTTTTTGCAGTGCTTTGTGCCAAGAACCTTGCAAAAAAAGATTTCTTCAGTAAGTAATTGGCAAATGTCTATACATTTTTTTCATGTTTGTTTTTCCTGCCTCTGCATATTTAAGCTATTATACTGACGTTAGCCCTTTCCTTGTGTGTTTCCTTTGGGGGCATTTCAGGATAATTTCTCAGGAATCAGAACTGTCTGAAATCTCTTGTGCAAATTTTGTATCAGCAGGCTGTTCTCCCTCCACCCCATTAACTGCTTAAAAAATCTCAGCTCTGACAACCATGGGCAAGTAAATTTTTCTCCTTTCTTGTTTCTCATCCCACTAATGGAATTATTTACCCCATGGTAAATAATCTGTCTCTTGTGAGATGGTAATATCAGCTCACTTTGAATTAACATAAGAATCAGTCTGCATTTTGAAGTGGGTAAAGTCAGGCAGACACTTTTCTTAGAGAAGCTTGATGTGACAGACTGAAAACTCATACAGCAGAGAGTTGGAAACAGGACTTAAACTAAAACAAACCATGCCGTACCCTAGAATTGTTTACATACTATACCTCTTAGAAAATTCTTCTTGGCTTCTTTATCAGAATGGACAAAAATTTCTGTGGCAGGGTTTGAGAGAGATGCTCTATATTCCAAACAACTTTAACATTCTCAGTGTAGCTGGAGTTAATACTCTCTTGACTTTTTTTTCCTGACAGTTAGAAACAGAACAGGCCAGAGGTAACACTAGCAGAAATCCCAGCATTGGTCAGGATGGAAAACGCACATCCCTTGTGTTCTTTTTTTTGTACCTCTGTTCTTTCTCTCTTTTTCTTTCACGCTGGCATTCCTCCAGACATGGTGCTTTTTCACCCTTTGGGTTTCCTTCTCTCCCTCACATTATCAGGCAGCAGAAACTGTCTTCCTCCATCCTTCTCTAAATATTTGAAAAGCTGTGGGTACTACAGAGGAATAACTCTTTGAAGCTACATGGTGGGATACATGCAGTATCCATATTAAGTGTCAAGTGCCTAGGTTTCACAGGCTTGGAACCTTCATACTTTAACCACACATTCACTTTAATAATTAGATTGTATTCACTTCCATTCTTACAGATCAGTGGTTCTTAAGCTGGAAGGAAAGAAGATGGATAGTCCTACACTGATCTAAAAGAGCAGGAGTCATTTGCTGACAACAGACATCATTTGTACAAAGTTTTATTTCAGTATCTGAAACCATTCAAAAGTTAGGGAACTGTTTGATAACAAAAAACTGTACTTAGCATTTGTTACTTCTGCACGTGGTGAGCACATACAAGTGAATGACACTGGCTGAGTGAAAGTACACGACACTTCTTGCTACCACAGATACAGTCAAAAGCTGCCTTGATTTAAGTCCTGGTGGTCTACAGCAACAAAAAATATTTAAATGGGGTGCATAGTAAAGTCAAGGTTGAGAACCACTGTTTTAGATTGGTCTTTATGAAATGGTGGTATGAGCGTGTGATCATATCTGTCTGTCTTCCCTGCAGGGCTTCCTGACCCATTTGCAAAGGTGGTGGTGGATGGGTCTGGTCAGTGCCACTCAACTGACACTGTGAAGAACACATTAGATCCCAAATGGAACCAGCACTATGACTTGTGAGTCGCCTCTTTGCAAAGGATGGTCTCGAAAGGGATGGGCGATCTGTTTACCAAAAGCAGTCATATTAGAAAAATATGACTTGTTCACATTCAACCTCAGTAGTTTTTAAAATAAAGTCTACTGTTTGTTTTAAATATGTCTATCCTGACTTTTTTGACTGGCAACATCAAGATGGTTCACAACAATAAAGTAAAACTGTATATTATTTGTTAACAAGAATGCATTGGTGACTGAAAAAGATAGTCTGCTTCAGCTACATCTTTTTAAGGGTTCCCCAATAACCACATGGGAAACATATCCACTTTGTGTGACTGAAATAGTAACTGCTGTTAATATGCAATGTTAACTGTCCACTTTGCAGACAGGATTGTTATGCTGGGACTGTTAAACAACTCTTAAGTGCCCTTAATTGCTTGTGTGTAGTTTTGGAACCAGTGCATGTGCTGTAAACTTCATGTGTCCTAGCTAGTAAGGCTAAAGCATTGCACGTTGGAAGACTAAACTCAGAATTCATGAAATAAGGCAGCATCTCCATACCCTAATGAGCACAATGTTCCACACTTTGTAATAAGGTTGCCTGTAATTAACAAGAGCTGGTACATTATCAGTTTAACATGCTGTGTAAAATTACAGTGATCTAATGATTAATTACATGTTGCTGTTTTTGATAAAACTGCAGCGTGACCAAAGTATTATTAAAATGAGCTCTGTCTTCGTGAATGTGAATGTTTTGGCACAGCAAATTAAGTATCTTTCTCAAACTATCATTCCAGATATGTTGGGAAATCAGATTCTATCACCATCAGTGTCTGGAACCATAAGAAAATTCACAAAAAACAGGGAGCTGGCTTCCTGGGATGTGTCCGACTCCTTTCCAATGCCATCAGCAGGCTAAAAGATACTGGATGTAAGCATGTAATTACTTACCAGAGGTTTGCTGTGATTGGCAGTACTTTGTGCCTGAGTGCTGAATGTTGATTGCCAATTGAGAACATTCTTGGCTCAAGTTTCCCTTTTTTCCCAATTGTTCATTTGCAGACCAGCGTTTGGATCTATGCAAACTAAACCCCACAGATACTGATGCAGTGCGGGGCCAAATAGTGGGTAAGAAAAAGCTGTTCATGTCTACATAGATAACAGCAAAAGTGATAGTTAATTTTCTGCACTTCTTTAGCTTCAGAGAGGCACTCAGAGTCAAAAATGTCTGAAGAGAGCCTCATGTCAGGCTGCTCTAAAGATTGTTTGACAGGACTAAAGCCATTGGGTGTAAATTGGGGGTGGATCATCAGTTTATTTTGCATGCATTCATTGACAAGTTGCTTCCATTCTCTTTATCTATGTTTTTAAAAATCTAATCGTTCATAAAATGTACATTTCAGAACACAGTATGAATTTTATCCATTGGAGTAGAGAACTTTATCAGATTTGGAAACATGCATAAACCAAAGGATAGCTGCATTCTGATCCATGTAATCAATCTGTCAAGTGCTGTAGTTGTGTTATAAATTCTGCATTAATTCTCTGGGCAGTGCAACAGTGCTGTATTTCTGACTGTCCAGTTCCAAATGCAGTTGCCTGGCAGTGATTACAGATAGCAGCTTGGCATATGTTAAGTATGTAATGAGTTGCCAGTTACCAGTTTGTGGGCAGGCTTCAGGATGCTTATGTTTCCCAGAGGGCTCTAAAAGGGACCTAGAGTACCTTTCCCATAGGAATGACTGCCTTTGTTGAACTCTCTCATTTGGTGCTGTGTATGTCAAACTTAATCCAATAGAAGCAGAGTGCCTTTGCTCAGTTCTACAGAGGTGAGCAAGACTGGCTCATTTGCAGTTTTAGAAAGCAAGTTAAATTTGTCAGCCTGCTTTGTGGCTAGTAGCTGCCTTTTGGTCTGTATCACATGCATTTTGGAAAAAAGTTGATTGGCACCCAGCTCAGCCCTAGCTGATTGATAGGGTTGTTTTTGCTTAATGTTGATACAGCATTCACATGGCCTTGTTGAAAATTAAGCTGCTGAATTGTGTTTAGATCAACATATTCAGCCTTCAGTGACATGTTGGTACATCATACTGTCTGAAGAACGTGTTTAGAAAGCATTGGATGTGATAAGTCTTCTCTGATAAAAGAAATGCATTGTAGGAAAAAAATGCATTCAATTACCTAGTGCCATCTGGTGGCAATTATTTCAAGTTTAGGTGTGTGAGAGATTGTTGGAAGTGCCTGTTTGCACAGAATTCTTCGTGTCTACATATTCCCATTTCTTAATTTTAGTGCTATTTGTTGCTAACCTATTAAGTGCAGATTTTGAATAGTAGGCTTAGTATGTTCTTTGAAGGATTGGCATACTTCTTGAAAATATACCAGCATACTTCCTGAATTTCCTCTTGTATTCCTTTTTTCTTTTCTGATTATCAGTAAATCTTTAATCAGAATGTAATGAAAAAAATGCAAATAGCAACAACAACAGCTGGTCCTGCCAAAATACTGAAACTTTCCACCTTAATAAGAAGGAAAAAACTGAATAGTATATGTGGATGATAGTCTTGTATTCTCTGTTGTTGTTTATTTTAAAGATGTAGCAGTGTGTGTCAAATTAAACTGCACAGGGAGGGAGTGTGACTGGGTGTTTTTGGCACTCCAACTGGGTTTTGATAAATATTTGCAGATTATGTTGTCTCGAGTTTTAATTTTGGCCTGCCTTTTTCTCATTCCAGTCAGCTTACAGACACGGGACAGGATAGGCACAGGAGGATCTGTTGTAGACTGCAGGGGGCTGCTAGAGAATGAAGGGTAGGTCTTCCATCTTCTAGTCACTGTATGGTCTCCTCACTTTAATCCAACATAAATGAATTAATAATCACTGTTTCTTCTCTTCTGAGCTAGAACAATGTTTGAATGAAATACTGAACAAAAATCTGCAGTAATAATATTAAAATGCTGTAAAATAAATACGATTATTATTATGATTAGGAGTCCTTTCTTAAGGTTCAACAGTGAAAAATAAGCAGAGGGTTGTCTTATGGCAACCCTATCATAGAATTTTCTTAAAAGACTGGTTTAGAAGAGGTCTGCATTTTTGCCGCCTTCTGATGCTGAGAGAGTGTGACTTGCTGTTTCCATGGCTGACCAGGGAATAGAACCCTGGTCTCCAGAGTTGTAGTCTTGAGCTCAGACCACTGCACTGTGCTAGCTCTCCGAACACAGCGATAGTACTGAATATGGCAACTTTGGTTAAGTCTAAAATGTAGTCTGTAAGAGGTCTATCCATGCCATGGTGTAACTCAGGGTGATATACTGTAGGAGGTCATTCTAACCAAATAGGTTGGCTGAGCATTTCTGCTTTTGTTCCTGATATTCAGAGAACTGTTTATGCAGCATGACACCAACATTCACCAATTACTGTCTCCCGTGCTAGCGTAGTCTTGAATCCAACACAGAGAATCCAAGTAGTGAAGAAGCTAGGATTGCCTGGCTCTTCTGTTAGAAACCTTAGGTCAGAGAAAGCTGACAGGATGCAGGAGCTCTTCCTCCAGCATTTTACACTGCTCTGAAGCCTGACACTAGATGAAATGTGTCCATTCCCTCCTGTTCTTATATGGGTGATATGAAAGTTAAATCAGGCTTCACTTTTTAGCACCTCTACATGAGATGGACAGTTCATTTTGTACATTAGAAAGTAGCTGAAAAACATACTTTTCCCACACTTCCTAAATTGCACCTGGAATAGACTTGATGGTTACATTTCAAGAGATTTTCATATTAAGTAAGGTTCATTGTATTCTTGAGATCAGACTTTCCCCATCTAGGAAATTCACAAAGCAGCTGTGACCCTCCAGATCTATTTGGATAGCAGTTGCCATCATCCCTCACCACTGGCTATGCTGGCTAAGGGTGGTAGGCGCTGTAGGTCCAAAGTCCTGGGAGGGCCACATTTGCTTACTCCTGTCCTAAACATTTCACTAGTTTTGTATGCTAATTCTTTAACTGTGTGAGCCTTCTTGCTTTCAGAACGGTTTATGAAGACTCGGGACCCGGAAGGCCACTGAGCTGTTACATGGAGGAGCCAGCACCGTACACCGACAGCACAGGTGCTGCTGGGGGAGGAAACTGTAGGTTTGTGGAATCCCCTAGTCAGGACCAGACGGTACAGGTGCAACGATTGCGGACTCCTGATGTGAGAGGACTCACACAGACTCCCCAAAATAGGCCTCATGGTCATCAGTCACCGTCACCTGACTTGCCTGAAGGCTATGGTAAGGCTGTGCTATCCTGCTGCTTCTCATTGGTTATTAAAACTGAGACAAAACCAGATAAAGGGATCAGGGGAACATACATATTATAGCCACAGTGGTTTGCACGTTTTTGGTCCTCTCAGAAGTCTTGGCCAGCATGGTTGATGGTAAGGGTTCCGGGAGTCAAAGTCCAAAACAACCAGAGCATCAGAGTTAGAGAACCATTGTTATAATACAGATTGAAGTGGCACAGTGTTATACTTTGAGTTTCCCTCCTTGTATGGTTGTTGCTCTGTGTTTAAAATCACCCTCTCTGTTCAGTTTTTCACTGGAAGCTGTTCTGTTTTTTCTTGCTAGTTATAAGCCTCTCTTTTAAAGACATTTACTGTTTGTTTTTGTATAGATTTCTTTGTTTTGATTATCCTTTTTCTTTCTCTCTTTGGTGGAGTGAATGGGCAGACTTCCTGACATACTAGCCTGTAGTCAGTAAGGAGTGATCTCAGTACTGCCTTGGGTCCCATGTTAGGAGGAAGATAGGATATTAAATTAATATTCTCTAGCGTGTGTTGTCTCATCACCTGTTAGCAAATAAACGTCTTCTGTATTGGAGTGCCCCACTATTTACTGTGAATTGGTGTGGGGAAAGGGGAGTGTTCTGTATGTTCTAAAACAAATGAGAATGTTTCCATAATGTTAATAACCCAAAACACAATGTAAAATGAGTGCCCCACAGTGTTGATTGCTTAAACAGTGTATCTAAACGCATTTCTCCTGCCAGCACTTGATTTTTGTAAGCAACTCAGTGTGAAAGCAAATGGTAGAGCAAAGATGTGATAATTATCTGAGAATCCCCAACAAAGAGCTTGATATATAAGAAGCTGGCCTATCACATGTTAATTAAAATTGTTCAGCTAAAACCTTTGGAAATAATTCATCCAGAACACAAAATGTCTGTCTGAATTGACTAGGGCTGGTATCATGAAGTGAACTAGAATAATGAGCTGTTATACTTAGTGTATTGGTAATGCTTGTGGATATCTTAAAGCCTTTGGGAATTGAGCATGTGGCAAATGAAAAGAAGTAAGCTATTTTCATGGAAGTGTAAGCTTTGCAGAGTGTCTGGTGCAATTCTCCATGGTATTACTATTTTCTCTATTTATAACTAGGGTGAAATGTACACCTCAGTATGTATAATGGAGGAAACTATAAAGAGCTACTTAAAACATTAGCTGAGCTTTAACCTGTTATATTGTTTGTGGCAAGATTGTTCTTTTTGGATTTTCACTAAAATCTCTTTTCTTCCTCTCCCTGTAGAACAAAGGACAACAGTACAGGGACAAGTTTACTTTTTACACACACAAACCGGTGTTAGCACATGGCATGACCCTAGGATACCAAGGTATCTATGTTTATGGACCTGTATACCAGTGTGAATTCATCTGGGTTTTGGCAGATAAATGAATTGTAGTGCCTGTGTTTTCAGACACCTTCCACCCCTGTTGGTGCACTTTTTAAAAACTTTTTTCTAGCCTTCATGCTTGGGTTCCTTCTATAAATGGTAGACATTATTACATTATTCCTCTGTTGCAGATTACCACCTTCACTCTTTTCTCCCAGCTTGCTAAATTGAATGTAGTGTTGGTGCAGAGCTCACAAACCTGTCGTGATTGTTTCTTTTCTGCTTTTCACAGAGACCTTAACAGTGTGAATTGTGATGAACTTGGACCTCTACCACCAGGTTGGGAGGTTAGAAGTACAGTGTCAGGAAGAATATATTTTGTAGATCATAATAACAGAACCACACAGTTCACAGACCCAAGGCTTCATCACATCATGAAGTAAGAAAACAGTGAATTATTACTTGAGTGTCAGGCTCAAGATCATACTCTGGTTTCTCTCAGACCATAAGATCATAACTTAATTGGGCCTTGTAAAATATAAATGGAACAAATGATGTAGTAGACATATTGTTGGCACCCCTCCACCCACCAAAAAAAGTTTTATGTTGAAATTGTAATCTTGGGAGTGGGGATGATTCCCTCCAGCAAAATCTAGCATTTGATCATCCAATTAACATGTGGGATTGGAAAAACTGGACAGTTGGTTATGTACACCCAATGGGACTTTGGACATCTACCCACCCAGTGTCTCCACTACATACCAGTTTGCTTTCAGAATTGATAGGACGTGTGCCTGCGTTAGCTCTGTGCTGTCCAACCTGATTAATAGCAACTCCTTCTCAGGCAGAAGTTTCTCTTCTCTTGTTCAGTTGAAGGTGCCAGGGATTCAGCTTGGGACCTCCTGTATTCAGAGCATGTGACCTGCTACTGAGCTATGAATATTTAACATGGGATGGTGCATTCGTTTTTGTTACACAGTGAACAATGTGCTTTAAGCGGAGATCTGTGTATGTCAGCATATCTGTAACCTTAGCTGGTCAAACAGCTTGCTTCCATTGAGCATTTGAACATATGGGGATTTATTGTTTGAAAAAGAGTCAACCTATTTCTTGCATAATGGAGTAAGGTTTGAGAATATTGGTGTGAGTTTTCTGGAGTACTGCATGAGTATATCTGTGGCTGGATTTTCAAGCCTCAGAGGTGGGGGGCTTGCTTTTAGAGCAGGAGGAGTTCTGTGTGTAATTCTTCAAAATCTTCAACTTTGTTCTTAAATTTGGCTGTAAGGAGACAAAGCTGCTTTTCCCATATGTTATAAGCACACTACTGTGGCATCAGTTTTCTCTTCCTCCTACCTTTTGGAAAGTAACATTTCTCTCCCTTTTTTTCACCATCTACAAGTCACCAATGCCAGCTAAAAGAACCCAACCAGCCTTTGCCAGTGCCGAATGAGGGTTCACTAGAAGACAGTGAGGAGTTGCCAGCCCAGAGATACGAGCGAGATTTGGTACAAAAGCTGAAGATTCTCAGGCACGAACTCTCTCTGCAGCAGCCTCAAGCTGGTCACTGCCGCATTGAAGTATCAAGGGAAGAAATATTTGAGGTATATAGACTTGTGTGGAAGATAACATGGAGTTAATGCTTTCAACTGCTTATGTGGAATTACTCTTAAGTTTCTGCAGGTGATGCTTGTCTTAAAATAAACATAGCCTCCATGGGGCCGAAAATTTAACAAAGCTAACATGCAGTTTAGACCCAATATAGAAATGAAGTGCTACTCACTTCAGCATGTGTACTTTGCTGTTATTTTGTTATCTACACTTTATTTTTTCTATTAAGACGACAGAGTAACAGTGATAACCTTTCAGCAGGCTCTCCCAGTCCAGTACTTTCCAGGTATGTTGGACAACCATTCCTGTTGTCACCAGCCAGCAGGTTTGGGGAGGCTGCTCTAAACACACTATTAGTTGAAATAGTTTATTGGTATTATTGGTATAAGCCAAACTTGATTGATGAACTAACTCTTGAGAATTTCCCTTGCTTAGCAGTTCTTATGTTTTGAACTTTCATTCTAGTGCTTGAATTCTTTTTTTCCCCCCTTCATTTTGCACATTCCATATCTTACATTTTCATTAATTTTGAGCATTGGACTATTTGCTTCCAGGTAGAGCAGGGACAGGCAAACTGGCCCTCCAGATGTTTTTGAATGAAAGTTCCCAGCAATCATAGCCAACATCTAGGGGAACCACACTGCTCATAACTATTGTAGAGGCCATTTGACCCTAAATGTATGATGTATGCTGAAGTCCATTGGGTGAATCTTGAAATTAACCTAAAATCATTTGAGTCTTCTTTGAGAGAAACGTTTGCTGGTAAACATCTGTAAGGAAGATAAGACATTCTCAGATAGGCTGAAAGAGCAATCCACATTCACAGTTGGGTTAATCCTCAAGGGTTATGGCCTTAAGCCATGAGAATCAACCTTTTTACATAAAGTGAAGAGCTGTCATTCTCTAAAACTGCACTTCTGATTCTTTATGTAGGAATCATACCGCCAGATCATGAAGATGAGGCCAAAAGATTTGAAAAAGAGATTGATGGTAAAGTTTCGAGGAGAAGAAGGCTTGGATTATGGTGGAGTGGCAAGGTAGATATCAGAATTTTTAAAATTGGTGCATATTGGGCAAATATATTGATAAAAATTCAGGGAAATTTGTTACCTTGACATTTTATGATGACTGCATTAGGATGCAGTGATAGACTATGGTTTATTGCTGCAAGGATGCACTTGCGCACTGGATGAAGAGGAGGAGTGCAGCTGTAAGAGTTGAAATTTTCACTTATAGCCAAACCCTGAAGTGTGATTCGTATCATGTGTATCATTTGTATCATTAGTATCATTGTATCCCCTATTGAGAATGATACTCCCATGTGTGTGTGTTCCTTCAAATCACCTGTGGATTTATGGCAACCCCATGAATTGCATGGGTTTTTTTCTTAGGCAAGGAATACTCAAGTGGTTTTTCCAGTTCCTTCCTCTGAAATATAACTTACAGCATCTGGTATTTGTTGGCAGTCTCCCATTTAAGTACTAACCCGTGCTAACCCTTCTTAGCTCCTAAGATCAGACGGGATCTGGTGCCTTTATGGTATCCCGGCCTGTTAGTCATCAGACAATTTAGTAAAACAAGACAGAACTTTGAAACTAGCTTCTTTTGTAAGAAACTTAAGCTAACTTAAGACTAACCACCATTTGTCCAGTTTCAAACAAAACTGCAATTTGCCGCTAATCTTAAAAATGCACATCAAAGCTTCTAGAAAGCAGGATACAAGTATTTTCGATAAATAAAAAAGGGGGATCAAAATACTAAAAAAAAACCATTGATTTTCCCAGGACTTAGGCAGGATGGAGGTTATATAGACTTGAAACAAGACTGTATTTATGTTTATGTAAGGGGTCTGTGGCCTTGAATGATTTTACATCAGGGGTGGGAATTGTACAGCCCTCCAGATGTTGAACTGCATCACCCAGCAGTCCTATCCAGCATATTCATTGATGGGAAATGCTTGTAGTTGCAGTTCGACAGCATCCGGAAGGCTACATGGTTCCTGTCTTTGTTGCTCACTCTGTCTGTGCCAGTTGGCTCTCCCCCTCCAAACAAAGCAAAGTCATTTTTAAAATGGCATTGATCTTCATTCCAGCATAAAATTAAATGCTTTGTGGCATTGTATTCAGAACAGACAGGCACACATACAGTCATTTTCTTCCTCCCTGGACCCTTAATCAGATTCCTTTTTAGCTCTTAGAAATAACACCTTAAAACCAGTATCCTGTCTTTTCATATAGAAAAAATATGTGCCATATTAAACCATAGTAAACTCCAAACTGTTTGAGGTCCATAAATTGCTCTGGCTGTTTTGGAGAATATTTTTCTAATCTTTATTTCATCTATCATGGTCCTTAGGGTATATTGTGCTTCTCCCGGTAATAGGTCTGTGTTTCATCCTGGGATCCTATTGTAATGTTATTCACTTCCTTGCCTCTGAGCTGTCATTTCCTGGGTTTGGCAGCTCTTCCAAGGGCTAAGAGCATCAGTGACTAAAATCACCCTGAGTAAGACTTTTTTTGTCTAGCTCCACTGATACGTTCTCTAATCTTAAATTCTCTAGACAAAATTCTTGCTGTCTGGGAGCACTTCCCTTTTGACCTCTCCCTTGTCATCACTGGCATGTTGCAAGAGTTTCTTTATCTTGTCTGCACTTTAAAACTGTCTAGACAGTTGCTGAATCCGCTAGCATGGCTTAGCCAAATGTCTCCTCTTTAGCTTCAGGGGGATGCTCCTTGTGCAATTAAGCTGCTTTATTATCTCAGGTTAATAACTCACAACATACCACTACTACTGTCACATGGAAGGAGGTCGGTCACCAAATTCTTTCAGAAACTAACTTCCTGTAAAAATGATTTATTCCTCCAGTTTAGCTGGTCTTTTTTTTTAAACTATCTAAACATTGCTCGTAGAAGTCTTCATGTATTATTTATATCATAATATCACTTGCTATTACAAATTATGGATTTGCTGTTACTAAATACCAATAAAGAGAAACAGACAATTAGACCAAACCAGCTTTTTTAAAAGTGCTTGCAGTGTCTTAACAGTGCATTAATAGATCATCACTCGGTAATGAAAGGTGACCCAGTTTCTGTATGCTATCGTTGCCCTGGGTTGTGAGGCAAAGAGTTCTGTGCAACAAGTGAGTGCTTGTACTTATTTTCCCAATAGAGGCTAATCAAAGGAATAATATTGTCTTAATTTGTCTCCATTTATCTTGTAAAGTCTGCAGACTTTTGTTTTTCTTTGAGGATGTCTGTGCTCAGTGAATAAGAGATTCCTGCTTTAATGAGTGTGCAAGCTGTAGCCCTCCGCCAAAGTCTGTTTTGAACCTACACTGGAAAAAAAAATCCTGTCTGTCTTTTTTTGGCAGGGAGTGGTTATACCTATTATGCCATGAAATGTTGAACCCTTATTATGGACTTTTCCAGTACTCTACAGATAACATTTACACATTGCAGATAAATCCAGACTCCTCTATCAATCCAGTAAGTATTATAAAACCTAAGCATCTGTGTGTTTTGCTTGTGATATGTATTAGGAAAAAGCTGCATCTTGGATATCTCGGTAGTGATGCAGACCAGGAGACAGAGCAACTAAACTGTTTCTGTGACTCTAATGTTGCTTCAGATTTGGATTTCTCAAACAGCATCTGCCCCTCATGCTACATAGAAAATCTCCTTTTGAAGTGGAAACATTTCAGAAGCAGTTTGAGAGATGGCACAGTGATCCCAATTCAGGAGATGGAAGGTCAAAATATTCCCTCTCCCTCTTCTCTCTCTCTCCCTCTCCCTCTCTCTGTATGCGTGTTTGGACGCATACATACAAGCTATTGGGTATCTCTAAATTCCCAATTATAAGACTTATCCAGATCCCATGTTTACAGTAAGGTCAGGCTCTTGGTGTCTGTCAGCCACCCTAGGCTAATCTGGCATTTGCATTGCATGGGAATGGAATGGCATGATTCCAGTTTTCCCTGACATGCACATCATTTGAAAGGTTGTGTAAGGCTGGAGCATCAACAAAATGTGAGATCTGAGTTTTTCCCTTTGCTTGTTAGTCTTTCTTTATATTATGCGAATCTGTCCACTTGTATTTTCCAGTTGATCTCAAACAAAACTGCAAAGGTGAGTATACCTAACATCTCCGAGGACCTTAAAGCATCAGCTCCTTGTAATGGATTAATTTGTAGAGCCTCAGCTTTCCCAGTTGTAGAGTAATTATGACTCTTCCTGTTAATTGCCTTTTCAGTTCCACTAAATGCTCATTGCATTGCTCTTGAACATTTGTCCCTTACAACCACCCACTGCATCTTAATAATAATATAAAAAAAATCTTTACAGAACTGACTACTGTAGCAGCATTCTCAAAACATTTTTACTTGTTTGAAAGCTACATTATTTTTCAAACTAACAAAACTCAGAGTGGTGCTGGGAGTGAGTTGGCAATCATTTTGCTGAAAAATGGTTGGCAAAGCACACAACTATTTTACTCACATTCATCTTAAAAAACTAAGGATGTTTAACTGTTGAATTTATTAAGCATTAATGAGAACGGTTGTTGTGACATCACATTGACTGGAAGCAACTTCATTTTCGGAGCGCTGATCCTTATGTAACCAAAATTGTGCCCTCCATTCACAAGATGGGAGCTCCCTGCATACTCAAGGAATCCCCAAAGTCTGGAGAAGTACAAAATATTTTAGAGAGGGCTCTAGGGAGAACCAGGATGGTGCTAAGAAGCACAAGCGCAAAATCTTTTCCAACCAGCATGTGATCAAAGTGTTGATTTGGTCTAACATGTTAAACCAGCCGAGGACTTCATACCTGGATATAACTTTTGCAGATCAGATTTTTAATGTGAATTGCCAAGTTAGTGGCTAAACATTTAGTGACTTGAAACCTGAAATCACACATGGTAAGATGGACTATTCTTAGCTCAGCTACACATGAGAGCCTGCATGTGAGATGAAAATTTAGCAATGCTTTTTATTAGATATCTCTAGTATTTATTTCTATATGAGGTATGAGCAGATTAAGTGAAAACTCACTGAACTGTAAAATGTCTAAAGGTATAAATCTAACCACAAGATGTCAGCACTGGGCTTCTATTCTAGAGAGTGAGTTTGGGTTTTTTGGCTTTTCTTGCAGGATCATCTGTCTTACTTCCACTTTGTTGGTCGGATAATGGGTCTGGCTGTGTTCCATGGGCACTACATCAACGGGGGTTTCACTGTTCCTTTCTACAAGCAGCTTCTGGGCAAACCCATCCAATTATCTGATCTGGAATCAGTTGACCCAGAACTACACAAGAGTTTAGTTTGGATTTTGTGAGTAATTGACCATAAAAATCAAAACTTGTGTTTTTTGAGTACAGTTCAAGGCAAGGAAAACTCCACTTAATAGTCATCTGGAATCCTTTTCCAGCCTGCTAGTATCTCCGTAGTCCCTTCAACCCATCTTCAAACATTACTGTTAATAAAGGGGAAGGGGCAAAACATCTGAAATGAGTCTCTAAAATTCAACAGATTGAACAAATTCAACAGTAAGCGAAATGTGAGAGTACAGTGACACAAAAATAAATAGCATATTTCTTTTCCCCAACAGAAGAAAAAAAATCTGTTTCAAAGCAGACAAATAAAATACAGTTGAGTCACTGAGGGCCCAGATAACATAAATCATGCATGATTCAAGATGTGAATAAAAAGATCTTTCCCTGATGCCCAATCCTATTAGGCAGCTTCTCTTTACTTTACTTTACTACTGTGCTTTCAAAATATTTAGCCAAGAACATTATCGGCTGTGTCTTGGTAGATGCAAAAATAACTTGTATTCTTTGGATTGTTACTGACAGAGAAAACGACATCACTCCAGTTTTGGACCATACTTTCTGTGTGGAGCACAATGCCTTTGGCAGGATTCTGCAGCACGAGCTCAAACCAAACGGGAGGAATGTTTCTGTTACAGAGGAGAACAAGAAAGAATATGTCAGGTACCACTGGAAAAGAAGACATTCCGCTCCCCCCGACCCCAACAATAATGATAGTGAGATAGTATGTGTAGTTCCTCTCCTCTTAGATCACCTGTGCACTGAAAACACTGAAGTTCTGTATAGCAGCTGTGGAGATTATAGTGATGTCCAGTCACCTGAATATATATGCATGCATCTGCGTTATAGCTGCCGTTGCTACTGCTGCAGGCAGCTCAGTATTGCTGTGAGGAGTGTACCTTAAAAGCTTTGAGGTTTGGAATCTAGTAAGATAGCACTGTAATTACCTGAGTATAGTGGTTTGAGTGTTGGACTGGGGCACTGGAAGGCCAGAGCTTGAATCTCTACTCAGCCGTGGAAATTTATTGGGTGACCCTGGGCTAGTCACACTCTCTCAGCCTCAGAGAAAGACAAGGGCAAGCTCTGTGCTGAACAAATCTTGCTAAGAAAACCCTGTGCTGGGTCTGCCTTACGGTCTCCCTCAGTCAGAAATGACTTCAAGGGACAGAACAACAAAAAGTGCTGGTTTGCTCCTCTGGAATGCTGAGAAACCAGAAGTAATTTGGATGGTAATTTTGATGGAAAAAACTTCTCAATTTTGTACCTCTCCTTGCTCCACCCTGCGGTCCCTACCTTCCATCTGCCATAAGCTTCACTCCTGACAGGCATATGTTTCTCTGAATTTAGAACTTGTTGTCCATGGTCAAGATAACTTTAGCCACATTGGTCTCCTGTAAATTGATAACATGGCCTGGACCTATGCTGCATTGTTTCACTTTTTTAAAAAATTATCACATTGCCTTGATCCAGTTGATTGCTTTGATATTGATGGGGCAAACAAGTTGAATGGGGAGAGAAAACATGATCTTGACCTGGTATAGGGATCAGATCTCAGTGAAAAGGTGCTTTGTTGTTCCCAGAGTTTTGCTTGTTATAGATCCAGTAGGAAACGTACTGCATCTTGTGTCTTTTTGCAAATTTTATTTCTATTTATGAAGCACTGTCTGCCATTTCCCTTCATCCCAGGTTGTACGTTAACTGGCGGTTCATGAGAGGAATTGAGGCCCAGTTCTTGGCTCTGCAGAAAGGCTTTAATGAACTTATTCCTCAACACCTACTGAAGCCTTTTGACCAGAAGGAGCTTGAGGTACCAATCACACCATTTCATTTTACTTCTTAGCCATGTGACCAATAAAAAGGAAACTGCACTTTGTAAAAACAGTTTCAGCTTTTCCATCCTGACTATGGCAGATACAGTTTTATCTGGAACAGTTAAGACTGTGGTAGGCATGCATTTTGCTTCTCACTAATGGAAGAGAACTCAGTCTTTATTAGGAGGCTGGGCTTGATGTATAAATAAGCAAGAAGCTCAAGCCTGGGGTAGTTTGTTAAACCTTTAATGATGAAATCAAGCATATTCCGCTTCTGAGTACTTGTCTGTTGATGGGTTTTGTAAATGGCTTTCTATGGGTGGTAGAGGGAAGGAGGAATGAAAAAGGGAAGGGCTTGGGGGAAGGTTATACTTCTGTGGAGCCAAACTGTAGATATTCAAGAGCTGAGCTCAGAAAGAATATTTTTTAAACTACAACTCCTAGCATCCATTGGCTATGCTGGCTGGGGGTTTTTGGGAGTTCTGATTCCATAAAGGAACCTTTTCCCATCTCTGTTCTTGTGGCAGAATGTTCAGCTCCATGTAAGGCCATTTCCGCACTAGCCTGTTATAGCGCGATGATTCCACTTTCAACAGCCTCTGGAATCCTGGGGTTTGCAGTTTCGGGAGGGGCCACCTGGCCCCTCCCGAAACTGCAAACCCCAGGATTCCAGAGGGTGTTGAAAGTGGAATCATCGCTCTATAACAGGCTAGTGCGGAAACAGTGTTATTTTTCTAGTGCTTGATATTGAAAATGTGTGTTTTTGGTGCACCAGCTCATAATAGGTGGCCTGGATAAGATTGACTTGAACGACTGGAAGTCCAACACTCGTCTAAAGCACTGCATGGCTGACAGCAATATTGTCAAGTGGTTCTGGCAAGCGGTGGAAGCCTTTGATGAAGAGAGGAGAGCAAGGCTGCTACAGTTTGTGACGGGCTCAACGCGGGTTCCCCTTCAGGGCTTCAAGGCTTTGCAAGGTGACTGCTAGGGAGGCTGAGTTAGCACCTTTGCACGGGGGATGGCAGAAGAATGCAGGTGGACTCATTTCAGTCCAAGGAACTGCTCATCAGTTCACCCCAAACAGTGTGTTTCTGTAACTATATCATAAAAATTTCCTTTGTGGAAATCCATGGCCCCATCTGCCATAGGGGAAGCTGACTTACACTGAGTTAGGCTATAGCAGAGCTTAGAAAAGTTACCTTATTCAGCTGCAGCTCCCAGAATGGCCAACTCTGTTCTGTAGCCCGGTACCTCAGTACTGTCTACTCTGATAGGTCATGGCTCTCTGGGGTCTTTCTTAGTACCTGTTTAATTGGAGATGCTTAAGATTACACTGTAGCAAATTCAGCATGCAAAGAATGTGCTCTCTTGTGCTGCCCAAATTAAATGTGCCACGCCCACTTTTCTTTCTCTGCAAGCTAGTGCCTGTGTGTATATTTGCATGGCTACATATACTTATACCCTTACATACGATCTGTGGGTTTTTCTCCTGTTTCCCTTGGTGATATAAGAGCTTGGATGTGGCAGAGGCCATTTCCACACTAGTCTGTTATAGTGTGATGATTCCACTTTCAACATCCTCTGGAATCCTGGGGTGTGCAGTTTCGGGGGGGCCAGCTGGCCCCTCCTGAAACTGCAAACTCCAGGATTCCAGAGGATGTTGAAAGTGGAATCATTGCACTATAACAGGCTAATGTGGAAATGGCAAGAGAAAGGGTGAGGATGGGAGGATGACTGTGTTTTTGAAGGACCTTAACTAGAATGTCTGTTTGCAAGGTTCTACAGGCGCCGCAGGACCCAGGCTCTTCACTATCCATTTGATAGATGCGAACACAGACAACCTTCCAAAAGCTCATACTTGGTAAGACTGCTTTTCCTTCCATCAAGCGGTGGTAGACTAGGCATTTGAATCTGAGTGGGCGTCTGTCCAGGTGAAATCAGATGCCTTCACCAAAAAGAAATAGCATTTTAGCAATATAGAAATGTGTGGTGTACATGAAGACCAGAATTTGGACTACAGTTCACAGAATTCCCAAGCCAATATGCCTGCTGGTCATGTCGGCTCAGAGATTCTGCAATTTTTCCAGGCTCTGGCCTAGGCCATCCATCTCGAACCTGGTATCCTGCAGGCTTCTGTCATCCTCGGCCAGCATTGGCCATGCTGACTAGGGGAACAATGGCAGCCGTAGTACAGCACATCTGGGGTGGGGTGTCATGGAATGAGGGTGTATGTGATTTTCAGAAAGGTGCTGTCATTTATCATTTGCATAAAACTAAAGCCCGTTACTGTAACTGCATACAACTGGATGCAGTAAAGATATTTGTACATGATGAAGAAAGATGCCTGTAAATTCCAAAACATAAAGGCAGTTTCATGTTCGTATGGCACAACAAAAAAAGAAAGTGTTTAATTGTGGAAACTGAGCAGATAGTTCATTCAACAAATTTAGCAGCATTCATGTTTCAGCTGTCACTTGCAGTGATAGTGATCAGATAGTACATGCAGGGCAGTTTGGGGGCTTCCTCTATTTTCCCCCTCCCCAAAGAGAATGTGGTTAGGAATTGCTCACTCTAGGATAGAGAAGCAGCCAGAAATGGGGGCGTGCTCACCTTTTTCTCTCTCCACTCAGTTCAGTTTTTGCTGCAGTGGGATTTGAAACATGTCTTTGCAAGGGGGGAAACATGCTTGGAATATTGCAATCTTAATGCATCTTAAGCGTAGAAATGTGAAACAGACCAGCAGAGAAGAAAGGATAAGCAGTACTTTCTCTTGTAAAAGAAGAAGAAAAAAACTATCTTGCTTTTCCTTCATCAGGACATAGGGATGGCTATAGTGTTCTTTGCCATGAGATTTATCTTTCACTTGGAAACTGAAGGATGTTATAATTGAGCAACGGTTTCCAGCAAAACCAAGACACCATAAATCAGTTTTTTTCAAAAATCCAAACCATTTTTGCTTTCATTTTGTTTACTGTGTTTCTATGGGAAAGCCATATTGTACAGAAAATAAAGTGTCTAACAACCCATATTGCACTGAATGCAAACATAATGTCCAGCTGTCTCCCTCCCCCATTGCTCCCTTTTTTGGGTCCTCAGCCCTTTAAATAACTTCTGGAGGTTTTTTTGTTGGTGGGTGAAACTGCCCTCCCCCCAGCAAAAGAATATTTTGTAGATATAGTTTCATGGCATTCCAGCTTTTACTAGGCAGTCCTTGCAGCTACCTACCTCTTTGCCCTGCTCATGCAGTAGCAGGGTTGGCCTCTGTTTATTCCATCTTATTCTCTGCCTGTACCAGACATGACTTGGCTGTGTGTCTTCCTTACAGTAGTAGACAGGGCGGTGGTTTAGGAAAAGATTTGTGAAGTAAGAGTTGTGAGTTGCACTGTATAATAAGAGTATTGCAGTTGGACAGAGATGATGATCAGTACGCCTGCATGGTGGGAAGGTGAAAATCTTTTAGTTTCATGTTTGTTGCATTTCCCAGAATCCCACAAGCATTCGTATTCTCTCAGAATTCCTTATTGGGTGATGAGACTGTTTTTCTTTCCAGCGTGAAAATCTACTCATACTCTTCAGCCTTTTTTTCAAAATGTAATCATCTTGAGTGTATACGTATTTTTTCAATTATATGTGTTTTATATTGATGGATGTTTGTTTGTGTACATTTTCTGAATGTATGCATATTCAGTTCTGCATATTTTTCAGATGCTCGTGTGATTTTCTGTACTCTTTTTTCAATAGAAGGTACTACAAGCCTTAAAAATGCTGGATTTCCATCCCTGGCTTGTATGAATTAGTTATCGCTTATTAAAATTGTTTTGTTCTGCAAAGTACTTATGTTTTATTTTTATTCTACTACTGATAACTCCCTAGTGAACATGAGCACTTTAGCAAAACACCAGTTTCATCTTCCTATCTGTCTCCTATGATATTCCTATGCTAAATTCAGTGGTTTAATATTTATTTTACACAGAAGCTCTAAACTTCTCCTGACAGAGAGGTTCAGAGACTCACTTTTTAAAGCCCAATGATGATAAAAACACATTATATCAGTTTAAATTGTCTTTTACTGTTTTGCTTTCTCATTCTAATTCCCTGCCTCTTGCCTCCAGTTGGTACCTCTAAAAGTTTTGACTAGGCTAGGCAATGCTATCCTCCCTCCCCTGCCCCTTTTTTTATTGTCTGTTTCCCCATCACTTTATATAATTTTGTGTCAGGTAAAGTGTTCAAGCTAAATATTTGATCAGAGGTGACAGCAGACTAACTTGGTTACTTTAACCTTCTGCAGCTTTAACCGAATTGACATTCCGCCTTACGAGTCCTATGAGAAGCTTTATGAAAAGCTACTGACAGCTGTGGAAGAGACATGTGGGTTTGCAGTGGAGTGAACAGGCAACCAAAGGAAACAGATACTAGCTCATGGACCACCAAATCAAAAGCTGTAAGAAGAAGCTTGCTGTGAACTTCTTTTTTGTCCAAAGCATTGAGACGCTCGACAACTGGGGGGCATCTGCGGCTGTTTCCCCCTCCTGTGGCGGTGTTTTGGGGGAGGGGGGCTTTTGTTGGTGGTTCCCAACCATATTTTTCCTCCCTTTTGTTACAATAATTCCTGCCTCCCCCTGCCCCCGTTTCCCACAAAAGTAAAGGTAGTCAGGTTCAGCATTTGGTTTTGGTTACCCAAGATATTCTGCTAGACTCGTAACACATATTGTGATAAGGTCAATGACCTGTGGTCTTTTTTTATAGGAGTATCAAACTGTAGTTGAGTATCTTGAGATTGGTTTGCTGAGGATCTGTTGACTGGTAGGTGTATATGGATGTTTTGTCTTAACGCAGTCCTGAGCCCTTGTAGAGTCCAGAATCTCTGGAAATGAGACTGGCACAGGAATTCCAAGTTGCACATTTCAGAATACACATTAAAGAATGGATAGCAGAGAACGACTCCATAGGCACACACAACTGGGGGTTCTTCCTTGGCAAGAAGCATGTTGTGTGAGTGTGGTGGCTTGGTTCTTTAGAAGAGGAAACAGGAAGGAATCCAAGCCATCTTAAACTGGGAGGTAAGTTTTTCATTTTGGGTGCTATTACAGGAGACAGGCTTGTTTGGTGGATTTGCTTCTCGTTTATGTGGTTACTGGGATATGTTAGGGAATGCGGCAAGGGGCGTGGCCCAAGGTCTTAGCAGTCTGAAAGATTTCTTTCCCCCGATGCTGTTCTCAGTTGCATTCAGTGACTTGAAATTACAGAAATCCTAGTTCCTCGGGAATGGGGAATGGCTCTATTAAAAGAGGACTATGTAACGAATAAAGGTGTAACACAGTGATTTTAACCTAAGACTATTGAGTAATCCAGCATCCTCCTTTCCGCCTCTTTTCTCCTTTGCTTCCTCCTCCTTACTCCTGGCATATATCTGAAGCTGTTGTGCAAGGTTGCTTATTAAGTGAGTGGCTTCCCATGACTTCCTGCAAGAGAAGAACCAAAGCACTCAGGTTACATTAAATAGTTTTTTTTTAAACTTCACACAACAAGCAACAAGGCAGTATTTTTAAAACGCAACATTTCCTGGCACAAAGACTGACTAAGCATCAAATATGTCTTGGTAGACCTGAGACTCCCTCCCTCCTGATTTAAATACAAAGATGCATATTAACAGATGATGGATGAGTAGGACGTTGGGCTTCAGCTGTAGGTCAGATGGCTCTTTGGTCTACAAAGATATTTCTATTGTCAAGTAAAAAATAAATAAATTGACACTGAGGATAGCTTTAAACTGTGATAGGACAAATTCAAGTTAGTTACTCGTAAGAACCCTGAAGTCTTTCTTTTCTGTTTGTTCAGCTGTAACTTTTGTGGTTTGGTGATGGAAATATGAGGATGACATTTGAAAACGGAAATTCTATTATTTTGTGATATTTGCACCATGTGGTTAAAGGGCTGGATTTTTTTTTATCTAAAGGTGTAACGTGGAATGGACTTTGAAATCCAGTCACACTTAAGGGACCAGTTTAGCTGCATTGTGAGTTCTTTGGAGAGATTGTGGGGTATCAAGGGAGTTTAAGGGATTTGAAATTAAAAATTTTAGTTACACATAATTCTCTACATAATGGCAGTGTAGAGGCTCTGTTTTCCAAATCATCTGGAGATCAGATGCTGTCTATAGAAGGTGATTAATCCCATTGTTGGTCACTGGAATTTAAATGTGCAGCATGATTATAGAGATAAATTATAGAGATAAATGATGAACAAAAGTTTGCAGAGATTATTCCATGTAGGTCTGTGGTACAAGAGAAATGTTGTCCTCAAGCACAGAGATGATGCAGTTGGCCACACAAGACTAGCGTAAGCAATACTGACATTTGCATGTTGGGAGGCTGTTTTTTGCATGACCCTTGCCTCTGGTTGCGTCCATCCTAATGGTTGGAGCCCATGTTGTACCAGGAGCATCAGAAAGAGAGGACAAGTGAAATAAGCATGCAATGTGCTTCAGGAAAGACAGCAGCACGCGAGAGGTAGCTGGAGAATCCTGACTGGGTTGATGTTCAGACCACATGATGTACATAGCTTCTCTGTGGTCATAGCGAGGAAGATGTGAGGTGTGCGTCTCTGAAATCTACTTTGTGTTTCCCATTTTTGTGTCCTAAAGATTTTGTGCCACTGGTTCCATCAACCAAGAGCCAAACTAAGCAGTGTGCTATGACTCTGTATACTGAGTTTGAGGCAGGTTCAGGCTGGAACTGGCAAAAAAGGAAGCAAGCTAAACAAAAGGCTCAGCTTTTTGTTGCTGCATTTTGTTCTGTTTTTGCTGGGAAGAGCACTATTGATTGCTTGCTCCTGCTCAAGCTGAACATTCCACATCTCCTTTTCCCAACAAGGAAGCTATTAAAATGGGTGGGAAGGTGAGGCCTTTCTTGCAGGATGTGGACGGCTAAACTTTAACTTTATCTTCACTGAGGGCTTTTTTAGCAGCTAAACAACTCAAACAAAGAATGCAGAATAAACTTGATTTATATTCTCACCTGTTGCCTCTGGGTCAATGAAAACCAACTGGAAAAGGTTTATGGCAAACAAGTAGAAATCTAAGGCAGTATTGAAGGATACTGGAAGCGCCCTGACCTCTGCACCTGTGTCTTGCTGTTAGTGTGACACCTGCATCTAGGAGGTGGGAAAATGCTGTTTCTGTTGCACTGGAGATAGAGAGGAATTGGAAAGATACGTGTGCTTTCTGTTCCTTCAGTCAGATGATTATGTTGAAATTCACCTAAAATGATCTTTGGTACCTCTGGTAGGAGAAGAGTTTAGCAACTAGTCCAGTGATTTCTGTGTCTTTGGGGGTCTTTGTTTACTTGCCCTGAAATGCATCATCCAGCATATATGCACTCAGGGATGTAGGAAATCACCACTCCTTTCATGTTAAAAATTGAGAAAGTATGAGTAGTTTTAAGTCAAATGGGAACATTTTGGACCAACTTCTTGTTTCTAAAGACATGGCTTGCTCAGCATTGGGTATGGTCTATGAAACCTCCACTATCATTCAGAGTTGGCTTTCCCTCCCCACTTCTCCATTAGCGCTGGTACCCAGTATTCTACACTGTAGAGCACAGAAAGTTTCCCAGAAAATGCAGTATGTAATTTGTTTTTACTCTGTTACTTTTTTTTTTGTTCCTCAACCACTTTATAATGTATTTTTAACTTATTATTTTGTAATGTCTTGTTTTTAAGTATTGCTGCTACCCTCGTTACTCTTCTCACCATTTTTATTGCGAATTTTATTTTGTGGAGGAAAAAAGTTGTACACTAATGTTTTTCATTTTATGTCTAAATCAAAGTATTTAAAGAAATACTAGTTCTATTTAACGTGGTTATGGAGCCAGCTGGAATAAACAGTGATTGTATAGTAAGGCTGGGCCCAGGAGGTCATGTTCATTTTTGTTACATATGCAATAAACTCTCACAACTTTAAGTTTGCGAGCCCATTAGTGTGGTGGATTCACTAAAATTTAATAAACACATTCAGTAGCCCTAATGTAGTGGCATTCACAGCTCATGGTGGTATTTTTGGCAGCTTTTACTGCACATGGGAAGGTTTTTCATACCAGATCACACTATTTGTCCATACAACTAGCAGCCAGACAGGCCTTTTCCTATTGCCATCTACCTGAATGTTTTAACTGGAGATGCCAGAAGCCAAAGACCTTTCAACTTACAACCTCTTTGTCTCTGAGGAAGAATTGCCTTCAGATGATGTAGCAGAGAAACTGCAAATATGGTAAGTGTGGGTGGCCAGGTGAGCCAATAAATATTCTGGTGGGTTTAATAGCATCTGTGGATATATTTGCAAAGCAGCCATCTGTACAATCATTTTGACTGCCTGTTTTAAATTGTTGAAACCTCCGCACACCTCACTTCCCATTTTTAAAAACAAAGCTTTACAACATGCTTTTGAGATGATAGAGTGGTGATGGGAAAGCATCGGCAAGTATTTGTTTATTGCTGGGATTCAACATGTGAAAGTTGTATAAATTTATATGCAGATGTTTATGTACACACATGCTCTCTCGCACGTACACACATACAAAATTATGGTGCTTAACAAAACAAATAATCTTGAAGCAAAATGTTTCTGCTTCTGCCTTCAGCTGTTGGTTTTATATACATGCATAGAGTGGACCCTCCATACCTGTGAGGGTTGTATTCCAGGAACCCCTGTGTAAAAGGAAAAAGGTGGATGCTTTTGCCCCATAATACCTCATGGTGGCAATGTATATGTGGACAGTTCAGTGCATCTGTGTGCACATTCCTGCCATTTCAGATACAGGGTGTGACACAACCGTGGTTGCTTAAAATCACACGTCTGGAGACCACAGGTAAGGAGGGCCCATTGTACATATGCATCGATTGATGCAGCTGAAGTCTCAGCCTTTTTTCTTTTCCAGGATTGAAAGGCAGCAAGTTGGTCAAAAGTTTTTCATCAGACTTGCGTCCTAAACAAAATGAGAACCAGGACTCCCCTATGTAGGGGGACAAAATGCATTGCTCCCCATGACAAATTTTTCCTGCAGTCCCCAAATTTCTAGCCCTCCAACTAAATTATAAAGTGAATTCAGGCATCCAAAGCAAAGGAGCAGGCAAAATCACAAAGGGATGTGAACACAGCAAATGTAAGAGTTCCAGGTATTTACTGTTATGCTAGGGATGTGATGACAAGGAAAATTTCATGGGGAGGAGCGGAATTCTCATTTGGAGGGGCAATATTGTCATCCTCCCCATAGCTGCACACCTTCTCCTGTCCAAATTCTATACAGGCATACCTCAGTTAACAAAGGCCTCTGACAAAGAGGCTGCTTTTTCACAAAGTCATTTTTTCATTTTCCTATTCCCCCCTTTTTCTTCTTTGTCCTTTGTCTAGCTGGAGGTTTTTGGTAGCAGTAGCACTGGGAGGCTGGTGAAGGAGGGCAGGAGAAATACAGACTTAGGTCAGGTGGCAGCAGGGTGACTGCAATAAGTGCAAAAAAAAAAAAAAGGTTGAGCTGGGTAACAATGGGATTCTGCACCAGCTGATCCTACTGCAGCTATGTGTGCCTGACTACAACAGGCAGTGTAAAGAGCAGCTGTCTCCAGAATCCCTTGCTGAGCCTGTGTGAACAGCAAAACAGAGAGAAAAGGAGAAAGCAGATAAGCCTGCCTACAGAAGCATAGATCTGTAAGCTTTGGTCACCAATATGGAAATCATAAAAGGTATTGGAGACTAATGAAAGAAAAGAAAATCATTGCTGGATGCATTTTGGAAAAAACCTTTGAGTGGTTTCTTGAAGATTCAAAATGTTTTTCTCGTTACCTGACAAGATTATTTCATTTCATGTGTGATTATTGTTATTTTTGAATAAAAAATTTGCTGAAACATGTTGAACTGCTCTTCTCTTTTGTGGTTTAGGCCCCTATCCCTGCTCATTCCATGGTGCTTCTGTCCCTGGTACCAGATTTTCTGTTAAAAGAAGTAAAGTCCAGGAACACATCTACTTTGTTTACAGGTTTACTTGTACTCTCACTTGGCAGCAGAATTTCTTGTGAGGCAGGGAATGGTAGACACAGCTACCGTGAGCCATCTCAATCTGATGGTTCAGAATTTTCTGTTAGCTGAACAGAATTTATCAAACTCTCTTTAGTTTGAGGCGAAGTGCTTCTTTTGACTTTCTGGTCACATCCATGTGTCTCGCAAGCATCCTCTTTGGAAGTAAGCTGACACTTCATGAGACACTTCGTAACACTACAGGCAGACTGTTCCTCGTTGAGGAATGTTTAAATGTGTCAGCCAGCAAATGAGCGCAATGAACCCAGTGGCACATCCGGATTTCCATGACAGATGCAGAGTGGAATGAATCCATAAGTTAATTTGCTATGACGGGAGGGAGATTAAATGACCACTTTAGGCAGAATTAGTCTCTCAACATTGTCTGCTTAACTGCTTTTTCTGGAAATAATACTGAAAATGCTAAATCTGGGGGGCTGGTGCAAGAACTGCCAGCATGGGACGTTAAGCAGTAAACTGTATGTTGTTGGAGTGGGAGAAGATGGTCAAGAGCCACTTTTGAAAAGGCCAGTTTTGATGTCAACCTTGAAAGATGATGAGCAACCAAGATCCAAAGTGACGTGGCAGGTAAAAGTAGAGAAAAAGGCCCTATCCACCGATTGCTCATCCATGAAATTTGAAGACTGAAGTGCTGAATCCTGCCTGCTCTGTTAGAGGTTTTCTCAGGAGAACTGTACCATAGAGGAGAGGTTCCGGGCTGTGTGGAAAAGTTCCATGCAGGCAGGAAGGTCTTAAGATCTCTTACCCCATGAGGAAGGCAGTGGTGGGAGAGCAGGCTTGGTGTTTTTCTGCTCATGCAGAGGAAAAAGCAGGGTGAGGAAATGGAGTGAAAAGGTACAGTCATTCACTTCGTTCCTCGATCAAGTTCATGAGGTGACTGAACATCCAAAGAGCCTTCTTGGATCAGACCAAAGGCACACCATTAGGCATCTAAGAAATGAAAAATCAGAGGTAGCCAGCCATTTTGGCCATGCAGCAAAATACAACAAATCTGCAGAACAGTGATACGTTTGTTGGCCAGCCAAAATGTGCAAAATACAATATGCAGGCTTTTGAAGCTTCACTAGCGGCTTCATCAGGCAAAGATGTTAAAAATCACAAAGGAGGAGAAAATCAACCTTGTTAGATCACAGGCCCCACAGTGGCCAAGAATGGGAGTGGCCTCTGTCTGCACTGAGATCCCTCTAGACCATCTTAACTGACCACAGAAGTAACATGTGAGACAAAATGTAGGCCTGTGACTCTTAGCATCATCACTTTTCTTCTCCTGTATCATTTTTAACATCCCTGCCTGACGATGAAGAAGACAGTGAGGCTTCAAAAGCTTGTATGATACACTTTGTGCATTTTAGTTAGCCCAGTAGAAGCAACAAGTCAGCTTGCAGTTTGACAGAAGGACAGATGGATACCTGAAGCTGAAAGCTAAGAAATGAATGCAAGGAAGTCAATTTTTTCCTGGAACTCTTCAATGGATAACCTCTGAAGTATGAATCCTCCAGCATTCGCAGAAGAGGCTCTTCAAAACCACAGTGTCCACCCTACATCTGTCCAGGGTTGAAGGCCGTCAAGAGAGACAAATGTCATGTGAATATGTCATGACTCCAATGTCATCAGTTTTCTTCTCTTCTTATATTTTTTTCCATCTTCCCTTAATGAAGAAGCCAGTGAAGTTTCAAAAGCTTGCATGATATTTTCTGTGCTTTTTAGTGTCCACGGTAAAGGTATTGTTTTGTGGATTTTTGATTTTGTTGTATTTGGTTTCTAAGAATCTCAGGTCTTTTTTGAAAAAAAGAAAAAGCTGTCATTTGTAGCAACTAAGGGTGGAAAACTGGGCAAAAAAAATTGATTAGGCTCCTAGGTTGTTGAGAAAAACTCCTGGGATGGGAGTAACTATCTCTAAGATTGTAAGATTCAGCAATATGTCCTTGGCACGGGCTCTTAGGAATGTAAATCAGATTTGTTGGCAACTAGCTGATACTTTCTGTATTCATTGCTGGGTTAATCAGGGTCAGAGAGCATGTGAATGTATTCCTCAGAAAAGCTGGATGAGAGAGGTTGCAAAAGAAAAACTATAGAAACTAGGCAGATAGAATCAGAGAAATCATAGAAACGTAGAGTTGGAAGAGACCACAATGGCCATCAAGTCCAAGATAGGTGTGTGTGTGTGCGTGCGTCCTTATGCTAGAGCTGTAGAGAAAGAGCGATTTGATAAAACATAAACAAAAGGGGATAAATAATTTGGGAAGGAATGCTACTGTGAAATGCTCCCACCGCTTCAAGCCTTGTTTCAACAAATCATCTCATTGATTTTTTTCAGCAAATCTTACTAAATTTCAGACGGCCTCTGATGAGACACTCAGAATCTTGCGCTGTTGATCAAGCATGTCTGCTTTGTAGAACAGCATTCTTCTGGTGCTCGGGTCAAAAAGACTTGAATCCAGATTCTGTGTCAGATATGCTGTTTACACTAAGTGTAGCATGAATGTGTGCTGGCAGAGCTAAGCTGGATTGCACCATAATACAGTCTATGCCTAAGAGTTTGCACTTTCCTGTTGGATAATGGTTGATCCACTTCCCACCCACTAGGTGAAATGAGGCAGTTTAATCCAAATCCAGACCTCCCCGGAATAGTTAGGCCGTTGCGTCAGAACTGTTGAACCAATTAGAAGGAGTCCAAGCAACACCTCTGTAAGTTCCATTAATATAATGAGTTTAGTATGGAACATCAATTGGATTTAGGTTAGACTAGAGCACTGTTTCAGGCAAAAAATGCGTGAGAGCCAGTGTAGTGTAGTGGTTTGAGCATTGGACTATGACTCTGGAAAGCAGGGTTCGATTCCTCACTTGGCCGTGGAAATACACTGAGTTTGGGCGCATCACACACACTCAGCCCCAGAAAAACCTGTGATAGGTTCGCCTTAGGGTTGACATAAGCCAGAAAGAACTCGAAGGCATACAACAACAACACAGAGAGCCAGTGTGGTGTAGTGGTCTGAGTGCTGGGTAAAGACTTCGGGGGATCGGGATTCAAATCTCCATTCAGTCGCAGAAAGCCTTGGGCAAGTCACACTCTCTCAGCCTTAGAGGGATGGCAAATCTCCTTTGCAAAAATCTTCGCCAAGCAAGCCCCATGGTAGAGTTGCCATAAGTCACCAGTTGACTGGAAGGCACATAACAACAATGAGCACCAACAGGATTCTGGCTTGTAATTGCTGTATCCGGTTGGCTGTGTCTGATTTGTGGATAGGCAGGTCCCCATAACAAATTCTGACAGTTGAAAAGGAACACAGGTAAGGTCATACACCACAGGTACATCACCTACGCAAGGGGAATCTAGAAGCACAGTCCAGAAGGAAAAAAAAATCAAACAGCCATCTCAGAGTCAGGTAAACTACCCGAGGGGATCTGAAGCCAGAATCAAGCAGCATCTGAAGCCAGTTAAATTCACAGTGGCAACTAGGTAGGGGAATTGTTTCAGGCCAGTTCAAACAGCAGCACCCGCAGAAGAGTCCCACCACAGACTGACTGGCAAAGTTATTGTCCTGTAGGTAACTTCCCAGCAGCTTGTCAGAACCAGAACCGAGGTTCTGGAGTTTCCTGAATTCAACTCCAGGGTCAGATGCAAGCACTCCAGCAGTAAGGTCCCTTGCACATCAGGAGGGCCCTTCCGTTGAGGAGAGTTCTTACCCCTGAGGAAGCACTGTCTTCCATATGGTGGTCTTCTAGTGTGGGCACGATGGGCTGTAAGATGTGGCCTTTTGATTCAAACCTGGCTTCCTCATAGCTTCTTTTGGAGACATGTTGAGATGCCCAGAAAATGCTGTGTTCGTGTATTAGAAATGAAGTAGATGAAAATTTTGGACCAAGAAAAGGTCAGTGCTTCAGCCATTGTACGGTGGCTAAAGCTTCCCCACGGCCTAATCTGTCTTTGCAGCCTCAAGGACTAATAGCTTGCTTTAACAATCCGTACATGCATCTGTAACATTCGTAACTTGATCCTTTTAGGCCAACCTAATGATATCTTGACTCCTCTTTGAGCTCCTTCCTTCCTTCCTTCCTTCCTTCCTTCCTTCCTTCCTTCCTTCCTTCCTTCCTTCCTTCCTTCCTTCCTTTGCCTAGGCTCAGAGTGAAGAGGCAGGGAGGAAACCTGTGCTCAGTTGGAAAACAATCTGAACTCCGCACGAAGCCCAGGTAGATCTGAACTCCTTAATTGTTTCTGACAGCAGTATAATCCTGACTGGGATTTGCTCTCCCAGACAGTTTGGCAGTCCACTATGAACAAGGCTGAGATGTGAATTGTAGGTCCTTCAGCTAGGAAGGAAGCCAAGTGTTGGAGAGCTTAAGAACAGCTGTGGGGGGGGGGACTTCTTTCAAATCTCTGCCAGGTTGTCTTTGCCAGCTGACTTTTCTTGCAAGAGACAGCTCCAGCTTTGCACTGTCAGCACCTCATCCTGTAATCCAGCCTTACTGATGGCAACTTTGGGGAGGAACGGAAAGCTTTTAAACTCAACCGTGTTAGGTGTTTAACATGATGTTCCTAAATGCTAGAATGGTTGTTCAGACAAAGGATATTCAGCTCCTTTTATTCTGGTTATTGAACCATCTCCCTTGCTTGGGCTGTTAAAATGTTGTTATCGTGTGCCTTCAAGGCATTTCCAGCTTACAGTGACCCTAAGGCAAACCTGTCATGGGATTTCCTGGAGGCTGAGAGTATGTGACATGCCCACCCTGTGGGTTTCCACAGTTGACTGGGGAATTGAACCCTGGTCTCCGTAGGTTGCCTAATTCCTGGGGTTGGGGGCTTCCAGGCTGAAGAAGCAACGAAAGAGAACCTGTAGGTGAAAGTCACAGGCAAGGATGTATTGGGAAATAAAAGGAGGGGAAGCCACTCAGCACTAAGGTCTATCTATATATTAGTTATGGAAACCTGTTTCAGCTTGAGGGATGAACTCAGTCTGAGAAGTTCTGGGGGGCTGCATTCCATTGTTGGGCAGGGCAAAAGCAAAAGGTGGGACCCAAAACAGCAGCGTATTTTAGATCCGGAGAGCTGACTGTGGTTTGGGAGAGACATTATAAGGGGAGCTGTACAAAAGCAAAACCACCCAGTGGTGATGTCATGGGGAAGAGACGTGGCCGTCTGGAAAAATTGAGGGGGACAGATTTGCCTAGGCAGGTTGAAGGTCGAATACAGATGAGGTCAGTTGTTGATTGTTGTTAACCACCTTTAGTTGACCTATGGTGACCTCATGAACAGCCCTGCTGAGGTCCTGTGTCATGGGCCAGGATCTGGAGTCTGAGCAGGAGGCTGTGGCTGGGGAAGAGGCAGCTCTCCCTGTTGGAGAGCAGCCTCAAGAGGGACAGAGCGTCTCACTTGCCGCTGATCAGCTCGTGGTGCAGACAGCAGTCAAAAAGGCTCGATGAGGCTCCTTGCCAGACGGCGAAGGAGAAGCATTGATTTAGATCCAGCTGGCTCCTGTCCATTTAACAGCGGGCATTGCCTAGGGCTGGTCACTGGAAGCAACTTGTCTACTTCCTAACCAGCATTCTTGCTTTTGGACTTCTGCATCTCAGACCTCTGCCTTGTTGACAACCGTTGCTGGATTCTTCGGTCGCAGACTGCCTGCTCGTTTCCCCTGGACCTGAACTGGCTGACAATGCTTTCCTCAACAGCTTCCCTTTGGACTTATGCAAGCGAGGACACTTTCTAAGCTGTATTTGTTTATCACCCTGCTTGAGCTTTCTTTGAATTCTCAGTAAAATCCTTCTTGACTGTCATCAGGGCTGTGCTGTGATTCATGACATCTTGCAAACCCAGGGCCGTGGCTTCCTTGACTGAGTCTATCCACCTTCAGTGTTGGCTTCTTCTGTTCCAACTGCCTTCTACTTTATCAAGCCTTGTCTTTTCCAAGGAGTTGCATCATCTCATATATCCAATGTATGACAGCCTCAGTTTAGTCATCTTGGCTTCAAGGAAGAGTTCAGGCTTGATTTGCTCTCAGACCCATTTATTTGTCTGCCTATATGGCAGTCCCTACTACCCATAGCACCCCTCCTCCAGAACCATATTTCAGAACAAGAGGATAGCAAAGGAAGCCAATATTTTCCATTTCCTTGTCTATAAAATGGAAGTACAGAGAAAGCCCCAACTAGCTGTTGTTGCACAATGATGACTGTATAATAGCTTCTGCATTTACAAGTAATGCTGAAAATCCCATTGATTATTTTTTGTAGGAGTCCTACATGCTCCTCTGTGGGTGGGTAAAATTGCAGAAGACTGCAGTTGTGGTTGTGGTCAATTACAGTGGTACAAGTGACATCAGAAGTGAGTCAGATGACATCTTGTTGTCATGATGAGGTAAGCTCAGCAGGACACAGTATCCTTCTATCCAGGGGTATTTTTCTGGCGGATAAAAAGGTAGAGGTGGTAGACCGTTGTAGGATTTTTTAAACCTACTGTTTAGTGTTTTTTTTTCCTAATTATAAAAACTGTACAAACATTACATACAGAACACCAAAATATATACTTCAACAGGCACTGGAAAGCACTGTAATATTAGATTAATAGGCCCGTGCCCTTATTGCATACAATGCACATGCAGTGTAGCTTTCAGCCACCCATTCACAGTGAGTCAGACCAATTTTCTGTATTTGTTCCTATAATTTTACCCGCTGGTATATTGAGAAAAGAGGGTTGGGTAGAAATACAAATAAAATGTTGATTCATTGCACTGACAAATAGCAGTAAGTTTACAATCCTTACTTGAAAAGCTACTGGTGGTGATAGAGTTGGAGAGATTCCAAATAACTTTTAAGGTTAGAGATAGATTTCTTTGCGTAGCCAAAATCTCTTGTGTTTCCTGATAAATGGGGAATGGCTTTTGCAGCCAGCTTTTCCCCTTCATCCTCAGCTTATTCCAACTGCTGCAAGCAAAGTTCAAAGTGCAAAAGGACTTTCCACTCTATTAACTCAGGAGGAGGGAGAGGAGAGTGAGAAGTTCTTGCCCTTCCCAGTTAGCTCAGGCAAAAGCAAACTCCTAGCTTGTGTGTTCTTCCTCATTAATAATTGTTGCCATCTTGACCATACTGTAATGTTGCGTGGCTACACGTGTCCTGGTTTTCATCTGTGAAAGTTGGCAGGTATGTCTACAATACTGTAAACCAATCGTATTACCAAAACAACATTTTCTCAAGACTGATGGCCATAAAATACTTGTTCATGTATTTGCCAGTGCATAAGATCTTTTGACCATTGAATGACAGTTGGTGCAGGTTTTATCTTTCCAGCCTTAAGTCTTTGCGCAACAGTCAGAGCTCACGGGTTCCAACTGCACTGAGCATTAGATAAATTCCACCTCGCAGGGATATGATTTTAAAGCCTTCCCCAATACGAGCTCAGCTGTCATGTTTGTAAAGAAAGTGATCAAACCCTCATCCCTTTCCCCTGCAAAACTCTGGGCTTCTCTTTTTCAAAGGAAACACACTTTGCCATGGCTGCCGACCCCATGAGGAAGAAGAGGATATGTGAACTGCTAATAAACAAACTCTGCCATGCCACGTGCCTTTCTGAAGACAGACCTGGGGGAGAACAGTGGCTGTGCACCTTGCTGAATGGCAGATGCATTGATACTGGATATATTTCTCCTCTTTTATCCTTCCTGCTTCCTAGGGGAGAACAAGGGTGCCCTTGTAAGTGGCTTGACAATGGCACTTGCTGTGTGATGGCATCATGCCGCCAACCTCAGAATTAAATTCTCTCTCTCTCTCTCTCTCTCTCACGCGCACACACACACACACAAGCTGTCCTGCACAATTTGCCTTGGGCATCATGGGCACGTGAGATGGAGAACTTGATGAACTGGATCTGGGCACGTGTGTCTGTACTTCCCCAAGAACCGTGGCTTTCAAACCTTCCTGCTTCATCAACTGTTCTGAACAGTTTGCATAAGGATCCTTTGGCATCCATCCCAGAATCACCAGCACCTTCAATGAATTCTAGAAAAGGCTCCAAGATTTTCTCATTCAAGAGGGCTTGTTTAGGTTTCTTGGCAGGGTTGGCTCTGGCTTTGAAGGAACCCTTGACAAAATGCCCTTTAAAATCAGAGGGTGCCTGCGTCCATTTTAATTTCCCATAATGCTGTGGGCCACAGCTACAGTGGGGGCATTATGGGAACATGAAAATAGCTACTTAACCGTTGCCACCTTTAAGTAAGCCTAGATCTAATATACACTCCAACTGTCTCCATTTGGGAGAGACAGTCCAGATTAATCCCTTACTAACCACTGTTTTTACAGGTTCTCTCTACTTCTCCTGGTTTCTTCCTTTTTGCTCAACTTCGGCAGTTGCTGCAAATTGACTTCAAGGTTGCAAGTGCAAAAGCAGTTTGCACTCAAAACTAACTCAGTAGAGCGTGAGGAGAAGAGAAGGGGGCAGAACCTTGCTCTTCCCAGTTGGCTCAGGCAAAAGCAAACAGCTATACCTTCTCTTAGCTTGTCTGTTCTTCCTCACTAACAACTCTTGCCATTTGGCCACACATGGATGTTGTTCGTCCTTGTTTTCAGGTATGCTAGTGGCCCAGCAAATTCAGCCCCAAACACTGCTGCCTATGGTGGAGCACCAAATGGAACCTCCCACCTTGCCAATTAGGATTGCCAGATAAAAAACAACAGGAGAGGCTTCCCGTACCTTTAATGTTTAACCAGGTGAAAAATAAGACAGGGCTCCCGTACCTCCAATGGTTGTATAGAAGAGGGGATTTCAGCAAGTGCTGGGAAGTCCCTCTTCTACAGATCTCTACCTGGAGACCTTCCACACTAAACAGTTATAGCACCGTGATTTCACTATAACTGCCATGGTTCCATGCTATGGAATCCTGGGATCTGCAGTTTGCTGAGGCTCTTGAGCTCTGCCGGCTGAGAATTCTAAGTGCCCCTCCCTTTAATTGCAAATTTTGGGATTCCATAGGATGTTGCCATGACAGTTAAAGTGGAATCATAGGACTATCATTGTAGAGTGTGGGAGGGACCTGGAAATGGGTTTCTGTTCCACAACAAATCCACATGCTGGATTATTTCTGATATGGACATAACTAGGTGAAAATGGTAAATACTCCGGGACACAACAAGGGAATAAAAGTGTGATCAGGACGCTTCGCACTGTCTCTTGACCACCAGTTTTACAGAATTAACTATCACACTGGTTTGGATTTATTTTCTGTCTAAAAGTAGAGCCGATTTCTATGCATGATTGTAAAAGCTGAACAGTCTGACAGGCAGAAATCCGACTCATTTGAAATGTGCTGGAGAAGAGTGCTATGGATAACATGGGACCGGTAAAAAGACAAATTAATGCATTTTAGAGCAAAACAAGCCTGACCCCTCATTAGAAGTGAAGATGACTAAAACTGAGGCTGTTATGCTTTGGACGTATCATGAGACAACATGATCTCTGAGTTCAGTCCGTTTATTCTGCACCTTCACTCCAAACAGCTCAGACCAGCAAATTTACTTTTCTCCTGCTTTGTTAGATATTCACAACAGTCCTGCGAGGTGTGTCAGATTGAGAGATGGTCACTAACCAGTCCGAGGCTAAAGTGAGGAACTCGATTAAAGTCTCTTTGGTCTGTTTAATCCTCCCAAAGACTAAAGCCTACCTTAGGGCTCTTATAACCAGTAGCTAAGCAGAAGAGGTGTTTCAGCCTTTTAGGCCATTTCCGCACTAGGCTGTTGGTTTACCCTTTAAAACCTAAGTTAATTTGATCATTTGGGATAATTCAGCAACCTTGACAATCCAATCCTCCGTCACCAGTTCTTCAGTCCGGTTGGCCCCTCCCGAAACTGCAAACCCCAGGATTCCATAGGATGTTGAAAGTGGAATCATAGCGCTATAACAGCCTAGTGTGGAAATGGCTTTAGAAGAGGAGAGAAATGTACAAAATCTGGGATGGTGTCATGGGAGAGGGAGTGTAGCTATTTAGGCAACCCTACAAGGATGAGATTTGGCCTGCAAGAGGGCCAGATTTCTGTTCCCCCCCAACCAAAATTCACATTCACAGTCCTTAAGCCAAAGAAAAATATTATCAGAGATAAACAAGGAAATCTTTAGAGTGAGTAATAGCAGAGCAGAACATGGGAATATTATGCACTTTCTGTCCGGTGCACGTGCTTCAGGCTCCACGTGCGGCTAGGTTACAGAACGGCTTGGGAAAGAGAGGTCCAAACCAATGGGATTCCTGGAAAAAAGGTGAATTCAGTAGAAGGATTGAAGAAAGGTGTTTTGAGATGCAGCTCCCAGCTTTGATGTATTAAGAGAGAAGAAAGAATGAGATCACCTGATTCAATCAAGGACCCACAAAGCCAGCTTTTATTATTTTATTTAGTTCATACGCTGCCTTTCTGCCCTAGGGAAGGTACTCAAGGCAACTAACATTAGTAAAATACACTTTGAAAAACGAAACCTTTATTCATACATAAGAGGAAAATAAATTAAGTTAAAAACACAACCACGAAAGACATCGCTGGCATGATGCTAATGAGATGCCTTTCAGCAGCAGACCAGCTTATATGCCAAAGGCCGACCAAAACAAAAAGGCCATTGGTAGAAGGACATCAGGAGTAAACTAAGATCAAATGGAGCCACTTCGATTCAGGGTGAAGGTGTCATCAAACTGGTGACTTTGGAGTATCACCATCCTGCATGAGTTGACAGTATGCTCTAGAACAGGAAGGGGAAACATATAGTCCTTTAAATGGTGTTGGGCCACTGCTTGGGAACATTTTGGACTACAGTTCCCAGGATGTCTCAGCCAGGACAGCTGCAGGCTTTCTGGGAGCTGTAGTCCAAAAACGGGAAACTTTAAAGCCACTAGTGGCTAGGTGTTTCCATGTTAGTGGGGCAGTGAATCCATTCCAGGTTTTGGCTCACTTTAAAGGAGCTCTTCAAAGTGCAGAGCCTTGAATTCAGCCTCTTAGTCAGCTCTTTTAAAATGAAGATTGAAACCCACTGCCAAGCCCAATGTTAAGTGGGCTGTCAAAAGTGCCAAACCTGTTTTGGTGATACAGTTCAGCATCTTATGCAGTCCCTTTACAGTTCAGACTAAAGCCCAGAATGGATCTTCCACCCTACTAATATCTTCCTTACTTAAGAAAACCCTTGGAAATTTATGGGATTGCCACAAGTCAACAGGCAAGCTGGAGGCACATATATACACAGCTGCTTCTGTTTCCAGATGAGGATTTAATTGTGTGATCTCCTTGTTTACAGAATTTTACAAGAGTGGGAATCTAGACATAGCTGTTTTCTATTCATACTCTTCCCATGTTCTCCTTGTATCCTTTTTCTTAGAAGGAAATCCACCCAGGAGGAAAATGTCAAATAGCCACTTCAGTACTTTTGATTATTTGCTCTAGGAGGCCTCTCTTTGGAAGCAACCATGGTCTAGCAACGGATTCTGTCTGTGCCAGTGGTGGTGGCTGGTAGTTCCCATGTCAGTGGGGTGGGAAATCCATGCCAGCTTTTGGCAAGTTTTAAAACAGCTCTCCAAGGTGCGGAAACTATTTAGGAATGTGATTCAGCACCTTGGAGAGCTCCTTGAAAACCTGGACAGAAACCTGGATTAAATTCCGCACTCAACTGACATGGGATCCACCAGCCAGTGAGATTCAGAACTTGGAAAAGTTCTGGGAGTTGTAGTTCCACCCCACCCTTTAACTTTTTAAAGCTCTGCTGAGAATCCCAGCCCTGCCCCTGCACACCAATTGTTCAGCTTCTGTCCTGTTTGGTTGCATTTGCACAGTGCGCACAACTCTCTCCATCCTGTATGTTACTCTTTAAATGTTCCAAGACTAATGAGTTTATTTATCAGGAGGGGAGGATTTGTTAGCACTTGGGAAGTTATCTTTTAAAGTAAAGAATTCACTAACCCCTAACAGTGTTTTTAAGAAAGTAACCCAACACAGTTATTCACCACAATGATGTAGACAAATAACTTGTTTCATTCTTTGTTGCATTACTAGCTACTTTCCCTGTTACTTTCTGTTACTGTGCGAAGGAAAAAAATCACCACCACCAGATTGATAAGGAAGTAGCATAAATGTATTAAAGAGCCTGTTGAAATGCCTTTAAAGGTACTTTCTCGAACTGAAATTACAAATTGTCGCTTGTTGCATCAATAAAGCAATTTTGATCTTAGCAATTGCACTGCATTTTGAAATGTGGCTTTTGCTGCACCTTCATTACCCCAAAAGTAACTGGGTATAAGGAACTGTGCTACTTGTAATTTGTTACTTCCTATCTCTGGTGTTTACTTGCACCCCCAGCCAGATGCTCAGCTGTCTTGGCATAATCCTGCACGTAGGTGGGACAGAAGGGAGAGACAATGCAGGCTTTGAGGAGTCTCTGAAGTCCTTGAGCTCTGCTTCTTACCTGGACCAGCAAGGCCAGACACTGGGTGACTTCTGACCTTGCCTGCTGGTTTCCTTTGCTGGTTTCCTTTCCCACTTTTTTGTCATTCACTCACAGAGAGACCACAGCCTCACCGTTGATCCCTTGAAGCTGGGCAATGGCCACACTCTCGGTGTATGTGTGGCTTCCAGAGAGCATTGATTTCCTTGAGGAGTCCCTCTTGGGCTTGATCTTGGAGAGGAGGATGCCGTTCTTCTGCTGGCCCCTTAAATACTCCTTGTAATTCTTGGAGAGCAGCGTGTAGAAGAAAGGGTTGATGCAGCTGTTGCTGTAGGCCAGGCAGGTCACAAGAAAATTAATGCAGATCACAGTGTGGCTTTTGAGGTTCCCCAGCTGGTGGTGGTAGACACTGAGCAGCTGCCAGAGCCAAAATGGGATGAAGCAGGTCCAATAGGTGAGGATGATGCAGAAGATCATGTACAGGACTTTCTGCTTAGGGCACCGCTTCACATCCTTGCGGCCAAAGACATCCTTGTGGCCAAAGATGGCCACCTGGGATCTCCAGTAAGTCCGGGCCAGCTTAGCATACAGGTAGCAGATAATGAGCCCCGGGGCCAAGATGCTGGTGTTGAAGAGAACAGTGAGGTAGACTTTGTAGGACTCCATCTGCCATGTCGGGTAGCACATGCGCTTGGTCACTCCGTCTTGGTTGCTCATCCGTAGGTCAATGAGGATCATGGTGGGCAAAGCGAGGAGGAAGGAGATAAGCCACACAGAACAGGCAATGACTTTTCTGTAATCTCTCTGCCTCCTGAGGGTGTCCAAGGGCTTAACCACTGCCAGGTACCTCTCTGTGCTCATGATGGTGAGAATGAAGATGCTGGCATGCATGGTGAGCAAGTCCAGGCTGAAGAGGACCCGGCATCCCACCTCCCCAAAGTACCAGTCTTTCACAAAATAAGTGCAGACGACGAAAGGGATGGTGGAGAGGTACAGGAGATCTGCCAAGGCCAAGTTGATAATGTAAACGTACATAGAGCCATTCAGTCTTCCGGAACGGCTGACGACCACCAGAGTATAGATGTTTCCAACCATCCCAATGAGGCACATGAGGGCCAACGTACTTCCCAAGAATGTGGTAACCAAGACCTCGCTGGTGTTGGTGAGGACCTCAGATGTAGCATCAGTATGATTACTGCTGTTTTTAAGATAACAAGACTGGTTGTCACACTGGCTTGATTCCATTATGTCTGCATCATGTACTAGGTCGACATTCTTGAGCCAAAAAATACATTGGTCATTTGGGTCCTTATCTAAGCCTTGTACTAATCTCTTTTTGTGGACAGCTGTGGCATATGACAGATCTGTTTGCCAATTAACCAGTGACACGCAGCTTTACTGTTGACTCCGCAACCTTTAAACCAGCTCTGCGTTGATCTGATCCTACGCACAGTTTTCTGATCTTAAGCATAATTTTGCCAAGCAGAATACAAACTGCGGTCCAGCAAGGCATGCAAACATACCAGAAGAAAAGGCCACTTGTAGGCTTCACTGTGTCAGCATCCAAGTTCAGCAAGCACGTAAATAGAGACAATTAGAGGAAGTGGGTTGGTTCATCGTAAGCGTTTTGTGACAGCAGATCTTTCTACTTAGGACAAAACGCAAACCAAACAGTCTTTTGAGAACTCAGCTCTTTTCCAGCATCAGCCTTACCTTGCTGCAGGTGTTTGGAAATTTGTCGATTTAGTGCTGCTCGCTGCTATGGCCAGGGATCTCCGGACCTCCCTGAAGTTCCTTTCAGTGTAGAATAATAATCAGTCAGTGCTGGCACGCAGGGCAAGAGATGCTGTTTTTTGTCAGAGGGATAATTGCATGCTCTCAGCAGGCTGGAACATGAGCAATTCACTTGTCCGGGAGATGCGAGCATGCAAATGGTGAATGATGATTGAAATCGCTGTTAATGTGGGCACAGTCCGTGCTGAGGGTAAGTGCTAGAACTTGGAGGTGAATTGTTGTATTGCTACGGCATCAGTCTTCCTCTTTCCCTCTCCTGGCAAATCTGTCCTGTTTGCCACAAGAAGCAGGAAGGAGAATGGACTTGCTGAAGCTTAAGGTGGAATTTTTTCCCATATGGGAAGAGAAGTGCTGCAGATCAGGTTTCTGGCTTAGCTACAGATACCATTTACAAGCCAGTATGGTCTCTCTCCTTCAAGGAAAAGCATCTGTTGGCTGGCTTTGCAGATGACCTTATTCCATCTCTCCCATGATAAAGTTATCATCCTTTTCCTGTTCACTGTGTTCTTCTGCAGAGCTAAAATTTCTGTCTGAAAGAGGAAGGGCTGAGATTGGTTGCAATCCAATCCACCCCCATGTAGTGTAACAATCCACGTGCGGAGATAAGCTTGCACAGCCACTTTGCAGAATAGCAAGATTGGCGAGTCTAGGTGCTGGCCCGGAAGGCACAACTGCCATGGGCAGTGCATAACAGCAAAGTGAACATTGTTGCATGCGCCGCTGTGCTTCCACTGCTGTCGGCAGGATAAATCTGTTGTACAATGATGAGTAATTCTGCCTTGCACGTATAGTGTGATTTGCAAATCCATATGTCAGAATGCCCGCTGTTTTTCTTTTCCTTCCCCTTTCCTTCCTCTTTCTTTTCTTTATTTTTCATATTGCTTATATTTGTATCTCTTTCGTACTCTTCCCTTTTCCCCCTTTTTTATTTTGTTTTGTTTTCTTTTGTTAAATCTAAGTTTAATTCGATTTTTATCTTAGACTTTAATAATAATACTCTAGGATAAGAAATATTGAATAGATAGAATAGGTCTGGGCTGGGGTATAATAACCGTTAGGCTAAAATAATGATTGTTCTTCTAGGTTACATTAGGTTATATTAGTTATAGATAAACTCGAAATTATCTAGTGATTGATCTATTTCATTTATATTTTCTCTGGGGGCATAATTGTGTATTGAATAATACTGTAATGCTCCAGTTACACTGTTCGTTGATAATCTATTATGGAATGTATGGCCACATATACATATGGATTTGTTGTATATTGATTTATATGTATTGCATTGATTAGTAATTAAAATTTGGGGGGGGGATAAAATGTACAGTTTAATAAAAAAAAAAAGAATGCCAGCCATGATCTCCCAGCCCACGCATACAAGAACTCTGGTTCGTGTAACCACAACAGATAACGGTGATACCAGACGCAACTGTGTTTGAGAAAAAGGAAGACTGGGTGAAAGATAGGGCAGCTCTGGGGACAGCAGAACTGGCGACAAAGAAATGGAAAAGATGAAAGCATATTGAGATCTACAAGCTGAGACTCAGCCCCTTTGGGAAAAGAAAACTGTGGTTCCAGTGGTGAGAGGTTATTTGGGAGCAATCCCAAACCAATTTTCAGAACATCTGAATAAAATCAGCATAGATGGAATCATAACAGCACAATTACAAAAAATGACACTACAGGTTGGACCTCCCCTATCTGGAAATCCAAAAGCCTCGCAAAACTGAAACTTTTTTTGCTGCCAGCTGCCTGCTTCTGCCTTCAAGGCACGCCTGCTTGTTCGTCTCTCAGATTTTCTCTCTCTCATTTTTTGCTGCTGCTGCTCAACAAAGTGAGGCTTGCTCCCAGCTGTTCAGATTGTAACTTCATTCACACCACACATTTATAGCACTATGATTCCCCTTTAACTGCCACGGCAACACCGTGTAGAATTCTGGGTTTTCCGGTTTAGGGAGGTATATCTTTAATTCTCTGTCAGAGAGCTATAATGTGCCACCAAACAGCAAGCCCCAGGGTTGCATAGAGAATTGCCGTGGCAGTTAAAGTGGAATCATAGTGCTATGATTGTGTAATGTAAAAGGGCCCCAGAACACTGGTGTGGAAGGGTGATGTTATCCATTATCTGTTGCAAATTGTTGACATTTTAGTCTCGACTTGAATCTGTCCACGGGGAGAGCTTACACTAGGTCTCTTGCCTCTCCTTCTCTTCTCCCCTCTGCCGACCACCTCACAAAACTGCTCAAGCCTTCTCCCTGCAACCATCTTGACGCAGGACATCCCGAGAGTGGGGATATCCAATGCCAGTACTCCACTCGGTTTAACAAAGAGAGCCAGGTGGAAGAAGCAGCCATGACATAAACATGGGGAAAATGTGCTTCCTTCCTAGAACGCATTCTGGGCTAAAGTACCCACTGAAGCATCGACAGAAATGAACCATCCCTCAAGAAGACAGAGTAGGTTGGCATTAAAAATCGGCACATTGTAATTCAGAGTTGGAAGAGTTATACTTTTGGGACTACAATTCCAGGAATCCCCCAAGATTCTGGGAGTTGTAATCCCCAAAGCCACTCTTCCAACCTTTAGGCTAATAGAAAATAGCTAAATATGAAGTGAAGAATCATTTCTATAATTTAGCAGACCTTTCACGCTGCACAGTTATAGCATCATGATTCTACTTTAACTGCCATGGCAACATCCTGTGGAATCCTGGGGTTAGTCATTTGGGGAGGCACTAGAGTTTTCTAGCTGAGAATTCTAAGTACCCCTCCTTAAACTACAAATCCCAGGATTCTGTAATTAAAATGGGATTGTTTGATCCTTTAGTAGACTTCTGATTAACAATGCCTGAGGAGGCTCAGCTACATAGACTCTCAGTGGTCCAATTCTTCCAGATCATTTTGGAGGTGGGGATCAATTTAAAAGATGGAAATTAAATGTATTTCTCCTGCTGACTTGTATTGTTTTATTTGCATGAGGGGAAAAGCGGCGAACCCTTGGGGGGAACATGACAAGAATAACAGTGTGCAAATGATTATGGAAGCTGTTTCACCTTGAACACATCCAGAGGCACTTGAAAACATCTTCGATAGAATTGCTTTCGTGATCAGTTCTATACGGATGATGGGGTTGAACGCTGAAGCTGTCACAGAGCTCTGCCTCATCCTGTACATTAAAACTCAACAAGGGAGATCAAATTAAATGAACTATGCTTGGACTGGTACATTTATTGTTAATAACATTTATTCTTAATGACAGAAAGGCTACCACGGGTGTTTCTAGACCAGTGGTTCTTAATCCTTTCTTTGTAAATGTAATTCCTTGCCAAGACTTCACTCAAGATTTAAATACTGAAATTTAGATTTAAACATTCAAATATTTATTTATTAATTAAATGCTTTTGGAGACTAGGATTCAAATCCCTGCTCTGACCCTGGAGCCATTTGCACACTAGACTGTAATAGCACTATTATTCTTATGGAATCCTGAGGTTTGCAGTTTAGGGAGGGGCCTTTTCTTTGTAAATATAATTTACTACTATGCTCCACTGCCTCAAAATGTTTTATTACAAGCTCTTTAAATATATATTCATTACAGGAGTGAATGACGAAAGCCTGCATAGCATAGTGGTTAGAGCATTGGACTGTGACCCTAGAAACTCGGCCGTGGAAACTCGGTGGGTGACCTTGGGCACATCACACACTCTCAGCCCCAGAAAACCCTGTGATAAGGTTGCCTTAAGGTCACCATAAGTTAGAAACAACTACAAGGTCCACACCAACAACAAAGGAGGAGGCAGTGTGAAAAGAGGAAGACTGCATTACCGGTGGCTTGGCTCCATAACCGAAGCCACAGCCCTATATTTCCAGAAAATGCTGGTGAAAAGTTTTCATGTGATACCTGTTACCTTGCCACTTTCACTTGCCCAGTTATTAGCCCAAGATGGAGCTGCCTGGAGGCTTATTTTATGCTGAATATACTCATGACGTGCCACACACGTAGTAAGTTGTGACAGAGTGCAGGTGGACACACTTTTTTTAAAAAAGAAAAGGAAATAGAAAAGAAAATGTTATTTTTTTTTTACTTCTCTTAAATCTCCTCTAGCCGTTCTAGCCAAGGCACTGTGCTTTATCCCAGAGCCCCATCTTGTGGCGCCCAGTGGCAATTTTACTGTGCTGCTATTGGGAGAAAGCCCCCCTCGCCCATTAACTTCCACATATTTAGGTTCTGGGGAGACCACAGAGAATTGGGAAAACTCCTTTCTACATTTGTCAGAATCTTTCAGCCAGCATGAGCAGCGTCCTTTGGTGATTGAAGGATCCTAGGGACTGCACCCTACAAAACTCTTCCAAAATCTAAGCTTGATATAGGTATGAATTAGAAATAATAAAGTAGAAATAAAGTAGAAGCTGGGGGCTTAGGTCAGAGGACCGGAGAAAGATTTAAGAAGGGTAAGAAGGTCACGAGAGCCAATGTATCACGTAGCTAGGATGTTGATCACCGGACCGAGATATGCCTGCGATCTTTGCCTGTGATCTTTGTGTACGCTGTGAACTTTGTCTATAAAAGAGCTGTGAAACTTGAATTCAGGGCTTTTGGTCTTTTGGAAACATCCAACCAAAAGCCCGCGCGTAATGAATTACTCTTTTTCTTGCTCTGTGGTCTCTCTGTTCTCTGGGCTCCTGCAACAAGCTCGTGCTGAGGCCAGTCCTAGGTATGGTTACCCAGAAGTAAATTCTGCACAGTTTGGTCCTGCATTGCTAAATTAAATTTGCGTAGGAGTCAGATTGCAGACAGAACTGGTGCAACTAAGTAAATAGATGCTTTGCTCACTCACACCCAACATTTCACAGATGAAAACTGGGACGCATGCGGCCAAGCCACATCAGAGTGTGGACAAGACGGCAAACATTATTAAAGAGGAAGAATGTACAAGCTGGCAGAGGCTGCACAAGTCTGCTTTTGCCTGAGCGTTCTGGGAAGGTTTGCAGCAGTTGAAGTAAGCTAGGGAAACTGGAAGGAGGAAAGAGAAACTGGGATATTTTAAAAGCAGCTGCAAAAGTGGGACTCAGCAGGACTATTCTTGCCAAATCGGGAGCATTGGAAGGCGCGTCTGCTCCTAGTCTCCATTCTTCATTTCTAACATGGAGGCAATCATATCCTGACCCCCTGCCCTGGGGTGACCAATATAGTGAATATATTAGTCCAGCTTTCTTAAGAAAACAAGCTAGAGATTGGGTCTAGTTGAAGACTGAAAACTGCCTTTTATGTTCCCTGCAAGAACCGATTCTTGTTTCTTTGCTGGAGACTTTTTGTGTTCTGCAGTCCAGCCTCCAGCTGTAGAATGTGCCAGCTGTAAATGCTACTGCCAAGCTTTTACCCTGCTAATTAATAAACCTATTAACGCTGTTAGTTAATCCTTGTGCGACTCAAGGGAGGTTTTTACAACCAAGCAGAGTCCAGTTTTCCCCGCTGCCAATGATAAAGAGCGTTTCGTTTCACACCGTTATAGAAAAGAGGTAGTTTTGAAGACAAATGCCATGCTGGCAACTCTCTTCTGCCCTGCACTTGGTCTCTCTCCTTCTAATGATGGGAAATGAAGCTGTTTTGACCAGGACTAGGTTATTGATTAAGCTCATAAGGTCCTGACCTCCAGTCCTTTATTTTTATAACACAGTGCTGCTGCATTCTTACTAATTTGTTGTTGCATTATATTTGTGTTCTGTGTAAATACCCAATAAATTGGTATTTCGGACATGCATTTCTCTGTAAAGTGAATATATTGTCCACATTCACAAATTACACAATGCACACATCTGCTTTTATGAAGGGCTCACATCCCCAAAATATGGGATTTTTTGACACCTTGTTCTGTCTGTATAAAAAGGAAAGCTTTCAAACAGGAACTTTTTTTGGCTGAAGGGTGAGGTATAAATACTCTTAAAAACAAACAAATAGGCAACATCCCTTATAATAAGGGATATCTAGCAGCCTACAGTGTGTGATCACCAGAGCAATTATTTATTCCCATTTCTAAATCTTTACACCCACTCCTGCTTTCTCTATCCATTTCATTCTCCTGCACCTTTTGCATGGTCCCTAATAGTGTGTCAGGCATTCATTTTCCATAGCAGCGATGTCTATATTTGAGACCCAGTGCGATGCAGTAGTTTGAATGTTGGATGATGACTCTAGAGATGCGGGTTCTAATCTCTGCTCAGCCATGTAAACTCACTGGGTGACCTCGGACAAGTCACACTCTTTCAGCCTCAGAGGAAGGCCGTGGCAAACCCTCCTCCGAACAAATCTTGCCCAGAAAATCCTGTGATAAGTTTGCCTTCGGGTTGCCACAAGTCAGAAATTCCTTGAAGGCACACAACGACGACACGTCTATATTTGCCTGTCAACTTGGGTTGGTATGTGAAGATTTTATGCAAACTTCATTTCCCCTAACAGTCCTAAGTAGTTAAATATTTTCCATACCTTGTTGTTGTTGTGTGTCTTCAAGTTGTTTCCAACTTATGGTGAAGCTAAGGTGACCCTATCATCAGGTTTTCTGGGCTGAGAGTGTGTGATATACCCAAAGTCACCCAGTGGATCTCCATGGCTGAGCAGGGAATTGAACCTTAGTCTGCTCACATCACTACATCATGCTCTCTTTCCTGGCTCAGATATAAATAAAAATGGAGACGGTAATGAAGAAACTGGAAGACGACTAGGGCCATTTCTGCACCAGACTGTTATGGCGCTATTATTCCACTTTCAACAGCCTATGGAATCCTGGGGTTTGCAATTTAGGGAGGGGCCTGACTGCAACCCCCAAGATTCCATAGGATGCTGAAAATGGAATAATAGCACCATAATAGTCTAGTGCGGAAATGGCCTAGGACTTTGGAGGGCAAAGGAAGTAGACAAGATCCTCAGGTATGAGGAGAGATGATTGAACAGCAAAGTCAGGATTGTCCATGCCATTATATTTCTGATTTATGTGTGGTTGTGAAAACTGGACAGTGAAGAAGAGAACTGTCTGGTAAGAAGAGAAACAATTCTTTTGAAATGTGGTGCTGGAGGACAGTTCTACTGATAACACAGACTGCCCAAACAGGTCCTATGGTAAATCAAACCTGACCTGTCCCTAGGAGCCAAGGTGACAAAGCTGAGACTGTCATACTTTGGACATATCATAGGAACATCTGACTCATTCGGTCAGGACTTTGCAAACAGTGTGCCATGACACATGAGTGCATCACCTGAAGTGTGTGGGTGTGTCGCCTACAGTCTTGGAAATGCACATTATTATTTATAAATCATATATTTTTTAAAAATATATGAGAGGTTTTTATGAGGTATGTTGTGTCCCCATACATTTTGTTATTACAATTTATGTATGTGTCTGTATCTCTTATAAGCGGTTAATTTAACCTCTGGTTTGCTAGTAAAACTGAACTACTGTGTTGCGAAATGACGCATGTCTAAAAAAAGTGTGTTACCAACATGAACAGTTTGGAAAGCTCTGCATTAGAGAAAACAATAATACTTGGCAAGGTAGAAGGCAGGAGTCGGTGTGGTTAATGGTTTTGAGTGTTGGGCTACAAGCCTGGAGACCAGGGTTTCATTCCCCACTTGGCCATGGAAACCCACTGGGTGACCTTGGGGGTGTCACATACTCTCAGCCCCAGAAAACCCTGTGATAGGTTGGCAAGAAACAACTTGAAGGCACACACCAGCAAGGTGGACGGGAGTAGGAAAAGCGGAAGATTGCGCTGCTGGTGGACTGACTCCGTCATGAAAGCCACAGTCCTAAGTCTGCATGACCTGAGCAGGGCTGTTGATAATGGAGGGCCTCTCCGCACTACACTGCTATAGTGCTATTACTCCACTTTCAACCTCCTGTGGAATTCTGGGGTTTGTAGTTTCCTGAGGCCAAAGAGCTCTCTGGCTGAGAATCCTAAAGGCCCCTCCCTCAACTCCAAACCCCAGAATTCCAGATGATGTTGAAAGTGGAATAAGAGCACAATAACAGTGTAGCGCAGAAAGGTCCAGGGTGTCTTTAAGGTCTCTTTCATAGAGTCGCCGTAAATTCAAGTCAGTTTCGAGGGTAATTAACAACACAATAATAACTAGCCCAGGTGGATTTGAAGAGCTACTCAAATTCAGGTTTGGAGATGGGAGTCCCTTCAAGACAGAGAGGTAGTGAAAATACTGAAAGGCGAGAGGCGCGCACACACACGCAAGGGGATCGGGTTCTTGCAGTAAACGCCAGTCTCCAAAATCCTGCAATAGAGCATATCATCATTTTTTTTTTTAATAAAAAAGAACTTTCAGTATGGTAGAAATGTTTAGAGGTCAACAAGCTGAACTAAGAAAAAAACCGTAAAAAAAAAAGGAGAGAAATCCAAGAGAGACATCCACGTCAAACTGAAGGGAAGCTTTTCAGTTATGTATTTCAATAATTGAAAATTAAAAAAAAAATTGAAGGGAAGCTGCACCCGTTGCATTTCCGCCTGCTGGGCGTTAGTTCACAATCCCCCGCCTGTCCTCTATTCCTAAGGATTTTTTTTTTAAATTATTTCCAAAGAAAATCCGGAGCTGGACTCTGCCAAGCGCTCACCACCGCCCCACGTGCTCCCCGGGCAGGCGGGAAACAAAGCGCCCCGCCCCTCCTCTTTCCCGCCTTCGGGGACGCCACGTGACCCGGGGAGGCGCCGGCGGCTCCCCTCGCCCCCTTCCGTCCAATCCCGCCTGCCCTTTGGCAACTCTATGGTGCGCGGGGCCCGAGAGAGGGAGAGAGAGGCGGTGACGCGACCGGTCCCTCTCTCTCCCCTTGTTCTCTATGGTCCGAGTCGGTTCCCCCCCTCGCGCTTCTCTCGTTCCCCTTTCCAACCTCCCGCGGTCACGTGGGAGGGGGGCGCAGGCCGGAAGGAACCTGACAAGCCGAGCTAGTCGGTCGGTCGGTCGGGGCGGCGGCGGGCAGATAACGTGCGAGAGGAAAGAAGCCGGAAGAAGACGAGGACGAGCGGCCGTTGGAGCTGTGAGGAAGGGGGAGGGGGGCCGGACGGGATCGAAGGGGAAGGCGAGAGAGGGAGGCCCGGCCCGGCCCGGCCCGGCCCGAGTTGGCGAAGGGCGAGGGTGCGTCTGAGGCGAAGACAGGCCGGGGCTGGTGAGTCTCCGCCTCGGGTGGGGTGGGGTGGGGGCCTCCCTCCCCCCGTTCCACCGTCTCTTTCCCCTCAGGCGCCCCGTCAGCTGCCGCCTCCCCGCTCGCCCCTGCCCTGCCTGCCCTGCCTTTCCGTCGGCAGCGCCTCCTCCGCGCCGATCTGCCCTTTCTTTCCCCCCGCAGGAGCCAGGTAGGGGGGTTTCCCCGGTTGCCGCCGGCCCCTCCTCTGCGCCTTCAAGGCGGGGGTCTCAGACCCAGTTCCGTCCTGGGCCGCATCGGCCTCGAGACTGCGTACGTGCCTCTACTCTCCCGTCGCGCGGAATCCTTGCCTCTGCCTTCCATTCTTACTGGTTTTTAAAGGGCCTTCCCTCTGCGTCGACTTTTCTTTCTTCCTGGACGTTTTGGGGCTGTTTGGTCGTAGTTTGGGGACCCCAGGCCTCTGTAAAGTGAGGTAGAATTGGCCAGCGTGGCCCAAGTGTGCCACTTTCTGTTCCCCAGACCCCCTCGTGCCTCTTTCTGCCCCTGGGCGCTCCAGGCAGCGGGAGTACCACAGCCGCGGGGCCCCGTGAAAGGCCTGGAGGGCCAGATCTGGCCCACTGGCCTTGTGTTTGACACACGGGCCTTAAGGCCTCCCCTCCCTTCTCTCTTGTACATCTTTTCTTCAAAAAAAAGAGGCAGTGTCACAACCTCGCTTCACTCTCTCAGCCCCTGCCTACTTCCAACCCTCCCCCATAATCTGCTCTACCTTTTCCCCTGACTTTTAGTCATGTTGTTTGTACCAGCAGACCTGCTTCAGCAGCCTTTTCTTTTCCCCTCTCCAAATCTCCTCATCCTGTTCTCCAGGCCCACTCCCTGCCTTGCTTCATTCCTCCACTGTTACAGCTGCTTCCTTGTAGATGTCCCCCTTTAGCCCCTGACTGTCACCCCCATCATCACATTCTCCTATGTCTCCCTGCCTTGGTTCCTGCCTTTTGATTGCACTCCCTGATTCTTCTAATGGTGCCTTCTCTTCCTCCTTGTATTTATTATTTACTTGTTTTATTTAATATATTTGTATGCCCCCTTTCTCCCAGAATGGGACCCAAGGTGGCTTCCAACAGTAAATACAAGAACATTTAAAATGATTAAAAACATTAAAAACATACAAAGTCGTAAAAAACCCTAAAACAATATTCTCCCCTACTTTTGAAAGAAATCCAGTCAGCAAGGAGAAGACTTTTCTCCCCAGTCCACACCCTCTTGCCCTGGCATTTCCCTTCTCATTCTTCACGCTATACTTTCACTTCCACTCCCCAAGTTCACTTTTTGTTTTTTTCCTGTTTTGAAACCTCCCACATATTTTTTTTTTGTTTCAACAGTCCATTTACCACTACACCTATCTCTTTTAGCCTCCTTTCCTTGTTGCTTCTTGTCTTCTCCACCCAGTTGTATCCAGTCTTATTCTTTGTCCCTCCTTCGACATTCTGGAGAAGTTGTAGCTCAGTGATAGCAATGCATACTTTGGTTGCAGAATGTCCCAGTTTCAAGCCAGGATATTTTCAGATAGGGTTGGCAAAGATGCTATCTAAAAACCTGGAGAGCTGTTCTTGACCTTTTCTTTACCACAGATTCACTTTAAATATTTTTTGTTGCTGTGGATCACCAAGAGTTGAGGCAACTTCTGGCTGTATGTGTGTGGTAGCAAGAAGTGTCAAATGCTCTCACTCAGTGTCATTCACTTGCATGTTCTCACTGCATACAGAAGTAACAAGTGTAGAGTACATATTTTGCTAGTAAACAGCTTCATAACTTTTGTATGGATTGAGATATTGTAATGAAAATTTATACAAATCATACCTGTCACCAGCCAAAAAATTCCTGTTCTTTGAGATGTATGTCTTCCTTCTTTCCTTCCTTGCTTCCACCCATCCATCCATCCATTCATTCTATTTTAACTTTTAAAGGCTCATAACATTTCTCCCAGCCTTTGTGGACTGCCTGTGAGGACATTGCGATCCCCAGGGGTCCATGAAGCCCAGGTAAAGGATTATTGAACTAGGTAAACCAATGGTTCTGAAACAGTATAAGGTCCTTTTCTTATATCTTCTTGACTTTCTGCAGTTCCTCAGCTACTTTGCATCTTTTCTCAGTTCGTACCACTTATTCCTCTGCCTTCTCTGTCGTTTACCTCCTGTCTTTTAACTCCACCTTTTCCTAGCTGCAGCTGGCCTCTTTGTCACCCTCTCTGATCTTGTTTTGCTTTAGGCAGCCCAGGTTAGTACACTTGGCAATAGATCCTTGTGTGTGCAGTTTGGTTTGCTCCCAGGTAATTTTGCTGCTTTATTTTTAGTCCAGGCTTTTCTTTAATGCCTGTTTCCCTTTAACCTTCAGCCCTCCATACCATTTTGGCTGTTCATCTTTCTATCCTCTCTTTTGTTCTCTCCTCCATCTAGTCTCATACCACTCTTTTCTTTCAGTTCTCCTTTTCATTTTCCAGCTCTCTTCTCTTCCATCTGTTCTCAACAATCAGTCTTGGCTATGCCAATATTTCCTCCCTGTTATCTCCCTCACCCCCTTCCCTCTTTACTTTTCTCCTTCCCAAGACCTCTTCATTTCTCCTTGGAAAAAACTATAGCTCTTTGTCATTGCAAGGTTAAGCTCCCCTTTCTTTTTTAATGCAGGATCAAAATGTGTCTACTTCCAGGGCTGGTTGTGTAGACATAGAAAGCAAAGAAGCAGTCTATTCCTGATGTTGCTGGCTGAAGTAGGAGAAGTGGGAAATAAGGACATGGGACTTGGGGGAAGATGTCGAGGCTTCAAGGGGGTCCTCATATCCATTGTGTGACCTTGGCTGAGTGAGTTTGCTTTTCTTTGGAGATGACATGGTACTGTGAGAACCTTGCTGTGCTAGCATTGGAAGAGAGAACTCTTTTTCTTCCCAAATCTATAACTTGCTCTGAGGACTTGGGAGTTCATAAGGCGTGGAAAGTAGAGAGGTTAGGGGTAAGGAGCATTTAGACTGCTTGCTCACATACCAATCTGGTAGTAATCAAGCTCTACTGAACTCCATGGGGATAAATTCTGAATATACACGCATGATATTCCACTTACTGTACTGGTGAAGAGCTTATTACCGTGTGTTGTTCTGATTCTGGATGTTTTTTCTTTGATGCAGTTGTATTGCAATATATATGTATATGCACGCATGGACACAAACACATTTTTCAAAGAAGAAGCATGATCAGTCAACAATCTAGCCTTTCGTTCTTTGCTGCTTATTTCAAGACTCTGGAGGCTGTAAGATATTTCAGGAAGCATTTAATTAGATATTCAAGATGTGTTTATGGGAGTGCACATTTGGTGGATAGATACTGGCTGGCTACTCTGTGAAGAAGAGAATGCTTCCCAAAGTGGTTCATGAAGTAGAAACTGGACTGGGCTCATCTTACTGTGCTAGATGAGCAGTAAAAAAAATCTGTGGCCCACTTAGTGACCTGTATGCCTGTGCTGACTGCATAACATACAAACTACATTGTGAATTGCTCATCCTTACCCACCTTGTTTGGCAGGAACAGTCTTGATTAATCCTTCTCTTCTCCCGCTTTCCAGCTGCTTTTAAAATGTTCCAGTTTTTCTCTCTTTTTTCGACTTTTCCCCCTTTGACCTCAGCATGCCCCAGTTGCTGCGAACTGAGTTCAAAGTGGAAAAGCAGTTTGCAGTCAGTTAACTCAGCTGCAGGGAGAGGAGGCGGCGGCGGCAGATTCTTGCCCTTTCCAGGAGGGTTAGGCAAAAGGAAACAGCTGCAGCCTCTCCTAGCTTTTGTGTTCAATCCTCACTAACTTTTACCATCTTGACCATATTCAGATGTCGCTTAAGTCACACACATCCCTATTTTCATCTGTGAGATGTTGGAATACTTGATATTTAAGTGCAGATTGGTCTAGATCAAATTGGTCATAGTGGAGGTGAAAAGAAGTTATTTCGCAGTTCTTCTGCTTTTGACCTTTCTGCCAAATTGTGCCTTAAACAACTGATATCAGTTCTGGTCACACTGAGCTTTCTGTGACATAAACAGGTCTGTGTTTATGTTAACAGTTTTCTGCTTGCAATTTTACTTGGTATTTTGATTTCTGGGAACATGGTTGTGTGCGTCCATCCCAGCTTGTAAATTATGCTGCCGGTACTGTGTTAAACATCGCCCTATGTGGGGTTCTTGCTCTGCAGCCCTGAGAACTTTCAGTTTCAGTTCCCGAGAAGCATACTTAATTGGCCTAGTCAGAGGTTTTACTGTTCTTGCTGCTCTTTCTTGTTACTGAGGTAATTTCTTCCTGTAGCTGGGGTTGGACAGAGGCCTCAGTGTGGTTAGCAAGCATTAGTTTTCTTCTTTGAGATTTGCTCCAATAGTTCAGAACATTCCACTTTAGCCACATGGCCATTCTTTGCATAACTAGTAACTTGTTGGACATTGCTGCTGCTTATACAAGAAAAGAGTTGGCAATATTGTGTCCAGGGCAGAAGATGGAATGTTTACTCTTTTCACAGAATTTTTCAGAATCTTCTTATTGGCACGGCCACTACTCATGCCGGCTTGGGGATTTGGGGAATTGTCATCTTAAAATTAACTTTTACTAGCTCTGGTCCAACAAAAGGGGAAGACACAGCACTCGAGGAATCACAATCACACTAACACAGGTGGCTGTGTCATGGGCCTGCAATGTTTAGTTAGTGTGATGTATAGTGATGTAAAATTTGGGGAAATTTTTAACCCATGAGGCGGAGAGAGATTTTTCCTGATTTTTTAAGGAAAATTTTTTTGGGGGAAACGTTAAAAAAAATGCAGTATTAACTTTTCCTTTACAGATTAAAGGTCCTTTTGTTATTTAATACAGGAAGCCCCCACTATATTCTGTTCATCATTCTAAAAGAAAATATTCCTCAATCCATTTTTTTTCAATTTTACTAGAAAATTTTACCAGTTTTTTCTCTGGGCTTTCACATCTAATGATGTAATGGTTAGATTGTTTGAGTCGATGTGGGAAAGCTAAGTTCAAGTCTGTACTGGTCCATGAAAGTCACTGGGTGATCTCGGGCCAGTCACACATTCCTCTTGACCTACGGTACCTCACAGGATTATTGTGGAGCTAAAGTGGAGAACAAGTAGAGAGACATATGTCATCATGAGCTCATTAGAAGAAAAAGCAGGTTATGCATATTACTGATAGATGAAAAATAGTTGAATTACTTGGATTTTTTTTTACAATCAAATAGGCATTTAAATGAAAGGTGTTTTTTTTTAAAAAAAATCCTTTTTTAAATGTTTACTGCCTCATGAAGAAAATGGAGGGGGGGTCAGTCCTTTATTTACTGATTCAAGTGAGGATGACTCCCTTATGTCAGTGCCTGCATGGATATGAAAAAGAGCTTCCCCTTGAATTCCCATTCTAATTGATGCTGATTTAAAGTGATTAAAAAATAAAATCTAGTATATCTTTAGTCTGGTAGTAGCCCTAACATATTGTGGTTGGCACAATCCTGAGTAAAAGGGAGAAGTTGCTGTAGCAGCCCTTTTAATTCAGGGTGGCAAAATACAGGAAGAACTTGGTGGTGGTGGATCTTTGATAGTGGATAGGCATAGAGTACTTCTAGACATGGGGCAAGATTTAGCAGTATACTTCAGTATTAAATGCTAATAGAATTGGAACTTTGGGCTTCCCAGCTTCTGAAGCCCTCCATGGTGCCAAAAACCTGCTTCAAAGGGTTTCCCAGAATTTTCTTGCAGGAGGAAGGGATGGCTCTGAAAAGCAGGCCTTGAATGAATGGTACACCATTAGATCCTGGTTCATGCTCTGGATGGAAGCCACAGTGATTTCTTCCCTTTCCTTCTTAACAGTTTTTATTTTATTTAGCAGAGGGAAAAAAAGATGGAAATAGCAGTGGGAAAACCACAAGAGGTTTATTAAGTGGAAGATGACAATATCTGGCCCTGTGTTAAGAAGGAAAGGGAAAGAATCACTGTGCCTTGGCTTTTGTTAAGGTTAGGAGACATCTGTGTGCAAACTCTGTAGTTACTGAAGTGGTAGGAAGCAACGGCTATGGCAAAGGGACCCAGAGTTGATGTGTGGAATGGTAGAACTTTCATAGGTTTGCTTTAGAAAGAGATCAGTATCCAACAGAGCGCTTGGGCTGATAAATTGGCTTTTCCTGCGTTTGCTTGTTTTGTACCATGAGGACTAAAATTTGTGATTCCTGAGAATCTTGCCACTTTCTCTGGTGCTTTTCTGCTTAGGGGTCAGTCCCGATGTGCCTGTCACCCAGCATGGGATTTGGTAGCCCTAAAGTAGGCAAATTCCAAGTCAAAAATTAGATTCTGTGCTTGTGCTGTAGATCTTCAGGTAAATAGAAGCCTTTCTTGTGGGTGGATTAACAGTTGCAGATGGGATTATTGCATATTTAGGCAAGGATTTTCTAGGTGTCTTTAAGCAGACTTTCAATTAACACCAGCGCTTTAAAGAATGAATTTTTGCTCTGCTGCTGATCTTCATTAAGTGACAGAAAGCAAACCTGTATAAAACTGTCCAGGTCTCTAGCATGTCGAGGAAAGCCAGATTTGTGATCACGCTGTTCTCTTCTTCTTTCCAGGTGCTCTTGAAGGGGTGAGTGCCATGCTCGGGTGCTGGTTCTTGAGCACATAGTTTTTTAACATGGAAGAAGGAGGTGGAAAAGAAGAAGTCATTGACTTGAATAGTTTTCGGAGCCACCGAGGGAAAGGTAGGTAGCTAGTTTTCTTGCCCTTTCAGGTTTGTCGCATATGGATTGCTAAAAAGTTGAAGGATATAACATGCAATAGCCTGTGTTTTACACATGGCTGCAGTCCAACATCCTCTCAGTGGAGACCTGTGCTTATTTGAGCCATGTATTCTCCTCTGACTTACTGAACAGTCTCTGAAGCGCTCCCCCATGCGTTTGTTCCCTATGCTGCGGGAAGCAGGCACAATGCAGAAGCATCTGGCTTACAACCCTGGCATTGATGCCATCATTTTCTGTCTGACTAGGAGAAAGGGAATATCTACCCACATAATGCCCAAAGAAGTGTGTCTGGACATGTAAGGGAAGCTTATGCATGAAGACATCGCCAATGGGATGCTGGCCATTTTGTTTCTGTCTGATAAAAAATAATGGATTTAAAAGCACATAAGCCATGGTACTTATTTGGATCAATGTTCATAATGAAATGTATGAGATTTTTAAGAGACCAGTGCTCTTAAGCTGGATGTTCAAGAAGGAGGATAGCAAAATAAGGTGTGTGAGAGTATTTTAAGCTATTTCTTGCCAGTTCTTTTTTTTAAAAAAATTACTCTGAAAAACAAATGCATCACAATTTCCTCATCTCTGTTCTACAGTGAGGTTGCATTTAGATCAGACCATATTTCATGTTGTTCTTTTCTCCTTTTGAAGAGAAAAATTAGTGAACGTAGCATAGCTCCGGATTGTATTCTAGCATCTACAGGAGTCTTGCTGCAGTGTGAGGCAATGGCATCTTTGCAGCATTGAAAGTCTGTGTATGTGTTGTGTACTTTTGATCTGACAAGTGTTGAGATGGCATGAGTGGCAAGCTGTCCAAGAGTCGAGACACTTGAGTTCCCCTTCCACCTTATTACAGTGCAAACTCAGGAAATAAATTTCAATGTGGAGTCTTAAGGAGTAAAGAATAAATATTTATGAGCTGCTGCAGACCTTCAGCTGGTAGATAAATGTGCCCTCCTTCCTTCAGATAGTATTAACCACAGAGACGAGGGGCTTATCACCATATCAGACTCTTCAGATGAAGAATTGCCTGTGATGCTGGACATACCTGTTCATCGGCAGTGGGAGGATGAGGAAGATGATGATGTAGTCATCTTGATGGAGGTAAGTCTGTCTCCCAGTCCTGTCAATTTGCAGAATTAAACCTTTTGATATGTTTCCAGTGGATAACAATGATCTGGTATGTAGCTTGTACCATCTGTGTTTCTTCTGATGTTTATCCACTGAGAAAGCTATGTCTTTCTAATTTTGACTTTTAAATGCAAAATAGAAATTTTCTTTTATGAATTAACATAGAAATAGATGACTGGATGTATTGTGTACCAGATTACTGATGCCTGTGAAAATTCTATTGCAAGTTTTAATTCACAGTGTTTTTAATCTGGCTTTTTGCAACGATTTAGGAGGTTTATCCTGTCATCATGTTGTAGGTTATAAATAATAACGAGCCCAACATTAGCAGCACAAATCCAGATCTCTTCTCCCATTCTGAAGTCATTTTTGCTTGATGTCCAAATGTCTGCCTAACAAAGCTATGCCGAACTTCTTAAAACTTAACAAGGAAGGCGAGTGAGCTTCCTTCAGGCAATTTGTCTCAGAATCTTTCAACTGTTGCATTAAAAAGGGAAAAAGCCAGTTCCTCCTGCTGATGTTTCGGTGGAAAAATTTCATAGCCTAAATCAAGTTGTTAATCCCAACTGGAGTAAACCAACTGGATCAGTTCCTGAATCAGTAGGTCTACTCAGGCTTGCAGTAGCAGTTGGATTTAGGCCCACATGTTCTGAACAATAAAATACTGTGTTTTTAAACTTCACTTTAACAAAGGCTGCCAAACCCTTTCTCAGACCAGTCTTCTTATTCCTTTAAAACAGGCTCAGGCTAGGGCCATTCTGAATCCCAAGAGAAAGGAGAAAAAGCCATCTGCTTCTCTTTTCTGCCTCTTGAAACCTAGATTGCTGCTTGTAGCTTTTGGTATATTCCTTTCTTTTTATGGGGGTGGGGGTATTTCTTTGCTACGTAGAGGCAAGAGATTATAGTAACCTGATTCTTAAAAACATCTGAAAAATATGCAAGTGCCCATGCATCTCTGGCAGTTTTCCTGGCAGTTTGTTAACACCTGGAGGTCACAAGTTCCCCATCCCATCTTAGTTTTACTGCTATTTTTTTATACCTTTTATTAAAGACGGCTTCAAAGAAGTTTCTGCGTCCGAATGTGATCCGGCCGGCTGCTCCGTGGCAAAGTGTAAACAAGTCAGGGGAAGGTGGATCTCAAGGTGACATGACAGCAGGGCCTCACAATGGACAGAAGGTGAGGACTCCTTCTCCGAGGCGACATGGAGCTCGCCGGAACTGTGTGAAGGCAAGCAGTGTGAAACTGGGTAGACATGAAAATGAGAATGAGGTCTTGGAGCTGCTGGAGTTCCCGGAGCCTGCTGGGCCAAGGACTGTGCCAGAGCCTGGGCCCAGTGTGGCTAGGTTATGGGAGACAAGGCCCAGTAACGAAGAGGAGATCATTAATCTGGAAGAAGTGGTCTTGATAACGGATCAGGAAGGACAGGACAGGAGAGATCAAGAGCTGCAGCCAAGGCTAGTGTCAAACCTTGGAGGGGCTGTCCGCTGCATCCAGGAGAACACTCGGCTGGATCATCCTTATTTCCAGCCTGCTGAGAAGGAGGCACATACTGTAGTCAATCTCCTTTCTCCTCGGCCAGTGCCGCTGGAACTAGAACTGGGGCCACTGCCAAGGGTATACCAAGAGGAGATCCCTGGGCCTGCCTTTCCCAGGCCAGAACCACAGCAAGATGGAATTCCAGGCCCTGCATCCCCTCAGCTAGCTCATCCGCCAGAAGACAAGGAGGGCCAACAAGCAGCAATAAATGAACAGGCGGGCCCGGCTTTTCCAGTCCAGGGGTCACTAGATTCTGGCTCCAGTGAAATTCCCAAGCAAGGTGCTGTTCAGCTGGACAAGGACCTCATAGCTCTGCTCATCAGAGAAACTGTAAGTGAGTTTGCTGTCCAGGGATCATACCCTGCATGGCTCAGGAGGAAGCAAAATTATTTTATTTATTAATTGTTAAAAGTATTAATTGCTTTTCTGCCCACCTGGGCCTCCAAAGCAATGCATGACAAGAGGTGTTAAAATATTCTTTGGCGACATATTGAAAATAATTTGAATATCCAGTTTTAAAAACCAAAGGCCAGGCAGACTGATATAGTTTTGAGCACCTGTCAAATAAAGATAGAGTCAGACTTACTTTGGGGAGGATTTCCACAACTGATGTTCTCCTCCAGAGAAAGCCCTGTCTCGTGTATTCACCAACCATGGCCTCTCAGGACAGCAGAGCACATTACTGGGGCCTCTGTTGAAGATCTAAAATCCCAGGCAGGTCCCGTGGGAAAAGGCGTTCTTCCAAATATCTTTGTCTCTAGCTATTTAGGTCAAAATCAGCACTTTGTGTCCAACTCAGAAGCAGATTTAAAGCCAGTGCAATTGGTTCAGGATCCATGACATATGGTCTGTATAGCAAGAGCCAAACAACAGTCTGGCTGCCACATTTTGCACTAGTTGTTGCTTTTGAAAACTTTTCGGGGCAGACTCCCATAAAGCACATTGCGCTGTAATGTGTCCAGAGGAGGGCAACCAAAATGGTGAAGGGTCTGGAAGCCATGCCCTATGAAGAACGGCTTAGGAAGCTGGGTATGTTTAGTCTGCAGAAGAGAAGGTTAAAAGGGGACATGATAGCAATGTTTAAATATTTGAAGGGAAGTCATGTTGAGGAGGGAGCAGGCTTGTTCTCTACCGCTCCAGAGACTAGGACAAGGAGCAATGGATTCAAGCTGCAGGAAAGGAGATTCCACTTGAACCTCAGGAAGAACTTCCTGATGGTCAGAGCTGTCTGGTAGTGGAATATGCTGCCTCGGAGTGTGGTGGAGTCTCCTTCTTTGGAGGTCTTTAAGCAGAGGTTGGATGACCATCTGTCGGGAGTGCTTTGGTGTGGGTTCCTGCACGGCAGAATGGGGTTGGGCTGGATGGCACCTGGGGTCTCTTCCAACTGTGATTCTAAGTGTCAGTGAGATGTAATGGAAATGTGGCAACGGGACAAATGGAGATATAAGGGAATGAAATGTGATATGAAACTTCTACATGATCACTGCAGCCACTTTTGCACAGCATATGGAGGATCACAGGGAAAACTCATTGCCAGATTTACATCCACTATTCCTTTCATCTGTTAACTTACTCTGCCAACGATCAATGGAAAGTCTTAAGCAGGCATGCAGTTGTGCCAGCCCACTTGATTTTTGCATTTAAAGGCACAGGGCATGCATTCAAAGCATACAGTGAAGGCGAGGACACTTGTGCCTGTCCAGATACTATGTGAATCAAACATTAACAGCGGCTTTTTAAATTCTGCCAGCTGTACCCATTCTTAGAAGTGATGTATCTAGCCACAGCGACACATGCCTTGGTTACATCCTGTTTGGATTAGTTTAATGTGCTTTATGTGGACGGGCTTCTGAAGAATGTTCAGAAACTTCAGTTGATCCAAAGAGCTGGAGCCAATTGTTAACTGGGGCTGGCTATTGGAAATGCAAAACTCCCTAGTTGCAGCAACTGTACTGGCTGCTGATCCGTTTCCAAGCAGAATTCCAAGTGCTGGTGAGAACCTATAAAGCCCTATATGGCTCAGGCCCAGATTATCTGAAGGACCATATTTTTTCATGCAGGCTTCCTCCGTGGAGGCCCTCTCTCTCTGTCACACCACCCCCAGGTACATCTGGTATGAACACAGGAGATGGTCTCCTTGGTGGCTGCTTCTGTGCTCTGGAACTTCCTTCCTGGAAAAGTTAGACTGTTACTCTCTTTACTCTTTCCACAGGCACTTGAAAACCTTTTTGCTTTGACAGGCCTTTGAAGACTGATTGCTTGTGGAGGGATGAACCTTGGATAATGGCCTGGAATTTCTGTTTCTTTTTAATGGTTTATAGTTTTAACTGGTTTTAATTTTAAATAGCTTAATTACATTTGAGCTTAGTATGCTTTGAATTTGGATGTAGCAACTTCCCACCTGCAGAGAGCATTCTGGCAGTGCCTCTTTGCATGTTGACTGCATGATATTCACTTATCACCAAGGACTTTTGTACTGTGCTTTAGTTTGTGCTCTTTAGTTACACAGGGCATGATACAAATAGTTTAAGGAAAAATAGGACTATATCCATATATTTCCCCTGGACCATCATCTTCATGTGGCCTCCTTTCTAATTTTTATAATCGTTGTGCCCTGCAAACTTGGATGCTCCTTTGAATTGGGTCCGTGTATTTCTTGATTTAAAAACAATCCACTTGCATAGGTAGTCCATCTTATGGGCCAAGGAAGCTGAACGTTACAACCTACAACAATTTCTCTTTTTAAAAATTCTTTCTGATGAAAAAGAAGCCATTCAGGTCATAGAAACTGCATATTCAGTTACTATAAATCTAGTCTTGCTGTTTCTTTGGTGCATAAGATTCCGGCAGGCATTTCCTGCGTACTTTCACACCTATCTGAACTGAGACCTAGAAATGTATTTCTGCTTAAATGAAAGCTGAGATTCTTGGAGGGCTGGATTCCTTGCTCAGTACCATGTCCTGATGGTTTTCCTGGACTCCCTTGGAATTGCTGTATTTGCGCTTGTGTGCACATCTGCTGCTGCTAAGCATACATGCAGTGTTCCCTGGCAAGAGGAGATATGTCATGGCAAGCAGTGAGTCCTTTGGGCAGCTTGCCTGCCACTGTGAATTTTCTTGCAGAGGAGAATGCTGTTCCCTCAATTGGTGTTGCTGCTTATGTCAGGTTGGATATAGCTTTTGAAGAAGCTGTAGAAGCAGCTGGAATGCCTGGGCAGAGGTGATCGGTGTTGCCATTGCTGTCTCTACAGGAAACTCCTGCTTTTGATGCCCCATTATCTGATGACTCGCTGTTTTGATGCTTTTGAATTAAGGACAAGTTCCATTAATTCGACAAGGATGCTGTTCCTTCTTCGGTTGTTCCTGCCTATGGGGGCCTGCTTGGGACCGCTTGCATGCTGCTTGCAAAGCTTGTTGAGAGGGGCAAAAGGATGCCAAGGCAGCTGAGAGACTGTGCAAGCAGCACACACACACAGTTGGCCCCAAGAGAGCCTCTGTAGGCACTTCATGCTCCCTACAGTACGGTACATGGGTTCTGCTTTTGAACCAGTCCCGTTGTCTGACAGTGCTTATGTCTCTAACCTCTGTTAGATAAGTGGGGAAGCTTGGACTCCTCCTACTGTTTGGACCCCCAGATTGTGTGGCCTTTCGGATGTTGTTGGATTACAACTCCCAGCAGCCCCAGCCAACATAACTAATAATGAGTAATGCTGGGAGTTGTAGTTCCACATCCGGCAGACCATATGATTTAAAAGATAAACTTAAGAAACAATAGAATTGCATCTTTTCTTTCACCTAGAATCTTCTGTTTCATGTGGCCTCCTATCTGCTTTCTCTATATGAAATTAAAAGACAAGATTTCTTCACACAACATTCTTGCAAACTAAAGGCCTTGGTTTGCTGAAGGGGGTGTTAGTTGGCAAGGTACTATTTCTTGTTTTTAGTTGTGTTTTTCTTGGGATTTTGTTTTTAATCTATATTTTTAGATACTTTGAGCTATTCCTTGGCAGCAAGGTGGTATCTGTGTGTGTTTGTACACACACACACACACACAACACACACAACACACACACACAACACACACACACAAAACACACACACACACACACACATATGTAAATATTAGGTACATGTAAAATAAACTAGTCACGTACCTGGCTGGTTGTGTTGAGTAAGAGCTACCCCTAGGCAAAGAAACATTACAAAAGTTAGTGCTTCTTATTTCAAAAACAAGTATATAAGTGTGAGGGCAGACAAGCTATTAAAAATACTTCTGGACTAGTAACTTCTGACTTTGTTCACAGAGTGGCAATACAGACATTGAAAATGCTTTTTCTGTTTGTTGTGACATGTTTTTGCCTGAGGTTTGTCCCAAAGGGAATAGGTTAAAAAAGAACTCTGTAAAAATCATTTTGTTGGGGGTTTGTTAAGTAACACAGCGTAGTTGAAGAGAACAGTCCAATTAGTGTTTAATGAGGCCCTTTCCCCCTTCAGCTAACTTCAGCAAATATCTCTTTAGCTTATTGAAGGGGGCTTTAATAGAGTAGACCAGAATTAAATGTTGAAGCAACTAGTTTACTTACAACTTGCTGCCACTAAGTCTTGTTACTAGTTTTGTCTTGTCTCTGAAAATTGTAGACAAGTTGTCCCTTATAATTTTAATGGTTGGTTGTATTTATATTTTTTTAAATAATTTTGATCTTTTTCCCCCCAATGTCATGGAATACATGAAGGAAATTGCCTTAGAAGTATTTAAAATGCATAAACCAAGTTTCATTTCAGTTGGCCAGAAGAACCCAGGTGAACAATAGCAACTTTAAAAAATAATGTTAGCATCGTCTAATGTAGGGTGTTTATTTTGGATGTACAGACATCAGAGTGGAAACATTTAACTCGGTGGCTTGGTTTGAATGCTCTTGCCATTGTGAATGTGAAGCCCTTTTTGAGTTGCTTGTCAGTCGGAATGGTGTTTGTCTTTCTTCCCTATCCAGGAAGCAAGGTTTCCAGATGCAACAAAAGAATACATTGAGGAGCTAATACAGAACAAAAACTGCTGTGACTTAAACATGTAAGTACAGAAAACAGGTACAGTCACAATGATACTTAAGGTGAATAAACAAACAAGGGGGCTGGCAACTTGACACAGATAGAAGCTGACATAGATAGATGCACGTTTCAGGAATGTGGGGTTTTCTGCTGTGGCTGCTTTCTCCTCCTCCTTTCTTCTTCTTCTTTACTAGAACATAGGCTCCAGAAACCTGTTACCTGGTTCCAGATGCAGAATGGTGCCCTGTACTTTATTCTGTGGGTCATGTACTCTGGGTCCATCTCCGTATACAAAAAAAAAATCTTACAATAGATCATAGATTTTCAGCAGCCTGAAATTTGGCGAGGGAATCATTTTGTAGTCACCATTTTTAAATAATTGGGAGTAAAAAATTTTTTGCTAAACTGCTGGAAATCATTTGGAAGCCCACTAGCTGATCAGAATTGGTCTTCTGCCCACCCCTTCTCTAATGGAGCAGGGAAAATATTCTTTTTTCTTGAGGACCTCCTGTTGTATGACTCAGACTATGAGAGCTTAGTCCCAAATTGACTGCATTTTTCTTTTGCTCTTCAGGTTCCCTTAAGTTGAATTCTCTGGTATGCCTAGATATTGTAGGCAGAGCAAGATCTTCTAGTGCTGATTAGATTGGTTGAGAGGTCAGAACAGCAGTCAGCTGTTGCTTCTGCTCTAACTTGTCTTCAGCAGGATCAGCAGTTGTGATTTCTCCTTTAGCTGAACAACAGCCCTGACCCTGACATATCCAAGCCTGCTCTGTGTCCTGGAGCAGCATCCCTCAGCCTTGGCAAATGTTAGAAAATGATCATGGTGCTTGCTTTCTTCATCTATGGAAACTTTGCCAATATTGAGAGAAACAATACTTCACTCTGAATTTGGTTGAACTTTGTTGGGTGCATGCTCCTAGCCTCTAAGGTTCAGGGAGATAGTTGCTGGATATGTAATGGAACTACTGTCTGTCTTCTCCTTGCCTTCTGCTTAACTAATTTCTCTTAGTTCTCTTTCATCTGTGGCTGTCCTGGGAAGTAACCATATCCATCTCCCAAGGCTGAAGTGTTGAGAGAAATGGGCAGTGTCTTCCTTCAGAAACTTTATGAGCAATCCAAAGCCCTCTCTGAACAGAAATGGCACTGATTCTATTAAATTTACAATTAACAGGGGATCACAGTGAGGATGTCCCCTGTCACCACTTTTATTTGCTATTACATTGAAACCCTTGGCAGACAAAGTAAGAAACAACTTGAAAATACAATGTGTCTTAATTGGAAAAAATAGGTGTAAGATTAGGCTATTTGTGGATGATATAGCTTTATTTGGACTCTCACTACAAAAAGAGGCCTTTGAGATTATGAAAGCGTTAAATTTGTATGGTTCTCTGGCTAATTATAGACTAGTTTTCAAAAATAGGAAGCGCTATGTGTATGTACAGGTCTTTCAAAACAGATGGAGAACTCTGTGGTACCACTGGTCTGAAAACTGATATTAAAACTGTGAAACATCTAGGTATGTATATCCCCAAGTTCCTTATTATGTTTTAAAAACTTAATTATAATGTTACAATAGAACAAATAAAAACATATCAAAAATGAAAGGAACTTAATCTGTCATGGTTGGGATGCATGGTTGCAGTTAAAATGTGAGCATTCTCTAAATTAAGCTACAGTAGGCCTTCCTTTCACATGAGCCCCACAAGCATGAATGGGAGGTCTCATGAAGCATTGTGTCCCATTGTAATCCTGTGTAGATCTGAATAGTACTGTATTTATGCATATGCAAATACAGGTATTCCAAAACCCCCCCCCCCAAAAGTCTGAAATATGGAACATTTCTAGTCTCAAGCATTTTGGATAAGTGATGCTTAACATGTAGTTACAACGTATAAGACCATGAAAGTAGAGTTCATGTCCTGTGTAACCACTGTCAACATTTTTATTTTGTTATTCTATATTTTTTATGTTAATCACTGTTTTTAAAATGAATAAAAATGACTTAAAAAAACATTGAGAGACACTGTGCCATGGCCCTTTCCCAATAACCGGCTGTCCTTACTTTGCAGACTTTGTAATTTTCTTTTGGAAAATCCAGATTATCCAAAGAAGGAAGGCAGAGTGGTGTTAAATCCAAATAGCAGCCTGCTCTCCAGCCAAGATGAGACAAAGGCAAGTGAGATAAATTAATGTATTCATTCTCCTGCAACTTCAGTAATATTGATTAATGTTAGTTTAGTTTTGTTTTGTTTTTAAATCCAACAAAAAGCATTTATAGGATGAAAGCATGAAGGTTTAATTTTATAGTCCTTTCTTTATTGCCTCTTACAGCATTTTGCTGTGTGATCACCACTTTTATTTAATAATGGTTTGCTGCTTGTATGGAATTTTCCTGGATTGTTCAAACTGCTTCATTTACATGATCTCACTGATCTTTTAAACAATTCTGTAAAGTAGTCTAGTAATATTATTCCCTGTTATTACAGATGCAAAAGTTGAGGTCACTCATAAGATTTCTGGCTGAGATGAAGCTTCTTTAGATGGGTGGAAGCTTCTGGCTCATAGCTCAGGCTTTTAACTGCTACATTACACTGTAAATTGCGTGTTTATTTGCCTTCTGGTCACTTTTCAGCTTATGGTGACTTCATAAATTTCATGGGGTTTTCTTAGGCAAGGAATACTCAAAGTTAGTTTCCTGCTGCCTTCCTCTGTGATAGAGCCTACAGCATCTGGTATTCCCTGTTGGTGCTGCTAACCAAGCCTGACTGTGTCAAGTTTCCAAGAGCTGAAAAGATCTGGTGCCTTCAGAATATGTAGGGCTTTTTACACTGTGAAATACATTAGTTCTGTCCCACAGGGTGTTCTTCCAAGGACTTCAAGATGGCACATGCGATTTTATCCTCATGTTTTCATTTTTTGAACTTTTTATGCAGGCCACAAGTTAATGACTGGCCCTAGTCTTGCAGTAAACTTTTCTGCCCACATGTAATCTTGCCCCTTGCCCAAACTGTCTTGACCATTTAACATATTTCAGGCAGTCTCTGTGTAGGAATGTTGAAATCTCATTTGGTAAACACAGTAAAAGTCTGAGAATGCACTGCTTTGCTTCTCTTCTGTCTCACCCCACCCTATCCTTGCACCTTGATTCTGTTTTTAGGTGCCTAAAGTGGACTACTTTGATTTCTCCAAACTTGATCCACTTGATCAGCGTTGCTTTATCCAAGCTGCTGACCTTCTCATGGCAGACTTCAAAATGTTGAGCAGCCAGGACATCAAGTGGGCTCTGCACGAACTCAAGGGACACTATGCAATCACACGAAAGGTACCTCCCTTTTATTCCTGAATCCAACTCCCCTCAGCTAGATTTTCTTCAGTGTTGGAAAAAGGATGTGCGGCCTATTTTGATTTTGAGAGAAGGGTGAGGTAAAGTTGGTAGTGATTATGGTGATGATGTTTTTTGTTTGCTTGCTTCTTTTTTCTTTAGACCTTTTCTGATGCCATCAAAAAATGGCAAGAGCTGTCTCCTGAAACCAGTGGCAAGCGAAAACGAAGGAAAGAAATGAATCAGTTTTCCTACATAGACTTCAAATTTGAGCAAGGTGAGGAGTTACTGTGCCAATAGTGTTTTAAAAAATAACAGCAAGTTTCTAGCTGTTATAGCTCTGGAAAATATGCTTGGAAGGGTATGCCCAATGGATGCTGAAATCTCAAAAGCCAGGACGGTGCCTTAACATTGCCGTTGTTGAAGTGAAGTTTTGAAACCACAAATAACTTATCAACCTCTTCCCATACTTACAAGAGCCAGAATAATATTTTTTTTTTGAGTTAAGAAAGTATACAGTTTGTGTAACGTGCACAGGTCATAGAATTCAGTGTTTTGTTTCAAATTTTGATTGTGTTATTTTCATACATAAATTTCTTTTAAATTCAGAGCTTTAATTTATGTATTTGAAGATGGTTTTTTTTTTCCCCCTCTTGAACGTGGCCTCAATCTCCTCTTTTTTCCATCTTCAATAGGGGAATAATGTAACATCCCCTGCTCGCTAGAGCTTTTGTTAAGGTGAACAAAATGACAAATAGTGTTGGATTATAATAGTTTGTTTTGCAAAGGTTACTGTTTTATATGCAGCCTGTGCTTTCTTCCTGTTTCCAACCCATTAAAGTAAGTATTTGCTTTTGTATTACCTGCCAGCCATTCTTTCAAATACTGTTTTAGGAGATATGAAAATTGAGAAGCGCATGTTCTTCTTGGAGAACAAGAGGCGGCACTGCAGGAGCTATGACTCCCTCTCTCCTCCCAGCTGTGCAGCTAGAACGAGAGTTTTATGAACAGAAAATAAAAGAAATGGCAGAGGTGAGTAAAGTCTTATGCATGGATATGGAAGCTGTTGTGGTAACAAAGACTTGGTGAACTACATTTCTTTTCTCCTTGGATGCTAATGTCCATCCATCCATTCTTCCAGTGCTTTTATTTATCCTGCATGCTTCCTGAAAAGGCACTGAGGGTGTTTCCTACCACACAGAAAACAGAGTGTGGGCAACACTTGTATACCATCTTTTGGGTGTACACCTAACATTACATTTGCTGTGTCAGTTGTGAGACCTCTTGGTGGTCTTGTCATCAAGGTTGTGATGACATGGTTAGAAGATTTATTCTGAGTATCCTTTGGACCATATCAGGTAGTCTGTGAAGCTCAGGAACAGTGGGCTTTCCACTTCACTTTAAAAAAGCATGCAAAGCAGCCAGTTTTCTGAGAGCTGCACACTGGTGATAGAATTTTAATAGCAGTCTGGAGGTTCGTAGTTTAACCTACCTGGTTGTGTGTATCTTCTCTCTTTTCAGCATGCAGATTTCCTCCTTGCCCTGCAGATGAATGAAGAACAATATCAAAAAGTAAGTAGATTGATGACATAGGGAGCGACTTCCATTTCATACTTTGTCTCTGTGCATTGATAAAATGTAACATTTTCCTGATCTAAGGGAAGAGGCAGGGCATTGTAATTAGAGTGCCCAGAATAAATGTGTTGGACCATATTTTATAGCCCAGTGATGGACAAGTTGGTGCCCACTGGAAATTTTGGATGACAAGTCCCTATCAGGATGTCCAGTGGGTTTCAGACTGGCTGCCCTATGTTGCTGGTTTAATGACAGCCAACGTGAGGCTATTTGGAAAGTTAAACAGTGTCTGTGGAGGAATATAGCATGTTTAAAGGGTGGCTGTCCTGTTACCGAGAGAGAGAGTTTCATCTCGTTTTTGGCCAGAAAAAAGATAGTCTGAGGAGTCTGGAAAAACAGCCTTGGGGGAGGGCACATGTCACTTTGCACAACCCTGTGTTAGAAAAAAGCTAGAATACAAATGTAATAAATGAATAGAGGTGCTGTTGATTAAATATATTCTTCTTCATTCTTCAGTGACTGTACCACTGAAGAATTTTGTGTAATCAGATGATAACAGATCTGTAAAACTGATATTTGGTGTTGAGACAAACCTATTTGGCATATTTCTGTAGGCTTTTTGTGAAGTGATATTGCTAACCTGCCACACTGCAGTATTAAATGGAAGGATTCATTTCCTCTCATCAGTAGTTCTTTGAGATGTTGAATCTTGTTCTGGTAGAACTGCACAGGGCCTTTAGGAGACTTGATTTTGTTAGCGCTGTTCATGCCCTTTGTAGCTTGTTGATAAAATTGTTCTTCTCATATTCTGCCCACCCATGGTTTACTCCTAGAATTGTCTGTCCCACAAAATAGTGGCTGGAGCTAGTTGCCATTGGCATTTTTCACATGCAGCCATGCTCATTGCACATAGCAGTTTTCTCTGGTCCAGTTCCACATAGGAGTTGAGTATGAACAATGCAGCTACTGGATGGGACAGACCATGGGGTCTCTCCTCCTGCCTGACTTTCATATTTTCAAAACACAAACAGTATCCCTTGGCGACATAGTTGCTTCATTCACATGCAACTCCCCGCAAGACAAGTGAGGTCTTATTAATGGGCAAGTAGCTTATGCATTAAGGACAGCACTGGTACCTTTGACATGTGAACTAAATTTCAGGAATTGTTTTGCAGGATGGCCAGATGATTGAGTGCCGCTGTTGCTATGGGGAGTTTGCATTTGAGGAGCTGACCCAATGTGCAGATGGACACTTGTTTTGCAAGGAGTGCCTAATAAAGTATGCTCAGGAGGCTGTCTTTGGTTCTGGAAAGGTAAGGGGACCCTTACTAGGGAGTGAAGAGTAATCAGAGACTACATGGCTAGTTGAAAAATCAGGTCTTTCCTAATGCCTCTCTGGAACATCAGACTTTCTCCTATATTGTACTCTGCCATGTGTCTGCTGTTTTCTGGCTGATTTTCTTTACCCCGTACTGCCTCTCAGTCAGTGTGGCAGTATTCATAGCTGCATCCCTAGACATGTGGAGCCACCTGCCTTGTATTTACTGTCCAGGTCCAGACCTGTGTAGTCCTGTTCACAAGATAACAGTGTTTGGAGAATGGATATATTTTGATTTAGTTTTGGAGATACTATCGTGTAATGTGCGCACTGCCTCTTATGCAACTGCAACATCCTACCCTACATTTTACATTCAAATGCAACGGACTGTGTAAAGTACCTTTTTTGCTCCACAAAACTCCAGTATTGTCTGAATTATTTTCAGTTTATCTTTTTGATCCTGCCTTGTTTTGCTACTTGAACATTAAAAGCTAGTCTGTATCTTAGGCCAATGGTTGCTCATCACTTCAGCTCATATTACAGTTACTTTTTTTTGGGGAAGCCTCTCTCAACTGGCTCTGCTGGTTCTTCTCTGGCTTAATTTGAAGGTGAGGGTTGTTTTTCTAGTGGTGAAATTTTCAGTTTTTTTATGAGTGTGGTGAGACTGCCTTCATTAAGCAGAATGGAGACCCAGTGTGTGGAAAAAGCACACGGTGCATGTGATTCCCCCAGGTGTTGTTGTATTGCAGTTTGCATCAGCCCTAGTGATGCGAAGGGTTGAGATTTGCTGCTGAAGAAGAGCTAGAGAGCCCTTGGATGGAAATCTTTTGCCTTTAGTTTTGCCATTCTAACAAGAAAGAGAGCAGGAGTTTGGGACCCTTCTTTTCATGGGATGCTGGTGAGGTGAACCAAACAGTGTGAAATATCACTCTATGTCAGGATGTACTGTATAAATCAGGAGTGCCAAATTTTAATGCTGAGCACCCACCACAAGTTACATTAGACCGAGAAAAAAATCAAGAAGCAGGGGGATGGTAAAACTGAAAGTGATATTTTTGATTTTAAAAACTGTAGGGGCGTTTCGTAAGTCAGGGGGTGCTGCACCCATTTTAAACTGGAAAATGCTGCTCCTGAAAAAGATTCTAGGAGCAGAAGACACAGGTTTTTTTCCAGAAACTTTTTTTTTCTGGAAGTACGTGGGCCCCCAAAACAGCATTGTGGGGAGTGCATGAGGCCCATACTGTACCCGCTGTTAATAAAAATCATTAAATGCTCCAGCATCTATAATCTGTTGTCTTCTGCACTCCTTTCTTCTTCTGTACGTAGTCAGAACTCAGCTGCATGGAAGGGAGCTGTACATGTTCGTTTCCAACCAGCGAATTGGAGAAAGTGCTTCCTGAAAATATACTGTGTAAATATTATGAGCGGAAAGCAGAAGAGGAGGTGGCTGCTGCCTGTGCAGATGAGTTAGTCAGGTAAGGGTTACAGTTTTGTCTAAATAGTCTGGGCAGTAAGAGGTGTAAGCCAGTCCAGCATGATGTAGTGGTTAGTGTTGGACAGTGACTCTAGAAGATGAGGGTTTAAAACCCTTGTTGTGTCATGAAAACCCACTGAATGACTTCAGACAAGTCACACTTTCTCATCCTTGAGGAAAGCAAAGGCAAACATCTTCTGGATAAATCTTGCCAAGAAAACAGCATTTCATTTCTTTAAAAGGAAGCTCATAAAAGGAACTCTGCTGGAGCAAATCAAAAGTCTGTTTGGTGTTGTATCTGGCTTTTAGCTGTGGCTAACCAGACACATAGGGCAAGGTCATAAGTAGGGCAAGAAAGTTATAGCTCCATCCCATTGCCACACTTCAGCAACTGGTATACTGTAGCCATAGATAGATCTTTCCTCCATGGCTTTGTCTAATCCCTTTTAACTTTTTTTTAATGAATTAGCTCCACTGACAATATGGCAAGGAGCCCTCACATCCCCTTCTTGGTTCACAGGTGTCCCTTCTGCAACTTCCCAGCCCTGCTGGACAAAGATGTGAAGCGGTTCAGCTGTCCTAACCCTCGTTGCAGGAAGGTAGGAGGTGGATGTCTGAACATGTTCAGTGATTTACTAGTGATGTGACAGTATAGGTAGCTGAAACCAACCTTGCTGAAGCAACAAGGTTGTCGGTACAGTTATCTGGCTCACTGTTGTGGAGCGGGCTAGAGACCTCAAAGGGAACTTTGTGCATGTGCGTGTTTCAGCGAAAATTGTCTTTCACATGGACTACTTGGAAAGAAGTGTTGTATGTCTTGATACAAACGTGTATTTGTACATGTTGATGTGGTCAAAGTCCAGGTAAAGGCAAGCCCAGCCCATCTTAATATGCTGATGTCTTTTGTCTGTTTTAAGAGTCCTGCCAGGAGATCTTTTGGCATATGGTACTTTTCTTTTCACTCATGCATTTGACTGCCGTGTTCCTCCGATTGCTGTAACAGAACTGAGAAAGATTGTGCAGTGCTCATGCACAAGAGCATATTACCAAGCTTTGCTGATGGTATGCTGAGCAAGATACTGTTGAATTTCCATCTTGGCATTTAGATTTCTTTCTGGCAGTTGAGTTCGAGGACCAAGTTGTCATTTGGTAAATAAATGTTATTTGCTAAACAGGTTAGCTATGAAATAGAAAAAAAAATCCAGAGTAACAACTACTTTACTTTTGTCTGGAGTTTATAGCGTAGGAAGAGACTGGCTGTTTCCAGTGAGTCTGCATTTCAAAATTCAGTCTGCATAACAGTTCCATAATAGTTATTCCTCTGAAAATGGGGAAAATGTGAGAAATGCACTGGTAGGAGAGAGAACCACTAGATGGCACCATTGGCTTAAACAAAGTTAAAATTCTGTAATCTCTTTCTTTCTATTTTTAAAAGCTGTATTCTGTCTTAAAAAGCAAAACAGAATTTGTATGACTTCAGCGAGCACAGCCCTTTAAAACCTTTTGTTTAGTTATCTGTCACATTTTATAAACCTTCCCTTCCTGTAAGGAGTTACCCATTTAATCCTGAGAAGAGAAACATGCCAAATCCAAGCCATTCTGCTTTATTTAGGATTTGAACCCAGGTGTCTCAGGGTCAAGGCCAGTTTTCTGTTCAGCCAAGCTACGCTGCTTCAGCAGCTTTCTGTGTGTGTGTGTGTGTGTGTGTGTGTGTGTGTGTACTCAGAAGTAGATAAAGAGTGACCTGGTAAACTTAACCTTAGAACAGGTCTTGAGAACATGTGGCCCTTCAAATGTTGGACTGCAGCTCCCATCATCTCTTACTACTGGCCGTGCTGGCATGCCCTGATGGAAATCTCTGTCCATTCACATCAGGAGGACCACAGCGTTCTTACTCCTGTCTTAGAAAGATGGGCTTCTTTGATTCTGGAATGCCCTGGATCACAAGCAAGCCTGTCGCTTCATGAGGAATGTTAATTTCAGCCTTGGAGCTTTACAGGCAGAATGGGCTTGAGGCCAAGAACGAAAGCATGTTTGCTCATAATTCACTTTACTGATCCTTTTTGTGCTTTGCATTTACTATATCTCTTCCATGCAGTGATTCATCTTTTTAGTATCTTTGACTGACCGAACTGAATTTCTTCAAGGCTGTATGTCAGTTTATTTCTAAACCAAACTGGCAGATGTTAGATGTAATATGAGATCTCCATGGATTTTACGGGCTCTGAAAAATTTCCAGTAAGTGTCCCTGTTCAATAATTTCCAGAAAATGTGCACCCACAGCTGTGTACAGGGCACCTTTTCTGGTGTGACCTCCACTCCACATGCACAAATGTGAGGTTGTGTCCAGTTCCAGTCAGTGGATGTGACAGGTGCATGCTTGCTCTGCCCATGGGTGTGCACGTGTTGCATCCATTGACTACAATGGGATGTGACACTTTTTTTGTTGTGTGGTGGGCACACTGAAATAAATAATAATATCCTTTGACACAGCCCATGACAAATGGGCATGCACTTAAACAAGTCTATGAAGGATTAGGCAAAGGTGTGGTAGGGGGCTATACTGCAGAAATCCTCACAACATAGCCAGTCCTAGGAAGACAAAGCTTTGCAGAAGTCAGCACTGCAAATGGATTCTGAGGGAAAAACAGCGAAGCCATGGCCCAAGGCTGTCACTCCCCACTCATCAGACGGCGACTGCTTCTCAGACATTGCAAACTGGGCCTGAAGCAACTTTATGATTATTGAAGAGTTGTCTTTCTGAAGTTAATTCTGTGATGTCTGAAAGAACCCATAGATGTGCAGCCAGGGCTTCCATTAAGATACCATTAATTGCTAGGCTGGGGAATATGTTAAAAGCTTAATTCATCAAATGCAAACAGTAGTGCCCACATTGAAGAATAGACTGTTCAGTAGGCATTGCTGTATATCAGCGCATGCCAGGTTGCATTTTCCAGATGGACTTGTAAGATGGTATTGATAGATCTAATGGTTGGTGACTGAGTGCCGTACCACTTTCGCTAGAAAACAGTATTAAAAGAATAATGTTGGAGTAAAGATTCTCAGTGAAACTCTCCATTTTGCACCTCCCAAGATATTTTGCTAGGCCTTTTACCTTGGAATCCTGCACATTTGTGAAACTTGCAAAACATTTCAGAGAAATAAAGTATAATTGTGTCTACAGTTGAAAAAATGTGAGTGGCCAAAAAGGCATACATGTATACAAACACATTTTATTTAACAGGAAAAATGGATACTTCAGAGGCAGAAAGGCTATGGAAAATGTGTACATAAGGAAAAATGCATACAAATTTCTGTGTGGGGAGAAAGAACAAAGATTTCTGAACCTTTGTGAAAAAGGATAGGTTGAAAGAAATGCAACAAAACTGGGACAATTTTTCCCCATCCCTGCAGTGAGTGGGGGCTGCAGTGAACCGAAGTTGTTTTTTCATTGATTCACTTTATAAATAGGAGTGGCTCCAGGCAGTACTGGGCATGTTCTATTGGCTATGATATATTAACATGACACTTTTCTCTTATTTAATACCTTCCAATTCTGGATAGATGCATGGTGGGATAGATCTACCAGATCCCAAAGGCTGTGATAGCTAACTGAATGGAAGACTTACTGTGACTTTGAAGAATCTCCTCTATGAATGTTGGAGGATTTTTTTCCCAATGGACATTGTACTCAAGTGGTTATTCACAGGGCATTTAGGGCATTTTAGCTGACCAAGTAAAAGCAACAGTCATCCTGTAGCTGACAAATGTAAAGCTGACAGATGGAACTAACCTGGAAACTAAGAAATGAAAAACTTGACTCCTTGCAAAAACAAAACTCTGCATTTCATTTCTTGGTTTCCAGGTTCAGATATCCATTAGTCCCTCTGTCAGCTTTTTATTTTGTCAGTTTCACTTGTCAACTGCAGGCTGACTGTTGCTTTTACTGGACTGACTAAAATGCCCAAAAGGCATCACACAAACTTTCAAAGCTTCTCTAGCTTCTTCATCAGGCGAATGTACTGAAAATCATACAGGAGGAGAAAAGTGATGATGATAGAGTCACAAGCCTATGCTTTGACTCAGATGTTACTTCTGTTGTCAGTTAAAATAGTCTGGAGGAATATCAAGGCAGGAAGATGCCGCTACCCTTCTTGGCCATGTAGGGACTGGAGACAAAGGGCAATAAACAACAGGCAGTAAAATTACAAATCTGTTAGCAGCAGCAAAGAAACTTCTATTGAGATCCAGACTGACTCTGTGCTGTGTGAGGCTCACGGCCCCTTTCTTAGGCACAGAATTTGGAATTCTCAAGAACTCTCTGTACTGTTACATCTGGAAAAAACCTTTGTATGCTGTTTATAAGTAAAACTTGCCAATTGTAGTCCAAACAACAGAGTTTTATCTTTGTTGGAGGTATATAGAAACCTGCAAGAGTTAAGTCCCACTCCATTAGCTCCTTCTTGTGAAAGCTACCTCTGTTGAGGCAAAATTCACTGTCTTCCTATCCAGGAAAGTATTCAGGGATAGCTGTTTTGGCCATGCAGCAAAGTGCAATAATATCACTATTTTGTGTATTTTGGATTTTGTTTTAGTTTGCTGCGTGGCCAACATGACTGCCTCTGAATATTGCTTTTACTGTTAATGGGTTAATGGTGACCTCTCTGCCTTGATCTGTTTTATTTTTTATTTATAAAAATATTTAAAATGATTGTTGATGCCTCCTTGAACACCAGCTATTGCAGAAAGCTGCCATGTTGTGCTTTTAAAATAAGCTGCTTGAAAACTTGGATGATTGTCTCTGAATCCCAGATGTCTGTAGATAGATAAAAAGATGATGACTGTCTGAATGTCATATCTGTAAAATTGCCAGAGAATTGGTTGCCCCAGGCTGGAAACAGAAGACTGGGGTCAGTGGGTTTGTTTTCAAGAGAATTCTTACGTATTGTCTTCTTTATTTTCCTTCTTCCTTGAAAGCTTCCTCTGACCCTTGATATATCTAGAAGCCTTTTCCCTTTCTTAGTTCTCAGTCTGGATGGATGCTGGCAGGTAATCATCTCAGATGCCCTCTCCCTTGCCTACACCAGATATGATTGGCTTAGACTGTGTGTGTGTCTTAGCAAGCAGCCTGGTTTGCTGACGGTTGCAGTTTCTGTGCCAGTGCTGTATATATGCTTGTATATTATGGGCAGTTTGTTCTCCTTTGCAGTCTCAGCACAGGACACTGCAGTCTTTCCAGTGAGCTGGAAGATGGGTATGCAAAAGATACTGTTGCCATGGTAATAACTCATCTTTCAAAGAGTATATCATCCCTTTGGGTTCTGGGGAAGGAGTCAGGGCAGAAAGGTGGGAGTTCAGAACATCAGCAGCTTCAGATTCTGCTTTCCAGGTCTGCTTTCAGGTGCACAGCAGTGAAGCACAAATAAATTCCCTCTCCGCTCTGGTTTAGAGAGCTTGGTCTTTGAACTGTGGTGCCAGTTTTCTTTCTCTCCCTGCCTCTGGTTACTTGCATACTATCTATGCCAATCAATAATGTGTCGTAGTAAAAGGTTTGGAAGTGGGGTAGTTGAATGGGGTTTAGGTTAGGGTCATTGAATATCTTCAGACACCCACATAGAAGTGGATAAATAATTCATTTTTCCTGCAGCTTGCCAAAGATAGCAAGCTGGTTTAAGTCACAGATGTTCACGTGTTATGGTATCTCCAGCATACCTGGACTTATCATTTACCTACTGCATTGTGGTGCTCTGTGCACCTTACCTGTAGATCACCAGGGGTAGAGCTGGGATACTACAGGTCCTTTATAGTCAAAAGTGGTGGTCTCTGGACTGCTGCTGGTTCCAGAATCATTAGCTACCAGTCCCTGGAGAATTTTCTAGGAAACAAACATAGTCAGTGGGCACAAATACGATGCTGGTCCCTGGCACACCAGCCCCAAAAACAAAACAAAAATTCCCTCACATCAGATATCCTGAGAAACACAGTTTTATAGTACCAAAATGGTAGTGTTGGTAAGATACATGACCAGATGCAAACAACCCCAGTGAATTTGTTTACCTAAATGGTGTTTCCATGTCAACCTTCCCATTATTTTTGGTATATAAAGTCCATAAAAGAGATTTACTGCCATTCTAGTTGTAAATCTAAATTATTTATTTAAATTGTAATCCTGTTAAAATGTCAGAAAAAACTAGAAATCAGCTGTACATGGCCACGATTCACTGATTAGGAATGGAAGGCCTGGAGAATTTCTTTACGTCCAACCGTTCTGCTTATTCAGAATCCAAAGCAGCTTCCAAAGATTTTAAAACCTGAGACAGTTTTAAAAAGTATTCATACAAAAGTTTTTTTAAAAAAAGTCAGTTTAGTTACACAGAACAGGATTAAAACAACATAATATGCAATTATTAGAGGATAAAACAGTTAAAGATACCATGATATCTTGGGCGAATATGGTAAACCAAGTAATTGAATTAGACCAATGGGAGACTGCATGGAAATTAACACAAAAATTCATGCTAGCACAGGACCTTAAAGAAAACTATAAAAGATGTTCTACAAATGGTATATAACACCCGCTAAAATACAAAAAATGTATAATACTCAGCAAAACAAGTGTTGGAAATGTCAGGAAAAAGTCTGTTCATTTATATATATGTGGTGGAACTGTCAAAAAATTAACAACTTTTGGAAAGAGATAAATAAAGAACCCCTAACTACAGAACAATGGATGATTAAAATAATAGAAATGAAAGAAAATGACCGACTTACTGTTAAAATTAAAGAGAAGTCTGAGGATGTACTGAGAGAATGGGACCCAGTAACAAAGTTCCTAAGACAGTGGTTCTCAACCTGTGGGTCCCCAGATGTTTCTAGACTTCAACTCCCAGAAGCCCTGAGCATTGACCATAGTGGCTGGGGCTTCTGGGAGCTGAAGTCCACAAACATCTGGGGACCCACAGGTTAAGAACCACTGTCCTAAGGAATGGATGGGGTATTGCAGGTATAGAACACATATAATATATATAATAATTACATTAACTTGGGAAAATGAACTACAAAAACATAGATTTATGTAGAAGAACAATCACAGATATAATGGTAAGAAGAGGAATAATATTAGTAGATACAGAGAAAATCAAACAAAGTAATAATGGAGGGGAGTATAAATAACATGACGTAAATTTTAACTTATTGGATAATGAGGGTATGAGTTCAGATTTGCGGAAGTTACTCTTTTTTTTTCTCCCCTTTTTTCTTTTTGGTTAGTTTTTGCCTTTTAATATTAGGGAAAATAATGCTAATAATATTGTTAACAATAAGGTTATGTTATGTTTTGTTAACTAAGACATTAATTTAGTAAACATGACTGACTGAAGCTCTGAAATATTGGAAAACAGGAATAAGAATATTTAATAGTTATATATAGTAGTGGACATGCTAATATAATTGGAGTTCAATGATTTTGTAACTGATGTAAATTACAATTTATTATGACTTGTATTTCAATAAAAATAATGTTAAAAAACAATATAATATGCAATTGAAACATAATAAAAACAGATAAAAATATGAGAACAGATTAAAAGCATCACCCCATTAAAATCTTTTTGTCATATAAATTCTGAGCCAACAATATGACTATAATATTTTACCCCAAAGTGTGAATGCTTAATGTTGCCTTTTGCTGAGTCAGGCCATGGGTCCATCTGTTTCAGGCTGTGTATTCTAAGTGTCTTTTAGAGCTTGGCAAAGTCATCTTTTGGACTATAACTCTCAGATTTCCCCACCCAACACAATGAGTGCTTTGCCAAGTCCCACTCTTTCCCCCCATGGCCTTAAGTGAGGGCTCTGCTTCCACATTGTGTTTGGATAAAAATGGCTGAGACTTGAGCCCGAGACTTCCTGTGTGCAAAGTATTTGCTCTGCCATTGTGTTGCGGTAGCTGTTCTTGAATTTCTTCTCCTTTCTGCAGTTTTGTAAAATCAGGTCATGTGCTAGGAGCAGTGGATAGCAGTCTGTATAAGTAATTTGACAAATGTTTCCATTAGATATTAAGTGGAAAAATCCACTTTGGACATCTACTGGGGGCTGAATTTCTCTTGCACATGAGAGGTGCAGCCCGCTCAGTAGATTTCCTGTTCTGTTGTGTGTGGCAGAAAGCATCAGCTGTGTTAGGAGACACAACAGGGAAAGGGCAGTTCTTCTGTTTTGTTCTTTGGCCCAAGGTCAGTCCTCCCCCTCTAGCTCTCCATGTGCAGAGAACTGCCCAGGTCTGGTGTTGCAATTCTCACCCCAGTTGTCAAACAGTTTGCTGATTCTTAACTCTCACTTCCCCTCTGTGGCAACACATTTTTAATGCTCCACAACCAGCTTGTGCTTGCATGTGTGAAAGCTATGCTGATACAGCAGAACTCACATTTTTAAAACAAAAGTTAATGCCAGTTAGTTTTTCATTAAGGTTTGGTTTCTGTAGGGTGAGACCTGTTCTTACCACACTCTGCAGTGTAAGCCTGGTCAACAGGGTTGAAGCTGCCTGCGTATCTTTCCCTGTGCACCTTTTTCCCTTTGTATGTCTTTTTGGAGGGGAGAAAAATCTTTCTAGGATATGGAAGGAAAGTGTTGATAGGTCGAGTACCTGTCGTCTTGATAGGTGGGAACTGATGGGCTGGAATATGGGAGATATCTCCCTGGGACCCCATTGTGTCTTTCTGTACTACATTTTATTGGAACTGACTCAGACAGGAAGTGGAGAGCAGGTTCTGCCTTCAGTGCAATAGTGTCCCCAGGTGCAGAACTTTAATTTCTCCTCCTTTGGAATGTATGATTTCATTTGGGAATGGGGCAAGGGTAAAAACTTGGCCAGCAAGATAAGCATGGAAGGCCCAGGGCTTGATTCACCTTTTTCTTTCTGTGAAATGTGGGGCAATTGACCTTGTTTCATGGTGCTCTGTGGGAACCCTTTGCAGTGACCTTGGTCTTCTCAGGTTCTTTTCCTTGGTCACAGTAGCCTGGTGCTGGGCAGCTGTGGTCTTCCAGTTGTTCTGGGGTTGTAACTGCTATAATCCCTCACAATTGGTTGCGTTGGATAGGACTGATGGGAATTGTATGCCAGAAATGTTTAGAGGGCTACAGTTGCCCTCGCCCACTAGAATATGACAGAACCTTGAAAATGAGACAATATGGAAGTAAGAATATATTGATGCCTTGTGCACAGTATTTGTCCAGTTTCCCTACTCAGTCCATTGGGATCTTCCAGTGGCCAGGAGGTAGCGTTCAGTCTCTGAAGCACAGACCCTTTTCCTTTCCTCCCCGATCCTTACCCTTTGCTAATCAATGCCTATGTGGCAGTCACTCTTTTGAATGGTGTAGCTGGGAACATACTCCATTGACTCCTTGCCAAAGCCACAACATATGGCAAGTTTCCGTCAGCTTGTGCATGCTGCCTCTCTTCCCTCCCTCCCCACTCTGCTGTGGGCAGGCAGTTTTCATTTTTCTACCATAAAAGGGCAGTGGAAACTTGGCTGCAACCTCAGTCTCTTCAGTGTGGGGAGAGGAAACAGGCAGAGAAGAGGGTGAGCGGTGGCAGCAGCTATGGTGTTGTGACAGGGGCTGGTGAAAGCTCAGGCTGCTCTGTGAGCGAGTTGCTGACAGCAGCGTGAGAGAGAGATGAGTGCTTAGACTCTCTGGAGATAATATCCATGCACAGCAAAGTCTAAATCTGCTCCCAGGAAATAGATTCTGCAAACAGGATGATGCTGGCAAATTGACCCTATTTGCATATCTTCCTAGGCAGAGTTCATTCTCTAAGGTCTGGGTTTCAAAGAATGGGGCATCCTCTGGCAGGAGGAAGAAAAGAGGCGTTTCAAGAGAGATGTGGCATAAATGAGCAATGGATGCTGGGGAATATACTATGACAAAAGAGACATACAACTCTTCAGGAGACTGAAGCTATACTAGCGGGACCTTCTGAGCAACTCTTCCGCTTTTGAAGCTATTCCAAAAATGGGAGTTACCACAAGAGTAAAGAACTGGTGTGATGTAGTGCCCAAGACAACAGGAAGTTCCCAGTTTGAAGCTAAATTTCTGCCCTGCATTGTCTTGGCATAGCTTTAGGCAAGCCATTCTTCCTATGGCTCAATGCTTCCTCCTCTCACAGCTTGCAATAATGGGGGTGATCAGTCTCTACTACCTTATAGAGTTGTCAGGAAGTGCCATATGAATGGGAAGAATGGTCATTTTAAGTTGCATATCCTTGTACAACATTTGAAATGCAATGCCCTAAAACAGGTACCATGTTGTGCCTTCTTTCTCTGTCCAAATGTGTTGGAGCATGTTTGGCCTTGTGATTCCCCTGAGTACCTGGTGGGTCAGTGCCATCTCTCTGCTCAGATCGTGTATATAGCAGGGAACCAAGACTCTCTGATACATCACTGTGTGCTTTTTCATGTTGACTCCTCCACTGGATCTTCTTTGGCCTTTGCCCATTTCCTGCATCCAGTTTACTATCTCCTCAGAGCCATGCTCAGAGAGCAGTTACTTAAAAGATGCCATCTTTAGTGGGACTTGCTGCTTCTTAGTGCATAGGTGAGGACCAAATGTTTCCACATGCAAAGAATACTGGAGAGGTGAAAGATCAGCTTTCCAAAGTGAGGGACTGTAACCCTCCATCCTTTCCCATATTTTCTTCTTCTGTTCCCACCCCTTCTAAAGAGGTACAGTCGGGGGGGGGCACACCAAGTGGTTGGCATGAAAGTGTAGGCCAGTCTATATTATTGCACTCCAAATGACTGGAGCAAGAATAAACATCTTTAGGTTCTTCCACATCTTGCAAACTGAAAGCCATGTAGGAATCTGTAGTCCAGAAATGTTTGCAAATGAGCTCCTTCTAAAAAGTGCTGAAAAGTAAAAACTTACTTGGAAACTGACTTCTTGACAAGAAGGCAGATGTCTTCTCCAACTTTCCCCCTCCCCCCTGCCTGCCCAGCACAATTACTTGTGGTTGTGTGTATTACCCCAAATCTCCAAAAACAGGAATTCTCAAACCACTGGTTTAAAAATAGACTGTGCAAATTTGGGAAGCAAAACCTTATTTTTTTTGTCCTGTCTTAGGCTCCTGCCATATATAGCCATATCATTCGGTGAGAAGATGATTCTGCCTTATGCCTATCAAGTTGGGAAATATATCCATAAGAGGCTGTGTTGCTTGTCTGTCTTTTTAGCTTTAGACCTTTGGGCTTGATAAAGCAGGAAGTGAGGCTAGCTGCCCGTGTGGTGGAGAAATTTGTTGTTTAAAGACTGATCTGTTTAAGCCCATGAATGTAAGTCACCATCTTTCTTCATGTTTACATAAAACCAAATTCCTGGCTTGGGGTGTGTGTGAAAGAAATGGGCATCTGGCATACAGATCCTTATCACCTCAGTATTTTGTAGGAAAAGAAAATTAAGAAATGGGGGATACGTTCCAGGAGCTTGGAAAGGTTGCCTGTTTCGCATATCTAATATAAGTATTAGTATGCATTTCATATTTACCCTGCTTTTTATCCACGGAATTCAGGATGATACACATACGTTTCCCCCAACTCTGTTTTATCTTCACAGAAGCCTTGCGGGCAGTGAGAGAGAGGGACTAGTCTAATGTTACACAGTAAGCTTAATGGCTGGTCTGGGATTTGAAGCTAGATCTCCTGGTTCTGGTTCCATGCTCCATGTGGTCGAGAATATATCAGGCTGCAATATCAATCATGCATCACCAGCTTGGGCTGGTAAGAGTTGCTGTCCAGCAGCATGTGTCGGTGTCAAGGGTTTACCACTCCACCTCTAGTTACTGTACCATATTGTTCCTCGTGTGTACATGTGTGCTGTGAAGTGGCAAAGGAGGCCAACCCTTGCAATTTTCAATTGCTCCTACACAAAAGTGAGCTTTAAAAAAGGGGCTACTGATGAATTCTTAAATCTTGATGTCTATGACTACACATTTTCTTTCTTCAAAGAAGACTGTGTATCAGGATAAGAAGAATTCTGGCAGGCAGGCCTTGATCTTTTCCCACCTGGAAATCCACCGTTGACTGACAACACCAGTGTTTTTCACATTTGTACTATGTTGTTCATGAAGCTCAGTCCAGTTTTATCCTTATAACAATCTGCTGAGCAATGTTAAGGTGAGAGAGTGTGGGCTTCCTATTCCGTGGAACTGCATACCTTCTGGCAGGGCACCTTTCCAAAGGATGGGCATTTTTCATGTTACACAGAGCTGAACTTCTACACAGATGTTAGCTACGTTTCTGGAGCAGTGTGAGAGTAACCAGAAACCTGAATCTTACCAAATTTTACTGTATTACCTGATGGGTAGTCATTACTGTTTGTGGCAGAAAATCAGCAGAGGATGTTTAAAAGGATAAAAATGGATGCAGTATGCTGAGCCTCACAAATGACATAGTACCAATGTGACAAACCTACAAGTAACTTACAAGTATGAACAGCTGGTGTAAAATGGATAGTAATAGCTTGTTTCAGCTCTTGGTACTCAGTGAGCATTACCTCTAGACATAGAGATTTTATTTATTTACTTCTGTCATTTCTGTCCTGCTTTTCTCCCATATGGGGCCCTAAGTGGCTTGCACATGAAAACTACATGCTAAAACAATATAGCTAAAACAATTGGCAATATAAAAGATTTTAAAAACATTGAACAACAAGCCCCTTAAAAGCATTAGTTTAGAAAGGTTAAAAACACAATAAAACCTCTTACACATTAAAAACCAGAACACATGTTGCGCTACCCCTTCCAGTTAAAATCTGAAGGCCTGTTTAAATAAGAAAGTCTTTGCCTGCTGATGAAAAGAGTTGTACCGAGGGGACCAACTTTTCTTGCAAGAGAATTCTATTTCCTGGGAGCAGCCACTGGAAAAGCTGTTTCCTGAGTATCTTAATGTACCCCCAATAGTATAGTGCATGAAATAGTGTGTGAGTGTGGCTGTTCTGCCTGCCTTTGGAACATTGTGCTAGGAAATATATATGCAGCCTCAGGCAGCGCTTAGCAGCTGTGGTCAGAGAGGCTAAATGCTGGCCAGGGTGTCTGATGTCCATCTTGGAGCCTTTTGGAGTTTGTTTCCTAATTTGGTCACATTGTAAGCCAGGCTGTCTTACTTAACCTCTTTCTTTGGGGGAGGGTGAGAACTTCCTTTAACATTGTGAAGACAAAGAGGACACTTTTTTTTTTTACAGGGGAGGACTTAAAAGTTCGGTCTCACTTCCTCTGTGTAGAGAAAATAACTCTGGGGAGATGAGTCTTGCAAGCTGCACCTGGGCGGAGATGGCTGCTTGAAGTTGCCTGAATGCTTGGGGAGTTCATCCTGCTGGGGTGGAAGTCCAGAAATTTCATAAGCATCAGAGGTGGTCGTGTGTGCTAGGGGCTGGCGAATGGTGTGCAGCTTTGGGAGACACCTTGCACTCTCAAAGGCTTGCTGTTTCTCTGAAAAACTGGGTAGCAAAGGAACTCCTCAGCTGCAGGAATCTGGGAAAACAGAGGAGAGCTGGCTGGGTTATATATACCTGCAGGAAAGTGTGGCAAAATTCGTGTGTGTCTGTCTTTGAGTAATGGGAAGGGTTGTTAGATTTGGACCTATTAAAGCCCTCTGCACTGGGCTGCTTTTTAGTTCCAGTTAGTCTAAAACATGATAGCTCTAATGATAACACATTCAGGTTTGATCTGGCATTCCCAGAGGCAGCAGCAACTGTCCAGTTTTTGAATTAACAACACCTGCCAATTAAGAATTTGAGAAGCTTGGGAGTTTTAGAGGTGTCTTGACAAGACCAGGAAAGTTCGAGAACGCCCCTGGGCTGCTGCACAAGGCTGATAGGCTGTATGATTCCCAGCAATAGTCTAAGACCAGCGGTACCTCATCAGTTGCTTTGTGCTAACTCCCTTGCATCCCCTAAGATCTTCAGCAGAGGCCAGAGTGTAATTGTTCCCACTTTCTGTGGTTACACTTATCGAGGGTTGTAGGCTTTTCCCTCCTACTGAAAGACGGCCTAGAAGTATCTTAAGCAGATTTTTAAAAGACTTAGTGTTTTCCTTTCTTTGTGTGAACATAGCCTAAATCTATTCAACAGCAGATTCATCAGGCTCGTATGAATTCTACCAAGTTCATGAGGCACTTCTGCCAGCACTCCATCTTCTGGTTGCTTCAGGTGGAAATTAATACCTCATTTAAAAAGGTACTCATTTCCTTGTTCTCCAGCAGAGTCCTCAGTATTGTTTACAATTCCATTTGATTCTGAATGGAATTGAAAAACCTGAAAGTCAAGCACATTTATAGGAAGGGTGTCAAAAGGTTGACAGGAAGGCTTTGATGCGAAATTGCAACTCAAGTGATCCTTTTATATCCAAACCACCAGAGGGCAGTTGTGACCAGAAATGTTGAACTCAGTGTGGACTAATGAAGTGACCTGTTGAGAGGAGTATTCCTCAGGTTTTAAGAATGCTTTGAAGACTGTATGATTATAATTAAATTGTTCTTGGATAAAATACAGGTTGCTACAGTATATATCACAATGCAAGAATTATAAACCATTTAAACTCTTTTTAGCTTTGGTGTTTAACATGTACAAGAATATATTTCTTAAAAAATCAGGAGCAATTTGTCTCTAACTTTGGTTTGGGGGAAAAATATATTGTCTTGATTTTATGGACATTCTGTATTCACCTCACAGCATGCCTTGGGTTTTGTGGTGTTTGAAGTACTTTGCTCCTGTGAGGCTCTCACGGAGAGAGAGAGAATCCTTGATGTGGAAATAAAACGTGGCACAACAGTAAGGAAGATCAGTGAAAAGCATGCTGCTTTTTATTAGATATGCCATGATACCATATTGCAGTCTGGGCTACATATGTGGAGGTTAAGCACTGCCTGGGAGATTCTGGGAGTTGTAGTCCAAAAGGTAACTCTTCCAGGCTGTGTAATGTACCGAGAGAGGCCAAAAGCAGTGGTTCCAACATTGATCCTCCATGTGTTTTGGACTTCAACTCCTGGAAACGCCAGCCAGCATGGCCATGGGCCACAGATTCTGGGAGTTGAAGCCCTCAAAACACAGTTGAGAACCACTGGTACAAAGACACCTGTGGGGCAGGTTTCAAAAATGGGGTAAAGAAAAGCCCTGTTCTTTTTCTGTCTGAGGTTCAAGTGAAGTGCACGATACACTACAGTAGAAAAGCGGGTTTGTCTTTTGTGCCCCTTTTAGGTTTTGCTGTTCATGGGCTTTCTGGCAAGTAAAACCACACAAGATGAAAGGAAGGGCTAAAGGAGTATCAGGACTTCAGATTGACTAAGAATATAGTACAAATAGCAGGCAATATATAACGGTCATGACTAAGTAGCCTTTGATAACTGTATCCTGTCTGAATTTGTTTGTTCTCCTTTCAAAGCCATTCTGTGACAGTGAATTCTGTAGTGGAGGTTCCCATCTTAAGTTGGTCTAGCACCAGAGAAGAAAAAGAGCCTGCTGCTACCCCATCCTAGCACATATCTCTAATATAGTGACTTTTGTATTCCATTTCTTTTGCTGGAAATGGGCATGAGCGTCACTCTGGACTGCAGGGAAGCATAGTAGGAATCCAGCTTCTTTACAAGCATACCATTGCTCGGCAGTTCATGCTTCTTTTAGCCTTGCAGTGCCCCAGGCCCCATTACCACATGGCCTTTCCAGCAAATGGCTGAGATGGCTCCCATCTCCGTAACAGAGCAGGGATCAAAGGATGGTGCTGAGGTAAATGGTTTCCCCCACCTCCCCCTGCCTCTGGTGCAAGTGGAGCAGATGTTTCCAAGAGGAGGAGCATTAATGGAATGCACCATCCCAGCCAAGCTAAAGCACGGCTGCAGTTTTTCAGAATGAGGTCAGCATCACTCAAAGCTGATGGGAGTTTTAACAGTGGATGTGCCTTTAAAAAAAAATAAAAAATAAAAAAGCCAAGAGGTCAGTTGGGAAAAGAGCAGCTAATGGAAGAGCAAGTATGCTCACTAGGAACCAGAGCTGAAATACCAAACAAGCTGATTTGCTGCCCCGATCTGCTGCCCCTTAGAGTGTACTGTGTAGCCATTGACTGTTACATGGCTATGCATCCTCCATTTCGTTCATTCAAGTCTGTCTTGAGTCCAGCTTTGTTTTTGAAAAAGGGAACTACACTTGGTACTCCACATTTACAGGGATAAACAGCCAACATAACCAGAGCGTGCTGGAAGTAAAAGCAGGTGGGAGCTGGGATGGGCTAGTTAGACTGTGTCAAGATTCTTGCAGATAAAAGATTTTGATTTTGCAAAGAAATAAGCAAAAAGATGAAGCATAACCACCTTTTTCCTCCTTCCTTTTCTCTTCTAGAATAGGGATAGGGAACATGTGGCCGTCTAGAAGTTCTGGGGACTACAGTTCCAAGACTGTAGGAACCATGGTTCTAAGAACCTTTAGGGACAGGTTGCTTTATTCCTTGCTGCCAGAATAAAAACTGCTGTGTGCACATTGTGTATAAAATTTGCTGTATTTAAATTGAGCTTTAAACAAAACAAAAAGCACACTCAGTATCTTAAGTACTTTGAGCACAATAAAGTTTCAAGACCTGCAATCATATTTCTTCTAGCAGTATTCCCTGATCAGCCAACAGCCTTTCTGCAGATGCTGGGAAGAGGCATACTGAAGCTGTTCCACATCTGTAAAGGTTTTACAACAGAAAACCACAAGAGGGCTCTCTAAACTTTAATTTAAAATTCTGTGTGGGTAGAGAGTCTTTTGCCTTGGCGGTCAGCCAGCTTGCCAACTTTTTAAAAATGGGTCAAACTGTCAGTATAGTTGTTACTAGTGGGAGGGGGCCTCACAGATGGCTGTCTTTCAGGCTGGCTTGGGTGAGAACATGGCCAAGGTTACCTTCACAAGACCTGCTTAAATTTTCTCTTGATTTCTTCTTGCTGTTCAAATACCTTTGCACCTGTAGTGGGAGAGACAGTAGCTCCAGGAGAAGAAGATGAGAGCTAGGAAACTCTCTGGAATGGGATTTTAGCACTACAATGGGCTATGCTGCAAGGAGGAAGAGAAAAAAGTCCCACTTCCGCAGGCATTGATTATGGAAGTACACCATTTTACCCTGTCACATAGTGTTTGCCACTCTGACAGAGGCTCTGAAAGGTGAATATTTTTCTCTGTTATCCACTAAGCAGCAATTCTTGGAGATTGGTGATCTTCTGTAAACGAAGCATATGCCATACATTTGGGACATGACCACTCCCTCCCAGAAGTTTTTAATATTGTATTTATTCGCTGTGTTAGTAGAGAGTGATTTGTCAGAAATTCATATTTTAAATGGATGTCTAAGAGTTGCTATTCAAATTGAAAATAGGTGTTTTCCATTAAAGTAGTGTTTTTGGTAGACATTATGCTAGCTACTATCAAATATTTTAATATTACTCTTCTGTTCATATTAATGAGAAATATGCACACAGGATATGTGTTCCTGGTGAATAATGCCTTGTTTTAGTTGTCTGTGGATCCCATTTGTATTTCCAGCCGTATTGGAGGGGGACACGTATAGATATAAGCAGTGAAGACATGGAGACAACTCCAAGTCTTTACAATCTTGCTGAAGCCCTCAGGCATTGTTTTTCATTTTATCTAACATGCCTGGGATTATGTATATCCCAAACTGCAATGGTAATGGTAGGTCTTCTCTTCGGAGGATTATATAGAGAACTGCTGCTTTTTCTGCAATATTGGTGATAAAATGGAAGTTTCACAGATGTTGTTTGTCTTTCCTTTCCAAAGAACAGATGCAATCTGTCCTCTTTTCTCCTTTTTTGGAGGGTGGTATCTGTAGCACCTGGTTGTGTATTTCAGCAAAGCCAGCTGGTCAGAAATGATATGCTCAGTGAAGCAAGGATCTTCAAGGTCATTCTTCAAATAACTTGTTCCAAAACAATGCATAATGGGTAATTCTTCTGTATTTATGGGCCATCCTACTCGTGATGTTTTTGCTATTGGACAGGTTTTGTTTTTGCAGCGGTCCTCAAAATGTCCCCCAGAATCCATGTGAAAGGGGCTGGGCTGCTTCAGAATGGAGGCAGTGGAATTGCATAGCTGACTGCCTCCTCGCTTCGTGGCTGCTTGCCTGGCCTCTCCGTATGTGGGGAGTGCCTGTTGTATGGGAGAGCATTCATATATTACATCCAGGACCAAACAAGACTGTGCAACCAATTCTGTGAGTTGCAGAATTTAATTTTCTCAAGCAACAGCCCACTGTGTAGTGCTGCCTTGCAAAATTATTTTTGAAACTAATGGCAGGTTTTCTCCTTTCCCCAAGCAACAAACAGTTTGTAATATGGTGGAGTCAGCAGCTCAGTGTATGTCAGCCATTTGCTGGGTCAGCAGAAATTCAAGCGTAAGCCCGAAGTAGTTTACTGTATCATGTTCTCATCCCATCCCTGTATTTGAAATGTAACTGTCTCAGCAGAAACCTATAAGATGAAATTAGTGTGTAGATTCTAAAACTGCTTTGTAAAATCAGTGTTCTGAAGTGACTAGCATATTGGACTTACATGGCAACAGGAATACCAGGTCATTGCCCAGTGCACTCTCACCTTAACCGAAAAGGTACAGTGGAACTACCACTTTGACTATACGATGGATGGGGAAACTTAGGCCTTCTGGTTTGCTTAGGTCAGTGGTTCTCAACCTGTGGGTCCCCAGATGTTTGTAGACTTCAGCTCCCAGAAGCCCCAGCCACTATGGTCAATGCTCAGAGCTTCTGGGAGCTGAAGTCCACGTACATCTGGGACCCACAGGTTGAGAACCACTGGCGTAGGTGATCCCACCACCTTCCTCATGATGTCATCATCTGATCATTTCCCAGATGCTGCACTAGTGTTTTCTCATTCTGGGTGGTTGATATATCTCTCTCTTTAGAGCAGAGCGTTCCAAACTTTTCATGTTGGTGACACACTTTTTAGACATACATCATTTCATGACACAGTAATTCAGTTTTGCCAGTGAACCAGAGGTTAAGCTAACTCATTATAAGAGATACAGACACATGCGCAAATTCTAATAACAAAATGTATGGGGACACAACGTATCTCATGAAAATCTTCCATATATTTTAAAAAATACATGATTTATGAATAATAACATACATTTCCAAGATTGTAGGCGGCACACCTACACACATCAGGTGACACACTAACTTTGGAAAACCCAGCTTTAGAGCCACCCCAGGCTAAAATACTTTAAAGTGTGTTTCTATTTTTGGTCTCAACCCTTTGCTTTGGACATGTTCACCATTGAAATGAGGCCTCCAAAGAACTTCTCTGAAATTGAATTTGGCTCTCAGGCTTATCATCTTTGATCTATACCATCCTGAACTCCTTGGAGAAAGGCAGAGACATAAAAAGAATGTGTAAGGTTATGCCCTTCATTTTATCAAAGTTGGAGCCATGGCAGCTCTGTATTTTCTTTTCCTTTGGTAGGAAGCCTCCTGTAAAAGCGTGTGTACAGCTGCAGAATGTCTGCTGATCTCCCACCCCAACCCTGTGGCCTGTCTTGTGTCCCAAAATGGAAGTTGGGATCATTCCATAGAGCTACCAAGGCCACAGACCTTTGAGGAAGCGCTGTAGTTCCTAGATCACGCTGTTTGTTGGTGGCCTTTTTTTCTTGCCTTATATGGCTAGTCTACAGCTGGTTTCCCCTTTACAATGCAAGCACAGGTCACACATGGGGCAGAGAGTGCTGTGTTTGTGGAGGGAGAGGGGCCTGAGCACCAGGAAAGGGTGGAGACCAGCAACCTGCAATCAGAGCTGGGGGGCTGAATTACAACATCTTCTGAAAGGTGTTGCTTACTCTGTAATAATCCCCTGTGTGCCATTCTTGTTACACAAAGTGGCCCAAAGTACATCTGACTGTTTAGCCTTTGCTGACCCATTCATTTATCTTTGTAACAGTCCATAGCATCCATAATTCCCTTGGTATTGCTTACTGTACCTGACTCCTATTTCTTTTCTTAGTTACCTTAACTTCACGCTTTGGCTCCTTAAATCAGAGGAAAGCTGGAGAGGCTGTTACGTTGTGAATGCTTCCTTCTTACAAAATGGAGAAATGTTTCCGTTTTTGTTAGTTTTTTACACCCGCAAAACGCTGGCATAAGTTGTACCTCAGAATACAACCTGTGTGGTTATCCATTCAGATCATATCTTAATTTTAGGTTCGCTGTGTTGCTATAGTTAAACTGCTCCTTCCATTAGCCTCGGCCCTCTCTTGTATTATGTGGATAAAACACATACAATCCAGTTGCAATCAATAACTTAAAACAAACAAGGATAAAAATTATTTGGGATAAAACTAGTTTGGCGCCACACATGACTAAAAAATGTTTGGGCAAATTGCGGGGAAGGGGAGGACATCTTAACATTGTGCCTACAGCTGAAAATTGTGGACACACAATGTTCTGTAGGTGTGGCAGCACAACTGAGAGGGGCCTTTCTCTGGTTACTGGTGATGGCTCCATGTTTAAAGCTCCCAGTAGCTGCTCTCTGTCTTTGCTGAGTGCTTGTCTTAGTGCAGTAGGAGTCTTGAACAAGGCTGTCTCCTCAAGAGTAGGTTTCCATGAAAGGATCTGCAATCTGACAATGAATGGTTTCCTTAGCAGTTACCAAAATGGATGCAAGCATTTAGCATGAGAGGCAGTCCATTAATTATCACCCGGAGGTGGTGATCAAGGCCACTTGAGTGGATTTGGTGGCAGAGAGAGAGAAAAGTAAAAATGCCCCAAACTGAGAGAAGTTGATGGTACTTGGAGTGGTGAAACAAAATAATGAACTATGGTGAAGAAGAAAGCCCCAGGTTAAATCTTCACACTACCATGAACTCACTAGGTGGCCTTTTAATTAAGCCATTTGCTCTGTCGGCCTCACCGATACATCTCTATCCATGAAGAACCACAAGGCAGACTGAGCTCACAGGGGTGTTTTATTTTCTTTATGTTTATGTGATGTATATCATGCCCTTGGACACATTTCCAAGGCAGCCTACAAAAATTAAAAAAATTGCATTGCCGCGGTAACGTTAACACACCAATGTGTGCGAAAGGGTGGAGTAAAAGATCTGTGGGTTGCTGAAGAAAAATCTGCTTCCAAGCACTTTCTGAAGAGTTTCAAAGTGTTCTGTAAAATGCTAAGAATATTATTTATTAACTTGAATTTATTTATTAACTTGAATTCTTGTCCTCAGACCACAGAAGCCTTTTTCCTATGGATGGTGAAGTGAGACAGGTAGTCCTCTCTGTATTCTGTTTCCCCAGCTGTGGAGATGACACAGTGGCATACCGTTACTGCTTCTTCTCTTGTATCTGTGTGTGTGTAAGAAATCTCTTTCTAGATAGAAAAGGCAGGATTGGAAAGTAAGTGCACACATCAGTGGTTTGCAGCAGTAGTGGCAGGCGGAGAGGCCAGGGAGATGAAACTGGAGACAGGTTGCCATCCTTGACTCTTGTTTTTAAAGTGTTTGGAGTAAAACTACCACATGCACTGAAGAGGTAGGACAGCTGCTAACTGCCCTCCCCGCCAGTCATCCCACTTATGAGGACAGATTAGTTAAAGGTGTTAGCCTGCAGAGATGTCTCTGCTTTTTGCTTTCACATTAATTCTCTTTATTAATCTTCACTGTGGTAACTGAGTTATCAACAGTTCACTTTCATGCTGTGGATGAAGTCTGCGATCCAGTGGACTGTTCCCAATTTATGATTCTGTCATAAATACAGTGACAGCTATCAATAATTAGCCAGTCCATATCTTCTGTTTGCTGTCAGCAGTTGGTGGGCTTGACATGGAGCTTGGTTAGGTGCCTGCTGGCCTTCTCTCTCTGCTTTGCCTCTCTCTCCTGCCCCCCTTTGCCACCAATGTGTTTGCGTATTTTATTACTCATGCAGATAGGTGTGTACTATCCTCTGTGGATAAAGGAAGATATGAATAGTGAGTGCTGTGATCCAGGAACTCTGGCTCCAAAGCTGGAATTTGTTTTTCTCTTTCCATTATCTCCTCGTAAGAGGGGTGCTGGCTTAATCACCTGATCACCTGACTCTGATCGAGAGGTTGGGATTCAGCTGCAGGACTTTAGGTGTCTTCTTCCTCTCTCTATTCAAGGTTCTTCCAGTATCATGATTTCCCTAAGCTTCCCCTGTGGGCCTTAACTGTGGTGAAATCTTCACTTTGGTGCCAGCTTTAACCAACAGTACAGGTAACAAGGGCTTGCAGTTAACTTGAGTTTGAAATGTGTTGGTTTCAAAGTCATTGTGGTGTAATTTATTTATAGATTAAAGTATTTATATCCTGCCCTGTATCCAAGGATCCAGTAAAGGAACTTTAAAGTTTAAATGGCCTAAATATCCTAAAGGCACCTGATTCTGTTTGATCTTGGAAGCTACACAGGGTCAGCTCTGGTTAATACTTAGACGGGAGACTGACAGTGAAAACTGGGTGCTGTAGGCTATATTTGAGAAGAAGGAACTGGTAAAACCGCCTCTAAGCATTCCTTGCCTAAGAAAACCCTATGAAAGTCATGGGGTCACCATAAGTCAACAGACGACTGCCCAGATCTTACATCTTGCCAGCCCTCAACCTCATGGCCCTTTGATTTGTTTAAACCACTTGTGCTGAGTTCAGAATTTGCTGAGTGCTTCTTTTCTGCACCATTTTGATTCTTACATTTACTTCACATGCCAGAGCTCTTCCCAGAAGCCGCTAGTAAGAAACAAGCCTCCCTGAGGAAGTACAGGCTGCTGCTGCAGAAGTTGTTCTTGAAGTCCTTTCGCTTTGAGGGATGGATGTGCCCTGATGGCCACAAGGCTGACTTCATAGCTGATGCTCAAAATGGAGCTGAACAGACCTGAGCTGGTATCCACATTTTTTTCTTTAGCACAAGGGCCCTGTGACTCACCAGCATCTGTTGCTGACAGCCACCCCTAGCTCTCTCCTGCTCCCCTGCCCTTCCTTGCCTGGTAGCATCAGGCAGGCTGAAGTTAGCCCCTATTTCAATTAACCATGATGCCCCTCCATGTAGAGTTGCTATGGGGCACTGTCGGACATCTAAAGGGTGGCTCTGCTTGGGTGCCCAGTGTTGCTTGGAGTGCTCTGTGGCAGACTGACACGTTATTGTCTCGAAACTCTTCAGATCTGCTGGTTCTGCTTTTGTATCTCCTGTTTTGAAGAGGAGGCTTGCATGGAAAACAGAGAAGAGTCTTGTGACACCACATTTAATATGAACTTCTAATATAAGTTTTATTTGGCATGGTCTGCGACACACTTCATCAGAACGTGGAGTATAGCCACTGTTGCAGATACTTGTGTGCCCACCAGGGAGCATGACAGGATGTGGGCAAATGGAGATGCAAAAGGTACCAGTGCTGTGATGTAAACATTGTTCACTGTAACCAAGTGAAGTTAGTGGGGGAAGAAATCCAGCACTTTTTCAGTGGCACTATTTTCCCTGTGTAAAATTCTTCTCTATCCAAAAATGGATTGTTCTATTAAATTAGTAGCACGATCATGGGAAACAACACCAGGCAAACTGAGCAGTTTCTTACAATAAGAACTGACGTCAAGTGGCCACAGCTAGGAAGAATCTCTCTTGCCACCATACGGTGCTTTTTGAACGTGCTCAGATTAATACATTAACATTTTTTAGGGTCTGTCCTTAAAACACATAAAGGAAGTTTGTTACTGGGGTTTCTCTTCTAAAATGTATGTCAGAGAATGCCATAGGAGAGAAATATTATATATTTTCTTCAGTTTTTTTTTAGCAGCTTGTAGTTTTGCTAAATTGTAGTCCATTACAGGATTTGAAGACAATATTTGTATCCATGACTTACCTCATTCCTGTGAAATAGTTGTTGTGGATCTGATTGCATATCACACACTTTGTAGATTGAACATGGACAATTGTGAATTTCTATGAGGAAAATATTGGTATTAATACAGAGGTGAACATTAGCTTGTGCAGGTCAATGTTGGCAGCTTGATAAATGAAAATGAACTGAGCATTGTTGTTTGATGTGTTTTGTGAACAGTTGTCTAGACATTCTGTGAAATGGGTATCCCGAACTCAGCATCCAAACAGGGTCCTGCATTGTCTACCACTAAATCTGTCCTTGAGGACAAATGTTTTGTCCTAGTCCTTTTGCCCACATACCCATGTGGTTTGGGAGAAAGTTCTGAGATGTGGTTTCCTAATGAAGTGAAACTATTTCTTCTGTTGTGCAACATCCAGCTGTAAAACAAAATCCCATGTGGGGCACGAGGCAAAAGTCACATTGCACAACCTGCGTTCCCGTAGCAGGGCTATAAAAAATGACTTGCAAATCAACATGGAAATGTACTCTTTTGTTTGTGCATTTGTGTCTTTTTAGGCTTATCAGCAGAACAAAAGCAGACAAGAATTTGCAGGTCTGTGTCAGTGGGCCATTCAGCTTTCTTATCCTAAACGTTTCATTACTCAAAAGGAACTGCCTTATATGGCAGGATGCAAAAACGGTACGCTGGGTTGACAACTGCCATGTCCTGGATAACCCCCACTCCCCAAAAGTCACTCTGAGGTAGGCAGTAGCTTTATCTGTATAGATATGAGCAACACCACATACACCACAAAGTTACTAAGACTAAAGCATACAGTGGAGCTTACACACTGTATATGCAACATTCCAAAATTTAAGCCCACAAAGCCGTATGGGAGAGGGACTTAAATCCTGTGCATCACACCACTTTCCAGAAAATTCCTAGACCCGTGCCTGTTTCCCACTTCTCTCCAGCCTTACCTGGTTTGACCTGGGCACATATTTTCTGCTTCTTAGCTTGCAGACACCAGGATCTCAAAACACTGAGCTTCTTCAGACTACACTTTCGTTTTTATGCCTATTTGTTCTTTCCTCCCTTACACTGGATATATTGTAGCAATAGGCAATAAAGCAATTAGCAGCTGATACTTTATAATAAATCCAGGCAAACTCCAGCACAGATATGTTGTTACAATAATCAAGTATAACACCGGATACTTTGCAGCAGTTACAGCCAAGCTGGTAGAGACACACAGGATCTACTTCAACAGCAGTTAAAATACATTGGTCCAATACATATGCAGTAGACTTAGCTCATTTCCCATAGCAGGGGCTATGAATCCTGAAAGCAAGAGTTGTATCCCATTTGGGACAAAGTCAGGATGGAAATGCAATAAATAAATAAAGGAGCATGGGTACAGGGTAGGAACAGAGCTTGCAAAATGTTACTTTTTAGACCATAACTTCCAGAATTTCCCAAGGCCAGAATGGCTGGTGGAAGCTGTAGCTCCTTGCCCCCAAAAAACAAAGACAAAACAAAAACAAAACCCCCAAAACAAAAACCGCATTATCCAGTGTCTGGGTCGGAGGATGTGCTATACAGGTTAAAGTCATGGGGAACAGGGCTTGGCGTTTTGTTATTTTGTCATGTTTGTAGGTTGGGGGTTGTACAGCTGAGAGAGGTTATGTTTGTCTAAGATGGTTGGGTTAGTTTCTGGCATATATGAGATTTAAAGTGGAAATTTTTTTGTCATGCAGTCCCTCAGTCTCTCTAGAACTGTCTAGAAGTTCTCTGTTTAGCTGGGTATAGTTTGTAGTACTTTGCTTGTGACTACTTCATTCCCCAAATTTTGAGTCTTAGTTCTGCCCTTGAATAGCCGTTAGGATTTTTCTTTCACTTTTTTGATGTTAAAAATAGTTACTGCCAGAATATTGCTGCTGCTCTTGGAAATTTTAGTGTTTCTGAAAATGCTAAAGTTCTTTCCTTACGTGAAACAAACACAATACCCTTGAAACCATCAAAAAGGAAAAAAATGACAAATACTGCTTCTAAAAGTATACTTATACAGGGATGGGAAAAAACCCTTTAGTCACTTTGTTCCTTCATCAGTCTGTTTCTGGTTTGTACTGCAATTATGGTTCTTGAACAAAGTGATGAAAAGTGTACATTTATCCTGATTTTGGGGGGGGGGTTGTAAGTAGAATTCATTTTGTTTTGTGTAAGTTCTCAAATATTTTGGCGGGGGGGTCCACTTTCATAGAGTCATGTTCAATAGTAATTATTCTTGGACAATTGCTCTAGCTGTAAGAGGTCCAGACTTCAGCGGTTTGGAATTAGTCCATTTGTATTTGATTAGCCTTATTTACTTTGGCTTGGGAAGACTCGGAGCCTTTGCAAAGTTCCGATTGCCAAGACTGATAGAGACATGGCTTTGTCTTAGTTGTGACAGCATGTGCGTGCAGTATCAAATGACTGAAATCGCAAGTCTGCTTCCTGTCCAAGCTGAGGGCAAAGCAGGCCTGTGTATGCTACGTTAAAAAGCATGAGGTCACAGCTATATTTATCTGAGCTATATAAATCTTACCAGATAACCTGGCTTGCCTAAGAAGTCACAAAACAAGCACAAACTGAACCTATCTGTGTGCTAAGGAAAACCAAGCGTGTGGCCAGCTCTCCTACTTTGTTCACTAAAACACAAGTGGTGAATGTCAGGCCACAGTTTTCTGTGCCCTGATGTTATGCTGGGATGCATTACGTGTAGCCTGGGGCTGTTTGTGAAGAATATTCACAACCTCCAGATTGCCTGGAATGTGGGACCCACAGTTTGGATGATGTCTCTTTGGTGTGTCAGAAGTTTGCATTGGCTTCCAGAGCGTGGTCCATAAAGTTATGGATTATGTGCTCCCATATGCACCTGCAGAAGGGTTAAGGGTTTTTAAAATCTGCTTAAAAATTTGTATAAATTTTTGTACCCACTTCTAATATACACATTTTTGTATGTACTTCTCCTACTGCACACCTGCTTGGGACTGCAGTATAAATGTGAGGAATGAAGGTCCAAAGTTCTAAGACAGAGTTGTATCTCTTTTTTTCTGAATGAAAAGCTTCCTCTTATATTTCTAGGACTCCATTATTTTTCAAAAGCTTGCCTGATTAAAATACAGACTGGGATTAATGGCAGTTTTTCATCCTAAAAGGAGTGGATCACAAAGCAAGTGCCTCTGGAGATTCATGTGGTTGGGACATTATTTTTCCCTCAAAGTTTTAGTATAGCTACAAGCCTAAGATTGTCCTCTGTTTTATTTTTATTTTGTTTAATTAGAGCTAAGGTTTGCGAACACAGTGGACATAAATCTTGCCAATGTCTTTGCTTTGCTCTTTGAGGTTTAGAATAAAAGCTGATTGTGTGTCTAATTTAACATGGTGGCTGTCGGACCCTTTGTTCTGGAGAGCAATAAACGGTAGTCCCAACAAAGGTAGATTCAGATGTAGGTAGAGAGAATTTACCTTTCATTTTTATGATCAATGCTTTTTTTTCAGATCCTGTAAAGTTTTACGTGACTAGCCAGTCCAATAAAAGCTGTTGTGTCAGTTCCAAATACTGGGAGATTCACGGTAATCTCGCCATATCCTTGGCGCTCTGTGAGGTTCAGTTTACATAATCCTCTTGGATTGCAGGGAGGTGGAAGCCAGCCCAGACGGCTTCCTGATTCATGTCAACACTTACAGTTTCCCAAAGCACTTAGCTATGCTAAAGAGGGTTGGCTCCCATCTTCCTTGGCTCTACAGCTGTCAACGGCGTGTTTCATTCTCTTAGCACCTTGATGCTACTGCAGTCATGTGGTCACAGAACTGTTTGATGCGAGAGGGTGGTGGTTGTTAACAGCCTGAACCACTGGGAGGCAGCATTCACTGACAAATGGATTAATCTTTTGAAGACTCCTTCTTCCAGTAGAAGGAAAAAACTGGAATTCCTAGCTTTATATTTCTAAGGAATTTAGAATGCAGGCGGGCTCTTCTAGCGGAAAACCTGCATGATTAGAAAAATAAGGGGTGATCACTTTTCCACACTAAACTGATCAAAATGCATTGTGAAGGGCAGTGCTTAGGCAGCATTTACTGTGTTGGCAGTAGCCATGCTTTGGTTTCCAACCCAGAAGGAAGTGTATTTGACCTGGTAGGTGTAATCTAAAACGAGAAAGGGAGAGGAAAAAGAGACTGTGGCTTTGCACGCCTTTCTTACAAGTCTAAATAAAAGCACACATATAAAAGCCAGCCTGAAATTTGGGGTGGCTGTTTTAGGTTGGTTTCCTCCCCTTCCCCTACAAACACTGGAGGTCCCAAAGCAATTTTGTCTGGCAACAATCCCAAACTTTAGCCCAAGTGAACTTCTAAAAAAGAAATTGGGGTTTGTTTCACTCACTGAGAGAAAGACACTTGTAATTCAGGGCATGTTTGATTCTTAATGCTGTATGTGTCTTCTGGGATTTGAAAATTTTACTGCTTGGTAAAGCTGACTTTATCAGTGATACTTTGCTCAAGACATTTCAGTGAGTGAGTTGGAAATGTCAGCTGCAAGCCTTTTTTGCTAATTAGCAGGACGCCGTGATCTCCTGGGAAATATTTCTGCGCACATTTCATTGAAATCAACAGGAAATGCATTTTCACAGGGTTTGTGCAAGAGAACAGCCCAGGAGAGTCACCATTCAAGTGTGTGAAGCATATAGGTTTTGGAGTTTTGCTCTGGTACACTAGTATGTTTCAGGTTAGTCCCATAACTGTGTACACACTTATTGGAAATAACAGATTTCAGTCCCTCATATTGGGAGACATGCAGAATTTATCCTCAGATGTGGTAATACCAGTTCTTTGATTCAGAAGAACAGGAATGGAAGCTCAACTACTACACATTTCTGGGGCATTGAGCCATGAAATGGCAGGTACAAATCGCCAGGATGCAGAGTGTGAATTACTTCCACTCCCCCAAGGAAATGTTCTTACAAGGTTGGTAGGAAGGACTGTCAATAATAAACCCTTTCATAGTGTTGGGGTTTTCTTCGTTTTTTGTTTTGCATATTGTGTCTGCTTGCCATTTCCTGTCTCCTGCAGCCATATATGGAAGCTTTGTGATTTAACACATCAGCCAGGAAATTAGTGTCTTATTTCTGTGTGGCTTTGCTAATTTAAGACAGCCTTCTTTTCCCCACTTCTGTTGCTATGATTATCTGTAAGTCCTTTGGAACAATGTGAAGTTGTGTGTGTGTGCATGTATTTTTTGCACAGTCTACTAAACAGTTGAAAATCTTGTTTGTGTGGATGTAGGTGGATACTTGACTCTTAAATTGATGGCCAGGCATTGATGCTGATGCCCTACCTGTGGTCCAGGAAGCAGGGACTTTCAGGACCTGCGGACAGGAGTGAGAATGACCATGGGCTTGGCTGTAGCAAAATCAAACTTGTACTCCTGACTGCCTCTTCTGTGCTGTTCAGCTGCTTCTGTCCAGTAAAATAGGCTACAGGCAAAGCCACTCGAGGGCAGGGGGAAGATTGTACATGTGGGTGGGCAAGGATGATGGGACATATTCCTGTGCTCTTTGGTTGTTTGGTGTCTACCATCTGAAGAACCAGTTCAGTTGGGATTCTCAGATGGAACAGACAGTCTTCCCAGGAAGCCCCTCCCTTGTGCAAAGTGTCACCAACTGTGAACCTGCCCAGATAATGTGATAATTTTTAGAAATCTTGTTTCCTGTTGCTAGAAGAAAGATGGGTGGTGACCAAGGCCTTCATGGTAGTGGTGCCCCTTTTATACTGTTTCTTCCTACAGAGAATTTACCTGTCATTGAGTGCTGTGATTTCCTAATGTCAGATGAGTACTCTTTTTTTGCAGTTTGGCAAGATGTTTCACTCTGTATTTGGGAGTGTTTAACGTTGCTGACCTCTATAGAGAATGCTACTGGTTTAAAATGATTATTTTGTGATGCATATTTTAGCTATGTGGTGTGGTGAGCTATCATGGAAGTTTCTTTATGTTTAAACCAAAGTGCAAAATATCTGTGAGGGGAGTGTAAGAGATCAAGATTTGGTCCTACATCTGGTGATTATTTTCTGAAAAGTCTGCCATTATAATTGCTGTTCCAGAAAGCTCAAGCAATTTGGGTAGCATTTGGTGAAATCACAGAAGCTGAAATAAAGAAGAGTGGATGTGAACAGATAACCAGGATGACATTTATAATCACCTCTTCCCATGGCTTAAAAAACCCCCCTGCTCCTTCCCCCCTCCACGCAAACACACACACACACACACACACACACACACACACTGCCCAGGCATAGTTCTTTGAAAAACGAGATTTTGGATACCAGACTCCTGAAGACACTTGCAGATTGATCATTATCATTAGGCTGCCTTGGCACAGAGTTTGATTTCTGTATTCATTGAAGAATACCTGCAAAATTCATTATTTTGAAGAAAACCCACAGAATTATTTCTTTTTAAAACATGCCTGGTGTGTGCTGCTGATGCTTAATGTAGCTGTCTTTTTTTTCCCAGGAAACCTGCAGAAAATGCCAGGGCCTGTGGAAAGAGCACATGAACCTTACCTGTGAACAGTTGGCTGAGAAGGATGACATAAAATATAGAACATCAATGTAAGTAACTTTCAGAGAGGATGGGTGGGTAGAGAAATGGGGGAAACTCTCATTTTACACTAGACTTCACTCCAGAAAGAAGCTGCTAATAACTGTTTTATTTACTGATTTTGGGCTTAGTGATTGAAACTGTCATAGTATCCTCCTCTCCTTCAGGCTATGCACTCCTTTTTCTACATGGGAACATATAAAAGCTACCTTGTCCTGTGTCAAACCGTGGGTCCATATTAGCCTATTTTTGTCAACACCTGACTGGCAATGATATTCCAAAATTTCAGCAAGACTTTTTCATAGTCCTACTTAGAGATGTGGGGATTGAGCCTGGACCTTCTACAAACAAAGCAAGTGCTCTACCCCTGAGCTATGGCTGCTGATGCCTGTTAAAGTTAATTGGCTTGTTTATATGACAGTTTGAGGGGGAGCTGGGATGATCCAAGGGCAGGAGTCCTTTGTTTTACTTTTCCAGGCAGCAACTTCACCAAAGGCAGAATTGCTTCTCTGTTATTATGCTCTCAGCAGTGAGGCATAGGGTGTCCACATGTCCCTATCTACAGAGCCTAGCTTTCTGTTTGAAGGGCTGTCAGCAGACAGCTTGCTTTCTGAAGGGATCCTTTACTAGAAGAGCTGTCCAGGTTTGATTTAAAGCTAAAAGACCAGATGATAGGAGAGCCTTGAAATTGCTCAGCCCTGGATAGCAGACATAGAAGATTCACTGGGCATCTGCTTGCCATCTTTCCCACTTGCATGAGCTGTACTGATATTCCCTTTCAATTATTTTTTAAAAATTGTTTGCATTTGTGCTTATAGCATATGCAACTTCATTGTGAATAGATATCTCCTTTTGCCTTTTTTTCCCTTTTGGTGATTTGTAAATAGCCACCCTAAATGAGTGTGAGAGTATGTAGTGTCACCTTTGAGCCAAGGACTGCAAAGAAATGGGGCTCTTAATCGCTTCTGCCTTCACATTGTATGCAGAACCTGGCAGACCATGAGTGCAAGGGGCTAGATGCAACTGTGTCACAGGCCCAATGCTACCTGTCAGCACGAGCCATTTGTTCCCAATGTGATATATAGGGAAATCTAAATAATAATGCTGCAAGTGTACATAGGAATAGCTGAAGCAGTAAGGCAATTGTAAAATAATACCACAGTGGAAAGAATAAAAGGACCAAGCCAGCTGAAGAAAGCACAGTGGATGGAAGACGGCACTTTCCTCCAACAGGCCTCTGTAATGTAAAGATTTAAAGAGCACCTCTGAAGATCAGGCACAAGTGGTCTCTACGTCAGAATACTTTGTCCTGGGTTCTCAGCACCCAACCTCTAACGTAGAAGGTGAGGCAGGACAACAGGGGCTTCAGTTGCAGACCAAAGAGAATGGCCTGGAGAAGGTGGCTCTTCAGCATCCCTTGTGAGGAACAGGGCTTTCACTCATGGGTGCTGTGTGACACCTTTAAAAATAAATACATGTATACATCAGTAGCTGCCAAGCATCTTAACATTCCTATAAAACAATATTTTAAAAAAGCATTTGCACTACAGCAATAAAATAGTTGGATTAGGGACAGAAATGTCTCCTTAAACATCTTCTGAAATAACAATTTTAGCTTTCTTCTGACAGGACTTTGGAGAAGGGAGGGGAGAAGAGAGGAGAGTTGCTTTGGGTATCATTTTAACAGAGTTTATTTGCTTTGGGATCTGCTGCTGTGCAGCTGAAATTCTACTCTGTTGTAGACAATAAAACTTCCTGTTTGAGCCAAAGGAAGAGGAAGCACAGCTGGAGTTCAGATCCAGCTTCCTGCTCTGTTTGGAGTTTCCTGTTGGGGAGGATAAGATGGGAAGCCTAAGGAAGAGAGAGCCAGGATCAGTTTACTGCCATCCTTAAATGCAGACACCATTACCATGATGGTGCCTTGGGGAAGCATGCTGTGGCTTATTGACAAGTTAAAACACATTGGGTGTTAACTTTTCTAAGATCAGATGTCCTGCAGTCTGCCAAACAAATCTTGCAAGTGTAAAAAATTCAGAGACTGTTAAACACATTAATTACACCTCATATTCACATAATAATATGCAAAATTATTAGTTACACGGAAGTCTTAGGTTGGATCTTTCAAGTAAAAATTTTCAAAGTGATGACAACAAAGGGAGGAAACTTTGTGTTCAGACCAGGATATAGGAATAAGGCGGCACTGTAATGAGGTGTAAAAGCACAAGTGCTCATTTACCACTTGAGGCCAGAAAACAAGCAAAACAAAACTGGCATTGCTGTGAAGAGGCCTAGAAGTGTCAAATTCCAGGTAGGCTTGAATGCGGATCCCTTGCAAAGACTGCAGAGAAGAACAGATCACAGTGCACAGAGCACAGGATCTCTTCTCTCCCTGGCAGGCTCAAACATACATCTTTTCTTTCTCTTGCCTAGTTCCTAGAACATCTCATCAGCTCTTTAAAAGTACATACAAATTCCTTCTTTTGAACTGTGACCAGTTTTTTTTCCTCTTCTTCTCTGCCTTGCAAGAGGTACACAAGATATGATTAATACAGGAGATGATTGTTAGTTCCAGCTGAAGTAGATCCATTAAATTGGTGGGAAATTGGTATTGGTTTATTCTAGTTAGGACCAGCAAGTTCAACCTTTATTATCCTATTGTATAACATTCTTCCATAATGCTTACAGTGCCTGCCCACCGAGAGATTGACTTCAAGAATTTTCCTAAATTGTTCATGAATTCTTGGTGCTTTCTTTCCAAAGGGGGTAACTCCTCTGTTTCTTCTCCCCAGTATGTTTCCCACAATGTTATTCACTGGGCACAAATAAATTCAGGTTGCAAAGTGGACCAAAGTCTTGTTCATCACCGTTCTTTCTTCATTCCTATGTGTATGTATATACCTGCCAGCCAGCTAAGGATGAATCACAGATCTGAAATTCCACTTTGGTCATGTGAAACTTTGGTATCTCCTTGTAGGGCTGGGTAAGATTGATGCCCAGCACTCTTTGGAGTCCCTGCTGGTAAGTTTACATCAGCCTTCCTCAAGCTGGTGCCCTCCTGATGTGTGGGCTTACAGCTCCCATCACCCTGACATATCTAACACATCTGGAGGCAACTAAGCTGGGAAAGACTGGTATACTGGGTGGCTCAGTAGGTTGACTCATGACAAGGCATCCTCCCAGCTTCCACCACAGTAGATCTTTGACTTAGATCATATTGCAACATTTTTGTTGCTGTTTCCTTCCCTCATAATTGGACTGCAGAGAAAGGTTCTCCAATGCTCTTTTTCCAGCAACATCTCTTTCTGCTCTGTCTTCTTTGTTTCTAGTGGAATACATTGTGCTTCTGTTTAAAATGACCATTATTGGCTAGTGGGAGAACCCCAAGAAAATAGATTGGCATATTCCTTGTAAAAAAGTTATTTAGTCCTTTTCTTCTACTCTGAGTTATCTTAGAAAAGAAAGGTAAGAAAAAGCAGCTTCCTGCACCCACCTAGAAATCTGAAAATATCTAGGATTTGGTGTATGAGAGAATCTGGCAGAAATCTAGGAATATTGTTATGGGTTTCACTTCTGTGGCCTGGAGGCACATGAGTTGCAGCCATCTTGTTGAAGGTAAGTAGGTCAGAATCTACTCACTGCTAGGACAGAAGACCGTCTGGGAACCTGTGATGATGGATCTGCCTTTAGTTCCAGAGAGAGGAGAAAAACATGGTAAAATGTAAGAAGACAAATTTGCTTTCCTGGGAGGAAATAGCCTGCACTTGAAAACTTGGGGTTTAAACCCAATCTCTTCAGAAAATATCATCCTGTGTTTTGGGAAGGACAAACAAAGCCAAATGTGGGTGCACAGCTATAAAAGTAAAACAACAGCTGTAGCAGTGGAAAGCAATCCAAGGGTTGGTGCAGTGCTTTAACCTGCGTGGGGAAGACTTAAAACAATAGCCAGTCTTTAAACATTGAGTGTTTATGGACCAGAATAGCTGAAGATCTTTTTGCAGCATCCCAGTAACCAAAGTAACCATCCTTGGCTTTTAAAGGCTGTCAAGTGACAGTGTAGTTTGTGTTTCCTGCTTCTTTTATTGCCTTGCCTCTGTATTTTCTGTCTGTCAAAGGTAAGAATCCTTGTGCCCTTTGACTTCAGAGGGGAAATTTTTTTAGGTAAAATCTTTATTTTGCTACCTCTTTGGTTTGCTGGGAAACCAGACCTAAGCCTACAGAATGCTGACCTGCCGTGAACTTTTACACTTAATTTGTCTCCAGTCATCAAAATCTAATTCTAAATAGGTAGCAACGAAGACCTCCTTGGAAACACTATTGACTTGCAAGAGAGAGAGTGGATTCTTTAACGCTCACCTCCTGGGGAAGGGAATATTTGGGAAGACAGTGTGCTATGGAGATGGTTGCTAAAGAATTGGGGAGGACAGGACTCTTGTGTTTGGACACTGTAAATGAGAATGTCCACTGTTAGGTCTAGTGCACATCAGTGATCCAAGATCACTGTTCAAAGAATAAGAACACCCACTGAAGCTAATCAAATATGGCAGTCAGTGTATTGCTTTAAGTTGAGGTTTTCTTTGAAAAGTATAATTTGATGTATAATGCTTAGGGCAGTCATCTAGTTGAAGCAGTGTTACTTGGTGACTCTAAAGAGTTTGAGTCAATTGCCAGTGTCTGCTGAGAACTGAGCCATAGTGAGCTGAATGGGGTTTGCAGTCTCAGTCTGCAGATTTTGGGCATAATCTGACAGCAGGTCTGAATTAAAAAAGCATTTTTGGAGTCTTAATAATGCATGTATGTCAGAGCAGAAACCATCTTAGAAGAGGCCCTCCCTCTTATGTGACAGTGAAGAGCTGTCTGGCCTCTCCAGATGTTGCTGGACTGTAACTCCCAGCATTCTTTACATTGAGAACATTGGCCAAGACTGCTGGAAATTGCAACCCAACAGATTATGTAGGACTGTGCAGTTCCTATTTCTAATGAAGAAGGAAAGTTGTTCCTAAGATGGTGTTCCTTTATGAATAAAGAAACATTATTTAAATAAGATAATTGTGGTTTGAGTCGATTAAAAGTTTAAACTGACTGTAAAGTTCTTGTAGGCCTTAATTAATGCATTAAAACTACTTTCATGATTTATAATTTTATTAAAATCATTCATCTTTCCAGTTCAGTGGGTGCTCTTCTCTGTTGCCTGCTTCTTCTTTGAATATTCTTCCTTCTGTTTATGGACTGCTCATACCAGTGTGGCATGTGCATGATGATTCTTCTTTTCCTCCACTCCCACTGGAACTATTCCCCCATTGCAGGGCTGTTGTGAGTTGTGCCATCTGCGTGGTAGAAATCAACATTGGCTTAGGAGAGAACTTGTGGGCCCTCCTCAGTGCTGTTGGGTTCCAGGTCCTTGAACCCCAGCGGGCAGGGATAGTTAGAGTCCAGCATCTTCAAAAAGTCCATAGATTCTACATCCTGTGTAGAAGATGATATTGCTGTTGATGGGAGGAGGAACCGTACTGTGTGGCTGCCAAAGGGGAACTTTACATTTGACTCCATGAACACGTATAGACATAGGAAATTCTTTCTGCTAAATCAGTTGATACATCACCTAGTACTGTCTAGTCTGTTCGGTCATATCTATCCAGTGATTGAAATTAAGTTCTTACTAAGTCTCTTACTTGAGTTATCTCAAACTGCAGGTGCCAGGAAGTCAAAGTGTGACCATCTACATTCTATCCCCAAATGATGTGCTCTCTGACCTTGTTCTCTGGTCCCTGAAGGACATTTTACTCTTTTCCCAATTGCCTGTTTCAGAGAAGAGAAGATGACAGCAGCCCGTATTAGGAAATGCCATAAGTGTGCGACTGGCTTGATAAAATCTGAAGGCTGTAATCGTATGTCGTGCCGCTGTGGCGCCCAGATGTGCTACCTCTGCCGAGCTGCCATTAACGGGTACGACCACTTCTGCCAGCATCCTCGATCCCCAGGAGCTCCTTGCCAAGATTGTGCAAAATGTTCACTTTGGACAGACCCTACGGTAGGTGCCTTGAACACACACATTTCCGTTTCCCCCTTATTTGATAATTGGTTTATCGGTGCCTTTTCTGTACTGGGCTCTATATAGGAATATTTAAGTGTGCCATCTTAACTTCTTGTGGAGATGTAGAAAAAGAGGGATATCTGGCAGTAAGAGGCCCTGATCCCGTTATTAGACTTGTGCCTTGTTTGCATATATGTTTCTCTGGAGAAGCTTCAGCCCACAAACTATGCTGTAATGTTGGCAGCTGGACCATTTGTTGGCATTACTGCAGTGGCGTTTGCATCTAGAGATAATGAAAGGATAAAGCCAACCCTTGACTTCTGCACCCACCAAGTTCTACCTCTTGGATAAATGCTTTGTTTACCTCCACACAGGAGGCAAAGATTTCCTCCTAAGCATTGGTTGGGCAGAGGTTAAAGAAGAACATGACCAGCAGCTGATAGCAAATTTAGATCCGATCTAGGGTTGTTTGGCAGAGACAGTGAGTTTCACTAAGTGACTCTAGACTGGGTTTTATGTTCACGGAGAGACAAGGAATATGTTTCTTTATCAGGACCCTGTAAAAAGTAAGCCAGACTCCTGCCTGAATAGAATCTGTTTGCCTCTAGCTGTCTACTTCCAGCCTTTTAGTTCATATGTTTCCATAGTGGTTGTTCAGTGATGAACAATCTGCCAGTCTTTTTCTTTCTGTTGGGTACCTCTGTGTTAGTGTCTGATCTTGCCCTTTTATCTGTGATTTATCTCCCCCCGCTTGCTTTCTCCATTACATCTCTGCGTCCACTTTACCTTCAGTTTTCTTCTGCATTGAAGGCAGTCGACTGAACTGGTCGTTGCCTGTTGTCACTAAAGCATTCTCTTCTAAGCTGGAAATGATTTAAAATGAATGCTTCTTCTGAGCATCCCTGCTTTATGAAATCACTTCTAGAGGTTATTGGGAACGGCTGTGGCCACACACGTATGAAAAAGGAAGGCTTTTTGTTTTTATATACATATATAGAGAGAGAGAGGGAGAAAGAGGGAGGAAGGGGAAAGAGAGTGCATTACAGAGGGAGAAACCAGCTCTTATAACTCTTTTTAAGTGCCCCGCCTCCCCACCCCCAATCTTTCCATCCTGAAATAATTAGCCAGTCTCTTTGCTCAGTGTATAGACAAGGTTGCAGCAGTGTGGGGGAAAAAATTATAAAAATAGTTTGTTTTTTCCCCTTTGCTAGGGAGATCTAGTTTATGATGTCTCCTTTCTGTGACATTGTATGTTTTTTCTTCAGCTGGTTTTGTGCTCTTGCTGTGTGTGTGCTTAGAAGGTTAGGAGGCTGGGGGCTAAGCAGTCCCTGCTTATACACTTGTGATCTAAAAGACAAAGTTCAAAAAGAGAAGGGGGAAACAGTAACATCCAGGCACCAGTTCTTAGACTCAGTACTTCTTGATATGATTCAAGGAGAGGAAAGGCCGAAAGAGGAGCTGGTGTTTTCACAGAGGGAATGGACCCTTCTGTTTCCTTTCCATCGCTCCCTCAGTAATGAGCTGATGGAATCAGGATAATACCTTTCTCATCCTGGAGTGGCCATTTCTTTTTCTCCCTTTCTTATAACCCTCCCTGGAGATCTCCCCTTGATAATAATTTTGCTGTAGGTTCGAAATGGACAAAAGGAAGTACTTCATCACACACATCGTACACTAATGGAGTTCTTTCCTGTGAGAGGTGATGACGGCAGTTTCCTTAAATGACTGCTCTAAAAAAGGATTTGACTCTCCATTGAAGATGAATCTGTGAGCTGTGCTTGAGTGTCAGCAGACTTTGGCAGCATTAGCCTAGCTATAAACAAGGACTAAAACTTGACCTTGTTCATAATTTCTTTGGATGTGTTCTTGGATTTAAAGGTTCCTTCACTGAGGCTGGACCTCTTAGTGTGTTCTGCTTTTTGTTTTACATCTTCCCTACACTGTAAGACAGTCAATCAGAAACAATACACCAGCTTAGTTCCTTATAACTTTTGTTAAAGGGCCACATCATGATGGTCTTCAGTGGCCTGGAGCCACATTTTGAGGACATGTCTTTTCAGTTTTAGGGAGCTGTACTGCTTCAATTAGTACCTTTTTTGTTCTGGTGAAACACAGGCACAAAGCTTGGAAATGTTACTTTTTGGAACTAGAGCCCCAAGTTGTTTCCGACTTACCCCAAGGTAATTCTCTTGGCAAGATTTGTTCAGAGGGGGCTTACATTTGCCTTTCTTTGAGTCTGAGAGAGTGCAACTTGCCCAAGGCCACCCAGTGAGTTTCCATGGCCAAATGGGGATTTGAACTCTGGTCTGTAGAATCCTAGTATAACATTCAAACCATTATCTCATGCTTGGGTCTCTCCTCCTTTAGTCACTCGCAAACCCAATTAATAGGCCAAATCTGGAGTGATTTGTTTATTATAACTTGTTTATGTAGATAAGTGATTTTGTGTTATAAATTACTTTGGGATAACAGCTGCCTTGAAACTGGAGGGGAAATCCATTGAATTAAATGCATTTCCTCAGCGTAGTAAGCCGCTTCCAAAGTATCAGCACAAGCCTTGTGATAAATAAATGCTCTTTTCAGGTTCAGGAGCTGTATTGCTTTGTTGGGGAAAATAAGCAGGAGAATGGTGTTGCCATCACGCTTGTAGGTTTCCCAAAGGCCTCTATTTGGCCACTGTGGAATACAGCCACCATACAGCTGCTTTGCTATGTATCCCACCCTAGCTTTGCATTAATGTGGTTGGCAGGTTTTGAAACTGTCTCCCTCTTTTCCTCTTTTTCTGGCCAAGGAGGTAAATCCAAATCTGCAAAACAATTGTCCGCCTAAGAGTGGCAGTGTCCAGCCAGAATCTCCTGTCACTGAATGGGGAGGAATTTTTCACCTTTTGGAGATGAAGGAGATGGGCTAGAGAAAAGCCTCTTATCACCTTTGGGCCTAGGAGATGGGACTAGAAAAGTGCTAATTAAAAAGGCTGACCGGTCTGCCTGTGTGTGACAGGCTTGACTCATCAAAAGGCTTCCTGTTTTGTGGATCTTACAAATTTCGAAACATAAGTCTGTTCTGGTCTGCAAATGTCAGCTGTCTTCATTAAGGAGGCTTTGGTTTTAAAGAAAGAAATATCATTCTGTCATGTCCTAAGGCAGAGGTGGACTACTGTGGTTGTTTTGAGCCAATTTTCTGCTCCTGAGACCTGCCAGGGGCTGCACATGCAGTCCAAATACCAAAAAAACTAAGGGCACCCCCATTACACTAAACCAGAAGTGATCAGAAAGCCACTTCTGCCTTTGAAGAAAAAGCTTTAAAAAAGTTGAATTCTGTCATGCTTACAAACCATTTAAAGAGTGAATTGCTATTCCTGAAGGCTTCCAAGAAAGGCAGTTCACATTTATTTGGCTAGAGAAAGGGCAGGAAGGGAAGTCTGGAAGCATGGAGGGCTGCAAAGCAACCTCTATGCTTTGCCCACCCCTGTTCTAAAGAAAGGACTAAGAAAGCAAAGGCTTATCAGCTAGTCTGACTTAAAAATACCAGAATAGAAAGAACAGGCAACAGCATATGCTGAAGCTCTTGAATTGGGCTTGTGATGGATGTTGAAAGCCACTTACTGCTAACACTGTTAACTCCAGTGGTATATATATGTGCATTGTATTTTTATTTTATGCTGCTGCAGGCATTCTTTTTCTAAAAGAACAGTTCTAATAATTGCTTTTTAATAGTGAAAGCAATAAATCAATTCAGTTAAAAGTATAAACACCAATGGGGAAATTTACAGCTTAGCTAAGCATTAGTAGCACCATGCCTGTTGTTAAGTCACTTAGCCTCTCTGCCTGTTAGTCAAAGGAATATTTATAAGCCGGTCAAGTCATGAGAGTCAGCCTTCAGATAGGCCTTGGCTTGGAAGACCGCTTCCATTTTTTTTACTGTAGTCTGATGTAAACTCCACTCTTCTTTTAATCTTGCCCAGGATTAATGAATCTTGCAATCTTCTGGCTGCTTCCTGTGAAGCTGTTCTAAGTGTTCTGGAGTGCATATTACATGAGAAAATATAACTTAAGAGCCAGCAGATCCCAGATGCAGCTGATGATTCCTGCAGTTGTGTCAAGTCGTTTTCCCAGCAGTTTACCAATACTGTGGGACACTGCTGCTGTTTCCCAAGGCAGGAATTGGAGCATGTATTATGGTCCCAGTTTTGTGCATATACTGTCTCCGTAGGAATACAGTAAAGTTGTTGCTATTAGGCATGGAATCCAGCCTCTGGGACTTAACACTCTAAAAAACCAACCAGCCAAAGGTATTTTTCATCTTTAGTGTTATGAAGGTAGATTTAAAAGTGAAATCTCAGGAGCTGTCAGAGTTGCTAAATAAGATTCCTTTGCTTTGGAGCAGAGCTTTGGTCCCGTAAATAGTGCCCTGCTGTATCTGTGACTAGCAACATCAGAGCAATTTATGCTAATATTTGTTTTTTAAAAAAACCTGAATTACATACACTGAACAAAAGCATGCAGATGTACTGAATCTTTGTGTGTCCGTTCTTCCGTCTCCACTGTAACTGTAGAGAGAATGATGAATGAGAAATCAGAAATGAAGGCTGGACAGAAGACAGAGAGCAATAGGAAGAGGGACACTTGTCTGTGCTGGGGGACTAAGATGAGGCCAGGGACTTCTGCTAGGTCACATGGTACAGGTCTTCTGCAAGCATCAGATTTATCTTTGATGCAGAGTTTTAACCATTCTAACAAAGAGGGTGTGAGCGAGTGAGTGATCCTAATTATGTTTGCCCATATCCAAATGCTTGGTCAGGAAAGAAGTGATTACTTAGGACGAGAAAATTTCTTTGTGTGAACCAACTTATAGTCATGTTAGTGACAGTTTCTGGAAGAAGAAAGCTTCAGTAACATGATATCATTGAACAACCATTAATGTACATCCTTGACAAGCGGAAACATTGGTATTTAACTTTGTCCAGTATAAATGGCATGAATTAATATTACCATATGTGCATTTGCTTCACATTCTTGTCTCTTAGCCATCCCATAGGAGTTCCAGTTCTTCTTTAAATTATGCAAATCCACATTATGCATTAATTGCGTGCCACAAAATTAATCTCAAGCTAGTGGGTTTGCTGAGTGGGAAAGTATGCATTGAAAACTAACACGTTGTT